>OY728157.1:675044892-677544892 GCA_963277665.1 Viscum album | reverse complement strand
CACTTGATTTCTATAAAACAGTCGAACCAAATTTGAGTTGAAACTATCAATTAACGGTCCTTCTAAAATACCATAAGTATGTACTGAGAGACTATATTTTAAAATCAAATATAAATAGTTTGTGTAAGGGTCTCCTTCTTCATCACCTTTATAGAAATCATAATATGCTTCAAAATCTTGTGATAAGGTAAAATATTTTAAAATTACTTGATAATATTTACCTTTCTTGAAAATATAAGAATATTGTGAAAATAGGATTTTTCTAAATACAACCCATGATCCAAGATGATAACGAGGTATATTGGAGGTGTTTGATATCTCAACAACTTCTTGAAAGTGAGTTTTATGCTATAAAAAGATTCATAATCAACCGAACATTACTTTTCAATAATTATTGCAAGCATATCATCAGAAAGAGATAGAAATGTCATTTGAGATCCTCCTCCTTCCTTTTGTAACTGACTTTCCTTGATCTGAAAAAGTTATAAATCATGGATTTAACTGAAATAATAGACAAAGGAACTAACCATGTGTCTAATAAAAACGCCTAATCCCTAAATTTGTCTAAACCGGCCTCTGATACCAACTATAAGGACCTAGCCTTAAAACATTACATAATCCTTAATTAAATGAATAATTCACATTGAGGATCTTTTCAGGTTTAGAGTTTTGTATAATTAGGCCATAACTAATACATAAAAACATGAATATTACATGTAGACAATACTACTCAGTATCCATTTTATCATAAAATAAAAACTGTTGAAAATAAACACGTCCAGTTTCATGTTTTAGATATCATGACATTTCCTTGATCCAGTCCTTGACCCTATTCTTCTTTAATTCTGGTGAAAAAAAATTCAAAAACACAGGATTAGCATAAAAATCTTAGTAGGGGTTATAAAATAAGGAAATAAAACATTATACCATCAATAATTACAAATCAATGAAACCAATACTTTTCAATCATGACATACCTTACAGAATCATAAGATTTATGAAAAACACATAGAAATCATAAATAATAAAGGTAACTTGTGGAATTCATTACATAATTACATTTTAGCTATCACAGCTACATAGGGAGTCACATTTGTAATACCCATCACAGTATATTCCCTAAATATCTTAGGAGAAACATTCAAGTTTACCTCCGTTATGTTACCCAATGCAATGGAGAGCTATCTCGGGCTCACCCACCCTAGGTTTATCACGGAACCACCCGTATATGTTATCAATTCCCAATAACCATAACATAACACATAAAACAAGAATAAAGGAATGATAACATTTCCACATTCCAATCACAATATATCATATCATGATATTGAAATAAACAATGCTTTATCAAACCATTTTCAT
This sequence comes from Viscum album, assembly GCA_963277665.1. NCBI lineage: Eukaryota > Viridiplantae > Streptophyta > Magnoliopsida > Santalales > Viscaceae > Viscum > Viscum album. The sequence goes on along the minus strand of OY728157.1, from coordinate 677,543,530 downwards.
AACCATTTAAAACATTTAATAAATAGATTTTTGAATCAATGTGTCCGATAACAGTTTGAATATTTTAACGAAATTAACATTTTAAAATATTAATGTCCTTATAAATAAATCCCAAAACCATTTGGAAAACATGGACATTAATGATAAATATTTAAAAGACTAAATCTTTAAAACATTTAAAACAATATTTTAGTTAAAGAGTTTTTAACAAAATAAGAGATGCTTGAATACAAATAATTGAGGAATAACATTTAATAATAACATTATAATATCCGGAGAATAAAAGGATTCATGATATTATATGTCAAAGGACAGTATATACACAATATAAGAGTGAATTGGTGCATAAATATAATGAAGTCTCAAATGGAATGTAAATTGAGACACAATCCCTTATAAAGATGGTATCCTTAGATTAAGGATAAATCAATAAAATAATTTATGTGTGAAAAATATTAATACACCAAATATAATTGGATATTAAGTGTAAAATAGTTAGATGTCATTCACACATATTTATATCATGACATAATCACCAAGTAGAACTTTAACCCAATGAATTGAAATTGGGTTAAGAAGTCAGTTTACAAAAATTCGAGAGCCTAGGTGTCACTTTAAAATTCATAAAACTAGTTGATGAGATAAAAAGGGTATCTCTTCCATTGGACAAACAATTTACATCAATAAGGATATAGAATAACATATCCAAACACAAGAAGATGTAAATTAAAAGACATAACAAAAAGAAGTCTTTTAAAAAGAGGAGGGTGAAAGGTTCCCTTAACAATTTGGTAACATACAAAACATATGCCACATGAAATAAGAATCATTCAATGAAGATGTAAATACCCATAAATTAAATTATATTACAAAAAGAATATAATCATGGTCATTACATACACCACACAAAAGGAAGTAGTGGAAAATATAGCATGAATCTCAAGGGGATAAAAGTGAGATGAAAACCCATTACCACGTTGTAATCAGTCGAGTCGTATGACCCAATGTTAATAACCACAAAATTAATAACATAATACCATGAATATAATGAATATAATGATAATAATGATAATATATATCAAAAGGTAGCACACAATACACCACATTCAATAAATAAGTGGTGAACAATGGAAATCGCACGGAATTAGAAGTGAGATAAGAAAAGCCCTTACAAAAATTCGGAAGCCTAACGACGCCCCTTAAAATTTCTTAAAATGAATTGACGAGAGTAAGAGGGGGTCTCTCATCATCTGAAAATAAAAATTACTGTATTTTGAATATAAAAGAACATCCTCCAACATAATAACATGGAGCATAAAAGAAATGACATAAAATGGAGTACTTAAAAAAAGAGAGGTCGGATCCCTTACCTCGTGTCTGACATGACTCAATCGTTCTTTAATATCCTGAATAATAAACTAAAGTTAATTTATACTTTCTAAAGAACCTTTTTAAAGTTTATTATTCCTTTTATATCACTTATTATCATGTTATAAACATTATGTAATCATTTAAGTTAATAATGTTCGTTTTCTCGGTATTTGGTACTTGAGTCAAAAAAGGACTTCTTATAATTAGATATTGTTCATGTGGTCTATGGATCATTATATCCATAATGATATTCATGATTTATATATCATATATATCCAGTATATACATGTATTTATAATAGTACATAACATTTAGAGATAATAAATGAAATGCACCGTTCATGGAGAAGGTAAGTCGTACATACGCATTAACACTACTTTCATTTCTATTTATTATTTTAATGGAAATAAAACATAAAAGTGGCATTAATTAATTTAAAAATTAATTCCCATTGTTAAAACAAATAGCATGTTTTTAAGAAACAATAACTATCAAAAGATGGACAGTTGATTAAGTCCAATGTCAAAGTAAAATTGCTTCTAATGGCCAACATTGGATTAAATAGGGAAAATATATTTTAATTTCACTTTAAAACCAATTAATAAGATAATATATCTTTATAAATAAATTATATTAAAAGGAACTTTTGAATTAAAATACAATATATATAACTAGTCATTTAAAAATTAACTTTGTCAGAAAAATTCAAAAAATTTACACAAAGTAAATTTTGATGTCCCCATTATAAAGAAGGATTTTATTTGCTCATATAGAATGTATAAAAGTGACCAAAACTATATTTAAAAATGGTTCTCCATTAAAAGGCGATAAATCGGCCTTTTAATGTAAATCATGCTTAAAATTAGATTTATTCACATTTTAAGCCTCTAAATTTTATTGGATAAATGTAAATACATTTAAAAAACATGTATAATAATATTTTATTTAGTTTTTTTCATTCATGCCAATACAATTCCTAGGAGTTGAAAACCGTTTAAAATAATAATATTATATTATTAGTGAGCAATGTAAGATTTCAAAGAAACCTGTTGTTGCGTATCGGGTACGATATCGAACATAGCAACCATTTTAAAGTAAAATAAATATTTAATTCAAAAATATTAATAAATATGAAATATGTCTTATTCTTTATTTACCTGGGATGTTACAAAGAGGTATTAGGGAGAATGTTTCAAAGGAACTGGTGGATGATTTGGGTGTGGAAAAGAAGGACACAAAGCCAGTAATTTTAAAGGAAAAGGTTTAGTTAACACCATGGACAAGGATAATGGTATTTCTAAGACATCAACAACAGTTAAATGTATTAAATTTGGAATGTACGTGCATTATGCAAACCATTGCTCTAAGGGAAATTTTCATGAAGAGAATCAGCATGGTTGTATGCGTAGTATTTATGTGGACTATGATGAAGAGACTAAAAATGATATATGAGATGAAAGAAATGATAAAGCTCAGTCAGTGGTTAAGAAGGTAGTAGAATGATTGTATGTTTATCAAGAATAATGTATGGTACTATAGAATAAACAAAAATATAAGGATTGTTATGCTGTTGTCTTTCCTTGATTTTTTGAAAGTATATGATGAATGGTACCGGTAACCATGAAAGGTTATTAAAATGTTTTTGGAAGGTATATTATATGTGCATAATGAAAGGATTATGAGATAATGAGATTTTTGATCGTATTAATGAGCTCATGACTGGTATAAGGACAATGTGATATCATGGTTTGAGTATATAGATTTTTGGGATTTGGGTATGTGGAAAGAGTAAACTTTTGACAACATTCATGTTTTCACTAAGGTTCAATGGGTATTCATTTTTCAAGAGAATATATGATTAACTAATTCACATGTTTGGAATGCGACCAACAAGATATATATATATCTTATGATATATGGGATATAAATGATTGTATTCAATGGGTGGTAGATGGCCTTTCTAGTAATTGTTTTATTTATACTATGAGATTGGGCAGAAGTATTTTGGATAAACATAAAGATTAGAATAGATTAAGTTCGACCTCAGATAGTATTGTTTAAGGCTAAAACGTTTTGTTATGTTATAATTGTATAGTTTTAAAAAAAGGAAAACCCATTGGACGGGCGACAACCTGTCGCGTCGGACAAGGATGCGGGATTCGAACCCACAACCGAAGTGCGGCAGGACTTTATTGCCTACCACTGGCCTATAGGAAGTCCCTGGTTAGTAGAAAATAGTTTTATATTATTAAGAAGTATGATAGATGAAGTATAAGTCAATTTTTGGAATCATATACGATTAACCTCACCATAGATGGACTTATGTATATATGATAATATTTTATACCCTTTTGTTAGAGACATATGAAATGACCCATAATTCTATGACATGTTCTGCTAAGACTTCAAGAATGACAAATTCACCTTCATTTCATTAGGAGATGAAGTGTAAAGATTTCAAGGCATGAACAACGGTGAGATTGTACCGAAATAAAGTAATTATTTCTTCTAATTCAAATTCTTCAACTTTAGGGAAATGATCTTGAAAAACAAATTCCTAGTATCCCTATATACGATGAATCAGATGGTACCTTAAATCATCACAAATTTATGGCTTTGTGATTGTTGGCTTTTTTATAGCCATGTTCTCTACCACTCACCATCAGAACATAATGGTTAGATTTATCTTCCATATCTATATTTTAAACTATGTTATCTTATGTGGAAACCCAGTGATTAGTTAATTTCGATAACTATTATGTTTCAAACTTCACATTTTAAAATTATTTTTTAATATTCTTTTTTACGATGTGGGTTTCTATGAAAGAAGCTTTCAAGTAATAAACCATTTATAACCCCGAAACATTTTGAGGGAGAAATTCATTTTAAGGGGGGTAGAATGTAACACTCCAAGATTTTATAAGATATATTATTTTTAATTTCTTTCATATCTTCTATTGTACGCTACCCCAAGATTATCTGGCTCTATACGTGACACCGTATTAACTTGCAGTATACGCAACACTAATCTTGGATCATGTTAAACACAATTTCTAGTTTGTTTGATAGTAGTTATTCAATTCAACATTGAGTTTATACATATATATATATTGAATGTATAAATGATATATGGTATAATTATGTTACATGAAACACCAAAGGGATCTTGCACAACACGCATCCCTGACATGGCTTGCATTACATGCAATCGCGACTTTCCTCGATAGCGTGTGTATTACGCAATACCGGGTTTCACTAAACAATGATATATTGTTATAATATTATTATGGAATATCCGTTATGAATAGTAGTATCTAAATTTTGAATTTTATGAAATTATAATTCATCTTACACATTTTATATAACACGGTATGAGAACAAAATAAATATTTCGAGTAAATTAAGTAATTTTCAAAAAATGCAGTTTTGCCGCCTTTTGATGGCGCACCCACATTAAATTTATTTTTTGACATTTTTATAAGTTTAATTTGAAAAAATAGAATTTTTCTTTGGAATCAGGATATAAAAATTTAATTGGATAAATTTTTCATATTATTATGATAACTTTTATATTTTAATGAATAGTAAAAACACGCTATATTTTAATTAAAAAAAACTTTTTTTATCGCAATAATTTATATGGTTAAATTATAATATTTAATGGTTTTAAATTATAAATAGAATATATTTTTACAATTTAATATAATTAATGTCATTACCATTAATTTTACATTGAATTCATAGGTAAAAACTTTTCAATCTTTTGCAATGTTTTAACTTTTAAAACCCATTTTCTTAAGAACGAGATTAATATTAAATTAATTACTGCAACTTATGTGTTTTTAATTTTAAAAATGGATTCCATATTTGAATTCAGTGGGTCCAAATTATGTTAATAGGTTACTTTTATTTTTTTATATTACTAATATTAACTACGACAATTTTTATTTACTGTAGTTAAAGGTAGATCGGGTAATTAAGGGTCAAAATAAGATTATAAAATTACCCTAACACCTGTAAAAATTCTATTAAATGACTAAAAGTCGACCCATATCACCTACGTGTCGGAATAGATTTATTTATGGACTATTGACTGTGAAAATAATTTAATTATTATTAAAACCAAAGAAAGTGACAACATGTAACTCTCTTAGATATTATAAGTATAATAAATTTAATTTAGTAATAAACTTCATGAAACATTGAACATGAATAGTCTCAAGAAATCTAATAAAATTATCTACATCATGTTAATTTATTTAGAATTTTTAAAGACTAAATATGTATCTTTAAAGGTGACACAATAGTGATGTTGAAATTATTTTATTGATTGAAATATCAAATAAATGGTTTTAAAAATATAAAAAAATATTATATGAACTATTTAATGTGATCCACTAATTTTCAAGATAAATATGACATGTTATGAATCTATTAATGTTTTTATTGTGAAGATATATTCTGTGTGTATTTTATTTAAATTCAAATAAATGAATAGTGTCAAAATTGACACAATTGTTATTTTATAAAAATAACAAAATATAAAATTGTTTAAAAATCAAAAAAATATTTAACCTTTATATATTAAATTTTATATGGTCTAAAATGTCATAAATAATACAATTATATACAATTCACAACACATAATTAATTATTTATAAAAATTTAAAATTTACAATCTTAAAACCACAAATAAAATTAAATAGATAAAATTATGATAAATCAAGTTGATAATGGTTAAAATAATTTAAAAACTTGTATAAATTGTATTTTTTGATGATATTACAACCTTATATAATCTGAGTTTGGATTTGAATCATTTTGGAAGTTTTTAAGTGGGGTTTGAATTTATTATAAATAAATATTTTTGAGGTTTCCAAAGGTGCCCCTCTCCTCCCTTATAAAAGGGCCTCTCATCCCTCTTCTATTTACACAATTTTGAGCCTACAATCTCTGCCAAACCCTGTCCATTTCCCTTATCAGCTTCCCTAGAAACATTATAGAGGTTCTGGTCTCCTCAAAAGTCCAACTCTAGTGCCTTAAGAGGTGGTTAAGAAGAGGCGCATCAAAGAAGAAGTAATATCCTTTACTGATTCTTTCCAATTTATTTCTTCATCTACTTATTCTTCTTTATTTGTTTCATCATAAATTAATAACATCAGTATAACTAATAAACTTATATATTATTATGAATATGAAACAACCCTATTTCATCTTCTACCCGTCCTACAGAAAATGAAATCATCGCGTGTGCGTACATACGGAATACCGTCTCCACGTCGTGGTGTAATCTATTTTCCACCACCACCTTAATTGGATGGGTATAATGGTGTAAATAAATAATTTTATATTATTATTGTAAAGTGATATTGGTTATCAAATATTATACATGCACTTCAATACAATTCCACGATCATGGGAATTATATCATCGCTCGTGTGTACGGACTACCGTCTCCACGAAAGCGATGAGATTCATTTTCCATGATTAACCATTCAAGTATGATTATAAAGTATATATAATAAATAATAATGAAATATATTATATAATAATGATAGTTTATTTATGTACATATATGTTTCATTTACTTAATTCCATTTAATTCAATAAGGAAACAAAAACAGCGTTCATGCGTACGTACGACCTACCGTCTCCATGAACGGTGTATTTCATTCCATTTATCGATCTATCAGATATATTTATATGCTGAATATATATTATATATAAATCATGATTTACATTCTGGAATTACGTAAATTAGTATATAAGTAACAATATCATGAAAAACAAGTCGAAACACGTACAATAAACAAAACAATTTTATGCAATACGCTTCTTTAACATGGAATTTAGAAAAGAACGGGTGATATAAAGTCATACGTGAACCATATATGATATCATAACAATGAATATGATTTTTTAATAAGTCAGTGACATTATTTAAGTAATTATAAAATATGTTCAAATACATACTAAGCATATCAGACATAAGGTAAGGAATAACTATTCCAATCTAGTTTTTTTCCCAGATTATTTATTCGTAAGTATTTACTGGGGTTATTTTTATCATCCATGTCTCTGTTTTCTAAAAATGGTTTCATGTATGTTTAATGACCTTTTTACCCATTTTTTACATTTACTACATGGTATGTAAGGAATCTTTATTTTGTTTACTTTACAAGGTACTTTATTTGACTTTTCTGTTAAAAGCATGAGGAGAATGTTTTTTAAACTATACGGATTGAACGGATTTTTATGGTTTCATAAAGCCTTATTTTCATGAAGCTTACTCTACAGTATTTCATTACTATTTCCAACAAAATCCTTTTATTTTGAAATTTCATGGAATTTTTTGAAAAGAAAATGATTTTAAAGAAGAAAAGATATTTTCCTCAAGAATTCATTTCAAGTGTTTTAACAAAACCATTTTCTATCTAAGATGACATTATTTCATATGTGTATGTTTCATGTATAATGTCTCTATGATTTACATGGTTTATATTTTCTTATGATGAAATGATATCCATTTGTTTTATATGGATTATGTTATGATGGGATGATGTTTATGAAACCCATTTATTCTTTGGGTTATGATGAATGATTTATGTTTAATTTGTGGTACAAGTAAGAATGATTTCATTATGAGATGTGTGAGACCTATATCTCCCTCCAATGAATTGGGTAAAGATTTATATCTCATTAGATAGGAATGCCTAGAATGGTAAGTTAATCCGGTTAAGTGTTACAGGACCAGAACGAGGAGTGAACTCGATTCAGAATGGGACTTTGTCCACTAAGATGGTATCACCATCTATGCCTTAGATACTATGGAAATAATTTAATGTACTCAATGGTTTCCACAATTACATGTTTTATTCCAATGCTATTTTATACTGGTTGATGATCCATTATGATCTATGCCTTACGTACTTCCATGTTTTATGTCATTGCTCAAGATTTTGATGTTTAAATATTATGTTCATGTTTTGAAGTTCAAATTTATATGGTTTGTTTTATTTTCTTCATGCTTACCCTTAATGAGCATTTGAGCTCACCCTTTATATGTTTTCTTTTCCCCAGGATATAATTAATGGTTTTAGGTAAGAAAAAAAAGGAAAATATTTATGGGAGATGTTGAAGATCTTTCACCAATATTAGAAGATTATATTCTGAGTTTCCAAAGACACTATACTATTACGGTCCTTTGGTGTCTGTTTTTGTTATGTATTAGATATTCGGCAAATGTAATGTAATTTCCATGTACTTCAAGTTTGGGGTCTCTACAAAAAACGGTTAAAATTTATCTTTATCAATGATCGAAATAGAAATATTGTTATTTTAGCACTAAATCTAGATGTGAGGGTTAGGGGTTGTTATACTTGGTTTAGCCTTCACTATAATGAATATGAAGATTTTTTATTATTATTATTGGCTAGAAAATGTTCTTCCATGTGATTTATCACAAACTAAAGAGTGTTGTAAAGGATATTCTATTTATCTTTAATCTCTCAATAGTTAAATGAATTATAGGAATGGGGGGGTTATTCCCTCCATTAAATCTCATTATATATCCCCAAATTAATTCCCCTCATATAAAATAATAAAACTCCCATTTAAATTTCAAGTATTTGATCCTTCCAAAATGGTGAAGGAATTCCAAAAAAGTAGTTTTGGAGTCCCCCATTCAATTCCATCACCATGTAGCACCTTATTTGACATGTCATGGGGAATTAAATTAAAACTTACTTCATACAACATATAATAAAATAATAATTTATTTTTATTTTTATTTAATCAGGTAAATTCTAGATATTTCTGTTTAAATAAATCCCATGAAAATTAAACCACTTTTAGGAAAATATACATATTAGGTGATGAAACTACAATGTCAGGATTTTATTCTAGGGTTATATTTGTAAGATATTATTAATTCCCAACAATGCATAAATGGGGTCTAAGAATATTATTTTTTTAAAAATGAATATATTTTTATTAGGATCCATATATGATCATTGATTGGTTCCATCTTTTCCTTGGTGTAAACAATGTTCCTAAAAAATAATGATACCATTAGATAATTGTTTTGAGGTTATATGAGGGGATAAATTTAAAATCATACCGCTAAGGAGATCATGGCACTTCATAAATAAAAATTAATCTTAGACTCTACTATTAAAAATAAATGTTCACTATATCCTCACCACCATAGTACCTCTTCATTTTCAAAAATGAAAAACAAGAGATCCTCTATAAGTTTTATTACAAATAAAATCTATCATGACGCCCTTACCCTCCACTAATACATATCCTAGTTCATAAGTGAATCGAATATATAACTCTGGAGTCCCACCTTCATTGACTTCAATGTTAACAATTTTCATTCAAGTTATACAATAATTAAATGGGAGGAAGTACACTAATTTCATATAATAATATATATAGTTAAAAGCAGAAAAATCTCCAAAAAATCCATCACATAACAAAAGAAACTAAACCATCCCACAAGTTTATATCAAGAAATACATATAAAAGTATCAAATATATTACCAAAAGGAATCCTATAGTGGAAACTATTATAAGTATTTGACATTCAAGATACTAATGTCCAGATTTGTCCTTGAAACCCTTTTAGAAACCTAAAATATAGTCTATTTAAATAGGGTTTGTATACAATTTACACTATCTACGATCTTATCCAAGGTCACTGAAAAAAGTGAAAAGAACGTACTAATTCACCTATGAACAAATAGTAAAACCAACAAAAACCTAAATAGGTCAACTATCCATCCTAAATAAAACATTTCACAGTCCCCAAATAATGAAAATAAGTAGTATGATTATAAAAATAGAGTTTTGAAAAAAGGATCCCCACATCAACTTTCTCCATTGAGTTTCTTCTCTCATGCCCTAATATCAATTGTCAGGTTCTCTCATACCTTGCATTCCATGTCATTACTATTTATCTAGCCATATAATATGTGGGTCTGGTTATCAACCTACTTACCCCAACCACTTAAAGGGACTATCATCCTTTGATGTCATCAATTCCATTATAAATGTTTAACATGACACTATGACAATATCACACATCCATCCAGAAAGTTATATCTATAGAAATAGGGTACCATGAATGTGAAGTAAATCAACTTTAATCCCTCCTCCTATCACACATTACCCATACTATATTTCACATCCTCTCCCCATCAAGAATTTCCACCAACCATGCCATCATCAGTTGATACATTCCACCAACAAGGTTCTTCTTCCATGTATTATTTTCAAATGATGAGAGAGGAAGAGGTGGTAATCATCCATCCATTCCTGACCATCCAGATGGTGGGGGATGAACCACCTACAATATATGGGTGTCTACATATAGTACTCAACAAGGGTGGGGTGTGTATAATACTATAAATAAATATCATGTATATATTTATATACCAAGACAACCCATAAGATCATTATAATGATTTCAAAACAACACTTCATCATATTTTCCTTATCATCAACACCATAATATCATTACCAAGTACGTCTACCAACTAGGTGAAACCTAACATACAGAAAAACAACACACATCCCCATGTTTCTATTTTTTAAAATTATTATTTCAACCATTCATTAATTAAACCATTCATCATCATATTATATATAAACGAACCATAACAAAGATCCCCAATTAATTCACATTTATGACCATACATTTCATAATTATTTACATATAAATCTAGGTACCACAAGTAATGAACCCAACCCCAACATCTCTGATCATGTGTCTACTTTATTATATTTTCATAAGATATGAAGAATGAATCCTAAAGGACAAAATATTTTATTAGTCTTGATAAAATAGATACGTACTTGAGTATTCAATTACCTTTGAATACACAAATTACTACATGTTTTTTGATAATAACATTATTCTCTATAGCATATCCCTTCATATCAATACTAGGGAAATTCATGGATTCCTATGGAAGGGAGAAAAATAAGGGTGAGCTCAAATGCTCAATACGGGTTAATTATAGTGGAAGAAACCAATAATCAATAACCATAATCAATACTGAAATGTATATAACTGAACACACATGACGTGTAATAAATAAAATTAGAATTAAGTTCATCTATAGATATCATTAATGCAAAAATAACATGGATAATAATCTCTAGGGAATGGTAAATTAAAGAACACACATTCCATATAATAAATAAACAGATAAGAAAGGGAATTTATATATAATATCAATGAAAAAATCTCATGGATAATAATCTATATGTTATGTTAAATAACTAAAAACATATTCCATTAAATATAAAAAAATAATATCATAACTATATAAGTCATAATCAATATGAAAAGGTAAATAATACTAAAAACATACCATTTAATCAAGAAACCACGAATGAAATACATCCATAGATAATGTCATTTTTAAAATCTCATGGATATTAATAACTAATTTATGAATAGTGGAAATACATAATTATTGGACTTCATGTCTCAGGCACAAGATACCTCTACTATTAGGATCTATCATTGAGATAGTTTAAAACTTATAGGTAAAAACACATTTAAGAAAGGATATCAAATTGTTTCATCCCATGAGACTACCGATGCATCGATGGTTATATATAACTAGGCCACACCCATGTTCTTCATGTCTAAAGCATTAATAATATATAGAATAATTGATATAATTCATAAACAGTGTTCCTTATCAATAAGTATCTATATTGAGTAAATGGTATGAAATTATAAATATTTATCCAATCAATTGAAAACATTCAAAGTAAACACCATATATAAAAATGGTTTGCAATTTAGGAAATAATAAAATCCATCATAAATAATATGGATATTTATGAAAAATTCAATTTCCATGATCAAAAGAATGTGAATATGTTGATAGAAATATGGTGACTACTAAAAAATGAATCAGAAAAGTGAATTTCAAAACATTACATGGTAATGATCATAATGAATCCATATAATTAATAAGGATGCTATAAGTAAAAAATTTCCCAAGTGGATCATAATTAGAATAAGGGTTTTTTTGACAATAGAAATAAGATAAAAATCATTAAAAAAATTCTTGAGGAAAATATTATTTTCATTTTTAAAATCACATTTTTAAACATCACATAAAATATTGAAAATTATTTTCATTAAAAATAACCTTTTAAAATAAAAAAATAATCCTTATTACAATTTAGGGGTCATGATGGCTATAATTTCTATTCATGTCATACATGTTAACACATAGATTCCTTTCACATTTCGGTAAATGAAAAATGATAATTGTTTAGAAAATGAAATGAATAATCATTTCAAAAAATATTGGTAAAAAATTAAAATGGGTAAAACATTCTATAATAAATAATTCAGAAAAAGGTTTATAACATTTTTGAAAACATTTTTAGAAAACAAGGTTTGTGTAGAAAATAGATTTCTGACCGAAGAGATAAATGAACACGGAATTTATTAAACAATCTCATTTTCTTAAGTACCAAAGTGTGGAAAGAATGGTACTATTACATTAAAATATTGTGAATAAAAAATAAGAAATATTTATAGGTATTTATCAAATTATGAAAAAATAAATTTCTTCAATTATAATTCCATAATAAAAAAAACATGATAAGAATGTGATTGTGAAATTAAGCCTTATAATGTAATCACGTTGAAGGGAGAAATATTAAATGAATTTATTATGTGTATGAACTATAAATCCACAAATAATAATTATAAATACAATATAAGATAATCAAAAATAACTATTCTCATAATCATAGCATGAAACAATCATTGAAGTAGAAGTTTAACCCAATGAATGGAAATTGAGTTATGAAATCCCTAGCCCCACACTTCCTTCTGGATAAATGTGTTTTAAAATCAGGTATAGTGGTTTTAAAATATTTATTAACTTATAGAAGAACCACAATAAAATTTCTAATATCATATATGATCATTTTATAACATCTCATCCCGTTCTATTAAAAGTAATTCATTATTTTCAATGTTTTGGGTGTTATTTTCCTTGTTTTCTATCAAATTATTCATCATGAATGATCAGGTCACTATGTATATTATGTACATATATCTTATATATATAAATAATTATAACATTATCATCATATTTTTACTTCTTTTAAAATTTTAAAAACGTCCAGGAAAGATTATCTTGTGTAATGAAGAATGTAACGATCATGGAGAAGGTACGCCCAACATACACATGAGTAACATTTCTATTTTTCTATGATAATTTTGGAAAGGGGTAAGTAATATTTTACCTCTAAAAATGATAATAAGATAATATTATCTCTTAAAATATTATAATAAATAGCATTAATGTGGTGAGGTGATGAAATTAGAGTCACATAACTTTGTGAAGGCGGTATTTCAAACATTTACAAACGATCTTATAATCAATCAATGAGTGAAAAAGTAAAAAAAATAAAATGAAGTATTATATTTTAATAATTAAAAATATGTGATGAGTATCATAATTATTTAATTTAAATCTCATATATTCATTAAATTTATCATTATTACCTTCCATGTAATGTGTAAATGAAAGATGAATCACTTCACTTCGCAAAGTGGTTTTTCATCGTACACACAAGCGATGTTATCATATCCCCTAAAGACATAAATGTAAAAATGTATACGTAATATAATGAATCCCAAAGTGTAATTATTTTATAAATGTTATATATATACTTTATATTCATCATCAAACCCATCCATGAGATGTGGTATTGCAAAAATTAATTACATTGGTTTACAAGGTGGTAGTCCATCGTACACAAATATTATGATTTTGTAACAATTTGAGGAAAATAGAGAGGGTATCAGGTAATTAACATAAAATAAAAGTCATTTCAAAATATTTAATATATAAATTTTATTATATCATCATTGGTTAATTAGAATTGAAGGAGGGTGAGTAAGAATGTAAATAATGATGCTTGTTGAAGAATGTTACCTCTTCTTTGGGTAACATCCATAGGTTTGCAACAGAAGCCATCAGAGGATGGATTTCTAACAAAAATATGTCCTTTAGGTATTTTATATACAAATAGGCTTTCAATTGTTTGTGAATATAGGATCAGGGTGGTAATTTATATTTGAGGTGACTAGCACACTTGATTTTGTTTAAAATATTCAATTATACCAATGCTTTTATCTGGCCAAGAGCCAAAAAATGGGGCTTTCTCAAACATAGAAGAGATATAGTCAAAATATGTCTATAAAATGAGTGTTTACAAGTTTATATGTCCTTTTTAACCCATATTATCTTATTTTAACCCTTGGTAAATCTATTTTACCTTAACTGTGATAATTATTTATTACTATTTTCAGTATTTATTTTAGTCAAAATTTATATTGAACATTTTAAAACATGTAAATTATAATTATTACAAATATGTAATAAAATTTATCAAATTAAATTCACATAATTTGAAAAATATAATTTAAAATAAATCCGACATATAGGATAAGATATCATATTTCTTAAGAGAAGTTTTTCAAAAGATTACAAAGTATTCATATCAAAATTTAATATGAAAGTGATTAAAATTACCTAAATGGTATTAATTGATATATAAGTGAACTAATTATAAATTAAAGCATATTTAATATATAATTCATCCTCATGAATAATCTAAAAACATGGAAGATTTAAATTAAAATTCATTACTTTTCACTGTTCAACAAAACCAATTGAGAAATACCCAACAAATCACCCTAAATTAATTTAGATAACGTGATTAACAAAATATTTCTCTTTTATTCAAAATAAAAATATATATGTTGTAAGATTTAATTTTACATTATGTGAAAAAGTGTTATTAAATGTATTTTATAAAAAATTAATGTTTTTCAAACATTTCTTTTTATATTAAATTATTATTATTTTATTTTTAATAAATAGTAACTATAATTTTTATATTTTAGTTATTATTATTCGTAATCATAATTTAATGGAAATGTAATAACAGTATTCTATAACACATTTCACTTAGACTCGGGGATGTGTGTTCTACAAGATATCAAAGAGATTATATATAATGAAATATATTATGTCATTTGTTTTAAGCTTGGTGTTAAATTTATCATATTCTATCGAATAAAATGTTATTATTTTAGAATTTTGGGGTTTTACACCACATGTAAATTCGAGTCCACATTTATCAAATTCGATCCCACACTATTACACATTCATCATTACCAAACTCATATTTCATCAGTAACAATCTAATTTAACAAAACTAGACAGACCAACCCATGAGGTTACCAACAAAATATAACATTTAAAACCAAACATCTCACCATGAATACAAGATATCAACCACCACACACATCTACTGTCCACAAAACATCCAAAATTTAAACTGGGCACCACTATCTACAAACCATCCCCACCAAGGTTGCATAACCATGAGGTAATCAACCAATATACTAGAAGTTCAAAATACTAAATTTACATGTTACATAAATCCACAATTAATTTATAGAGGTTTTTATAATTAATTTTTTATCTTATTCATGTGTATTTTAACACATTTTCCACATTCTCACTCAACCAACTCATTATCTATATAAAATTTCATATCTATTGTTGAGTGGTGGGTTTATTATAATAAAAGGTTCTCAATCCACTATATAAGATTTCATTTTATTTTATCCAAAGAATATGTACCACAATATGTTATATGTTTCAATATGAAACACTCGTCTATTGTAAGAAAATATTTAATCACAAGTAATTTCATCACTACCCTTAAAATTCAGTTTAATAATGTTCATTATCTTCATTACCCCCATTGTAAAAAAACATGCTAATTTTTCATATTCACAAATGCATAGGAATAGAATAATCCCATGCTTGGAAAAAATCTATAAAATATTCTACATTAAGAGCAAAGGAAAAAAAATAAAATGCTATCATTTCATTTGAATCACAATGTTAATGGAGTGATCAATTATAAAATAATCGTAGAGAAGTGGAAATATGAAAGAGAAATGAACTCCTACCTCAAATGTGTTACACTCCTATAAAAAATAGTGAAGGAACCATGATTTTGAACACACATGGATTCATAAGAAAAAATTCTTTCAGTTAAAGGTAGATGACTTAAAGGATTGAGATCTAGATTTCAGTTCATTCGGTCCTGATAGAAAAAAAAATTACAGAACCGAATAATTCCTTAACTTAAAGATTCTAGATTCATAACGTAGAATAACAGTAAATATTAATTTGGTTACATTACTTTGTAATTATTATTTAATTTGTTTTAATTTAAACCATCAATAATGACCCATTTAAAACCACAAGATAAAAAAATCCAAATAAAATATTTAATACCAAAACAAATATTTTGAAAACATTTATCAATTCCATAAATACTTCAATTTATGTTAAAATAATTTTTCATGTCACACTAGAAAATATTGAGATATTAAAAAATTGGGACATTTTTTTAACTGTTGAAATGAACTTGAGAAGGGTTTGATAATATAAAATAACCAATCAACTACATGATGAAACTGTCCAACTAAATGATGGAATAAACTAACCACAATAATGAATAAACTGAAAGTGAAAAGGAACCAATCGAAAATATAAAGGAACTAACATACCTCATAAAGAAAACAACTGGTTGTAGGAAGAAATCAATAGACTTCATAAAGAAACTAATATACTACTTTATGAACCTACTAAATACAAGAAGAAACCAATTTAATGTTTGAATGAACCAACTGAATACATAACGTATCCAACTATCCACTAGAAGAAATCAACCAACCACATGAAAGAACAGAGCAACTATATGAAGGAACAAGTGAATGTATGGTCAGTCAAGTGAGTATGAGATGAAATTGTGATGTTTCAAGATGGAAAATGAGCCCAATATCCCTTATAACACATACAAACATTATTAAATATCAATATAAAGTTTCTAGGGAACTAACAATTTTCATCAATAACCTCTAAAGAAATTATATTCTGTAATTTTCAAAAAAAAAGTATCTATAATGAAATAAGTCAAAGGGGTCCAAAAAATGTCTTATGAGATACCTATCTGGGATTTTCAAATAACAAGAACACATTTATATAAAAGAAAAAATCTTATATCCTTGTTAAATCATCATCCAAGTGAGATATTTAATCACATATTATACATAATATTAAACTAATCATCTCAATAAAATGAAATATAAAAATTAGTGCAGTGAGAAAGATCAAACATAAAAAAACCATGGTATTGGGTATGAATATTTGACTCCCACTCCTATATAATCTCCCCAATGGAACCATGATTCCATAGCACACAAACCAGGGGGATAAAGACTCATGATGAACTTTATCATAATGATCAATTATCTCAACTAGTTGATCCACATGAATTTTGTTTTCCTCGATGTTGAACTACCCAGGATCGGTGCCCAGGAACTCCTTATAAAATTGATAATAAAGCTAGGACATGTGGATGACATCATGGAGTCTTTCAATCCATGGTGGGAGAAACAACTTATCCCCACATTTCCCTAATACTCAAACTCATTAAAAGGCTCAATGAAATAAGTATTATACTTACTTCCTTGGCCTAACTTCCTCTTCCCCATATGATGAAAAATCTACATGAACACATGGTCTCTAACTTTCCACTATAGAGACCTCCACTTATCATCATTATAGGCCTTTTGGTGGTCCTTCACTACATTCAATCACTCCTGAACCACCTATATGTTGTTTTTTATGATCTACACCTCTTCGAGCCTAAGGAGTGATAACCCCCAACCTCAATGTAGTATAATAGGTAACAAAATGATTTTATATAAATTAAATAGAATAGATTCATATTGATGAATGAGTGATGGGTGTTGTTTTATGAAAACTCAACTAATGGTTGTTGGGTTACCCACGACCCACCATACTATAAGACACAAGCCTATGACATCAACTCTAGTTTATGAATGGTATACTCAAACAACCCTTATATATGGGGATGGAAATAAGTTCCAAGGAAAATTTGAGAGACAAAATCATCATGTATTCCTTTTTATACTCATGAGGTAAAAAATCATTTTGGTTATATACAAAGGCCTTTTGTACCATGTGGATCTATACAAACTCATCCATGTAATTTCCCTCTATAGTATTCATATCACTCGATTCCTTAAGGGTGGGAAAATGGAAAAATGTAATCTTTCATTCCATGATCACCCAAATGAAATTAGACCCCCCCCCCCTAAAATTAGGGTTTCCCAGCAATGAAACCCATTAAAATTTAATCCCAATTCCTCTTTGAGACAACCAATGGTAGTGGAAATCCTCCATGAACACAATTATATGCTATCACCTAATGAAAAAAACATAGAACCATTCCATAAACTCTACCACCGGTTACATAATTCTATATCACCAAATATCCCTCCACAAACTATGGTACATCATGGACACACCAGGATGCACTTATATTGGTGGTCAACTAAAACATCTCATGACTCCCTAATACTTGGCCAATTGGACAAAAAATCATCCCAAAAACAATATCTATTTATCACCATCCTCCATCCACCCATTGGGAGAATCCCCATCATTGACACGATCCCACATAACATCCTTCTAAGTCTCTCACCAATGAGACTCTTCAACCTACCACATAAAGGGTGACTCCACCACAATCTAATATATACAACCACTACTGCTAACATCCATGACACTGAGATTCACCACTGTAATCTCTTTTATCCCTTTCTAGACATCCTTATACTTCTAAAAACATCTCCATATGTGTATTTTATTAGTACATTAGAGACTACATTCCACATTAAAAGGGTATAAGAGACCACAAACTAATTTTTTCTCTAAATACCATAAACAACTCATTGGTTGGGTAATGTGACCAAAACATTTTGGAAAACACTATTATTTCAAACTCTATTTCATGAATAGTATAGTTACACTTGTGAAGATGAAACATATTAAACACATTGAAGATTACCAACATCTTATATATTAATATGCATCTCAAGCCTAGATTATAAGAATTAGTAAAAAACTCAAACATCACCCTTTCCTCTTGAAAATGACGCATGTGGGCACTAATAAGCCTCTATGTTATGTAGTACGAAGTTGTATTCCATTGATTGGTCCAGATGAATGCTTTTTTCTTTCTTGTCAAATTCATAAATGGGCATAATATACTAAATAGGTTAGGAAAAACCCTATATTAATATACCACAATACCAAGGAAGATGAAAACACTAGCCACATTCTAGGATACTACCCCAGATATGATTGTCTCAGTCTTTGATAAGTTCATAGCCAGATCCAGTTTAGACACCACATGTACAAGGAAAAGAACCTCCCCTATAAAAAAATTTCAATTGTATAAATTTCATTTGAGTTTATGTTTTCAAATAAAATATAGTGAAAATATATGATTCTCAGCATGCAGCCCTACAAACATAGATTATAAAAAGATTTCTCATATGAAAAAGACAACGTACTATTATTGGATCTCAAAAAATAATGACTTCATGATCCCCATGAACACAGTTGGTGCAATCATGACACAAAATTTCATGAACAAAAACATGATGTGTCTATATCTACACTATAAGAGAGTCATTGGGATATCATCCTTCACCATCATATTTGATATCCATACAATAGATCGGTCCTTAAAACCAATTGGTCCCCTTTAGTTGGTTTAATATTTCCTCTATTTTGGTTGGTTTTTATAGGTGTTGGACACCACATTGTTCAAATTGAAATAGTGCATACACAACCTCAAACTACTATATGAATTCATGGTGATGGACTATATTGATTCCCAAAAAGATATATTATTCTAGATGAATCCCACCTACTACAAATCCCGTAATCAAAGTCTCAACTCATACATCTCTATGGGGGGTATATTATAAGTAACCATAGAAATCATAGATGAACCCAATTGTGAATCTATCCCTAACATGGTAATATGTTGAGGCACTAATAAAAAAGTGAAATTCAAATGTGGTAGAACATACCGTTATTGGTTCTAAAGAACACTGACTAACACAACATGGTAAGAAGACCTATGATTTTATCAACGCTATAAAATCCTTGATAAAGGGGTAAATTATCAATGAAAAAACATAGATAAATCGTACTTTTATCAATGCTAATAAAATCACTAATAAAGGGACCCTTTATCAGTTCATTTAAAAGTGATGAAAATGGATTGCGTTATCAGTGCATTTAGTAGAACCTATAAAGGGAAATAAAGTAGTGTGATGGTACAGTACATTACAACACCAGAAACAGTTCCTGCATTATGTTGTAACAAAACACTGCATCACCAGAAAAAGCACCTAAAATTGTATAAAAATTATAAAAATCAAATAATAATACATAATTTGAATGAAATAAAAGTTCCAACATAAATACATGAAAAAACACTATTATAGAGTATGCCAAAAAATTACTAAAATAAATGTCAATTTTTATAAAAAGGAACACTTGCAGTCATACTGGTCACACCATTAGTCAGATTGGGGTGTGGCTAATTATTAAACAACCAAAATGACTTATGGATTAGTTTATTAAATTAAAAAATATATATATGAATTAGTTTTCCTAGTTATGATTATGTCACTTTTTTCAATAAAATTAATGATAATTTTGAATAAAAAATCTTACATCTAATCATTTTATACATACCATCAGTCTAATTAAGGTGTGGATGATTATGAAACATCTCGAAGGACTATTGGATCATTTTAATAAATTATCAAAACAATCATAATTTTCCCTCAGTTTTGAGAATGAAGATTGTGTTTTTTACGAAAATGTAATTATAAACTGGATACATAAACTTTTAGTCATGCTAGTTTTATCATTTTAGGGTTTCATTTTTGAAAGATTTATAAACATATAAAATTAATTATGAATCATTATCATAAATTATCAATACAATTTGAGCATTTTTTCTTAGATTACTGTGAGTTACTATTTTTTAATTAAAATGTCAATTTTAAACTGATAACAGATAGTTGGAGTCATATCGGTCACATTGTGAGTCAGATTACGGGTTGGTTGATTATTAAATGTCACTAAAGACTTATGGATCATTTTCCTAATGTATGAAAACTTTCTAAATATTTTTTCTGTATTTTGGGTTTGCTAGTTGTTTTTTCAATAAAATAAAGGTCCATTTTGAATAAAAAAAAGCACTTGTATTTATAACAGTCACACTACACATCAAAATGAGGTGTGTTTGATTCTTATATGTCCCAAATAACTAGTGAATTATTTAACTAATGTATCAAAATAATCTGAATGAGTTTCCATTGTTTTTAGTGCGTGATTTGTTTTTACTAAAATGTCATTTTAAACAAGAAACATGTACTTTTTGTCATATCGGTTTCATTGTGAGTGTGTTTGACATTAGATTGTTTAATACACATCCAAAATGAATTATAAATCTATTTTTTAAATTATTCAGACAATATAAAAGTTCATTCTTTGTTTTTAGTAAGTTACATTTTTATAAAAATATCAATTTTAAGAAGATAACGAAAACATTGAGTCACACCAATTATAACACCCCAACATCCATGGTATTATTCTTTTTAAATAATTCAATATCTTAAGCAGCATGAAATACTGATTTTAAGAGCACAATGACTTATCAAAATAGCATTTGAAAAATTTGTTATGCATAGTATTAACCACATTACATAATTTATAAATTTTTATCATCAAAATTGACTTCATTTTTTGAATTCAGAATATTCAAATTAGCTGATAGTGAATTTTTTTTATTTTTTAAATATGATTGAATTATTATGATTGGTGAAAAATATTCCAATGTAGTTAAAACCTAAATTTTTCATTTAAATAATTATTATAAATTAAATTTATTTTCATTTCAAAACAGGGTAATATTAAATTTATTAACCCAATGTATGTTATTGTAATCATTTTTATAATAGAGATATAAATAAAAATTTGTTGAGTTTTTGAACGTCACTTTTACCCTCCTTTGAACCACATTTATGGATTATAATTAAAAGTAATTTTACCACTTCTCTGAATGGAATTAAAAAAACATACATTAACGTAATAATTATATGAAAAGTGGTCTCATAGGATCAAAATAATTTTTTGTGACGAGAAACTTTTGTATTTTTTTCCAAGGTAAAAGATAAATTGGGAAATTAAAGGTAGAAATAATATAATCATAATATAGAATTACCCTAAAAAATATAATTTTTTTGGATAAGTTTTTTTGACGAAAATAAACCGTAGGATGAAAATATTATCCTATTTAAGGCACATTTGTTATATTAGATTATTTATTATATTTTTTTTAAAATTTAATATTCAAATTTTAATAACTATGTTGTTTATAATATGATGTAATATAAGTGAAATAATTAACTATAAATATAAAATATTTATATACATTATCATAATTTATTTATAATTATAGGAAATAAATAACTAAATTAAATGGTGACACAATGATGATGTATTAATTGAGTTATTAAAGGAATATTTAATTAAATGATATTAATAATATTAAAATAAATATTATTTGCAATATTTTATGACATACAAGAATTTTTGGATTCCATTTAAATGTTATTGAAGAGTAAATTTAATTTTTTAGATTCAATCATGTTGTTATGACTTTAAAAACACCTTGTATTAAATAGTGTCAAAATTCAAGTAAATGGGATTTTAAAATAAATACTATTTATTAAATGATATAAATGTCATAAAAATATAAAGATCATAAAACTAACATTAATAATTTTCAATATTTCTAAATTGATTCAATTGGGTTTTTTTTGTAATTTTATAGTAAATATATTATCTATATTGTATAAGAATACATGCAGACATGGTAAGAGTTTTACTGATTAACTGTGGGATAAACCCAAAAGATAAGGTAAATTTTCTGAACTAAACTTGTCTACAGAAAATTTGTTGAAATTACTTATAACTATCTTCATATTACCCTATAAATAACTCACTTTAGAGCTATTTGAAATCAAATATAATTTTATATTAAATTTATTGATTGGGAGTTTTCAAAAGTTCCCTTCCCCTCTCTAATAAAAGGACACCACTCCTCTTATTTTATTTACACCACTAAATCCAATTATCTAGGCCAAAAAATAAGCAATCCTCCTAAACAATTCCATAAAATCATATTAGAGTCCATACATGGGTCATAAAGCCGACCTAAATAGTCCTTTTGTTCAAATTAAATGGAGATAACCGAAAAAGAGGTAATTTTTTTTATCAACTCTTCGATAGTTTGTTTCTTCTTATACTATCTCTTCCTATGAAGTTTCCATAATAAATTGATATATCCATTGCCATCTACATTACGATATGTTATTATGATTAGGGTAAAACTATATTCCTCTTTCATCTATCCTACAAATAAAAATATCACCATGTTTGCGTATGTACGACTTACCATCTCCACGTCGCGGTGTAATTTGTTATTAAACAATACATTATTTGTATGGGTATAATGATGAATATAATGGATATAAATTGTAAATATTATATGATAATGATTTTTTATAAATAATTTACCATTAAATTTCAATCCATTTAACCATCAAGGGAATGATATCATCGCTCATGCGTATATACGACCCACAATCTCTACGACACTGTGAGATTAATTCTCACCATTAACTATTCAAGAATAATCACAAAATTCATAATAAGAGTAAATATAATATTTATGAACTGAATATAAATATATATGTGATTAAAATATATCATATTCCAAATAAATATGACTTACATGACAAAACATTCCTAATAAAACAAAGTAGTTAACACCCGAAATAATGATAATACTAAAATTTAATTAAAAATGATATAATAGGATCCTATGTGATTTCATAAATATATATATGGTTTGGGTATAATTTAATAAAATGATTTAACCATTATATAGATGGTTAATACACCCTTGACATAAATAAAATATAATTTAAGGAGTAATTTCAAAATCTCTTTATTAACCAAGATTGTTTATATGTAAGTATTTACTAGAACATTATTTTCATCCATGTCCATGTTTCTTAAAAATGTATTTCAAAACATTCAAATTATTATTTTACAAAATATTTAATGAAAATTTTCACCATGTTCGAATTTATAAAAATGTATCTTTTCTCGTTTTCCCTTATGATGTACTATGTTTGACTTTTTTGATGAAGTATGAGAAGAATGTTTTTTAAACATATACCGTGTTAGTGGTTTTTTCTGCAATCATGATTCCTTTACATTTTTAATATTAATATACAATCTTACATGGATATTTTCAAAAGAAATTTTTTTTAGAATTGTGTGGGTTTTTAAAGTATTTAATGTAAAAAAGGGATATTTATTTAAAAACATTTAAGGATTTTATTAGATTATTTTCATCTATTTCTACATCCTTTGTTAGATCTTATGATGGATTGAGGTTGATTTCTTATGAAACAACCTATCAAATTGTATTAAAGGGTTTATGATTAGTTTGATTGAGTATGTTCTATTTTTATACGACTCATGGTTTAGGTTAATATATTAACATTTTTTATGCTAGTCTTAATATGAATGTTTGTGTTGGTTATGATTTCACCTTTACATATGAGAATGAATTACAATTAGTAACTGATGGGTGGGGCCTACTATATCCTCACAATGAATCTATAGGTCTCACGACAAAACCTAGTATGGGTTTTTACCCATTTATGTATGGTCTTGGCATGAGTCCATGATTGTATGGTTATGATGATCGGTATTATGAATTCCCTCATTATGATATTAGTTATTTACATTACACGTGATACTTTAACTAGAAGAATATACTTGTGAATGTTTAAATAAAATTATTTGGTTTTTTATTTCCTTATTATAAAGAATATTATGTTTAAAAGACTTTTGTTTCTATTTTACAGTTTTCTTTAATACATTATGCCTATTTATGATAGATTTCACTAAATTATTTAACCGTACTGAGAATATGAGCTCACCCATTTCTTATGATTCACTGTTCCCTATGATGAGGAGATGTATATTATGTTTGACCTGTAGGGATAATCTATGGGATATTAGTGTTTTCAATGGTGACACTGTGGTTTTTTCTATTTCAAATTGTAATGTAAAACTTATGTTTATATCTAGTTTTTCGATGCCTATTAAAAAGATTGGCCATTCAGGATTTAATTTCTTTTGATCATGCCAATGTAATTAAATAATGCAATCAGTCAGGGTAACTGGGTTTTGGGTCTTACACTAGTCACACCATTACTCAAATTAAGGTGTTTTGATTCCTATTTATAAAAATGGCTTATGGGTCGTTTTTCTAAACCACAAATAAAATATAATAATTTTTTCTTTGTTTTGAGTTTTCCAATTGTATTTCACTAAAATTACTGTCATTTTTGAATTAAAGGAAGCACTTGGAGTCACACCAGTCACATCATGAAATTAATTGAGGTGTGGATGATTCATTAGAATATAAAATGACTTATTGATCATTTTCAAAAAATATCAAAAAATTCGGAATATATTTCCTTGGTTTTAAATAATAATATTGTGTTTTTTACTAAAATGACATTTTTAACTGGAAACATGAAATTTTAGTCATACAGGTTTTTTTATGTGTGGGTTTGACAAGATATTGATTCATATATGTCACGTGTTAATTATGAATCTTTTTCCAAAACATTCAATATAATTCGAGCATGTTTTCTAAGATTTCTATGAGTGACAATTTTTTGTATTCAAATGTAAATTTTAAAATGATAATAGACACTTTAGGTCATACTGGTCACACTATGAGTCAGATTTAGGTGTGGGTAATTCTAAAATGTCAAAAATAAATTGTTAATAATTTTATTAAATTATGATTACAAACCACGTGAGTTATATTGATTATTAGTGAGTGACACATTTTACTAAAATTTCAATTTAAAACTGATAATTGATACTTATAAACCAGTCCTCCTTGATTACCATGATATATCCAAACTAGTTTTATTCTAATATTTCACTCATACACCTTCTGACTTCTTTTTTTCATGACACACTTATTTATTGAAACTTTTAAGTTGCATGACATACAAGTTTAATGATTAAGAGTTGTATAGATGTTGATTCAATAACACATGTGGACAAATTGATGATTCCAACAGATAATGATCTTAAAGGTGGATTAATACCATGTATAAAGCCACTTAAAAATTTGGTGAAACCCTTATTTCAATAATCCACTTGAAACACTTGCACAATGGCTCTTATCCTAAGGGGAAAAGTGTTTTTTTCACTTTTCAAAGAAAATCTATACCAGATTATTGGTATGACATGATTTCAATTTATTTCTGAATTATTTTATTATTTAAAAGCTAGTAATTCGTCTCCTCCTCTACCTTGGTCACTTCCTAACTCTCTGCCTCTGATTCCTCCACCAAATCGGTATCTGACTCTTAATTTTCCTCTACCATTAAATCTTCCTCTTATATTTTCCCAAAGCTATATTTTTTGCATGTTAGTGCTTCTAAAAAAATTATTTTCCCTATTATTATTCTTCTTGAGAAACAAATAAAAATTAATATATATACATTCTGTCACTAATGATTCACATCCCTAATATATTTCATAGATCATACATTTTACGTGATCAAAAATATAGCAGGTAATCACCTAAATTTTTTATCAGCATACATTATGAAAAAGATTATGATACCCACTCATATCTGAACAAATTTATCTCTTTTTGAGTATCTAGGTTGTTATAAAACATGACAGTACTGAAAAAATATAGACAATTTTTTTTAAAATATATTTAATGAAATTGTAATTATATTCGGAAATTTCCTATTGGGGATGCTGGACATTTCATTATTTATGATATCTCTCGTAAATTAGAAATCATAACATCCCTGATTGAAGTCATTATCATGTTTCTGAAACATGATAACCCTACGGGTGTCAATAATTACCGTCAGGTTACAAAAATTATAAATTTAAAACATGAAACAGACAATGATCTAAACCACAAGGTAGTTCGGGAATTGTATGACTGGGGTCGATCCCACATAGATAGGGTTGGAGAAAATATTAATTTAAAAATATAAACCTCAACTAATTTTGAATTTATAGAATTTAAATATAAACTATTGAGAATGATTTATTTGTCGAAAGAGGGAGACGAAAATATAAAATGGGTTTCATAAATAATTGAATCTTGGTTCATGGGTTGACAAGGTATGAAATAGTTTATTATTAATTATGAAGCCATTAGAATTAGGTTTAGGTGAGTTTCATGGTCAGGATAAATGCACTCCATCTCAAACACACCTTTTTTCAAGGTTAGGTACATCAGATTGAAAAGGATGGGAAACCCAAAACCTATTTTAGACAAAGAAAAGAGACAAACCAAATTTCCATGGTGGAAGTCTAATCCCCATATCACATATGAAAAAATTTATTCAATCTATGAATCACTCATGCATAATTAAAGAAATTAAACCTAATCCCAAACCCCTCACACAGAATTCATTGAATAATAAATTAAAAAATAGATTGAATTGAAGAATATATATGGAATCCCTAAATGAATTTAATTAATTATAAAGTACCTCATATAATCAATTCCCCTTTCTCAAGAATGCACTTTCAAAATGAAATCACTCTCACACAGTAACCAAGAGAAGGTGTTGAAAAATAAAGAAATCAAAATCCTACAGAAGTGTTGAATCATGTGCTATGCCTTCATCTGGTGGAATCTAGTGGTGGTCATCCTTAAATATTCATAATACCTTCGATAAGTTTCTAGGCCATCTATTTAGGGTTGTTAAGTTGGATCTTCCGAACCTAAGTCACGACGTGTACTGAGCGTACACGATATATAATCCTAATCTGTGTTGCCTCCACATCCTCATGAATTTTACGAGTATCACATTCCTTATTTTGATGTTTGAATAATGTCACATCATGTACATGGGACCAATGATGTGTATGTTCTCATTTATCAATCGTCAAAAATATCACTGAAATATTCTCAAAAAATGTGTCACGAACAATGTCACATCATAAAATGGGAATTCACGATGTGTAATTGTCATGCACGGTGTGTTTTTATCTCACGACCTATCTTGTGCTGCACTTATTCCATTAATGAAGTCATGATCTGTACTAATGTTACGCGTCGTGTAATGGTTTTTTTCTAGTTTTACAACTTCAACCTTCTTCAAAATTATGGAGTCATGTTGAGCTCTATTTTCATCCACTTTTCATTCATCATTCAAATATTCATCATTTCCTTCCTCAAATCATAAAATAAGTAAATAAATGCCAAAATTTGAAATATTATTCATTTAAATACCAAAATCAATATAATAAAATACTCTATATTATTTGAATTAAATAAACTTATAAACATAGTATAAATACGTAAAATAATAGGTAAATTGTTTTGAAATGTTTAGATAGTTAAATCATTCATTATATACATTATTATTTTCCATTTGTAGTAATTCATGGGATTTATCTCTTCAGAAACCGATATCATGTCCTATTTTTTCCTATATTTAGAGATCTCCATGTTATAAAAAATTCATGTAAAAACACAAACCGAATCATATAATTTGAGGTTATATATAAAATATTGATAGTAGTGTATTACATATTCACAATACACATCATGTGTCTTTAATTGGTTGGAAATTTATTCATTGGATCCAAAAAATAAATATTTGTGGGGTCGAGATCAATATTGATTAGTATCCAGTTCTCCCTAAAAAAATTAGTAATGAAAAAATAAAAAATATGTTTTAGGTTACATGATTATGCATTTTTAGTTTTCTATTTTAGGAATCTGAAAGAGTCTATAATATGATACTTTTTTGTTAAATGTTTCGAGTTACTCATATTATTTCTATTTAATTTATTTGTACTCCAAATTAAGTTATGTTGTATAAATGATACATGGATTAATTATTCAAAATCATACTTATCATGATCCTCCATTTAAATAGTTCTAATATATACTATTGTAGAAAATATGATTATTTATAATCATTAACAAAAATATTATCTTACTATTTGGAAAGATGTATTATGAAAATGTACCTTATTTATTTATTCACAACCAAAATTTCCAACCATTCATGGTTTAGAATATCATTTAGTGTCTTGGGACCAATTCCATATGTGAATTAGATTCCAAATATTTATTTTTCGTATACAATGTGAGGTATAGATTTAGATTTAATTGTGGTCACTACATGAATTTTTAATGATTATAAATTTTTGTCTAGAACTGGTGGGGAGAAGCTACTCTTGGATGTTAATTTTGTTTTTTTGGTTGAATTAGTATATTTTTTATTAAAACATCTATTTACTTAATACATTTATCCATATATAATATAATTACTCACTTAAGAACTTTTAGCATCAACATTTATATGTTTTTCATATGAAAGAATTTTTTAATGACGTACATCTTGTACCTTTATAAGATTAGATGTTCATGTTATGAAAGATCGAATAGAATAATTGAATGTTGAGATATTTAGACCATCTATTAGAACATGCAACTCAATAGTCAACTATTAAGATACCTCAATCCCACTCTCATGTGATCATTTGGGAGGTCATGATGGTGTGTCCTCTCTCTCAGGATATTATACATTGTACCCATTGCAACTTGTTGGTACAGGGTTGTTGACAAATTCCAATCACATACACCTTTAACCTGTAGTATTTTAGTAATATAAAGTAATTTGAAATTATTTTATTCACATTTAGGAGAAAGAGTAATGATAAAATTTATTTCCAAGGGTAAGGTATGTGGTTTGAGGGAATTATTATCCTCAAACTAGCAGGGTGTTTTTTTTCATGTGTTGGTATTTTCTCTGATACCGATTCTTTTTAATCCTTTATCATGTATTGGTCTACAAAACGAGACACAAAACAAAATATCTTGCAGAGAGCTATTTATGTCCAAAATAATCTCTCCATATTATATATATCATCATGTGGTTTTATCTTCTGAAAATATGTTCGAGGAGAGACTCCAAGACCTAATTGTATAACACTACCATATTGTTTAGGCCGCTTTAGAACTACTAAATGTAGCTTGTCTTCTGGTACAACCATTATCAATTATTTTGTATAAACCAAACAAAAATATGATCAAAAATATATTTTTATGTGATATTATTATAAAACATGACGAATAACAACTATTTCATACTTACACATGTTCCCATAATATTTTTGTTTTTTTCATCAACTAATTTACGCTCCTTATTTACACAATACTCCTTCCAAATCATATGACATGGGATAGAAGTGGTTTCATTTTTTGATTTATCAATCTATATATAAGTAAAGGGACATATTTTGTTTCATATAACATAATTAAAATTTTATTATTGATTTAATGTATATTAAAATTTAATATCTGATGAATCGTTACCCATACATGATTTTTGATAGGGGTATATTTGGATTTGATGAATATTCCTTATTTTCAACCCTCTTTTGTTGTTTCATTATTTAATTTTTTTTCATGTTTCATAAAATAAATAATGTCAAATAATATATTATCAACTGAAATTCACCTAAAATGATATCTCATTATAACGATTAATGAAAGAAGTCCATGTTACCTATTTATAATGTGTTCATAACTAACTAGTGGGTGGGGATTTACATTACCCACAACAAACCTTATATATTACATTATAAGAAGAGTCTGGAAGACTCTATAGAATTTTCCTGTGGCCATTATGTCAAATTTATTACAGGAATATTCTAAATAAAAAAACACTGCAATGAATAAAGAAGAATAAATCAACATTTCATTACATATGTTTTATTGTAAAATAAATGTTGGTAAAAATCCCTCAGGGTGTCCTCTTGTTATGTTTTGGGTATGATTGTGTTTGTTGACGAAGAAAAATGACTGAAAATGAGTATGGTTGATGTTTGAAAATGAAGGATTTCTTCATAGAAGTGAATGGTATGAAAAACATTGAAGAAAACTGGAAAAGGGTGAGAACCATATAAAATATTTCATGGGCCACATATCATATTCCAAGAAAGGTATGTAGAGCAGCAATAACGGTACACCAGACCGGTTTGTGAAACTAAAAACGGTTTGTGGCAGTAGGTGATATGGTACGTAGGTGACATGTCATCGAAAAAGGAGATCGACGACATAAGAGAGAAGGCTATTTGCAGGCTGGGTTAGAAAAATGGTTTGCGGGTGGCTTGAAGTCCACAGCAATAGAAGGATTAGTACGCGGTGAAGGTTAGATTCAAGATCTTTTAAATCTTGAGTTATCGAATTTGTAGATATCTTTTTCTATATAAGAGTTGTTAATCCCACTGATTACTAAGGAGATAAAATATCATTATAGAAAAACTTTTTTTCTCGGATTTCTCCAAAGACCGAAGGATGTTCAAGGAGGGAGGTTTGAAAAGGCTGAAGTAGGTCACATGGAAATTATTCTAATGAATGTTTTTTTTTCGGTGAACTTTATCATGAAAAAGGCATGGTACGCAGAGGAAAAAGGCGTGGTACGCAGAAGAAGAAGGTGCATGCGATAGCGGTTTATGAAGGATGCCCACAAATAGATAATAGTTCGCAGACATAGGGTTTTTTCACCGATGAGGTTCACAGAGTCGGTACGTTGAGGAAGAATGTGATAGCGAAGGCAGAGGTAGTCCATGGACACTGGAGGTTTGTGGAAGAGGTAGTTATACATGGAGCAAGTGGTCTGCATACCAATCTTGGTACTTAGTACGCGGGAGGAGTTTGTGGTTCACGATTTTCAAAATGATGCTTGTGAAAGCTTTAAATTAGTTTTTCAAAAGGACTTTTTGGTACCTTGAAGTTCCCAGTAAGGTAGAATTCATCTACGGGTGAAAATGGATCCCCAACAGAACATCTACCTAAAGTTGAGGATGCAGGAATTCATGAAAATTAAGGGACATACATGTCCATAAACTGTGTTTGACCAATAAGTCTATAAAGTATGAGTGGATTCCATACCCAGAGCAGTGAATGAAGGAAATGGAAGGCGGTGACCCTTTCCATTGGTAGTGAGCCAGAGAAAGAGGCATAGGGAGTGACCCTTTGGAATGATGTGAGCAGACCCAAAACATTGTAATGGCAGTAAGCCTCAGCATATAAGATCTATCCCAAACCTTGTACTCATTATTGATAGTAAGCCTCAGTGAATTTGGTACATCATCACATTATTTTTGCATGCTCCTTGGATGTATCCTGTGAGGATAAACCA
This sequence comes from Viscum album, assembly GCA_963277665.1. Taxonomy (NCBI): domain Eukaryota; kingdom Viridiplantae; phylum Streptophyta; class Magnoliopsida; order Santalales; family Viscaceae; genus Viscum; species Viscum album. The sequence goes on along the minus strand of OY728157.1, from coordinate 677,510,820 downwards.
AGGAAAATTCATTGTGTCCTTTGCATTATTTCATATCTGTTCATATATTACTATAGGAGGTATAGAAAATTGATTTTTTTCTAACAATGAATCAAGACCTGAATGGGAGAAAGTTTTAATCTGTCATGCCCTGATTCACCCACCTCTCATGGTATTCGACCTAGTAGAACAAAAAATAGAGAATGTACATTGTGACTTTACAATTATATATTTCCAAAGTATTTCCTTCATTACAGGTTGGATGTGGTTCCTTAAATAAAGATCAATCGAAACATTAATTATCATTGTGACCAAAAGATAACTAATGAAAAATTACTTTTTATGGTCAATAGGTTGGCCACGTTTATTTCAAAAAACATCAAATTTTATAACCTATTATCTTTCCTTGATAATTTTATTCAACACTATGATGATGCATCATGGTTTTTCCATCAACATGTTTTTTATCCCCTAATAATTCTATAGTATCATCATCAATATCTTTTTCTTCCTCAAGATTGCAAACATCATCATCTTTATAAGACATTCTCTACATGAGTATTCAAACACTTAAATTATCTTGAATAAAAACAATTAAATACACAATATGCTTAAAATTACTCATTTTTATACCTCATGCATGAAAATTGTTACCCTATTAGACATTGGATTAACACTTCAATACTCTAGTAAAACTACCCTCTATAACATTTATTTTATATGTCCTCAGACCCATGATTATCTTCCATATCATGATGATGGATTGAAAATCCTCTTTCAAAATAGACTCTCTCAGACTATTATGGTTCCAATGTTCCTTTTTTCAAACTTCATGAATAATTATTATTTCATTTTGTTGCTTGATATGCTTCCCCCATATTTTTTGGACATCCTACATTGCATGTTGAATTACTATAACCAAAATTCCTCTCAGACAGGTTATTGGAGATCATTCTCAATGACTACTTTTCAAATTAGTTCTAACAACATAGAATATTTGTTGGATGATTCTAAATAAAAAAATCCATAATAAATTTGTGGAAGATGAATGGTCCTTGACACTACCATGATAACATCAACTCATCCACTGAGCTTCACAGACTCTAACCTATGTTACTAGTCATTTTCCCCCACCTGTATCTCAAATATAAGACCTATATATCCACTGAGATACAAAAATAATCTAAATACAATTCCAATTATGGATAAAAACATATTTCATTTCAAAAATTAAGATATGAACATTCAAATCAACATGACTTTTACTCACAACCATTTACATCCACACAATAACATTTACTATTTTCTACATTCTCTTAAATGTTTTTTTTCAAGTCTTAGAGTATATAAAATCTTATAGTTGTATTGGTGTGAGTTGGATGGGAGATCATAATAACCATCCATTTCTCAAATCTTCCAAAAAAAATCTTCCATAAGTTGATGTTGAAAGAAGGGATAGATATCTCTACTCATTGTTAGAGGAATACCTTCTTGAGTCAAATTGTAACCCTTTTAGTTTTATCAATATTGAATGGGAAGAGAATCAAAAGGTTCATTTTGAAAGTTTTTTAACAAAAATTTGGAAACATTAGTATTTTTAGGAGGTCACCCATCGTAGTTGTATTCTCATCCAATAATTCCTAGCTGTAGTGTTCTAATATTATCTAATGTGACTTCAAAAAAATTAAATGTAATTTTTTGATGACGTGTTGTCAAAAGTAACCTTGAGATTCATATATCAAAATTAATATCTATAAAACAAAAATTAATTCATTGGGTTTTGAATAATTCTTAGGTGTAATTTTTTGTGTTCTTAGAAAATATTATATGAGGAGGATAAAGGGTTTAATGAATTGATGAATGATTTGGGAGATGTGGTATTCAAAGACATCACAGTAGTTTTGAAGGATATTATTGAATACAATCCAAGTGAAAGGTATGTCATCATGAAACTTTAGAACGACAATGATGGTTGGAAGGATACAATGAAAGAGGGAGTTCAATACATCATCAAGATATGCAAGTAAATAAAGTGTTTGAGGATGGATTAAATAATGTTAGTGCAAATTAGTTTTACCGAAGTATTGATTTATTATATCTCAATTCAAGACCGTAAAAATTTTCATGCAAGATTCAGGAATATATGGACTTTTATGCATGAAATATATTTTATTTTATATATATCTTACCAAAACAATATCTTACCAAAAGGGGTCCTTATTTACACAACCATATTTTTGAAACCCATGGTGAATTTTTATAAAAATTTATTTATGTTTCTTACATCTATTTTGAGTTGTATGATTATTCCAATTATCATAAATTCGGAATATTTTCATAAAATAAATATGAGATACATGGTTTTCATGTTGATCAGGGGTATGAAAAATCATCGGATAAAACAACCCTAGCTACATTACTTAAACACTTTTGTGAATTTTTGTACACATGGAGCTAATGTTTCCTTTTGTTCAAGGTTGCAAGGATTGATTATTTATTGTAAGGGATAGTGTATCAAATGATAGCAACGAGGGACTTTTGGAGTTTGTGTCTTCAATAGTAGGTTGGTTATGTGTATAGTATTTTATTTTTACCTTGAATTTATCAAATTATTATTATTATTATTATTATGACTTTAGTCATTTGTAATAATTGGATTCTATTATGTACTATTTTACATAGATGCACTTTTCATGTGTCTTGTCTTTTTAAACAATTTCTCGTTGATCAAATTGAATGCTACATATTAATTATGAATTCTTTGGAAATAGGTTGATAGTACTAATTGTGGGGTGACATTTTGATTCGACTTAGGTGATGTTATGAATAGTTGGACTATATCTTTATGTAATAGTTTTATAAAAGAGATACTTATTTATAATACAACACATACCCAAAAAAATTAAAGAAAATAAATTTAATTAAATCTTATTACATCCCCATAAATCACTTCATTATTAGAGAAAAATTTATTTATAATATAATTTGATAGAAAAGTAAACTCATATATGACATCTAAATATTATACTGCATATGGAAACGCTTCTACTTAAATCTGATTTTGTATGTTGTTCTATGACATGTTTTTTTTAATAAATGTAAAATATTGTAAATTAAGAAAATGTATTTAGTATTATCATAAAAAATTAAAACATTATATTAATTAATTATAAATTTACATGACATGGGAAATTATTTGAAACCATTCATTGATAATGGAAATAAATGGCATCTCTTTTAAGGGTATCCCTAACCCGTTGAAAATTATATTCTCTTATAACTATAATGTTTTAGTGAATATATTTTTCAATCATTTTTTTAATATTAAAAACATATCAATCAATTATAAACAGACCCCTTATAAACAATACATCATAACTTTAGAGTAAGGATAAAATAAAAAAGATGAAAAAGTATGATTATTTTGATTTCAATTAAAATTTATACAGTTTTTTCATTATTAAAATAAATGTATATAAAATATTTATAATTTTAACCAATATAAAATTGAAAATTAAAACTTTATATCTTTGAATTAGATTAACTCTTTCATATAGAAACAATGTGTATATTATCCAACATTATATATTCCACATCAAATAACATTCCCTCTAAAATTATTCCAATATAATGTGAATATTTGTTTCATTTGAATGTGCTTCTAAAACTATAGAAACAAGATTCAAAAATGAAATCCCCAAAATCTAAAAGGAAACAAATATTGATATAAAAGAAACATAAAAAATTCAACGTAGGTTGGAACAGGATATGGAGATGATGTTCTTAGAGGTATTGTATAAAGATGGAATGTGTTTAGAGAGTAGGCGTGGCATTGTGTATGAATAAGTATGAGAGAGGGAGAGAGGGATAGATGAGATGAGATGTTGGGATCATCATGGTTAAGAACAGCACACAAAACAGAAACCAGAGAACCCAAAAAATCAAACAACGGGAGAGAAAAAGGAGAAAATAACTTACATTCAGATTCTAGACTTGATTCATCTGAGTGAACATAGGGGAGTGACTATTACAGTAGGGGGTTCTACAATAGCTTGAAATCACGACTTAATGAGCCATTAATATGTTTACATTTTATTCATTATATATATATATATTTAATATAAATTCTTTATTTATATTTATAATTAATATTTATATATATAATAATTATATATTTTTATTAATAATGTTCTCATTAATAATTTTTTTTAAAATAATTAATTAATTATTTTTAATTTTTTTTAACTAATTAAATTTTTAGTTTTTTTAATTTACTCATTTATAATTTTTATTTGTTTAATTATTTCATGTTTTTCATTTTACACATATATAAATTCAATATATACTATTTATTAATTTTTATAATTTATAAATATGTATATACAATTTATTCGTTCGAAACAATATTTATATAATTAATAAAATTTCTAATATTTTTTATTTGTTTTATTGTTTTATTTTTTTAGACCTTTATCAGTGTTAAAAATAAAGCACTTGTAAAATATTCCTTTTATCAGTGATAAAAGAAAGAACTAATAAATGTTAACCTTTATCATCAAATCTTTTAGCGCTAAAAAATGTTGACTTTATCCGTTCTTTTTTACTTCAGCTAAATAATTTCAATGCTATTAATTGCCTCTTTTATATTAGTGAGGGGGTAATTTCACAACCTCATATAGGAATTCAATGAGAAACTACCCCAAAAAACGGGGGTATCCTCCATGTATGTCTCCTCTAACAAATCAACTTACTAAGATAAAAGAGGCTTTTCATGTCTTCAATTCATAGTATGGATTCTCCCACCAACAAACACTACTAACTAGACTTTTATAAATAAAATAGGAAAATATTCTAGAAACAGTAAACCAAAGAACACATGGTATACAGGTGATCATTTCTGTGGATGAAAACATATAGAAATATCCCTAATAAGAATAAGTTTCCCAAAAAATAATGCTACCTCATAATCAGTCTACATCCTAAGCACATAACAAATATAAAATCATGACCTCAAATTTGTGTGAATACACTAAAGGGAACAAGAAGCCATTCCACAATCATTTCTAATCTATAGAATAAATTTGGTGTAATAAATGTGTTAGTATCTATGAAATTGAACAAATAATATAATATGGTAGACGATAAGTTGATCATACCTTAAAAAATATATGGTCCCTCTAGTTGTGGAACCTCTATATCAGACACCTACCCATTCACATATCATCTTTTTCACTACTGAAGACCTCCTTGGCCATTCCCTAGTCTAGGTCATTTTATATGAGGACCATCACTTGGATGACCTCCACCAGCTCCATCTCCTCCCAGCTGATGAATAAACTCTTACATCAACTATTACTACTAAGGCTAGAGGAAGGTATGGCCGCACTAACCATACTATTCACCCTATAAATTTAGAAACTAATCTTGATGGTGACCATAACCTATATTTGTTTATCACATGAATGAAAACAACTATATTGATGCTTGGGAGCCACCATCTCTTAAAAACAATGAAGATGAATTCTATGATTGGCTCCATATAGATCAAATCCTCAACTAATCTTTCATTCTTTACACTCACCCTAAAGGTATTATCCTTAAGAATCATGGCTTACCTAGCCCTCGAGACACTCCTCCCTATGAGTTAATATCATGATCAATTCCACTTTCTTCAAAACCAACACATATATGGGTGGAATCAATGATGTGAATTTATAATTGGCCATTGGATATAGTGGCTCCTCAATAGACTATGCTCTAGTATTCTCATTTTGAAAGAGATCATGAGTGATATATATGAGGTCTATAATCATAATCTTCAAATCTCACCATCTTAAGCTCCCCATTTCAATTGAGTAAATATCCTACCTCTCTATTTCCTTCATTAATGATGAAAGGAACTTCAAATGGAGCTCCTTCTATAATTTTACCGGAAACCGTGTATCTCCTTCTATTTTCCATGATACAATATCCACCACTAGTGTTCTACTCTATACATCTGACTGAATTCTAGAAAAACATATTTTTGGATCAAGCATAAATTAAACTACATTCAATCTCATGCTCATCCAGTATGTGATCCATCTCTAGATCAGACACACTCCCCTCATAATTTTCTACTCTCAGATTCTGGAAAGCATGCAATACCCCTCACCAAATATCATCCTCCTTTATTAGATCGATCCTCTAGTGATCAAAAATATAATCACATTGAACCTCTACATCCTAAACTAAACATGGATAACAATTGGGATCCATCTCTAGAAAAACAAAATCAATGGAATCCTAAACCAAGTAGAATTTAATTCATTTATTTAATTAAATAAATTGATTTTAATTCCCAGAAAAACCATAATCAATCAAAAACACAAACAAGCATGATGTGTATACCTCCCCTAGGATTCTACCCTATAATTGAAATTACCATTTCTAGAGTGTTTAGTAAGGTTAAGTTCATTATGTCAGATCTTTGGATTCCCTATATTCATATATCCAAGATGATCATATTTTATATGTCACACATGAAGTCTAACTAAAACTTTTACCCTTCCATTCCCATAAAATCCTCACTAATTCCTAACTCAAAACTACATTCTAACTGTTAAAAAAATCCATTTATGAAATAATTTCATGACCCACCCACTACTCTACTGATATAATTTCTAGTTTAGTAGTGTAGATATGCACTGAACCTTGAGTCCCATTTCCAATAGTCCCCATGATGGAAACTGGGATTGAGGGTTTAGAACACTAAAGGGGGATACATTACTATAATTATATAAAAAAGTGTAAGAAAAAATATGAAAATACTCTAAGAAAACCACCACCTCAAAAAGAAACAAAACCATCCCAAATGTATATGTTATGAAATATATATATAATTATACAAAATAAAACCATTTGGAAACCTACAATATAAACTCCACAACATCACTAACATCTGAGAAATTAATGTCCTACTTGATCAATGAAACCCTCCAAGATACCTAAAAAGTGTTTTATATATATTGGGTGATCATAGCACATATAATAATTTGGATAATACCCAATGCCTCCCAATAAATTTAAAAAATATAAAACTAATGCACCAGTAAATAGAAAATTGCACCAATGAGAACATTAATATGTCAACTATCCACCCAAAACTCACTATGGATCACTCACCAAATATTTCAAGCAAGTAGCATGATAATCATAGGAGAACACTGTAAAAATAATCCTATATCCACTTCCATAACTAAGTTATATACCTCACACCCTAACATCCAAAATCTTGTTCTCACATACCTTTCATGCCATCTAATCACTATGTATCCAACCATCTCAGATGGGGGTCTGGTCACAACCCTACCTACAACATCATCCCTCAAGGCCTAGTATCCAAGGATGGTATTAGTTTCATCATAAAAATCTCATATCCCACTACTGGAACATCATTCATCCATCCACAAACTCTTTTCAACGTATTAGGGTATCATAAATGTGAAGGATATTAACCTCATTACCTCATCGTACCACCTATAACTGCAAATACATTTCACATCCTCTAAACATCAGGAATCACCCCAAACTACATCATCATCTGTCATTACACATCTCTAACTGGGTACCACTAATACGAAGAACAATTGAAGGTAGATCATTGGATAAGGGTAATCATTAATACCTTTATCACTATCAAAATATTTGATAAAACACCCCTAGAAAAACATGGTGTCAGTACATAGTACTCAACATAGGTGGATGTGTATGAAAGTAAAATGAAAGTACAAGTATATATGTATATAAATAAATTACACACAAACCCAACCTAATGGTTTCTTGTCAATACATCATCATATATTATTCATCATCAACATCCTATTACTTTTACCACATGCTTCCACTAAATAGATGCAACCCACCACATGGAAACACCACACACAACCCACTATTTCCATTTTTTATAAATTATAGTTTCAAAAATATTTTCAAAATATTTTTTTATTACCCTCCATCCATTAAGTAAACAATTTGTTTATATATTTGATGGGAACCCACTCTAAAAAATCAATAATTTTTCCCAATTTAGTACATTATATTCATAATTATTCAACTACTTAAACCTGTTTCCCCATGTAAATCAGAGTCCACTTTAATCAAATCACATACCACACTACTAGCCTTTCAACATTTACAATATCATATTCTATCACTTCCAATCTACTAAAATAAGGAATCAAACGAAAATTTATCACTAATCCTGCCAAATCTAAAACTGAAACCCAATCATTTCACTAAAATAACTATATATCGACAACTAGGAACTTCCATTGCCCACAACACATCCCATATTTTATCTAGTTACCACCACCATTTTAAAATCCCAACCAAATCCAAAAAACCATATTCCTTATTATAAATATACTAGAATTAAAAAATAGGAAATTTCAAAACATGTTAATCCATGATTTATTTAATGGGTTTTATCTTATTAGTTCATTATCTTGTGCATAGGTATTTTCACACAATTTCTATACACCCATTCAACCAGTTTTTCTACCACAGATAATTTCTTATCCTTGTTTAGTGGTATTTCTTACATAGAAATGGTTTTAAAACCACAATAAATGTTTAGAATTCATAGAATCCATAACATGAATGTCACAACATGTTATATGCTTTAAGATGAAACAAATTGAAATAGAAATGATATTTTCAAACACATACAGCTACACCCATTCCCTTATAATCCAATTTAATCTTTTAATGATCTTAATTAGTCAATCTTTATAACCCACCCAATATAAATGTTAGTATACTGATTACATATATTTTTAAAAGAAGAAGATAAGGAGTATCATATACTTGGGAAGGATGTTAAAAAAATGAAACACCAAAAATTGGGGAAATGAAACTGATATTATAGCATGTGTATCAAAATTTAAGGGATTAATAAATCATTAAATACTTGTAGATAAGTGAAGATTTAAAAATATTAATTAACTCCTATCTTGAACATGAATCACTATTTTAGATAAAAGATAGGGTACTATGATTCGAACATTCATGGAATCATGAGAAAGGAAGGCTTCAGGTCGAAGTCAAATAACTATGAGGCTAAATAGCATGGTTTTGGTTCATTTTGATGAAAAAGAAACAATAAATGAATAAAATGTATTAAATATAATAATTTAAGATTATAGATAAAATATTCTATTAACTCTAAAGAATAACAAGGTCTACCTTCCTTGTTAATTTTTTTATCATTTGGTTTCATTAAAAAATATCTAGAATGACCAATTTAAAACCAAAATCATTAGGAAATTAGAATAATATATTTACTTCTCAAAAAATATTTTATAAACATTTATTTAATATTTAGTTCCAATATTATATATTAAAAATCATTATTCATGCCAATCTAAAAAAATTTTAATCTTGAGAAATGGGGAAATTTTTCAAATGGTTAAACTAACCTTGAGAAGGTATTGGAAGCATGATGGAACCAACCAACCACGTAATGAAATCAAGTAACCACAAGAATGAATCAATTGTTCAAATTAGTTAACCAAATGACTGTATAAAGAAACAGAAAATAATAAATTAAGGAACAAATTAGTAGCATGACCGAAAAAACTAGTTGCATGAAGAAACCAACTGACGACATAAAAAACCATCCAACCTCATATGGGAACCGCATAACTGCAATAATAAACCATCAAAATTAATAATATAACCAAATTATATCATGAAGAAACAAATTGACTGTAAGAAAAAACGAACTAAATTATGATGGAACCAATCAACCATTCAAGGAATAAGTTAACATATAGAAAATCATGAGAAATTTATTGAAATTTTAAAAATATCAAAAATGTAAAATGGACTTGAACTACCTCGGGACACTTTTATGACTTGTGAAATAACAAAGGGAAGGTTTTGGTGGCCGAAGAAGTTTCAAAATACATTTAAAAAAAAGAACAATCACACAATATTATTTTTCTTATACGATTCAAAATTTAACGAAACACGTTACATAGTTATATAGGAAGGAAGCATCGACTTTAATCCATTAATATATGGGTTTTATCCCATATAAAATAAATACCATAGTGGATAGACACATTTAATAAACGTGAGTCTGTCCATCCCTATACCACCAAAAATATTATTCATAACATCCATCTTTCTACACATAACCAAATGAATCAACCAACCATCAAATTCTATACAAAATTGGTCTTTCACAATGTTATAGCAGGTAGGATTATTTCACCTCAACATTTATATAATGTTCAATATTTTTCTTATATCATATAAACCCATCCCTGCTAGACTCTCAAATTGAGTTCTTTACAGAGATTCTACACTAACACAGAAGGAGTTCCTTGAAAACTTTCTCCTTTGATTACGTGTTAGATTTTCTAGAATCACCTACTACTAAAGAAAATGAACAAATTTCACCACCTCATGGAGGAAGATAAAAAAATACCTATCTCACAACCTTTATAATGGAAATTTTGAATATACTACATCCATTTATTATTCATCAATAGACTCACACCCACTATCGAAGACAATCTTGTTATATTATCATCTCCCTTTCATAAAATCTTTTGATGATCATGTCAGGTAAAGAACCAACCACAATCTTATTTTTCAACATCGCACCACTTCCCGTTTGGTTTACTAATCCAGTATAATATAAATTAGTAAATTCTAACCATTTTTATATCCCTAATCTATCAGCTCTAGATGGCAACATGACACCTGAATGAGAGACATAAATCCACAACCTCCAAAAACAAATATCCTCATTCACTTCATAGGAAGAGATTCCATACATTAGGAATACCCAAGATGATACAATAAACATACCAAATTGAGGTTTGTTCTATACTAGGGAGTTATATGCTTAGGATTAGCTTTTTTATATTTTTTATGAACACTAATAAAATACCAATATCCACCTATGAAGGTGGGAGAAACGATCCTAAACATCAAGAAAACTCTTCAGGTTTATCACCTTATGAGGTCTAGTAAAATACAACCACTAAGTAAATATAGCCACCATGGGTCTCTAACAAAAAAAGAAGTTTCTGGCCACTATCATTGATCGAGGGTGATAAATTTCCCCTAAATAATGATATAATATATCTAAATAAATATACACAAGTTCCGTAACCACTAAGGGGACACTAATTCCTGTGTAATAAAATTCAACCACCACACAACTACAAAACCTATAAGTTATCATATACCACAATGGAAACAACTTCAAGAAGGAAAGTCGTAACCCATGAATTCAGATGTCACATTACGAAAGTCTACCACATAACTAGAACTCTCGTACTAAGACTAGAAAAATTACTTGAATTTTTAATAGATCCTTTCAAGGTCCAAAACAAGAGTGAATTTGACTGTAGTATCATATAAATTATTAATGTTTCTATATCATCCCACTCATTATTACCCAAATTCCATCATTAGAATAAAAGTGAATACATGAATAGGTCTCCCATTGAGGGATAACCACATGTCACTATTTAGAAGCATTCATGTATTCTTCAACATTTACTGGAAGTTAATTTCTCATGCATACATATGAATCAAAAATCCATCTATCCAATACAGTGGGTAATAGAGAGGGTTGGATGCACTCGCTACACACATATTGTGTGAATTCTCACCAAAACATCAGTGAACACTTTTCTTCCTAGAACATATAGGCCTCTATGATATTGTTAATTCTTACATTTAAAACATGACTAGATCATGATTCACTAACCACGTCACTGAATATGATCATATCACTTCACTAGAAGGTGTGGATAGAATATTTTTTTCACTAGTGGAAACATTGAAGTTATCATGGGCCTAGTTGTGGTTTCCAATTAACTCTCTATATCTTAAAAACTATATATAGAAACAATAGAACACACATATGTTATTTAATATAAGGATCAATAATTAAATGATCGGAAAAATAATCTAAACTAAAATCTCTTATGTATGACCATATCCTTCCATCATTTTTATCTTCCTACAATAACTACAATTATGACTCCCCACATTGATGTAACTAGTGAAAGGGTGTTTTCGTAGGAGTGTATCGATTCATCATCCAATAATTTCTACTCTTGGATCACTAGATATTTCTCCAAAACAACTTCCCAATAAGTAATTAATCTAAATATAATAATTTAAATAATATCAAAATTAAATATCACATGAATTTCATTCTATGGATCCTTGTTGGTCATCCTCAGGTGAAACAATAACATGTTCCCATAAAGAGAGTTCTCATGGGCCTATAATCCCTAATTTATTATCACTCACATGAGGAATCTTTCATATGTTCTATAACACAAATCATAACCTCAGCTTAATTTATTATTCCCAATAATTCCCTCTCAAATCAATGATTATAGGAAACTTCATTCCATGTCATGCTAAGGGAGCACCAAGTGACCTTCATGTGCCTAGACACATTCTCATACATGGTCATTATTCCTTTCAAAAGTTCTAGACTCCTTGGATAAAAATCCAACCTCAATGAGGGTCAAACCCCAATGGAGGTAGATATTTCTAATCATGGGTTCAAGAAAAAAATTTCCACTGACTTCTCAATATACCATGAATGTATCTTATAATGACCCAAACATTTATATCTTAAATTCTCATTTTAAAATGAATATATTTAATTTTATGAAATATATAAATAGAAAGTACATACACTACATTTCATTTTAAGAACATTATAAATTATGGAGATAATTATCTTTTCTATTATAAAAGAACATTATGAATAATATTCATTGAGAATTTAGATATTTTATAGAGATCATCAGATTACTATATATTAAGGTTATTGATAGAGTCTAATTAATAAAAATTGAAGTAGTGATGTCCTCAACTAGTAGGATCGTACCCAATGAAGCTCGTTAATCTATGATTCCATGGGATATGGAATTACTATGTTTTTCCCTCAAGTAATACAATGATGAAATTAACCAACTAAAACATTAATGAAACCTTTTATGGGATAATTTGATGATTTTTTATTTTACTTCCCTAACCATGTTTTTCGAACAACCCCAAGAAAGTGACACCATCTCAAAACATACCCTTAAGGTGTACCCTAGTATAATAAGGGGTTTTGTATCTTGACCCAAGTAATATGAATTGTTTAGTTTTCTTTCTAATAAAATAATTATTTTAATTATCCATTTTCAATATTAATTTATAAATACAATAATATATGGGTCTCCAAAAATTTAATTTTGATATGAAGAAACCAATATTGTATTTTTGGAAAATGTATTTGTAAAATAAATAATATTTTTTAGTAAATAAGGTTTCATGTTTAAAACAACAAATTATCATATATATCAAATTATTTTTATAAAATAAATAATATTTTCTAAATCACCACAAAGAAATTTTCCAAGAGTAAATTTTACTTAATAAATAGTGATAGTGAAACTTTTGGATAAAAATTAAATATGATATAAATACATAGTACATATTATGACAACATAGTAGCCCAAAAAAGTGATTTAATAAATTATATAAAGGTAATAATGGAAATATATATATTTCCAATTTTAAATTATTTGTTTTAGAAGTTAATTGAGTAATTTTATAAGACATTAATGAGTCATCCAAAAATAATATTATATTTTAAGGTTTTAAAATCAATTATTTATGGAAGTGACTCAATTACACATCACCAATGGTATTATTTTAATATTTTCAGTTAATTTCCTTTTAAAATAGTAAAAAAACTCTTATTTAGAATGAACCTTGTTAAAAACCAGGGTAATTTTTTCATTTTGATTATTTTGTCATATAGATTCTGAAACAAAAGTTTAGATATTAATAATGGATTTCTCTCCATTCTTCTATAAATACAAAACAGACCTCCAACTCCTCTTCACTAAAAATCCTTTATCATAATTTTAAACTCTCTATCATTCTATATATCTCTCAATATTTTCCTATTTTAAATCCATCTTTATGTGTTCCACGGATATTATGAAACTCCTCCCTGGATATTAGAAGTTCCCTTTAATGGTAAGTGTTCCCCTCTTCCTTTCTATTCACGCACCTTCTTGGTATTTTGCCTCTAGATCTCAATTTAGCACATTGTCATCCCATTATAAATATCCCCTTAGTATAAAATAGAGATTATAATAATGAGATATTATTTATACCCTTTCTCTAGAACATTTTCCTAAGTTATTTCTATGCCAATGTAAGGGATTCACTCCTCCTTCTCTTTATTAAAGAAATTTGTCAGTATTATTCCACTTGATTTAAAATTCTTAATATTTTAAATTATTTTTACACATACAGCTTACTATATTTATAATATTCAGGTAATTACTTACCTTCTTTCACTCTCATTAAACCATTCCATGACTCATTTTGTACACACGTTATGGATCCAAAATTATCCAGTGATTTTTCGATGCTCAATATTTATATGGTAAATACTGATCCCCACTTATTCTCAAGGGAATTAAAAAAGATGTAATTATACATCATTTACATGGGAATACCATTTATTAATCCAAATATCAATAATTTTGGGATTGAAAATGATAAAAGGCGTTCATATGTTGTTTGATCTTGAAGCACACTGATGCATGTACGTGATATGAATGTGAAGAGTGGGTCTAGAATTAAATATACCTTTAAGGAATTTTTTATTAGTTTAACTCATGAGATTACTTTTTTTGAGCATATGAGGTTATTCTAATAACACTTTGTTATTACGTATTGACTAGTATCCTTGACATTTAATTTTGATGTCATGTTTTGTGTTGTTTTAACATTAATTATGCTTCCTTGATTTTATCATATTATACCATGCATTAATGTTCATGATTTTGAAATTCACCTTTATATGTCATCATATTATTCCTCTTGACACACATGTGCTACTTTACATTAGTGTATACTTTGATTATTTCCTTACTGGACTTTATACCTCGCCCTCTTCTTATATATGTCCCTAGGTTATCTTAGGTAGTATTTTGAGATAAATGGATTTTAAGGGCATGTTATAGAGTTTTAAATAATATCATTATATCAATATTTCAAGTTATTATGTTTTATATCTAATATCCAAAGATCAAAAATTCCT
Source organism: Viscum album (assembly GCA_963277665.1). Classification (NCBI taxonomy): domain Eukaryota; kingdom Viridiplantae; phylum Streptophyta; class Magnoliopsida; order Santalales; family Viscaceae; genus Viscum; species Viscum album. Next base: position 677,495,708 of record OY728157.1, on the reverse strand, counting down.
CATTATCTTTTAGTATTTTATTACACATTCCTTTATTTAAGAAATAATGAATTAAGCTATATTAAAGATATGGGTTTTCATAGGTTTTATTAGAGGAAATATCTAGTTATATTTGGTGAATAGGCATGAAAAACATAGGGAATACTTTAGAGATAAATACGAAGCAAACGAAAACATCCCAAAAACATTTCTAAAGTATATAATGAGTGTTTTACATCAAATACGATATATATATATATGGATACTACAAGTGGATGTGTGTAACGTCCCGGTTCCAGAAGCCACCCAGAGGCGCCCCGTACCATGTTCGTCACATGGCCTCAAGCTCATTTCCCCTAATGCCAGAGGTTGCCCACTAGCTATGAGGGCCTTGGGTGTTGTAGTGGGGAAACAATGCCCGCATTGGCAGAGTACACATCTAAATTAAATAAATACATAAAAGAGTGGAAGCAGTAATAATATCATACAAAAATAAAAAGTGGAAGACTGATAGAATAAACTGGAGAACATATATAAAATGATGTATAATACATATGTCTAGGAATGCAGGGAAACAAATAACAATGCTAGAATACAAAACTAAACCAAGTACAAAAGAGAAAACCTAATTTGCTCTATAGGATCAAAAGCCTAATATTGGTCTCGTGCTCTCCAACTCCACAACATGTGAAGTACCTGAACTAGAAGGGCACATTACCTTGTCAATACCTGCAACATTACAATTTGTTTTGGCCCAAAAGCATGGCCCAAACGGGGTGTGAGAATAAATACCAGAAGGCAACCACTAAGAGATCTATTCCCAACAATCAAAGAGTATATGGAAGTTAAAAGTACAAAAAATAGTAAACAGGAAAGTACTCAACAGTAAACAATACACAATTTCAATATCAAGCAACAACTAAATAGGTAGATAAACACAAACTGGTAACCCAGTGGGATGTACTCACATCCCATCCCCTCTGATCCTACCTAACAAGTACAAGAAACCCTTTCGGCAGTAATCTCAGTCTACTGTTTCGTATTAAGTATAGACTCTCTGGGGAGGCACTCGCCATCAATTCCCCCTATAGTTTCATATCGTAACTGAAGGCACTCTAGGGAGGAACATATGTCATATTCCTTCTATGGACCATGTTAAGGAACTACAGACTCTATGAGGAAGCACACAACATCAATTCCCAATGTGCTCTCACATCGTAAGTAAAACATACACTCTAGAGAGGCCCTAAATGTCCATTCTCCCTGTGGTCTATACATTAGGTTCTCACGGCCCTATGTAAGTCAAGAAAGTGTAGCAGTGGGTATCAGCCAAGGTAAACCTCAAGAACTACTTGGCTAGAATTCTGCAGCATAACAGCATAACAGAAGAATAGTCACACCATCCTACAATACTAGGAATGGGAAAGTAAACAGTTACCTAATAGGAAACCTAGACCCAAAGATCAAACAGAGAAAAACGTGCACGGGAAACACATCCAAAGCACAAAAATTCACCCTATTCACAATCAAATATCATCTACTCAAGCATATAATCATAGCAGGAAAACAATAGTTCTAGAACGATAAACGTGCAATACCCCATTCATGGGTATTAGAAACATTTGCACATAAAACTCATATACTTTCAGTAAAAAGGCACAAACAACCTACCTCGACATAATGAGATTGTTATTTTTGATCATCAAGGCTTAAATCTCCCAAGAACACCGTAGATCTATAAAAACACTCAAAATGTTCAACTGAATATAACATGAAAAAGAAGAGGAATCTAGAAATGATGCTCTGGAAAAAGGAAGAGCTTACTGAGGTGGTCCCAACACAATCTATGATGGTTTAATTGGAGATCAAACAGAGTCTTGGGGGATCACAGAAGAATCGATGTCAGACATGTTCTCTCAGATAAATGAGACCTAGAAGAAGGGTGTTCTGTCTGTCAGACGCAACCACGGTGCGTTTAATGAAAAAATCAAAATACACGGTGTGTAATTTTGGAGTACACGGCGTGTACTTTCCATTTCCATACTCTACTTTAATAGACCTCCAGGTCACCCTCCCATGACCATGTGCATGGCCGCAATATAGCCAGTACCCGGCTACCCCGGTAACCGAGTACAAGGAGTGTACTCATAAAGTACGCGGTGTGTACTTCGAAAATTTCTAGAAATTCCTCATTTTCTCAAAAATGACCAGAAATGGAAAAACATACCTGAAAAGAAGATATGGGTTCTTAAAAACTTCCCAACTTAAAGAAATTCATCCCCAAATTTCCCTAGCAAGGAAGTGTAGAAGAAGAAACATCAAACCACTCCGACCACTATGATCATACTCACGTCTCACTCTCCCAAGTCTCATCCTCTACTCACCCATGCTACCAAAGTACCCGTACCAGAGGAATAGACCGGCCACTGTGAACCTTCGGACTTCGATCGACAATCCGGATAGGATGCTCCTCGAAAGATTCATCCACTACCAACTCAACCTCCTCGGGATAGAAGATGACAGACAGTTCTAAGAAGTAACATCAATGGTGAGAAACGTGGAGAATTTGTGCATAGCCTGGTACCTCTGAGGTAAATTCAACAGATAGGAAACCGGCCCAACTCTCTATAACACCACAAACAGACCGACGTACCCTGGCGAAAGCTTACACTGTCTTCTAATCCTCTAGTGTCCCAACATCAATGTGACCCATAAGAAAACCTGATCCTCAACCTTGAACCCCATAGGTCATCTCTACCAATCAGCATAAGACTTCCATCGAGACTGTGCATTACCCATCCTCTTCCGAATCAACTCTATCTGCTCTAAGGTATCCTAAACAGGACAAGGTCCCAGCAAAGATTCTTCTCCTACCTCCACCCAAAATAGGGGTGATTGTCATAGCGTACCATACAAAGCCTCATAAGGTGCCATCTAAATAGTTTCTAAAAAAATATTATTGTAATAAAACTCTACAAGAGTTATATACTTCTCTCAAGAACTTCTAAAATACAGGATTCATGCTTGTAGCATGTCTTCAAGTGCCTGAATCGTATGCTCGGATTGGCCATCAGTCTGGGATTGGTATGTTGTACTCAAAATCACTTGTGTACCCAATTCTTTCTGAAACCCATGACAAACTCGAGTATTAAAACATGCATCTCTATCTGAAACAATGGAGTGTGGAACACCATGTAAGCATATAATCTCAAGGATGATTAGTTATCCTAGCTCATCAACATTGAAGGTCTCCTTGATAGGCAAGAAGTGAACAAACATCTTGAGTCTGTCAATGAAAACCAATACTACATCATTCCCTCAAGGTAACCTTAGTAAACCTATCACGAAATCCATCGTGACATCATCCAACTTCCACTCGGGAATTGGTAACTACTGAAAAATCCATGATGGTCGCTGATGCTCCGCCTTCACCTACTGGCAGGTGGAACACCTCATGATGAAACCTGTAACATCCCTCTTCAAACCCTGGCACTAATACTGATGGTTTAGATCACGATACATCATTGTGACACCATGATGAACTACCCAATCTGAGGTATGAGAGCTACACATCAACTCCTTGCGTATGTTTGTTGGCACCCATACACGCCCCTGGAAACGCAAGATCTCATCCTCGCCTATTGTCCATCTATGAATAGGGTCCTCTCCTGACACAGTTTCCCGCAGGACAAGGCCTTTATAATCCGATATCTACCTCAATCGTACTTGATCAAGAAGGGTAGAGGTAACAGCTACAGAAGAAAGGAAGGTTTTCCCCTTTCTATCGTGCACCTCAAAATGTATCTCAGAGAATAGAGCCATAAGCTTCCACTCACTACTGGCCTCCTTAACTGCATGTAACTGAGTCCTCCTTCTCAGTGCATTGGCCATTGCATTGCCTTTCCCCATCGTATATTCAAGCTCAAAGTTAATGGACTGACTATACTCAACCCACCTTCGCTGTCTCAAACTCAGATCATGCTGAGTGAAAATGTACTTGAGACTCATGGGGTCGGTGAAAACCAAAAAATTCTCTCTCAGAAGATAATTTCTCTAATATCATAAGGCATAAACAACTGATGCTAACTCCAGATCATGCGTTGGGTAGTTCCTCTTTTGCGGTCTCAACTGTCGAGACCCGTACGCAATCACTCCATATCCCTACATAAGCACAGCTCCTAGCCCAATACTTGAAGCATCACAATACACAGTATAGATCTTTCTCAGCTCGGGAAATACTAGTATCAGTTCTAATGTCAACCTCCCTTTCAGCTCTTGAAAGGATGACTCACAAGAATATTACCATGATAACTTCACAACCTTCATAGTCAGACCTTTCAATGGTGATGCTAAGAATGAAAAGTCCTGAATGAAACGTCTATAGTATCCATCCATCCCACAAAAACTCTACACCTCAAAGATGTTCTTTGGATTATCCTAGGAAAATACTTCTCTCAATTTATCTGGGTCTACTGACAATCCTGTCTCTGTGATAACATGACACCAGAAGTGAATCTGATCTATCCAGAAGTTTCATTTTAAGGGCTTAGCATATAACTGAGGCTATCTCATTTTACTCAGAATGATCTCAAGATGGGTGGCATGGTCGTTTCGAGTGTGAGAGTATACCAAGATATCATCCATGAAGACAACCAAGAAATAATCCTAGTACATATGGAACACTTAGTTCCTTAGTGCCATGAACACTACAGGCACGTTTGTGAGACCGAATAGCATAACCATATACTTTTATAGACCATACCTACTCCGGAAGGCTGTGAGAGGTATATCAGTTGGTCTAATGTTTAACTGATGATAGTCAGACCTCAATTCAATCTTATAGAACACTCGGGATCCTCAAATTTGATCAAATAGATCATCAATCCTTGGTAAAGGATATCAGTTATTGACCGTAAACTGGTTTAACTTCCGATAATCCACACAAAGCCTGAGCGTGTCGTCTGCCTTATTCAGAAACAGGATAGACGAACACCAAGGAGAATTATTTGGTTGAATGAAACCATTTTCCTGCAACTCCTCCAAATACTTCTTGATCTCCTTCAACTCTAGTGTAGCCATCCTGTAAGGAGGAATGGACACCGGTGCTGCTCCTGGCACAAAATCAATCGAAAAGTCTAACTCACGCTCTAGAGGAAAAACAGAAAATCCCTCTAGAAATAAATATCTAAAATGCTCCACCACTAGAGGAAAGACTAACTGTGAAGTCACCTGATTATCTAGATACAGACTAGAAATCTGGGATGTAACTCCTGCTAACCCATGATGCTCTGGACCCGTTCTGCTCACCTAAACATCCCACTCTCCCTTATGAAGAATCAATACGCCCTATAGTGATGTGAAACTCACCCTACGACGATAATAGTCAATGACTGCCTGGAAAGGAACTAACCCGTCCATTCTGAGAATGAAATCATATTCTGTCTTCTCTATGACATATAGGTCCTGTAGGAAGTGACACTCACCAACCTCTAGGGGCACTCCCTGCACTGACGTACACCAGTCGTTCTAGTCCCCAACGGAGTGTCTAGAGTCAAAATATTGGCAGAATAAAATATACAGAGCCCAAGGATTTCCATAATAGCAATAGATATTTATCTAGGGGAAGCCCCTATATTGAAAAGATTTGAAGATAAAACTGAGGAGATGAGGATCACACCTTGAAATGTAGAAGGTCTGGGATCCTACTCCAACAAGGTATGCTCCACTACAAAGGTCTGGCCTGCTCCACGGCCCTATGACCCTGCTTGACCACTCTGAGCTGATCCACTCTGCTGTCATTTAAAGACCTATGACTGACCACCACATCCATGACCAACACCTTGGCTTGGACGTTCAGAAGAACTCTAGTTCCCATACTGGTGAAAAACATGGGGTGCTGCTCCTGAACACAGAGTCATACAAGAACCCCCATCACCAGTTGCTAGTGAGAAGATCTGACATAAGTGCTGAAGGTGTCCCATCTGGTTGCATGATTAGCACTCCACTGGGTCTTTCAGTCAATATAGCCTCATTTGACCGTACCTTCCGCACAGGTAGCACACCACCTGGATACCAGAGAATGTGTATCGCCTCCTTGGATCATTGCGCAAAGGCTCTATGAAGCTCTTCCTACTGTCAGTAAGAGGGATGCTAACTCCAGATATCGAGCCACGCTGGCTCACAACTCTTGAATCCCTCATATTTCACTCTTTAATTAGTGCCTGGTTGAGGATAGAAGTTATAGAAGTCAACCAGAAGATGTTCACCTATGAAAGGATGTCATGCCTCAGACCATCCTCAAACTTCCTTGTTAGTAACAACCCATCTCCCCATAAGAAGGGTGTAAAGTTATGAAGCTCGGTGAAGTCAAAGGAATAATCCCTGACAGAAAGAGTACCTTTCTCCAGAATCATGAACTCCCAGGCTTGATCTGTCACAGCCCGTCCTCGGGGCCCGTGTCGTGACAACCCCACACCTGCCTTCCATAGGCCAGGGGCTGGTGACTAGCACCAAAGGCGTTAATCCCGGTAAAGGGAAGGCATTGCCTTTATAGAAGTAAAAAAACACAACAGAGTACGCAAGTGAAGTAAACACTATGTGAACTGAGTACAAATGTAAGTGTTGGAAAGTAAATGGCCCAATATACAAACCCAACAGAATGTACAGTAAAACTGGGAAAAAAAGTACAACATCTGTAAAGAAAAACAATAACCACCGAGTCATCCTCCGGGAATCCCACCTGAAGGGTGGGTACAGATAGTCTCCTCGGTACCTCAGGTATGTCCGTACGATCTGTGTACGTTCCACTAGATATTCCACCTTCGGATACTGTCCTGATCCACTACCCTCAACAACGATCAGTGTTTTCCATCATCTGTAACCAACACAATGTAGTGTGGGAATAGCCCGTGTAGGGGTGAGTATACGATACTCGGTAGGGACCCCGAGACCCCTGAAGGTCTCCCAGAATCCAGGAAGTAAAACCACAAAGGAAAGATACAATCACGAAGTATCAACCGACTCTACTTAGATATATTCCCATACATATACCTAAGTCATCAACTATAGTTCGGGTCCAAATCTTGAGCCCAAGCACAATGCAATCCATAAAGGAAAGACAACCCAGTCAATATAGGAACGAAGTCAATCACCTTGATGATAATGATTGAAAGTCAAGACTCGGCTCACACTGGTATACGACTCGGGATGAAAGGTGGAGGTGATTGGATGTATCCTCTGAATCATCTCTTCTGCTGAACCCACATAGGATCCAAGTACAGAAGTCATCGCTGCAGAACCCACATAGGATCCAAATATAGTAAACATCGCTACCAAACCCACGTAGGATCCATGTACAATCGTCATCACTGCCGTACCCACGGAGGATCCAAGTACAGTCGTCCTCGCTGTCGAACCCACGTAGGATCCAAGTATAGTCGTCATCGTCGTCGTAGTCGTAGCTAGCTCTAGGGTTCCAGAACACAGCACGCTCAATTCTGGGAGGGTTTGCTCCTCAAGTCAAGAGGGTCGATAAATAAACTGTCACAAAGCTCAGAGTTGATGTATCCTAATGTTTCGTCTCATCAATAGGAACTCAATGTGATAGAAGGCGTGTCAAATAGACGCCCAGTCGGAGAGATAATGGATTTTCTGTTCCAGGGGCCCGGTTAGAGTTACACTCGTTTCAAACCCGGCTGATATCCAAATCTATCCAAACTCACATAGAGTATCGCAAAAGTACTGTCTCGTCGAAAGATTCTGAGTGCCGCAGATGGAGCATCAATCGGACACCCAGTATTTATGTTATTCATGTTTAAGTGAATAACGGGCCCGACCCGTTAAGCCCAGTGGGTCGACGGGTCGGGTTAACCCAGTTTCACAGGTCCGACCCGGTAGGGGTGTGGGACCGGAAAACACTGCTCAGCCCGAAGGGCGCAACCCGGCCCGACCTAGCCCGAAGGGACGCGACCCGGCCCGGTAGGGTGCGGCCCGGCCCGGCGCGGCCCGCATGGGCACGGCACGGCACGACGGCGCAGTGCTTCCTCCACCTCCGGTTGCTAATTCCAAAAGAATAATGTTTCAGTGGCGGGTCGTCGGGCCGTGTTCATTCGGTATGTGCCCTCCGGATTAGGCGGTATCTCATAACCATGAGTGATCATGGTTCACAAAGCATAACAAGCAATTTTATTTTCAATAAAATTGAATCAATTCACCCTACCTCGAATAAGGTTCGCGGTTGACAAGGGTTGGGGATGATGGTGTCATTTCCATCATCGTCGGTGAGAACTTGAGGAAGTGACGTCTCTTCTTTTGTCACAGAGAGAAGAATAGAAGACGCACCTTCGCTAGCGAGTTCCCACATCGGTATCTCCCCCCTTGCCATGGAGGAAGAAGAGGATAAAGAATAGTGATCGCCGAGTTGATTTTCTTCAATAGAGAGTCGGTGTTCTTCAACAAAGGAGAAACCACCTTCTTTAAAAACCCAAAATCTCTCCCAAATCCTCCCCACACAACAATTTCCAACCCCAAATAAAATAAGGCTTCTCCTTATTTTATTTAATTTTTCCACACATTCAAAATTTAAATTTCAAACCCTTATTTAATTATTGGAAGAGGTTCAATTAATTAATTAAGGTATGTGTTGGCAAGAGTTTAAGAGGGGAAGTGGAAAGGTTATAAAATTAAAGGAGAGTTTCCATGTAACTAACATGGGAGTTCAAATGGGGTTAAGGAGTTATGGAATGTGAAAGGTTGGGGCTCGTGTGGGCCCACCACACAATTATCCTCACATGGGTAGTTAAGAGCTCCCACCCCCACTCCCCCATGTAGGATATAACCACTTTATATATAGAATAAAAAATGTTCCACAATTGTTTATTCACTTCTTAATTAAACCACAAATTTAAAAATCTCCTCCCATGAAAACAAAAATGCGGTAAAGGTCCTCTGAAGCAATTGCTGGCATTTCGAGTTCATCGGTGCCCTCAGATTTCAATTCCAAGCACCAGTTCAAAAGATAGAAAAACCCACTCATTCGTTTACTAAACGTACCAGAGCTAAACTTCAGAAATTGATTCCGGGCACACCGGGCCTCAGAATCAAGTTCCATCAGAAGTGAAAGACTCATAAAATTCCAAAGTATTTACGAAAAAAAATTCCTTGAAATTTTTGGGTCTTCAAATTACTCCCACCTTAGGGTTTTACGTCCCCATAAAGCTAAATCATAAACTATGGAAACAAATGAGGGTACTATGAATGCATTTGAGCCTCCCGCTCCCATGTGCTCTCCTGGAGGTTCCAGTGTTGCCAAAGAAAGCGCACAATAGGAATTGATCATCCATGTAGGACCCAGTCTTTTCGATCCTCGATCTCCACCGGAACCTCCAGGAATGTAGCCTCGTCATTGATGTCCAGCTCCTCGTGGTCAGTGATGTGGGTCAGGTCGTGCACGTATCTCCTCAGCTGAGATAAGTGGAAGATGTCATGCACCCGGTGCAACTGAGGTGGATGGTCCAGGTAGTAAGCCGCCTCACCTACCCTGTTGAGGACCAGGAATGGTCCGATGATGTGTGGAGATAACTTTCCACGTCGTCCAAATCTCTGTAATCCACTTTGAGGTGAGACCTGTAAGAAAATGTGGTCGCCATCCTCGAACTCCAGTGGTCTCCGCCTCTTATCAGCATAGGACTTATGTCTTCTCTGTGTAGTCCTCATCCTCTCCTGGATGATCTGTACCTTCTCTGTCGTAGCCTGGACCATCTCTGGTCCTAAAAGTGCTGACTCCCTATGGTCTGTCCAGCACATAGGTGATCTGCAACGTCGGTCGTACAGTACCTCGTATGGTGTCATCTCGATGGCGGAGTGGTAGCTGTTGTTTTACGCAAACTCCACCATGGTTAGTTGATCCTCCCAGATGCGACCAAAGTCAAGGAAACATGCACGAAGCTTGTCCTTGAGAGTCTGAATGGTCCTCTCGGTCTGGCCGTCCGTCTGAGGATGAAAGGCGGTGCTCAGGCGTAGATGCGTCCCAAATTCCACCTAAAACCCCTTCCAAAGCCGGGAAGTAAAGAGAGCGTCTCGATTGGAGATGATAGAAGATGTAACACCAATCTCTCTACTGAAGCCATATGATCTCCTGAACGTAGAGGTGTCCCAATCTCTCTACTGAGCCATGCTCTCTGATCGGTATGATGTGGGCCGACTTGGTGAGTCGGTCTACGATCACCCAAATGGAGTCGTGTCCTCTGGATTTACGTGGGAGCCCCATCATGAAATCCATGTATATCCCGTCCCACATCCACTCCGTAACCTCTATGGGTTTTACCAAGCCTGCTGGTACCTGGTGCTCGGCCTTCACTTACTGGAAAGTGAGGCATCGTGAAACGAACTCGGATACAGCCTTCTTCATACCCAGAAACCAATGCTGTCGTCTGAGGTCCTGGTACATCTTTTCCACTCCTGGATGTACTGCTAGAGGGGAAGTGTGAAACTCCCTCAGCACTTCCTCCTACAGAAAAACTGGTACCATGGTATGTCCCCTAAAGAGGATGACGTGCTCTGCTCCTTCAGTAAATCCATTAGGCACCCACCCTGTAGAAACATGAGCACATCATGTCTCACAGTCAATGTCCCCACGCTGTCCCTCTATGACCCGTTGAAGTAGTGGAGGAGTGACTGTGAGGGATTGTAGGAAGGTTCCCCATCTCTATCGACAAAGGATATCTGCAAAGCAGCTAACTTCACTATCACCTCTCCATGTATCTGAATTCCTGACCTCCTGTTGAGAGTATCAGCCACAACGTTCCCCTTCCCATAAGTATAGACTATATCAAATTGATAGTCCTGGAGAAACTCAAGCCCTCGTCGCTATTTCAGGTTCATGTCCTTCTGCGAGAATATGTACCCGAGACTCTGGTGGTCAGAGTAGACTGTAAATCGCTCTCCCATCAGATAGTGTCGCCACATCTTCAAGGAGAATACCAATGCTGCTAACTCCAAGTCATTGGTAGCATATTTCTTCTCGTGCTTCCTCAACTTTCATGAACCATAGGCAATCACTACCCGCTCCTACATCAGGACACACCCAAGTCCTGTCCCTGATGCATCACAGTAAACTATGTACCCTACACCCTCCTCTGTTAGTCTCAAGATGGGCGCATAGGTCAATCTCTGTCTCATCTCTTGGAAGCTCCGCTGACATCTATCTGACCATGCGAAGGGTTTCCCCTTCTTTGTCAAAGCTGGAAGCTGTTCTATAACTCTATAGATGTATGGCACAAATCTCTGATAGTACCCATCCAGACCGAGGAAACTCCGCACCTCCGTCATGCTCCTGGGTGGCTCCCAATCAAGTACTGCCTCGATCTTTGCAGTATCCATAGCAACTCCAGCCTCTGAGATGACATGCCCCAAGATTTAAACCTCTCGAATCTAGAACTTTCACATCAAGAGATTATCATAAAGTCGGTGCTCTCGGAGTGTGTCCAGTAGAACCCGCAAGTGGTAGGCATGCTCCTCCTCAGTAGTCGAGTAAATCAGTATGTCATCAACGAAGACTATGAAAAAACGATCGCGGTAAGGCTGGAAGATCCTGTTAATGTAACTCATGAACACTGATGGTGCATTGGTTAAGTCGAAGGGCATAACCAAGAACTCGTAGTGGCCATACCGACACCTGAAGGCTGTCTTATGCTCATCCTCATCTCGAACTCTGAGCTGATGATAGCCTGACCAGAGGTCAATCTTTGAGAACCATTATACTCCCTTGAGCTGATCAAATAGGTCTTCAGTCCTCATAAGTGGATACATGCTCTTCATGGTCACCTGGTTCAGGAGACGGTAGTCAACGCACAGTCTCAAGCTCCCTTCCGCCTTCTTGGCGAATAAAATCGGAGAAGACCACGGTGAAACACAGGGTCGAATGAATCCCTTTCCCTGCAAGTCCTCCAGCTATACCTGCAGCTCTTGAAGCTCAGCAGGAGACATCCGATATGCTGGAGTAGATATCGGTGTTATCCCAGGGTACATGTTGATATAGAAGTCTACCTCTCTGTGAGGAGGTATTCCTGGAACGTCGTTAGGAAAAACGTCCACATACTGATCCACCACAATAGGAAAACTCGGACTCCACACATCAACTGCTCCTAGGATGAGACTATCCAACTGATGGGTGATCAGCTACCCTCTCCTCTAAGTATGTCCATCCAGTGCTATAAAGGCTTCCTCCTCGCCGGTGAAGGTGAACCTGCTCCCGTCTGTGCCAACACACCGCACTTTGCGCCTAATTCAGTCAATCTGATCATGGACTGTATACAACCAGTCAATACCCAAGATGAATCATAAGGCCTCGACACCACTATAAGAAGATCCCAGTTGAAGCTCTCACCTCCTAGAGTAAGCTCACACTGCCGGCACCAGTGCGTAATCATCGAGTCTACTCACGTAGGAGTCTCTAGCCATAAGGATCGAGCCAACAGCTCCGTTGGAATATCCGAGCTCCAAACAAGGGCAGTGGCAATAAAATAATGACTCAATCATGTGTCTATAAGAACTGAAACATGGGTGGAGTAGACATAGATAGTACCTCAAATCATCTCAAGTGCACCGTGGTCGTAGGACTCGACTACCTACAGCTGACCCTGCCCATGTTTTCAAGATCCCTGTGGTCGGGGTGGTCCTCCTAGTGGTGGTGGTGGTAGAGCCTCAAAGCGTCCTCCACCACCTGCTGCTCAGCCAGATCCTCTGCCTCGTCTGACTCCTCCCTACGGACCGGCATGGTCGAACCTCTGCCTTTTCCTGGGATTTCCCTCTATTGTCTGCTACTCCTCTGCATGGCGAGTCGGGCAGTCACGAGCCATGTGGCCCTTCCCGCCGCATGCCTAGCACTGACTACCTCTCGTATGACTGGATCTGCTATGTGTGCCCTGCACATCCTAACTAGAATCCTGAGGTCTCCCACTTGATGGCCTTGTCCGCTAGGACCTCTACTGCTTCTGTCTACTTCCGGCTACAGAAGACTCCGCTACGTGTCGACTTGTGGTAGGCCTCGCTACTTGCATCGGCTCAGCAAGTAAGATCTCCACAAGAAGGGCTCGCTCCAGTACACCTTCCTTTGTCGGAATGATGAGGGAAACAATGGAAGTCCTGATATCATGCCTCAGTCCTTTCTCGAAGGTTAGGGCCCAGAAGAATGGGTCTCGTACCATGTCTATGAAGTAGCGCGAGAGATCGGTAAATCTCGCCGAGTTCTGGGCTACTGTCATGCTTCCCTATCGTAGCTGTAGTAACTCGTGGATGTGCACTACACGGAGGGTGGCCAGAACAATCTCCGAGTAGGAGAATCTCTCGATGTCTATAAAATGTAGTGATGCCTCATCATGCACCTGGATTATCAGGATCCACCATCCACCTGCTTCTGTGTGCAGGAGACTCGCCACAAGGATAACCATAAATTCAGCTGGTGTCCCTACTAATCTGAAGACTCTAACGATAGCCTCCAGCCAATCCTCGGCTGCCTGAGGGTCGGTCTCTCTGTGGAACCTGGGTGGCCTCTATTGCTGAAACTCGTGCAATGCACTCAGGTGGCGTGCACTCTCTGCTGCTGGGGCTGGTGGCATTAGTGGCTCAGTGGGTAGTGGTATCGCTGGTGCCTCTGTTGTAATGGGGAACTGTACCGATGCCTCGTCGCTCGGTGGGCTGGCATCTCACACGTAACTAGGAGCCCTAGATGGCTACCATCGTGGGGTTATCTTTAAAAAACAGGTGCTCCACTTTCAAACAGTATACCTGCTGAGCTGACACAAAGTAATCACAAAGAAAACTTTTGAAACACACGTGCAATCAGTGTTTTTGAGGACTGAGGCGGAAATAAGAAGTCAAGGTCCTGGTGTATGGATACGTCGGTCGCCACACCAACACTGGACTCCCTGGATTGAAAACCACACTCAATACTGATAACACTATTTCTTCACAGAAGAAATTATCAGAGTCCTGAGTTATGCGGTAGAACCGACTCCTCTGACACCAATCTGTCACGACCCGTCCTCGAGACTCGTGTTGTGACTACCCCAAGCCCGCCTTCCATAGGCTAGGGCTGGTGACTAGCACCAAAGGAGTAAATCTCAGTAAAGGTAAGGCATCGCCTTTATAGAAGTAATGAAACACAATAGAGTACACAAGTGAAGTAAACAATAAGTGAAATGATTACAAATGTAAGTGTTGTAAAGTAAATGGGCCAGTATACAAACACAACTGAAAGTACAGTACAACTGAGAACGAAAGTACAATAGCTGTAAAGAGAAACAGAAACCAATGAGTTGTCCTCCGAGACTCCCACCTGATGGGTGGGTACATATAGTCTCGTCGGTACCTCAGGTCAACCCGTCTGCTCTGTGTACGTTCCACCAGATATTCCACCTCTAGATACCATCCTGCTCCACTAGCCTCAATGACGATCAGCGATGTCCATCGTCTGCAACCAACAAAACGTAGTGGGGGCATAACCCATATAGGGGTGAGTATACGATACTCATTAGGGACCCCGAGACCCCTGAAGGCCTCCCAGAATCCACGAAGGATAAACCACAAAGGAATGATACAATCATGAAGTATCAACTGACTCTAATCAGGTAGATGCGCATACATATAACTAAGTCATCAAGTACAGTTCTGCTCCAACTCTCAAGCCCAAGAACAACACAGTCTACACGGGAAAACACAACCCAATCCACGCAGGAATGAAGTCAATCACATTGATGATAATGATTGAAATTCAAGACTCAGCTCACACTGGTATACTACTCACGATGAAGGGTGGAGATGATTGGATGTAACCTTTAAATCATCTCCTCGACAGAACCCATGTAGGATCCAAGTACAGAAGTCATCGCTGCCAAACCCACGTAGGATCCAAGTACATTAACCATCACTGCTGATCCCATATAGGATCCAATTACAGTTGTCATTACTGTCGAACCCACGGAGGATCCAAGTACAGTCATCCTCATTGCCGAACCCACATAGGATCTAGGTACAGTCGCCATCGTCGTCGCAGTCGCAGTCAGCTCTAGGGTTCCCGCACATAGCACGCTCGATTCTGGGAGGGTTCGCTCCTCGACTCAAGGTGGGTCGATACATCAACTATCAGAAAGTCCAGATTTGATGTATCCTAAAGTTCTGTCTCATCAATTGGAATTCAATGCGACAGACGATGCCTCAAATAGGCGCCCGGTCTGAGAGATAAAGGCTTTTCCGATCCAGGGGCCCGGTTATAATTACGCACATTTCAAACCTGGTTGATATCCAAAGCTATCAAAACTCACTTAGAGTATCTAAAAATGATCGTCTCGTCGAAAGAGTCTGAGTTCCGAAGAAGGCGCGTCGATCAGACCTGCGGTCTTTAAGTTATTCATGTTTTAGTGAATAACGTGCCCGACCCATTTAGCCTAGTGGGTCGACGGGTTACGTTAACCCAGTTTGACGGGTCCGATCCGGTAGGAGTGTCGGACCAGAAAACGCAGCTCGGCCCGAATGGTGTGGCCCAGCTCGGCCCGAAGTGGCGCGGCCCGGAGAGCTCGGCCCAGCGCGGCCTGGCGGGCTCGGTTGGTTGGCCGAGCGGTCGGGGAGGCATGGCCCCCCGACTGTCTGCTCTGGGGGCGCCAAGTGACACCTCTCTTCCCTAAACCGGCCAGCTAGGCCGGCCGGCCTTCTGGCGCACGCGGTACGCACGAGTGGGCTGGCGATCTTCTAGCATGGTGCCCACATGGCACCGCGGTCCATCTCTGCCTGGCTGGCCGCCGGGTCGGCCGGCTCTCCAGCTCGGTACCCCCCTGGCGCCACGGTTTTCCTTCACCCGGCCGGCCGACGGGCCGACCAGTTCTTCCACCGAATCAGCCCGCGATGCGGGCCGTGGTTCCTCCTGTACTACCGGCGCGACGACACAGGCTTCCTTCACCATGTTACCATCATAGTGCAACTTTGTCGTGCTTCGTCCGCCTCCAGTTGCGAATTCCAAAATAATAATGTTCCAGCAGAGGGTCGTCGGGCCGTGTTCGTTCGGTTCGCGTCCTCCGTGTTAGGCGGTATCAGATATCCATGAGTGATCAAGGTTCACGAAGCACAAAAAACAATTTCATTTTCAGTAAAATTGAATCAATTCACCATACCTCGAATATGGCTCATGGTTGACAAGCGTTGTGGATGACGGTGCCATTTCCGTCGTCGCCAGTGAGCACCCGAGGAAGTGTCGTCTCCTCTATTTCCATGGAGAGAGTAATAGAAGACGAACCTTCACTAGAGAGTTCCCGCATCGGTATCTCCTCCCTTTCAGCGGAGGAAGAAGAGGATGAAGAACCGTGGTCACCGAGTTAATGTTCTTTGTCAGAGAGTTGGTGTTCTTCAACAAAGGAGAAACCACCTTCTTCAAAAACCCAAAAGCTCTCCCAAATCCTCCCCACACAACAATTTCCAACCCCAAATAAAATAAGGATTCTCCTTATTTTATTTAATCTTGGAAAGCATTCAAAATTTAAATTTCAAACACATATTTAATTAATGGATGAGGTTCAATTAATTAATTAAGGTATGTGTTGGAAAGAATTTAAGAGGGTAAGTGGAATGGTTACAAAATTAAACGGGAGTTTCCATGTAATTAACATGGGAGTTCAAAGGGGTTTAAAGAGTTATGGAATGTGAAATGTTGGGGCTCGTGTGGGCCCCACCTCATAATTATCCTCACATGGGTAGTTAGGATCTCCCACCCCAACTCCCCCATGTAGGATATAACCACATTAGATATAGAATAAAAATTGCACCACAATTTTTTATTCACTTCTTAATTAAACCAAAAATTTAACCTTCTCCTCCCGTGCAAACACATTTGTGGTAAAGGTCCTCCTAATAAATTACTAGTGTTGCGAGTTCATCGGTGCCCTCATATTTCAATTCCGAGCACCGGTTCAAAAGATAGAAAAACCCACTTGTTTGTTTGTTGAACGTACCCAAGATAAACGTTAGAAATTGATTCCGGGCACACCAGGCCTCGGAATCAAGTTCTGTTAGAATCCACAGAATCTTAAAATTCCAAAGTATTTATGAAAAAAAATTACTTGAAATTTTCAGGTCATTACATGATTGTCCCTCAGGGTCTCCAGATAGAAGTAATCATTGAATATGCGATGAAACACATCCCAAGACATGATCGTCTGGCGTCCCGCCTATAAGATCACATCCCACCACCTCTTGGAGGAGTCCATAAGCATATAGGTAGCGGGATTGACCCTCCCCTATAGAGGCATCTACAGATGCTCAAAGATCATAAGAATGGATTCTAGCCATGACTTTGTAGCCTTGGTCCTCCTTCCCATGAGAAAGTAAGAGGATGCTGATACTAGAAAACCCGCATCAAATCTACCATCGACGACGCATGAGGCGGTGTTCCCTGAAAAGTTGGCATCATTATCATTATGCCTTCCCTGAACATTGCATCAGAACCGGTATAAGGTATAACAGCTGGTGTTAGGACTGGCACAAAAGCTGGATCTGCGGGAAGTCCCTCATCAGCCATATCCAGCATCAGACCCTTGCCCTGTAACTGGTGAACAGTCGGAGGACGTCTTAGTGGCTTGACTATGTGAGGTCAAACGCACACCTTAGATAAGGATTAACAGGGACTAAAACAAAGAAGTGTAAGAAGGGAACAAGATAATGAAAACATTCAGGTTTTAGAAAACATGACTACACAACATGTATAAACACTACATGGGCATGTTCCCTTATGTCATTCACATGGGCACGTACTTTTTCCAACCTAGGTCATGTAATACCCCAAACACATGGAATGTTGTCTTAACACACTGCATGTACCTGAATCTTCTTTCTCTGCTCGAGTCCTTCTACACGGTTAAGCCACACTGCTCTCCTTAGACAAGACTACACGGCGTGTTCTAGATAGAAACAGTGTGTACTAGACAAGTTCACATGGCCCATGTTCTTAGTGACACGACCTAACACATGGCTCACTCTACATAGCATGTTCAAGGAGGAAAAGACATGTACGTGAAGGGATAACACTGACCCATGTTGTTAGTGACATGACCGAGTACCAGGGTCAGACTACATGGCGTGTTCAATCCTAACACGATGTATGTATCTTATGTTTTATCTGCCCATGTTGTTAGTTACAAGGGCGGACACAGGGTTAACACCACAAGGTGTGCACAACCGATACATAGCATGTTCCTACAAGAATTTCCCTATCCCATGAATCTTCCCACAAGGTATATGACATGGTTAAAGACTACACGGCGTGTACATAAACTACACGGATTGTACTTAATAAAAATAGTTTCTTCCTGAATAGAATAAAATAAGGAGTGTAGTCAAAAATACACGGTGTGTATTCAGGGTTTTTCTGGATAGTAATCCTCAT
Source organism: Viscum album (assembly GCA_963277665.1). Classification (NCBI taxonomy): domain Eukaryota; kingdom Viridiplantae; phylum Streptophyta; class Magnoliopsida; order Santalales; family Viscaceae; genus Viscum; species Viscum album. Next base: position 677,477,302 of record OY728157.1, on the reverse strand, counting down.
AAACTACTCCAGAATCCCGAAAAACAACGAAATGAACATTGAAAGTGCCAAATTTTGATCCATCGGGGCCCATACTCCCCGTGAATCAATGCTTTGCATCTTATACATGTTATAACAATGTAAACAAGTCAATGATCCACCAAGTTCCAGTCCATGAGGGCCCATAACACCTCAAGAACTAAAGTTTTTCATTCATTTAGACAAATCCTCACACAAATAATACCCTATTAAATAGTAGGTATTGTATCAAGGAATTTATCACAACAACATGAATATTCTACACAACATCTATCAAAACCACATGAAATTTCTAATGCATCCAAGATAACATACAAAGAATGCATGACATGTGATTTATAGCAAGTGCCTATATGATGCATGATATGGCGTACCCTCATCTTACCGGGTTGCAATAGAAACAGAACCTCAATAACATAAATAATAACTAGCACAAAACATGTCAGTCACCTAACGGTGAAAATCAAGGCAACCATAAACATGGAAAACCAGAAAATTGTATTAACGTGGAAGATTGGATTTTTCCTATACACGGGTTAGCTACTCCCAGGCACAGCTCATTATGAAGTACCTATTTCGTCCTATCCCTGACTATATGATCCAAAAATTAAGTCAAGAGAAAATAATTCCTCTGATACAACTTTGTAACATCCCAATCCTGGAAGCCACCTAGAGGCACCCCGTACCTGATTGGTCACATGGACTCAAGCACATTTCCCCAAAAGCCAGAGGCTGCTGGCTAGTAGTGAGGGCCTTGGGTGTGGAAGTGGGGAAACAATTCCCTCATTGGTAGAGCACATAGTAGAAGTAAACAAATATATACAAGATAACAAGCTGTAATAATATCATACCCAAATAAACATTAGAAAACTAATAGAATAAACTGGAGCACAAATATAAAATGATGCATGATACATATGTCTAGGAATGAAACAAAACAAAGGTAAATGCTAGAATACAATACTAAACCAAGTAAAATAGAGAAATAGTAATCAACTTCATAGCATCACAAGCCTTGGCTTGGTCTTGTGCTCTCCAGCTCCATAGCATGTCACATACCTGAAGTAGAAGGGTGATTTCCCTTGTCTATACCTGCATCAATATAAACTGTTTTGGCCCAAAATCAGGGTCCAAATAGGGTGTGAGACTAAATCCTAGTAGGAAACCTCCATGAGATCTGTTCCCAACTGTCAATGAGTATATGACTAGTAAGATTACAGGAAATAGTAAATAGGAAAGTACTCAACAGTAAACAATCTACAGTTTCAAATATCACGTAACAACTAAAAAGGCAGATAAACACCAACAGGTAACCCTCTAGGAAGTAATCACAACCCAACCCCCCTAGTCCTACCTAACAAGTACAGGCATCCCTTTGGGTAGTACACTCATTCTAACCCCTCTGGTTCAGCTTATGTATAGACTCTCTGAGGATGCACTATCATCAATTCCCCCTATAGTCTCGTATCGTAACTAAAGGCACTCTAGGGACGCACTTACATCACATTATCTCTATGGCCTTCATTGAGGAACTGCAGACTCTCTTAGGAATCACTCAATGTCAATTCCCACTATGGTATCACATCGTAAGTAAAACAGACACTCTGAGGAATCCCTCAACGTCCATTCTCCCACTAGTCTATAGCCTAGGTTCTCTCGGACCTGTGTAAGTCAAGAAGTGTAGCAGTGCGTGTCGTCCAAGGTAAATCTCAAGAAGTAATTGGCTTGAATTATACTACATAATAGCATAACAGAACAAAAGCCACACCATCCAACAATACTAGGCATGGGAAAGTAAACAGCAGCCTAACATGCAACCTAGACCCAAAGGTCAAAACAGGCAAAACATGCATGGGAAAGATATCTAAAGCACATCAATTCACCCTATTCAGAATCAATTATCATATACTCAAGTATACAAGCATAGCATGCAAACAATATTGCTAAAATTGTAAACGTGCAATACCCCGTTCGTGGGTATTGGGAGACTTTTCACACAAAACTCAAATACATTCAACAGAAAGGAAAACACTACCTTCCTCATTGTTAGGATATCGCTATATGTGATCCTCAAGGCAAGAATCACCAAACAACACCGTATATCTTTAAAAACGCTCAAAATATTCAACCAAATATAACAAGGAAAAGAGGAGGAATCAAGAAACGACTCTCTAGAAGAAGGAAGAGCATATCGAGGAGATCCCAACCCAATAGACAGTGGTCAAATAAGAGATCGAATGGAGGCTCAAGGGCTCGGAGAATAATCACGGCCGTACAGATTATCTCGGATGAACGAGACCTAGAAGAAGCGTGTTCTGTCTGTCAGACGCGACCCCAATGTATTTAATGAAAAAAATATACACGGCATGTACTTTTGGAGTACACGAAGTGTAATTTCCATTTCCATACTCTACTTTAAGTGGCCTCAGAGTCACCCCCACATGGCCATGTGCAGTGCCGCTACACGGCTAGCACCTAGCTACCCCGGTAACCGAGTACACGGCGTGTAGTCATAATGTACACAGTGTGTACTTAGAAAATTTCTAGAAATTCCTATTTTACACAAAAACAACCAAAAAAGGAAAAACATTCTTGAAAAGAAGATTCGGGTTCTTACAACGTGGCTCTGGAATAGCTGTACAGAAGGGTGACAACCCTAAAAAGTACAGATTTGGCATTGACTTTTTCATCCCCTAGTTCCAAACCAAGAGGCCTTACTACACATCTAGTCTAGAAATCTAAGGGGACATGCTTTGGTAAATTCCAAATATATTTATGAACCATTTTAATGGTAATAAAATATTCCATAAAATTTTATATTATGAAATAAAGCCTCGATAACATTGATTGAAACAAATAAAAATCATCAGTTAGGGAATTTATGTCATTTATGAGTTATATCTTAAATGATCATATTTTTCTTTAATTTTTTTAATTTTTTTTAAAATTATCATCCCAAATTTTTCCTTTCTTTTATTCACTGCCTTTAAATAATAGAAACTATGGCAATAACCAATGTAATGGAAAATTTAATGATTGTCTAAATGATATAATCCACCAAATGGGAATAGGATTTGGAAATATCATGAAAATATTTTCTCCGTGAAATCATTCCTAGAACAAAAATATGAATTAGGGGTAAAACACAACCCCTTAAGAAAGATAATTTTTCGATTGAGATATTTATGTGACAAAGGACTCTATCGCTAATTGAATATTTTGATCCCTTAATCATGGTAAAAAGGATAAACTCTGTTAAAAAAATATTCTCTATCCATCAATTCACTAAGAAAGATATGATCATGTTACTATTTTATCATATGGATGTATAAGTTGACTTATGGTGATAATTGATAAAAATGTGAATCTTGAGGAAGACATCAAACCGATGAAGTGGAAATAGTTCCATAAAATATTTTCTAGTAAAAATTTTAATCTCACTCTCTAACTGAAAATGGGAGATATTTCCAAAGACTCATGAAAAAGGTGAGGGGTCTACTAGGGTGTCTAAGGAAAAATTTACCAAACATTCCGGATAATCCTTTACATTTATCAGAAAGCATAAAAAAAGTTGACTACTCTTTCTGGATCTGTAACCATGTCTCCAAAAGTTTTTTTTATTTGAGACTTTTTCAGATATATGTAAATTTCCCAATGTGTATCAAATTTGAAATATAGATGAATGAATGTAAAGGATCATAATATTATAGGAATAATAAGTGGATAATGGAGTTTAATTTTTGAAGAGTGATGAAGAAATCTTATCAGGGAAAACAATTCATCCACCCCTCTTGTCAAAAGTATAGGCAGAAGCATCCTAAAAATTTCCTAAAGTAGAAGAGGCAATTATTTAGGTGTGGAAATTAAGGGCACCTATCTAGTAAAATTTTAATAGAAAGAACACACCAATGTGATGTAGGAAAAGAATTACCTTTACAATTATCAGCTTATTTTTTAGTGTTTCAACTACAAGTAATAAGGACACTATGTGAATTAATACACTAATATAAGGGTTGATAGAGATAACTAATGACAATAACCACCAAGGCCAATAGGGAATGGGCGATCTTATGCCTCTTAATTCTTAAGGGGGATAATAGTAATGACAATGTGATAGGTACACCAGTTATTCATTCAAGAAAAGAAAACATACTATTTGATTCTAGTTCTATTCACTCTTGCATATCATGGATGTTTAGTAGAAATATTAAAACACCATCACAAAATAAAGAAGTAGTGATGTTGATGAAATTATAAAATGGGGAAATTATTTCATCCAAAGTATATAAATTCTCCCCTATCCAAATTGTTTTGTAGAATTTTCTAGAAAACCATGTTGTAATCCCATTAGAAGAACTAGATGTAATTATGTCTATGTATTGGGTTTCGTTATATAGATCCATCATGAAATATTAAGAGAAATAAATCATATTATGTATCGTGAATCTCCTTATAATTCTATACAATTGAAAGGGATAGGGTGAATCTCTTATGGAATAATTATCTCAAGTTCATATATTGATTCTTTATATGTAAGTGTATCTTACTCAAAAGACATAGGTTAATGAAAAAACATCATTGATTACATGACCGATGTGAGGGAATATACTGATGTGTTTCTGAAGAATTTCTTGGTCTCCCTATAAGTTTATAGGAATAGTTCTCAATACACTTATACCGAAATATTTTCTAATATCCCAAATTTCATTAAGGGTCGTAATTTTTTAACATTAAGAGAAGATTAATCAACTATATGAGAATATAAATGAAGGGGTTACATGCCGAAGTGCTTCACAATGGGGTGATTTGGTCTTCTCTTTAAGAAGGATGTGTCAATACACCTTTGAATTGATTATTGTATGCTAAAAAATATCACAATAATGGAAAAGTAACATTTATCATGGATTGATGATTTTTTTAATCTGCTACATGTATTCTAGTACTTCTTTAAGGTCGATTTTCTATCATTATATTATAAATTAAAGGTGAATAAGTAGGTTATCCGCAAGAAAAATTTTCATAGAAGGTTTTAGTACTATGTGTTCATAGTGATACCCTTTAGCTTAACTAATTATACAGTTATCTTCATTTACTTAATTAATAGAGTTTTCAGTTATTACCATAATAAATTTGTGGTAGTATTTATAAATGATATTCATATCTACTGTAAAAATAGTGAGGAACATCTATAACATTATAATGTTATACTGAAGACCTTAAAAAGAAAAATTCATATGTGAAAAACAAATAATTTATTTTTGGAATGGGGAAAGTAACATTCATGGGGTATGTTATCACTAGAAAAGGAATACATGTCGATCATTCAATGATATAGTCATTTAAAGGATTACCCATAACAGCGTTTGGGATAGAGATCTCTCGTATATGTGGATTATCTAGGTATTATCATTGATTTATGATTAAATTCTCATGGTTTCCAAAACCAATAAAAAAGATAACGTAAAAAAGAGTGAATATTTTCTTGGATGTATTATGTGATGAATGATTTTAAGAGTTAAAGGAGAGTCCAATCAATTCACCAGTGCTCACAATACCCACCATTTATAAGGATTTTTGATATTTATTCACCACAAAAGAAATTGACATATACCAAGTGAAATTTATTAATAGATAAAAATTTGATGTCAAAAATTATAAATTCCAATATGTATTAAGTTTTATTAGTATTAATAATAAATTCCAACACTTTTTTTAATCATGGATATATCTTCCATTGTTGCTCTTTTATCACTAATAAGACTTTAACCAATAGTCAAATCTTTTCCCTTAACATGATAATACCAACATTTTGTTATTAAAACATAATTATGTTATTAGTAATAATTATTACTATTATATCCCACCAAATAAGTATTGTGAATCCATAAAAGAAGAAGTACCTGATTTTTTGCATTATTTTACCCACATAAGAAACGAGGAAGATGGTGGCCAGAACTCACGAGTCACATGACCCTCCTAGGGGAACATGATCGCATAACCATCAGATGGTCATATGAATGGTCATGAATAGTGCATATACTAATATAATATCCCATAGAGTCCCTTTGAAAAACCATCCATTTTTTTGTGGGGGGATACAAAGACACTCACATATCATGTGGAAACTTCCAAATAATTACCCCAAAGTCCCATGAATTATTTAGTGGTAGGCGCCTGAAAAACCCTAAATAAAATTTAGGGAAATAATTATAAATATCTAAAATTTGGGATCCATTTTCGATTGTAAAACTCATGTGACGCACCCATTAATCTCTTAATAAAATATAGAATCCTTGGTGACATGGTTTCCTGGATGTGTAGGAGCCTACTGGAATATCACCCTCGTCGCGTGAAAGGCATCATACATGTCTAGGTGTTCTTGTGAGCCACCTCTAGATCCAATTGAAAAAAGAAGGGTGTGGCCATGATAATTCTTTTGAATAACCATAGAACACTTTGTTTAACATGTCACATATCACCAATGTAGAGAGTTATTGTTTTCAACCACACTCAATCAAACTCAAGAGTTCCCTAAAAAATAAAAAGTAAATAAGGAAATAAAAAGGGAAATGATGAGACATTCTTGCAAGGAGAAGATACGATGATCACCAATGACAATGTCAAAACCCCTTTGAAATCCAAAATTTTCTCACATAACCCCTTTGTGAGCCCAATTTTCTCACGAAAGACCCTAGACATGCCACCTTTTCCATGAAAAAGTCTCAGACAGATCCGCTCAGGTCAAACGATAGATTTTCATCAGGCATCCTTTTCAAATTAATGCCCTTAGACACATATGAATAACCTTATAAAAGTCCATTGGATGCTTTACATTATTAAACATCCCCCCTTTTAACTTCTAAAATACAATAAATGATGTGTTGAAGGGATGATCTTGCAATCACTGAAAGTCATGCTACCCTTATAATGGGATTTCACAAAACATGTACCACGAAATCCCTCCACCAACTCCAGCCTAAATATAAGAGACGTGTTCTACATAATGTAGTGTATAACAAAGGAGGTAAGGTCTTTAAAACACCCCCACCCCCCAGACACACTCACCTCATTAAAATCATCCATCAACTATACCTCACATATGAGATCTTCGGAGAATATTTCCTGAAGCATCCAATATCACAATCACAATGATTTTTCATTAGGAAAAATATAAGGAAGAACCTAAGTGATCTGAAGGATGCATGGTCCCTTCACGTGATCACTTGATATCATGAAAAGGGCCCTAAATGGGTTATGAAAAGAACATCTCACATATCTGATGGATCCGGAGAGACCTAAACAAGATAACCCTACGAAAACAATGGAACATATGTGATAAAACTTTAATAATAAGTATATATGGGATGATTGCATGGAGAATTATTCTCTAATCTCCATTCACATTGCATGACTCATTCTGGTCATGTGAAAACACAGAGGCATGTCTCTCCAGTAATGTGACATACCCTTGAGACATCATTTAGTTCATGCGATGTCCTTAGAACGTACTACGAAATGTAATGAGGCACCCTTTGGGCACGTCATACAAGCCTCACAAATCCCTCTAGGATAACCTTCTAGATCTTATGATGTCCTCTTGTCATGTTTCCCAAATTAGATGGTGACACTAGCATATGTCATCAAGGTCTGGTGGAGCCCTCTAGGCCTACTTGCCAGATACCATTGAAACCCCCCAACCATGTTAGTTGGGTTGTCTAATGCGCTATGGATTGGCCACCAGAGTCCTGTGAAGTACTCCAGGATCAAAAAAAATCTTTTGATGTCACCAAGACATGTCATCTAGGTCATGAAATTTTCCCCAAATAAGTCAACCATGATCATGAGATGCCCTCTGGAAAATTCAACTATGTCTTGCGCTACAACCCATACATCTCAATTCTAATCATACAATTGTATCCAAAAATAATCGTCCAGGTATTGAAACATCCTCCATGCATTTAATCCTATATCATGCAATTATAACTAAGAAATTTTCGAAACACAAAAATGAATTATAGGAAGAAAACCATAATATGTTCTGACAATATATCAGAACATGATGACCATGTATGGTGCACATATAAGGCCATCCTTAGTGTGTAAGCCTTAACTCTGCAAACAAAGAGAAATATGATTCCTGTTATAACCATTATATATAGGATTATTTCCTGTGGCCCAAGATCCAAACTCAATATCCAAAAGGGATGACTTAGTATGTATGTACTTCCTCCATAACTAGTGTGACAGATCAATTTTGATCCCTTGTTTATCACACTGAGAAAATATATTGTGGGATTAGGGAGTTTCAATAATCATATCATTCACTTCATAACTCTCTATCAAGATAAAGAAACCACGGTGTGAAATCCTCAACCAATGGATTAATGTGATATGTACCATAGATAAGGGAATCCTCAGAGTATATGCCCTAATCAACCTAACTATGATAACATTGACTCCTACTATACCCAATATACATAGGACACCTTCCTAAGGCCTGAGATGAAATAGGAAACCATAATATTGTAATCCATACCATGTCTCCTACATTCCAACAATCGGGACCTGATCTATCTCATGGGATGATTATCCATCCTCATCCACCAGTGGATTGAGTAGTTAGTAAAATATGGTGACTTTGATTCATTCAATAACCAGGATATATATGACTCTCTCCAATGACATTATCCGTATATTAAGAATCTGAAAACTTTTCCCATCATGGATGTCTTACATTAATATGAAATGATGATTATTAATCGTTATCCCCTATTTATCAAACCTTTCATTGTTCAAATTGAATTAGAGAGTTGCAATGATTGCATCATTGGCATTAGTAATCTCCACCTGCTAGAGAAACCTTAGTATGTAATCCCCAACTAGTTGAATGATATAAATTTCCACCATAGAAGAGTATTTAACTTGGAGAATGTATCAAGGGAATGATTGAACTACGATAACTCTGATTCCTTCTATAAAAAGGATATGTTGGATGACTACATGAGGATCATGATCAGGCACTCGGTTCCCCTGTATCATCAAATATTTCCATTCTGTATAAAGTTAAAATGAATAGGATTAATGAGAAAATTGGTTGTTGAGTCCAGTTATCAAACACCAGATGTATGATGCCTCCTAATGGATCAATCCCATCCTAAATATATTAACCACCTCCTGGGATGACCACACACCTCGGAGTTCCTGGTTATATGGATTCAACATATAAGAAGCTACCCACAAATGGGGAATAGATGAATAACCATGGATACATATATATGGATTCCCCAATAATATCCCCCTTTTTCATATAAATATACTTAACCTACGATCATTTTTCTAGGGTAACTATCCTCGTATCATGATTAAGAAGAGATTTTCAAACATATATTAAATCTATAAGAGAGTATTATAGTAGTTAAAAATACCCCCCCCCAAGTTGTGTTGAGCCTGACCATTGAGTTTTCCCATGAGGGTATTCAGGTATTAAAATTGATGAGTGGGAACCATCCAATGAAATTTACAGTAAATCTAGTGGCCCTTGATGCCACAACAAACCACTTTGGGAGTTTATCCCTGATGAAAAAATCACCATCTTCATTTTCTGATGAAGGTGTATCAAGGTTCCTACTATAGATACCTTCAGTTTTGGGTCCATTAACGAGGTCTCCTATCAACTCCCATTACTCAAACCATCGTGTCGGTGCCCTTTAGTCCCTTACTAAGGAATCCACCCGACACACTACCACCTATGACACCCATGTAGAGGCAACAGTGAAGACACATCACACAAGGAAGGATCTGGATAATCATGGGGGGTCTCATATCCCCACTCCTATAAATGATTCCTTCCAAAATATACTAGTAGTATCTAGTGAGAAAACTCATATCCCTACTCACATGTAACAAGTTTGTGGGGATATTCCTACATAAGACTTGGGGGGGAACATATCCCCACCCCCATGAATCATGTCCATCGACATATTCTGATGGAACACAGAGGAAAAAGTGTGGGACATATCCCCAAATAAATATAAGATATATGATAGTATATAGTGGAGATGAAAAATTATCAGGCCTATATAATTTTCCACACTTTGTTAAAATGCCATTACATCTTAGAAACAGCTGAAGAAATCTTCTTGCATATTCTGGCATTGGTAAGGATATAGGGGGAGGAACATATTTCTATCCCTACAACTAGGTCATCAGAACCCTATAATATTTATGAACCAGTTGTTTCTCTAGAAAAGAAATAGATTATTTCTCTTATCCAAGAGGATTATCGACATATTATGGTAATGGAAGAGGCATCAGAACATGATCATATTCTTATTCCAACAAGGGATCATCCTGTGAGAGTTGTACATGCCATGGGATAGAGTCACATGATTAGTAAAAAAAACTTGAGACATATTCAAATGTCCCATGATCGGTTTCATATACCCATTCAGGTCAGGGCTTACCAAGTGAGAGTGCAAAATGCCTTGGGAGAGGATCATATTCCTATCGAATAAGATCGTTGAAATATTCTGACAGCCAATGATAGAGTTCGTATATCCATTATAGTATGGGCTCACCAAGTGGGAGTGTATCATGACTTATAACATGCTCATATTCCTATCAATGAAGATGAAAAACATATTTCAAATGCCCATGATTGGGCCTATACCCCTATTCGAGCCAAGACCCACTAAGTGAGAATGGAACATTTCTTATGACAGACTCATATTCCAATCACTAAATATTCCTTGAATATTCAAGCAGATCATAGAAGAAAGGCATGTATCCCTACTTCCACTAATGAATGAAATTATCAACATCCTTCCAAGGCTATTTTGTAGGTGGATCACATCCCTTCTCTCATTTTGAAGGTCCATTAGAATATTCTGGCCGAGAATGCATATTTGAACCGGGCTAATATTTCTGATCCAATTGGGGATCGATACGTGAGAGCTGTACATACCTTGGGAAAAAAATCATATCCCTATCACAAAAGACTGGAAACATATTCCAAAAGCTCGGTACTAGGTACAAAGCCTAATTTTGACTCATCTCACCTAATGAGTATATCACATGCCTTATTATAGTAACACATTCCCTTCAATAATGACTAAGATCATTAGAATATTCTAGAAGATTCTCATCAGTGGGATCATACTCCCACAACACCATAAGGTTATGAAAAAGTTCTAGAAACTATTATATAGAAAGATCATATACCTACAAAATTTTAGAAGGAGGTTTATCATATTCTACACATGAAATAAAATGAGGCTCATATCCCAAATCTTCTCAATGACAATGACCTTGTGGTTGTTCAATACACATTTTAAACTCCCAAAGCATCCATCAACTCTTCAACCTAAGTCGAAGATAATAATTATTGTGACAGTCCTCCTCATGGTAGTGTGGATTTGGATCACATTAACTCTACTCCGAACATAATATATGGTAAAACACCCCACTATGATATCTCCCACAGAAAATGAAATCCTTCCATTTACCAGAATCCTCTATATAGAGAGGTGTTTAAAACATAGACAACTTTTTATAGAGTAGTGCTCCAAACATTGCAGTCAATCGTATATAGTTCCCTACAAACATTTAGAAACCCTCCACTCTAGTCAGATGGCGACCCCAAGAATCACCTATTGTGGTCTGATTAGTTGGTGGCACGTAAGTATAATAAAGATGAATCTTAAATTGACATATTGAGATAGTTATATGAAAAAAACATCCCCATCACGTTTTGTCCTCTTTATACTTCTAAATATGACCACCCAAATGAGCTAGAGAAAGATTGTATGTCTCACATACACCAAAATATTTTGAAAACTCATCAGTGACTGAAGACTAGGGAACTCCCTTATCGAAGATACGAGGGTCACATTCAATACAAGAAGATAATTTTATTTCCAATAGAACTAAGATATATCTATATGAATCAGGATCCAAAAGATGAAAAGAACAGTGAAAATATGAAACACTCTTTCCACCATTGCATTACAGTTCTTTTGAAATTGATAATTGAATCACATCATGTATATGTATTCAATGACTGTGTTAGTGTGGATCATTACACATCATTGCAACCATGGAAAAGTATAAGCCCTCATATATGACATCCTCTAATGTCATAGTCTCCATCAAAATCAAGGGACTAGGTAAATATTGATCTAGTTGGTCACTATAATAAATTATAATAATTCAATGATGGGAAGACATCATGAACAGAGGAAGATGATATCTGACAAGTATTTGTACTAAACCCCTCAAATAAATTGGAATACATTTGATACACAGAATCCAAAGTTACAATCTACCCTAATACATCTTGTAGAAATCAACTCCTGCCATGGGATTCCATTACTCCTACCTCTTACACAAGAACTACTACACCACATCAAACATGCCCCCGTAGTAGAATCCACGACAACTATCTATGAGTGAATCTAGCTCTTTATTTTTAAGGACTATCTACCAACACCTTCACCAATCAGATCATCAATTATTGATATTGTTTGGGATATTTCTGCAGCAACTACTAAGAAACCCCAACCTACAACATCATCTCGTAAGAGTTTCATGGGGATATAAATATAAATTATAGATCAACCCCAGTCCACAGGGCTGGAGGAATTTAAATCTCTATGAACATCTCAAGAATCATGAAATCCACTACTAGAAGCCTCAGATACATAACAACTTGATCAATCAATGATAATTGTGGCCTCAAATAACTCACATTTTATGGGGATTTGTGCATTTTCCTCATCATCAGAACCATTGATAAAATCAATCTTCTCCGGTTTTGGAGGAAGATATTGATGGTTGGCATCCTCTATTTTCCCCCTGTTATAGGACAAACCATGATATTTGGGGCCTGTTCGAAAATCACAATCATAAAACAACTCAATTTAATTACTCATATGTCAAGAAAAAAGCAAATAATGGAGAAATAAATCGAACCCCACTAGGGTTTCAATCCAAAATAGACCAATATGGCCAATGGTTCTAGAAATGACCCTAATGAAGGAAATGCATAATCATCCCGTTGAAGTAATGGTATAAAAGCTATTTCCTGATACACCACTATTATTGTCATCGTCATCAACACAAAACACAATATAGTTAAATATGTATATACAGATAGACACAACATAGAAAATTTTCCAAAAAAGCATGGTGATTTAGATGCACCAATAGAGCTTGTAGGAACCCTAAACCATAAGAGGCTCCAAAGTATGGAACATAAAAATATCTATTTCCCACCTCTGCAATTTAACACTATCAAATATAATGGGAAATGTGTTGATAAATCCTAATAACCACTCAGAAGAGTCAATGTTCCTTCTTTACAGGAATGAATGGGATAATTTGAGAATGAGATTCAAAATCTTAGACAACTCAATGAGTATCTACTTAGGGAAAACATACCCACTATGTATTGTCTTAATATATAGGAAACTATCCCTCCTCCGATACACCTACATTGAGTCTATCTACCTATAAAAGTGGAATCCCCCCATCAGAATGACAATAAATCTAGTAATTCAGTCTACATGAACAAGGAAGTCGAAAATGATCTTGATTTCCCTCCATTAAAGAGAAATCATATCCCTTTCTTAGGAAATCATTTAATATTTTCCTGAATTAAGAATCAGTGGGAGATAAAAATAGGGACATCTCATTAGGCCCTTCGCACTCCCAATAGATGAGAGGTGTACCAAATAGAAGAACCTCCATAATTTCTCAATGTCACCTTGTCCTTGGCTACTGTAATGGAATCCATTGAAGCGAGACACACACCTTTGCATCATAAGAACAATCCAAACACTTAATTGGTAGATGATACTTTTCCCTTATCCATTTTTGGAAATCCTACCTTATTTAAATTTAATGGTGTAGGAGAACCTGAAATGAATCTCAATAACATTTTATCATAATGTGGTCTGATGATTCTCCCTCTCAATCAGTTGGAGGTGACCAAGCTAAGGTGTTTTGTTTATAATATTATAGTGATAGATTTTTTTTATATACAAATAGGATCCATTACTGTATGGGAAGACCCTCTTGATTAATTTCATTACCAGTTTAGCTCCATGCTGAGAAATGAAATTTTTGACCTAAAAACTACATGAAATGGGTAAGTGATAGGGTGTCTAACTTCATAGCCATATGGAACGGTTTAACCAATTCACTAAAAATACCTCTATCATATGAAAATTTTCTAGAACTCTATATTTAAAATCATTGGGGTGATATATATAAACCTCTAATCAAGATGATGTATTTTGGGGAGTTCTGTGATTTTGTAGAAATGTCCCAACATTTGGAAGATATCATTATGTAAACCTAAGAAAAATCATGATTCATGCCTTCAGTGTAGTGGAAAGGCTAGGAAAGGAAGAATGAATCTTTGTTACCCTCCAAACAGTAGTATTCTCTATTAAAGATATAACACCCCAAGATTTCATAGTACGTTATTTCTTTAAATTAATTCAATTACATGCACTACACGCAACACTGAGTTCAAGCGCACCATGAGTTACCAAACTAGACGTTCATTAGCGGTAATGAATAGTATAAACTGAATTTTGAAGTTTATATAATCCTTATATTTTTAGAATCCATATTATGAGTTTCTTAGACATTATGTATGAACAACTACATTTTTCAGATAAAATTAGTATTTTTCAAAAAATGCCATTTTACCGCCTTCTAATGGTGAACCCTTTTTAAATCCATTATTTTACCTTTTATATATTCAATTTGAAAAAATAAACATATTCATTATAATGGGAACATAATAATTTATTTTCAATAAATTTTTTGTGTTTTTCTCATAACTTTCATATTTGGGTGAATAGTGAAAAATACTATATTTTAACCGAAAAAAACCTTTTCTAATAAAAATAATTTATAGTGTTAAATTATAAATTTTAATGGTTTGGAAGTATAAATAGATTATATTTTTACCATTTAATCCAATTCTGGTCATTGTTAGTAATTTTACTTTGAAAGTGGACATAAACAAGTGTCAATCTTTTGATAGTTATTATTTCTTAAAAATAAGCCTTTTGGTTATGATAATGGGAATTAACTTTAAATTAATAAATTCATATTCTATGTTTTGAAATTGGAAAAATAGGTATAATTTTTTTTATTTGGAATATATAAATTATCCTATGGTGAATTTTTGGTAATTTTCTGAAAACATTCAATTTTTGATGAATCGTGAAAAACAATGAGATATTGTTTAACACCGACTATTATTTAAATAATTATTTATTTTGTTTAAATTTATTTTTGATAAAAATAGATACATAATACCCATATAATTTCAATGTAATTCATTGGAATTATTGTGTAATAATATTATATATATATAATTTTATTGAACTTTTCACCATCTTTTACCCACCTCCTAGGAGAATTTGTAAATTCACATAAAACATAATTTTATCACTTCTGTGAGTTGAATTTCGAAAATCCGAGACACACGGTTAATATCAAGGAGTAAAATTTGGTTCAATGAGATAAAAATATTTTTTGGTGAACAGTAACTTTTTACTTTTATTTACCACGACTAAAAGTAAATATGGAAATTATGGGTAAAAATGATATTATTATTACCCTAACACGTGTCCTAATTATATTGGCTAAGTATAATTCGACCAAAAACAACCTTAGGAATAAAATATGAAACTCTTTGGTCCACTTCGATTAGATTAGTACATTTATTATTATTTAAGTCAAAGAAGAGTTAAAAGAGTTAAAATCAAAGTTTAATAACTAAAACATTTTTAATATAGGGTTAGACATAAGATAAATTCAAATATAAATATTCATTAGAAATATAAAAATATTTCCTACATAATGGTATTTTATTTATATTTTTTTGGACAATAAATAATTTAATTTATTAATGACACAATTATGATGCAGTAATTACCAAATAAATGAAATATTAAAATAATTGATATTATAAATATCCAAATAAATTTAATATGAGACTTTTTATGAATTCCACTAATTTTCTAGGTTAATATGAAATATTAGGGATGGTTAGATGAATTGTATTCGAAGAAATAATGCTGTTATGAATTTAGAAAAAACAAAATACCAAATAGTTTCAAAATTATCAGAAAAGAGTTTTTAAATCAAAAATTATATTATTAATTGATATTCTATTCCTAAAAATCTAAGGTTAGTCCAAAGGACATATATAATGACATTTGTATCATTAATGAACCACTTATGGGTCGTTTGGAATTATATAGTAAGTTTATTAACCATGTAATATAAAAATACAATGAGACATGGTAAATGTCAAACTATTTGACTAAGAGATAAATATAAAAGTTAATGTTAAAATAGTGACCCAAACCTATCTAAAACCTATTTGTTGAGTGGTTTTTGACCCATACCCACCTTATACTTTATATAATCCTATTTTGGAGCCATTAGAAACCGAAAATGATTTTATTATAAAATAACATTTTAAGTTTTTCCCAAGGTGCCCCTCTCCCCTCTAATAAAAGGACACTTACCCATCTATTAAATTCACACCATAAAATCCTTTTGGATCTACCAAACCCTACTCAAATATCCTCTCAACTTCCCTCACTTCATCATAAAGGCCCTAATTTGGTCAGAAATACATCTTATGGAGCCCTTTTGGTCAAATCAATAAGAAGAACCCGAAGAAGAGGTAATAATTTCACCACCCTCTTTCAATTTATTTTCTTCTTCCACTTCTCATTTATTTGTTATTTCCATTAAAAAATAATAACTCCAGTATCTTATATATACTGTGATGTTATTATAAATATGGTACAACCATATTCATTATTCTATCCATCCTTTGAATGACATGTCACCATACGTGCGTACGTACGGATTACCGTCTCCACGTCGTGGTGTAATTTTTATTCAATACATTACTTTTTGGATGGGTATAATAATGATGTTTAATTCATATAAATAGAAAATATAACATGATAATTATTCTTTATATATGATATACCATCCAATTATATATTATTTTAATATCAAAATAATGATATTGTCACTCGTGCATATGTACGGATTACCGTCTCCATGAACGCGATGAGATTCAATCCCCATCGTATCCATTCAAGACTAATTTTCATTAGATGATTAAAATTAATGTTTAAAGACTGTATATAATTCTATATATGGATAATATACATCCCATTCATAACAAATATGACTCACATAATAATTAATATAAAGGAAAACAAATCTGTTAACACCCATAACGACGATAATACTAAGATATTACGAACAAAACAATGTTAAAAGATCATATATGATATCATATTAATTTATATGATTCCTCCATAATTTAATAACATTTATTTAACAATTTTACAGGATTTTAACCTACCCTTGACCATGTAAAATTACATGGTAAGGGTTAATTCAACAATCTCTTCATTATTCAAGGTTGTTTATAAGTCATTATCTACTGGGACCTCTTTATCATCCACATACATGTTTCTTAAAAATGTATTTCAAAACATTCTTACTATTTTCTAGACTATGGGTTAAACTCATCTATATCCATGTTTGACTTTTATAATATTTTTATAAAGGAATCTTTCTGTCTTTTTCCAAACGCGGTCCTTTAAAACCTTTTTGACAAAATTATGGTATGAATTTATTTTTTAACTAATATGGCGGGTTGGGCTACTTTCCTCTGTTATAACAACATCCCAGCTTCCATTACATGATTATAAGAATATTTCCAAAAATAAATGTTTTCTTTTATAATTACATGTCTTTTAAATGATTTCAAAATAGAAAGAGATATTTCTCTAAAAAAATGTTTTGATTTCATCTATGTCAACATCCTTTGATTGAATTAAAATTTATTTGATGTTGATTTATTATGATAAAAAACTTCCATGTCGTATTTAATGTTTTCTGATATGGTTGACTATGGATGTGTTATTTTTATACCATTCATGGTTTATGGATAAATTATTGACATTTCGTATGCTAGTTTTAATACAACTGTTTATGTTATGATTAAACCTGTTCATATGTGGAATGCATTAGAATTAGTAAATGACGGGTAGATCGTGCTATATCTCCTCGATGCATCGGTAGGTCTCATGAGACAAACTAGTGTCTTGGAACAAGGCCTTGTCAAAATCTTATTTGTATCCTTGGAACAAGGCCTTGACTATGTGATTATGATAGTCTGACATTATGCATTCCTTCATTATGGAAGTGGTTATTGATATTTCATGTGATTATTCAACTAGTAAAATATCTATATGTATAAGTAAATGGAATTATTTTGTTGTATCGTTTCCATACTATGCTGATGTTTACGTTTAAAAAGGATTTTATTTTAGTCTTATAAATTTCCTTAAATTTTTAGGCTTATTTATGACAGTTACCGCTATATTTTTATACTTACTGAGAATATGAGCTCACCCCTCTCTATGTTTTAATTTTCCCAGGATTCCAAGAAATGTATTATGATTGATAAGCTGGGTTAGGGTAGGAAATTAATGGAAATATAAAAGAATCATTTATGTTGTGTTTTATTTTCTAATGTGTAATTTCACGTCAATGTATGTAACCTATTTTCCAAGAATACTAAACTGATCAGTCTTTCAGGACATGATTACTTGTAATCATGCCAATGTATTAAAATAATGCACCGACTCTGGGTAACTGGGGTCAGGGAATTACAGTTGGTATCAGAGGAAGTATATAAATAACCTTGTAAAGTATATTTAGATAATCTCTAATTAGAGCACATTACCCAAAGATAGACATTGAGGATTAGTATAGAAAAACTTCTTAGAATTTTGGTAATGTAGAGATTTTGTGAGTTTTCCAAGAAAATACATCATTGTATAGATACGAGCAGGTAGAGGCGGCTCTGGCACAGATGTACCTAGGGGTAAAACCTGAAAACACCGCTTGGAGCTAGACTCGGTTCCTAACAACAGGCCTTGTTGCACTCTTGGTTACGACACACCTGGGGGATTTTCTTTGGATAATTATCATTTTCATTAAAAAACATTATGAAGGATTTATGAGTATATATCTTCTCAAAGAAAACATTTTAATGGATTATATCCATAAACTATTCAATTTATGTTAGGTATTTTACAAGTTTGGGAATCATTCAATGTAATTCATAAACTGACCTAGTGTATGCCATTGTATAGAAATGGCACCCAGTAGAAGGAATGTGAACTCCAGAAATACATATGATCCAAAGAGTAAGAAGGATCATACATTTCATAGTATTAATCCAATATTTAGAAGGAAGATAGTCTACCATGTATTATCATCATATGAAGAAACTATATCACGTGTTAATAAGATAATTAAAGAATTCTCTGAGTCCCATGGCATTGGAGGGAAGCAAGAGAAGAAAAGGTTGGAAGAGAGAAAGATGCATCAAGGGAAGTGGGAAAAGAAAGATTTTTCAAAATGTGACAAATTTTGAATGAATCACCTTGGTAAATGAGTGAAGGTAATGGGAGTTTTTTATATGTGTAGAGAAAAAGGACACCATGTACGTGATTTCAAGGGTAAGAAAAAGTTTTCAAATGTAAAATGCTTCATCTTTAAGGTGTTGAGACACTATGTGAATCAATGTCCCATTCATAAGAGTATATAAAAAATGATATTATTAGATAATAATCAGGTTATGATACTACCTAAGATGAAGAGTAATGACTAGTGTTCTTATGTTGTTATTATAGAATTATTTCTTTTGAGTGTTGTATCAACAGTATGCTGGTGACATGAATTATGGAGATAAATAAGGATTGTACTGTAGTACAATTTTATTGAGGATTTGAGATTATATGGTTCTAAAAAAATGACATAATAGTAAGCTACACTTTTTGGAAAATACATGGTTGAAGGAAAGGTAATCCTTAATATGGTCTTAATATTGAGGTGCTGATTTTGGAATAAGAGATTGTTGATTTTGGGTATTCGGGATGTTGCAGTGTTGTAAAAAAATATATAATGAGGGAATTCACATGTTATTACCTCACAAAAAGGATCCTAATTATGTTTAACTTCCTTATAATATTTTTCCTGAGAGTTTGGATATAATTATTTTGGACAATTCTAAAGGATGAATGGATTAATTTTGAAATCGGATATTATTGTTACGGTTATTTTTTATTGCCATAAAAATGACAACCTGGAGTTCGGGCAGCAACCCATGGCATCCGACAATACCGCGAGACTTTAACCACAACCGAAGGGAGACAAGGGTGTATCACCTACCACTGACCCTCGTGATGTCCTGGATTGAATAATGTAGTTTTTTTAAAGGGTCTGGTAGATGAATTATAAATTCATTTTCTTGGATCCCTAAACGAATATGATTAATAGAATATTTTTTTTACGTTCTATTATCTTTTAAAGTGAAAGATGATTTTGTGGTAAAAAATAGTTAAAAGATATAACTCTACTTGTCATGTGTATATATATATATATATTTCTTCTCTTATTATATGAAGAAATAAATTCTAAATCTTTATGTAAGGCATCTTAAAACTAAAATGGTGTTATCCTAATACCTTATGTTTTGTTGAACAGATGATATTTTAATTCATCATAGATTGATGGCTTGGAGTCCATAAATTCTTCAATCGTTTTTGACTGATGACCTCAATCACTCCCTATAAATATTTACATTTTCCTCCAATTATGTGTCCCTAATTTCCAACATTTCTCTCCTAATCGAGATCATAATTTGGTGGTGACTTTTTCATTCCCCTTTTCATATTATTAAGACTAAATTTTATTAACCCAGTCTTCGATGTGGGTTTTCCCACAAATGTATTTTATATTTTCAACCTTTTATTTTCGAAAAACAATTTCAAATTTCGAGGATGCAATTTATTTATGGAGGGAAGAATGTAACACCCCAAGATTTCATAGTACGTTATTTTTCAAAGTAATTCAATAACTTGCACTACAAGCGCACCATGACTTACCAAACTAGCCATTCAAAAGAAGTTATTAATAGTATTAACTCAATTTTTAACATTATATAATCCTTATAATTTTAGAATCCATATTATTAGTTTCATAGAAATAATGTAAGAACAGATACATTTTTTCAGATAAAAGTAGTATTTTTCAAAAAATGCAATTTTACCGACTTTTAATGCAGAACCCTTATTAAATCCAATATTTGAATCTTTTATATATTCAATTTGAAAAAAATAACTTCTTCTTTATAATTGGGACATAATAATTTAGTTTTAATAATTTTTTGGTGTTTTCCTGATAACTTTCATATTTGGGTGAATAGTGAAAAATACTATATTTTAACGGAAAACAAATTTTTTAATCAAAATAATTTATAGTTTTTAATTATACATTTTAATGGTTTCTAAGTATAAATATATTATATTTTTACCATTTAATCCCATGCTGGTCATTGTAAGTAATTTTACATTGAAATTGGACATAAAAAAGTGTCAATCTTTTGATAGTTATTATTTCTTAAAAATACGCCTTTTGGTTTTGACAACGGGGATTAATTTTCAATTAATAAATTTAACTTCAATGTTTTTAATTTGGTAAAATATTCATCATTTTTGGATTCATATTATAGAAATTATTTTAGAGTGAATTTTTTGTATTTTTCTGAAAACATTCAATTTTTGATGAATTGTGAAAAACACTCAGTTATTGTTTAAAACCGACATTTATTTAAAAATTATTTATTTTATTTAAATTTATTTTAGGTTAAAATAGATACATAATACCCATTATGTTCATTTTAATTAATTGTAGTCAATATTTAATAATATTTGATATATAAAATTTTATTGAACTTTTCACCGTCTTTTACCCACCTCCTAGGAGAATTTGTAAATTCACATAAAACATAATTTTACCGCTTCTGTGAGTTTAATTTCGAAAATCCGAGAGACACGGTTAATATCAAGGGGTAAACCGTGGTTCAATAAGATAAAAATAATTTTTGATGAATAGTAACTTTTTACTTTTATATATCACGACTAAAAGTAAATAGGGTAATTAAGGGTAAAAATAATATTATTATCACCCTTATACATGTACTAATTCTATTGGATAAGTATAATTCGACCAAAAACAGACTTATAAATAAAATATTAACCTCTTTGGTCCACTTGGATAAGATTAAGACACTTATTATTATTTAATTCAAAGAAGAGTTAAAAGAGTTAAAATCAATGTTTAATAACCAAAACATTTTTAATATAGCGTTACATAAAAGATAAATTTGACTATAAATATTCATTATAAAGATAAAATAATTTCCTACATAATGGTAGTTTATTTATATTTTTTTAGACATTAAATAATTTAATTTATTAATGACACATTGATGATGTTGTAATTACCCAATCAATGAAATATAAAAATAATTGATATTATAAATATCCAAAATAAATGTAATTTTAGAGTTTTTATGAATTCCACTAATTTTATATGTTAATATGACATATTAGGGTTGGTTAAATGAATTTTTTTCGAAGTTATAATGCTATTATGAATTTAGAAAAAACAAAATAGCAAATAGTGTCAAAATTGACAGAAAAAGAGTTTTTAAAACAAATATTATATTATTAATTGATATTCTATTACTAAAAATCTAAGGATCGGCCAAGGGACTTATATAAAGATAGGTTTATCATTAATGAACCACTAATGTTTTGTTTGTAAGTATATAGTATGTTTATTAACCATATAATATAAAAATACAAGAGGCATGGTAAATGTCAATCTATTTAACTAAGAGATAAATCTAAAAGTTATGGTTAATATAGTGACTCAAACCTGTCTAAAACCTATTGGTTGAGTGGTTTTAGACCCATCACCACCATATCTTTTAATGAATCCACTTTTTCAGCCATTTAAAACCAAAAATGATTTTATTATAAAATAATATTTTAGGTTTTTCCAAAGGTGCCCATCACCCCTCTAATAAAAGGGAAATTCCCCTTCTCTAAAATTCACACCATCAATGCCTTTTGGCTCGGCCAACCCCTGCCCACATATCCTCTCAACTTCCCTCACTTAATGATAGAGGCCCTCATTTGGTCAGAATGCCAACTTAAGGAGCCCTTTTGATCAAATCAATAGGAATAACCTGAGGAAGAGGTAATAATTTCACCACACTCTTTCAATTTCATTTCTTCTTCCACTTATTCTTTCTTTGTTATTTCCATTAAAAAATAATAACTCCACTATCTTCTATATACTGTGATGTTATTATAAATATGGCATATCTATATTCATTATTCTATCCATCCTTTGATTGACATGTCACTATATGTGCGTACGTACGGATTACCGTCTCCATGTCGTGGTGTAATTGTTATTCAATACATTATTATTTGGATGGTTATAATAATGATGTTAAATTCATATAAATAATAAACATAACATGATAATGATTCTTTATATATGATATAACATTCAATTATATATTATTTTAATATCAAAAAATGATATTGTCGCTCATGCGTATGGACGGATTACCGTCTCCATGAACACGATGAGATTCAATCACCATCGTATCCTTTCAAGACTAATTTTCATTAGATGATTAAAAATAATGTTAAAAGACTTGATATAATTCTGGGTATGAATAATATACATCCCACCAATATCAAATATGACTCACATAAAAAATAATATAAAGGAAAATGAATCTATTAACACCCTGAACAACGATAATACTAAGATATTATTAACAAAACAATGTTACAAGATCATATATGATATCATATTAATGTATATGATTTTTTTATAATTTAATAACAATTATTTCACCATTATACAGGAGGTTAACCTAACTTTGACCAAGGAAAAGTACAAGGTAAGGGTTAATTCTACAATCTCTTCATTATCCGAGGTTTTTTATACGTAATTATCTACTGGGACCTCATTATTATCCACATCCATGTTTATTAAAAATATATTTTAAAACATTCTTACATTTTACTAGACAATGTTTTAAAGTAATTTATACCCATGTTTAACTTTTATAATATGTTTATAAAGGGATCTTTCCGTCGTTTTCCAAACACGTTCCTTTATAACCTTTTTGAAAAAATTAATGTAAGAATGTATTTTTTTAACATATACGGTGGATGCAGCTATTTTCCTCCATTATAATGTCATCAAAGTATCCATTACAAGTTTATAAGAATATTTCTAAAAATAAATGTTTTTTTAATTACATGACTTTTGAATGATTTCAAAATAGAAAGAGATATTTCTCTATAAATTTTTTTTGATTTCATCTATGTCAACATCCTTTTATGGATTTCCTATTTTTTTAAGTAGATTTATTATGATACAAAACTTACATATTGTATTGAAGTTTTTTTGATATGTTTGACTATGGATATGTTATTTTTATACCATTCATGGTTTATGGGATAAGTATTGACATTTCTTATGAAAGTTTTAATACAAATGTTTATGTTATGATTAAACCTGGTCATATAAGGAATTCGTTGGACTTAGTAAGTGACAGGTGGAGCCTGCTATAGCTCCTCGATGCATCGGTTGGTATCATGAGACAAACTTGTGTCTTGGAATAAGTCCTTGAAAAACTATTATTTGTAGTATTGGCACAAGGCCATGACTATGTGGTTATGATAGTCTGGCATTATACGTTCCATTATTATGAAAGTGGCTATTGGTATTGCTTGGGATTATTCGTCAAATAGAATATCCATGTGAATAATTAAATGGCATTATTTTATGGTATCGTTTCCATAATATGATGATATCTAATTTTAAAAAGGCTTTTATTTTAGTCTTATACATTTCCATAAATGGTTATGCTTATTTATGAAGGTTTTTTCAATATTGTTATCCTTATTGGGCATCTGAGCTCACCCCCTTCTATGTTTTAATTTTCTCAGGAATCCAATAAGTGTATTATGATTGATAAGAAGGGTAAAGATATGGGATTAATGGCATTCTCAAAAGAATCATTTATGTTGTGTTTTATTTTCTAAAGAGTAATGTAAAATCAATGTATGTAATCTATTTTCCAAGACTATTAAACTGATCGGTCTTTCGGGACTTGATTCCTTGTAATCATGCCAATGTATTAAAATAAGGCACTGACTCTGGGTAACTGGGGTCGGGGCATTACACAAGAACCTAAGTACTTCACAAATCGTCTAATTCCTCCTTCAAAGTGGAAAAATTCCAAAATATCCCTCTTCAAGATTCATAGAAAAATTAGGGTCACCCAAGATTTGAGGAACCGAAGAATAAATACTAGTTCGTCCGAAATAAAAAATTCCCTTGTTATTTCATGCTATCATGTACAAAAACCAGCTCAAGATTCCACATCCCAGCAAACACAAATAAGGTCAACCTCATCGGCTATCCCAACTACATCACATTCCATAAAAGTTTGGGTCGTAACATCCAATATTATTTTGTCATCATAGACGTCCTCCAAGGCAGAAGTTATTCCCGATAGGTTGTATCAAATAACTCCACTAAACATGTGACATATATAAAAATTTCCTAGTTAGAAGAAGAGGGTGGCTGGTAAAAATTTCTTGGTTAGGAATGGACCGAAGTTCAAAAAAATGATTACTCATAAAATAGTTAACCGAGCTCATGCCACCCTGAGATAATACCTACGCAGACCCATGATGGATCTCCCACCCAAGTAGGTGACATTGGATATGTGTCCCAAAGGTGGATTTGACCATCATAAATATGAAGACATAGAAGTGGAAGAGACATATTTTTCTCCAATTCATGATCTTGCTCTTGCATACTTCTTCCCTGTAACATTTGAAGCATGAGGACCACCCCAGAAAATATAACCATCATTAGAATAAGGCCTTATCATTCATTCTATCAATGTAATGGAATTGTAATACCCCTTATCTGATGAATAATATCCATCTAATTATGAGTTCCCTACACCTAACCATGAAATAAGTTGCATCATTCATAGGAACTGTGGATACTTGGGATGAAACAGGCATGGTCAGACCCAATATTTGAGTCACATCCTCATAGAGGGCATATATGCAAGTGATACCCGAGTGAAAATTCTGTAGTTATACCAAAAGAGACATGTTGGTGTCTCCAAACCCTTTAGTGGTAATCCAAACAAAATTTTCTTTCATGACCACCTAGAGAGAGTCTGATTATATGATTAGTCCATACAATAGGGAAAGCTGGTACAACCCGTACCACTATAAGTAGATGGTCCCTTAACCCCCTGCACAATAACTAGGACTGTCTACAACAAATGTATCATTTTTTGAGCCACATGGTAGGAATAAACAGCCCCTGAATAATAAATGAACTCTATAACAAAAGTACTCAATTACGAAATAGCTGTTAGTTTTCTAGGATAAGATCTCAATCCAGGGTGTGCTCCATTTATTAAAAGAACTTATGGGGAACTCATTGAATCCCTCTAATTACATCATGAGTTTGAAACATAAGAATCTATTGACAAGGTATATCGAATGGAGAACATTCTAGAAGAATTCCATGTTGCCATATTATTCACATAGTAGGATTAGTAACAGGCCATCCATGGACAGATCAAACCCAATATGTTTTGGGTAGAATAGATAATGTAGATATACGAAGTGCTCTAATAATAATACTTGAGGGACCAATCCCATCCCGGTTCAAACCCTCTAATTTTTTTAATATATAAATGTTGGGGGGGGTATCCCCACAATAATGGCCATTCAAAGGAAAAATAAGTGTGACAAATGACCTATTTGGATGATCATGCTCAAAGATCAGCTTAGGGATCTCACATAAAATGTTGAGTTTACGATTATCAATAAAAACATCACGTAGAATTACCTAATCAAAAGTACGTGTCTCTATAGCCACATGGAAATCGCTTCTTTATTCAACCATTATATTAAATACCCCATTGATGGGAAGGTCAACATATTACATGGTGATAGTTCCCCCTTCAAGACATATGAAGCCAAATATGCTGAAACAAGTTTCTACAAAAGGGAATGTCAATTCCCAATGTTGGATGATGATATATAGGTTGTATCCCAAAATTTATTGGGGACCACCCCTATAAAATAATGGAGTATGCCTGATAATGACAATGTTCTCCCCATAAATCTAGTAGAGGTGATGGACCTAGTCCCAAAGGGCTAAGTCCCTTACATCCCTAGTAGTAGTGTAAAATATAATATGCTTCAGCATATTATTGCAATAAATCTAGTGGTAGGGGATGGTGATGTCTTATTTAATCAAATATCTCACCTCAATAGTGACAATGATGCCCCTAGATTATTGAATCTGTTTGAAAATGACTCCATAAACTCAGAGGTGGATGAATAAGAGGATGAACTCAAGTGATAACCACTCATATTCGTGGATGGATTCCCACCACAATTGATGAGCTCATATAGGTAAATCTAATAATATAATAATACTCACAACCAAAACTAATTATTTCCACCATTCCCTATGAAGAATAATATATATACATCGCAATTTTAAAGCTATGGAAATATGTGTTCATGTAGAACTATATTGAAATTCCCAGACTAGATCTAGTTGTGCCTATCCATCATCTGGACTTACTCGATGACCATCAAGGATTTAAGAATGTAACCCAGAGGATGAACCCCTCTCATGACAATAATGTAGAGGATGAATTTGACATATTGATTGAATCCAAGTTTATCTGAGAAGTTAAACACCCAAGATGGCTGGAAAATACTGTCTCTGTCAAGAAAAAAGAATTCAAAGATTATGGTATACATCTATTTAAAATAACTTAATCAAAACATCCCATAGGATGAATTCCCATTGCCAGTCACAAAACTCAAGATCAATATAATTTCTATTTTCCCATCCACTTCCTTCATAGATGCATATTCAGGGTGTAATCAGATAAATATAGACCTTGATGATGAGTAAGACACTACCTTCATAGCACCGTAGGGGGTGTTTTGCAATCAGGTCATCCCTTTATCTTTATGAATGTTGGATTCACATGTTAACACACCACAAATAATATCTTAAATCCTTTATTGGGAAGGATATATGAATGTTATTTAGATAACATGGTTTTCTAATCCCGACAGGGAGGTGATCACTTCACAAATCTTCAAACACTATTCAAAAAGTTAGGGCAACACAACTTAAATAGAAAATAAACTGAAATTCTATTTCATAGAAACATTAGGGAGGTTCCATGGATTTTTTGTATGCCATAAATACATCGAGGTCAACCTAGTAATAACTAGTGCTGTTTTTTAAATGTCACCCCCAACATATCTCAACAATATGTGGGCACTCCAAGGGTACCTCACCTACATTCCTAATTTTAGATCAAACATGGCTAGAAAATAACACTCTTTCATGAAGATAATGAAGAAGGGAATTGACTATTATTGGGACGATGTCTACTAAGATTACATTGAATGTATAAAGCATTTACAAATGCACAAATCGATTCTTATTCCACTAGTTGAGGGAAATTCAATCATATTATATACTGCTTCGATTTAAATCTCACTAGTTCCCTCCTTGTATAAAAGAACAATATGGGGAGTGAGAAAATCTTATACCACCTCAGCTAAACAATTCTAGGTACTCATACATGATACTCAGATATCGAGAAGAAATACCTCACACTCATATTTGTAGTGTAGAATAAGTGTAATTACATATAGCACCTAAAATTCTATTCGGTATATCGTGTTGATTGAATCAAGTGCATCCTTGGACACCCCATGTATTTTGCGTGTCTAGTTTGATGGGCAATCATTCAGCAATAATATTTCATCTAGTTTGTGTCACAGAAGGTGGTGAAATGGAAAAAACTAGTTTATTTCATCATGGAACATCCTACCCCATAATGTACACTAGTGGAAACCAAACACCCAAATAAGATGGTATTCTACACCCTTGAAAATCCTTAGAAATATGTTTTCTATGGGACCTGCCAATGTCCAAGAGGTAAAAGGATAGAAAATCTAAATCTCAATCAGGTTGTCTTTGGAATTTGTTTCTAAAGACAATGAAGCTTTTATCTACTCTTTCAGGCTATTGGAAGGGTGCATGAATAATAAGGTAGAACAATAATACCTCATAATTTTCATGGATCTATCTCTAAAACTATAGATAACCAGCCTAAATATGAATGGGGATTCAAAACATGTGATAAAGAAGATCAATGGTGAATATGGATTTAAAAAGGAAGAACTTTCCACACTCACAGGATGCATCATGGTTTTAATGCAATAATTACCTTTTGAACCCACATTAAATCATGTTCCATGATCATTGAATGATCACACCAACATGTTGGCTAATGCAGCCACAGTCCTGGATGACCCTAACTAGGAGAATGTATTCTTTTTTATCACACACCGAAGAATGGTCTTTCCAACCATCATCTAAAATATGGATGAAACCAATCAGATCACCACTACCCTAGAGCATTTCGAATGGATACCCACACATGGATGGATGGAACCCATGATTGGTTACCTCCAAAATAGGATTATCCTGATAGACCATGCCAACAGGGAACTAATTCGAAACTGTTCCACAAAATTTACCCATCAGGATAGTCTAAATGAGTAAAACTTCGTCTACAAGGAATGATTTTATGGATTTATCCTCAAATTAATAGCATAAAAAAGATACTCCCTACATCTAATAAGAATTCCATGCAGGCTCCTATAGCCCTCATCAGACTATGACAAGGATCTCTAAACAAACCAGGAGGATGGGTTTCTACTGGAAAATGATGATACATGATTATGCAGAGTTCACTAAGAAATTTAATTCATGTATGATCTTGGAAAACATCATCCATAAACCCCAAAAATTACTACACATAGCTAGATGTTGCTATCGATTTTCTGTATGGGGAATGCATATTGTAGGTCTATATCCAATTGCCACAGTTAATCAGTTCATGTATATCATTACTACTACCAAATTCTTCTCTAAATGGGTTATGCCAATACCACTCAATGAAGATAGGATAAAAAATATTATTAACCTCATATATTCACATATAATCACTAGTTTTGGGGTCCCTTGCATGATACTATTGGACAGTATCACCATATTCAACTATATATAGTTAAGGAAATTGAACTATGAGTATAACATCGAGTCCAATAACTCATCCTGGTATCATACAGTGGAAAAAGGGAAAAATAGAGGCCTTCAACAATACCTCGTAAAACATACTCTTGAATATGGTGAATAAAGACAAGAATTCATGGATAGAAAAAATAATCCCTATTTTATGGGCCCACCACGCCACCACATGCACAATTACAAAAGAAACTACATACTCATTGGTGTCTGTGACTGTGAAGTAATTCCCCATAGAAGTCCAGCTTCCATCACTATGACTAGAATCTTATGAAAAACTCTCTGATGATATAAATTGAAAAGGTAGCTAGATTATCTATAATAACATAATTAGTATTTTTTTCATATGTTGTACAACACTGAAGTCCATTAGAATCAGATTTCGTCGTCCATTAATAAAAATTTCTTCCACCATTCATTCTTCTCCTGATAATTGGTGATGGCTCCCAGATCCCCAATTCTACTAGGTAAGAAGACTCTAAAACTACAACCAAAATGGGAATGGCCTTATATCATTCCTATATTCTATTACAATGAAGCATACACAATATACATTATGGATGAGGAATGTGTCACACCCCCACCAATGTGGGGTTTCTCAAGAAATAATCTTCATAGATGTTTCCATATACCTCTTCTCCATGTTACATGACACTAATCAATGAAAATTAGTCCTAATTAAATTAATTAAAACAATATGAGGAATTTCCATACTACAAGATGTTAAACTACACATATCTCCCAGTGGTTCATCTTCATCCATATCGGGTGAACCTATCCCTAGAAGAATGATGTTAAAACATCACAGTTTCTCATATCCAGACCACATGACATTGAACTTTATGGAATAGGTCCTTACTATATGACGTTATACTATAAAAAAGATGTGATCATCACATGATTCTAAACTACATGTGATGCACTATCTCATCAAAAAATCACCACAGACAAGCTAGATTGTTTTTATAGAAGGATTAATTTCCCCCATCCCCTTATAAAATTCATCTCTATATTGGTAGTCTATCCACTGATGAACTATGTGTGGATTGATTCATACTATCATAGGATATATAGATACACCTGATCATCTATTATTGGTTTTATATGTAGTATTACTTTTCTTCTATGTCGGGTGATCATCATCCATACCGCATAACGATAAACTGCACAGAGGATATCTCTACCATATGATGTAAAACAACATGTTTCCCGGGAATTCCTTTTCATTCATGTTGAGTTACCCACATCCTTACCAAAATACATTAAATTGAGTGGATGATGTCCTTGTGGATTGACATTAAACTACATGGGGTTCTAAAACAAAGTACGGTGTGAATCTCATTACAATGAGATACATATGGATGTCTCCATCCTATATATTGGTCCAGTGACCACATGATACAAAATTCCATTCCCTTATCATAATTAAACACTTCATAGTGAGTTGAACCATTTATATTTCTTATTTTAAACACTGATCCTAGATTATGTGAGATTATGAATTTCAGTATGGAATTCCCAACACAAAAAAGGAATATCGTCTCATAATAGGGTTATCATGGTCCTAAATACTAGATCTTAAAAGGAACACCATTTTCCTCACTAGATGATGTTAAATTTTAGCGATGATGTCTATTTAATGACAAAAAACATCAAATTCAAATGCACCACGCCCCAAAGGACCACAATATTTTATGATGGTCTCCCACCTTCCTGTCATCACGTGATATATAGTGATTCTCGAATCTACAACCCTAGGTCCAGTCATAATAAATAAACATAAAGAACCCCCTCCCTACATACATGTCAAACTATGTATTTCAAGAACTAAGTGGGGAATGATTCTTATTATCATATGTCACATAGTGATATCTAGAATTATATCCTTTGGTCCTATAGCAGTAATCCCATTTCATTTCAGGGAGCATACATACTTTCCAAATGATGTTAGAACTACATGGTTCCTCAAGAACTATCTGTGGATTGTTTCTTGTAATCATGGGATATCCAGTGACACCCATATCAACAATCTCAGACCCAATTACAATAATAAATCTAAATAATACCCAAATTTTTGTATAGTCCAAACCTACGTGGAGAGTTTCCCATTCAAATAACTACGTGTAGCTTGATTCTTTCCCACCATAGGATACAATGTGATTCATGGTTCTATAATCATGGTCCCATCTATAACAACCAATGAAAAAATACACCCCAACTATATAAATGTTGATTCATACAGGATCATCTTACCTACGTACGAGTCATATGTATGTATAGCTTTATTTTTTATGTATTATTTCTTGAAAAAATTTTAACATCGGTTTCCACATCCATACCACATGACAATAGACTTCAAGGGAACAAATATGTCTTTAATACATGATGATAAACCATAGGGATATGTCCTAGTCACATGACATTAAAAATGAAAAACAATTATGTCACCACTACATGATGTTAAAATTTGTATGTAATCACCCATTATCATCCCTTACCAAAGGATAACAATAGCCTTACCTTGATCAACAAATGTATAGGGTTCTTCCGTAATATTTTAAGCACCTCAATTCAAAAATCCCACTTGATGTCTTGAGCACCTCAAGTTTTTATAGACATTTCAAGGACCATATAAAGAAAAAGTGATCTATTTTATTGACTATGTAATAGACCCATAAGGAATGATACCTACCAACTAGATAAATGTAGAATCTCAAAGGAGGGATTTATAATCCTCATAATTCTGACATCACTATGGTAGAACTCACCACCTAAGGCTATTCTAGGCTATCCCCAGTATATTTTTATTGTAACATAACTCATGACATGAGAACATTGATTCATGATTTGTAACATTTTAATTTTTGGATCAGAAGAATGTTGGAGTGCCCTTGGACCTGGGTATCCGAATTGGACTTTTTTGTAGAATCCCCCCATATTATGTATGTTATTGTCCTAAACATAAACATTCTTCACATTAATCAATGTTTTAAGACCTAAAACTCTATACTATATTGGTCTAAATTTCAAGGCCTTAAATTTCTAGTGAAGGATACACAAAACATGTCATTTTGAAAACCTGAAAAGGGTGGTCTGAGAAAAAGTCATGTTTTCACTCACTGAACACTTCATCTCTAGATTCTTGGAAAAAATTTGGAGTATATTAATACGGAATAAATATCATATATCCCACTTTATAGACTGAGTAAAATATGAATATATGATTTTTGGATCCCCTGGTCCAAAAAAAATTAGAGTAATTATTTTTCACATCTCTTCACTATGAGAGCATTTTCTCTAGGTATTGTCACATCATTTAGTTGACTAAAAGCCTTCATTGATATTAATATTTCCATAAGTCACAATTCAAGATTCGAGTACTTCAAATCATCCTAAATATATTAGGGACCATTTAAAAGGATACCAAGATTCATGGGACCCTTTTTTGACTACTCGTGTATTACTATGGATCCTGTATAGGTGCCAATATTCATCAACCCAATCTGTCACTCAGCAAAAAAGGGATTGTTTATCCTTTTAATCCCTAAAATTACTGTGGAAGAACCCAACACCTCAGTGTGGCATCTTCCATTACACACATGATTGTCCCATTTTATCTTCCAGAATAAAGCACTTTGAACCAGGATTTTCAATTCCTAGAACCAAAGTGTTCAATTGGATTCAACAACCTCAACATTAAATCATTGTGTCATGTACCCTTTCCCAAAACAAGAATACGACACTCCATTCATGAACATTTGATGTCCCACGCCTCATGAGTCAAATGCATAGGTTTTAGGGCCCTAGATTCAAAATTTATGTTCGAAATTGCCCTGGGATTCCAAAAATATTCATGGATATATTTCCCTCTATAAACAACCACATCATCTAGATGTTTTAGTCTTCAAAAATCCATCATGGCCTTAGAAAAAAACGTGGAGAGGGTATATAACTTTCCATGATATTGATGCAGAAGGGGTTTCACCGATCAAACCAAGGACTATCCTGCTTGCAGAAAACGATCTCCAATCCTTGTGAGCCCTGGAAACCTTGTTTGGAACCTAGAACCACAAGAGGTTATGGTTCATCCCCGACATGTCTTCCCCATTCCATATTCATTGACTCAAACGTTTGGGTTATAAACTATATCACATGCTTCTAACAGTCTAGACTGACATATCATCCCTAGTATTTCACCCTCAGCCAATATTTACCACATAAATCATCCATGTCCCTTAGAGAAGAGTGGGGATACCACTGTTTGATCATACTATTGTTTTATAAAGTATTTGACCTACCAATTAGCGAAATATCCTCCTCGTAAGAAAGGAACATCAATCCGCAAGAGCCCTAGGAACATCATGAAGGAGCCTGGAAACATAGAGGGTCTTGGGTAATCCCTACAATTTTCCCCATATTTAATATATAAAAATAATGGTTTGAACAAAAGGACTCTAAAAAAAGTAATATAAGGTTCGGGATAAAATTCCCAAAACAACTCTAATATAATGTATGAGTTAAAAGACCCTAAACTATAGTAATAGTAGGTCTGAACTAAAACACCCAAAAATATAGAAATAAATGTTCCAAGATAAAAGACCCTAAACTATAGTGATAAAATGTCAAAGCTAAAAGACCCAAAACTACAATAATATAAGGTACATGATACGTTGACCTGAAGCTATATCATAACAGAATTTTAGTCTATATAATTGAAAGGATACAAAGCTTATGCGGTCCACCATGTGTTATTACAAAAAATCAATATGTGCTTGCTAATTCCATTAAATTTGAAAAAAGATAGTAGCACTCTCCGTCCGAGACACATATTCTACCCAAATTTTGTTTTTATGAATTAAGAAATCTTATGACAGCCAAATAAGATATATCAATATGTGATTTCATGTTGGTTATAATTCAAGATAATTTCTCGAGAAGAATCACTTAGAATTTAATAAATAAAAATCAGGCATTCAGGTTTACTGGATATTATATAAAGAAGGGATATTGTTACGATTCACAAAACATATTATCAACATTTTATGCACGTAGTGAGAAATATATGATTGGATAGCAACATAAAAGGTTCAAAAAATCCATCCACTAATCGAATATAGAAGGAGGAATCACCACATATCAGATTCTCTCCCCATAAAATACAATCCAAGGAAAAGTAAAAAAATTAAAATCTCACCATAGAATGTGCATAGACGATTCCCTGAGCCCTGTAGGTTTCTTCCACAATGAGGTGAAAAATTGGCATAATTGATCAATTTATTTGGTCTCTGACACTATAGTCTGTTGTAACTCCTCCTCCCGAGCGATAACATCAATCCTTTCCATCTCTTACATGTCAAGAAGTCCCTATTTATCCAACAAATTTTCCTCTAATATCTAAAGGGCAGAAAAAATCTAGGATAGATCTACTTTAAGATGGATAACCTCATACTCTAGATGGTATTTTTCCACCTTTTGATCACTGACTATGTCCCTATGAGTGGCCTCTTCCATCGCATGCTGGGAAGATTCCTTTAAGTATTCATCCTAGTTTTTCTTCATAAAATAAAAATCATTGGCAGCTACCACCCTCAATTTGATGGCCAATTCAGATCCATTTGATAGATTGCATTTTTCTTCTAGGAATGAAGGTCAATATAATTAAATCCATCATAAACAAGGGATATAAACATAAATCTAAGATGACCCACATAGAGACCCAATTCTTGACGTACATGGACATTACATTACTTTTTTGGAATAATTAGTACATAACAAAAACAGACACACAAGGACCGTAATAGTTTAGTGTCTTTGGAAACTCGGAATATAATCTTATAATCGTGGTGAAAGATCATCAACATCTCCTATAAATATCTTCCCTCTTTTTTTACATAAAACGTTTCTTTATATCATGGGGAAAATAAAACATAAAAGGGATGAGCTCAAATGCCCAGTAGGGGTAAACATTTGAATGCAAAAACTTGAACATAAAATCTAAACATCAAAATTTTGAGCAAAGACATGAATCTTGAAAGTACGTAAGGCATATATCATAATGAAACATTTATCATGATAAAATAGAATGGGAATAAAACATGTAATTGTGGAAACAATTAAGCACATGTTATGATTTCCATAGTAGCCAAGGCATTGCTGCCAAGACCATCTTAGTGGAAAAAGTCCCTTTCTGAATCGAGTTCACTCCCCGTTTCAGTCCTGTAACACTGAACCGGATTAACATATCATTCCAGCCATGTCAATCTCATGAGATATAAATCATTACCCAATTCATTGGAGGGATATATAGGTCCCACCCATCTCATAATGCTACCATTCTTATGTGTTCCACAAAATCATAAACCATACATTATAGTATAACCCATGTAATAAAAATAGGAATCTTAAACATCATGCCATCATAACATAATCCATATAATATAAAAGGACATCATAAAAATAATTCCATCATAACATAATAAAATCAATGTAAAAATAGGGATAGAAACAGAACCCTATAATATATTAGATGGAAAATAATTTTGATAAAACACTTGGACTCCATTATTGAGGAAAATATCCTTTCTACTTCAAAACATTTTTCCTTTATTAACATGTCAAACAATTTTAAACTAAAAGAAATTGATTAAAAATAAACATGAAAACTTGTAAAGGAAACTTCTTGGAAATAATGTTCTAAAAATCCATTCATGCCGTATAACTTAAAAAAGAACATTCTTCTCATACTTTGGCCGAAAAAAGTCAAAAAGTACCTCGTACGAAAAACGACAAAAGATTTCTTTCATATATTTTACTAAAAACTCACCGAAGGGTAAGATTGGATTTAATAAATTGTTTTAGGATAGAAATAATATTACATATTGAGGAAACATGGATGTGGATGATAAATACACCCCAGTAAATACCAAAGTATAAACAATCTCGGATGAAAATGAGATTGTGAGATTTTCACTTACCTTTGGTCTGATATGCTTCGTACATATCCAAAACTCATGTATAATGATTTAAATAATGTCATTGACTTATTACAGAATCATATTCATTGTTATTATATCATATATGGTTCACTTATGGCTTTATATTACCCGTTCATTTGAAAATTCATGTCAAAGTAGCGTTTTGGGTAAAATCGTTTCATTTGTCGTTCGTGTTTCATATGATTACTTAGATCATGATTACATACATATAGAATGTAAATCATGATTTATATATAACATATATTCAGAATATACATATATATAATGGATCGGTAAATGGAAATAAATACACCGTTCATGGAGATGGTAGGTCGTACATATGCATGAACGCTGTTTTCGTTTCCTTATTGAATTGAATGGAATTAAGTAGATGACATAAATATATATATACATAAATACAGTAGAATTATTATGTCATATATTTCATTATTACTTATTATATATACTTTATAATCATTCTTGAATGGTTATCATGGAAAGTGAATCTCATCGCGTCGTGGAGACGGTATTCCGTACGTACGCACGAGCGATGATATCATTCCCATGATCGTGGAATTGTATTAAAGTGTGTGTATAATATTACAGAATCAATATCACTTTAAAATAATCATATATATTAATTACTTTCACCATTATACCCATCCAATTAAGGTGGTGGTGGAAAATAGATTACACCACAGCGTGGAGACGATATTCTGTACGTACGCATGCGCGGTGATTTCGTTTTCCGTAGGATGGATAGATGGTGAAATATGGTTGTTTCATAATTATAATAACAAATAATTATATTATTAATACTTATGTTATTACTTGATAATGAAAAAACTAAAGAAGAAGAAGTGGAAGAAGAAATAAAGTTGAAAGAACCATTAACAGACATTACTTCTTGTTTGAAGCGCCTCTTTGAGACCTCCTCTTAGGGCACTAAAATTGGTATTTGAAGAAAACCAGGACCTCTAGTATGTTTATATGGAAGTGGAGAAGATAATTTGGTAGGTGTTGGACGAGCTTGAAAGCTCAATGTTGTGTGAGGAAGAGAGGGAGGAGGTTCCCTTTTATAAGGGAGGAGAGGGGAACCTTATGAAAAACAAAAAATATTATTTTATTATAAATTCATATTCGGTTTATTAATAGCTCCAAATTGATTTATTTCGAATAAAAGTTGGGGATGGGTTGAAATCCTCTCATCCAATAGAATTTAGACAAGTTTAGGTATCTATTTTAACCTTATCATTTAGATTTAACTTTAAGTTAAATAATTTTACTTTTACGGTGTCTTCTTGTTTTCTTACACTATAAGGTTAATAAACTTTCCATAAAAAGACAAAAGAACCCCAAGTTGTTTATTATTAAAATATATAACCTTATCTAAGTCATTTGGCCGAACGTTATATTTTTAGGAATAAAATAACAATTAATTATATAATATTTTTTTAAAAAACTATTTTATGTCAATTTTGACACTATTTGGTAATTGATTTTTGTGAAAATAATAACAGAAAGATTAGTTCTAAAAAAGTTACCTACATCAAAACTAACATGTCATATTAACCTAGAAAAATATATTAATTCATAAAAAGTCTCAAATTAAATTTATTTGGGTATTTATAACATCAATTATGTCAATATTTCATTAATAAGATAATTACTGCATCATCATTATGTCATAAAGAAATTAAATTATTTAATGTCTAAAAATTATAAATATAATAAAATTATGTAGGAAATATTTTTAGATTTCTAATTAATATTTTTAGATGAATTTATCTTATGTATAACCCTATATTAAAAATGATTTAGTTATTAAACATTGATTTTAACTATTTTAACCCTTCTTTAAATAAATTAATAATAAATGTCCTAATCTAATTCAAGTGGACCAAAATGGTCATATTTTATTTCTAAGGTTTTTTTGGTCTAATTACACTTATCCAATAGAATTAGGACATTTTTTAGGGTAATAATAATAACATTTTTACCCTTAATTACACTATTTACTTTTAATCGTGGTAAAAAAATTATAAAGTTACTATTCACCAAAAATTATTTTCATATCATTGAACCACATTTTAGTCTTTGATATTAACTGTGTCTCTCAGATTTTCTAAATTCTACACACATAAGTAGTACAATTAAGTTTTATGTGAATTTGCAAATTCTTCTAGGAGGTAGGTAAAAGACGGTGAAAAGTTGAATAAACATTTTATATATCTAAAATTATTATAAAATGCATCCAATTAATTTCATTGAACATATATAGGTATTATGTATAAGTTTTTACCTAAAACAAATTTAAATAAAATAAATAATTATTTAAATAAAAATTCAGTTTTTAAATAGTAACCTAGTGTTTTTACTATTCATCAAAAATTGAAAGTTTTCAGAAAAATACCAAAATTTCAACCTAGGCTAATTTCGATATTCTGAATCCAAAAATTAATTCCATTTTGGAAAATAAAATTTCAAAAAGTGGTTATTACTAATCATAATGGCTAGTTCATAATAACATTATAATAATATCTCGTTTAGTGAAACTTTGTATTTCGTACAACACACGCTATCGTGGAAGATCGCGATTGCGTTTAATGCAAGCCAAGTCAGGGATGCGTGTATTGAAAGATCCTTTTGGTGTAGCGTACAATTGAAGACATCAATAAAATTAAAAAGAATATTTTTCATAAAATCTCACGGTGTTACATTCTACCACCCTTAAAATGAATTTCGCCCTCAAAATTCGTCGGGGTTATAAATGGTTTACTACTCAAAAGTTTCTTTAATAGAAACCCACATCATAAAATGGAATACCAAAATGTGGCTTTAAAAACTAATTTATGAAATGTAACGGTTATCCAAATTAACTTATCACTGGGATTCCATATAGGAGAACATAGGTGAAAATATGGATATGGAATAGAAATATAACTGTCATGTTCTGATGGAGAGTGTTAGAGAACATTGCTATAAAAAAGCCAAAAATCACAATGCCATATTTTTGTGATGATCTAGGGTACTATCAAATTCATCGGATATAAGGGCACTAGGACGACATTTTTGGTTTTCAATATCATTTCCTTAAAGTTGAAGAATTTGAATTAGAAGAAATACTTGCTCACTGTTGTTCATGATTTGAACAATTTCCACTTCATCTCTTAAATAAATGAAGTTGAATTTGTTATTTGTGAAGTGCTAATATATCATGTGATAGAATGATGGTTTATTCCATCTGTTTCAAACAAAAGGTTATCAAAATCTATCAAATATACCTACATCCATCTATGGTGAGGTTAATAGTATACGATTCCAAAAATGAACTTATACTTCATCTATCATGCCGCTTAATAAAATAAAACTAGTTTATACTAAAAAGGGACTTCATGTAGTCTAGTGGTAGGCGATAAAGGCCAGTCACACTTCAGTTGTGGCTTCGATTCCCACAGCCTAGTCCAACGCGATGGGCTGTCGCCCGTCCTGCAGGTTGTCCTTTTTATAAAACTACATTACTATAACATCCCATCAATAGCAATGAAAAAAAGTTCTATCCTTATTCAATACTAACTTATGCCCAACATAATCCATTCCAATCTTTAGGCTTATCTAAAATATTTCAGTCCATGCTCATAATATAAAGAAAATGATTACTCGAAATGTCATATAACAATCACGTGAATGCCACCATTTATCCCCCATATATCATTAGATATATCTTGTTGGTAAAATTACAAACATGTGAATACCTTAATCATGTATTCTCTTGAAGAATGAATACCCATTGAACCTTAGTGAAAACATGAATGTTTTTAAATTTTAACACTTTACATATACCAAAATCCCAAAAATTCAATATACTCAAACCATAATATCACTTACTCCTTATTTCAGTCATGAGCTCATGAATACAATCAAACATCTCATTATCTTCTTATCCCTTCATTATGTTCATATCATCTAATTTCCAAAAAAAATATTTCAATCACTTTTTCATGGTTACCAGTACCATATAATAATTGAAAACCAATACATAGATATTCCAAAATTCCACAATACCATAAATGAGATTCCATAATACTATTTTTAAATCCCATTACATAAACACTT
This sequence comes from Viscum album, assembly GCA_963277665.1. Classification (NCBI taxonomy): domain Eukaryota; kingdom Viridiplantae; phylum Streptophyta; class Magnoliopsida; order Santalales; family Viscaceae; genus Viscum; species Viscum album. The sequence continues at coordinate 677,436,020 of OY728157.1, read as the reverse complement.
AATCATTACACAACATCATTTTCATACTCAACATCACAAATAGTGATCGCACGATACTTTCCTTTATCCTTTTCTTTAAGAGGTTACTCACGTTGATCATTATTAACCTGTGGATTAGGGAATTTATTAGAATAATGCCCCATTTCATTACACTTGAAGCATTGAAGTGTTGGTGTAGAGTTCTCTGTAGTCTTTTCTCTATTCACATCATTAGAAACCTTTTTCCCATTACTTCAACAATCAACTGCTCGATGAACTTATTTTACACACTTAAAAAATTTCTAGTACCTTTTAAGCAATCTCCACCATGCTTCTTTACACACATTGAGCATAAAGAAACATTCATATTCTTTTCACCATTGTTCTGAGATTTCTCCTTGAACTTCATCTTTCATTTCTTGTCAAAACCATGAGATGGATATGTAACACCAACTTCCATTTCTACCTTGATAGCACAACGCACAATTTCTTCCTATCTACTGAAGTCTCTTATAGCTAATTCCCTTCGAAGACTTGGTTTTAATCCACTGAAGAATAGATCAACTTTACCTTCAAGTTGGATGATAAAACCAGATTCATACCTTGGAAGTCTTGTAAAATTCACTTCGTATATACCAACAGATTCATCATCCTTCTGCTTAAGAAAAAGGAAATCCTTTTCTATCTTTGTTCGAAGAATACAAGGGAAGTACTTATTGAAAAATAATTTCTTGGACGCGTCCCATTCCATGGACTCAATTTCATCTCTTGGCCTCGTATTCTTGATAAGATTCCACCATTGATCAGCTTCACCTTCAAAACAATATACTGCTAAGATGCCTTTATCATGTTCAGAACATTGAAGAACTGAAAATATCTTTTCAGTGGTACTGATCCATTGTTCTACAACAAGTGGATCAGAAGACCCACTGAAAGAAGGTGGACGTTGCCTCATGAAGGACTCAATAGAATATTGTTCCCTTCTCTGCACATTTGGAAGTCCAGAATGATTCATTTCTTGTGTAAGTATAGAAATAATATTTTTCACTCCATCTCCCATAACATTTTTTTGTTCAGGAGGAAAATCATTGCATCATCTATTACATTGATCAACACGGTTCATTCGGGTTCCAGCCATCATCTAAAACCCAAAATGAATAGTGTGAGAGGCAAAAATCATGCTAGGGATAATAACATAATATAGGGGGATTACCTTAAATATATAACATCTTTGGTTTAATTCGAAGATCGTTACCGTAATTCTAGGACTATAACCTATACTTATACTTAACCTTAGGGACATCCATAGACATACCTTAGAAATATATCTAGGGATCTCACTAAAGTTCTTGCATCCTAGTTTCCAAAGGTTGACTAACCCTTTACTCTGATACCAACTATAGAGTCCCAAAGATTGATGTACATGTACATTACATTACTTTTGTGGAATTCTTAGTACATAACAAAAACAGACACACAAGGACCGTAATAGTATAGTGTCTTTGGAAACTCGGAATATAATCTTTTAATTGTGGGGAAAGATCTTCAATATCTCCCATAAAGATATAACCTTTTTTACCTAAAACCATTCTTTATATCCTGGGGAAAAGAAAACATAAAAGGGGTGACCTCAAATGCCCAGTAAGGGAAAACATTTGAATGAAGAAACTTGAACATAAAATCTAAACATCAAAATCTTGAGCAAACACAAGAATCGTGGAAGTACGTAAGTCATATATCATAAAGAAACATTAAGAATGATAAAATAGCATGGGAATAAAACATGTAATTATGGCAACCATTAAGCACATTTTATGATTTCCATAGTAGCCAAGGTATTGCTGCCAAGACCATCTTAGTGGAAAAAGTCCCTTTCTGAATCGAGTTCACTCCTCGTTTCAGTCCTGTAACACTGAACCGGATTAACTTACCATTTCGGCCATGTTTATATCATGAGATATAAATCTTTACCCAATGAATTGGAGGGAGATATAGTTCCCACCCATCTCATAATGATACCATTCTTATGTGTGCCACAAAATCATAAACCATACCTCATAGCATAACCCAGGTAATAAAAATGTGAATCTTAAACATCATTCCATCATAACATAATCCATATAAGATAAAAGGACATCATAAAAATAATTCCATCATAACATAATCAACTCAATGTAAAAATAGGGATAGAAACCGAAACCTATAATATCTTATATGGAAAATAATTTTGATAAAACACATGAACTCCATTATTGAGGAAAATATCCTTTCTACTTCAAAAACATTTTTCCTTTCTTAACATTTCATACAATTTTAAACTAAAAGAAATTGATTAAAAATAAACATGAAAACTTGTAAAGGAATCTTCTTGGAAATAATGTTCTAAAAATCCATTCATTTCATATAAGTTAAAAAAGAACATTCTTCTCATACTTTGGCCGAAAAAGTCAAAAACTACCTTGTATGAAAAACCACAAAATATTTCCTTCATATCTTTTACTAAATACTCACCAAGGGTAAAATTGGATTTATACAATTTTTGTAGGATAAAAATAATATTACATATTGAGGAAACAGGGATGTGGATGATAAATACACCCTAGTAAATACCAAAGTATAAAAAATCTCGGATAAAAATGAGATTGTGAGATTTTCCCTTACCTTAGGTCCGATATGCTTTGTACATATCTAAACCTCCTGTATAATGATTTAAATAATGTCATTGAATTATTAAATAATCATATTCATTGTTATTATATCATATATGGTTCACTTATGACTTTATATTACCCGTTCTTTTGTAAATTCATGTTAAAGTAGCGTTTTGGGTAAAATCGTTTCATTTGTCGTCCGTGTTTCATATGATTACTTAGATCATGATTACATAAATCCAGAATGTAAAAAATGATTTATATATAATATATATTCAGAATATACATATATATAATGGATCGATAAATGGAATTAAATCCACCGTTCATAAAGATGGTAGGTCGTACGTACGCATGAATGTTGTTTTCGTTTCCTTATTGAATTGAATGGAATTAAGTAGATGAAATAAATATATATATATATATACATAAATAAAGTAGCATTATTATGTCATATATTTCATTATTACTTATTATATATACTTTATAATAATTCTTTAATGGTTATCATGGAAAGTGAATCTCATCGCGTCGTGGAGACGGTATTCCGTACGTACGCACGAGCGATGATATCGTTCCCATGATCATAGAATTGTATTAAAGTGTATGTATAATATTACAGAATTAATATCACTTTACAATAATCATATATATTCATTAACTTCACCATTATACCCATCCAAGTAAGGTGGTGGTGTAAAATAGATTACACCATGACGTAGAGACGGTATTCCGTACGTACGCACATGCGGTGATTTCATTTTCCGTAGGATGGATAGATGGTGGAATATGGTTGTTTCATACATCTAATAAAATATCAGTATATGATTAATACTTATGTTATTACTTGATAATGAAACAACTAAAGAAGAAGATGTGTAAGAAGAAATAAAGTTGAAAGAATCGGTAACGGACATTACCTCTTCTTTGAAGCGCCTCTTTGAGACCTCCTCTTAGGGAACAAAACCTAGTCTTTGAAGAACACCAAGACCTATAGGATGTTTCTAGGGAAGTTTAGAAGATAATTTGGCAGGGTTTGGCCTATATTTAAGGCTCAAAGTGGTTTGAGGAAGATATGGAGGAGGTTCCCTTTTATAAGGGAGGAGAGGGGCACCTTAGGAAAACTAAAAATATTATTTTATTATAAAGTCATATTCGGTTTTTTAATAGCTCCAAATTGATTTATTTTGAAGCTAAGGTGGGGATGGGTCTATAGCCTCTCATTAAATAGAATTTAGAAATGTTTAGGTATCTATTTTAACCTTATCATTTAGATTTAACTTTATGTTAAATAATTTTACTTTTACCGTGTCTTCTTGTTTTCTTACACTATAAGGTTAATAAACTTACTATAACAGGAAAAAAGACCCCAAATTGTTTATTATTAATATATATAACATTATATAAGTCATTTGTCCTAACCATAGATTTTTATGAATAATATAACAATTAATAATATAATATTTGTTTTAAAAACTATTTTATGTCAATTTTGACACTATTTGGTAATAGATTTTTTTGAAAATCATAATAGAAATATTAGTTCGAAAAAAGTTAACTAAATAAATACTAACATGTCATCTTAACCTATAAAATTATTTTAATTCATAAAAAGTCTCAAATGACATTTATTTGGGTATTTATAACATCAATTATGTAAATATTTTTTTAATAAGATAATTAGTGCATCATCATTGTGTCATAAATAAATTAAATTATTTAATGTCTAAAAATAATAAATAAAATACCATTATGTAGGAAATAGTATTATATTTCTAATTAATATTTATAGTCGAATTTATCTTATATATAACCCTATATTAAAAATGATTTAGTTATTAAACATTGATTTTAACCATTTTAACCCTTCTTTAAATAAATTAATAATAAATGTCCTAATCTAATCCATGTGGACCTAAATAGTCATATTTTATTCCTATGGTTGTTTTTGGTCGAATTACACTTATCCAATAGAATTAGGACAAGTGTTAGGGTAATAATAATAACATTTTTACCCTTAATTACCCTATTTACTTTTAACCGTCGTAAAAAAATTAAAAGTTACTATTCACCAAAAATTATTTTCATCCTATTGAACCACATTTTAGTCCTTGATATTAACTGTGTCTCTTGGATTTTTGAATTTCCACACACAGAAGCGGTAAAATTATGTTTTATGTGAATTTGCAAATTCTCTTAGGAGGTAGGTAAAAGACGGTGAAAAGTTCAATAAAATTTTTATATATCTAAAATTATTATAAAATGCCTCAAATGGATTTCATTCAACATATATAGGTATTATGTATCAATTTTGACCTAAAATTAAATTAAATAAATAAATAATTATTTAAATAAAAAGTTGGTTTTTAAATAGTAACCCTGTGTTTTCACTATTCATCAAAAATTGAAAGTTTTCAGAAAAATACCAAAATTTCACCCGAGGCTAATTTCAATATTCTGAATCCAAAAATGAAGTCCATTTCGGAAAACAAAATTTAAATAAGTGGGTATTACTATTCATAACGGCTAATTCATAATAATATTATAATAATATCTCATTTAGTGAAACTAGGTATTGCATACAACACACGCGGTCGTGTAAGGTCGTGATTGCGTGTAATGCAAGCCAAGTCAGGGATGCGTGTAGTGAAAGCTCTTTTTGGTGTTGTGTACAACACAAGACATCAATAAAATTAGAAAGAATATTTTTCATAAAATCTCGGGGTGTTAAAACCCAACCAGTAACACCCTGGGTTTTTAAAATTGAATTGAAATGCATGAATTTTTTTTAAATTAGACAGTTATAACTAGCCTTTAAACATAATTTTTCAACTTCAATGATTTGAATTTAAAAAACCAGTCATCTACGGTTGTGATTTGTATGTTATTTGATTTTTAATAGAACTGATTTGTTTTTTGGTGAATAGTAACATACCTTTATGAATAGTAATACAAATAGTAATATGACCCTTATAAATATTAGATCATATTATTATTTTGTTTTATAAAGTATATAATATAATGAGTTCATTGTAAGTTTTTCAATATGCTAAAAACGAGTTATATTTTTAAAATTATTATTTTTTATTAAATTACAATTTTATTTAAATATTAAATTAATAATATTTAAAAAAATTAAATTCCAACAATGGAGTTCAATTTTTAATTATACACGTCAGAAAATGATTAGGGTGAATTTTTGAGATTTTTCTAAAATTCATTACATTTTTATGAGTACTAAAATCTGATAAATTATGATAGATGCTAAATACATGTTTTACTTCATCATAAGTGATGCAAGGTTGATGTTAGAAAATTTGGTTCTAACTCACATGAACATAGTATTGTTTTAGGTCTGATGAATCAATAATATTCAGAGTTTTGAGAAAACATATAAAAATAATGATTAAGATAGTGTAAAATCCCTCCTCTCCTCCACTAAATACCACTCTCATTCAAGTCTTCTTATCACACCCCTTAAGCCTTGATAATTGTCTAATTTGTACCCCATAACCTTTAATGGTCTCTTCCCTACGTCCAAGACCTTATTTTCTCACAAAAAGGTCAAAACCAAAGGCCTTAAAGAGGATCTCAAGGGGAATATATCAAGATGTAAGGATCCCATTCCATTTTCTTTTGTTTTTTTTTTCAGTTATTTAATTTTCTTACACTATTTCCACCTACCCTTATCCATGATGAATGTAATCTCTAGTATGATATGAATGCTATATTTTTTTCTATTTAATTTAAATATTAATCATCATTCTTCTTCTCCTTTCCCTCATATTCTAAAAAAACACCGTCTGTGATGTGCCTATTTACCAATGTCATGAACGATGTGTTTTAAATTTCCATTACTTCCATCAAAACTGGTTATAAAACCATTTTAATGGTTGATGCAGATTGGAATGTGTATGATATGTCATATTTCCTATCCTAGAGTTAACATTTATACATAATATTTTGTTATATAATGAAACTAGTTCGTGATTATCAAAGAACTGTCAAAATTATCTAAATGGATATCACTAAAGGCTTATTTAAGGATTCATCCTCATACCATATAACCAAAATAATTTTTGGAATCATTTAATAATATTGAAACATATTAATAACATTTAAGTCCAATTTTATAATTTCATTTCCATATGAAAATAAAATCAAATACAAAACGACCATGGAAATCATGTATAGAACGCAGCTGAAATAATCGATGGAACCAAATAAAAATAATGGAAGAATAAATTTATGATATGAAATTATTATATATGGTGTTATAAATATGAATATGTCTCTTTAAGATAATAATAACACTCTTTTATCTTTTATACAGGTGGTTTAAACACATTTGAAGTAAGATGAACCACATGTAAGGGAATTCATAACCCAATTTCCAATCATTCGGTTAGACTTCTACATTATTTTTTATGTGGTATAAAGATTACTTTTTTGAATAATCTTAGTTTATATTATATTTTTTTCTGTTTATTTACAATTCATACACATATCATTTCCATTCCATTAATTCTCACTCTAATTATATTTGTAAGGAAATTTCCTTTAAAAATCCTTTTAAAATCAACATTATTTAAATTCAGAAAGATTGTTTATATGTATATATATATATCATGGGTTTTTTTCCTTATTTAATGATAATTTATTTCCATGATATATCCCTTGTACATAGTTATGTTGGGTTGATCCCATTATAATTCAAGAAATGTTGGGTTAAGCCCATTATAGCTCAAGATATGATGGGCGAGCCTCATTATAGCTCTCCAATGAATTGGGTACTCTGGAGATTGAATTTTACCAAATTGTTATTCCATGTGTAAGGGAGATTGTAAGAGTTATATGTTATAAATTTTATATGGAAACTACATGGTTTTTTAGTACACATTAACGTGTTTTTATGAAATGGATTTTACTTGTTTTAGGTTATCACATGAATAAGGATTTCATTCCTTATATCTCTTGCTGTGATTTTTTTCTCATCCCATGTTTTTAAATTTTTTTCAATGTTTATAAGGATTTGTAAGAGAAATATGTAAGATAATTTAAATGTTATGATTTTTTTCAAAGAATTTAAGTTTTTATTTAATATTTATATTTTTTAAATCATGGATACTGTTTCAGTAGTATCCTCTTGTATAATTATAGGATGGTATATAAGTTTTATGTCCTGATTTCCCTATAACTATAAACCTAAATAGATCCTAAATGTTTAAGAATTCATTTTCATTTATAAAACTCGGGATTATGTAATTTTTCTAAGGATGGGTCCTTATATTTGGTATAATAGGATTTTTTAGAAAACATTAGGGGTTTGGATGATTTTAAAAGAATACCATAAATGATTTTAACTCTATGATTAATTTGAAATGTTATAGAATTTGTTGATTATAATTTTTCTTAATAGCACCTCACTCACCTGGTGTCCACCATTGGGCTCTCGACTCCTCTTCTCCCTCTTAGGGTTTTCTCTATTCCCGATGGTGCCAACCCTTTCTCTTCCTACATCTCTTAGACTTCACATCCTTTCAGGTTCTCTTCTCCAACTCTACCTCTTGGTTTGTCACTCACTGGGTCTTCTCTCCTAGTTTGTTCTCTCAGGTTCTACGATGGGCCTCTTGGTGACCTCTTTACCTTCTTTTTCTTCTCTTAGGGGTTCTTTTTGGGTTCCAATCCTAGATTTCTTTAAGGGTTTCAATCCCACTTGTTATCTTTTCCATGTTTTATTAGTTCATTTTAGGGTTTCTCTTTGGGTCTTGAAGTTGTGTTTTGTCGATGAGTTAGGCCACCAGTTACACTTCTCTGGAAAATGGTCTCCACCTCTCTCTCCTAGGCGGATTGCGCAGTGGTCTCCCTGGTGCTCTAGGATGTGAGTTCGAGTGGTTCAGTGTCTCGTGGATACTTCTTCTTCGTAGGGCCTGGTGGGTTGATGGGTATGGATTTTCGGTTCAGCTTTGGGTAGGACCCATCACTTGTGCACTGCTCTGGTTTCCAGGTTCTTCACACCCTCCTAGGTCAATTGGGTGTTTTTTATTCCTGGGGGACTTTGGGATGTGTTTGTTCAAGAATATGTCCATCCTCCATGGAGTTTCACCAAGATATTCCTTTCTTTTGTTTCATTCGACACTGGGGAAGTTCCTTGCTATGCGATTTCGGTATTCTGGAGATCTGTCTGGAGATATGTGTTCATACAATGTGTGTGGATCAGAAGATAAAGGGGAAGGGTGGTTTTGGTTGTAAACAATAATGAAGTGGATGACAGTATCGAGCGATGAGGATGGAGATGACGGTGATGGAAGCTCAGATGATGTCTACGGTGATGATGAAGGTGTTGGTTCTGAGAAGCGATGATGACAAAAATGTCAGGAAAAATTGTGGGAGGCGATCGAATCTACGGATGGATGACTATCATGTGGGTTGTGATATCGAGGGAGGCACATGAATGATGGACCTTTTTTTAGTTTTGAATGTTGTATTTTTTTGGATGGCAACAATGTCAGTAGATCGGGGTTTTCTGTACTGATTGTTTAAAATTCTAATGTTGTATGTTGTAATTCTCAAGGTGGGATGAATCTGGTGGTTTAGTGAGGGTGTACACTTACCCTAAAAAGTGTTATTAGAAAATTTAAAATATATATTGTAGTTCCATGATTCTTCATATAATATATGGGTGTTCAGAATGGTTTTCCATAGATGAAATACGGAAGTAGAAGTAGGAAGGCACCAAGAGGCTGACATTTGTTTGAATCAGCAGCCTGGTATGGTTGGAATAAAAACTGAGTAGTTTGTGATAGCAACGGCTCAACAGAATCATTTAATAAATAGTGGTTGTATCCATGATAGTGGAAAACCTGATCTACCAAGAAGGAACATGTTATTTTTGGAGCATTTTATGAGCAGAAATCCTCCAAAATATTTTGGAACCAGAGATCTAGTGATAGCCTAAAGAGATATTAATGCTCTAGATAATATAGTTGAAGTCATGGGATGTTCTGAATGCCAAAATGTAATAAAAACAATTTATCATCTAGAGGGTGAAGCTGATCAAAGGTGGGGTCTGGTTAAGAATAAGAGAGAAAGATATGATCATGACAGTCTGGAATGGGATGATATTAAGAGTATTTTTTTGGAAAAATACTTTCTTAAAACTATTCGACTTGAATGGATAAACAATTCATGGAAATAAAGCAGAATGATAAAGATTCTATGGCAGCATATGAATCTAGTTTTACATGTCATTCCAGGTATGTACCATATTTTACACGGGATTTTTATAGAAAAAAATAGATTTTATTCCAGTTTGAAACCATTTTTAGGAAGTTCTTCAGCTTCATGAGAGTTTAAACGCTATGAAAAAATTCTTCGTTATGCTAGAAAAGTTGACATGGAGTTTTCTGTCACGTATATGCCTCATGATGATAACAATACGAAGCAGTTAGGTTGATAGTCATGTCGGAATAATTCATCAAAGAAATTTCTATGTAAGAAAATCAATTTCTTTTCTAGTGAAAAGTGTGGTAAAAGGAATCCTGGTGAATGTCTTGTATATTCTAGGAAATGTAACAGATGTGGAATGTTTAGACACATGTATGAAGAGTGAACGTAAAATGATCTGAAAATTAATGGGAAGATGATGGTGAGATTCATTAACTATAAGGAATTGGGTCAATTTTCTAATGTTTGTCTGAAGCTAGTCACTTAGGTAGGTAATCAGCAGGATTGGAAGCATAAAGGTGTGGTAAAATACATTGAAACCACTTCAGTAAATGTAAAACTATAAAATGATGTGGTATCAGGTACACTTATTGTTTATTCATATATTTCAAATGTGTTGTTTGATATGGGGTCTACACATTCCTTTATTTCTAAGAAATTTTAAAAAAAATTGTAAATTCCGACTCATGAAATGAAAACAAAACTCATGGTAAAAACACCAGGAAGAAATAATATGTTAAGAAGAAATAGTAAGAATATTCCTATATTTTTATATGGAAAGAGCATACCTACAAACCTAGTTGTATTTCCTCTAGTGGAGTTTGATGTTATTCTATGTATAAAATGGATTTCTATTAATCCTGATAAGATAGATTACGGAGAAAAAAAATTCAGAATGATTTTCAGTTTTCTTACAAGAATGATCCCATACCGTTGATAATATATCAATAATATAAGAAACTAATAAAATATTTAAATTAAAGTTATCTTGCACATATTTTTTAATATAATGGAACAATCTAGATTAATGATGTTCAATTGGTAAATGAATACATGTTTTTTTTCTTGATGATTTTCTTGGTTTTATTCCAGATTGATAGGTTGAGTATACTATTGACTTAGTTACCAATATTAATAAAATTTATAAACCCCCTTATCAAGTAGCTCAAATGGATCTTCCGTAATTTAAAAATAAATTTCAAGAATTATTAGATAAGGACTTCATTTGTCCTAGAACTTCACAGTGGGGTGCCCCTATTTTGTTCATTAAAAAGAAAGACGGTTCCATGAGACTTTTTATTGATTATAGAGCCTTGAATAACATAACTGCTAAAAACAAGTTTCATTTACCTAATATCGATGATTTTTTTATTAGCTCTATAGAGAAAGTTATTTTTTTAGAGATTGAACTGAGGTCAGGGTGCCATTAGTTTAATGTAAAGGACGACGACATCCATAAGACTATGTTCAATACTAGATACGGTATTTATGAATTTTTAGTTATGCCTTCTGGGTTAGCTAATTCACCTATTGTATTCATATATATTATGAATAATATATTTTGTGAGTTCTTGGATAAGTTTGTGGTTGTGTTTATGGATAAAAGTATTGTATATTCTAGAATTAAAGAGGAGAATGAAAAAAAATCTAACGGTTTTTTTTCAAACCATAAAGGAAACGAACCTATATAGAAAATTATGCAACAGTGATTTTTGTTTGTAGTAGTTTTATTTTCTTGAAAACATTGTAAATAAGGATAGAACAATAGTTGATCCTACGAAAACAAAAGTGGTTGATTAATGTCAAGGGCATAAAGTTTTTCATAGATTCATAGTTTTCATTGGTTTTTAGGTTATTACAGAAGTATTTTTAAAAACAATTCTCAAATATATAGCCCTCTAACTAAGAAAACACGAAAAGGGTTTAATTTTATTTGGATACAAGAATGTGATTTTTGTTTTCATGAATTGGTGAACAGATTGGAGAATGCTCTAGTTTTGTCCTTGCCTTACCGAAATGGTTATTATTTATCTATAGTGATTCTTCATTGAATGAACTTGGTTTTGTTCTAATACATAACTATTAGGTAATTTATTTTTCTTTAATAAAAGTAAAACCTCAAGAGGTAAATTATACCACACCGGATTTGGAATTATATGTTTTGGTCTCTTCTTTTAGAAATTAGAGACATCATCAGTATGGGGTAAAATGAGTAATATATTCTGACCATAAATTTATGAAGTATATATTTACTGAAAATGAATTAAACACGACATAGAGAATATGTATAGAACTTATCAAGGATTATGATTGAACGATTCATTACCAACCAAAAAAAGCATATAGATTGGATGATTTATTGTGTCAGAAAAGAAATTATGCATTAACCATGATACGTTTGGAACATGATCATTTGTTAAATGATTTGATAAACATTTGAAGGAATGTTATCTATTTTGTTTCATGTTTTATTGCAAGAATCTTTTTCAGACATTATTAAGAAAGCATAGAAGAAATATTTGGAGATACAGAAAAAGGTAGAATTTCTTAAAATGGGAATGTTTCCAGAATATAACATTGATAACGATTGTTTTTTGATGTTTCAGAAGAGATTATGTGTTCATGGTGATTCTCAGTTGAAGAGTTAATTGTAATGTGAGGCTCATAGTTCTCCATTTCCAGTTTATCCAAGTAGCATGATAATATACATATATCTACGAGAGTATTAATATTTAGAAGGAATGGAATGAGATATTTCAAATTTTACCATGAAATGTTTAACCTTCCAACATTTTAAATTATGGTGGCGGTTATTGAAGGGGATGCTTCAGCCTTTACCTGTTTCAGAGTGGAAATGGGAAAATATATCCTTGGACTTCATTGTGGGATGACTAAAGACTTCTTGATTTCACAATGCAATATGGGCTAATGTTGACCTACTAAATTAATCTTCTCATTTCCTATAAGGCCCCTGCCTTAAACCTTACTTAATCTTGAGTTATTACAAGATTACACATTGAGGATCTTTTCTGGTTTAGAGTTTTAGAGAATTAGATCATAAAACATGCATTACACTCCACATTTAAACAATGTGGTTACATAAAATATAGTATTCATTTTTTCCCATAAATGGAAACATATTTAAAATAAAACATGGATTCATTCTTGACACTTCATGACACTATCGTCATATCATGTACCTTTCCCTTGACCTGTGAAAAACATTTCAAAAACTTGGGATGAGCATAAAAATCTCAGTAAGGGATATAAAAATATGGAAAGGAAACATGGGAACATATATACATAAGAATGAAATCATTCATTACCCATAAAACATAAGAACATTAACATACCTCATCAAATCATGAATAAATCATAGAAATCAAAATACATAAAGGTAACTTGAGGCATTCATAACAATCTTACATAGGAAGTAACCCTCTTGGTTGCGTTTGGAATACCCATCATAGTATATTCCCTAAATCTCTTCAGATAAACCTTAATGTTTCACTCCTTCGCGTTACCCAATGCATTGGAGAGCTATATCGGGCTCACCCGCCCTTAGTTTATGATGAAACCACTTTTCTTCATAATAATTCCCAAGAACCATAACATAATCGTATCACATAAAACATACATAAAGGAAACATTATATTTCCACATTTCAATCACAAGATATCAATAAAACACATTGATATAATAAAACCATTATAAAAATAATTTTCAATACCAAAATAAAATAAAAGTAAAACAGAGTATTTATTTTTCTTTTAAAAAACGGTATGGCTTGTAGAGGAAGCTGAAACTCAAATAATGGTCACGGCGACGGAGAAGTCATTGTCACCGCACACATACGACAAAAACATTCCCTTTTGTCGTTTAGTAAATGCTTCGTACAAAAAATATACCTTTTTAATAAACATAAAAGTCAAATCGGTTTATACACTGTATAAAAGATGGTTGTGTATAAAACAAAATATGCCTCAATAAAAGGAGATTGAGATGAATTCCCATACCTCGGGTCCGACTTGACTCGGTCTTTCTTTAATCTCTTAAATAATAAACTTTTGTTAATTTCTAATTGTTTAAAAACCGTTTTCAAGTTCATTATTCCTTTTATATCACTTATTGCCATGTCATGAACACTATGTAATTATTTAAGTTAATAACGGTCGTTTTAACGATCATTAGTACTTGAGTCAAAAATAAACCGTTTATAATTACAAGTTGTTCATGTATCCATTATATCCAGAATGGTATTCATGATGTAGATATCATATATATCATATATATCCAATACATTCATGCATTTATAATATTACATAACATTTAGAGGTAAGAAATGAAATGCACCGTTCATGGAGACGGTAAGCCGTACGTACGCATGAACGCTGCTTCCATTTCTATTTCGTATTTTATGAAATGGAATCATAATGATATAAATGTATATTATAATTCCAGTGTAATATCATATATAATATCATACATCCATCCTTTATATGACCCACATATGGTATTAACGAATCAAATCACTTTGAGGGGGCGGTAGTCCGCACTTCCTTAAATGAAGATATCGCGTTTATCCATAATGGAAACCATAAAGGTATGCCCAAAATGAAAAATACAGAAGCTTAAGTAAAACATAAACATTTTATATATCATATATAAATATAGTTTCATCTTAATGTCCACCTTTGAATGTGTTAAAATAATGTTGAACAATCATCGTTTCGGGAGGCAGAAATTCGCCATCCACAGAAACAGTATGTTCTTTAACCATTAGATGTAGGTATGTGTAACTGTAGCTCAAATACTTATTATAACAACATCCTAGTATATGTAAGTTACTGGTTTTGTTACAAAAGAAATGGATAAAAAGAGTTTAGGTGGTTGGATAAGCAAAATAAATCAAAAGAACACAAGTGAAGACATTACCATAAAATCGGGTAACTCCCTTTGGTTTGAGCTCAAAGGCTTCCTTGGGAAGACTTCTGCCCAAAGTGAGTCTTAAAGGAGTAAGAGAGGGAAGTGGAGAGACAAAATGGGCAGTTGTTGGCCGAGTCAAAGGCTTTGGTAGTGTGGGTAAGGAGGTAGAGGTGGGGGCTTTTATAAGAGGAGAGGAGGGGCACTCTTGGAAAGTAAAGAAATGTTACTTTATTTTAAAATGGGTTTTGGATTCAAAAGGTCCCAAATTGATATAATTATAGGGTAAGGTGATAAGGGTTCTAAATCCACCAATACAATAGGTATTTTACATGTGTAGGTCATAGATTTCACATTGTCTTTTCATTTTATTTAAATCCTTTATAAATGAGGTAATCGCTGCATCATCATGATGTCATAAATAATTTAATTTATTTAATGTCTAAAAATTATAAAAAATATCATGATTTAGGAAATATTTTTATCTTTCTAATGAATAATTATAGTCAAAAATATGACTTGTAAAACCCCATTTAAAAATTATTTTAGTAAAACAACTCATGTTTGTGTCATTTTAATTTTAACATTAAATAAAAAGTTATTTATGTAATTTCCCAACCAAAGTGGCTCCATGGGGTCCCCAAGTTTACCCATGGATTGTCTTGGTCCTCCATGACACATAAGATATGGGTAGGACATGTTTCAAGCTTATCTCATATTATTAAAACATTATTTTTCACCTTAAACTACACTAATTACCTCTAATCACGATTAAGAACTTAAAAGTTACTATTCACCAAAAAAATTATGTTAATCTCATTGAACCACATTTTACTTATTAATGGAAACCATGTATGTTGGATTTTTGAAAATCAAATGATAGAAGTGGCAAAGTATCATTTAAACGAAAAATCAGTTTCTTTAACTACCACTTAGTGGATTCACTATTCATCAAAATTGATGTTTTTCAGAAAAATACCAAAACTTCACCCTAAGATATATTTCATATTCTGAATTCATAAATGATGTATATTTTACAAAATTCAAAATATATAAGTTGTATTAATTAATTTAATAATTAATTCCCGCTGTCATGACAAATAGTGTGTTTTTAAGAAACAATAAGTATCAAAAGATTGACACCAGTTTAAGTCCAATTTCAAAATGAAATTGATTCCAATGACCACCATTGGATTAAATGGTAAAAGTATATTCTAATTTCACTTCAAAACCAATTCAAAATATAATCTAATAATATAAATAAATTATATTAAAAAGAGGTTTTGAATTAAAATACAACATTTTTCACTATTCATTAAAAATGAACTTTATCGGAAATATACCAAAAATTCACACAAAGTAAATTTTGATGTCCCAATCATAAAGAATAAGTTTATTTTGACAAACATAGTTTATAAAATTGTCAAAATATAGATTTAAAAATGGTTTTCCATCAAAAGGCAGTAAAACAATCTTTTAAAAATATTAGTGTATTCCATGCTTAAGATTGGATTTATTCTCATTTTAAGCCTCTAAAACACAATATAATTCACTAATATACATAGATAAAAATATATATTATTCATTACTTACATGGGATGTTACATCCTCCCCCCTTTAAAAAATTGCATCCCTGCAATTTATTTACTTATTGAATAAATAGGGGTACTTATCCCTCATTGCATTTTCAGATTCTCATGTTGCCTCTTCCATCATGTGGTTTTTTCACAAAACATTTTCCTGATAAATCACCTTATTCCGTAACACTTTCTCCCTGAGGTCAAGAATCTGGACTGGTTGTTCCTCATAAGATAGGTTCTCTTCCAGCTGAACTACCTCTAGACTCAAAACATGAGATGGATCTAGCATGTACTTTCTCAGCATCGAAACATGAAAAACATTGTGTACCTGAGATAAACTCGAAGGTAAAGCCACCCGGTATGCAACTGATCTAACTCTCTCTAGAATTTCATATGGTCCAAGGAACCTTAGACTCAACTTTACTTTCATACCAAATCACATCACACTTTTCCATGGTGAGACTTTGAGAAAAACATGATCACCTACCTCAAAAGATAGATCCTTCCTCTTGTTGTCTGCATAACTCTTCTTCCTGCTCTGAGCTGTTCTCATGTGTTTCTATATCAGCTGAAATTTTTCTACCAACTCTTCTACCAATTCTAGTCCCATCAGCTTTCTTTCACCCACTTTATCCCAAAAAGCTGGAGTTCGGCACCGCTTCCCATATAACGCCTCAAATGGTTCCATGTTTATACTGGAATGAAAACTATTATTATATGAAAATTCAACCGAAGAAAGATGTTGGTCCCAACTTCCCTGATAATCCATAGAGCAAGAAAGTAGAATATCCTCCAATGTTTTAATTGTTCGTTCTGACTGCCCATCTGATTGAGGATGAAAAGATGTACTAAAATTTAATTCAGTACCCAACGACTTCTGAAGGCCTTTCCAAAAGTTAGAAGTGAACCTGGGATCACGGCCAGATACAATGGAGAGGGGAAATCCATGTTACCAGACTATATCTTTAAGATACAAACGGGAAAGTTGATCCAGGGAAAAAGTATCTCATCTATCAAGGAAATGAGCAGATTTAGTCAAGCGATCAACAATAACCCATATTGCATTATTACCTCAAGGTGTCTTCGGAAATCCCGCAACGAATTCCATGGATATATTCTCTCATTTCAACTCTGGCACTGGTAAAGGCTGAAGCATCCCTTTCGGTAACTGTCTCTCTGCTTCAACCTATTGACATGTCAAACACTCCATAGTAAAATCAGCAATATCTCTTTTCATTCCATCCCACTAGTAATACTCCCGCAGATCTCTGTACATCTTAGTACTGCCAGGATGAACTGAAAATGGAGAACTATGGGCTTCACATAACAAATCTCTCTTCAACTGTGAATCACAAGGCACACAAAATCTCTTCCCAAATCTCAAAACTCAATCATTATCAATGTTGAATTCAGGCAACTTACATTTCTAAACCAGCTCTACCTTTTTCTGCAACTCACTTTCTTGCTTCTGTGCTTGCTTGATTCTGTTTGATAGAGAAGATTTCACGGATACCTGAAACAAAACAGAAGAACATCATAAACCAACAACTTCTATTCCAATGTTCATCAAATCCTAAACCAAAGGATCACGTTCCAAATGCAACATTGCTAATGAAGCATTACTTTTTCGACTCAAAGCATCAGCCACATTATTTGCTTTTCCCGGAAGGTAATGAATTGTACAATCATAATCCTTGATTAATTATAGCCATATCCTCTGTCTCATGTTCAATTCTTTCTGAGTGAATATATACTTTAAACTTTTGTGATCGGTATATATTTCACACTTTACTCCATAAAAATTATGCCTCCAAATTATTAGAGCAAAAACAATAGCAGCTAATTCCAAATCATGTGTGGGGTAATTTACCTCATGAGTTTTCAACAGTCGTGAAGCATAATAAATTACCTGATCAATCTGCATTTGGACGCAACCAAGTCCTTTCAATGCAGCATCATTGTAGATAACAAACTCACCATTCCTTGAAGGTAGTGCCAAAACTGGAGCATTCACCAATCTTCTTTTCGGTTCCTGAAAACAATCATCACATTCTTTTGTCCAGATAAACTTAACACCCTTCCAATTTAGATTAGTCATTAGACTAGATAACCGTGAAAAATTTCTAACAAGACTTCGCTAATAGCCTGCCAAACCAAGGAAGCTACGAATCTATATTACATTTGTGATTCTTGGCCATTCTTTAACAACCTTTGTTTTTGTAGGATCAATGGTTATCCCATCTTTAGAAACAATGTGACTAAGGAAAGAAATTTGTTGCAACCAAAACTCACACTTGCTGAATTTCCCATAAAATTTCTTTTCATTCAAGGTTTTCAAAATAACCCTTAAATGTCTTTCATGCTCCTCTTTACTTTTAGAAAACACAAAAATATCATCAATGAAAACCACCACAAACTTATCCAAGAACTCATGGAAAATTCTATTCATTAAGTCCATGAATACAGCAGGTGCATTGGTTAGCCCAAAAGGCATTAATAAAAATTCATAATGGCTATATATTGTATGAAACGAAGTCTTCAGAAGATCTAATTCCTTTAACTTCAGCTGATGGTACCCCAATCTCAGGTCAATCTTTGAAAAAAACTTAGCTCCCTGGAGCTGATCAAACAAATTATCGATATGAGGAAAAGGATATTTTTTATTAACAGTGATGTTATTCAAGGCTCTATAATCAATGCAAAGTCTCATAGAACCATCTTTCTTTTTAACAAATAAAACAGGAGCACCCCATGGTGATGTGCTAGGTCGAATGAAACCATTCTCTAATAAATCTTGCAATTTCTCCTTCAACTCTAAAAGTTCAATTTGAGCCATTCGATAAGGGGGTTTTGAAATTAGCTTAGCATTAGGAACTAAGTCAATAGTAAATTCAACTTCCCGATCAGTTATTATTCCAGCAAAATCATCAGGAAAAACATCAGGATACTCATTTACCACCGGAACATCATTAATCTGAACAGTTCCCTTGTTTTCAACAATATGCGCATGGTAACATTCATTTCCATCTTTTACAAGTTTCTCGGCCTCTTGATAAGTTATCAACAGTAAGGGTTCATTCTTGTACATAAACTAAAAGTCTTTCTGAAAAGAAACTTCTTTTTCTCTACAATCAATCTTAGCATGGTAAATAGAGATCCAATCCATACCCAGGATAACATCAAACTCTACTAGAGGTAAAACGATAAGGTTTGCAAGTAGGTTCTTTCCACAGATAAGGATATGAAGATTCTTATAAATTATTTTTCCCTCAACATTTCCCCCAGGTGTTTTTACCACAAGTTCAGGAGTCATTTCTTGAGATGGTATTCCCATTTTACTAGAAAATGTCTCAAAGATGAAAGAATGTGTAGAACCCAAATCAAACAACACACTGGCATAATAAGAAAAAACAAACAATGTACCTGATACAACATCATTTGATGGCCCGACATCTGATGAAGTAGTTTCAAAGGACTTCACCACCCCTTTCTGCTTGTAGTCTAACTGCTTCCCATCACTCAAGCTCTTTGTCAGACACTCGTTTGCATAGTGACCCATCTCATTTCACTTAAAACATTTCACTAACTGTAAATCAAATTTGGTCTTACCATCACCTTGATCTTTTTCAGTGCAATCAAGAGCCTTATGTCCCATCTTACCACATCGGTAGCACTTTCCAGAATTCAGAAGAAATTCCACAACATGCCTTTTACCACATTTATCACAAACTGGAAACTTATTTTTCTTACCATAAGACTTTTTTGAAAATTCTTCCCTTTCTCCTGCCACCTTAGTCTCTTCTTCTGCTGGTTGTTATAGAACACTTTATCATCAGAAAACTCCATTTCCACCTTCTTAGCACATTGAAAAAGCTTTTCATAACTTTTAAACTCACGAGAAGATAATGCCCTTCGATATTTTGGTTTTAATCCTGAGTAAAAACGATTGATTTTACTATCAAGGTATCAGATAATATTTGGAGCATGCCTTGCCAATCGAGTAAACCTCTCTTCATAGACAGCCACTGAGTCCTCTTTTTGCCTCAATTCCAAGAATTGTTTTTCCATCCTAATTCAAACAGTCTTAGGAAAATACTTCTCAAGAAACATAACTTTGAATTCATCCCAGTCAAGAGCATCCATCTTATCAGCGTCCCTGATATTTTTAACCATCGACCACCACTGATCTGCCTCACCCTCCAAACGGTAAATAATAAGACTAACCTTTTGACTGTCTAAACACCCCATGACATAGAAAATCTTCTACAGTGCTTTAATCCACCCTTCAGCTAACACAGGGTCAGATGATTCTCTGAATGATGGGGGGTGTTGCCTCATGAAATGTTCCACCACTAACATGTTCCTCTGCGGTTGATCTGGCTGATCTTATGCATGGATACCACCACCATTTATCGCTTGAGTCAACTTCACCATTACTGCAACAAACTGTTCAGTTCCAATTCCGACCATCTCAGGATGCTGATTCGGAAGGTTATTTCTTTCTGTATGCCTTCCTAGCACAGCTTCCCTGTTTCCTCTGCGGAAAACCATTCTGAACAAACATGTCTTAGATAAAGCAACATGGTAATCTTGAAATTCTATATCATTTCAAAAAAAATATTTTGGATAATAATTTAATAAAATTGTAACTCCTAAAGTTATCTAAACCGACATCTGATAGCAACTATAAGGCCCCGACCTTAAACCTTACTTAATCTTGAGTTATTACAAGATTACACATTGAGGATCTTTTCTGGTTTAGAGTTTTAGAGAATTAGATCATAAAACATGCATTACATTCCACATTTAAATAATGTGGTTACATTAAAGATAGAATTAATTTTTTCCCATCAATGGAAACATATTTAAAATAAAACATGGATTATTTCTTGAAACTTCCTTGACACTATCATCATATCATGTACCTTCCCCTTGACCTGTGAAAAACATTTCAAAAACTTGGGATGAGCATAAAAAGCTCAGTAAGGGATATAAAAATATGGAAAGGAAACATGTGTACATATATCCATAAGAATGAAATCATACTTTACCCATAAAACATAAGCACTTTAACATACCTCATCAAATCATGAATAAATCATAGAAATAATAAGACATAAAGGTAACTTGAGGCATTCATAACATTATTACGTAGGGAGTAACCCTCTTGGTTACGTTTGGAATACCCATCACAGTATATTCTCTAAATCTCTTTGAATGAACCTTAACATTTAACTCCTTCGCATTACCCAATGCATTGGAGAAATATATCGGGCTCACCCGCCCTTAGTTTATCATGAAACCACCCATCTCCATAAAAATTCCCAAGAACCATAACATAATCGTATCACATAAAACATACATAAAGGAAACATTACATTTCCACATTTCAATCAAAATATATCAATAAAACACATTGATATAATAAAAAAAATTATAAAAACCATCTTCAATACCAAAATAAAAGAAAAGTAAAACAGAGTATTTATTTTTCTTTTAAAAAAATGGTATGGCTTGTAGAGGAAGCCGAAACTCAAATAATGGTCACGACGGCGGGGAAGTCATTGTCACCGCATACGTATGACAAAAACATTCCCTTTTGTCGTTTAGTAAATGCTTCTTATAAAAAATATTCCTTTTGAATAAACGTAAAAGTCAAAGGAGTTTATACACCATATAAAAGAAGGTTGTGTATAAAACAAAATATGCATCAATGAAAGGAGATTGAGACGAAGTCCCATACCTCGGGTCTGACTTGACTCGGTCATTCTTTAATCTCCTGGATAATAAACTTGAGTTAATTTATACTTGTTTAAGAACATTTTTCAAGTTCATTATTCCTTTTATATCACTTATTTCCATGTCATGAACACTATGTAGTTATTTAAGTTAATAACGGTCGTTTTAACGATCATTGGTACTTGAGTCAAAAATAAACCCTTTATAATTACATTTTGTTCATGTATACATTATATCCAGAATGGTATTCATGATGTAGATATCATATATATCATATATATCCAGTACATTCATGCATTTATAATATTACATAACATTTAGAGGTAAGAAATGAAATGCACCGTTCATGGAGACGGTAAGCCGTACGTACGCATGAACGCTGCTTCCATTTCTATTTCATATTTTATGAAATGGAATCATAATGATATAAAGTTATATTATAAATCCAGTTTAATATCATATATAATATCATAACTCCTTCCTTTATACGTCCCACATATGGTATTAACGAATCAAATCACTTTGAGGGGGCGGTAGTCCGCACTTCCTTAAATGAAGATATCGCGTTTACCCATAATGGAAACCAAAAAGGTATGACCAAAATGAAAAATACAGAAGCTTAAGGAAAACATAAAAATATATTATATCATATATAAATATAGTTTCATCTTAATGGATACCTTTGAAGGTGTTAAAATAATGTTTAACAATCATCGTTTCGGGAGGCAAAAATTTTCCATCCACAGAAACAGTATGCTCTTTAACCATTAGATGTAGGTGTGTGTAAGTGTAGCTTGAATACTTCTTATAACAACATCCTAGTATATTGAAGATACTGGTGTTGTTACAAAAGAAATTAGAAAAAAGAGTTTAGGGGGTTGGAGAAGCAAAATAAAACAAAAGAACACAAGTGAAGACATTACCTTAAAATCGGGTAACTCCCTTTGGTTTGAGCTCAAAGGCTTCCTTGGGAAGCCTTCTGCCCAAATTGAGGCTTCAAGGAGTAATAGAGGGAAGTGGAGAGACAAAATGGGCAGGTTTTGGCAGATCCAAAGGCTTTGTATGTGTGGGTAAGGAGGTAGAGGTGGGGGCCTTTTTTAAGAGGAGAGGAGGGGCACTCTTGGAAAGTAAAGAAATGTTACTTTATTTTAAAATGTGTTTTGGATTCAAAAGGTCCCACATTGATATAATTAGAGTTTAAGGTGATAAGGGTTTGAAATACACCCATCCAATAGGTTTTGGACATGTGTATGACATAGATTTTACATTATCTTTTCATTTTATTTAAATCCTTTATTAATGAGGTAATCGCCACATCATCATGATGTCATAAATAATTTAATTTATTTAATGTCTAAAAATTATAAAACAAATATCATGATTTAGGAAATATTTTTAGATTTATAATTAATATTTATAGTCAAAAATCTGACTTGTATAACCCTATATAAAAATTGTTTTTTGTAAAACAACTCATTTTGTGTCATTTTAATTTTAACATTAAATAAAAAGTTATTTATGTCATTTCCCAACCAAAGTGGCTCCATGGGGTCCCGAAGTTGACACATGGATTTTCTTGGTCGGACATGACACATCCAATAAGGGTAGTACATGTGTCAAGCTCATATCATATTATTAAAACATTTTTTTTACCTTAAACTACACTAATTACCTCTAATCGCGATTAAGAAATTAAAAGTTACTATTCACCAAAAAATTATTTTAATCTCATTGAACCACATTTAACTTCTTAATGACAACCATGTATGTGGGATTTTTGAAAATAAAATCACAGAAGTGAAAAAGTAGCATTTAAACGAAAAATCCGTTTCTTTAACTACCACTTACGGGTTTCACTATTCATCAAAAATTGATGTTTTTCAGAAAAATACAGAAACATCACCCTAAGCTATATTTGATATTCTGAATTCAAAAATGATGTCTATTTTAGAAAAATTGAAAACATATAAGTTTCATTAATTAATTTAATAATTAATTCCCACTGTCATGACAAATAGCATATTTTTATGAAACAATAAGTATCAAATGATTGACACCAGGTTAAGTCCAATTTCAAAGTAAAATTGATTCCAATGACCACCATTGGATTAAATGGTGAAAATATATTCTAATTTCACTTCAAAACCAATTCATAAGATAATATAATCATATAAATAAATTATATTAAAAAGAGGTTTTGAATTAAAATACAACATTTTTCACTATTCATTAAAAAATGAACATTATCAGAAAAACACCAAAAATTCACACAAAGTAAATTTTGATGTCCCAATCATAAAGAATAAGTTTGTTTTGACAAACATAGCTTATAAAATTGTCAAAAGATAGATTTAAAAATGGGTTTCCATCATATGGTAGTAAAACAATCTTTTAAAAATATTAGTGTATTACATGCTTAAGATTGGATTTATTCTCATTTTAAGCCTCTAAAACAATATCTAATTCACTAATATACATAGTTAAAAATATATATTATTAATTACTTACTTGGGATGTTACATTTCCTTTCTATTCGAGATACCATGTCTTTGGATAAGCTTTCTTAACAGTACATCATAAGGATTGTCAGGTTACCTAGTGTTTCTCTTTATATTGTATATAACCATGGTCCCAGGTTCACTTCTATCTTTTTGAAAGGACTACAGATGTTTTTGGGAACATAATAAAATTTCATTCAAGCTTTCCTTCCTCAAACAGATAGGAAATAAAAATGGATTATTCAGACTGTAGAGGATATTCTCTAAGAATGTCCAATGGGCTACTAGGAATGTTGGGATCAACATCTTTCATTAGTTGTGTTTTCATATAATAAAATTTTTCATTCCAGTATACAAATGGGACATTTTGAGGAATTATATGGGAAGTGGTGTTGAACTCCATATTTTTGGGATGATTTTGAGGAATGAATGTTTATGGGACAATAATTAGTAGAGTAAGTTCATGAGTAAGTGAAGATGATTCAACAACACATCAGGATAGCTCAAAATATATAGAAAAGTTATGCATATAACATGAAAAAAAATTTCTTTCAAGGAAGGCGATCATGTTTATCATAGAATATCACCATGGAAATGTGTTATGCATTTTGGTTAGAAAGTGAAGATGAGTCCATGGTTCATTGGACCTTATGAAATCTAGGATAAAAATGTAATGGTTGCCTACTGAGTAGATTTTCCTCCATGTTTATCAAAGGTACACAATGTATTTAATATTTCGATGTTGAGAAAGTATGTGCAAGATTTATCTAATGTTCTAAGCCTAAAAGCAGTTTAGCTAGAAGAGAACCTTTCTTATAAAGAGAGATCTTTTCATATTCTTGATCGTAGAGAGCATGTATTGTTGAATATGTTAATCCACTAGGTAATAGTTTTCTAGATAAACCACATGTTAGAAGAAGAAACATGGGAATCTGAAAATGATATGAGGGAAAAGTACCCTAACTTGTTTAATAAATAAATAAAATTTCAAGGACACAATATCATGGTTGTAGGGATAATGAAACACCCCAAGGTTTTAAAAATGAATCGAAATGCATGAAACGTTTTATATAATAGAGTGTTATAACTATCCTTTAAACATAATTTTGTCTATTTTATGTTTTGAATTACAAAAAATGATAATCTGTGATTTTGATCAGTATGTTATTTGAAGTTTTATAGAACCAACTTTTCTTTTTTGAGAATAGTAACATACCCTTATATATATTAATATGACCCTTATTAATAGAAAACCCTATTATTACATTATTTTCATAAGGTTATAAGATAATGAGATCATGTTGAATTTTTCAAGGTGTTAAAAAATGTGTTATAGTTTATTTTTGAATAAATTATGATTTTATTTAAAAATAAAATTAATAATAATTATAAAAATATTTCTAAAAAATGGAGTTCATTTTTGAGTTCTTGACATTGAAAAATGTTAAGGGTGAATTTTCTGAATTTTTCAAAAATTCTTGATTTTTTAATGAAAAGTAAAATATTATAAAATATGATAAATGCTAAATACTATTTTTACTGCATCATATGTGATTCAAGGATGATGTAAGCACACATGGTTGGAACTCAGATGCACTTATTACTATTTTGGGTCATATTAATCAATACTACTCATAGTCTTGAGTAAAAATATTAAAATATTGTAAAATACCTCTTCTCCCCCACTATAAATACCACCTTCATTCCCCTCTTCCTCTCACATATCTCAAGCTTTTATCATTGTCTATTTTCGACCCAATATTCCTCCCAAGGCTCTTTCCAAGGTCCAAGACCTTCTGGAGTCACAAAAATTCCAAAATTAATGGCTTTAAGGAGGATCTAAAGGAGAAGAGATCAAGATGTAAGAATCCTCTTTCATCTTCTTATGTTCTCTTTTCAATTCATTTATTTTCTTACACTCTATTTTCCTCCACTTATCCACGATGAATTGAATATATAGTATGATATATGTTCTAGATTTTTATCATGTTTATCTATGTATTCATCATAATTCTTCTTCTCTTATTCCTCATATACTAAAAAAATTCTATGATGTGTCAATTTAATGAAATCATGGATGATGTGTTTTCAATTTCCATTACATCATTAAAAACTATTTATAAAATCATCTTAATGGATGAAAATTATTTTAAATTGTATGAGATATCCTATTTAAAGTTCTAGAGTTAACATATATATACATAATATTATGT
The DNA here is from genome assembly GCA_963277665.1 of Viscum album. Classification (NCBI taxonomy): domain Eukaryota; kingdom Viridiplantae; phylum Streptophyta; class Magnoliopsida; order Santalales; family Viscaceae; genus Viscum; species Viscum album. The sequence goes on along the minus strand of OY728157.1, from coordinate 677,409,210 downwards.
AATATAATGAAACTAGTTCGTTATTATCAAAGAACTACAAATATGATCTAAATGGATATCACTAACGATTTATGTAATGACTCATCCTCATAAAATATAAACAAAATTATTCATGGAATCATTTAATAATATTGAAACATATGAATACCATTTCATTCAACTTCTGAAATTTCATTTCTATATGATGAGAAAATCAAATACAAACCGACCATGGAAATGAGGTTAAGAATGCACCTAAAACAATGGAAGGGACAAAATACTAATAATTAAAGGACAAGATGATGTTATGAAATTATCAAATAAGGATTTCTAAACATGAATTTGTTTCTATAATATATTAATTACACTCTTTTAACCATTATACATGAGGTTTAAATTTTTTTTATGTAAGACGATCCCGAGGTAATGGAATTCATAACCCAATTTACAATCATTGGGTTAACCTTATAATTTATTAATTATGTGGTATTAATATTATTTTTGTGAGGATTTTTTTAAATTTTTTTAAATTATGTTGTATTATATTTATTTACTATTAATAAACATATCCTTTAAATTCCATTAATTCCCATTCCAATTATATTGGTAAGGGAATTTCCTTTAAAAATACTTTTAAAAGACTCTTTAAGATAATTATAAAAGATTATATATATATATATGTAATTAGTGGTTTCTCCTAATTTCATGATACTTTAGTACCATTATATTTTCCTTGGACATATTTATGTTGGTCTGAGCCCATTATAGCTGAAGATATGTTAGGTTTAACCCATTATAGCTCAAGATATGACATGTGATCCCCATTATAGATCACCAATGCATTGGGTACCCCAGATATAGAATTTGACAAAATGGTGATTCCATGTGTAAGATTGGTTTTAATAGATACTTGGTAAATATGTTCCAAGAAAACTACATGATGTTTCAATTCATGTTAACATGTTTTATGAAATGGGTTTTATTTGTTTTTATGTTATCACTAGACTAATTATTTCTTTTCATATATCCATTTCTATGTTTTTGGCTCATACCATATTTTTAAATGTTTTTCACAGGTTATAAGGAGGTGCAAGATAAAAAAATACGAAAATTTAAATGTTATGAATATTTTTCAAAAGAATTATGTTTTTATTTATGTATTATATTTTGTAAAAAGTGGATACAATTTTAGTAGTATCATCTTGTATGAATACAAGATGTTCTATATGTTTTGTTTCTGGATTTCTCTAAAATTCTAAACCTAAAAATATCATCAATGTTTAATAATGAATTTTAATGAATAAAAATTCTTATTATGTAAGGTTTTAAGGCTGGTTCCTTATAGAACTGATCCTTTATCCCTTCCAATGGGGTCTTCGAAACAAATTTCCATATATCCATCCACATATGTGAATGAATCGACTAGTACAATCAGGCATACCCCATTCCTTGATCTAATCCCATAATAGGAATAGGGATATAATTTGTGACTAGGTTTCTAAGAGAAGGATAAGTTCCCATACTTGTTGATAAACAAAGAAGGAATCCACCCTCTACATTTGTCTACCGAGTTGGTTGAATACCCAAAGGAGCATGAAATGTATCCTTTAAGATTCAAGGCGAAGATGATTCAAAAAAGGGGGTGCAGGTGTTCTTCATCCAAGGATAAATCATATGGATTCACAGGGAAACTAGAGTATATGGTTGATATTAGAAACATACCTTTCACGGTTGTGTCGCTGGTTACATCCACTGCCCTGAATCTATCGTCGGGTAAATAAGCGACACCCTCTAAGGATGATCGGCTTCATAGAACATCCATCGCTTCCCCAAAAGGAATACTTCTCTCACCAACATTGATCTCTATAATAAAATATAACATTAAGATCCATGACATGAAGTAAAGAAAATGTAACTAGTTTTTGAATTAGTATGCACATTCTCGAAAAATCACCTCCATGAAGGCCAATTTTGTAGTAGAATAGATAATTGTATTAGTTTCCTCTAAAAGAATGCTCACCAATGGAATGAGTATAGGGACATAAATAGTGAAAAATGATCGTGACTGAGTTGGAACCTCATACACCACTTCTTCTTGACATCCTGAGCCTAAGAATGAAGGGTCCTCTAGGGAAACAAAATTCTCTCCCGCATCCCCAGTAGTGGATAAATGATTCTATAATTAGGATCAATGGTTATTTTTTTTAAAAATAATCACATGGTAGAGGAATAATCCAAAATAATAGAATATTAAAATGACACACTTACTTGGGGGGTTCTAAAAAAGTGGCCTCTGACAATTCGATGTGCTTCCAATTTCCCTTTCCTTTTGGGGAAGGATCCTAAGAGGGTACTGATGTCAAATTTGTTTCTCCCAAATAAATAATTTCCTCCCTCATCTGTGCAAATACAACCAAGGATCCCTCGTCATCGGTACCCTAGTTGTTTTGAAATCCATTCGCAACATCTATACACTGGGGAGACTATTTGATGGATGGAAGGACATGACAATCTTCTATATCCATCCACAATATGAACAACAACATAATGGACATTAATATTCTTGAAATTTTACTATGATTCTTTAAAATAGAATTAATTTTATCCTTATCTCAACCTCTACAATAGGATATACATGTTCTTCTATGAAAAACTACAATGTGCATCAAACCACTATTTGGTGAACCATATTTGAATAGAAAAAACAATCCTTGATGCATTCTAGAATTACATAAAAGTTTCAGAAGATGGACCTGACCTCCCCAGGTTGATCTTTGAAAGAGTTAACAAGAAGGGTGAGGACATGATAAAAACCGTCCAAAGGTAACTCTGGTTAGCCTAGGATAGCCCAAAGGTCAGCCTCTGTGTTCCTCATCCCCCAAAACATCCACTGTTGTGATGTGATATAAAATAATTGCATTGATACAGTTTCACCCTCTGACCATACACCCACTATGGATGCATCGGTCGACACCCCTATTGACAACTGAGGTAATGGTAAATTCCTTACTTCCTTGCTAGGTACATCCAAGACTTTTGTTTCAATCAAATCTAGTTTTCACCTAGGCCTTGGATTTTCCTTAGTGTAAATTGTTCATTAGGAATCTTTTCTTTGAAATTTTGATAATTTCCAATTGGGATATGAGTGAATCTAGACAACAGAATAGTTTCAAGATAAATCAATTTTTTCATCATAGGAAGGAATGTTTATCCCAGCATGTGTCCTCTACTTGGTAAACATTAGAAAAAATTAGTGACCAACAAAAAGATACTCCGTTAATTTGATATAAATGGTGTTAGCATATCTCAAATAGATACATAATAACTGATGTCCAAACTGAGAGGGTTAAAACCATTAACATAGGGTTCACTATCAATAAGAGTGGAAAGGATGCACTCAAAAAGTGATATTATGTAGTCCCAGGCCTCAAGAATGACCTTGCTATTGTCATCAATATTACCAGTTTGAATTTTCCCATAGGGTTTGAAGGAGAAATGGACATAACAACTTATAGAATCCCCGATATCATGATCCTTTAGTGTAATGAGTATTACCCTTTATATACACTATATGTATGGTTTAAATAATACATTGGGGATTCCCAGGATGTTTAGATATTCATAGCCTACAAGATGATCCCCTATCCAACACCATGATACTTGTATGTGACCCAAGATATGATGAGTGTATTTTTATTATAAAAATTGTGAAAAGGTGATAATTGTTTGCTAGAATAGGTATGGATATCCCAATATGCTCCCCCCTACAATGAAGTTCACCATCATAATATTGGAAAATCTAAATCAACCCTTTATTTTGTCAGATGTAAGAACCCACTCAGGAAATAGGTGAGGAACCAAACTATTTGGATAGCCCGAACATTACTGGGGAAACCTTCCAATCACTATTCTTTGAATTTCTCTTCTTCGATCATAGTCCAATATGATCCCACCACACTATAAGAGTCATTATTATGATTGTTCATTGGCTTCATATATTACTGATTATAATGGTATTTAATGATGAAATAGCTCTCACACATCTTAAACGGGATACCCACCCTTGGAAGCGGCTCCTTTGGGATGAAATTTTCAGCACACCCAATCATCTATCTGTTGGGACCAAGATGGATGGAGAAGGAAGTTTTAAGAGTTATATTTTGCGGAGTGTTTTCTTTTGTTGTCAAGGACTATAAATCAATTCACTTTGTAAAGGACTTGAAACCAGATGATGCATTGCTGATATGTTGTTCAAAAATATCATAAGTAAAGAGAAATTGTGATGCAATCCTTGTGATGGAAAGGGGGAGAAAAGATGATGCGCGTCATTTACAGTTTTGATTGGAAGGAATGATGTTGCTGGAAGATAGGCAAATTTGTTTACTTTCTATTATAATTCTGATGATTTCAAATCTATTCTATCAAAGGATATATATCACGAGAATGGAGTTCGTGATGAAAGATGAATAATGGTTATGGGAAGTAGTGATGAATGAAATGAAAAAGGAATTGATAATTAGGATATGGCCCAAAATAACAGTTTAAGGTGGTGGTGTTTTCTAGTGTTTTCCAAATTTTAGGGCCTCAAAATCGGGATATGAAGATATGTTTTTTGCAATGGATGTTGGGAGAAAGACTGAAGATGGTTTAGATTTTTTCATGCAAGGCATGATTCAAGGTCAGAACATCAAAAAATGACAAAGGAATTCAATGCACAAAAAAATGGGGCAAGTGTGCGAAAAAATTAAGGCCACGAGAAATAATAGCGGGATGTGCAAAAAATCATCGGGATGTGAAAAAAATAATGTTATGAACAAAATATCAGTGGGATTCGCATAAAATAAATGCTACGCGAAATATTGGAATGGTGTGAGAAATAGAGGAAAGAAGTTTTTCGTGGAAAAGGTGTTTTGAGATCAGCTGTTTGAAAATTAGCAAAGGCATGACTTCCATGAAATATTGGAGCATTGTGCGAAATATGAAGTTGCGTGAAAGAGCTTTTACACGCACGAAGAGGGTTTGCACGCAGATTAGTGTTTTTCGCATGGAGTTAATAAGGCCTATATATACGAGGGGATCCCCTCTCATTGTGGTGGTGCGACACTTTGATGAAATTCAAAGCTCTGGTGCATGTAAAATTTTACGCTAAGTGAGTTGCGTGAAAGGAAAGAGGTTTGCACGAAAAGAAGAAGGGTGCGTGAAAATGTGGGAAGCTGCGTGAAAAGTGGAAATTTGCATGAAAAAGGGAAGTTGTGTGAAAAAATATTTCATTCCAAAAGAGAATTTTTACAGGTAAGCCATTTGAATTGTGCACAAGGAACCCAAAAGGTTGCGCGAAAAATTTGGGGCCTTTGCACATATTCAGTTGTGCATATGGGAGTTATTACCTACTTTGGGGTAGGAAAGTGAATATTTTACTTCGGAGAATACAACTGTTCAATTGTAATGAAGTACAGAAATACTACAATTCCCTATTTGTACTAAGATTGTGCACACATTCCTACGAATTGTTTTCGTAGTGCTAAACAAGTGTAAGGGTATATACTACTCATTGTATTCCACATCAAAAGATTGTTTTCTAGTGGATTGTGTGGTACTGTATTGTTTATGTACCATAACAAGGACGTAGCTACTCTTATTGAGTAGTGAACCTTGCAAATCTTGTGTTCCTGTGGTTGTGTGTCTTTAGGAAAGAAGAAACTCTTTAACAGGAGGTGAAGGTTGTTTCAATTAGAAGGAAACATAAAAAGAAAATGGTATCCCTGATTCACCCCCTCCCCCTCTCAGTGATACTTGGATCCTGAGTGAGAACATCATTTGGTATCATAGGTAGGTTACCTTAATTTATTCATTGCTGAAGTGTTTGAAGAGAAGTTGTGATGGGGAATCAAAATTGCATGAACAATAAGGGGATTCCATTTGTTTATAGAAAGAGTTATCATATCTGGAAAGATAGAGTGATGACTTATCTTATGTCTCTTGGGTATGAAGTTCTTGAAACTACAACTAATGGATTTTTCTACTATTGATGACAAGGTTCCTCTTACACCTACTGATAAGAAGAATCTTCAGAATGATGGAAGAGATAAAAATTCATTACTCTCATCTCTTTCTGAGAGTGAGTTTTTAAGAGTGAAAGGTGTTGGAACAGCTAAAGGAGTCTGGGATAAGATAAAGAACATCTATAAAGGAAATAAAAAAGTGAAGAAGGAAAAACTACAAATCTGGAGGCTGAAGTTTGAAAACTTGAAAATGGGATAATTTGAATCGGTTGGGGACTTCTTTACTGGGATAAATGACATTGTCAGTACAATCAGATGTCTTGGTGAAAAGTTTGAAGATTCCATAGCTGTTGGAAAGATCTTAAGAATTATTCCTGACAAATTTGACGCTAAAGGTTCATCACTAGAAGACAGAGATTCTGAAATAATATCTCTGGATGATTTGCATAGCACTCTCAAAACTTCTGAAATAAGAAAGGATAAGACTATGAAGAGAAAATAAAAACTCGATATAGAAATGTCTTTCAAGGATTTAAAGAAAAAGAAGATGAAGAAAATTCTTATTGAAGATAAAGCTGGTGAATCTGACTCTGAAAACGAGTTATGTAATAATTTTGATCAAATAAACTCTTTGTTTTCTAAAAATTTAAAAAGAGGCACTAGAAAATACAAATGTAAACTCCCTTTGAAATGTTTTGAATGTGGATATGTTGGTCACCTTGCGGCTAATTCTCCTCATGAAGGGAAAGATGAAGATAGTGATGAAGAAGACAGAAGACCAAGAAGGTCATGGAAGAAACATGGTGGAAAAGATAAATATTCTGGAAGAAGTAAAGATAAAATGTTCTTCAAATCAAGGAGAAGAAACTTGTTTTTAAAAAGTGAAGAAGGTGATGGTAGTGATACTGAATCTGAAAAATCTATTGTTGACAAATCTAGGGAGAGTACCCTTTTAGAAATAGCGAATAATGATGATTCTGAGAGCAGTATTACTGAAGAAGATGAAGAAACTCAACTTGAACAGTATCTAAAATAAGAGCTAAAGGAATGTTTGAGAAATATCACAAGTCTTGAGAAGGAAAAAAAGAAGTTGATAAAAGAAAATTCAACATTAAACAATGAAGAAATTTCTCATGATGAGAAAATAAATTTGGAAAATAAGATTGATGATCTGAATAATTCTCTTGAGAAATCAAAGATTCAAAATGATCATCTTGAAGTAAAGATGAAGGGAAAAGAATAAGAGCTAGAAATTGTCTAATAGATTCTTTATCAACCTAAAGAAATGAATATCAGTTTCTAAAAATCTGTCTCAGAAGTTGGTGAATGTTCCAGTAAGAATGAACCAAATTAGGATCTAACAAAGTTATCTTCAAAGGTTGAAAGGAAATATTGAACTATTTCTAATAAGAACAAGTATGGAAAGACAATGTATGTTGTCAATGTAAGAAATGCTGAAAAATCAGAAGTGCATAAAAATCTTGAGTCAAGAAAGACTTCTAATACCTCAAGTACTGATAAATCTTAGCAGAAGAAGAGAGTTACAATTGAAAACATAAAGGATCATGGTCAACTGAGTTATATTAAGAAGGTCGTTGAGAAGTGTGTTCACAACTTCGGTCAGTATGGAATTTTTAGTGGAAAATATTCTTTTTATGGTTACTGCTGGAATTGCAGTGGATTTGGACACATGGAAAATACGTCTTAGTTCAACAAACTACATTACAAATATTCCACAAGATTTGAAAGAAAAGTATTGAGGGGGAGTCAATTCAATCAATATATAAAGTCACTAAATAAATTTTAGATGGAATCTGAGAATTTAGGTGTGAAAATTGAGAATCGGTTCCAAACACTAGAAACTATATCTGAAAGATGTGATCGACCTAGACATCTTGCTAAAGGATACCTTAGTGTGTTACGAGAGAAACAAAAGTGTCTTAAAAATCCCCAAAAGCCATAGTTTTTAAAAGCTAAAATGGACAAGTTTGACAAGTCTGAAAAGAAATAGTGCATGGTTGTCTTACCAAAACACATTGACTTGGCTAGGAAATTGGAGGAAGCACAACATAAATTGGAAGAAAAGGAAGAAAAAAAAGCTATCATTTTTGAAACCTCTTTGAAAGCTAAAAAAGGAGAACGTCAAAGGATTATTGATAGTGGGTGTTAATATAATATGATAGGAGACTTAAAGCTGCTTAAAAAGTGGAAGACTTCAAAGAAGGAAGAGTGAGATTTTGAAATGATGAATCTTAAAGGATCAATGGTGTTGGATCAGCCATCATTGGAAAAGAAAAAGTTGAAATAAAAGAAAATACTATATGTTTATGGGCTGAAACATAACCCGCTTAGTGTGTCACAACTCTGTGATGAGGGAAACAAGGTTATCTTCAGAAAAGACTAATTTGTTGTGAAAAGTAATAATGATGGAAATATAGATACAAGAGGCCAACATACAAGAGGGAATTTGTTCCAAGTTTCGGAAGTGTAGAACTCTTGTTACATTGGTTTGGGGGATGAAAATCAGTCATGGCATAAAATACTGGGACATATGTTTTAGAGAAATATGTGCAAGTTATCAGAGAGAGATAGTGTTCGAGATTTTCCAGATTTATCAAGAAGAAGATATTGGTGTTGCACTATTTGTGAGAAAGGGAAGATTACAAACTCTATTAATAAGAGAGTTGATATTTGCTCAAAAAGACCCTTGGAACTCATACACTCTAATATCTATGGACCAATGAGAATGAAATCTAAAAATGGAGATAAGTACTTCATTACATTCATTGAAAACTTTACTCGCATTAGTTGTCTTATGTACATGAGACTTAAGCCAGATGATCTGAAAATGTTTATGATTTTTAGGAAGAAAGCAGAGAAGTATTGTGAGAATTCATTAAAGATGTTGAGAACTGCAAATGGTGGAGAGTATAAGAATGAAGAGTTTGAACGTTATCCTGAGAAACATGGAATTCATCCTGAGTTCAGTTGACTATACACACCACAACAAAATGGGGTTGTTGAAAGAAATAATCGAAGTCTGGTGGAAATGGGGAGAACTATGTTACTTGAACATAGTCTTTCTCAGTATTATTGGAGGCATGCCATGATCACTGCTGTGTATATTCCTAACTGATGCTTCTACAAGCCAAATTCAGATATGTCTCCATATAAAATGTTCTATGGAAAAACTCCAAGTCTGAAGCACTTAAGAGTATTTGGGAGTCCCAGAATTATAAAGAAGAAAGGTGGAAACTTGGAAAGTTTGAGCAAAGAGGAAATGATTAAATTTTTCTTAGATATGCTCCTGAAGGAAGAGGATATAGATGTATGATCCAAGAAAAAGGATGAATTATTGATTCTTCAGATGTAAAAGTTGTTGAAAATTTTGAGAAAGGGAAGCAGTCATATGCTAAAGTTGAAGTTCAGCAGGATAGAGAATATTCTACTAGTGATTTTGATAATGTTGCAGACTGTGTTAATCCTACTCAAGAATAGGAATCTGACATAGAAATCTCAAGTGATTAGGATGAAGTAAGAACAACTCATCCTAGGTTAAGGAAACAAGTATATGATCATAGCATTATTAGAGATCAACATCAAAGGGTTCAATCAAGACGAACACTGAATGGTATAACACATACTTCTCTTTATTCAAAATCAAAACTGAATGATATAAATGAAGCATTTGATCATCCAGAATGGGTTCATGCTATGAATGAAGAGCATGATAAAATAGAAAAGAATGACACTTGGGAGCTTCTACCCATGCTGGACAACAAGAACATTATTGGTACAAAGTGGGTTTTCCTAATCAAGGTTAATGAAGAAGGAAAAGAAATAATAAACAAAGCATGATTTTATTGAAAAGGGTATTCACAAATTGAAGGTATTGATTTTGATGAATCCTTTTCTCCTATGTCATTTTTATAAACAATAATAATCATTCTTGCTATTTCTGCACAACGAGGTTAAAAAATCATTCGAGTGGATGTAAAATCTTGATTCTTGAATGGTTGCATGGATGAATAAGTTTACATTAATCAACCCAATGGATTTGTTATTGGAAAGGATGAAAGTTATGTATGAAGGTTTAAGAAGTATTTGTATTGTCTAAAACAAGCTATGAGAGCATGGTATTCAAAATTAGATACTTTCATGAGGAATATGAATTTTAATGAAGGTAGAGTCGACAACAATCTTTAGAGAAAGGAGTGTCTGGAGGTTCCATTGATTGTAATTGTTTATGTCGATGAAATTATCTTTTCTGGAAATGATGAAAGATCATGTGAAAGATTTTATGAAGAGATGAGGAAGTTATTTGATATGTCTATTCTAGGAGGAATGAAGTACTCTCTGGGGCCACAAATTTCACAGAACAAGAATCACGTTTTTCTATCTCAAGAAAATTATGCTAAGGAACTTCTAAAGAAGTTTGACAAGGAAAATTCGAAACCAGTTTACACACCAATTTCAGTTGGAACCATGTTGTCTAAAGATGGAGAGGGAAAGGAAGTTGATCAGAAAGAGTTTTAAAAGCTGATTGAAGTCTGTTGTATTTGACTGCCTCAAGACCCGACATTGTTAATGCTGTCACTTTATGTGCAAGATTTCAGAGTTCTCCTGATGAATCACATCTGAATGCTGGAAAAAGAATTCTCAGATATATCAAAGTCACAAAAAATATTGGAATCAGGTATGATGGCTCAGAAAATATTGATCTATTAGTATATTCTGATGCTAATTGGGTAGGAAATGTTGATGATCGAAGATCCACATCTGGTGGAGTTTTTTTCTGGGGAAAATTTGTGTTAGTAGGCATACTAAGAAAAATAATTCAGTAACTCTTAGCATAGATGATGTTGATTATATTCCTTCTACTCAAGTTTCAACTCAAATAATGTGGATGAAGACTCAGTTGGAAGATCTACTTGTTGGAGTGAAGCTACCATTGCTCTTGGGTTGTGATAATCAGAGTGCAATAACTCTTACAAGGAATCTGGTGCAACATTCTCATTAAAAAAACATTGAAATAAAGTACCAATTCATCAAAGTGTAGGTGGAGAAGAATGAATTGAGGCTGGAGTATGTTCCTACATCTGAACAAGTTGCTGATATATTCACAAAACTGTTATCGAAGGAACCATATTTAAAATTGAGGTTGAACATGGGTGTCCACCCTCATTCTCATCAAGGTTAAGGTACATGTCTATGCCCCCTCTCTCGTCTTACCTTTGGATAGTGTTGTCAAGAGGATAATTATTTTATAAATCCATCTTTATGGAAGCATGCATAAAGGGAGAGTAGTGGGTAATCTGTGAATCCAGCATGTATGTGTGTGTACTATTCTAACTATGTTTTGGAGTGGTTGTAGGAAAAAATGTTTTTGTATTCTAGGAAAGCTGAAGAAATGAATAATGTAGAAGTAGAATCTTGAAAGATGTTCTGAATAAGGTTATGGAGATATGATCATGAGATTTCATAGTCACTGCTTTTGGACAGCATGGTTTCGGCTATCAATAATTCTTGTTTCCTACAATGAGTTAGCTCACGTAGACATAGAATTGTTAATAAGTAATCCATTGAATAAGGTTACAAAGTTCGGTGATTTATGAATCATGGATGACAGAAAAATCCAAAGGGGGAGATTATTGGGACCAAGTTGGATGGAGAAGGATGTTTGGAGAGTTAGGTTTTGCAGAGTGTTGTCTTTTTGTTTTCAATGAAGATAAAACAATTCATATTGTAAAGGACTTGAAACTAGACAATGATTTGATGATATTTATTTCACAAATATCATAATTCAGGAGAAAATGTGATTCAAGCCTTATGATGGAATGGGGGAGAAAGGATGATGTCGGTCATATATAGTTTTGATTGGAATGAATGATGATCCTGGAAGATAGGGAAGTTTTTTGTACATTCCAATGTAATTCTGAAGATGCCAAATCTGGTCTATCAAAGGATATATATCACAATAATGGAGTTCGTGATGAAAGCTAAAGAATGGTAATGGAAGGCAGTGAATAAAGAAATGAAAATGGAATGGAAAATCTGGATATGGCACAAAAGAAACGTTTTAGGGCCTCAAAATCGGGATATGAAGATGTGTTTTTTGGCAATGGATTTTGCGCGCAAGATTGATGATGGTTTATATTTTTTTGCAAAAGGCATGACTCACAGTCATAACATTGAAAAATGACAAAGGCATTTAGTGCATGAAAAAATGGGCTGAGTGTGTGAAAAAATGATGGCTTCCCAAATAGTAGCAAGATGCGCAAAAAATCAGCGGGATGTGCAAAAAATAATGTTGTGCGTGAAATATCAGTGGGATTCAGGAAAAAAAATTATGCGTGAAATATTGGCGTGGTGTGCGATATAGAGGAATGAAATTTTTCCCGCAAATGGTGTTTCGAGATCAGAAGATCAAAAATGGGTAATGGCATGAGGTGCGTGAAATATGGGAGTATTGTGTGAAATATGAATTTTCGTGAAAGAGCTTTTACACCTACAAAGAGGGTTTTATGCGTGGATTAGTGTTTTTTCGTTGAGTTAAAACGGCCTATAAATACGAGGTGAACCCCTCTCATTATGGTTCCTCGACATTGAGAATAAATTCTGTGATCTGGGGCGCATAAAATATTACGCTATGTGAGTTGCGCGAAAATAAAGAGGTTTGCGCGAAAAGAGGAAGGGTGCACGAAATAGTCGGAAGCTGCGCGGAAAGTGGAAAGTTTCATGAAAAAGGGAACTTGCATGAAAAAAAATTTCATGCCAAAAAAAGAATTTTTACGTGCAAGACATTTGAATTCTTCTCAAGGTACCCTAAAGGTTGCGCAAACAATTTGGGGTCTTTGCACATATTCAGTTGTGTGTATGGGAGTTCTTACCAGCTTCTGAGTACTAAAGTGAAGATTTGTACTTCAGAGAATATCAATGTTCAATTTTAAAGAATCACTGAAATACTATAGTTTTCTATTTGTGCTAAGAGGGTGCACAAGCGCTTTCAGATTGTTTTCCAAGTGCTACACGAGTGTAATTGTATATCCTACTCGTTCTATTCCACATCAAATGATTTTTTTCTAGTGGATTGTGTGCTACTAGATTATTTCGGTACCATAACAAGGACGTAGCTACTCTTGTTGAGTAGTGAACCTTGTAAATCATTTGTTCATGTGGTTGTTTGTGTTTAGCCGAGAATAAACTCTTTAACAGGAGGCGAAGGTTGTTTCAATTATAAGGAAACATAAAAAGAAAAAGGTATCATTGATTCACCCCTTCCCCCTCTCAGTGATACTTGGATTCTGACTGGGAACTTCGCTATCGAGAAAAGGGAGGAATCCCCTCTACATTATCCCACACATATGATGGAGGAAAAAACTCATCATACATCCCATCAAATATGGGTGCACTGCATATCGATTTAACAAATCAGAGGATGATTCCAACATCTTAATGTATGAAATGGAATGTATTTATATCTAGACTCTAACAACTAAAAAAGTATGTCATCAAATCATTTTTTAAATAAGAGGACATCTTCTAGATCCAAATAGACTCATACATCCTGATTTTCTTCAACTCGGTAGAAAACATAGAGGCAATGTATTTCACACAGAAGGGCCAACCCCAATCCGTTCTTTAGCTTCCCCCTAATCACAACTCTCATTTGGAAACCCACACGATCTTATGGGTAGAATAGGACTTCTTCATTATGAATTAATATAGATTAACATTCAAATTAGGTTCACAATTGTTCACATAAATGTTTTTGGACATGTGTGTCCGAATATTCCAATTTTCGTTGTATCCCTCAGTGAAAAAATAGACCGCCTATGACATATTCACCCAGAAGGTGTTATGGGTTTTATGAACCCAAGATTAATATATGAAGGATTATTATGGTTATGGAATATGAGTATCATGGGTAATACTAAACCCATAAATGGGTAGAAAATCTAAAAGAGGATATTCCCAAAGATTCAATCACATCAAATATACTAGAATCAGCATGAGTGACCCAATAACACGACACCAAGGTGCATCCGCACTTGCAATAATAGAATCCCATAGATTAAAAATTTCATTATAATCTTTAAATCAAGTCATCCAAGATCTCTGAAAAATCTAAATTGCATATTAACAAAGGTGTCACGACCCGTCCTCGGGGCCTGTGTCCTGACTACCCCAAGCCCTCCTTCCATAGGCCAGGGGCTGGCGACTAGCACCAAGGCGTAAATCCCGGTAAAAAGGGAAGGCATTGCCTTTTTAAAGTAAACAAGCACCATAGAGTAAGAAAGCGGAAAGGTAAAAACTAAGTAAAAATAGAGTACAACTGAAAGTGCAGAAAAGTAAATGGGCTAGTATACAAACCCAAACTGAAAGTAAAGTACAACTCGAAAGGGAAAACAGCAACTGAAAAGTAAAAGCTGCTACACCGAGCTGTCCACTGGAAATCCCGCCTAAAGGGTGGGTACAGATAGCTCCACTGCTCCTCGGGTCCCGCCGTCCGCTCCGAGCACGTCCCGCCCAGTGGTCCACCTCCAGGTACCGTCCTGCTTTGCAAGCCTCAACCACGATCAACGCTGTCCGTCATCTACAACCAACACAACATAGTGCGGGCATAGCCCGTGCAGGGGTGAGTATAAGCTACTCAATAGGGACCCCGATACCCCCGAAGTTCTCCCAAAATCCACAAAGGATAAACCACAAAGGAAAGATACAATCATGAAGTAACAACCGACACTACTTAGGTATATGCCCATACATATACCTAAGTCATCATTTCAATACGCTCCAACCTCCGAGCCCAAGTACAACTCAGTCCACACAGGAAAGTATACGTATTCCACACAGGAAAGAAAAACGTAATCTACACAGGATAGCACAACACAATCCACACAGGAAGGTAAACAAGATTCATCTCACATAGGTATACTTCTTCGAGGACGATAGAGATGATCACTGATCCATCTAAGTCGTCGGACCCACAAAGGATCGATAGGTACTAACCCCCGCAAAGACCCACACAAGATCGGACCGACACAGGATCTGTAGGTGCTGGTTCACACAGGACCGCTGAGCGCTGACCCACACAGGATCAGACCCACACAGGATCGGTAGCACTGATCCACACAGGATGGTTGAGTGCTGTAGTCGTCGTCGTCGAATCCACTAAAGATCTCTGCACAGTCGTCGTCGCAGTCACAGTAGCAGTTGCAGCCAGCTCTAGGGTTCCTGCACACAGCAAGCTCGTTCGGGAGGGTCCGCTCCACGAGCCGAGAGGCTGATACATCAACTGTCACAAATTATAGAGTTGATGTATCCAAAAGTTCAGTATCGTCAACAGGAACTCAACGCAACAGACGGTGCGTCAATCGGACGCCCGGTCTAAGAGTTATTGGCTTTTTCGTTCCAGGGGCCCGGTTGGTTTTTAAGGCAAAACCAACCCGACCATACTCTACCTGCATCCAAACCTCAGGCGGAGTATGCCAAAATATCCGTCTCACTAAGAGGAACTCAACAAAGCTGACGACACGTCAATCGGACGTCCGTAGCTCAATATATGAGCGTTTCTGCTCCGAGGGCCCGGTTGGTTTCGTGCACGAACCAACCCGGCCGAACTCAAAGTATTCTGAAACCTTGAGTGTGATATTCCGAAACGACCGTCTCGATCCAAGGATCACATCGCCACCGACGGCGCGTCGTTGGGAGGTCCGTAGCCCGAGTTATGGGCATTTGAACCTAACAGTTCGGTATCGGGGGTTTCGGGCCCAGGCCGACCCGGCCCAAGACACCCCGGTTGGCCCGAACCGGGTCGACCCGCCCCGGACAGGGTCGACCCGGCCCAACGCGATGCGGCCCGGCCTGGCCTGGCGGACCGGTCCGGCTCAAGGCAGCGCGCTGGGCGCGCTGGCAGCTCGGCCTTCGGCCGAGCTGAATGAGAAAACAGGGGGCGCCTGCCCCCCCTTTTTAACCGCCCCCCCCCCCCTCATAATGGGGGGCCGTTCAACTGGCCGGGGGAATTTATTTCCCCCGACCTTCCCCATTTCCGGCAGGCCCGACCTGGCCGGTCGGCTCCTCTTCGACGGGACCGGCAGTGGCCGGTCCCTTTCCGGCTCTGACACCGGCGGCCCGGCTGGCCGCCGGTCACCAAGCTCCGCCGCGGCCCGGAACCGCCCGCGGCCCTTGTCATCCGGTGCGGTGTGAAGACACCGCGCCCCTCCGCCGCGGCCCCGCTATGGCCGCGGCGCCTTCGATTTCCTTCGACGCGGCGCGACGACGTCGCGTCCTTGAATTCCTTTCCACGGCACAGCGCGACGGCGCCACACATATGTTCCGCATGTAACCGTGTGGTGCGACGACACCATGCTCCTTTGTACCAACCAAAAGAAAACATTTATGAAAAAGGAGGAGGGTCGGCCGTGTTTGTGTGGACCAGCCCCCTCTCATTATTCGATAACAAAAATTCGAAAACCACGAAATTCGACATGCCAGAATCAAGAACGGAAACAATTAATAAAATAACAATAAATCCCTACCTAGGTTTCAAGAGCAGAGAACGTCAACAAGCTGTGGAAGACAAGCGTCGCGGAGTTCGGGCGTCGCGGTAATCGTACGTCGATTCCGTTGACGTCGAGGTGCATCCGAAGAGGTACGTCGCTGGAGAAGCTTCGTAAGCTGACGGAGAAAGCCCGAGGAGGAAGCGGCGTCTCCTTTTGTTGACACGGGAAGAAGATCGAAGGAAGCGGCATCATCAATCTTCGGAAACACACCGGCTGCGAAGAAGAGAAGTGAGGACACGTCTTTCTCTTCTTATGGTGACGGCGTTCTTCGTCGGAGCCTAAGTGTTCTTCGCGTTCATCATCGTGGTTTGAAGAAGAGAAGAAGGCTCCCAAATCCTCTCAAGGTGGCAAGAGAAAACTAACCAAAATAAAATAAGTCTAAGGATTATTTTATTTACACAACTAAACCACATTGAATTTCAAAAGTTTGAAATTAAATAACTCATCTCAATTAATAACTCAAGTTCTCAAAATTAAAAAGAGAGGAGTTATTGGGAGTTTAAAGGGGAGTTGAAGAGTTAGGATTCGTGTGGGCCCCACCACACATAATCCTCTCAAGGGAGGTTAAGTGGATGTGGGTCCCACCCCTACCTCCCTTTGGGAGGAAATAACCAACATGGATAAAAATAAATTGTGTTTCCTCAATTTATTTAACTTCATTTAATTTCTCCCAAAACTAACTCTCAACCCGCATTAAACGCAACCTCGGAAAAGGTCTCCTTAAGCGAATATCGGCGATGCGAGTTCATTGGTGTCCTCGGATTTCAATTTCGAACACCAGATCAAAAGTTAGAAAATCTCGCTCATTCGTTCACTGAACGTACCCGAGCCAAACTTCGGAATTTGATTCCGATCTCACCGGGCCTCGGAATCAGGTGCCGTCAGAAACCGCGCTCTTGTAAAATTCCAAAGAAAATTAAGAAAAAAAATTCGTTGAATTTTACATGTCTTTACATTACTCCCACCTCATGGCTTTACATCCCAGTAAAGATACATCCAAACTAGGGAAACAAATGAGGGTACTGAGCACCCATCTGAGCCTCCCGCTCCCAAGTTCTCTCCTGGAGATTCTCGTGCTTCCATCTGATCCGAACTAGAGGAATCGACCGTCCACGTAGGACCCGCTCCTATCGATCCTCGATCTCCACCGAGACCTCCGTAAAAGTCACCCCATCGTTAACATCAAGCTCCCCATGGTCAATGATGTTCATCGGGTCGTGCACGTATCTCCTCAGCTGAGATACGTGAAAGACGTCGTGCACCCAGTGCAACTGAGGTGGTAGAGCCAGGCAATAAGCCACCTCGCCTATCCTGCTGAGGACCTGGAATAGTCCAATGAAGCGCGGAGATAACTTTCCGCCTCGGCCAAATCTCTGTATACCACGTCGAGGTGACACCCGCAAGAAGACGTGGTCGCCATCCTCAAACTCCAGTGGGCTCCGCCTCCTGTCAGCATATGACTTCTGCCGGCTCTGAGCTATCCTCATCCACTCCTGGATGACCTGGACCTTCTCTGTCATGGCCTGGACCGTCTCTGGTCCCACAAGTGCTGACTCCCCAGGGTCTGTCCAGCACAAAGGAGATCTACAGGGTCGGCCGTACGACGCCTCGTATGGTGCCATCCCGATGGTGGAGTGGTAGCTGTTGTTGTACGCGAACTCCACAAAGGGTAGGTGGTCCTCCCAGCTACGACCAAAGTCGAGGACACATGCACGGAGCATGTCCTCGAGAGTCTGAATGGTCCTCTCCGTCTGACCATCCTTCTGAGGATGAAAGGCTGTGCTCAGACGTATCTATGTCCCAAACGCCTCCTGTAATCCCTTCCATATCTGGGATGTAAAGTGAGCATCTTGATCGGAGACGATAGATGATGGCACACCGTGAAGCCGTACAATCTCCTGAACGTAAAGACGTCCCAAGCTCTCCACTGAGCCCTACTCTCGGATGGGTAAGAAGTGAGCTGACTTGGTGAGTCGGTCGACAATCACCCAGATGGAGTCATGACCTCTGGAAGTGCGTGGAAGTCCAGTCACGAAGTCCATTGATATCCCGTCCCACTTCCACTCCGGGACCTCCAAGGGTTGTACCAAGCCAGCTGGTACCTGGTGCTCAGCCTTCACCTGCTGGCAGGTGAGGCATCGAGAAACGAACTCTTCTACATCCTTCTTCATGCCTGGCCACCAGTGTTGTCGTCTGAGATCCTGTTACATCTTCTCCACACTGAGATGTACAGCCAAAGGGGAAGTGTGAAACTCTCTCAGAACCTCCTCCTATAAAGCGACTGGTACCATGGTATGTCCTCTGAAAAGGATGTCGTGCTCTGCTCCAAAGGAGAAACCATCATGTTCCTATCTTGATGATATATGTGCACGCCACGTCTCATAGTCAGCATCCCCACGCTATGCCTCTCTGACCCGCTGCAGTAGTGGAGGAGTGACTGTGAGAGACTGAAGGAAGGCTGCTCCATCTCTATCCATGAAGGATATCTGCAAAGAGGCTAACTGCTCTGTCTCCTCATCAAGTAGCTGAATGCCCATCCTCCTGCTGAGGGCATCGGCTACTACGTTCCCCTTCCCAGGAGTATAGAATATCTCAAAGTCATAGTCCTGGAGGAACTCGAGACATCACTGTTGTCTCAGGTTTAGGTCCTTCTGTGAGAAGATATACCTGAGACTCTGATGATCAGAAAAGACTGTAAAGCGCTCTCCCATCAGATAGTGTCTCCATGTCTTCAGAGCGAAGACCACTGCTGCTAACTCCAGGTCATGGGTAGCGTAATTCTGCTCATGCGGCCTCAACTGACGTGATCCATAGGTGATCACCACCCACTCCTGCATTAGGACACATCCGAGTCCTGTCCCTGATGCATCGCAATAAACTACGTACCCTACTCCCTCCTCAGGCAACCTCAAGATAGGTGCGCTGGTCAATCTTTGTCTCAGCTCCTGGAAGCTCTACTAACATCTGTCTGACCACACGAAGGGTTTCCCCTTCTTCGTCAAAGCTGAGAGTGGTGTCGCAACTCTAGAGAAGTCTGTCACGAATCTCCGATAGTATCCAGCTAATCCCAAGAATCTACGAACCTCCATCACGCTCCTGGGTGGCTCCCAAGCTAACACTGCCTCGATCTTCGCAGGATCCACTGCAACTCCCACCTTAGAGATGACGTTCCCCAAGAAGTGGACCTCACGTATCCAAAACTGACACTTCGAGAGCTTACCATAAAGCTGGTTCTCTCGGAGTGTGTCTAGTACAACCCGTATGTGGTAGGCGTGCTCCTCCTCAGTCATCGAGTAAATCAAAATGTCGTCGATGAAGACCATGACAAACTGATCAAGGTATGGCTGAAAGATCTTTTTCATGAGGTCCATGAAAACTGCTAGAGTATTGGTTATGCCGAAGGGCATAACCAAGAACTCATAGTGGCCATACCGACATCTGAGGGTCGTCTTCTGCACGTCCTCGTCTCGAACTCTGAGCTGGTGATAGCCTGAACTGAGGTCTATCTTTGAGAACCACTGTGCTCCCTTGAGCTGATCAAAGAGGTCATCAATCCTCGGTATCAGATACTTATTCCTCACTGTCATCTGGTTCAGGTGACGATAGTCAACACAAAGTTGCAAGCTCCCATCTGCCTTCTTGGCGAACAAAATCGGGGAAGCCCAGGGTGAAACACTGGGTCGGATGAACCCCTTGCCCTGCAAGTCCTCCAACTGTACTCATTGCTCTCAAAGCTCATAGGGGGCCATACTATATGATGGAGTTGATATCGGGGTTGTCCTGTGGTACAGGTCAATATAAAAGTCTACCTCTCTGCGAGGAGGTAACCCTGGAACGTCGTCGGGGAAAACGTCAGCAAACTGATCCACCACTGCAGGAAAACCAGGACTCTGCACGTCAACAACTCCTAGGATGAGGCTAGCCAACTGATGAGTGATGGGTTGTCCTCTCCTCTGCAGAAGTCCATCCTGTGCTGCAAAGGATCCCTTCTCGCTGGTGAAGGTGAACCTGCTCCCTTCGGTGCGCACACATCGCACCTTGCGCCTAAAACAATCAATCTGTGCATGGACCGTAGATAACCAATCCATTCCCAAGATGACGTCGTAAGGCCTCGACTCCGCTACAAGAAGATCCCAGCCGAAGCTCTCGCCTCCTAGAGTAAGCTCACACTACCGGCACCAGTGCGTAATCATCGAGTCTGCTCCTGTAGGAGTCTCTAGCCATAAGGATCGAGCCAAAAGCTCTGTCGGAATCTCCGATCTCCGAACAAGGGCAGCATCTATAAAAGAGTGACTCGCTCCTGTGTCTATAAGTACTGCAGCATGGGTGGAATAGACACATATAGTACCTCGAATCATCTCTGGTGCGTCGTGGTTGTAGGCCTCTGCTGCCTGGAGCTGTGCCTGTCTCTGCCCGCCAGCTCCCTTTGGTCGAGGTGGACCTCCTGATGGTGGTGGTGGTAGAGCCTCAAACCGTTGCCCACCACCTGCTGCTTGGCCAGCTCCTCTGCCTCATCCGCCTCCTCCCTGAGGACCGCCACGGTCGACCCTCTGCATCTTCCTCGGTGGTCCCTCAACCGTCTGATGCTCCTCAGCAGGGCGGGTCGGGCAGTCACGAGCCATCTGGCCCTGCCCACCGCACGAGTAGCACTGTCTGCCTCTCGAAAGAGTGGCTCCACGCTGTGTGCCCCGCACTGCTGAGCCAGTGTCTTGAGGTCGTCAGCCTGAGGGTCTGGTCTGCCTAGACCCCTGAGTCATCCGTCTACTGCCTGCTGTAGAAGACTCTGCCACGTGTCGCCCTACAGTGGGTCTCTGCGCTGGTGTAGACTCAGCAAGAAAACTCTCGATCAAAAGGGCCCGCTCCATTAATTCTGTCTGAGTCAGAATGCTGAGGGAGATCATTGATGCCCTGATCTCGTGTCTCAAACCATGCTCAAAGGTCTGGGCCCAGAAGAATGGGTCCCATACCATGTCGGTTGAGTAGCACGAGAGATCAGTAAATCCTGCCGAGTACTGAGCGACCGTCATGCTACCCTGCCGCAGCTGAAGAAGCTTTTGAATGCACACCGCACGGAGGGTGGCTGGGACAAACTCTGAGCGGAAAAGGCCCTCAAAGTCTGTATAGAGTAGAGATACCTCATCGTGCACCTGGAGCATCAAGCTCCACCATCGGCCCGCTGCTGCGTGCAGTAGGCTCGCAGCGAGGATCACCATGACGTCTGCTGGTGTCCTCACTAGCCTGAAAACTCGTACGACTGCCTCCAGCCAGTCCTCGGCTACCTGGGGGTCCATCTCCCCATGAATCCTGGGCGGTCACTGGCGCTGAAACTCATGCAGTGCGCTGAGGCGACGTGCATCGTCAGCGACTGGTGCTGAAAGTATCAGTGGCTCGGCGGGTAGTGCTACCGCTGGTGCCACTGCTGACAAAGGGCCCTGCATTGAGGCCTCGTCGCTCGGTAGGCTGTCATCACACTCGACTCTCAGAACCCTAGCTGGCTGCCATCGTGGGGCCATCCTGAAAAGAAAATAGGTGCGCCACGGTCAGAACAGTGTACCTGGTGAGCTGATACAAAGTAATCACAAATAAAACATGAAACACACACGCAATCAATGTTTTCGTGCATTAAGTTGGAAATCAGAAGTCAGGGTCCTCGTGTACGGATACGTCGGCCGCCGCACCAACACTGGACTCCCTAGACTGATAACCACACTCAATACGCTAAACACTATTTCTTTACATAGAAAAGATCAGAGTTCACGGTAGAACCGAACTCCTTTGATACCAATTTGTCACAACCCATCCTCGGGGGCCGTGCTGTGACTACCCCAAGCCCGCCTTCCATAGGCCAGGGGCTGACGACTAGCACCAAGGCGTAAATCCCGGTAAAAAAGGAAGGCATTGCCTTTGTAAAGTAAATAAGCACCACAGAGTAAGAAAGCGGAAAGGTAAACACTAAGTAAAAACAAAGTACAACTGAAAGTGCGGAAAAGTAAATGTGCCAGTATACAAACCCAAACTAAAAGTAAAGTACAACTCGAAAGGGAAATCAACAACTGTAAAGTAAAAGCCGCTACACCGAGCTGTCCACTGGAAATCCCACCTGAGGGGTGGGTACAGATAGCTCCACTGCTCCTTGGGTCCCGCCATCCGCTCCGAGCACATCCCGCCCAGTGGTCCTCCTACTGGTATCGTCCTGCTTTGCAAGCCTCAACCACGATCAACATTGTCCATCGGCTGCAACCAACACAACGTAGTGCGGGCATAGCCCGTGCAGGGGTGAGTATAAGCTACTCAGTAGGGACCCCGAGACCCCCGAAGGTCTCCCAAAATCCACAAAGGATAAACCACAAAGGAAAGATACAATCACGAAGTAACAACCTACACTACTTAGGTATATTCCCATACATATACCTAAGTCATCATTTCAATACGCTCAAACCTCCGAGCCCAAGTACATCTCAGTCCACACAGGAAAGTATACGTATTCCACACTGGAAAGAAAAACGTAATCCACATAGGGTAGCACAACACAATCCACACAGGAAGGTAAACAGGATTCAGCTCACACAGGTATACTTCTTCGAGGATGATAGAGATGATCACTGATCTATCTAAGTCGTCGGACCCACAAAGGATCGATAGGTACTAATCTCCGCAAAGACCCACATAGGATCGAACCCACACAGGATCTGTAGGCGCTGGTTCACACAGGACCGCTGAGTGATGACCCACACAGGATCAGACCCACACAGGATCAGTAGCACTGATCCACACAGGATCACTGAGTGCTGAAGTCGTCGTCGAATCCACTAAGCATCTCTGCACAGTCGTCGTCGCAGTCACAGTAGAAGTCGCAGCCAGCTCGAGGGTTCCCGCACAAGCAAGCTCGTTCGGAAGGGTCCGCTCCACGAGCCGAGAGGCTGATACATCAACTATCACAAAGGCTAGAGTTGATGTATCCAAAAGTTCCATATCATCAACAGGAACTCAACGCAACAGACAGCGTGTCAATCGGACGCCCGGTCTGAGAATTATTGGCCTTTTTGTTCCAGGGGCCCGGTTGGTTTTTAAGGCAAAACCAACCCGACCGTACTCTACCTGCATCCAAATCTCGAGCGGAGTATGACAAAAGATCCGTCTCACTAAGAGGAACTCAAAAAAGCTGACAGCACGTCAATCGGACGTCCGTAGCTCAAGATATGAGTGTTTCTGCTCCGAGGGCCCGGTTGGTTTCGTGTACGAACCTACCCGGCCAAACTCAAAGTATTCTGAAACCTTGAGTGTGATATACCTAAATGACAGCCTCGATCCAAGGAACGCATCGCCACTGACGGCGCGTCGTTTGGAGGTCCGTAGCCCGAGTTTTGGGCATTTGAACCTAACAGTTCGGTATCGGGGGTTTCGGGGCCGGGCCGACCCGGCCCGAGACCCCCCGGTTGGCCCGAACCGGGTCGACCCACCCCATACAGGGTCAACCCGGCCAGGCCTGGCGGACCGGCCAGGTGTCGGTCCGGCTCAAGGCAGCGCGCTGGGCGCGCTGCCAGCTCGGCCTTCGACCGAGCTGATTGAGAAAACGGGGGGCGCCTGCCCCCCCCCCTTTGTAACCGCGTCCCCCGTCTCATAATGGGGGGCCGTTCAACTGGCTGGGGGAATTTATTTCCCCCGGCCTTCCCCATTTCTGGCCGGCCCAACCTGGCCGGCCGGCTCCTCCTCGACGGGACCGGCAGTGGCCGGTCCCTTTCCGGCTCCGACACCGGCGGCCCGGCTGGCCGCCGGTCACCAAGCTCCGCCACGGCCTGGTACCGGCCGCAGCCCTTGTCATCCGGCACGGTACGACGTCACCGCGCCCCTCCGCCACAGCCCCGCTCCGTCCGCGGCGCCTTCGATTTCCTTCGACGCGGCGCGACGGCGCCGCGCATATGTTCCGCAAGTAACCGCGTGGTGCGACGACACCACGCTCCTTCGTACCAACCACAAGAAAACATATATGAAAAAAGAGGAGGGTCGGCCATGTTTGTGCGGACCATCCCCCTCACATTATTCGATAAAAAAAATTCAAAAACCACAAAATTCTACATGCCAGAATCAAGAACGGAAACAATTAATAAAATAACAATAAATCCCTACCTCGGTTTCAATAGCGGAGCACGCCAAAAAGCCGCGGAAGACAAGCGTCGCGGAGGTCGGGCGTCGCGGTAATTGTATGTCGATTCTGTTGATGTCGAGGTGCATCCGAAGAGGTACGTCACTGGAGAGGCTTCGTAAGCTGACGGAGAAAGCCCGAGGAGGAAGCGGCGTCTCCTTTTGTTGACACGGGAAGAAGGTCGAAAGAAACGGCGTTGTCGATCTTCGGAAACACACCGGCTGCGAAGAAGAGAAGTGACGACACGTCTTTCTCTTCTTATGGTGACGCCGTTCTTAGACGGAGCCTAAGTGTTCTTCGCGTTCTTCATCGTGGTTTTAAGAAGAGAAGAAGGCTCCCAAATCCTCCCAAGGTGGCAAGAGAAAAATAACCAAAATAAAATAAGTCTAAGGCTTATTTTATTTACACAACTAAACCACTTTGAATTTCAAAAGTTTGAAATTAAATAACTCATCTCAATTAATTACTCAAGTTGTCAAAATTAAAAAGAGAGGATTTATTGGGAGTCTAAAGGGGAGTTGAAGAGTGAGGGTTCGTGTGGGCCCAACCACACTTAATCCTCTCAAGGGAGGTTAAGTGGATGTGGGTCCCACCCCTAACTCCCTTTGGGAGGAAATAACCAACATGGATAAAAATAAATTGTGTTTCCTCAATTTATTTAACTTCATTTAATTTCCCCCAAAACTAACTCTCAAGCCGCATAAAACGCAACCTCGGAAAATGTCTCCTTAAGGGAATATCAGCGCTGCGAGTTCATTGGTGTCCTCGGATTTCAATTCCGAGCACCGGATCAAAAGTTAGAAAATCCCGCTCGTTCGTTCACTGAACGTACCCGAGCCAATCTTTGGAATTTGATTCCGGACTCACCGGGCCTCGGAATCAGGTGCCGTCAGAAACCGCGCTCTTGTAAAATTCCAAAGAAAATTAAGAAAAATATTTCCTTGAATTTTATGGGTCTTTAAAAAAGGTAAATGGAATATACTAGGTAGAAAATTAAAATCATGTCAAAAGAAAGACAAGAAAATTTGACAACTTCACGTGAATCACATGAATAAAAAAAGTGATCCACGGTCACATAAATAAGTCATTAATATCCTAGATCAAGATGATTTAACAGATCACATAAACCCACAGGATATCATAAATATCATAATCATTTAAGATATTCTTGATCGTGTTATCTTAACATGGTCATGCAATAAACATAATTGTCAAAGGATCATCTGATCAAGCCAAATGATCTTGTGGAACCTTCAATGGAAAAGGTGAATCCCTTTGGATAAAATCCCTATAAAATACTAAAATTTAGTACATGGTTTATTAGAACAAGATCTGAGGAAAAAAATATCTTTCTGAATAGTTATTGTGGGAAGGATTCTCAAACATATATCAAGATCGGTTCTTATGAGGAGGTCTTGTGAAAGGGTCAGGAAATAGATGTAGGTAACAAGAGCACTAATTATTTGAGTAGTTAGTGAATAAACCACTCTCTAATCCATTATTTATAGTTAATTATATATAATCCAAATTTCAGGAAGAAGTCAAAGAATCACCCAAGATAGTGATAGGTGCCACCACTAAATCCTCAGGTGGGATTTTACATTCCTCAGAAGTGATCCCTTGAACTTAGAGGCATCATTTCTAAGGAGGGAATTTGCCGACACCTACCAAATGAAGATAAAAAATATACAAATGAATAAACACCTGAATATGGGGATTATTTTACCCACAAAAAGGATGAATGTTTTGTCTTGAACTCGTGAGTCTCATGACCCACCAAAGTACATGCAATCGCATGACCATTATAAAGTCATGTCAATAGTCTAGCAAAATTCATATACAACTAAAATATTTCAGAGACTCCCTTATACAATCCCCCATATTTTTGAAATGGTATCCAAAGACACTCATTGATAATACATTGGCTACCAAACATGTTCCCACTAAGTGATGTGATTTGTCAGGTGGTTGGTACCTAACAAACCATTGAAAATAACATGGGAAATATGGATAATATATCTAAAAAGAGGGATTATCTTGCAGTCATAATACTCACATGATGCACCCATGATGCTCATAAGACAATAAATAAGCCTTAGTGACATATACCCCTAGTCAAGTAAGACTTGCTGGAATGTCACCCCCATAACATGAAATGCCTCAGATGTGTCCAGTCTGTCTTGTGCTCCCCCTACAGTGCCACTGAAAAATTGAAGGGGTTTACCATGATAATTTAACTCATCACCACAAAACACTTCATTGAAAATGTGTTGTATCACCAATTGGGATAATGACTATTATTTACAAAACTCACACAAACTTGTGAGATCCCAACCCATTAAAAAATAAACATTGAAATAAATGGTGAAATTACCTGAGCTTCTTGTGAGGAGAAGATACACAGATCACCATTGATCATGTGAATCCCCCTAAAAATACGGCAAAATCTCATGGATTACCCCTAGAGAGCCACGTTTGTTTCATGAAATACCCCCAGACAATCGACCTTGGTCATGAAAAAAGCCCCATTCAGGTAGCCTTAGGTCACAAAAAATTCTTTTAGTAGGCATCCTTCTATCTTAAAAGTCCTTAGAAATATCAGACTAACCTTGTGGATTTACCTTGTAATGTATGCATTATTAAACAATACCCATTTTAATGAAAAAATACAATAAATGATATGTTTATGGGACAATATTGAGATCACTGAAATTCATACGACACTTATGGTGGGATTTCTCCAAACACATGTTTCCAAGTCCCTCCACCAACTCTACCCTGAATCAATGAGATACACGCTGAATAGGGTGGAATATATCCAAGAAGTTGAGGTTTATAACCCCCCCCCCCCCCACCGTAAAAAAACATCAATCGATGATTCCTCACGTATGTGAGCTTAGGATTCGATTTCTCATAGCATCCAGTCTCTAGATCACAATGGTTTTCCACCAGTTCAAATTTGAAGAACAACCTAAGTGATAACAAAGCATATATGGCCCCTTCATGCGATATCATGAGATCATCAGAAGTACCACTAGATTTTTATACTAAGAACTTCTCACATATCTACTAGATCATGTGATACCTAAAAGAATTACCCTTGACAAAAATATGGAACATATTCAATAATAAACAGGAATAATAACTAAAGATAGAATACTTATGTGAAGAAATATTTTCTTGTCCTCACGTTCTTCAAATTACTACTTCAAATCAAGTGTTAGGACCATGGAATGTCACTCATGTAATGTGACATCCCCTTGAAAAACCATTTGTATAATTCTATGTACTTCAAACATTCCACGAAAAGTCTTGCAGTGCCCTATGGGAATGCCATCCAAGTCTCATGAAGCTCTTTGGGATTGTCATTCAGATTTTGTGATGTCCTCTATATATGGCACCCATCTTACAAGGTGACATGATCACATGTCATTTTTTTTTCTCACGGAGCCCTCTATACCTACTATCTAGATCTCATGGAACCCTCCAAGCATGTAGTTTGGTCTTTGGGATTCCCTCTGGATAGTCCACCCGTGTCTCATGAATCCATCATTGCTTGCCACCATGATCTCGCAATGACACTAAGTCATGTGTGCCAGTTCATTCTCTTTCCCCCGAATAATTAATATCGGATCATGCGATATCCTCTAAAAAATTCCACCAGATCATGAGAGACTCCCCAGACAAGTCGGGTTTGATTAACTATTTTCCTCCATACATCATTAGCTAACTCTTGA
Source organism: Viscum album (assembly GCA_963277665.1). Lineage (NCBI taxonomy): Eukaryota > Viridiplantae > Streptophyta > Magnoliopsida > Santalales > Viscaceae > Viscum > Viscum album. Next base: position 677,380,784 of record OY728157.1, on the reverse strand, counting down.
GATATTCTACAGACATGTAAACATGGATCATGTGATTTTTATTAGAGCATGTTAGGATGATAACCATAAATTTCATGAAGACAACCAGCCTATGTCAATCAGATGTCTCAAAACATGATAACCTTTTATAGTATTCATATAAGGGTAGATTCAATGTGTAATAGCTAACTCAACAAACCATAAGAAATCTGATTCTTTCTATAACCAGGATATATAGGAAACCTACCTAAGGCCAGATTTCTATACCCAATGTCCAAAAGGGTTGTCCTATTATATTAGTCACACATCGATCGACAATGAGAAGAATCACTTATATTCCCTTGTATCTCACACCAAGAATATCTCAAGTTGGTTTAAAGAGTTTCAATAATCATACCATTCACGTAATAACCCTCTATTGATAAAGAGAAACAACAGTTTGTAAGCCCCAACAAGTGACTGAATTTCTTATATTTCACATATAAGGAAATCCTTAGAGTATAAGACATAATAAACTAACCAATGAGAACATGGATTCATACTATAACAATGACACATAGGATGCTTTTCTATAGACTAGCCTCAAATAGGTAGAAAACTTCATATATGCTCGGCCATATCGTTGACATGGCAACCATAAGGACAAGTTTCCTCTCTTGTTCTGATCATCATTCCTCATCCACCAGTGTATTGAGAAGTCATTGAACTATGATGTATTTGATTCCTTCAATGACCAGGTTACATACGATGCCTTATAAAGGCCCAGTCCATATTTTATGCATCCTATATGATATTATGGATCATAAGTCCCACATTAACATGAAATGAGGAAAAATACATTCTTTACCCTGTTTCTCACACTGAGAAAATCTCACGGGGGATTAGAGAGTTGCAATGGTCGCATCATTTGAATTACGAATCTCCATCTTCACGGCCATCCTCATCGTGTAATCCCTGGTTGGTGGAAGGATATAAATACCCACCATAATAGGGTATATACCTTTGGGAATGTCTCAAGGATTTTATTGAGCTAGATAAATTTAATTCCATCCATAATCAGGATATGTAGGACACCTCTTTATGTGTAGAGACCCGAAGCTTGACGTAAAAGGAAATTACATTACTTTTGCAGAATACTTAATACATAACAAAAATAGACACACAAGAACCGTAATAGTTTAGTGTCTTTGGAAACTCAGAATATAAACTTCTAATCATATTGAAATATCATCAACAACTCCCATAAAAATATTCCCCGTTTTTTTTCCTTACCTAAAACCATTCTTTATTTCCTTGGGAAAATAAACCATAAAAAGGGTGAGCCCAAATGCTCAGTAAGGGAAAACATATATAAAATAAAAAAATCCATTAACATTTGGAAGAAAAAACATGAACATGAAATTTAAACATCAAAATCTTGAGCAAAGACATAAATCGTGGAAGTACGTAAGGAAAATATCACAATGGATCATCAACCATGATAAAATATAATTGTAATAAAACATGTAATTGTGGAAACCATTCATCACATGTTATGATTTCTATAGTAGCCAAGGCATTGCTTCCAAGACCATCTTAGTGGACAAAGTCCCTTTCTGAATCGAGTTCACTCCGCATTCCAGTCTTGTAACACTGTACCAGATTAACTTACCGTTCCAGCCATGTCTATATCATGAGATATAAATCTTTACCCAATGCATTGGAGAGAGATATAGGTCCCACCCATCTTATATTGAAATCATTCTTACTTGTGCCACAAAATAAACATAAATAATTCATCATAACCCAAAGAATAAATTGGGTTTCATAAACATCATTCAATTATCACATAATCCATATAAAACAAATGGATATTTCATCATAAGAAAAGTGTAACCATGTAAATCATAGAGATATTATACTTGAAACATACACATATGAAATAATGTCATCTTATATGGAAAATTATTTTTTATAAAACACTTGAAATGAATTCATGGGGAAAATATCCATTCTTCTTCAAAATCATTTTCTTTTCACAAAATTCCATGAAATCTTAAAAGAAAAGTGTTTTTATGAAAATAGTCATAAAATCTTGTAGAGTAAGCTTCATGAAAATTAGGCATTATAAAACCGTAAAAATCCGTTCACGCCATATAAGTTAAAAATAACATTCTCCTCGTACTTTTGTCGGAAAAGTCAAAAAGTACCTCGTATGGTAAAAAAAGAAAGATTACTTACATTCCATGTAGTAAACGTCAAAAATGGGTTAAAGGACTTTAAACATACATGAAAACACTTTTATAAAAAATGGACATGGATGATAGAAATAACCCCAGTAAATACTTACGAATAAGAAATCTTGGATAAAAATGAGATTTGCAAAATTATCCCTTACCTGAGGTCCGATATGCTTCGTACGTATCTGAACCCCATGTATAATGATTTAAATAATGTAATTGACTTATTACAGAATCATATTCATTTTTATGATATCATATATTGTTCACTTATGAATTTATATTACCCGTTCTTTTGTAATTTCCATGTTAAAGAGCGTTTTGGGTAAAATTGTTTTATTTTTCGTCCATGTTTTGACTTGTAATTATTCATATGATTACTTAGATCATGATTACTTAATTACAGAATATAAAACATGATTTATATATAATATATTTAAAATATACATATATATAATAGATCGATAAATGGAAAGAAATACACTGTTCATGGAGACGGTATGGCGTACGTACGCATGAACGTTGTTTTCGTTTCCTCATTGAATTGAATGGAATTAATTAGATGACATAAATATATATATACCTAAATAAAGTAGAATTATTATTTAATATATTTCATTATTATTCATTATATAAACTTTATGATCATTCATGTATGGTTAACATGGATAATGAATCTCATCGCATCGTGGAGACGGTAGTCCGTACGTACGCACGAGCGATGATATCGTTCCCATAATTATTGAATAGAATTTGAGTGGATGTTATAATATATCAGAATAAGTATGATGTTATAATAACCATATACAGTTATTCTTTACACCATTATACCCATCCATGTAAGGTGTTGGTGGAAAAACAGATTTCACCATGGCGTGGAGACGGTATTGTGTACGTACGCACGCGTGGGGATTTCATTTTCCATAGGATGGATAGATGGTGATATAGTGTTGTTTCATACTAATAATAACATATCAGTATATGATTTATACTGATGTTATTACTTCATAATAAAACAACTAAAGAAGAATCTGTGTAAGAAGAAATAAAGTTGAAAGAATCAGTAACGGACATTACCTCTTCTTTGAAGCGCCTCTTTGAGACCTCCTCTTAGGGAACTAAAATTTGTCTCTGAAGAAGAAAAGAACATATAAGATGTTTATATGGAAGTGCAGAAGAGAATTTGGCAGGATTAGGCTGAGATTGAAGGCTCAAAGTGGTTTGAGGAAGAGAGGGAGGAGGTGCCCTTTTATAAGGGTGGAGAGGGGCACCTTTGGAAACACAAAAAATATTATTTTATTATAAAGCCATATTCAGTTTTAAATAGCTCCAAATTGATTTATTTCGAAGATAAGGTGGGGATGGGTCTAAATACTCTCATCCAATAGAATTTTGACATGTTTAGTTTACTATTTTAACCATATCATTTAGATTTATCTTTAAGTTAAATAATTTTACTTTTACCGTGTCTTTTTGTCTTCTTACACTGTAAGGTTAATAAACTTACCATAACATGCCAAAAGAACCCCAGGTTGTTTATTATTAATATTTATAACATTATCTAAGTCATTTGGTCGAAAATTAGATTTTTAGGAATAAAATAACAATTAATAATATAATATTTGTTTTAAAAACTATTTTATGTCAATTTTGACACTATTTAGTAATTGATTTTTGTGAAACTCATAACAGAAATATTTGTTATAAAAACGTAACTTAAATAAATAATAACATGTCATATTAACCTATAGAATTAGTGGAATTTATATAAAACCTTAAATTACATTTATTTGGGTATTTATAACATCAATTATGTAAATATTTCATTAATAAGATAATTACTGCATCATCTTTGTGTCATAAATAAATTAAATTATTTAATGTCTAAAAATTATAAATAAAATACCATTATGTAGGATATATTTTTATCTTTCTAATGAATAATTTTAGTATAATTTATCTTATGTATAATAGTATATTAAAAATTATTTACTTATTCAACTTTGATTTTAACTATTTTAACCCTTCTTTAAATAAATTAATATTAAATGTCCAAATCTAATCCAAGTGTGCCTAAATGGTCATATTTTATTCTAAAGGTTATTTTTCGTCGAATTACACTTGTCCAATAGAATTAGGACATATGTTAGTGTAACAATAATATCATTTTTACCCTTAAGTACCCTATTTACTTTTAACCATGGTAAATAAAAGTAAACAGTTACGATTCACCAAAAAATATTTTCATCTAATTAAACCACGTTTTAGTTCTTGATATTAACCGTGTCTCTAGGATTTTCAAAATTCCACTCACAGAAGTGGTAAAATTATGTTTTATGAAATATTCAGTTTTTTAACTACCACTTAGTGGTTTCACTATTCATCAAAAAATGAAAGTTTCCAGAAAAATACCAAAAATTATGCCTAAGATATATTTGATATAATGAATTCAAAAATTATGTCTATTCAACAAAATTCAATAATATCAGTTGCATTAATTAATTTAAAAATTAATTCTCATCATCAAAACAAATAGCTTGTTTTAAAGAGATAATAACTATCCAAAGATTGACACATGTTTATGTCTGGTTTAAATTTAAAATTACATCTAATAACCAACATTGTATTAAATGGTACAAATTTATTCTAAATATACTTTAAAACCACCCAAATTAATAATTTATCATTATTAATTATTTCGATTAAAAAAGTTGTTTTTAATTAAAATTTAGTAATTTTCACTATTCATCAGAATATGAAAGTTATCCAAAATGTACAAAAATTTCACCCTAATCTAATTTCGATATTCTGAATCCAAAAAATGAAGTCCATTTTGAATGATAAAATTTATAAAATTTCAAATAGTGGGTATTACTATTCATAACGGCTAGTTCATAATAATATTATAATAATATATCGTTTAGTGAAACTCGGTATTGCGTACTACACACGCTATCGAGGAAGGTCTTTATTGCGTGTAATGAAAGACAAGTCAGGGCTGCGTATAGTGAAAGATCTCTTTGGTGTTGCGTATAACATAATCAAAACTTATTTCATTTATACATTAAACAAAATCTATACATAACATTGCGTAGAATAGTTTATACAAAACAGACTTGAAATTGTGTGTAACGCAAGCCAAGAATAGTGTTGCGAATACTACAAGAAAATAAGGTGTTGCGTATATCCCATGATAATTTTGGTGTAGTGTACAACACAAGACATCAATGATATTAAAAGAATATTTTTCATAAAATCTCGGGGTGTTACAATAAGGATCAATCTCAAACACATAGTTCCCAAGTTTTCACACATATTTCATTTCCATATTATTTTAAACTAAATGGGATTAATTAACTTAATGAGTTTTTATTCATATTATAAAATAGGATATGTTGAATTCCTCATAATGGTTCAACCCCATTCTAAAAATTTAAACTACCTCCCTGGATTATAAGAAACATCGGAGTGATTTGTTATACAGCTTCAACATATATGAAACTACCCAAAATGGTAAATGGATGAAAAAACTCATATACATAAAGATGGATTCATTAATAAGATCCCACTTTTAAATATTAATAGACTTATCTGATGACCATTTTGTTAGGGTAACTAGTCTCTTGTCATGATTAGAAAGAGATTCTCAAACATATCTTCGATCTATAAGAGAGTCGCAAAGTAGGATCCCCAAGGGTAAGAGGAGCACAACCACCCATTATCTCAAGCAATGTGAGTTCCTTATCATCATTGGGTCTAAAACCCCAAAGGACCAGATGCCTTTGAAAAGAAGGTTCATACCCATCTATATATGTGGGAGTCATTGGGAGTTCCCATTAGGGATAAAAAAATAGAAAGACAGACTTTAATAATTTTAAAAAGACATCGATCCTCCACTAAAATCAACCTGTGGGTTTAGGCAAACCACATATTTCTGACGAAACAAAATTGGAGAACCATATTAGACTTATTTTTACTGTGGAATCTATTTCATAATATAAAAAGGATGGACTTCCCAATTCTCATTGGACTATTTCTTTCCCGTCGTATGGGTGGTTCTATATACCTCAGAACCCGCATGAAACAATTACCAAAAAAATATTGACATAAAATAAAAATAAAAATAAAAATAAAATAAATCTTCAATAAAACTTCCAATTATTATAATTATTTTAAAAATAAAAATTTAATAAAAAACACATATATGTATATATAAATTATTATTTTAATGAACAAAGACAATATCAATTTCCTTATATTTTATTTTGAATATCTCATTAAATTATTTTAATTTTAAAATTTATCTAAATATCAATACACTTAAAAAAATTTACCTTTTCTAATAGATATATTGATATAGATAATATAAGTTGGTAAAAATGAAAAATTTCAACATATATTAAGTTCTTTATAGATTAAATTTATGTAAAAATATTTATTTTTACTAACATAGATACACACAAACACACAAACACACACACACACACAAATATATATATATATATATATATATATATATGTTTTTGTTAATTTTTTGTACCAAAATTTTTTTTAGTAAAAATTAAATTTTTTACATATTCATACAAACAACAAAAATTTTGACCAAAAAATAAATATGTTATTATTAATAAAAACATAGTTAACAACATTAAATTAATTTTTCATTAAGATTTAAAAATTAATTTTTGACACACCCAACATCTCATATTTCCCATGCATATACGTTCCCCAACCTTTTCCACTCCTAAAACCACACTAATTATCTCTTATTGTAAAATTCTTGGTTCATCATTACCTCTCAACTCATGAACCGCTTTCTTTATTTTGACACCTCTTACTGTATTCTCCTTCCTTAGTTCTCTTGATAAATGATGTAAATATAAAATAAATTTATGTGTGTCCTTCTACATAGAATTATATTCATCAAGGTATATCATTTATAAATTATAGAGTCTTCATTGTTTCTTTATAACTCATAGGATTCCCACTTCGACCAATGGAGATCAATAGTCTAATAATTCTCCTGGAATATCAACAACATTGTGTTTTGAATGACTGGGTTGATGTGGGGATCCTAAATTTGTATAACCATGAAGAGGATGATCTTAACATTTCATGGTCTTGATCATCAAGTATTTTTTATTCCCATCAGTTTTTTTCCTTTTCAGGTGGTCATGTAGTATGTACCTAATTTAGGATGTTTCTTTATGTATAGTTTTGGCGAGAGTTTCAATCTTCCCTCTTCGCCTTTTAACCCATCTATTTTATAGATTATTTGAAATTCCTAAATGAAATTATTTATTTTAACAATTTCAGGATTTTATTGTCACATACCATTAAATAAATTTATTATGTGTGAATCTTAGGTCAAATTATATATTCATTTTAAACAAAAAGAACATTTGGATGATGAAACTTGATTGTAAAAGTGTCCCACAGAGGCTAGACCTATTAACAAAATAATTCAAACTATAGAAAAATAAGAGGATTATCATTTGAATATTCCTATGTCTATATTTATATAGGATAAATATACGGACCAAAATTGTATGGAGGGTGTTAATGGTGAGGATAATTTGGTTTCAAAGTTTATTTTTCGTAATGAATTGAGGTTTATTTCAAAAGAGGATAATTATTTGAAATTTTCCTCATCACATGAAAAAAACTCATAGCCAATGAAAATTTTAAATGTAAAGATGAATAAGAAGAATAATAAGTCTATGCAAGGGAATACGGATGTCAAGAAAATATAAGACATTCAAGAGATATTTAGGGAATGCTGGAGTCTTTAAGAAATGTGTCTTATGTTTTAGCTATGCAGAAGTGACATATTAGTATGAAATACTTTTATATAACTACAAAAGCAGTTTCCTTCTCTGTGGTTAAAAAGGGGGTGTTTTTTTATTCTCATGCTAAAAATTAATCAATGGTATGTTCATAAAATCTCTCTTTTCAAATATTGAGAATATATATTTTTGTTTTTTGATACCAATAATTTATATAAATGTATCAAAGAAGAATAAGTCCACTTGAATTACACAAATGAGTTGGGAAAAATAAAGATTTAAAAGAAGATGTAGCTAATGGAACGAGATATCCTTTTCCCCATTCCTTCATGAGACTGTATGCAGTTTATCACCAACATATTGAGGGAAGGCTTGGAATTATTTTATAAATGGGAAAAAACTAGTTTCCGGTGATGGATTAATTTTTATCTAAGAACTATTTTTCATTTTTTATTTGTAATAGATTACAACCATCCTTTTAATGTCAAATTTTATAATAAGAAAACTGAATTAGAGTGATAAAAAGTTTATTCTTAAGCCTCTTAATAGGTATTCACCTTTTCTCTTCAGGTATTAAGTCATTTAAATCATTATAATTTTATGTTTGAATTTAATATCCAATTGGGTTTAAGTGAAATTCATATCGAATGTGTTTTTTATTTTTTGGTTTTTATTTTTTTATTTCATGATTTTAGGATTCTAATTGAATGCTTCTCTATTCAAAGTCCTTCTATCTAATTCAAGCCTTTATACATGTATGCATCAGTTATCTTTTAATAATTTTACATTTTAATAATTTTTCACATAAATATAGTTTTAACTAGAGGACACAAGTAAAGTCATCATTTAATTCATCTCATACTCTTCTTTATCTAATTTAATATTAGAATATACTATTTATTTTTTTTATTTTTATGTTTATGTTTCATTAATACTGTCTAATTGGTGATAAAACTATTTCTATATGGATAGTTAATTTTATAGATGAACTATTTTCATACTTTATTACCCCATTTTCATTACTATTTTCCAATACTCAATATTTATTGGTTAGTGTGATTAATGTGTTTGTCTATTAAAAAATAGAACATAACAAACTATCTGGTAAGAAATTTATGTAAACATTTTGGTGTTTCATCCATAAAGAGTATTCTTTTAAAAATTTAAGAAAATTTAAAACCACTAATATGAAAGAACCATTTAAAGGTATATTTACATGTACTTTTATAACTATTTAAAATTAACATTTAATTGTATAAATTTTTCTGACATGTATTTTTAGGTATTGGTATGGTTTTATGTTTTAATTCATAGGCACATATTCTTTGTTTTTTGAACTCAAAATATCATCGTAAGAAGGAATATGTGGTCAAAATGAAAAGCCTGTGTATTTAACTTTTCCATTTAAAATATAGAATTTTTTTGTTTCTGTGATATTCTTATACCTTATTATTATCATAATCGTTAATGTGAAGAGATAAATGTTTCTTCTGCAAATGGGTCTTATTTTTTAATAGATTTTCATATTAGTGGTAAGAGAAATTGATTGCAATAGAAATTAGAGCCGTAGATATAGAATTTATATATATATATATATATATATATATATATTTCATGACTATATCCAATTACTAAATAGAAATTTTGATATGATATATTAAAGTCTGTTTTTGAACACTTCTAGCCTATAATAAACTGTTTAACAAACAATATATGATTGTTTTATTGAAATTTCCACACTTAAATTCGAAAATAAATCCATTAAGTGAAAAGAAATAAGTTTTAACAATAAATATTGGAAAACTCCTCCAAATCACATTCTTTAAACAACCAATATATCGATAATTCATTTTCTAAGAGATCAAACTATTCCACCTGACAAGCTTCAAAATGAATTTATATACAAATTCACAAAAATATCCAAATAAAATCATATAACAAAATTTTATGTCGTTTTCCATGTAAAATATTTTTATCAACTATCCAAACACAAATTATTTCTCCTAATGATCACTTTTAATTCAATTAAAATATTACAACTACGAAAAGGATAATTGTTTGCACATGGAAAATATTTATGGTTTTATCAATACACTTTTTAATATGCCTATTGATTATAATAATAATATGTTAACAATGATGTTTTTAATTCTGATTTTACTTGCATAATTTGATGAAAATAGGAATATTATCAAATATATTAATATGTAAATGTGATATTCCATTTTTTCATGTTAGTATAGATGTATCTTATTTAATTACCATTTTTTGTATAAGTTCACACATTTTCCACTGGTATATAATTGTATTACCAAATTCACTAGGAAAAAATAAACAATTTTATAAATTTAGATATGTATATATATATATATATAAAATATTATTTTATGATTTTGGGAACATAAAAAATCCAATTTATCAAAAAAAATAATTTTTTTGAAAAAATGAAATTTTTTTTACTATTTGAAAATTATTTTTTTTGTTGGGGATCTTTTAGAATATTCACCATCATGTAATTATCTTGAATGAAATTTAATATAATATTTTATTTCTAAAATAAAAATTCAAATTTACATTTCATAATTATTTAAAATGAAAATTCAAGTGGTTTTATGTTTGTTCAGAATAAAATATTCGTTAAACTAAGAATGCATTCCTCATTTTGGAAATTCATTTTCGGATTTCATGTGGTTATTAAACCAAGAATGTTTTCATGAACTACTTCTTGATTTGGTCTTTTTAAAAAACTGATGGGATTTTAAATTTGTAAATTGACGCCTTTTTCTGATTTAAATTTTAATGATTCCTATATATTTTTAAATTGAACATGAATGTCAATAACTAAATATCAAAAAAAATATATATACAAATTTTTTAGATAATGTAATTGAATTATTTGAAATATTAGGGTTGTTGAATCTTAAAATAAATGTTTTTTTTCAGGTTCTTATTTTGAAAAAAAAAATTATGATCATTTCAAATTTGAATACAAAATTTTATTTAGTTGTGGGCTTTTTTTTGTTATCAATATAAGTAGAAATAAAATAGATTGGAAATACACTTTGGTTTTGTTGCATTATTTGGACCAATGAATCATAAATGTTGACAAGAATGTTTTTTTTAACTCTTCTATATGAACATCTCAAGGTAATTCTCTTTTTTATGTGAAATATGATATGAAACAAGATCTATCTATCTCGATTTAGTGGGTTTCATCACTAACACAAATGTTCACATTCATTGTTACACAAACTAACTTGATAGAGATTTCGTAACCCCAAAAATGGATCATTGATGTATAAATGCATCACTATAGTTAATCTATGACGATGAACTACATTTTAATAGAATATGAGTTCTTGGTGTGCATAAAATATCACCATGTCTTTTATTTTATTTTTCAATGATTTTAGTTATTTATGTGTTTGCAACAGATGGCCAACCACCGTGTCCTTTAGAATATGTTCTCCAACCATCTTGGATACATAGGGAATCATATTTTCTAGGATATATATTGTGGATAGGCCACTACCCCCACTCTCCTCGAAATTGAATAATTATAAAGGAGGATTCATTATCATAAAAATGTTTTTTGCATTTATTTTTATTTCATATGAGTTGGTCGTGAGCTAAACATTGGATTTTATTACATGAGTTACCGTAAAACATGATTTCCAACATTTCAATTTATTTTATATTTGTGTAATGAAAAATGTGGTAATATAGATTATAGTTTTTCTTCTATTAATGAAATTATTTTAATTTTCTCTATTCTATGCCACCACAGACCAAAAACCCGAGGAACCACGTCCTTATTCCAACCCTAATGTCTTTCAATCTTCCCAGCACATCCCAGTGTAGATACACAACACGTATAATCTGTGTAACAGATTCCTAGTATAATAAAATTCAATTTTAATTATTAGATGCCTTGAATATTGAATCTTCTTATCATCAATATTTCACATGGGATGTTTAGTACACTAGGAATCCCTCCTAGCCACTTTTCCATGGAGCACCTTCTTATGTTGTGTGTGGTACATATTTTAGTAGGTGCTAAACCAATGAATCCAACGCAATATGTACCAAAATATTTATAGATGGTGTGTGAAATAAAAAATTTTGGATGAAGTTTGATGGATTATCATGTAATATTAGGGTTTAGATTTGTCTAAACAAGTTCAAAATTGTTTTCTTGAAGCTCCATATCTGTTCATAGATTTTGAACTTGTTTTTAAATTTTATTTCAATATTTTTTTCATAAAGGATAACACTATAACTATTATATAATAAATATATTATATATAATTATATTAATAAAGATAATATAAATTTATTAATTGATTTTGGAATACCAACACTTGATATTTTTTTATAAAATTAAATTTAAAAAGGATATATTAGTTTGTAGCGTTGATTTTAAATGTTTCCAATAATATTATGATATATAAATCAATAAATTGAACTATTGATACACAATTTGACCAAAATTTATGTCATCAGTTGGAACTATTATAATTTCATAAAATCTATTTTATTTGTAGGAATAAAATTTAGTGATTTGGTTTTTAAAACAATTTAGTGAGAGGGGAATATATGTTTTGTAAAACTATTTACCAATAAAAAATATACTTTTTCCAATATATATGTACATATTAGAAAAAGATAAATATGTCATCATGGGTGATCCATCCATAACAGTTTTTGGTTTTGGAATCACACTATATTAAAAATTGGTAGTTTAAACATTCATTGAATTAAATATCTAAGAGAAAAACATTTAATTATATGATTTATAATTAGATTTCGTGATCTTCACATTGAATATTTGGCTAAAATATATCTATGGTGAGAAGTGTGACATATATATAGATCATAAAAGCCTCAATTATATATTAATACAAAATGATATCAATATGAACCAATAAATGTGGTTAGAGATGATCATGGATTATGATTTTTTAATCCATTGTCATCTTTCAAAGGTGGACAATGTGAAAGATACTTTGAGTAGAAAGGATCAAGTAACCTTATCATTAATGGCAACCGAGAGGGATCCAATCTTCTCAAAAATTCCCTGGATATACATGTGAACAAAAAATGGATCACCATTCTACCATGCTCAAATAACGTATCATCCATCGATTATTGATAAGGTTGAGGAGGATCAAAATAATGATGTGAAGCTAAATAGAATGGTATGAAAAATTCTAGAATTAAACTTTTCTCTGGATGGAATTATAATGTTTGTAACTAGGGTATGGTTCTAATAAAAACATGTGCTGAAGTGGGAACTTCATGTTGATGGGTACAACTGATCCTTGTCTATTAATCCAAAAATAAGTGAGATGTATAGAGATATGAAGAAAAACAATTGGTGGGATAACATGAAGAGGATGGTTGTAGACTTTATATCTCGATGCATGATTTTCCATCAAGTCAAAGTCAGTAAACATAATTATAAGTGTATAATGTGTACATGTCACATAGAATTACGGAAATGAGATAACATTACCAAATATTTTTTATATGACTCCCAGGTACATCTAAATGAAATAACTCCATCTTGGTGATAGTTGATCACCTAAAAAATTCAATCACTTTCAATTCTATCAAGGAATATATTTCCCTTGACCAACCCCCCAATATATACATAATTGAATTGGTATGATGGCATGGATTGCCAATCTTTGTTGTATCTGATCATGATCTAAGGATTACCTCAATCTTCTGGAGAGGCATTTAGTAAGAACTAGATAAAATATTTGTTTCATTACTACTTATCACCCTCAGATAGATGGTCAGTCTAAGAGATTCGTCCAAACTTTATAGGTTACATTGATATTTTTTTCATTCGATTTACAAGGATGTTGGGATTAACACCAATCCATATTGGAGTTATAATATAAAAAGGATTCGATTATATGATTTAAGTGGAACATTATGAGGATTTTTTGGGAAGTGGTGTCAGACTCCAATATGTTGGGATGACATTTGAGAGTGGTAACATATGGGACCTGATCATGCCTAATATATGATAGGGAAGGATAAAAATATTAAACCTAATAAAAAAATCCCCACAAATTCAATATAAAATCTATATAGAAAATCATCGATTAGATGTGTAATTTTGAGTCAAAGATATGGTGTTCCATCATATATTGTCATGGAAATTTTTTGAGAGGATTAAGAAGAAGGGAAATCTTATTACAAGATACATTTTACTCATTGATATCATTGACCATGTCATAGCTATGGAATATAAACTAGCACTCCCACTTAACATATCACAATTAAATGATGTGTTCCATTTATTCCTTTTAAGGATGTACATACCATTCCCCTCACATGTAGTTAATCAAAAGTTTGTACCCTTTGAGAAGGATATTTTATATGAGGAGCAGCAGTTTAATGCCTCATATCGAAGAGGCAAATTTCTACTAAAAAATACAAATCGCTTAGTCAAAGTGTTATGATAAAACCACGTGTTCAGCGAAGAAACAATGGAACTGAAATAGGTAATGAAACGGAAGAACCTTAATTTGTTTTAGGGTATGAAGTCAGATTTTGATGGTGAAATTTCTTAAGGGGGCATAATATAACGACTAGAACTTTTATTTTTGAAATTACATTTTCTAATTAATATATTCCGTTATAATACATGTAGTTATATAAAACTAATTAAAACTATTTTAGGTTAATATCATCATAAAATAATACTATAATTGCTTTATCAAATATATAAGACCATTAAATATCATAACCTCTAAAAATATATCCATTTTATAGTGATCATTAAGATCATTATATATTAAGGGTTTTGATAAAGTATAATTAGATTAAATGGAAGAAGCATTGGCCTCAACAAGTATGATTGTACTATATTAATCCCATTTATCAAAGATTCTGAGGGTGTTGAAATAACTGGCCTTTTCCCTGGACCAATCCCAAGTAAAAATTAAACAATTAAAACATGAATGAAACTGTTAATAGGGGATGTTCCAAATTATCAAGAACACATCCCATAGTAGTAGTAGATCATTTTTTATTCAAGGATAAATAATGAAAGGAAACAAGAACCCTCAAGGGGGACGGAAATGGTACAGACCGAGCGCATCCCCCAACACAAAGGAGGCGCATTCTGAAAAATTTTATTGTCTTAAAATACCAATATTTTTCAGTAAATAAGGATTCTTATTCAAAATTGAAAATTATCATATTAAATAACTTAATAATATATTTTTTTTAAAACCATGCTGTGGAAATTATAAATTTCTAAATTTTTAATAATTTTATGATTTATTTTGAAGTATTGGGTAAAAAATAAATAGGTTATAAATATAAGTATTGAATTATGACATCATAATAACCAAAAGTGATGTGATGAATTCTATAATGGTAATCCAGGAAAAAATATAGATATCTTATTTATGATAATTTTTAAAAGTTTTTTATCAAATTTTATAATCCATTAATGAATCCTCAGAAACCAGTATTATATTTTATGTCTTTAAAATGAATTCTCAATGTACTGGACTCACTTCTACATAACCAATAGTATTATATTAATATGTTTAATTATATTCCTTTTAAAATATTTACAGCCACTCCTCTTATGATTAATTCATGGGAAAAATTATTCGAATGTTTTTCATTTTGATTATTTTATCATATATTGTCCAAAACATAAGTCTAGAAATAAATAAAGAATATATCTCTCTTTTGCAATAAATACCCACCAAACATCCCACTCCTCTTCACTAAATACCATCTTGAACATGAATTTCATATCCTTATACCACTATATATCTATCCCAAGGTATTTCAAATTTATTAAGAAGCTCCTCCCAAGCTTACAGAAGCACCCTCTCATGGTAAGGGATACCTCTATCTCTCTCTTCCTATCCATTAAAATTCCTTCATTCTATTTAGCCTTTTGAATCTAACTATAATATTTTGACATGTTTTTATAAATATCCATTTATTATTCAATTTAAATTAAAATTATAAGATATTATTTGTCCACATCCATTATAACCCTTTCCTAATATAATATTATGTATAAGTGAGGGATTATATCTTTTACGTATTTATTCAATATATTTATTTTGTATTATGCCATTTGATTTATGATTACTCATTTTTTAATGTATTTTTTCTCATCCCATTTACCTTCCATGTAATTTCGAGTTAATTGAATACCTCTTTTCAATCTCATTAAACCCTTTAATGACTCATTTTGTACACCCGTAATGTTGACGATATTTCCTTGAGACTTTTCCGTTCCAAACATTTTGGTCGTGAACACTCATGAACTTTTCTACTCAATGGTATCCAAATAGATATAACTATACTTCATTGATTGGGGACATTCATTTTTTCAACCCATACTTCTCAATTAGGGGATTAAAATTTATTAGTGGAATTTATATGACGTATTGTATATGTGGTGCACTAATGTATGTACAATATACAAATGTGAGGTGTGGGACCCATATTATATAGCCCTCCAATGCATTGGGTAATGTTTTTATCCCATTAGATACCATGTATAGTGTATAAGAGGTTATCCTAAAATTACAATGTCATTATATCTTAATGGTTAGACATAACATGTTCTTATTATTTAATGTTTTATGATGTTTCTACTTTTCTTATGTTTCTCTGGTTTTATTGTCTTCTTCCAAGATTTCATGTTCATGATTATTATTCTCACATTTTTATGTCATAATGTCATTCCTATGGAATCAAATGTAATAAATTAGCTAGGTTGTTCTTTGATTATTCCAATAATGGGCTTTATATCCCATCCAATTCTTATGTACATCCTCAGGTTATCCAGTCTAGTATTATAATATCAATGGATCTTAGTGTAATGTAATTTAATTTTAAATAATATCATTATATCCATGTCTCATGTTTTTTTGGTTTGTATCTAATTTCACAATGAAAATTGGTTTCACAATCTTATGGTAATGTATTATGTTTGTATGTTAGAAATAAATCATGAATTAAGATGTATGAAAGATATGTGTGCCCTTATATCTTATTTTAAGAGTTGACCTTGGGTGAAAAAGATCAAATACTAGATGGAAATACATGAGTTTTAGACTCCATCCAAACTGACCAGGTTTCACCGTATTATCCACGCAATATGCAGAAGGACATATACCTAGGTACCCATATAGTTACTAGGGAATATTAACCTTGAATCAATCTATTTTACAAGTAGTTTCTAGGGGGACCCATGCTCGGATATGAACACAATTCATTATGGGGACTTCAATACGGGTTTTCCAGAGAGCATCACATGGGAAACATACACTTCTATGAATAGTCTTTCACTCTAATCTCCCACTAAGCGTCCATATTACACCTCTAGTGAAATAATATACAAAAGAGAGATCATAATCCTCATCATGGACCAACCTTTACACATAGGATAGCTATTATTTTCTAGCACCCTTCTTTTGATAGGTTTAACATGAATGGATTAGAGCATATCTTGATGAGATGACAGAATAAGGATATTGAAAATCAAAACCAACTTCTATATAATTATTTACCAAGCATGATTATACCCTAAAATGATTTCAAAGAGTTATTAATTGACTATAGTGTTATAGGAAACATGTTGAAATAATATTTATTTCATCACACCTATTTTTGCCTCCCTATTAAGATAACTAGACTCTATACCACTTTATAATCATTTCCCTAAATACCAAAACTAGTCTTCACATGAAAACTATATCCAATAATCATCCCTAGCATGTACTTACTCTAATACACTATGACATGAATCGTCGTACAAAGACTCCTCTTTGGTGGAAGTAGTCCATATTCCCACCCCAATCCTACATCAAATAATCTATGGGCTTGTGACTTAAACAGACTAAGAATATCTCACGTAATGGAAGTCTTTAGTCTAATTTATTTATTCACAACATATAATAACTCACCAAATTTAACAATAAATAAAATTCAAATAATACTAATAGTAATATATATAATTCTTGTGAAAAACACTAATATCTAGATAGTTATTTTTTGAAATGTTGATATAAAAATTTCATTAGATTTCTCATTGATTTTGATGCTCACAAATACCCTCATATGTTTTAATAATGATGTTTATTTACATGAATTTTATGATAATTATTATTAAAATATTTATTTTCTTCCCAATTAAATTATTTATGTATTTTAGGCCTATTTTTTTAAAATTAATCTAGAAATTTGATAAGGATTCAGTAATCAATTTATTAAACCCTATATTTTTAGGGAACATTAGGTTTGATAGCCCAGCTTTTAATAACAAAAGCGAAATTTATACCTTATATTTTACATAATGATCTGGATTGGGAACCAAAATTTTATGAATAACCCTATATTGAAGTATCTAACATATAGTTGCTTTACCCAACTATTGGAATAGGTGGTATGTTTTAAAGATTAATTTTAAAGATACCATATATAGAGTACTCTCTACATTTAAAGTATCTTATAATGAATTTCAATTTGATATGTTTTTGGAGATTTTAGAAATGACATAACTATAATGAATTTCTCATTAAGATATGTTCAAGGACTGATTCAAATTATTTTAATCAATATATTAAATCAGTATTATTTTTAAGTGAATTTCTGGTTTTCTATGTTAACTTAAATTCAAATTTCAAACATGCTGAGGATTTTAAATATCATGGTTTTTATAGAAGTATTTA
Organism: Viscum album; assembly: GCA_963277665.1. Taxonomy (NCBI): domain Eukaryota; kingdom Viridiplantae; phylum Streptophyta; class Magnoliopsida; order Santalales; family Viscaceae; genus Viscum; species Viscum album. The sequence goes on along the minus strand of OY728157.1, from coordinate 677,362,073 downwards.
TAGATCTATTTGACCATGATCAATATAATGATATTATTTATTCTCAATAAATATTATCTCTAAAATGATGAGAAAATTTATATATAATATACATTTATTGTGATACAAAATTTATAGAGATTCTGATAATCAAATCTGCTCGAATGACTCCCTGTTTTTCTTAAATCCCAAAATATGAGCCTTTTTTCTTTTTTTATAGGACATTATAAAAATATTATTATTTCTTATTCTATTCATATATTATATTAAATATATTTATTCATTTTTTAATGATTTTAGGAATAATATCTTGAGACACACTTATTCTAATCTGGTACTATTTATTTTCCCTAATAATGAGAAAGCATATTCTTTTATTGTTATAATAATTCAAAAATCGTATGAAACAAGGATCCATTCAGAGATTAACATAATTAAATATATTATTATAAACATAATAAAATCCACAATATTTCAGTTCTCACTACAACTGTGGGGTGAATGTGTTATTAAACAAAGTAACTTATCTTATTCAGTTGGGGTGATGACTACTTGTACTCGATCACAGTGGAGTGTCAACTTCATGCAATAAGATGTGGTTTTCAAGGTTCCCTATAAAAGAACCTGATTTTTTATATGTTTTTAGCTTACTATATTCAATTTTAGTGATCCTAAATTAATGTAACTGATTAATTGAAATCACCAAACTCAGTGAGAGATAATAGGTATAGTAGTCTATGGAATATTTGTTCCATAAACCACTATAAAAATTGATTTTTGTTATTCTCGATTTTTCGGTTTCTCAATATTTTTTTAGGAAATAATAATACCTTAAACCTCAATTTAGGAATTATTTTAATTTATCCAAGTGTTTTTAAAAGTAAGAAATTTACCCAAGCCTTATTAGGTCATTACATTTTCTAGCCAACAAGGTAAAACAATATATAAATCACAATGTAAAAGAATCATGCATGAAAAATCAATAGCCCAAAATTAATGACTGAAAAAATTAGTGAATATTATGAATAAGATGTAGTATTCTAGGTCCAAGCATGTACAGTTCCCAAAACACTCGTCTCTTTTCCTCTAAGGCCTTCCAACATCGCATCCACTTTGGTCACCACGAATCATCATCCCTAAAAAAGATACATCATCTTCACATTAACCAGACAATCGTTGAAACTTATATTAACCTTAGAGACATAACATATGTTGGTCAAATCAAAGCTAAGTATAATCAAACTCCACAAGACACCTGAAAAACCAAAAGGTAAAGAAAATAAAAAATTATAATCAAACCGGGTGTAAAAATTATCCATAATGAAGACAAGAAATGGATATCTAGATATTATCAATAAAAATAATACATAGGTACAATGGTAAGGCCCAATCATCTTATATTTATCCCCTTAAGTTCAAAACCTCATGAGAATATAAGGATTTTATAGTATTTTCACATCATTATAGTTGTAAATGAGATCTTACGCCTCATCGTTTAGCAGCCAACAGGTTAGGGTGGCACACAAAAATCAATATAAACATAAATGAAATTATATAACCAAGTAAATGGGTTGCACAATAATTGAAGGTGAGGTAGCATGCCCCCATACACTTTTATTATTGTGCCTAAACCCCATCGTTAATCATATGAAGAAAAATTAAAAAATATAACAATCATGCCTTAGTGATGTCTTTATTTGGATGAACAATCCACAAAATAGAATTATACACTAATAAATACAAATAATATGTTATTTACTTTCCTATAATGGTTTTTTGGTGAAGAAGTTTCAAAGATGCCACAAAAGAGAAACCTTATTCCATATAGAGGACACTGATGCTTGCCATGTGCTGTGATATATTTGAGTACATGAACCACATTAAATTTTCATCAGGTCTGTTAAATAAGATAAATCCCACACACCTCACTTAACCACAAACCAAAATGATTTTCCCAAGCTTACGAGCTGGGTAGTGAATTGGACCCACACTGATAGGCCCACAAAGTCTGGACCACCGGACTAGCCTATTATACTATCCTAGAGAACTAACTAGAATGGGTTGATCCATCCTAGACCAAGCTGGAAGAACCCAATCTCACCCACTGTTCATGTTACCTTAATGATAATGTGTTGGTTAATTCTTGTGGAAGACTTCATGGGGGCATCACATCTCAGCTAACCATTGTAGGTCAGTGGTTGCATTGATCAAGTGTAATACCAGCTATTGGATGTGCTTGGTGTAGTGGAACCAAGACACCGTTATGGAATCATATCCCTCCATCATTGTGGATCAATCTGGTTTCCATATGGTGAATGGTGTTAGCCACTTCATGGTCATATTCCCCATTGTGTATGTTTTCACCCATGTCGGTGGTTTGTTATTCCCATGTGTCTTGATGGAAATTACAATGACTATCCCTTCATGTAACAACTATTTTCCATGATAGTGGCCAACCCTAAATCTATGCATCATCGGTATTTAATCATTCTCAATGTTCCATGTTTCCTTCTCCATTTCCATTCTACCGCACCACCATGCCATCCAAGAAACATTCTTCTTTGTCAATCTATCGAATCAACCTACCTCCTACCAAAGTTCTAGCCATTGATCATTATATTCATACATTAGATAAGAGGGAGTTTATAGAGAGGGAAGATAGTAGAGAGTGACAAGAGAGTGGGGGAGATAAATAATTTCTATTCCTATGTCATTAAATCACATAATGTTGAATAAATATAACTAAATAATTAATCCAATGATCCTTGAACAAAACATAAAGAACATGCATCTAACTAATCAATTGATGGAAAAATCATAAATATTAAGGGATCCCATGTATAGTTCTATCATATTCTAATAATGTGTAACAAATCAATTGATCTAAATAATTCTAACTAATATTCACAAATAATGTAGCTTATAATAAATTTTGTTTCCAAGCCTTGATGGAATGTTGTATATGTTTGATGATCACAATATATTCCTCAACCATAGTTTCTTCCACCATCATGAAGAATAAGAATTATCTTATTCTTTGTTGGGTGTGGTAAAAATATTGCATCAATGGGGTTCTCTCCCAAACCAATGGGTAAGGGAGAGAAAATTCATTTCCACATAACATTCAAATGGGAGAAATAATTAGTGGATGGGGGAATTATTTCCCCATTAATTCAAAACATAAATCACCAAAACAAATTCCACTCATTAAACCTAAAATATCAATCTTCAATAAATTTATAATATTTAATCCTTCCTTAATAGCTAATGAATATAAAAAATTAGAGGTTATAGAATATATTTTTCCATTTCATCTCCATTTGGAACCTACTTTTCCATTTCATTATACATTTTATTTTTACTACACCATGTGAAACATATAACAAAATATTTCTTTATTTTTATTTTTATTTTTATTTAAGTATATAAATTATTTATCTTAGATTTGAAATACTTCCAATTAAAAGTATACAACTCATAGGAAAATATTCCCATTCTAGATGAAACTGTAATGATATAATTCTCTTATGATACTTTGTTTGAAGGAAAATGTTAATTCCTAAGAATGAATAAAATAAATATTAAATGATTGTTTTTATAATTAATAACTTTTTTTTCGATTCGTACGTACTCTTAATTCCACATTTACTCATAACATGGATAAAAAACATACCTTTGAAATAATGGGAGCATTAAATAATCTTTCCAAGGTCAATTTCTATGGTGAAATTACAATTTCACCAATTTGGTGGTCCCGTGACTTGAAAATTCAAAATTGAGCTATGTCACTTCCCTTAAAAAGTTTATTTGATACTAAAGATCCCAAAAGAGAATGAATATAGTGATGTGTAGTAAACCCCATATTTATTCGAAAATGTATAATCCGAGAGCTATTGAACGGTTCAACCAAAATCTCACTACCCATGGATTAGTACATAAGAGATACATAAATTCAAATATAATCATAAAACATAATATTCATAAACCATTACAATCAAACCATGACTCAACCCACTAGGGCCACAGCCAGACCAAAGGTAAACTGAGTGTTCCACCGCAACCCCTTCCCCAATATTCCATGGGATAGTGACTCGAACCGATTATAGATATCCCACAATTTGTTAGGCCTAATCATATATCAATTTGAATTATAAACATAACTATAATACATAAAATAACCATATCCCCTAAATTTATTTATAACTAAACATTATAAAATATATGCATGAGATATAAATTACAAGAATGACACTACATAGGAAAATATCAAAGTACCATTACACCCAATAGGCCCCCAAATCTAAAAAGAAAAATACTCCAAAATGATCCCCCACACTAAATATAATCATGGATCAATCTATGACCATAACATTTATTTTCTCCATCCTGAAACACTTTACTACATCATGCATCCCCTAGTGTCATAGGGTGTTATCTTGAAACAAGTCACACCATCTAGATATGAACCAAGACTATCATTGAACCACACAAACCTAAACAAACACAACATTTGTGGGAACAATCTGATTAAGGGATGAGTAAAAACAAATTTAGTAAAATTCCAAGAAAAAACAAATAATGGAAACAATTTATCTCAAACTATGGGATGGGAATGTAATTTGTAGTTAGATAGGAAATGATATGGATATTTTCAACAACCTAAACCCATCGGGATACAGGAAAGGGTTGTTCAGGTCAACACCACTATTTAATGGTCACATCTTATTAGTTACTAGGGATGCTTTAAGAACCCAAAATCCCACAAAGTATAAATTCAATAGCCCTGTTTTCCATCATAATTAAATTAAACCCATGGGGTTCCTAAGGAGTGAAAATCATAAAAATTTCTAATATAATCATCACTTTGTGTTCACCATAACTATAACGTAGTAAGGTGGACCTCAATTTCATCTAGTTATGCACATTGTTTGAGGAATTATTGAACCTTTCTGCCAATCGATTCCATATTAAAATTCTAGAAACTGGTTATGTAATTCATACCTTAACAAAGGAATGTTTTTTGTAATGGGAATATTGACCCCTAATTTTATACAACTTAGGCATGAGTAAATCATTTTCACCTAAAAAAACTAAAATGGAGGACTTATCTCTCATTTATTAACCCAAAAGATATGTTATTATTATAAACATTAAACGTGTAAAACATAGACAATGAATGATTGGATCAAAGTCCATTATTAATATAGGGGACCCACAACAATCTAAGATTCACATAAAAAATAATGAAAAATAAATGACCATTGATGAACACTCTAATCACCACACATGAACCTCATCATTATCCCTAGATCTAAATCCCTAAAATTACTATCTATCCTTTGAAATGGTATAGGTTGACTCAAAAAATAGAATTACCATGTTTTAGGTTCGACCACACTAAAGATACGCTATTTATTTTCTTGAAAATTGTATATAGAGAAAAGGTTCACTAAAACCCACTTAGGTGAGATATTGGTCCATGTTGTGACTTTAAGTGCCATATGTGGTGTGTTGGTAATGGAATCATGGGCCTATAAAACATTATTCATCTCCACACATGTTTCTCATATTACTTGGTTCACGTTAGGAAGTCATATCCTAGTGAAACTACCTGGACCAGCTTCACATCGTGATCTGATGTCCGAGTCATCTACCCAAGACCCATGGGTCTGGACAACATGTACATACATGATTGGATATGACAATAGGTTGTTCATTATTATTGATATACATGAAGGTATGTCTAGCCTAGCCTATGGGTTGACCCCACGGGTCTAACAACCAAGTGGTGGTAAAGTAGTCTCCATTGTTGAGCTCACCACAACCAAAAATCACAGTTATGTTTCCCAACCATATCCAGATATATATGTCTCCCCTATTCCTACAATGGAAGCATACTGAATATTTTTCACTGTATCAATTAAGAATGGTTACATCCTCTCATTTCCCTCCATAGGCTCACATCATAGCTTCATGCCATGACGTAGTGTCCTTCTTTCATTCCTCTAGAAGATGTCGGTGTGTGGATATCCATCTTTGAACTATAACCCCATCACATGTTGGTCTCCCCCATCATACCCTTATGTCATGGATTGATAAAAAGTCAAATAAAAGTTTTTATAATAAATTTATTAGCCACATATTTTACCTCACATGCGGAATAAATCCATGGTTAGTGGTTTCGCAAGGGAGAATATCCAATCCCTCTAATTCTCTCTTTCTCTCTCTCTCCATTTAATGTTGAGTAATTATATATATATCCCTTGATATTTTGAATAATGGTCTGTTTATGTGACAATTATTGGGTTTATATCATAAAAATAATATTGAATTAATAATATTAAATAAATGACTCACATGATAACCCATCTGAAGGACCTCTAACATGAAATCAGATTAAATCATCACTAGGGTAAATACCCCCCCAATTATCGATGCATCCATGTAATTTTTTTCTGTTTAAGAAACATCATCTGGGAGATATATGTGATTCAATTCTAATGAACACTTTTGGGATCAAAATAATATATTACTTATGAGACACTAAATTGCTTAAAACATAAAAATGACCTAGTGACTAACCTAAAAATTATTATAGTAATGTTCCAAAGGTTAGAAATAAAAATTATAGGGTCACAAGGACGTCACTGTCCACCCACTATCTAAATATTCAATTAATTAATAATCATAAAAAATTCCTCAATATTCCATGAGCTTATAAATCCACTGAAATAAAACCCAAGGGTATACGTTGCATCCTGATATCAATAAAAGAATTAGGATTTTTTTAATGATGTATGATTGGTTAAATTTATGATTTTCCCATCAAGAGGTCTCGGGACTTTGAAGCTCCAAATTGAGCAAAGTCATTGCCATGAAACATTTGGGTGGCTACATCCTCCCTAACTTTAAAAAAATTGTCCTTGAAATGGGAACAACTCGGTCACTTGAAAAATAAGTTCAAAATAGAACCCTATAGAAAAAATATCCTAACTTCTCACATACATTATTTAAATTTTGGGGGATAGCCCTAATAGTTCATGGTGCCCAACCATCTAGAAAAATAGATATTTGTCAAATAACTAAGACTATCAGATCATGATCGTGTCAAATAAAGACCTTAGTAGAAATATGTATCTTTAATATGGATGTTTTTACATGATTTTATATTAAAAACAATTTTATCATTAAAATATAATTCATCCATAAGGAGTAAAATGAATCCAAAAATCCTTAACATCATTCTCGTAAAAGATTATTTTATAAGGATCCCTCATGTGAGGTGATTTCATTCTAGAACTTTAAAGATCATCCTTGATTGTTTTTAACCCATATAAGTCACACATCCCCACTATGTGATTCACAAATATTTTTCACAGATATAAAAATATCTATAAAGAATAATTTTATCATAATGTCATGTAAAAAGAACCAATGTCAATATCTCAAGACACAAAGGTGATAAGGGAATTCATCCTCTATCACATCATAAACATTCACAGGAATCCCCCATCAACTTATCAGTCTCCAATGGGATCTCATCCATTATTGGAGATATTATGGTTGTGTTTTTGTCACTATTTTTTGAAATCTATCAAAGAGAACATCAATGATCTCACCAAAATTAATAATCTATTAAATGACTCATCATTTTCCTCCAGGTGCACAATCGACCAAAATCAGAGTGAATGGCCCTGATCATTATGATGACCCTATTTTTTCTTCTCCAAATCCCAATATAACGCCATAAAAAATAGAGAACCCGAGATTAAAAACCTCTATATAATAATTCCTCTACCACTACATAATAATAGTTTTGTGTAATGGGTACACCCCCAAAGGTCCACAAGACATAACACACTAAGGGCCACACTCCACTAGGGCGGTCATCACTTATTACATCCATCACATTTCATTGAAATCACACCATAAAAATATATTATCTACCCAGGGAAGTGGTTAGCATAATCCACACCTTCTAGAAACCCCTTCAAGTACATTACCTTATCATTCCATAGTTAAACAAAACCAATATCTTGAAATCGTCAATTTTGGCCTCTCCAATATATGGGAGGATTTTTTGGCCACCAGTATCACTGGTTGGTGATAGAAATATCCCTATACCTATTAGAATCAACTAACCAAAATCTATATGATCTTGTGCATCATAAAACATATGTACAGAAGGTTCTATACTAAAAATTCCACCAATCATGAAATTATTATGTCACCTTGTTCTCTTCACTCACCATGTTTCAAATCCAAAAATCACTACCACTACTCCATAGATCAAAAAATCGTGTTACAAGAGTTTACTAATCAATTGATAAAATTATGATAAGCATAGGTTAATTACATGAATTATAGATAAATTCTTAGAAAACACCATCATAAAGAAGGAATCATTCCACAGTCACAAATAACACCATAGGGGTGTTCATCATTCTATTCATCAATACTAGAATGACATTCACTAGATGAATGTTTATGCATATGTTAATATCCCACCAAGGAAAAACCATGGGATTTAATTTAGATATATTTTCAAATTAATCCATATTTACCAAAATAGAATTATTATCCATGAACATATAAAATAATCCATTCCCTCTATCTTATGTGTACTTTTCTACAATGTCTTGAGGGTGGGATAAGATCATACCACATAAGGGGATCCCACTCAGAATTAGGGGTGGACCTCACCTCACTTACCCAATTACGCATACATGAACAACAATATAACTGGTACCCAATCTATTTCATGATAATAACCAATAGATTTTATCACTTCAACATAGGATTTCTGTTGAAATAGATTTTTTATCCAAGGATAAACTCACTTTACCCAAAGATGGATTGAAATGCAATCACTATTAGTGTAAAATATCTAATTTTTTAGGTTTAATTTGCGGTACCATTAGAATACGCAACTAATAAACATAAAATATATAAATAATAACATGTTCATTCACTTACTATTATTGGATTCCATTAAGGAAGGACATGAATCATAATATAAATTACATTCATTGACACTAAAATATAACCTTTTAATTTGTGTGGAATCTGAAAACTTTAACTACCTACACCCCATGTGTGTATGTTACTATCCAAAGGTGGTGATTTTGGGATTTTATTGATTAATAATACATATTTTTCTATTGAATAACCATTATCTAATCCATTGAATAGATTCCCAATAAAAAGTTGATCCTTACAACAGGGGTATCTATGATCATACCATTGTATCCCATTTGATTTCCTATCAATGGAGATAATAAATTTAACTTCAAGGGAAACACATTACATATCCCAAATCTAGGGTCCATCCCTTCCAAGAATAGTCAATTATTTCCCACGGGTCTTTAGTATTGGAGGTTTTAAATGAAAACAAAACTAAATATTGATATGTCATTATTTGTATTCTCTTTTTATACTATGGTTATTGGATAATTTTCATTGAAAAATATAACCGGAACAATTTTTATGGTTTGGTAGCCTTGACATGAGCTTTATCATGGTCATGATACCGTATAGAGGTCCTAAAATAATCAAATAAAACCCCTTCTCAGGTGAGGTATCAAACTCCAACTATTCCATACAAGTTGTTAAAAGTATGAATTTTCAAACACTTTAGTGATACTATAATCAAGAATGAAGGAAATGTCATAGACTCAATCTAGACTATTATTTCATCAGGATCAAGATCTGCTAAAAAACCTAGGATGCATAAATCATCAGAAAGCATGTAGGATATATAGCAAATAGGTCTTCTTGAATAACTCATTATAAAATATAATTCACCATATAAGTAGGACTTGAAATAAACATTAAGGGGACATAATGTACCATAGATTAACGGAAAAGGATATATCTCAACTAAGATTCTAAAAAAATGCCTCATCACTCACTAACTGATTATAATAATCCCAATTATAGGAATATGATCATAAAGACCCTACCTCTACTTAAAATTTGGGTAATCAAGATTAACATCCTATATTTGATATGATTAACCCACAAGGATAAGATAATATATGGATTAAATAACAATGGAAGTACATGAAAGGTCATAACTTACCATTATATGTTTCATGTTCCAACATGATTGTACCTTGAATATGTTGCCTTAGTGATCTGAGTTGACTAATAAGCAATCAATGCCCTGGGGAAAGGATACATTTGTAGCTGCACCTACACAGGTGTCATTGATTTTATAAAAGAACTCAAGACTCTATTAACATAACTTACATAAATTATCAAACAAATCCTCAAATGAATACTGACTCTAATCTTCATTCAAGGGACTTGAATGATTTGATACCACACTAAATTAACCCAACCCATCATGGTCACACACGAGTTATTAGTAAGACAAGTGTTCCATAAAAAGACTACCAATAATAGTCCATAGGAAAATAACAACCACCAAGTTGGCATATCACATAAAATGGAAATCTTTAGCCTATATCAACATACAATAACTCATATCACCCATGAATAAAATAATTAGAAACACCCCTAGTAAATATATAAAAATAATAAAACTATATAAAATAAATGTATGACACACCAAATACATGAATAATACCACATAGTCAAATACCAAATCAGTTGTACATCTGACAAGCCTCTAAATCTAATTGACACAGGACTTTGGAAATATCATCCTCGCTATGTGTGCCCCTAAATAGATCTACCACAACAATGGTCACCATCACTATCTTGAACCACCATACATCACCAGAAATTTTATTTTAATAAAAAAACTTCTACATTATATCCACCATGACCATCTCAAAACTGTAAACTATTTTTATAGACCAAAAATGTGTAGACACAAATCCTAAACATGGTTGAATTTAAACAAACTCAATGGAATGCCTGGTAAAATTGTCAAGAAAAAATTCAATTCATACTTTGGTATAAGAATGTGACTTGGAAGTAGAAAAGAAATAATCCAGATATTATCAAACACCAAAATACATTGAGATGAATATAAGTTTTTTACTATCATAGCTCCAATATTTGAATGTCTTGTCTCACAGACTACTAGGTATTCCCATAGAACTGGAAACCCATCAAATAAAAAATTTTATAGCCTAATTATATTTCTCATCTTGAGGGAATACATGGACTATATGAGGAGTCATGTGTCTCAATGAATTTGATCTTCAAATCCCTTTGTCTATACTACCACCAGAATCAAGTAAGGGTTTCCCTCTCCTTTTCAAAGCATGAAAATCAATATAAGAGGAATAACACCTTACTATCCAAAGTTACCATTTATATTTATAGGACCTAATGTGGGAATATACACCTCAACCAATGGTATTTGTTTGAAAAGTGAGGATTAAACCCCATCATCATATCACCTAGGACTGAGCAAATCAGTGTCACTTCATAGAAACTACAATGGAGGGAAAAAAACCCTAAATTAATACATAGTATATGATATTAGAACACATCATGAAGGATTAGTACATAGTTGATTATAGAAATAGAGAGAATCTAGCTCTTATAGTGACATGTGAAACATGATATTCCGAAAAAAACACAAATTGAGGGGAAATACCTAACCCATGGGAACACTCTGATCACCATGATTGAACCCCATCATTATCTCTATGGAGATAAACAAAACTTATAAGCTATTAATAGACATGTGAAATAATTAGAACATTCCACATGGTATGTTGGGAATATGGATTCACACCCATATGGTGAACATGGGCCCCATGTGTTATTTGGGTCATCCCATGAAGACCTGACATGGTATTCCCATCTAGGGGTTTGTGTAGTTTACTATGGATTGTAGAGATAACTTTCATGGCTTGAAACACTATGCCCGCATAGGATGGAGGTCAATGGTGTCACCTGACCAACAGACTAGGTCTGCTATACTGGTAAGATGAGTCTGTAAGTGAGGGTGGTGGCTACCACTTCCTCACATGATATGAAATTTCCCATAGATCTATTTCCATGTAATGGTTAGATGGAACAAAACACCCTATACCCAGCATGTCCTCACATTGTGAATTCACCACTATGTCATAGCCTCTAACTGAAATGGTCTTCTTTCATGCCTTTACCGACTATGGTTGTGTAGTTTAACATCATGGAACTACCATGTTATCACGAGGAGTTCTATCAGTTCATAAATCAATTTCATTGAATGATCAATAATCAAACAAAAGTAGTTAGAATAAAATTCCCATCTTCAAGCACCATCATTTAGGAATTTTCAATCCATCAATAGGAGCCCATTTTTCATACAACTATATAGAATTTATAATCCTAGGGAATAATGTTAAGATATAAAAATATATAAGCATGAGAGTAAAAACCCAAAGATTAGTAGGTAACTAAAAAATATTAACTTCTAATCATAAATATCAAAAACCATGAACATGGTTTAGAAGAATAAAATCTCTCAAGAATCAAAAGGAATTGTGAAATAATTCATATTAAAAATACCTTCATCATGTGAAAATGGATTTATGATTAATCCATCATTAATATCATGGTTTTGTTCATCATCACCATATCATCTAGTCATCTATTTTATCACAAATTTGGTCTTATTCCATTTATCTAAATTTGGTTTATTATGATAGGTAGATGGATTCTTAATACAAGATATCTATTTCATCTAAAAATCACTCTATATATAGATTTTACATCAATAAATTATGTTTATAACACAAGATAGAACTCATAATTATGTTTTTATGAAATATTTATAGGGTTCACACAATTAAAAACCAGGATTAATTAAAAATATTTAAATAAATGACACCTATGACGAAAAATCCCAGGGGGGTCCGGTGAAAACTCAGACATTATTATTCCTATAGTTGATTACATCAATATAAACACAAATGTGGTATTGGTTTTTCCATATTATTATCCCTTTAAGATATTTAATAAATTCATTAGAATTGCATTCAGGTGTATAAAAAATAATTTTTTTAATATAATATTGTTGAGCCATTATGGAACTCAAAACTCCAAAATTTCCAAACAACCATTATTATGAATATTATTGTTATTAAAAATATTCATATTTATATGTTCATGGTATATAAAAAAACATGATCTTTCCATGGGGTATATATTCATCTATTTAACAAACTTCCAAATTCCCACACGATTCAATAGGCATGGAACTCTTCCAAAACATGGACTTGGGGTAATCACAGAATCGTGAAATCAATTACAATTTCCAAAATTTGTTGAAGTTGTATGTCAGGTTAAATTTAGCATTTTACCATTGGATAGGTCTTGAGACACTAAAACTCAAATTTTTCAAAGTATTGGTTGGGAAAAATTTGGGAATCCACATAAAATTTACTTTCAGGTTCATAACCAATGAAAAAAGAAATTTATGGTTGAATATAACATAATATTAAGTTATACCAATCATGTAACTCCTTATATAAATGGTATAAAATTTATATGAATCATCTTAACACATTAAAGTAAATAAAACAAAATTTAATTATTAAACACATATTTTCATGAATAAATAATGTTAATCAATTAAATAAATGGATAATTAATTTAAATAGGATAAATACATATATGAAAACGTTATATAAAAATCAATTATAATCATTTTACAATTTAGGATTTCCCTTATGGTAATCCCATAAAATATAAATACAAAAAACATTATTTGTTTAAAAAAAATAACAGATGATATTAAATCATTTATGAGGTATATTGTTCAAAAAATTTCATATTTTAGAATATATGATATTTATGAATAATTTTATAATCAAATAAAAAAATTCAAAATTTATCCAATAATTTAACATAAAAAAATATCATATATGTATCATTATTTACTCCTCGACATAAATTTCCAAAAAAAAAATTCCATTTTATAGAGAAATTTTTTATATGACATTTATGTTTAAATATTCTAAATTCTCATTTATCAAAAATAAATAAATAAATGTATATTCCTTGATATTTTTATTTAAAAACTATAAATTATTCCCCATGTAAATCAATTATAATACTTACATTATATATTCCAAAAAAAATTAGAATGGTGTAATTTTATCCTGGGATTCAGAGAGGGCCCTTCTAGTTTACCCTAGTTGTGCTTTTTGATGATTTTATCAAACATGTTTTTTAATATAATATTACAAATAATAAATACATTTCCATGTTCCATGATGTTTCATCACCCCATGTGAATACTATTTACATGGGGAAATGCATGATCTTTTTACTTGAAATCACATCATGGTTAAGCTTAGATGACCACTATTATAAATGGACATTCATAACCATGTTTACTAAGGAAATGATATGTTTATTCTATAGTCACGCCACAAATCATGACTAACCAAAATCATACATGATGTGTATTTTCCTCTTATAGAAATTTACCTCCAACAAAACATGACATTGTGATTATTAAACAACAACATGGTAATATTGAAAAATGATGGTCTTTTTTCATCAAATATTTTCATTATTTTTTTTCACAAAGAACAACATGGTCTAATAAAAATTATAAAACCATTTATTTTTTAATCTTAAAAAATTCCATAGAATTTGAAAAAAGCCCGAACAATGACAATTTTGAATAAAACAAATCATGGATTTTGAATATTCTTATTTTCTAGTTTCCTTATCCATTTTAAAGTTTATTCAATATTATATAGAAGTAGATATAATACCACATTGGGTTTTATAAGGTAAAATGTTTTTCTAAATTGAAAAATTAGTCATTAAATAAAATTGATTCAAAAATAGTGTCTTCCCATTTGTTTGGACTAACTTAAAAAATAAATAATGGTTTACCTTTTCTCGATCTATTTTAATTTGTTAAATAATGTACACACTAGCTTAATTGAGATCATATAGAAAAACCAAATTAGTCTTTCCTCATAGGGAATTAATGGACAATAATAATCTCTTAACTCAGTGTTAGGAATATAATTTATATATTTTATACCAAAACCCTGGTATTAATGTATTATGAGAATGAGAGTTAAAGTAATATTGAGCTTAATGAGTTTTTATATAATTAATATGGCCACCCAAATATTTAATACAACATAATTTTAAGATTTATTACATAAATATATAAAAAATAAAATCCAAAACTATTATGGGGACTACTATATTTTGGTAATTTGATACATATCAAAATATCTTGAGACAAGTGGATAACAATATTATTTAAAAACTCAAAAATATTCCCTTATATTACATTGTTCTTCTAATACCGTATGGAATAACCTAGGGATTTACATAAGGGGTGGGATATATATAATTATAAGGGAGTAATCAATACATATCATGAAGAAATTAATACATGTTATCCTATAGAAACAACAAGGTGATATAAAATGGGTGAGAATCATAAACATGAACATTGAAGCATGATACAAGATGATAACATCAAGGTAATATTTGAATGTGGAAACAACATAAACATCGCATCATTAGCATAAATTAAGTCTAACCAATAATACATCATAATATAGAGTGATTAGGATAACATATCATTCACCATAAATGGTATATCATTAGATAAAAACACAACAAAGGGAATTGGAGGGCTATATAATTTTGGGACCACCAGTCACATTCATATCATGTACATGCATTTACGTTACATATAGATCATAAAATATAAGGATATGTTTCTTAAATTTTAATACCACGATTAAGTAATGTGATTTAAATACATGTATATAACCAATAAAAGAATGATATATATATATTAGACAATTCCCTTTGAGTTGAAATGGGGATGGGTATTAACTACAAAAATATTTGGCACTGAAAATCATTCGATAATTTCTATAGATGTATGGGTATACATAAAAATTCAGGGAAGTATTTAATGATATTGAAATGTGGTATCTAATTAATAGTAAATAAAATGGACCAAAAAACGAAGTTTCAAAACTATTCCCATAAATTAGTAATTGGAAATCAAATGGAATGTTACAAAGAGAGTGCTTTAATAAAGTGATGAAGGAGAGAGTCCCTTACCTTGGGTGGGTGCTTCTAAAATCAAAGTATGATATTTTACAGATAAAGTGAACACCTTGGGAGGGATTTAGAGATTTATAGTTATAATCACATCATTCTAAAGTTGTTTTGAGGGATGAAGAGTGGGAATTTGGGTGGGTTTTTTCTAAAAGATATGGGAATTATTTATTAATTTCTAAACATTGGTTTTGGTCTCAATATTATTATATAATAAAAACCAAAAACCTTCCCTTGTGTTTTACCCATGATTTAAGCCTACAAGGATTGGTTTTAAATATTTTAGAACATCATGATTAGAAAATATTAAAATAATTCCATTGGTGATTTGGATGTGGGTCATGTTTATAAATAATTAATTTTAAAAACATTACATATAATATTAGATTTAGAGGATCATTAATGATTTATAAAAATAATAAAATAACATCAAAAAAATTATTTTACATTGTTCATATATATTTGGTCTTGTATTTCTTTTATATCATTTATTACAACCCTTTTGGCTTGTTATGATGTTGTAATATAGATCATATAATTTTACCATATTTAACTTTTACATACAAATTTTACTGTCTTGGAAAATTAAAAAAATATAATCATAACATTATCTAAAAAATATGATTTTAAAAATAATATTTATTTTATAAAAGTAATTCTCAAAAGATAATAATTTATACTTTTAATAAGAAATCGTTATTTATATGAAAATAGTTATTTTTTGGATAATGACACATTTTTTACCTCAATAAAGACAAATTGGACATCATTAAATTATATAATCATATTTATATAAATAAAAAATATTTTATGATATTTTTTATAAAATTAATATTTCTTTCAGAATTATTGAATTTTTTCAAAAGGGTGTTAAAACATATATTTTCTAAAAATATAATTTTTCACTTTTCATAATAAAATATTATTTTCATCAATTCAAATATAATTGTATATATAAATAAGTAAAGAAAATGGATAAACATAATATTTTTTTTATTAAAAATGAACATAAAATTCCAAATAATAGGGTCTAGATACATTGACACTTATTACAGATATGTACGCCTTAAAGGTAAGGTGTGTGATGTTGGCACTTTCTTAGGGTGCTTTGCTTAACTTGGTTTGGGTCATGAAATGTATAAGATTTATCTTATCCTATAAATGGTTTCATTTTAATATTAGTCATTTAATATCATATTGGACTTGTTGTGGGAAATGTTCAACAATTTTGTCCCCCATGAAATCTATGATAAATGGGATTCATAGGCTATAATCATTTTATTTGAGGCCATCTCTTCTCTAGTCTGCATTGATTAAACTCTATATTAACCCTTAATATATAATTTAATCTTAATGGTTACTATACACATCTATATTAAAAATGTTAAATATTTGTAAAGGGTTTTAATTTCAACCAACTATTTTTATAGAAGTTGAAAATAACCAATTTGGTGCATTTTTTTCCATTAAAAAATTACTTAATAAGTCATGCATTAATTAAAATAATGTTATTTCAGTTTTAAAAGATTAGGTCATTACATTCTTACCCCTTTATAAATTTTACCTTTCAAATTTCATTTCATTCACTAAAACAAATAAGGGTACTAGTATTTCACCACCTCTTCTGATTCCCGTGTTTCTTCTTTAAACTTATGGTTCAACTATATCACTTTAACTAGGTGATTTGTTTATTTCATGAAACACTGACTCTACAATCTATGATCTTCACTTATTACTCCTCAAATGAAATATCATTTTCCAATTGTACAACTCTCCATTCACCACTTGTGAGTGTTGTGTTGTCTACATGAAAAAAATAGATACCTAGAGAACAGCGTTTACTTGTGATAGTTTAGGTGGGAGTTATAGTCAATTTGAAAAAACTACAATGTGATCAAGGAAATCAAATAGGGTAATGTATCTAGGAAAAATCCTTCCCTTCTTCCCAAAGAGCGTGAATTTATTTCTTGGTGGTATATGAAATAAAATTTAATCTCCCCCCTAAAACTCCATGTCCCATTTATGATTATCTACATAAATTTTCATTCAAGTGTGTGATGATTTCATATGATGTTTTATGTTTTGAATATTTTATATCATCTTTTAGATAATATTATGTCCCATAAGATTCCACCCTCTATCTTCAAAAAAAGTTGTTGGAGTCTGACACCACTTCCCTTATAAAGCCTTAGAAGGTGCAATTTGAATTCTAGAATTGAAAATTTTGTTGTATGGGAACTCAAATAGAATGATATATTAATCCAAAAATACTTGTAAATTCATTCAACATGATATATCATATCATATATAGTTTTAATGGATCTTTTAGAGTAACTCTCTATTTGGTAGTGATAATCATTATTAAAACTCAACTATGTATCCAACGCTTATTGAAGGATTCTCTTAAACCTCAAGGTAAACGTTGGATCTACATTAGATACATTGGAGAGTGGAAATATATTCAGTCATTCCACTTACCCTATATATATCAGGTTGTGTGGGTTAAGGGATAAATATTCCAGGATATCAATTAAAGTAACTCGCTTTATAAGGTGATCGACTACCACCAAAATTTATTTATTGACTACTAATGTCCTCAGAGTCATATGATGAAATCCATGGTTATGATTCCCATTACTACACTAGAATTTTAAATTATTTCATTATATAATTATACTTCTATCATTCATCCTTGACTTATTTTTAAACTAATTATCAGGATACAAATTCTGTAATGACCCTCTTCATATTATCCTACCATAGGTTTTTCGTAAAATATTTATACTTTTTACAACCTGTTGGATAAATAGATAAGGATGAGCTATGAGAATAATCTATAAGTTCCATCGTCAATTATGATTTTTATGGGAAACATAATCATGTTTCTAACTTTATAAATCCAAATTTAGAAAATTTGAACACCAAAATATTATTTACCTTTCTCTGTACCTTCTCGTCATCTTTTTGGGATACCTTTATCTACTCAGAAATATATGGTTGAGAAATTATTTATGAATGTTTGGATGAATATACCATTATTATTCTCATTTACATTCCTTTCATGTCCATGAAGACTTGATCACATCCAATCATTACTATGGATAGGGTTAAAGAACTTTTATACATAGAGAATGTACCAATTTTTTCCCCTTATCATTATCGTAATGGATTGAATAATCATAATCCTTGATCATATCTTACAACATTGTTTGGAACATATTAAGATTTTTTTTTGTAAATATATACTTTTGGATGTTATGATCCATATATATGTCACACCTCTCCCCATAGAGATAATTATTCCAATTTTTTAATGTGAATATCATTGCAGTCAATTCTAGATCATGTTTTGGGTATTTTTGAGAGGAGATATTTGATTGGTGGAAGTCATAGGCTATTACTTATTTATCCTGAATGAGTATAGAACCCAATCCATTTTTTATTCTTCACTATAGAACAAAAAAATATTTTCCCATTGGTGGGTATTGTGAGAACATGTGAACTTATTATCCTCTTCTTTATCTTTTTAAATATCTCCCCACATTCATAAGTCCAGATATAATTCACATTATTCTATTATATCTCGGTTAATGGGATTGAAAATTGTGATACGTTTCTCAAAATTCAGCGATTGAACCCATCTAATCTAAGGAAACTATGAATCTCTATGATAAAAATTTTTCTAGTCCATCCTTCAGTTACTTCTATTTTTGAATCATCCACATATATTCCTTTTTTAGTGATAATATTCTAAAACAATGTTACTTTCCCTATCCAACAATCAAATTTAATTTACTTTTCATATAACTTTTCCTTATGTGAGGTCATTAGTATAGCATAAAAATCCTCCTCATGTTCCTCCTTGTTTTTTGAGAAGATATGAATAACTTCTATAAATATTACCAAAATATTTTGGAGGTAATACTTAAAGAAATTATTTACAATTTCCATAATGATAGCAGAATCATTAGTTAGTCCAAATTATGTCAGTACAAACATTGCGTTCTCATACCATGTACAAAAAACATTCTTGGGGATGTCCTATTTCTTAAATATATTTGATACTATGCCAACCTTAGATCTACCTTAGAGAAGTATTGTTATCCAAAAATATAATAGAATAAGTCAAAATCTATCATAGAGAAAACTTATTATTTATTGTGATATGTTTTTGCTCTTGATAATCAATGCAGAGGCACATTAAACCATCCATCTTCTAGATGAAGAGTACTAATGCACCCTATTGTGAAGAACTTGGGTATATAAATATTTTAACTAAATTATTATTTAATAGATAATTTAGTAAATTAATCTCAATAATATCAATTTTATAAGGATTCTGAGATACAGGAAATGATATGGGTATAATCCTGTATGAGAACTCAACATCACAAATTATATGAAAGTTAGGAAATTAATCAATAATCAAACCAACATATTCCCTTACAATGGTAATGTCTTCAATGATAATATTTTTCTTTCTATCAGTCTATTAATATGGCTACTATTTCTCATAATGAAATAATATTCATTCATGATATGATGATGGTTCTAAAAGAGATTTATCCACCTCCTTTAACTTGTATATAATTTGAGAAAGATTCATGATACAGAGGGTTATTTCCTTCTCTTGACAGTTTATATTAGATCTATATATGTAAATCCAATCCATACATTGAAGCTCATCAAATTATACTAAAGGGTGTATCACAATTTTTACTAGGATTTTTTCACCACAAATACATATATGGGTAATTTATATAAATGGGATGTAATATTTTTCCAATTTTTTACTTTCACTTATAGCTCAACTGCCATGTTTTGATGTGCATTTTGAATAGTTTTACTAAACATGGGTGATATGAAGTAATGGGTATAGATTTAATCAAATGGTATGTTCACTATTATTTAATGAATATATAGGGTATATATCATCACATCCTTGTTAGGATACACATCTACAGCTTTGTTCAATAAGTTCACCCTTTCACAATTTTCCTTTAAATATATTTTCTTAAATTATTATAAAAAACCCTTGGCTTAGTGCATTGATTCTCATAGTGTCACTGTTTCTTGTAGTTGAAAAAATGGACATCTGACAAAGGGTTTACTAGATAATTTATTTCTTATATCACATTGGTGGGTCTATCCCATTGGAATTTTTATTCTTGGTTCCCTTAATTCAAAAACCGAAATCAATTTTTTATATACATTAGGAAATTTTCAGGATACTTATTATAATACTTTCGATAAGTGGGATGATGGAATTTTTTCACAAGGAAATATTCCCCATATCTCAACCAGAATTTAATTTAATTTTCTATTTCCAATATCTAGAACAATGAGACCCTTGAGTTTCACTGATCCTTATTTCATCTTTCGGGTCACACTAGAAAATTTCTTCATAGTTTTGAATGTATCAATTACCTAGTGATTTTCATAGACTCGTTTTTATTCCACTAAAAAGAAGTATATTTACATTATTGGTCAATAATAATGTCTTAAGTGTATCATTAAATTCTTTTTAAGTTCACCTCATACACCACAATGAATTTTTTATCCTTTTTATTAGGGAGAATGAAATCTATCTCTAATTTAGGTTGAAGAGTTTGAGTGAGATATTTATTGAAAAACATTTTCAAGAATTCATTCCACTCCATAACTTTGATATCCTCCTCAAGATTTGTAATTCTTTATCAAATTCCACCAATTGATCTGCATCTCTATTGATATATTAAATAGAATGACCGAATTTCACCTTCTAATCGCATTGAAGGAAAGAGAATATATTTTCATTGGAATTTATCCATTATTCTGTAATTAACGGATATGATGATATCTTTAAATTCAAATGCCTTTGTCACATAAAGGTTATAATTAATGCTTTCTCTTTCATAAGGGGCGTAGGTTTCCCGATGATTCAAGTTTATATTAAAAACATGAGTTAATTGATAAAGTATTTTCATGATGTTTCTAACTAATGCTTCCATCATGTTTAAAATCACATTGGGTAGTCACTACATTTTCCATTATATTGGCTATTAACTTAGTTCACAATAATTTTATCCATTGACTATAATAAAGGGAAGATTATAAATAATAGTTTTTAAACTTTTATTCATATAAAAGGTAAAATATGAAAATTTATGGGATAACTCATAAATGACATATATTCCAAAACCTATGAATTTATAAGTTTTAATCTATTTTTTTTGTGGTATATTTCCTAATATAAAATTTTATTATAATTTTTTACCTTCATAATAGATCGTAAATAGTATATGTATTTACTGTAACACCACCAAATGATAAAGGGCTAAATGGATAAATGATATAACTCATGTCAACAAGGTGCACCTTCTTTTTTTGAGTCTGTCTGATTACACCTCCACAGTAAAGCATGCTTAGCCTAGAGTAGTGATCAGGATTGATGACCTTCTGGGAAGTTACCCAGGGTGTGTGTGAGTGAGGAAAAAGCACACTAAAAAGGATGTGTGTTGGCCTATGGGGAAAGTCATTAGTTAAATGAACCGTTCAGGCATGTTGGTGGACCCTGGGGTGGGGACCACGTGTATGAGGGGAAATTGGGGGTACTTGGTGGGTCGGGACCCAATGACCATGTTAAGGCGGGGTGTATGTACTTTTAATGGGACCAGTTGTTACATTTGGTATCAGAGGAGGAACCCAACCATACGTGTGGAGCACTTCCTGGGTTGAGATGTAGGGCCCACAACGGGGACGTTGTGATCTAAAAGGGGGGTGATTGTAACACCCCCAATTGATAAAGGGTTAAATGGCTAAATGATATGACTCATGTCAACAAGGTGAACCATCCTTTTCAGGATTCTGTCTGATTATAAATCCAAAGTTAAGCGCGCATGGCCTGGAGTAGTGATCAGGATTGGTGACTTTTTGGGAAGTTACCCAGGGTGTGTGTGAGTGAGGACAAAGCCCACTAAAAATGACTTGTGTTGGCCTATGGGTACATTCATTAGTCAAATGACCTATTCTGGCACGTTGGTGGACCCTGGGGTGGGGACCACGTGTCTGCGGGGCAATTGGGGGTACTTGGTGGGCCGGGACCCAACGAACATGTTAAGGCGGGGTGTTTGTGCTGTCATTGGGACCCAATTGTTACATTTAAACATCCCGATTCCGGAGGCCACCCAGAGGCGCCCCGTACCCGGTTGGTCACATGGCCTCAAGTGAATTTCCGCAAACGCCAGAGGATGCTGACTAGCAGTGAGTTCCTTGGGTGTGATAGTGGGGAAACTATGCCCTCATTGGCAGAGTACACAGCGGAAGAGAAAACAAATAACAAAAATAGCAGAAGTAGTAGACATGCATACAAGAGTAGGCGATAAACATAGGAAGACTAACAAATAAACAACTAGAGCAGAAATATGTAAATGATTCATGATACATATATGTCTAGTAAAACATCCAAAAAAGTCACAATGCTAAAAACAGTACTATGCCAAAGTACAAAAGAAAAAAATATGAGCAACTCCTCAGCATCACAGGGCTCGGCTTGGTCCCATGCTCTCTCGCTCCAGTACAATCCAGAACTTGACATAGAAGGGGGCTTTCCCTTATCTATACCTGCAATAATATAATCTATTTGGGCCCAAAAGAATGACCCAAACAGGATGTGAGACAAAGTCCCAATAGGCAACCACCCAGATATCTGTGCCTAATAGTCAGTGAATATATGGTAGGAGCAGTACGGTAAGAAGTAAATAGTTAGCAGTAAACAGGATAATACACAGCAGTAACAATCCATGGTTCTAGCATACAATCTACAACAAGAACTAGCCACTCTAGCAAGTAGAACAAAAAGGTAACCTCTGGGTAGTTCTCACAGTCTAACCACTAAGGTTCAACCTACAAGTACTAGAAACCCTCTAGGAGGCACACATAGTCTCACCCCTGTGGTTCAGCTAAATAAATAATAGACTCTTTGGGGAAGCACTCACTGTCAATACCCCCTATAGTCTCGTATCGAACTAAAGGATCTCTAGGGAAGAACTCAATATCAATTCCCCTTGTGGCCCACGTCGAGGAACTAGAGACTCTCTGAGGAAGAACTCAACGTCAATTCCCCTTGTGGTCTCGCATTGTAATTAGAGACAATCTTGAGAAGCCCCCTTACATCCATTATCCCTATGGTCTAATAAACTAGGTTCTCATAGCCCTATGTATAACAACATGAATAGCGCGCGTATCGGCCCATGTAAACCTCAAGAACTACTTGATTATCATTATAAGGCACAACAAAATAACAGCATAATAGTTCTACTATTCTACAACTAGGCATTGCAACTGGAAAAACTCCAAACAAGAAAAACAAGCATGGAAAAACATCCAGGGTACAGTAAAAACTACCCTATTCACAAACAATTACCTATACTTAAGAAAACAAGCAATGTAGGCAAAAACAAGGGAAAAACATGAAACACGCAATACCCCGTTCAAGGGTATTGGTGGAATTTGCACAAAATATTCACAAAATTCCTAAGGAAAGGCACAAACCACCTACCTCGATGCTAGGAGAACAATATACATGAACCAAAGTGGTTGATTCTCTTTATAATGTCGAAGATCTGAGAAAACGCCAAAAACACTCAACCCACGATAACATGATAAAGAGGAGTAATTGAAAAAAAGTATCTATGAGAAGGAAGAACGCACCGTTGCAGTTCCAACGCAATCGACAGCGGCAGAAACAGAGATCAGACAGAGGCTCGGGAATCCGGAGAAGAATCATGGTCGTACGGGTCACTCTCAAATGAAGATACTGAAGAAGAAGGGTGTTCTGTCCATCAGGCGTGACCCCAGTGCATTTAATGAAAAAAAAGAAAATACACGAAATGTACTTCTGAGGTACACAACATCTACTCTATTTTTCCATACTCCGCTTTAAGCGGCCACCACCTCAACTCTACACACCGTGCGTGTGGCCCGGACACAGCCAGCACACAACTTCAGGTGGCAAGGGAGTACACGGCGTGTACTCAGAAAGTACACGGCATGTACTTCAAAAAAATTTATAAATACCATTTTTCTCAAAAACCCTATAAAAATAAAACACATACCTGAAACAAAGATCCTGGTTCTTACAAACTTCACCCCTTATAGAAATTCATCCATGAATTTCCCTATCAACGTGGAGAAGAAGAATCCCCGAACAGCTCCGGCCACTGCGATCGTACATTGGCCTCCCTTTCCCAGTTCTCGTCCTATACTCACCCGTGATACCATAGCACCCACACTAGAGGAACAGACCACCCATTGAAAACCTCCATACTGCGATCGACAATCCGGATAGGATTCTCCTCAAAAAATGCATCCGCTTCGAGTTCAACTTCCTCGGGCTGAAAGACATGAGACGGGTCTGAGAAGTAACGTCAAATTTGAGAGACGTGGAAGACGTCGTGCATGGCCCGATACCTCTGAGGTAACTACAACTGATAGGAAACCAGCCCAACTCTCTCCAATACCTCAAACGGCCCGACGTACCGCAGTTAAACCTTACCTTGTCTCTAAATCCACGTGTGTCTTAACATCAGTGCGACATCCAGGAAAACCTGATCCCCGACCTCAAAATCCAGAGGTCATCTCCCCTGATCAGCATAAGACTTTTTTTGAGATTGTGTTGTAGACATCCACTTCTGAATCAACTCTATCTGCTTTGAGGTCTCCTGAACAAGATGAGGTCCCAGTAAAGACGCTTCTCCTGCCTTCAGCCAGCATAAAGGTGATTAGCATGGCCTACCGTACAAAGCCTTGTAAGGTGGAATTTGAATAGTTTCTCGAAAACTGTTGTTGTTGGTGAACTCCACCAGAGGAATATGATTCTACCAAGAACCGACAAAGTCTAGAATGCAAGCTCGGAGCATATACTTAATCACCTGGATCGTACGCTCGGACTAGCCATCTATGTGGGAATGGTATGCTGCAATGAAACGTATCTGTGTACCCAAGGCCTTCTGAATCCCCTGCCAGAACCGAGAAGTAATGCGCACATATCTATCTGAAATAATGGAGTGTGGAACTCCATGAAGACATACAAAATCTTAGATGTACAGTAATCCTAGATCATCAACACTGAAGGTCTCCTTGACCAGTAAGAAGTGATAAACCTTTGTAAGTCTGTCGACGACCACCCAAACGACAACATTCCCTCAAGGCGACCTCAAAAATCTGGTCACGAAGTCCATAGTGACATCATTCCACTTCCACTCCGGAATGGGTAACTTCTGTAAAAGGCCTACTGGTCGCTAGTGCTCCGCCTTCACCTGATGACAAGTAGAACACCGCAAGACGAAACTAGCAACATCCCTCTTCATACCTAGAAACCAGTACTGGCGATGAAGATATCGATACATATTGGTGACGCCAGGATGAACTGCCCAAACTGAGGAATGAAAATCATGCATCAGCTCCTTTTGTATGTCTGCTGGCACCTATACACGTCCTTCGAAACAGAAGATCTCATCCTCTCCCACTTTCCATCTAAGAAGAGGGTCTTCTACTGACACCTATCCCATAGGACTAAGCCTTCTGACTCTGATAGCTACCTCATCCATTCATAATCAAGTAGTGTAGTGGTAACAACTACAATACATGATTGTTAAGTCTATCCCTGTCTATCGTGCACCTCCAGATGCATCTTAAAGAACAGAGCCATAAGCTGACACTCACTGCAGGCCTCCTAAACTGCCTGAATCTGAGTTCTTCTGCTCAACGCATCTGCCACTACATTTCCCTTTCCTGGCATATAGGCATGCTCGAAATCAAAAGACTGAAGATACTTGACCCACCTGTGCTATCTTAGATTCATATCACGCTGAGTGAAGATGTACTTGAGACTCATGTGGTTGGTGAAAACCACAAAGTTCTCTCCCAGAAGGTAATGTCTCCAATAGCGTAAGGCATGAACAACAGCTGCCAAATCCAGATCGTGCGTCGGGTAGTTCATGTGGACTCAACTACCGAGACCCGTACACAATGACTCCGTCTCTATGCATAAGCACAACGGCTAGAACGATACCTGAAGCATCACAACAAACAATATATCTATTGCCTGGATATGGAAATACTAGTATCAATGCTGACTTCAACCTTCCCTTCAGCTCCTGAAAGGCTGACTCACAAGAATCTTACCATAAGAACTTCGCAACCTTCTTGGTCAGACCTGTCAAAGGTACTTCTAGGTGTGAGAAGCCCTGAATGAAGCGTATGTTGTATCCAGCCAGCCCTAGGAAACTCCGTACCTCAAAAAAGTTATTTGGTTGCTCCCAGGAAACTATAGCTCTCACTTTCTCTGGGTCCACAGATACTCCATCCTCTGAGAGGACATGACCCAAGATGTAAATTTGATCTATCCAAAAGTGGCACTTCGAGAGTTTAGCATCAAGACAATGCTCTCTCAGTGTACTAGGAATTTTCTCAAGATGGTTAGCGTGGTTGTGTCGAGTGTGAGAGTACACCAAGATATCATCCACGAAGACCATGACAAATGGGTCCTAGTAAGGATGGAACACTCGGTTCATCAGTGCCATGAAAACCGCTGGCACATTCATGAGACAGAATGGTATAATAGTATACTCATAGAGACCATACCTGCTCCTGAAGGCTGTCAGAGGTATATCTGATGGTCTAACATGCAACTGATGATAAAAGGACCTCAAATTGATCTTCGAGAACATGCGGTCTCCTCGAAGCCGATTAAAGAGTTCATCAATCCCCGGCAAGGGATATTGGTTCTTGACAGTTAATTGTTTCATCTTCTGATAATCCACACAAAGGCGAAGGGTAACATATGCCTTCTTCGCAAATAGGACAGGCGAACCCCATGGAGAAGTACTGGGATAAATGAAACCCTTTTCCTACAACTCCTCCAACTGCTTCTTGAGCTCTTGTAACTCAGGTGTAGCCATCCTATAGGGAGGAATGGACACCAGTGCCGCACCTAGCATGAGATCAATAGAGAATTCTACCTCAAGATCTAGAGGAAAACATGAAACGTCCTCTAGAAATACATCTCTGATATGATATACCACTGGAGGAAAGTCCAACTGTGAAGTCCCCTGGTCATCCAGATAGTGACTAGCAATCTGGGTCATCACCCTTTCTAGCCCATGAAGCTCAAGTCCTACTCGACTCGCCTGAACATCCCATTCGCCTCTATGATGAAAAGATTCACCCTCTGGTGAGATAAAACTCACCCTACGACGATAACAGTCGATGACTTCCAGGAAGGGAACCAACCAGTACATTCTGAGAATGACATCATATCCTATCATCTCTAGGATATAGAGATACCATAAGAAACGATACCTAGCAACCTCGAGAGGGCACTCTCTGCACTGACATACACCAGATGTTCTGGTCCCCAAGGATGTGTCTAGTGTCAATAAGTCGGTAGAAGAAAGGATGAAAAGACCAAGGCTCTACACAACAACAATAGAGATGATGATATGCGTAGAACTAGTATCAAAAAGAGATGAAGACAAAATTTATGCTACTAAAATCGTACCTCAAATAGTAGAAGTTCTGAGATCCTTCTCCTGATTGGTCTGCTCCACCGAAAAAGTCTGGCCTGCCCCGCGGCCCTGTGACCCTGCCTGACCACTCTGAGTTGATCCTCCCTACTAGAGCTGAAGGACTGGTGACTGACCGCCATGACCTCGACCTCTACCTCAGCCCGAATGGCCGCAAGAACTCCAGTTCCATGACTGGTGAGAAACTGGTGGTGCTACTCCTGAACGAGGAGTCGTGGAAGAACCCCGGTCACCAACTACTAGTGAGAACACCTGGTTGAAATGCTGAAGGTGACACATCTTGCCGCAAGATCAGCGCTACACTGGGTCTTTGTGGAACTGTGGCCTCGTGTGCCCTATCCTTGCACACTGGTAGCATACGACCTAGCTACGTGAAGATTTATCTCACCTCCTCGGATCACCCCGCGTAGGCTCCCTAAAGCGCTTCCTGCTGTCAAATCGAGGAACACTTGCTCTGGATGTAGAACCACCCTGGCTCGCAGCTCCAGAGTCTCTCGATTGCGCTCTGTAATCAGGTTCTAGTTGACGATGGATGCAATAGAAGTCAACTGGAAGATATTCACCTGTGAGCGGATCTCCCACCTAAGTCCATCCTCAAAATTCCTTGCTAAGAACACCCCACTTCCATCCGTTCGGGGTGTGAAATGCTACAGCTTGGTGAAATGAGAGGAATAATCCATGATGAAAAGAGTACCCTGCTCTAGACTCATGAACTTCCGGGCTCGATCGGCCCTTAGGGTCGCTAGGTAGAAGTAGTCGTAGAAGACGCTCTGGAACTCCTCCCAAGCCATGATCTGCTGATGACCCGCCTGTGAGATCACGTCCCACCACCTCTTGTCAGAGTCTCAGAGCATGTAGGTAGCGATCTTGACCCGCCTCTTTGGAGGTGTCTCTAGATTCTTGAAGATAGTTAGCATGGATTCCAGCCATGACTCTAGAGCCTGTGGTCCTCCTTCCCCCGAGAAAGTAGAAGGATGCTGCTACTGGAAAACCCGCGTCAAGTCTGTCATAGAAGTGTCAGGAGGTGGTGCTCCCTGAAAGGTCTACATCATTCTTATAAAACATTCCCCGAACTGCACATCAGCGCCTGCAAATGGTATGACAGCCAGTGTCAAGGCTGCCCGATTGGAGGATCGGTAGGAAGTCCCAGATCATCCATTTCTGTAATCTGATCATTTATTGACAACTGACGTACAATCAGAGGACGTCTTAGAGGCATATATCTGAAAGATCAAAATCATACCTTAGATTAGAAAAACATGGACAGAGAGAAAAGGAGTACAAAACAAAAATAGGAAAAGGAAACACTCAAGATTTTCAAAACATGACTACACGACATGTATAAACTCTACACAGAGTGTACTTAACACCACTCCCCTACCTGTGTCTCCATGCATGGCTAACCCACACGGTCATATTAAACTAAGACTACACGACGTGTACCCATGGACATGGAGTGTTGTAGAAAAGGTTTCAATAACCCATGTTGTTAGTTACACATCCGACTACACGGTTGAGGCTACACGGCGTGTTCCGAACAAACACAGCATGTAGTTGAGGATTTTCCTGACCCATGTTGTTGGTGACACGACCAAGTACAGGGCGTGTTCTGAAAAAACATGGCATGTATAGGAGTAGAGAACACCTTCCATTGTTGATTGTGACACTTCCGGGTACTGAGAACAAGGATACACGGCGTTTTCATACACAACACGGCGTGTATGACAAGAGCTTCCCTGACCCGTGTTGTTAGTTACACGGCTGCGTACATGCTTAATAATACACGGAGTGTACCTACCATACACGGCATGTTCCGGGAAATTTTCACAACCCCTGTTTCTACTCACACATTCAGTGAAACGGTTTAAAACTACACATCATGTATATATAAAGTGCACACCGTCTGTTCAGGGTTTTTCTGGGCAGTAGCTCTGAAACTGCACTGAAGCCCAGAAAACATTGAAAAACGATCATGAAGGTGCCAAAGTCTGATCCTTGAGGGTCCATACACTCAACGAATCAAAGCTTGGCATCTAATACAGTCATATATAGGAATAAACAAGTCAATGATTCACCAATTTCCGATCCAAGAGGGCCCATAAAACCTCAAGAACCAAAAATTGGCATTCATTTACGCAAAGTATAAAACAAAAACCTTTCTATAAAACTGAAGAGATTCTATCAGGCATCTATCACATCATCATGCATAATCTACACAAATATTATCACAAAAACATGCAATTGCTAATTCACCCTGGATGGCATGGCAAGAATGCGGGGAATGTGATTTCTAAAAAGTGCCTATATGATGCATGAGATGGTATACCCTCATCTCATCAGGTTGAAACAGAAATAGAACCACAATATTAACAACAATAACAACACAAGGTATGTGAATCACTCTTGGAAAAATCATAATAACCGGAAAATCTCAAAACCAGAAAACTGTAATAATTGAGGTAGTATTGGTTTTTCTGTACACATGTTAGCTACTCCCGAGCATAGCTTGATACCATGTACTGAATCCGTCCTATCACTGGCTAAAGGCTCCAAACAGTAAATCAAGAGAAAAGAAGTCCTCTGATACCACTTTGTAATGTTCCAGTTCCAGAGGCCACCCATAGGCGCCCCGTACCCAGTTGGTCACATGGCCTCAAGCACATTTTCCCAAATGCCAGAGACTACCGACTAGCAGCGAGGGTGATTCCGATGCTTTCTCCGGGGCGCGCGCCCGTCCTTCCGTGGGGGAGGACGCGCGGCGCTTCTGTTGCCCCGCATTCCCGCTTTCCAATGGCGGGCGGCATTCTCTCCTTATTCAGGGACGACTGCTCCTTGATCGAAACGGGATGATGGGATGTCGGTTCTTCCTCCTGCGGATTCCTCCTCAGAACTCGTCACCTAGTCCGGGTCTCCCTTATAGATTTAATACGTAGTTTGTGAAGCTCTTCCCAGTGCCATGTTTTCATGGACTCCGGTTAATTACACTGCTTCTGTCGGGCCATTCCAAAGGGTCCAGTCAGGGCAGCAACCTTCAGTCAGAGGAGTAGTCACGTTGAGGCATCAGTAGCGTGTCTGCATGCTGGGGTACCTGGCATGTCTGTCTGTTATCCTTGATCACAAGGCTTCTCAAGGGCATGGAAGCCCGAGGCATCCCACATCGAGCGCGGGGAATTATATGTCGTAGACACATATCTGAGGTTTTCCTCAGCTTCCTGTGTTCAACACAGGGTATTCCGCAAGTTTAACGTCCAGCGGAGACGGATCAACCCAACCAGAGCATTGGCTAGGATAGATCGGATTGAGGGATCCTCCTTGAAGGGATGTCGATACCGGAGCCAGCCCATGGGCGATTGTGAAGAAGATCGTACCGACATGGTCTGACCAGGATAAGACGGTCCGGGCGAGAATCGGAACAGGCGGTAGGTTTATGAATGGAGTGGAAGGAGAGTGAAATGGGACCATCGCAGGGGGGGGGAGACAGTGAAGTTGGGCTTGAGCCTTGACGAGGCTTCCTACGTATCCCCGTGGCAGGGAATCAAAGTCCGCATAGTTCGGGACGGTGCCGGTAAACTGACGTGAAGCTGGACCTTGGACCGATGAATGTCGTCAGCAAACCAACGTGAAGGTGGACCTTGGTCCGATGGACATCGTCAGCGTACCGACGTGAAGGTGGACCTTGGTCCGATGAGTGGTGGGCTTGAACCTCTGGAATGCTTCCTACGTACCATGCCTCGACATGGATCAAAGACCTCGTAGTTCAAGAGATGGTTGGGTCGCAATGTCTTACCACTGGACCGGAGTGTAGTTTAACGTCGTGCTGGACGGAGGTGAAACCCGACGTGAAAGACGGGTGGGCTTGAACCACATAGAGGCTTCCTACGTACCATGCCTTGACATGGATCAAAGACCTCGTAGTTCAAGTGGGGTTTTTCGGTGAACCGACGTGAAAGTAGACTCGTGGTTCCACTGGTGGTGGGATTGAACCTCATAGAGGCTTCCTACGTACCATGCCTTGACATGGATCAAAGACCTCGTAGTTCGCAAGGGAACGCGCAGTTTAATGTCATGATGGACGGGAATGAGACCCGACGTGGAAGAATGACTGGTGGGCTTGAACCTCGTAGAGTCTTCCTACATACCATGCCTTGACATGGATCAAAGACCTCGTAGTTCAATATGGGAATGCAGTTTAACGTCATGTCGGACGAAGGTGGGACCCGACGTGAAGAAACGATGGGTGGGCTTGAACCTCAAAGAGGCTTCCTACGTACCATGCCTTGACATGGATCAAAGTCCTCGTAGTTCGGAGGGAGATGAGGGGTCAGGGTCGGTGCTCACTCTAAGCCCACGTGAGTCATGCTCGGTGTGAGAAACAAGAGGTTGCAAGGACCTGACGATCACGTCGCGAGGGGGTGCGTCCGTGAGAAGCGAAGAGGGGCTTACGCGTTGAGCGGCCCATGGTGTTGGGACTTACTCTAGGATGGAGGCCTAGAGGGGGGGGTGCCTCATTCCCTATCACTCCCTCCACTGACCTTGGTAGTGGGGAAGTACAGAGATGCACGGGTGCAATCATCCGTACGAAAGGTTAGGGGCTTACGCTCTGAGGTATCCCTTCCCCTACGAACATACGCCACTCCGACAAGGAGGATCTCATTCCATGTACGGAAGAGTTCCATCCCCGTGGAGACGAGTGGTGTAAAGAATGTTCGAGCTGGGGGGACCCTTCGTGAGGGAGATGAGGTTGGGTCACAGTTTAACGCCATGTGTCGAGGACGTAGTGCTTGGCAGTTTAACGTCCTGCAGCTCGGACGAGGTGGGTTCACTCCACACCCCTAGGACTTACATAACCGGTACCCTCTGGTCCTTGGGGAAGGGAAGGTACCGGTAAGGCCATGGTGATGGGGGGTCGTGGAACGAACCATCGAGGGGTCCACGTTAGCGTGACTATGCGAAGAAGAAATAGCCGTTAGCGTGCCTATGTGAAGAATCATTAGGCGAAGCAACGCTACGGGTGGTATTGTCCATGGGAATTTGAAATCACATCGTGCAAACTTGGAGGGTCGCACGGGAAGAGGAATCGCTAAGCAGAGGAGTGTGCTTTGCGAAGTGGAGTGCCTCTGCCTTAGCATGGGGCATAAGTGTGAGTGGAAGGTGCTTCGCGTAGTGGAACAGTGTTCGCGGAGCACTGCCTCACGAAGAAGGGGTGCCTCGCGAGGCAGGGTCCTGCGAAGTAGTGTGCTTAGCGGTGCGTAGTTATCCTGCCTTGGCATAGGGATCACTAGCTTGGGTTGGGTGTTTCGCGAAGCATAAACGCTCCGCGGCTGCCCGGGTTACCTTGGGAATCCCCTTCCTCCGCGAACGCCCTTGAGCTTCGCGAAGGGCATCCCTCTCGGAAGAGGGGCTCAAAACGAGACAAAGCAGAGGCTTCTCATGAAGTAGAAATACCTCGCGGAGCTCATGATTCCCGGGGAAAAGAGTGCTTTTCTATTTGGGAGAGGAGAAGCCGAAAGGTCGGATTGTCCGTCCTCGGGAATCAAGGGGAGTCCAGTATTTATAGGGAAGGGGCGCCGCGAAGTAGGGATCGCGCGCCGCCTCGGGTGCTTCGCGGCGGCTCGCGAACGTCAAATGGGTTTGCGGAGGATTACCGCCTCTGGAGCTTCGCGGCGGCTCGCGAACGTCAAATGGGTTCACGGAGGATTACCGCCTCTGGAGCTTCGCAACGGCTCGCGAACGTCAAATGGGTTCGCGGAGGATTACCGCCTCTGGGGCTTTGCGGCGGCTCGCGAACGTCAAATGGGTTCGCAGAGGATTACCGCCTCTCGAGCTTCGCGGGGCCGCAATGGTTGGGGCGCTTCGCGGCGGAGCTTCGCGAGGCAGCGCGCCTGCCTTTTTCGTTCCTTTCTTCCGGGCCACATTTTTGGCACCAACAAATTCCCCCCCTCATACTTGGAGCCGCGGAGGGCGAAGGGTCGAAGTCTGAGGGAAAATCGCCAAAATTGTCGGTGGTTCGCGATGCGGCTTCGCGAAGGGGGCCGCGGTGCTGACCGGGGCCGCAGATCCGAACGCGCCGCGATGCTCCGTGCGGGTGAGGCGTGCCGCGATGCTCCGAGGTCGCCACCTATAAAAAGGGGGTCTGACCTCTTTTGTCTTCAGGTGCCTTCCTTGTCTTTTTGTGCTCTCGATTTTGCGAAGCTCCGCATACTCTGCGACAGCACTCCGCGAATCGAGCTTCGCGGCGAACCGCGGGTCTCCGACTCTGCGTCCGCGCCAAGTGAACCTCTGTTTGTCGGCGTTGGCTGGACTTCGCGGCTTGGTCTCACGAACGATCTTCGCGATCCAGCTTCGCGGTCGAGCTTCGTGGTCGAGCTTCGTGATCCATCCGAAAGAATCCTTTTCTGAGGGCCAGAGTTAAAATGGCCCATCAAGAAGCTGTCTTGGGGGTCCTTGTAGATGTTGCTCGCCGAGATGAGATGGCCAACCGTCCAAGCTTGGGGGTGATGATCCGGAGCCATTCGGACCACATTTCTTTGACAGATCTGCTCTCAGAGGGCCAGAAATATTATCCGCAGTGCAAGAAACTGCCGTTATACAGCTTCGGGCTGAGGGATGACGTCTTCATCCCTGAGGCGAGAAGGGATGAACCGGCTTGCTGGTTCAGGAGCACACTGTGCCAGCACCAATGGTTCAGGGCGGCCGATGGTCATGCGCGGGAGGATTTCACACCCATCACCGCTGACTGTCTCCACAACCATGTGAATGATATCGACGGGAGGCCACTGCAACCGGAGACGTCCCCTCCTCTCTACCGCACCATGCTGAAGGCGGCTTTGCAGGATCCAAGGAAAGGATGGTCTGATGAGTGGGACCTGCGCCATGGCGGCAATTTTACCGATGACTGGGCCTGGGCCTACTGGGTAGGCGCCTCATGCGAGGAGTTCGGGGATGAGCTGAGGAGAGTGGGATTGTATGAGGCGGCGTGGGCCTCCCAATTCCACATTTACCAACCAAAGCAGCTAATGCCGGAGTTGCTGAGTAGATGGTCATCTAGGACCAACACTTTTCACCTGCATCACGGGGAGGTGGGCATCAGCCTGTGGGATGTCCACCAGATTTCTGGGGTCCCAATCTCGGTGGCCATGTATGAGGAGTTCCTCCCCGTTGCCAGCGCGTGGGGGGATGCGGAGCAAATGCCGCGACTGGCATCGGCATTGATGGCGCTTTTCCCTTGAGAGGACAAGGAGGCAGTGAGGGACGTCCACTTCAGGAGGTGGTTCAAATGCTTCCTGGATTTCCCAGAGAATCGAGAGTTCCCTCCGAGGCCTCGAACTTGTCCGAGGGCGGCCCAACGGGGCAAGGGGCACTCGTATTGGCGGGTCTTGGAGGACAGCCAATAGAAGACTTGGGGTTTCAGTGTCAGCACTGAACAACATCCAATAGTCAGGCTGGCGGTATTCATCGTGGCTCTCATCTGTGGGTGGATCCTATCAGTGAGGGATACAAGAATGGGGGTGCGGCCCAGCTCGTTCATCATGGCATCGATGTTGGCCATGGGGCAGGGGATCAATATGGGGATTCTGATGCTCACCAAACTGTACAGAATGCTGCGGCACATTAGTAAGGGCAAGGAGCCGCCAAGGATATGTGGGCCCTTCCACCTCCTGTATGGGTGGATCGCAGCGCACATCCGGGGGATTTACAAGTATCCAAACCCCATCTCGCCACCGGGATCGAACTTTTGCCCCTCAATCCTAAACGCAGTTGGGAGCTTCCCGTTCAAACTGGCTGTCCCGATGGTACTGAATCAGGTGTGGAGGGCGGATGAGTTCAACTTTCATCCCTTCCCATTGCTGACGAGGATGCTTACTGACGACGGGCGAGGAACGAAAGAACATCGGGCTTACCTTCTGGCCTTCCGAGGTGGAGTTTTGGTGGCTTGGATAGATCGTGAGCCAATCTGCGAACCGTACACCCCGCATCGTTTTGCGAGGCAGTTCTGGTGCCTCCAGCGGCTAACCCCGCAGGTCTACTGGGAGGTGCGCCACGAGGAGCACCCGTGTGTGTTGAGAGCAGCTATGGCTCATGTTCACACACGAAGATGGAAAGATGCGGATTGCATTGCCTCCATCCACCGCCGCCTTCGGATTACTGAAGGAGTACACCATCAGTTGGGAGGCTGCCTACCCAGGGGAGATGCTAAAGCAATCAACTATTCGGGTCGGTGACGGTGGGTCTTCTCCATCTCGAGGTTGGGGTCGGAGGTCAGCTAGGGCCTCTCATGGTAGCGAGGCTGCGATGACGGCGAGACCCGCACCGGCCGAGGGTACGGCAGCAATGGTGGATCCGGTGGTTCCGGAAGAGCAGGGCCATTCGGAGGGGCGGCCACCGAGGGGATTTTGTCGGATATCCACTCAGGCTCTGGGGAAGCGGCTGCCTCACATCGACATGGCAGAAGATGCTGTCTTTCCGGAAGATTGGGACATTTGGGATGTCAACTGACAATTCCTCAGCCCACCTGAGATGTGGGCCCACCTGAATCGCCTCGGGATGGAATTGCCAGGCATAGGCCCAGTTCAGGATGGATTCATGGTGTCTCCGGCGGAGGCGGAGCAATACCTGGAAGAGCTAGAGGATTACGTCCACTCTAGTGGTGTTCCTCGCCCAATGACGGATCAGGTGAGGGTACTGTTGAATCAGACGGTCCCCCCGCAGTTATCGGCTGCCGATCTGAGGGAGCGCTTCCCCTTGCCGGAGGAATCGGAGGACTCCTCTCGGGAGGATGAGGCTTGCAGAGGAGGGAGCCCACTAGAGGAGGGCGAGGTCGGAGGCCGAGGCTCAGAATCCGACGATTTCGCGGAGGCTCTCGAGGTAGAATTCCGAACTTCTCTCCTTACGACCTGTTCTTGGGTCCCTATGGACTTCTCACCGATGTTTAGGCCATTCAGGGGGAACTTGTTCGCAAGCCTCATTCTCGCCCCTTGGCGGGTGATGATGCGGGATCTTCAGAACCCGCGCCAATGGCTGCGTCCAGTTCTGCGTCTGGTGGGACCAGAGCATCCGTGGAGGCTCTCCCGGAGTCTCCAGACCTCCCAACAATATACGGAGGGCCTCGCCTCGGGGACCCTTTAGTACCGGCTCAGGAGCAGCGCCAGGTGGTCGATCTCTGTAAGTCTCCTCCACCGGTTCCCTTGTCACCATATGTAGACTATGTCTGCCAACTAACGTTCATGTTCCTCTCTGTCGTACAGTTCTTCGACTGGCGTGGGATGCTGCAGCAAGACTGGTCGGGATGTCTGGTGGCATCCCTCCTAGGGGCATGCCAGTGATGGTGGCGATAGTCCCCCACCTCCTCAAGCTGCGACGCACACCATCACTGGCGGTACAACCAGTAGGGCCGTACCTGAGGTCATCGAGGTGGACTCTGAGGAAGAGGATCAACCGGCCGGTCCCAGTCCTGTCGTGCCTGCGTCGGCGTCAGGTGTCGTACCAGATTCAACACCAGATGCAGATCCTACTGAGGAATTCCTGCAGACATATCCTGTGTACGAGCCTGCCAACGGCGCGGATTGGGACGAAACGACCTCCGATGAGGAAGACAGCAACATAGTCCGTCGCCGGTCGTGGAAGCTGATCACGCGCTTTATCAGGGACACTCCCCAGGCGCAATGGCTGGCCGAAATGGATAGGCTTCACTTGCGGTTGCGCGAACTGTGCGCTGGGGGAGTGGATGCCCAACGTCCTCATGCCCTCATCTGAGACCTCATGGCTGAGAAGATCCAGGAGCATGATCGTGGGCTGAGCGTGGGATGGCAGCGGAGGAAGGCGACCAGCATTAGGAAGCTCCAGGAGGCTGAAGGCGAGGTCCAACATATGCAGATCCGGGACAACGAGCTTTCAGCCACTCTTGATACGCAGTCTGAGTTGGTCTCGCGGTTGAAGGCCCAGCTGGCAGAGGCTGAGGAGCATTTGGGGCAGACCTCTGGAAGGATGGCTGCCGTCCAGGCCGAGGTAGAAAGGGTCAGGGCCAGAGTTGAAGAATTACGCCCCGCCGTTGCTGAAGAGGAGCGGGAGTTGAATCGGCGGCAAAAAGCTTTGGACGCCGCAAGTCAGCGGGTGGCGGAGCTGCAACGCTCTTTTGGCGAGGTTAACCCGTCCATGGGGGAAGTCAAACCCCGAGTATTGTGACAAACCTGAAAGAAACTTTTATTAGTACTCTCGTGCTTCAACTCTTTCTTTCTCCTTTGTTTTTAGTGTCGTGGCACGCACGATTTCCACTGTTTGAATTGCCTTGTTACATCCCTACAATGTTTTAAAAACGTTTGGTGACAATCCTTCAAATCCACATGGGTCGAGCCAAATGTGAGATGCAGGATGTAGTTGGCTTGATCGGAGGAGGAACTTCCAAGATAGCCAAATTACCGTTTCTTCAGTGTGCTATTATGCACGAACGGGGCAACGCCGGGGGAGCTGAAATCGGTCCAAACAGATGAAAATGGGAAGTGTGAATCACGATACCCAAATTCGGAACACTGTGGGGATGGCGTGACAATAAAGGACAACCGTTAACCGTGTCGGAAAAACAGTATCCTTACTGCATTAGCCTAAAATGGGGACAACAAATGAGGGTCGACCGTTGACCATGTTCGAAACACGGGACCATGTCACAAGTGTTGTCGATCAGTCCTTCGGGACGTTGGCCCAAGACAGTAGGTGGACCATAAGTCATACATCCATACTATTAGGGGGTCCTTCCAGGCATGACCCGTCTTTCGGAACGTTGGCCCAGGACGGTAGGTGAGCCGATGCGGCATGAGACCAGGCCGTTAGGGGGTTCCTTCAGACATGAAAGAGGACGAGGGTCCGAATAAGGGGCACGCAAAGCGTGGAATATGGAGTGATGGTTTGTTCAAACAGAATCCAACACTTCGGTAGTTACACCACCGTGGTGGGAGTACGCCAGATGGGCGCATCGGTCTGATCACGGATCATTCTTTCTTCCAGATAGGTCCTCTCTGGCGAGGGCTGGAAATGGGTAGGAACAAGATTTTGTGATTCCAGGGGATGAACCCTAGGTGAAATGCCTGGGTGTCTCTACGTATCCCACGTGATGATGGGAATCAAGCCGTACGTAGTTCTGGAAGCGCAGTTTAACGTCATGCGGGATGGGGAACAGCCCAACTGTATTGGCACACATCCTACCAAAACTACTAAGCCCACGTGAGTCGTGCTCGGTGCGGGAAACAAGCAGTAGTGGCGGGAATTTCCTGACACAGAAGGGGCAGGTTAGGGCAAAGGGAAGCTCGATAACTACCGGCCCAATGATACTAACACGATCATTTAGCGCACCTAGGTGCGTGAAGAGAAAGAGCCAAGTATGATGGAGTTCCACTTGAACATGAGGGAGTTGAAATGTGTGAATCCTGACGCTCGAGATTCGGATCACGATGATGGCGGCGTGACGATGGAGGATTACTGCTGACCATGTTCGCAACACAGCATCCGGTCGCATTAGCCTAAAATGGGGACAAACAAATGAGGGTCGACCGTTGACCATGTTCGAAACACGGGACCATGTCACAAATGTTGTCAGATATCCATAGGGACGTTGGCCCGAAACGATTGAAGGGCCCTTAGGTCCAGCATTCATGGAGAGCCCTTAAGCTTAGTATCCACGTCGTCCGAGGGTCCTTTTGGATGTGGCAGAGGATGAGGATCCAAATAGCGAGGTCACGAAGCTTGGTCATGGGATGAGGGGAATGTCCCTGTGAAAATCCCACGCTTCGGGCTCTTTGTCAAAACACATCTGAATACGGAAACGAAACGTATTAGAGAGAGGGAGCAGATTCCTTTCCCTTGGGGAGATCTTAGTTTAGGGTCATAGAATTCGGACCATGGATGGGTAAAGGGATCAGGGGACGCATGGCATCAAAACCTGATCTGAATGAGGACATAGTCCTACTTACCATGCGTTCTCTGAGGGAATGCTCGAGTCGAGGGACCGAACACAAGGGTTAGGCTGGGCCCACGGGGAAGCACCCGGGTGCTCCTACGTATCTCATAAGGATGGGAATCAAGCCATACGTAGTTATGGAAGGTGTCACGGTAAGGTACCAGTGCCAGGGAAGTGTGGGCATGGACCATGCACTAAAAGAAGCGGAATTTGATAAATCTTGTTTGTTCTTTAAGGTGAATGGTTTTTTTTGTGAAGAAAAAGACCTAGAATAGTAGGTCGTGATGTCGCCACAAGGATCAAGCCGTGATGGGAATTGAAAAATGGCATGGCACGTGACCAATACCCAACGTGATGTCCTCTACAACGAGGTCACCACAATGCAGTTCCGTTTTTCGTCGTGCGGCCAGGACGATAATGTCACAGTTTAGGGTCGTATGATAGGACCATGCATGAATTTTATCGTCATGAAGCACAGACGTGAAAATAAGATGTGAAACAGGGGGAGAAACTAGCTTCTTAAATGGGCTGTACCTGAAGACAGGGTGTCCGGGCGGTCCTACCTATCCTATGAGGATGGTAGTCAAGATGAACGTGGTTCTAGATAGATCTTGGATCTTAGTTTATGGTCTTAGAGCTCGGACCGTGGGATCCCCAAAGGACGCCAGATTGCAGCTTTGTCCCCCTGACATGCAAAGGTGCACTGAGGGATAGCGCCAAATGTGTTGAGATTCCACCTGGTCATGATGGGGTGGAAAATGATGTGAATCATGCAACCAACATTCGAGGACTGAAGAGGCTGGCGTGACGACAGAGAATTACTGCTGACCATCTTCGCAACACAGCATCCTGTCGCGTTAGCCTGAAATGAGGACTAACAAACGAGCATCGACCGCTGACCATATTCGCAACGCGGGATTTTATCGATTTGTTGTCCAAAACCCTCGGGGGTGTTGGCCCGTAACGGTAGGAGATCCCTTGGGCGTGGTATCCAGGCCGTTTTTGGGGGTCCCTCCGGGCGTTAAAGGTGATGAATGTCCGAATGGAGAGGAACATGAAGCTTGACAAGTGGAAGGAACTTGATCAAGTTGAATATGACACTCTTGGTCCAAGACCAGAGTACTCTTAACACATGGGTGAACCACTACAAGGGGTCAAGGGACTCGACTTGAGGGTAACCAAGAGATAGGGAATTCTCGGGAGAAGGGGGCATGGTGCCCAAAGCCTTGTATCATACCTACATATCCCCCTTCTGGGGAGGGATGGGCCAAGTGGCCTAGTTGACTGGGAGATCAGGAGATCTCTAAGAGGTGGGGCTGGACCCGAAGCCTAGACATTCAGGTGGTCCTACGTCTCCCATGAGGATGGGAATCAAGCCACACGTAGTTCTGAAGGGTGCCTTTTAATGTCATGCCGGACAAGGAATAAGAGGACTGAACCTCAGAATGGGGGCGTGCGTGGTGCAGCTATTGCAAACCCGATGTGAATGTGGACGTAGTCCCTCACTGCACCACGCAGACCTGTAATCAGGGTCCTAAAGGAAGGATTAGAGAGGTAAATTTTCTGAACTCAAGCTGGGCCCGGAGACAAGGGGTCCGAGCATTCCTACGCATCCTATCGAGATAGGAATCACGCTGAACATAGTTCCAGATGAGAATCTTAGTTTATGGTCTTAGAGCTCGGACCGTGGGTGGTTACAACTCCCGAGTAAGCACATATGTCAACCAAATCCCTAAGCCCACGTGAGATAAACTCGGTGTGGGAAACAAGGGGGGTATCCTCATCGCAATACTTGGGGCGTCCATCAAAGAGGAGTCGGCAGAGAGTTTCAAAGGGCACATTCGACACGACCTATTCACCCAACGCGCAGACGTGCATGGAGGAAATGTACCAAGTGTTCCGAGACTCTGATTGGACACGATGAAGTGATGAAGGGTGTGAATCGTGTACCCGACATTTGGGCTTAATGGGTTGGCATGGAGATAGAGTAAAACTGTTAACCATGATGGAAACACAGCGTCCATATCGCGTTAGCCTGAGGTGGGAACAACAAACGAGCATCGACCGCTGACCATATTCGCAACGCGGGATTTTATCGATTTGTTGTCTGAAACCCTGGGGGGTGTTGGCCCGTATCGGTAGGAGAGCCCTTGGGCATTGTATCCCTGCCGTTCTTGGGGGTCCCTCCGGGTGTGAAATATGATGAAATCCCTGATGCGGAGGTACGCAAAGCCTGGAAAGCGGGTGCGGATGTGTCTGAGTAAAGCTTGGCATTCCAGGTAATAAACCAGAGTACTCTTAAGCACATTGGTGAACCGCCGAAAAAGGGATTGATGAAACAGCTCAGTAGGGGGGGGAGCATGGAGTGGTCATTACGAGATCGTCGTGAATGAGGACATAATCCCACACCACACCATATAATCCTCTCATGGATGAAGGATCGGCCAAGGGGCCAGGATGGGATGAGGATTCCCGAGAGATGGGGCTGGACCCGAATTTTGGACATTCAGGTGGTCCTACGTATCCCATGAGAATGGGAATCAAGCCACACGTAGTTCTCTATATTTAGTTTAACGTCATGATGGACGAGAAGGGGAGCAATATACCCCGAAACAAGGGAGGTGTGCGGTATGGAGAAGAAGCCGACGTGAATGAGGATGTAGTCCCACACCACACCATACACCCTGGGTAAGAGGGGACCTGGGCTGTGGCCCAGAAAGGACAAGGGGCCTAAGGTCAGGCATCAGTCAGGAAGGCCTGACTGGTTTGCAGTTTAACATCTTACATGGGGAAGAGGGGCCAGGGGCCCAATGAGGCCAAGGGGCCTGAGGCTGGGCCTCGTAAGGGGAGTCTTATGGCATGGTACATAATACCGACGTGAATGAGGACATAGTCCTACACCACACCGTACACTCCGGGTGAGATATTGGGGAGAAGGCCAAGGGGCCTCAGATCAGGCATCAGTCAAGAAAGCCTGACTGGTTTGTAGTTTAACGTCTTACATGAGGACGAGGGTCGGGGACCCGAAAAGGCCAAGGGGCCTGAGGCTGGGCCTTGTAAGGGGAGTCGTACGGCATGGTACATGATCCCGACGTGAATGAGGACGTAGTCCCACACCACACCGTACACTCCGGGTAAAAAGGGACTTAGGCTGTGGCCCGGAAAGGCCAAGGGGCCTAAGATCAGGCATCAGTCAGGAAGGCCTGACTGGTTTGTAGTTTAACGTCTTACATGGGGATGAGGGGCCAGGGGCCCAAGGAGGCCAAGGGGCCTGAGGCTGGGCCTCGTAAGGGGAGTCGTACGGAATGGTACATAATCCCGACGTGAATGAGGATGTAGTCCTACACCACACCGTACACTCCTATGGGGGATCAGGGCCGTGGGCCCGATTGCAGGCACCGCCCAGGGAGAAGTTTGTTACCTCGTGACGGGGCAGAAAGAATCACCGCACTCTATGTCCGGGACATCTCAGGGTGGACCCGAAGATCCAGGACACTGTTGACCATGTTCGAAACACAGCGTTCCTATGGTAACCTGACATGGGAGTAACAAGTGAGCGTCGACCGCTGACCAAATTCGAAACGAGGGACTTGTATCGGCTTGTTGCTTGGAAAACCC
Organism: Viscum album; assembly: GCA_963277665.1. Taxonomy (NCBI): domain Eukaryota; kingdom Viridiplantae; phylum Streptophyta; class Magnoliopsida; order Santalales; family Viscaceae; genus Viscum; species Viscum album. Next base: position 677,317,943 of record OY728157.1, on the reverse strand, counting down.
TCGGGGGCATTGGCCCATATCGGTAGAAGAGCCCTTGGGCATTGTATCCAGGCCGTTCTTGGGGGTCCCTCGGGGTGTGAAAAAATGATGGAATCCCAATCAAGGAGTGGGCAAAGCATAGCTGTATCCGTGAAAGAGGCAAACATCCCCAAGGGGGGATGTGCAGCCGGGTCGAGGCTTGCTCGATGTGAGTTGGGGCAAAAGTGTGCACCCTACCGCGTCTTGGCCCAAAAGAGAAGATTTTGGCTTTTGGGCTGGGCCTACGGACGAAATGTCCGGGCGTTCCTACGTATCCCATTTGGATGGGAATCAAGCCGTACGTAGTTCTTGAAAGCCATGCAGTTTAACATCGTGCGGTGAGGACGTGGGAGGATAGAAGAATGGGAGTGGGCACATGGTGTGACCGTTACAAACCTTGCGCAAGAGGGGTTGTATGAATGGGGCTAAAAACACTACTCCTGTTGCACAAAGATTCTCCAAGGAAACTACCCCCAGGGGGGATAGTGGAAGAAAAATGCTTGGGGCTGGGATCAAGACGAGGCGTCCGAGCGTTCCTACGTATCCCATGAAGATGGGAATCAAGCCACACGTAGTTCTTGACATGCAGTTTAACGTCATGCGGGACGAGGGGCATTTCATTCGGGGAGGTGTACGGTATGGTACATGATCCCGACGTGAATGAGGACGTAGTCCTACACCATACCGTATGATCCCGTAAGAGGGTAAGTCGGGGAGAAATGAGGGGGCCTGGGGCCAAACCGTGGTCAGGGAGACCTGACCAGCTTGTGGTTTAACGTCTCGTGGTGAGGACGGGGGGCCAGGGACCCAAGGAGGCCAAGGGGCCTGAGGCTGGGCCTCGGTCAGGAAGGCCTGACCGGCCTGCAGTTTAACGTCTTGCAGTGAGGACGGAGATGCAGTTTAAGGTCGTGCGGGACCAAGTCGCAGTTTAGGGTCGTGCAGGACCCTCTCGAAGTTTAGGGTCGTGCAGGATCACTTTTTCCCTAGGCAAAGTATCGCTTGAGGAATTTGGCATTGGTGGGAGGGGTTATACGCTCTCCATCTGTGGTCACCAAGGAGTATGCTCCGTTGGGGTAAACCTTATGGATGATATAAGGACCTTCCCATTTGGGTTCTAATTTGGGCGGTTTCCTACCGGGAATCATTGGTGCTCGAAGGGCCAGTACCAGGTCACCCTGTAGAAAAGAGCGGAGACGAACCTTCTTGTTGAAGGCCCTCGCTATCTTGTCCTGATGCCTTTCCAGATTGTGCAGGGCACGAAGTCGGTTCTCGTCCAGTGCTTCCAATTCATCTAGACAGATATCGGCTAACTCATCTGATGTCTGGTGATCATAAACTGCAGTGCGTAGCGACGGCAACTGGATCTCAATGGGTAGGACGGCCTCAGATCCAAACACGAGGGAATATGGGGTCACCTGGGTAGAGTTGCGAGTTGTCGTCCGGTAAGCCTAGAGGGCATTGGGGAGCTTGTCTGGACAACTTTTCTTGTTCTGGCCAACCATCTTCTGCAGAATGTTAGAGAGGGTTTTGTTGAACGCCTCGATCTATCCATTTGCCTGCGCATAGTAGCGGGAAGTATGGTTTGACCGGATGTCGTACTTAGCGTACAATTTCTTTAATTCAGCTGCTCGGAAGTTGGTGTCGTTATCGGTGAGGACAGCGTGAGGGACTCCAAACCGGTGGATAATGTTGGAGCTCACAAAGTCAACGATGGAACGGGCCTTGACCTCTTTGAGCGGAACTGCTTCTACCCACTTGGAGAAGAAATCTGTAGCAGTCAAAATGAATCTGCACTGGCGGGCTGTTGCCGGTGGATACGGTCCCACTACATCAAGTCCCCACACCGCAAATGGCCAAGAGTACTTGGTGGGGTGGAGGGGCTCCGGCGGCCGATGCACGAAGTTGGCGTGTACTTGTCACGCGTTGCATCTCTTGGCGTATCCAATACAATCTTGGATCATAGAGGGCCAAAAGTACCCCAACCTCCGGATTTGATGGGACAATTTCGGCCCAGCTTGATGGGCTCCACAAGAACTGGCGTGATCCTCTTGCATAACTTGAGGTATCTCTACTCCTTGGATGAAGCGGAGGAGGACACCATCAAAAATCCGTTTATAGAGGACCTGCTCAAGACTGGGGCCGCTCTGGAGGGTAAATCGAAGTGCGCAGCGTCAGATTCGCTCACGCTCGGCCCGGTCGTCCGGGAGGCGACCATTTTGGAGATACTCAACAAAAGGCACCCTCCAGTCGTGAGTGGCTTCCACCACTGTGTCTGACGAACCCGGGACTCCCAATATGGAGGGTCTCGCGGTGAGATGACTTACCCGCAGGCCATCATCATCCTCTTGGGTGACGGGGGAAATGACTCTCCGGTGTGACACATGTATGATTAGGTCATCTTGCTCGGGTTCTGCGAGCGACTTGGCCAAGCCAGCCAAGGTGTTTGCTTGACCGTTCTGCGACCGCGGGACATGGGTAACCTCTGGTCGAGAAGAGAACTGGGCCATTAGGAGGAGGGTGTACTCCAGCAATGGTGCAAGGTCTGGCTTCCTGACGATGTAGTCGCCATTAACCTATTTGATTACCAGCTCGGAATCTCCCTTCACATGTAGATGGGGAACACGGATCTCAAGGGCCAACTCGAGGCTGGTGATGAGAGCCTGGTACTCTGCCTCATTGTTCGTACAACCTTCATACAACAGGAACGAGTACGGCAGGACGGCTTGCACCGGGGTAATGAAAACAATACCCAGACCCACTCTGTTGAGCTTGGGGTCGTTGAGCCTTCTACCGGTGGGGCTCCGGCAGGCGCCGTCGAAATGCATTTGCCAACACGGGACAGCATGATCGACTGAGAGGATCGTCTCGTCGGGGAAATCCAGGTCCAAGGATTGATCCGCGGAGGTTGGATGGCCAGCTAAAAAGTCTGCCAATGCCTGTTCCTTAACGGCCTTCTGAGGCACGAACCTGATATCAAACTGCTGGAGAATCACCACCCACCGTGCTAGTCGGCCAGTAAACATGGGGCGGTTCAGAATGTACTTCAGCGGATCTACCCGAGAGATCAATTTCACCTCGTGGTGTTGCAGGTAGTGCCGCAACTTCTGCATGGAGAAGACGAGCGCAAGGCAGCTCTTTTCGATAGGGGAGTATCTGACCTCCATATCGAGAAGCATGCAGCTGAGATAGTAGAGACTGTTCTCAGTACCCTCATTATTCTTCTGGGCGAGCAGCGCACCGAGGGATCTCTCCAGGGCGGTCACGTAAAGGACCAGTGGCTTTCCGAAGACGGGTGGAATCAAGACCGGAGGTTGGAGCAGGTACTGCTTGATTTCCTCGAAGGCGGTCTGACACTCCTCATCCCATTCATAGGTGGCGCCCTTCCTCATGAGCTGGGAAAAGGGCTTACATTTGCCGGCCAGATTCAAAATGAATCGGAGTATATAGGCTATGTGGCCTTGAAGGCCTCAGATCTCCCGAATGTTGCTCGGGGGAGGCATTTGGCTGATGGCCTTGATCTTCTCCGGGTCGATCTTGATACCTCGATATCTGAAAAAAAAGCCCAGAATCTTCCCGGAGGTGACCCCAAAAGCACATTTCAGTGGGTTCATCTTCAGGTGATGAGAACGGAGGAAGCCGAACACTTTCTCAAGGTCTCTGAGATGGTCCTGGCGCTGACATGATTTGACTACAAGGTCATCCACGTATCATTCCACCAATGTCCCGAGGATCGGTTTGAATATGCGATGCATGGCCCTCTGATAAGTGGCACCTGCATTTTTCAAACCGAATGGAATAACTTGGTAACAAAAGGTACCTTGGGGAGTCCTGAAGGCAGTGGACTCCTCGTCTTCGGGGGACATCTGGATCTGGTTATACACGGAATACCCATCCATGAAAGAGAGGGCTTGGAACCCGGCCGTGGCATCAATCAACAGCTCTGTCACCGGGAGTGGGAAGTCATCCTTTGGGCATTGGCGATTGAGATCACGGAAGTCGATGCAGACTCTGATCTGTCCATTCTTCTTCCTGACCGGCACAATGTTGGCAAGCCATTTGGGGTATTGGACCTCCTTGACGAAGTTGGCTTTGATTAGCTTTTCAACTTCGGCCTCAACCATAGCACCATGGGAAGGGTGCATCTTCTTGGGAGAGGCTGCTTAAACCCATGATGTTTTTCCGGGAGGCCCAGACGGTGGACGACCACTTGGGGATCCAACCCCAGCATTTCATCATAACTCCAGGCAAACACACCACGGTGCTGTTTGAGGAAGTCTACGTACTGCTGCCGCTCCTCGAGGGACATGGCTGCACTGATCAATGTGGGTCTCGGATCTGCCTCGCTACCAAGGTTCACCTGTACCAGTTCATCAACCGTGGTAGAGACGCCTTCTTCAAAGGCTGGGGGAGCATCCTCCATGTCTTCCTCTCCAGCCATGGGGGAACTTCCCGCGATGGGAGATACTTCTGGGCTCTCAAAACCCGAGGGGCAGCTGGTGCCGGCTTGGGCAGCAGTGGTCATCACATCATGAGACTCACTTGCCATCGAGACCATGGCAATGAAGGTAGTCGACCCTATCCCATCTGGCCTTCGTCCTAAAGGGCCACGTTTGATGATATCAAAGCAATGGTGACGTGTCGGCCTGAGTCGGTTAATTCCAGCCCGGCGGAAGAGACACGTATGGCGCACCGCCGTTGTCATCAGCTTGACGTCTCGGTACCGTACATGGGTAGGGGGTTCCAGAATGACTTGAGCCTGGTTGATGTTGGAGTACGAGGTGATTTTCCGTTGTCGCTTAGACACTGGAGCATGCCTTCCTTGCGTACCCGAAACAACGAAACATTGTCCCATGTCGGGGGTCGTGGCCTCCAACCGGGGGATCGGGAGGATGTAGGCGTCATCCATGCTTGCCCAGGGATCACTTGTGATCGGGGCGGGCTCATCCTCACTTACCAGGATTTGCTTGTCCTTACTTTTGTAATAACCCACATCCAGATAGCGGGCTTCACAAGAAGCGAAAGGGGACGCGTCTCCTTGGAGCACGCCTACTCGACCGTTGAGCGAGTACTTGAGGCATTGGTGATACGACGAGGGGACCGCTGCATGCAGATGGAGCCATGGCCTACCCATCAATGCGTTGTAGGCGGTGTCCTGAGAAACAACCATGAACTCGGTGCTGGCAATTAAGCCACCGAACTGAGTCTTCAGGCGGATCTTGCCGACCAGGGTTTGCTCTGTCCTGTCGTACCCCTGGATCCTGAGGTCAGAGGGAGTTAAATCACCTTTGGACAGACCCAGCTTTCGCAGCGTCCGGGTCGGATTTAGATTGATTCCAGAACCTGTGTCAACGAGGCAGCGGCGGACTTCCACACCATTGAAGTGGCCAGTGATATACAGTGGGAGAATGTGCCCCTGTATAGGAGGGTCCTCATCTTCACCGGAGAACGAGATAACCGTCTGACATTCGGCGTTTTCAATCGTCTCGGTATGGAAGGCTTCTGCAGCTGCTACTTCCGTCTCACACTGGAGGGGGCTCCTTAGGGCATTGGCGAGTGCCTCACGCATTTCAGATGACAGGCGAAGGTCCTCAAGGATGGAAAGCCTCGCCGGGATTCTGGCCAGGTGCTTCAGAACATCGTACATTCGTGCCAAACGCAAACCTATGCTTACAGGAGGTCGTTCGGCATTTGGATGCACAGCGGGTCTGGATGGCTGAACCGACGAGTGACTAGTACTGGGTACATCTTGCTGCCTACCAGTAGAAGCCTGAAGAGTAGTCGCCGGGCTATGATCGGAGAGCGGAGGCTGGCCTGTAGCTGGGCAAGACTGACTGTGATACGAACGAGGCAGCTCCCCCCGATCCAGTAGCACAAACGGCGGTGGAGGTAGAGCCGATGGTGTTGGATGGGTTTGCGCGTGCTGAGATCTGCGCTGAGCCTGCTGCCTGGTCTCGGTAGCGTGCACGGCTTGGCCATAGGTGCCTGCTGATGTGCCTCGATGACCGGTGCGATTGCGATTCCTTTGACGTTGACGTCGGTTGGAAACGTTGAGGAGGTCTCCCTGGGGTTCCCCCTCGTCGGGAGTCATACAGGGCTTTACCAGCTCCATGGTGTTAACCGAAGCGTACCCTTGGCTGTCGCTCGAGGAGTCATCCACCGCTGGGTGGATCCTGGGAGGAATCCCCATTTCGGGGGGCATAAAGTCGCCGAGAGTGCAGGATGATGACCGCCCTGGCGGTGCACGTTGCTTCTTCTTGCGTTGCTGCTGCTTTCCCTTTTGGGCAGAGGTCGACTGTGAAGACGATGCGGAGGCACCGGCTACTTCTTCTGAAGGTTCCTACTGCTTCAGGTGCGCCCAGATGATACCCTGGGCACGGACGACGGTTTTTCGAGCCATCCAGTCGTCATATTTCTGGGATCCGCGGATAGGGACCTGCTGCCACTCACCTTCACTGTCGCTGCCGATCTCTGATCCTACAAAAACACCTGCCACTTGCGCTGGTGCTGGGCCCAACTTGACTATGTTGTTGTTGACCTGGTCCTGAAGCAAGTCTTTAAACACATAGCATCGCTTGAGGGTGTGCCCCAGGATCCGATGATAAGGGCAGTAGTTGGGGTGATCGGTGAGATGCGCCTCTGCCGGTCTTTTTCACTGAGGCAGACGCACAATCCCTTGCTCTAGAGCACTTCGGATGTAGCCAGGGACCTGATTTTCGTTGAACGAATAGGTCTGGTACCTTCTTTCTGGATAAGGGGCCATGGGGGCCTGGTCCTGACGAGGGGCCGGAGGGGCCTTCCGAGGAGGCAGCGCCTGATTGTCTCGCCGAGGTGGTGGTGGCGCGTTGCGCGGGGGAACCTGTCGGTTCTGAGGCGGTCGCTGCTGGGCGGGAGCCTATGCTTGAGGTGGAGGACCTCTACGGGGTTGCGGGGGTGGTGCCGCCGGCAACAATTCCATCTGCCTCAGGGCTTCTATTTGAGCCGCCGCGGCGGGTTCAGCCCAGGCGGTTCTCCTGGCTGGGATCATAGGGGGCAACAAACGTGCCTGACTGGCCTGTTGCAGGGCTTCCTCGAGGCATTGAGCCTTGTCCGAGAAATCTCTAAACCCTCCATGGTAGTTCTGGGTAATCAAGGAGGGTACCAGCTCTGTCTTGACATTCCCCACACACATCATCAGTAATTTCTCCTGAGTCAGTGGCATATCGAGGGAATACGTAAGTCCCTTCCACCGGGTGATGCAGTCTGCGACTCGCTCATCAGGCCTTTTCTTGCACTTGAAGAGGTCTGCAATGCTGGTCTTCCGTGTGGTGGATCTGAACTGGTATAAGAACTGCCGGCGAAGATCCTCCCAACCGGTCACCGATCTGATAGGGAGCTGGCTGTACCAGACGAATGCCGGACCTTCCAATGTCTGTACGAAACATCAGAGCTTGGCGGCTTCTTGCTGATCTGGGGTCCCCAGCATGGGGCCACACCTGGAAGAAAAATGAGCCAAGTGCTGGGGCGGGTCCCCTGTCCTGTTAAAGGGAGAGAAAGTGGGGTTCCCAAAACCCGGAGGCACGGGCATATCATCCACCCACACGGGATAGGGCTTGTCATCCAGTGGGACCGCCACCTGCCGCGTTTCCAATGCCTCGAGGCAGGCTGTGAGTGCCACAATAAGGTCCTCCAGGTGGGGGTCCCTGTCTTGACTGGGATCCCTAACCACAAGTGCATTTCCAGGTTCTTCAACACGGTAGACGGCTTCGGCTGTTCGTGGGTCAACTGGCTGGACGACCTGCTGGGTGACTGGGGGAACCCGGGTTGGATTCTTCAGATTGTCCCGTCGCTCGGGGGGGTTTGGCGAGACGTATCGCGCCCTCTTGCCGTATGTTCCGGCTTCCGCCCTGTCTGCGGCAGTAGCATGATCAGGGTAGCCCAGAGGCATCTCGCCGGGGGGAAATTGTTCCTGCCCCTGCTGCCCCAGCTTGGGATTACCATAGTCGGGTCATCGCTCTGCGGCGCGTTCAGCCAAGAGTTCGTCAACCAGCCTTTTCTGCTCAGCAAGCTGCTGGCGTAACGTGGCCTTCTCGGGATCTTCGTTCGTTTTCTGCACAGAAGCGGACAGGTCGGAGTGCTTGACTGTTCCGACGTGCTCCTTACCCTTTCCAGTGTTTCGACCGAGTACCAGCGACTCAGTGGGTACAGGGAGGCCGAGCAGGTTTCTCTGCTGACAGGTAACTCTCCCTGACGGGTCAAGCAGCGGCGGTACGCCCTCGGGTGGTAAGTCTCCATCAAGGAACTCAAGCTCATCTTCCTTATCCACAACATCGGCCATGTGGACTGTGACCCCTCTTGAGGGCATATCATCGATGTCGCATAGAGAATCGGGCTGTCGTCGGATAGGGTCGAAGAGGAGAGCGGCATAGTGTCCCCAACCATGGACTTGCACATGGGGGGTGGCTTCCCTGACGATTCTGCGGAGTGCATTAAGACTCTGAACGCATTTTCGTTGAAGGGCGCTCTGGTGGCCTAGCGACTTAGGGTGCTGGGCCACAAGAAGTGCGGCTGCATCGATCAGGCGGCACTGCTCGCCGATTTCTTCGAAGTGCTCACGACTTCATGGGTACACCACCCGTTAATAACGGGGGCGGAAGTGTGTCGCCCACAGGGTTCGACAAAAGCACCCCACTTTTTCAGGGGTAAGAGACTCTGGTATGCGGAAATTCAGTGCCGTTGTCGGCCAGAACTTCTTCGGGAAGTAATCCGCTGCAAGGATGCTCTAGAAGCTCCTAGGATCGGACTCAGGGTCTGGCCCTGTGTTGCCCCACTCTTCAACCGGGGGCGGCTGAGGAACCAGTAGCGGTACCAAGGCGGACCTTTGGTATAGTAAGCTCGGAGGTGGAGAATACGACAAACGATCTGACTGGCCTCCGAATTCCGGGCCATCCTTCGAAGAGTGAGGTGACCTGGCCACGATGTCACGATACGATGGGCTGATAACCACAGCTTCTGGAACAGGAGCCGCGGCTACTGGCGACAGGTCGTGTCATCGCTCTACCGTCGTTGGCCCCCAAAATAACTCTACGTGATCTCTGGTAGAGGTAGAGGGCTCCTCTGGTGACAGAGGCGGCAATTGCGTGGTCGAGACCTGCAGAATTCCCAGGATTTCTTTCTCTTGGATGTACCTGCGGAGAGAGACGGGAATCCAGTGGACCTCAAATTCTGGGAGAACGAGGCTAACGCGTCTGGTTCCTGCCCCAGTCCTTGATACAGAGGAGCGGGGAGAAGGTTCCATCGCTGAATCACATTCCGCTTCCAAATCAGAGAAGTGGGAAGGTTTGATCTCCACCTGGGCCTTCCCAGGATTCTCCTTGTGGCGGTGACGACCCGCTCTTCTGCCCCGGGGTGGCTCTTCGGGACAGGGTTGACCCCTATCGGGCAGCCTCGGGGCGGCGCTAGCGCCATGGCGGAGAGGGCCCCCACTCGAGATAGCCGGGGTGCGAGGGGAACCGGGGAAAATGTCGAAGGGTACATGGGGAGGACCTCCATGAATAGTACCCATGTGGGCGGGGCCTCTGTTGGAACTGGCAGGAGCATGGGGAGGACCTCCATGGTCGTTGCGAGTGGAGCGAGGCCGACCTTCACTCCTCGAGTTGCTGGGGCGAGGAGGACCTTCGCCGGTTGCAGAGAGGACGTAGGGAGGGACCCCACGTTGGAGAAGGACCGGATGGACGGTGCCTTCAGAAGGATGGACTCCATACCCTGTACAGCGGGCGCGGGAAATGTTTCTGCGGTGAGTGTCACTATCGCGGGGCAGGTCTTCCTGCAGGATGGGGGTATCACGAGGCATGCCTCCATGACGAGCCTTGGAGCGGGGAAGGCCCACGCTCTGTGGAGTAGTGGTACGGGGAGGACCTCCGTACAGGGTGGCATTACCGTGGGTTAGCTCGCGGCGATCACCACTTAGGCCTGAAACCTGGAGAGTCAACCCAGCCTGCCCGTGGGGCGGTTGGGTCTCGATCCTGGTTGGGTGAAGGAGTGCCCCTGCTCAATGTATGCAGGGTCTTCACGATACACGTCGGCGGTGGCTCAGGCCACTGTAGCTGTCGATGTTGACGCGCCTAGGTGAGCGTCCTCAGCCCGAGCCCGACGCTGATATCAGGTCAGGCGGGCTGGTGCAGGTGGTGCAGGGACTTAGTCTGCCTGCTCTTCCTGCAGGGCCGGACGGCGGCGCTGACGCAGCCGGGCGGGAGCTCTCGCTTGGGGCCCTTGGGTCGGGACCCTGAGCGGGCTAAGCCGGACGGTGCCCACCTCTTCAGCGTAAGGCGAGGAGTCATCAAGGCGTTCCGAAGACAAGCTCCCAAAGCGGTTGAATGTTGGGGTGGGGAGCAGAGGCTCCCTGCGCGGCCTGTTAGGGCGGCGTTGACGGCGGGGCCTGGAGGCCTCCAGGTCCAGGCGGGCCATATCCCGGGTTGGGATGACCCCTTCTTCCTCATACCTGCGCACGAGGTTGTCGATCACCCTTTGTTGGATGACCTCTGACGGGGAAAGGGGACGTGGGCGTCCCGTATTACGTGGCGTGGCGTCCGTCGTGGCGGTAGCGACGCTACGTGGGGTGGTCGTCATGGTGTTGCCCCTGCCCCTCCGTGGGCGAGGAGAGAATGGTGACCACATCTCTGAAATAACAACCTAGTTCCTGGGAAACGAAGGGATCAACTCATCAGTACTGAGAGGCAAAGGATTGACAGCCAGTGCCCCAGCGTTCTTCCATTCTCCATGTCTGTGAGAAGGATCCACGCCAACACGCTGCAGAGCGGAGTGCCCCACGTCCTACTATCCCGACTTCCGGTGAGTTTCACGACATGCCCTCTATTTTCTTGGCGGGACCAGGCACCAGATATCTGGATCCGGTGACACGTCAATCTACTGGTGTCTCAAACGCTACTAATCTTCATATTGAGGGGAAGAATTTCACGTCGGGTTCACCATTTCTGTTTCTGACACTTTTACCGGGGCGCGCGCCCGTCCGTCCGTGGGGGAGGACGCGCGACGCTTCTGTTGCCCCGCATTCCTGCTTTCCAAAGGCGGGCGGCATTCGCTCCTTATTCAGGGACGTCTGCTCCATGATCGAAACAGGATGATGGGATGTCAGTTCTTCCTCCTGCGGATTCCTCCTCAGAACTCGTCACCAAGTCCGGGTCTCCCTTTTAGATTTAATACGTAGTTCGTGAAACTCTTCCCAGTGCCATGTTTCCATGGACGCCGGTTAATTACACTTCTTCTGTCAGGACATTCCAAAGGGTCCAGTAAGGGCAGCAACCTTCAGTCAGGGGAGTAGTCACGTTGAGGCATGAGTAGCGTGTCTGGATGCTGGGGTACCTGGCATGTCTGTCTGTTATCCTTGATCACAAGACTTCTCAAGGGCGTGGAAGCCCGAGGCATCCCACATCGAGCGCGGGGAATTATATGTCGTAGACACATATCTGAGGTTTTCCTCAGCTTCCCGTGTTCAACACTGGGTATGCCACAAGTTTAACGTCCAGCAGAGACGGATCAACCCAACCAGAGCATTGGCTAGGATAGATCGGATTGAGGGATCCTCCTTGAAGGGATGTCGATACCGGAGCCAGCCCATGGGCGACTGTGAAGAAGAGCGTACCGACATGGTCTCACCAGGATAAGACGGTCCGGGCGAGAATCAGAATGGGCGGTAGGTTGATGAATGGAGTGGAAGGAGAGTGAAATGGGACCATCGTAGGGGGGGCGACAGTGAAGTTGGTCTTGAACCTTGACGAGGCTTCCTACATATCCCCGTGGCAGGGAATCAAAGTCCGCGTAGTTCGGGACGGTGCCGGTAAACAGACATGAAGCTGGACCTTGGCCCGATGAATGTCGTCAGGGAACCAACATGATGGTGGACCTTGGTCCGACGGACATCGTCAGCGTACCGACGTGAAGGTGGACCTTGGTCCGATGAGTGGTGGTCTTGAACCTCTGGAAGGCTTCCTACGTACCATGCCTTGACATGGATCAAAGACCTCATAGTTCAAGAGATGGGTGGGTCGCAATGGCTTACCACTGGACCGGAGTGCAGTTTAAATTCGTGCTGGACGGAGGTGAAACCCGACGTGAAAGGCGGGTGGTCTTGAACCTCATAGAGGCTTCCTACGTACCATGCCTTGACATGGATCAAAGACCTCGTAGTTCAAGTGGGGTTTTTCGGTGAACCGACGTGAATGTAGACCCATGGTTCCACTGGTGGTGGGCTTGAACCTCATAGAGGCTTCCTACGTACCATGCCTTGACATTGATCAAAGACCTCGTAGTTTGCAAGGGAACGCGCAGTTTAACGTCATGCTGGACGGGAATGAGACCCGACGTGGAAGAACGACGGGTGGGCTTGAACCTCGTAGAGGCTTCCTACGTAACATGCCTTGACATGGATCAAAGACCTCGTAGTTCAAGATGGGAATGCAGTTTAACGTCATGCCGGATGAAGGTGGGACCCGACGTGAAGAAACGACGGGTGGTCTTGAACCTCAAAGAGGCTTCCTACGTACCATGCCTTGACATGGATCAAAGTCCTCATAGTTCGGAGGGAGATGAGGGGTCAGGGTTGGTGCTCACTCTAAGCCAACGTGAGTCATGATCGGTGTGAGAAACAGAAGGTTTCAAGGACCTGACGATCACGTCGCGAGGGGGTGCGTCCGTGAGATACGAAGAGGGGATTACGCGTTGAGCGGCCCATAGTGTTGGGACTTACTCTAGGATAGAGGCCCAGAGGGGGGGGGGTGCCTCATTCCCTATCACTCCCTCCACTGACCTTGGTAGTGGGGAAGTACAGAGATGCATGGGTGCAATCATCCGTACGAAAGGTTAGGGGATTACGCTCTGAGGTAGCCCTTCCCCTACGAACATACGCCACTCTGACAAGGAGGATCTCATTCCATGTACGGAAGAGTTCCATCCCCGTGAAGATGAGTGGTGTAAAGAATGTTCGAGCTGGGGGGACCCTTCGTGAGGGAGACGAGGTTGGGTCACAGTTTAACATCATGTGTCGAGGACGTGGTGCTTGGAAGTTTAACGTCCTGCAGATCGGACGAGGTGGGTTCACTCCACACCCCTAGGACTTACATAACTGGTACCCTCTGGTCCTTGGGGAAGAGAAGGTACCGGTAAGGCCATGGTGAAGGGGGTCGTGGAACGAACCATCGAGGGGTCCACGTTAGCGTGGCTATGCGAAGAAGCAATAGCCGTTAGCGTGCCTATGAGAAGAAGCATTAGGCGAAGCAATGCTACAGGTGGTATTGTCTGTGGGACTTTGAAATCACATCATGCAAACCTGGAGGGTCGCACGGGAAGAGGAATCGCTAAGAATAGGAGTGTTCTTTGCGAAGTGGAGTGCCTCGGCCTTAGCATGGGGAATAGGTGTGAGTGGACGGTGCTTCGCGAAGTGGAACAGTGTTCGCGGAGCACTGCCTCGCGAAGAAGGGGTGCCTCGCGAGGCAGGGTCCTGCGAAGCAGTGTGCTTCGCGGTGCGTAGTGATCCAGCCTTGGCATAGGGATCACTAGCATGGGTTGGGTGTTTCGCGAAGCATAAACGCTCCGCAGCTGCCCGGGTTCCCTTGGGAATCCCGTTCCTCCGCAAACGCCCTTGAGCTTCACGAAGGGCATCCCTCTCGGAAGAGGGGCTCAAAATGAGACAAAGCAGAGGCGTCTCGCGAAGTAGAAATACCTCGCGGAGCTCATGATTCCCGGGGAAAAGAGTGCTTCGCGATTCGGGAGAGGAGAAGCCGAAAGGTCAGATTGTCCATCCTCGGGACTCAGGGGGAGTCCAGTATTTATAGGGAAGGGGCGCCGCAAAGCAGGGCTCGCGCGCCGCCTCCAGTGCTTCGTGGCGGCTCGCGAACGTCAAGTGGGTTCACGGAGGATTACCGCCTCTGGAGCTTCGCGGCGGCTCGCGAACGTCAAATGGGTTCGCGGAGGATTACCGCCTCTGGAGCTTCGCGGCGGCTCACAAACTTCAATTGGGTTCGTGGAGGATTACCGCCTATGGGGCTTCGCGGCGGATCGCGAACGTCAAATGGGTTCGCGGAGGATTATCGCCTCTGGAGCTTCGCGGGGCTGCAATGGTTGGGGCGCTTCGCGGCGGGGCTTTGCGGCGGGTCTTCGCGGCGGAGCTTCGCGAGGCAGTGCACCTGCCTTTTTCGTTCCTTTCTTTCGGGCCACATTTTTGGCACCAACAGAGGGCCTTGGGTGTTATAGTGGGAATAATATGCCCTAATTGGAAAAGTACACAGCGGATGAGAAAACAAATAACAACAATAGCAGAAGCAGTAGACATGCATACAAGAGTAGGTGAAAAACATTGGAAGACTAACAAATAAACAACTGGGGCAGAAATATGTAAATTTTTCATGATACATATATGTCTTGGAAAATAGCCAAACGAGTCACAATACTGAAAACAGTACAAAGCCAAATTACAAAAGAAAAACAGATGAGCAACTCTTCAGCATCACAATCCTCTTCTTGGTCTCATGCTCTCCAGCTCTAGTGAAATCAAGAACCTGAAGTAGAAGGGTGCTTTCCCTTATCTAAACCTGCAACAATATAATCTGTTTGGGCCAAAAAGCATGACCCAAATAGGGTGTGAGACAAAGTCCTAATAGGAAACCACCCAAAGTTCTATGCCTAATAGTCAGTTAATATATGGATGGTACAGTACAGTAAGTAGTGAAATGTAAGTAGTGAACAAGGTAATACAGAGCAGTAACAATCCATAGTTCTAGCATACAATCAACAACAAGAACCAGGAACTCAAGCAAGTAAGAAAAAAACGTAACCTTTGGGTAGTTCTCACAGTCTAACCCCAAAGGTTCATCCTACAAGTACTAGAAACCCTCTAGGAGTCACACACAGTCTCACCCCTCTGGTTCAGCTAAAGAAATAATAGACTCTCTGGGGAAGCACTCACCGTCAATTCCCCCTATAGTCTCATATCATACTAAAGGATCTCTGGGGAATCACTCAACATCAATTCCCCCTATGGCCCACGTCGAGGAACTACACACTCTCTGAGGAAGCACTCAACGTCAATTCCCCCTGTGGTCTCGCATCGTAATTAGAGACACTGTAGAGACCCCTTACGTCCATTATCCCTATGGTCCACTACACTAGGTTCTCGAAGCCTTGTGTATAACAACATGCATTGCGCGTGTATTGGCCCTAGTAAACCTCATGAACTACTTGGTTATCATTCTAAGGCACAAAAGTATAACAACACAACAGATCCACTATCTTACAACTAGGCATGTCAACTGGAAAAATTCCAAACAAGAAAAAAAGCATGGAAAAACATCCAGGGTACAGTAAATACTACCCTATTCACAAATAATTACCTCTACTCAAGAAAACAAGAATTGCGGGAAAAAATAAGGGCAAAACAGGAAACACACAATACACCAATGAAGAGTATTGCTAGAATTTGCACAAAATATTCACATACTTCCTACTTAAAGGCACAAACCAGCTACCTCGATGCTATGAGAATGATATACGTGAACCATGACGGTTGATTCTCCTTATAAAGTCGAAGATCTGAGAAAATGTTAAAAATTATCAACCCATGATAACTTGTGAAAGATGAGAAATTGGAAAACAAGGCTCTAGGAGAAAGAAGAAATCACTGATGCGGTTCCAACGCAATCGATGGTGGCTGAAATGGAGATCAGACGGAGGCTCTAGAATCTGGAGAAGAATCGAGGTCATACGAGTCACTCTCAGATAAAGATCCTGAAGAAGAAGAGTGTTTTGACTGTCAGGTGAAAACCCGATGCGTTTAATGAAAAAAAGAAAATACACAATGTGTACTTTTAGGGTACACGGCATGTACTCTGTTTTTTCGTACTCCACTTTTAGCGGCTGCCACCTTGCCTCTACACAGCATGTGTGTGGACCATACACGACTAGCACACACCTTCGAGCGGCAAGGGAGTACATGACGTGTACTCATAAAGTACACGGTGTGTACTTCAAAAATTTCTAGAAATCTTATTTTTCTCAAAAACTCTAGAAAAATGAAAGACATACCTGAAACGAAGATCCAGGTTCTTACAACCAAACCCTATCCACTAGGAGTTTCAGTCTAGGTGTGCAGTAAGGCTTCTTCGTCATGTACCGGGTAATGATTGATTTAATACACAAAGAACCATTTTGGGGTAATTATCCCTAGATAAAACTATGGATGATCTACATCCACTAATGATATCAAGAAAAGGATTTTGTTTCATAGAAACCTCTCATTATATATTTTACCATAATTTAGGGATTTTTTCCTATGATTATATCTTATCCTCAAGGATTTCACTATGGTTTTATACTTTTAATCCAATAATATAACTAAACCATCAAATAATACCAACAATGAAAACCCATATCTTTCATAAACCTTTATTTGTGATTTCTTACAAATTGATATGCCTAATACAATCCCAAAATATTGTGAGTCTTAGTGTATTTGTGTAATTAGATACATATCAAAATAACAGAAAACATGGGTACAAAAAAAATTTAAATACTCTAAAATATTGTATTATATTCCATTGATCATCTAATACTATATGGGGTAACCTATGGATAAAAAATAAAGGGGTTATCTGTGAAACCCATTATCAGAATAATCAATGTATAACATGGTGAAATTAATACATGTGAGTCAAGAGACATATAAAGATGAAACAAAAGTGGTGAAAATCATACACATGAACATAAAAGAATTAAATTTATGGAATTACTAAATAATTTAATGTTTTTTATATCTCTGTGAATACCCTATAGTGGAAATCGGTATGGGTATTCACAAAGAAATTTTTAGCATAGAAAACCATGGGATAATTTCAATAGCCTAACGAATATACATAAAGATTCATGGAGGGTTTAATGGGAGTGAATGGTGGTCTATAATTACTTGGAAAAAATAAGGTAGGTAAAAGTGATGTGTAATATATAATTCTCAATAAGAAAAATTGTTAATCCAATAGAATAATAAAAAGAATGATCCTAAATAAAGATGAGGAGAGAATCGATTTCCTTGAGAATATGATTATAAAAACATGGTAGGAGAATATTAGAACCTTTTAGAACATTAGGATGGATTTAGGGAGAGAAAGGGAGAGTAAATTCATGCAAAACGAGTTTTTTCGTGAAGTGTATTGAGAGGTTTTGTGGGTACATATATAAAAAGAGGGGAATTTTTTATTCATTTAAAAACATTGGTTTTGGACTCTATATGATTAAACAATCAAAAAACAGACTTTTCCACAGTTTCTTCCAAGTAGGAGTATTTTAAAATATTTTATATTACCCTCAACCAAACATATTGATATAATAAAATTATTGATCTAAATGGGAGTCATGTTCATAAATAATTTATTTTAAAACCATAAAATATAATATTAGTTTTTTGGGAATCATAATATTTAAAAAATAACTTAAAAACACAATATATTACAGTGAAAACATGTATTTTCTATGTATTCCATTTATATCATTTATTACATCACTCTTGGGCCATTAGGATGTCATAATATAAATAATATATTTATACCATATTTAAATTTTACAAAAAAAATCAACTATCTCAGAAAATTAAGGAAAAAATAACCATTGTATAATTTCAACATGATGATTTTAAATATAATATTTATTTTATAAAATTAATTCTCTAAAAATTATAATATCCACTTTTAAATAAAAATTCTTCATTTCTGGAGAATACATGGTTTTATTATAATAAAATTTTTTGAACCTTATAAAGAATACGTTGGACTTCATTAAATTATATTATCATTTATATGTAAATAAAAACAATTTAATAATAATAATATATTAAATTTATTGTTATTTAAAAATACTTCAATTTATTAAAAATGGAGTTAAAACCATATATTTTAAAAAAATAATATTTTGGTTTCTTAATACCAAAAACTAATTTTCGTTAACTGATATATAATTGTATATATAGAGTAATAATGAAAATGGATAGACATAATAATTATTTATTCACAAATAAGACCTAATATTTTAGGCAACTGAGGTCTAGATATATAACCCCTTATCACACCAGCATGTGCGCTAGGAGTAAGGTGTGTTATAGTGGCACTTTCTTATGGTGGTATGTAAAACATAGATTGGGTAGTGATCTCCAAAGGATTGAATATATCCCATAAATTGTTTAATTTGAGTTTAGGTTACTGAATCTCAACATTCTATTGGTCAATGTAAAATTCAAAATATCCCATCTCCCCTGAATGCTCTGATAAATAGGCTTCATAGGGAATGACCGTAATAGTCAAGGACATCACTTATTCAGTTTTTGTTGATTAAACAATATCATATACCAAAATATATAATGATATTAATAGTCATAAGAAAATTTTATTATTATAAATTGTTATTATTCTTGAGGATATTTTATGTCTGACCTGGTTTATTTTATAAAGTTCAAGAATTAACAAAGTAGTGAATGTGTTTTTTAAAACTACAATACTTAATGAGGAATTTATCCATTCAAAAAATAGAATTTCATTTATAGAATTTTTTTTTGTAAAAATATAGATGAATATATATCATAACCTATGGGCCTCATTATATATCACCAAATACTCTTATTTGAATCTGATCATACAAATATTAAATAGAAACTTTTCATGTGTTTTTTATAATTTTCATCATTTAAAACTATTGGGTCATCATTTATGATAATTTTGTTAACATTTAGAAAATATATTTTAATGTTAAAAGTCACCATATCTTCATCAATTAATGATAAAAAATATATATTATATACTAGTGTATGAGAAGGTGGTTTAAATATGCATTATGACATAAAATATATATTCAAATTCACTCTACCATGATGTAATGAAATTGTAGAATACATGGTTTATCGTAGGACAGGACATGATGTGTTCTAAACCACTACATAATAATTTTCCCATTAATTCATATAAATAAAATTATATTTCATGTTTTAGTGATAAGCATTTTTTGTGCCATAATTATCATTTAATAGGTTAGGGTATGTTTTAGTTGGATGATGATATGTTTTTTAGAGTTTCTGGTTGAGATTATGGATCTCTAAAAGATGGTATTGTTTAATAATTCAATTAATTTAGTGCGTGTTAATTGGGGGCATGTTGGTGTCAAGATATGTACATGGAAATGGGAATATAAGATTATTTTACACTTTCAATTGTTTTTTTGTTTAGTAAATTTTAAATATATTTTTGGTTATATTGATATTGAGGTGGTGGATCTAGAGGATAATTTTGATTCAAATGTTGGAATGTATGAGATGGTTTTTTTGCCTTTTGAGATATATTTTGGCCTTTAATGGATGAAATTATTTAAATTTTAGGAGGATATATAACACAAGGTTTTATTTCGGTTGATTTTTTGTATTTCTCTAGGGAAATTTTATCATTTTTAACCATGGGGAAATATTTTAATTTTTCTTATTGAATATGATCTTTGATTTTGTATTAAAAAAATGCATTTGAATTTTTTTTCCACCCATGATTGTAAGATTAATTAGAATAAAAGGAGTTTTATATTTCAGTTTCTATAAGTAATTATATTGTTTTTAATGAAAATATTAGGACCTACACTTATAAATAGGTCTTTGGGGATAATGTTTATTGATTTTGTATCTCTAATAATTTCTATATATTTTAATGAAATATATAGGAATATAATATGTTAATAAATTTTAATATATTAGTCAAATTACAAAGGATCCATTTTCCTCTCTTGGTATAATTCATTTCATTCTCATAAGTTCAAGAAGATGGTGTTTCCAGCATTGGTAGTTCGACAGAAGGTTGATTTCCAAAGTGAAATTTTATGTTTTATTTAATGTGGATGATCCGTTAATGATATGAAATCACTGATTAATTATACAATAGTTTTTATAAATATCAGCATGGCTATTTTTTCTATTAGTTTTTAATTAGATTAGATTATCTAATGGTGATTGTTTTTATGGAATGATTTCTTTGTTTTTGTTCATTCGTTATATTCTATATAAATTTGGATATAAAATCATTATGATATGGAAGGAAGTAGAATTAATGTATGATATATGATTCTTGGAATAAATTTATTGTAAAATTTTCAAGTTATAAATTACTTTATAGATGGTTCACTTCATAGTTGTTTTTAATGTAGGTCAACCACTTTAGGTTTTACTCACATATTGGAAGGTGAGTCATTTTGAATGTTCTCCTGATTGAATAAATAAAGGGGAAACCATTAATATTATAACTATAAATTTTGTAGAGACTCGGTAGATAATAATATTACATCATATTATTCAATCTATAAGAGTTATTAATTATTTGTATATTCCTTAAACTAGTTTTTAGAGTGTACATAAGAATCTAGAATGTTCATAGGGATGGTTTAAATTTTATGCGATTTTAAAATCTTTCTCCACATTATAATGATATATTAGATAGTATAAATTACATCAAGGTTTTATATATAGTATTATGAATGTAATATTATGTATGTAATGTTCATAAAGAGAACCTAATATAAGTGTAATTCTATTTATTCTGATCGGATAGTACTTAGTCATGTGGTTTTCAATAGGTTGTAAAAAACTATTCTAAAGAGTTAAGTTTCAATTAGACCGAAACATTTATTCCTTGATTATAATTCATTTTTAAAAAAATTATCTAATGGAATTATAGTAAAATTCAATTTGTGTGATTTTACTGGTTCTATGGCATAGACCCTTTAAATAGTTACGGAGGTTAACTACTGATGATTTGAGAGATAATTCCTTAGAGAGTGTCTTGGATTGTTTGAACGAGGTTCCGTTTTCTAAATGGTCATGTTTGTGACTCAACTACTTATTATAGGGTTGATGTTATTGGATTGACCACTTTTTCATATAAAAAGTCATAAAATATATATACATATATCTTAGGGAGTGGTTAGTAACCCTAACACTTTCTTTGGATGAGGTCATAAGATATTAGTTTAACTAGTGGTTTCTTTTCATCCAATTGGTATTTTAGACGGTCTTTTTTACTAGTTATTTTTATAATTTGTTTTATATATGGTTAATTTTAAAAGGAGATATATTTTCTTTTAAAAGATAGACGTATCAATTTTTATCTTTTTTATTGATTACTTCGAAAAATATGCCAGGGATATGTGTTCGACCAAGATTTTCACCTTATGATTATAGTAATTCCTACGTGGAGGGTAGTGTAATAGGTTATTATATCCACTATAATCGGTATAGGAAATACGTGAAACATTAAAGTATACCATTTTTAAGGATATGTGGAGATGAGTTCCTTAACTTTATCTTATAGATCGAAAGGGTTGTATAGTGATAATGATAAAATCGGTATGTGTTGTATACATACCTATTGTATGTTATGTTATTTGATAACAATTGTAGATTTATTCACTACATGAATCCCCACATGAGTATGTATAGTATATTTTGGATATATTCCCTAATTATTCATATATATTTATATTTGATATGTGTTACCCTTCAAAAAAACATCCAGATAGAGGGGGTTTTTTATTTGGAGACAGTTTGAACTGCATCAATATGGTTCTATGAAGGTTTCCAAATACTTCCAAAAAGAGTTGAATTTACATCCTATTCATGTTGGTTTCCTCCATTCAGTATCAGTTTCTAGTAATTATCACATATCATTTATTTAGAAATTATTTTTTGGTTTTATCGTCTATTTAACCTAACAAATAATGTTAAGGATATAGTGATGGTTTCAATTGCTACTATATCCTCTATTTTATGGTAGGATAAACTACCACTAAAACAAAAAAACCACGAAATAAATATAGAACATAAAAATTGTTCAATTAAACCACCACTAAAAATAATTTGGCATTTATATTCTTGGTGTAAAACCACTCCTATATATTGCTTTCAGAAAAATAAACTGTAAAATATATAGTCACAGAACATCCAAACAAAATTCCATACATATAAAATAATGTAGTTTGGATATTACTGTAAAATATATAATATTTATTCAATAAGCACGAATTTAACCAACATGGTTTACTAGAATGTAAAAATCAATTGCTTTGTCTCAGAATACATTGAAATATGTAAGAAAGGAAAAACATTCAAGTAGATATTCAATTCATAATACATCTTAGGAGGAAATTAATGAAGGCAATAGTGAAATCATTAAAAAATTTCCAATATGGTGTACAAAACCCAAAAAAGGTATTAAACTAAGGAATACTAATGAAAATGATCAAAACCACTTGTTCATAATTTAAATTATTCAACAGGTACATGTTTTTGAAAGGTTACTTATTACCACCATAGTTTCAAAGTCTCACATCAAAACTTTTATAATGGATAGATGATATGAGTTAATTTTTATTTAAGAAATACATTTTCAAAAGGGGTAAAACTGATTTCTCAAAGAAATCAAATTTTTTAAAGAAAATTTAAATTGAAGAGAAAAAAATAGAGAATACTCTAATCATGATGGTAATTTTGAAATAGAGTTTTCCATAAATATTTCTGAATATTAAACTCCTATTAAAATAATAGACGTTATCTTGTTTCAAGTTTACTTGAGTAATTAAAACCTCAATGATGATTATGTGGAATCACTTCATCCCACCTTTTAAACCCATGCACCAAATTAATTTTTCAATTATAGGTTATTCATGTTTTTTTTTGGAAAATGTGAATACAAGTATAGAATATAGGTGGGACTCATAAAAGTATATTTCAATTTAGTTTTTAACAAACCAAGAATGATATGGATAAATAAAAACTATAGTTTAAAATATATCCTAAATTTTTTAAGACTAATTTTCTTCCCAGGATTACCATTTGAGCATATAATAGACACTGAGGAAAAAGATCAATCAATAGAATTTATTGGATTTAGTGTTATGGATGAAGATCCAACTGTTTAACATTCATGTCATGGGAAAATCATCAATATAGGTCAACTCTTTTAAATTTTCACCAAGAATAAATCTATTTAATGGGATTATAAAACCCAATAATATGGGTGTGAGGTTTTGGAAAGAGTTCCATAAAATACACAAAGAAAACTTTTTACCAATTGTATAAAAATATATTTAAAAATAATTTATTTATATCTTAAAAATATAAAAAGGTTTCATAATCATATTAGGATAATTGAAGGTTTTCTTCATACAGGACTAAATTAACAGTCACTTAGTGATTCGACACATCCGACTAGAAATTTAGGCAAGCATGATCAATCTGATGATCTCCAAGAAGTACTTAAGAAAAATTCAACAAACATTCATAGCCAAAATAACCCAATAAATAATCACTATAAATCAAGAATCATATAAAATAAACTAAAAAACAATACTATTAACTTAATAAATTATCTTAAGAACATCAGAGAACTATGTTCTATATATTATTTAATAAATAAACAATCCAGTTCATTGAAATCCATGAACATCCCTATAGTAAACATATCTTAATAGAAATCAATAAAAACCATGATCAATGATGATAAATCATCCCATTGGATCCTACGTAGAAAAAAAAGAGGAATCCCCAAAATCATGGGTGAATTCCACCATTCTTTGGTTGAATTCCTCTCAATATACCATATTAAATAAGAGGGGTTACAAATAAGTGTATGAAAAGGGACGCTATGAGGGAATATGGACTTACCTTATACTTTGGTGTGACAAAGGACCATGTATATTACATCAATAAAGGGGCATGAAGAAGTGATGACATAGATCTAGAAAACCAATTCATCAATAATAGCCACATGAATGAAAATAATGACTGTATCCTAGCATCTACAACCCAAGTTCTTATATGTGGTTTAGTCAATGAATCGTAAATTTCATCTATTACACTAACCTATATCCTAGTTAAATTTGAGTTAATACATCTGAAATAATAAAATCAAAATTCAATGTTTATATATACATCATATCCTAATCCAAACTGATCCCAAATCACTACCTGATTAACATTGACCGACACCCTCTCCATCACCATCGCCATTTCCTATTACCAGTTCATACAAGATAATTATATAGAAAATTACCTAGTTTTTTATATTTAAATTTAAACTTAAAACCAATAAAATTTTATGTACTAAATTATTTAGAAGTTGTTTTATTTACCTGCTCAGTACCTTTCATCAATTTAATATCATCGAGGACAGATCGAATCTTCTTATGATATAATTCAATCAATGATTTTGTAGATAGATATCATTTTCATCACTGATATATATATGATCCCCATGTTCCTAAATTTTTATTTTTATTAAAACAAACTCCCACTGAGAATCTTGAGGTACAGTTTAACGACAACTAGGAATAGATGATGTTATAGTCCTTGATGGCCAACCAAAGTACTCAGATGGTAATAGTCTCAAACCCATCTCATGCACTCAACCATGATGATCATTCCTAGGGACATGACCAACTGGATCATCCTAGGATAGTGATGAGGACTTTACAGGATTGGATTCCCATAGTTCATTTATTTTTACCTATAAATCAAATATCAATCATATTTGAAGCAATAAATATTATCCAAGTGAAAAATGACAAAATTTCATTACAATGAAAATTTAATTCATCGCCCAACTTCATTGAAATTCTTGTTGTCATTACTCCCATAAAATTTATATATGAACATCCAAGCACACTTTTGGTCGGGATACTTGGTGCCCTAAATTCATTAACTGCATTAAACAAAGATAAATCAATAATTAAATATATAAAACTTATAATGTTATCTAATAAATAATTAAAATAATTAAAATATTACAAGATAAAATATCTTTCTAGAAAAGCCATTTGGCCCAGTGGTGTGAGTGCTGATTTTTTATCTCGACTTGATTCATTTTCCATTGAAACATCCTAAAATAAGTAACATGAAATTTAATATTAAAGCATGAAATGTAATCTCCTTGTCATATGTGATTTAATGAGGATGGATAACAACAAAAAACCTTCAATTACTCTCTAAGTAACCTTTCAGAAACATTATCCTACATCTCTTAGGTGCTCAACGAGGTATCGTAGAATTCATTCTATAATTTTCTTTAAAAATCTACCCATTTCTTACCCAAATTTTACAATGTCCACTTTCATTCTATTGTATTATCAATGGTAAAGGGTAATTACAACTGCACAAAGAGATTAAATTTTAAAATATTTGAATTTAATAACATAGTGAAATTCAATTACACCATAATGTATTAAAATTTCCTTTATCTATGAATCAAATGCTCCATTTTTTCAAGATTATGTCACATGCATCCAATCATCATAGGTATTCGAAAAGGTGGCCAGATATGCTTCCAAATGGCCTAGAATATATCCAAATAATCCTATGGTATCATCCATAGGGACACTATAATAGTCAAATGGGATAAATATATTCAATCCATTCAGATTCTGAACATATAAACTATTCATATTTATCTCCAAAGTAACATTTTTTCATCTTTTATGAAAAAAAGTTATCTGAATAAAAAAATCGCAATAAACTTAATCATATTAAAAAATTTATTTATAAATTTCACCATATAATATCCTTGCGCATAAATTGGAGTGATGGACTACTCCCTCACTATTGATGTTGTTGTATTGGGAGGCACTATCATAGATGATATTGGGTTGCTAATGAAGGGATTTCTATATGTTTATGGAATAAAGGGTGTGAGAGAAGGTACAGGTGGAAGACGGAGGGTGACTCAGATGCTATTGGGAGGGAGACTGATGGATCATTATTGGTCGGTTTGGTCAATGTAACTTCAAATGGGAGTCAACTAGGATCATTAAAACATGTCATCCTTGGCATTTCTACCATTTAATTATATAAAATTATGTTTAGAACATATATTTCAAAAATTTCATGCAGAATAAATAGAAATGTTAACATATTCACATTACTGAAAAAAATATATACATATCTATGATAATAAAAGACTATAAATATAACATAGGTGATTGATAAATTAATGGTTGACATCACATATAATCATTTTTCCTTTAATCATGTCATTTTCACAAGCCATCATTACATTATCGACATTATCCAACCTTACAAGATTAATATTTTCAATAGCATGATTGAAAAATAAGTTTGTTTTAAACTATTGATGGGATTTAATATCAATGTTGAAATCCTCAACTTCATTACCCCAACACATAAAAATAACATGCTTGGAAATTTATGTTAGAATATTTCTTGTCTAATTCATTAAAGTACAATTCATCACTTGCTATTTTATTAATTCTATTTATCCTTGGGTTAACAGGGAATCATAGTCAATGTGTAATCATAACTGGAATCACATGTAACTTTCAATTTTCCATTATTTTACCCAGGATTGAAAGTGATAGTTTATAATTGAGCTAAAAAATAATAAAATCAAAATATGATGTCTAATAAACACCCCATGTAAATCATACATCTCACATCCATTCACCTATTACAATAAACCCGATTTCGTTAATGATATTGAATAATAACTCATCTTTATAATGTAATATCCCAAATTAAATTTTTTAAAACCAAATGGGAAACTACTTCATGATTATTGATTTACATAATAAAAATGTCATATTTCTTTTATAAAATGTGATTTTGGATTTATAAAACGAGTTTAAATCATAATTAATTTTTTCCAAGACTTTCATAGAAATGTAACATCAAAAAAATCCATCATTAATATAATATATCATCAAATAAAAATATCAATGACTCAATATAATAATCATAATCAATGAATATAATATCTGTTATGATAACATAAACCTAGATACCCCTTACATAAATAATGAAAAGTGACTAAATATTGGAAACCCAACATTATAAATCACATTTATAATTTTTTTTTGTTAAAATCATTTATTTTAGAAAAAACCACATAGAGATATTTTATAAAACATGTTGTGTGTGCCAATTTATTTCGTAAGAATTTTTTTTTCAATTATTAAACTACCCTTTATGTAAAAAATAAAATCATGGAAAATATTTAATTCCATTGAGAAAATAATCATAGATACAATGTATTACTTTTATTTATCTACTAAACTTGTTTTAAATTATAATGATATAAGAAAACAAATATTAAATGTAATTGTAAGGAAACACTAACCTCAATCAATTAAATTGATTTATATTGAATGAATAATGGAAAATAAGGTCATGGGAGAATCATCAAAATCAATAGAAATAAACAAAAACCATTTTATAGAAAACACTAAATTGAGTTTATCATCTATGGCCACTAGGATTAGAGGATTGAGGACTTATGTGAAGAATATAAGAGAGAAATATTGGGGGAAAATATATGTGTAACAAGGTATTCTGTATTAGAGAATATTCATTTAATCATGTAATGATCATAACAATTCACAAAACTGATATTGAATAGAATCTAGACTAACTCACTATGTATATTTAGTCAATTATTAGCCTCTAATAACCGATCAAACTAGAAAAAAATGTCTGGTTCAATATAATACATGAAACTAATTGGAAAAATTAATATTACCCTTATACTTTGAGACCTAGGTGATGTATAGAATTATAAAATGGTGTAATCAAGCCTATAATAAACCTCCCCTACATTGAAAAACAAAATCCACATCATTAGAGCTTCCTAGAACCTTATTCAAAACCCATAAATTGTATTGAGTTAGTAGGAGAAAAAATAAGATAGGGGAATGGGAATAAGGGAGAATAAAAAAATTGTAAGGATAACCACAGGGGGAGTTGGGGGAGAAGGGGGAGAAGGGGGATTTTCGGGGATGGCTCATGGGAGAAGGCTAGAGTTATATATTGGGGGGCTCATCGGAGACTGATTATATTGAAAGGGCCCGAGCGATAGAGAAAGCATGGGGGTGGTGAGGGTGACGAAGAGGGTAATGGCTTAGCCAATGGTGGGGGTGGGGGTTGTGGCTCCGGCGATGGTGGGGGTGGGGGAAATGGCTTGGGGGTGAGGGGTGACTACAGTCCCGACGAAGGCTCGGGGGGCTCAGGATCTAAGGGATTGGTGGATACAAGAACTGCGATGAGAAGAACCAATAGTCTATATGGATAAAGTTAGAGGGGAGGGTACATGAGGGTAAAGGGTGGGACTTAGAGGATAATGCCTTTTTAATATAATCAGCTAATATTTATAATCATTTTTTAGAAAACTTCCACTAAATCATTTAATTTTTGTTAGTAGAGATTTAATAAACATAATTGGAATAACTACTTTGGTTTAGTGTTATCCTATATCCAATGGTATGATATAGGTATACTATATATGAAAATATCCAACGTATATTCCATGAATGTGTATATTTTTTATTAAGATATTGTGATATCATAGTACCAATACCGATATATCTTTAATTTTATTATATATTAGTATTGTAATTTTTTGTAATCATAATATATGATTCACTTGGGTTTTATGATAACTAGTTGAAGAAACATAAATCAATAAAATTTGAAATATTCTATATATGTCGTCAATGAATAACATTTCATATGATAATACATAGGGGAGAATCAATGTTGTATTTATATTATAAATTCATTAATAACAGACACATTATTCATACTTATGTAACATGTGAGTAAATGAATGAACACATTAGAAGCTTTCTCAGGGACTAATAAAGATGTGGTACCCATTGTGGTTCCTTATTTGAGCTAGCCTATGTTTATTGATAATTATATCTCCATTTTTTATATCTTTGTTCCCCTCCTCCCTTTTTCATTTTGATGTTGTAGCATACCATGCGATATAGACTATACTACCCAAATAATGGTCCATTCATTTGATTCAGGGTTATACCTTTGAGGGAACAAATTATTCAAATTTTCTGTATTTATATTAATAGAACATTGTTATTTTAGAACCAAATAAGTAACTATCAATAGTATAATATTCACATTCTTTATTTAATTTATACATTATTTTAGTATTTCATATTATATAGATCATTTGAATGAGGTTTCAATTGTCTTCCACAATGTTGAATTTTTTTGTTCAATCCATAAAAACATATCAATACACATGTATCATAATATTTAGATAGTTTGTATCCAAATAAATTTCCAGGTAAATAGGTCTCTCTTTATAACCCACTTACATATAAGGATTTAATATAAAATGATATTTATATGATAGTGTCGATAGTATGTTAGTGACATGACGTGTGATGTTTGGAAAAGATTACTAGTGTAGTGGGTGTAATTTATTAGTGTCACATGTTTTGATGGATTTTGTAGATTGATATATACTATATCTCTATATCTTTGTGATTTTGGGGAGAATTATTATGGTTATCTCTATGGTATCTCTAGAGTTTATGGACATTACCCTAGAGTGGGTTGAATTTTTGTTTTATTTTTTACACTCATGGATGAATCAGTGTGATATATTCATGCCAATATAATTATATTCTTGAGTTAGAACCCACTAATATCTTTATACTAACCCTTATATATTATATATATTTAGATATTTAGTATCATCATAGTGGTAAAATTGAGCATCATTTTCCTGGTAATGGGAAATAAATTGAGTAGGGGTGTTCATATATCACATTTGAGGGTTACTATTATTTTTAGTTTTTTTTTGCTTTTTTGTTTTTGTATTTATATTTTACCATTGATAGTTATTTCATATTATTATTATTTAATGGTTTTAATTCACTAATATACTTAAAATTTACTTTTATATAATTTATTATGATGGATATTTTACTTGACTTGTTCCCTATTTACATCATGATCCCATATTAAAGAGACAAATGCCTCGCGTATGTGTGTGTTTTATACCATTGGTGTTTTATTCCATCCTGTAGTATAATATATATGGGATTGGGATATCATATTCTTTCTTTTTGGTTACCCTGATAGTGTTTTTGCTGGTATGGAGTTATGAAAAAAATTACAATAATGAAATATCATGGAAGAATCATTACTCACTTCTAAAGAATTTAAACATTGTTGTGCTAGGATCCCTACACATTTCCTGTATATAGCATCTCATTAGATATAAGTATTACCTAATTCATCATGTCTTATGTAATTTTTTATGAATATTTATTTCTTAATATGTGATAATCATTCCACAGAAATAAAAACTAAATGATGCATTGATCATAATTTAACTAGTATCCATACCATGGATAACCTATAATGAAAGAGAAATAATTTTCATATCAATATCATACAATTTTATATATAATAAACCATGAAAATATAGTTAAAAAGTAAATTAATAATGAAAAATATAGGGAAGTTACCTAAGATAAATTCAATGAGGACATATAACAATTTATAATTAACAATGAATAAAGACCACTAATAAAATAAATAAACTCAAAAGGAGGATAAACAAATAATTAATCAACGTATTAAAAATATATCATAAGATAAATTTCAGGAAATATTATGTTTATTCAAGTATATTATCCATTGGAAAAGATAATGGGAAGATAAATATAAAATTATATAGAAATATAATGTAAGAAGATGAAGAAAGCGATAAAATTACAAAAAAATAGAAGAGATAAGTCTACGTAAAATTTCATAATCAATAATAAAGGGTAGTGAAAATGAATGTTTTGTTACACAAATTAATTTAAAATAGAATAAGATAATTTAAAAATAAAATAATATAATGCATAAAATTTAAAATAAGGAAAAGTGAGAATTCCGATCCAAAATAGTGAACATAGATAGAGAGTCCCCTTACATCAAGTCCCGTTCATCATTGAAGAGATAAAACTCCCTATATAACTGATTTTTTTATTAAAAAAATAATCTAGAGCTATATTTTATATATTTAACTTATATATTTTTAGTTATCCAATTCATTAATTAGTTATTATACTTTTATTATTGATTGAATTCATGGGGAATGATTCATTCAAAACATGTCATGGTTGCTTTATTATTAGGGTATTTATCATCATTCATTGTCTACAAGTTACATATCTCAATAAGAGTTATGGTAAATAGCTACATGAACGTTACAATAAAAACAAATATCAATGGTCAAACCATCATAAGGATTGATTTAGTTTTCAATATCGGTGTTTAATTGTTCCATGGCTTGAGGGAGGTTAGTTTACCATAACAAAATTCTTTTCAAGAAATTATATAAACACAAGTTACATTATTCTAAAAAATTAAAAAGGAAATAAATTACATATTTTTATATTATTTAAATAATATTAACCAATCACGATGTTAATAAAGATTAAATAAAGGTTTTTTCATTTTTAGATGTAAAACCCATCCATGAAAATATGTGTCCAAAAGAAGAAAAGTAAGAAGTATATACTATTTATAATTTTTATTCATTTGACAAAAAAAATGTAAAATTTACATTATGTTAATATATTGGATTTTGTGATAAATAAATAATAATATTATAAATCATAAATAATATAAATTATAAATTATAAGAGTGGTTACCTCTTGGATGAATATAAGACTATACTTTTTAGAGATTTCTATGATTTTATTCTTTGGTATCCTTGTGAAAAAAAGTAAAACCATCATGAATAGAAATTATCTAGTGAATGTGTTTGGGTAGACTTTGGTATGGTAATAAATTTATTGTGATTTGTTAGTTTATAGAGGATATTTTTTGTAGGTGTTGAGGGGTATTTTGTAATTAAATAATTATTATAATATCATTTTATAATAAAGATATGTAATAGTGATATACACTATAAATTTGAATAATATTATACATCACATTGATTAACCAAGGTCACAATTATCAAATGAGTAATATTTTTATAAAATATACTAATGATTTCTCTGAGTAATAAAATTTTAAGATTCCATTGTCCATTTTAAATATTTATTTCTTATATTTGGGCAGGCATATAAAATTGTTATATCGATGGTATTTGATTACTTATACAATTATTTTGACATTAACCTTAAATGTCACTTTACCATTCCAATGCTCATGTTACTATTTTAATGGTATAATTTTTAATGGTTACCATACCCATTAAAATGGAAATATTTATAATGACTATCTTACCCATTATAAAAATAATATATTTTTTAAAAACTCCAATATATATATATATATATATATATCTTAAATGAAAAACCTTTTAATAGATATGTTTTATATCTTGATTATTTTTACTTTTATTACTTAATTAATATTGTATTTATAATAGTTTATTTTTATTAGTAAAATTATTTTTGATGATGTGATATATATATGAAAAGATTAACCATTAGATTTTAAATATCTAGTGTTATTATTTAACAATACTTAATCCCTATTTTATTAATATTAATTATATTGAAGGAATTTTTATTTGATTGGTAATTTATAATTATATTGTAATAAAATAATTTATATATTGATATATGGTGCATATGATTTATTTTTTTCATTGTAATATATATTTGGTTTTTATCTCAAAATAATTAAAATAATATAATTATAATCATGATACATTTAAAAATGGGTAAAATTAAAAACAAAATTGCATACGTAAGATTGGGGTGGTTATGAAATGACATGATTACACTCAAACCCCACCTAGATTGGCACTAAAACGATCTATGACCCCTAATCCCAACTCATTTGAACCACAAATTATAGAAATTCTCCAGGGGTATAAATTGAAAAAATAAGAGGTATAACCCCTATGAGATCATAGAAAAGGAATATAGAATCAAATATAAACCACTAAAACATGAAAAAACTAATCCAAAAAAATTTAATATCATAGATAATGTATAATGAATAAATTTATTAAAACATAACCAAAATTCAATATGGATAAAATTGTAACAAATAGACCTTAAAATCCAAAAAAACACTAAAACCTAGACCATATGAAGAACCATAGTTCTATAAATATTTAATTATCCTTATTTTGAATGTGTATATCTATTTTCAATTGTATTTGAGGGTTTATATGAAATTATAATACGGTTTAAAGGGTTTTTTGAAGTATAAATTAAAAGGGGTAATCTCCATGGATTTGTTGGCCACTAGGTACAAAGTGTCCCTCGATTAAGTACCCGATGGGGATCTTGGGTTTTTGGGATATTAGTTTTGGACTGAATGAAACCAGATTCTTTTTAGAGGTTACATGGTAGCTTCCATGTAAAAATACCCTTAAAAGTGATATTTTGGACCTACTAGACCCCTAAATTAACCCATAAATGTGTGTTGGATTGGTATTTAATTTTAGAATTACTATTCCCACTCTATTAAACATGATCCATCATCTTCTATGATTTTCAAATGATCTTGTACACCTAATTTTAATCAATTATATCTTCTTAACGATATAATATCTCTTCCATCAATGTACCATTGGATACCAATTGGCCCTATACTAGGTACTCGGTGGAGCTCTCAAGTGGTTGGGCCTTAAATTTTGGTTTAATGATCACATGACACATTATAATGGGTACCTAGTATATTCTTTGAAAACGCACACTTAAAATGGGTATTTTGGAACTATAAACCCATAAATTAACTCCTAAATGTGTGGTTTGTTGAAATTTCATTCCAAAATTACAATTTTACACTATCTTGTTGGTAGTTCCTCCTTTTTTAAGATCTATAAATGATATTTTCTCCTCCCTTGATTCATGTTGCTTTTCATGGCTATATAATATCTCTTCTATCATATTATGTCCATATATCACCTTTATTCCCCTCATTCAGGGGTTTTTCAAGGGGTAGTAGGTGTGATCTATCCTATATCTCCTCAAGGTATTGCAAAATCATCATAAATATTTAATATTCTATTGGTTTTAATGATATAAAGGCTTATCTTGGGAAATATTGTTGTATTTAATTTGTAATATTACTATATTTCATATTTATTATTCGTATAAAAAAAATACCTAATTTTATTTTTTTGGGTGATCTTAATACTCTTGTTTTCATTTTTCTATTACTATCGACCCTAAGGAATGGATTCTAAAAATAAATAAGTATGTATACATTTTTTTCCTATCTGGATCTTAGAGAGTTAGATTATAAATTATTTGGTGACAAGTTTACATAATGAAAAACCATATATTAATACTAATAAATGTTTTTCACTAAATCATATGGGAATAAGAATTATTTCTAAAACATCATTAGATAAGACTCATATTTGTTAGTGCCTTGATGTATTTTGTGAAAATTATTTTTATTCAATTCTCTATTTCAGGGTCATTGGTTAAATTAAAATTTTTATACACGTTAAAAATGATTTCATTAAATATTAGTTGTTCTTTTTAATAGATTAAATTAAGTTTTATGATATTTTTTTCATACATGCTTACATTTTGGTTCTAAATATTTCTTTTCTAATCTAGAACATCTATAACGGCCCAAACATTTATTAATAGAAATTAAATTTTATTTAATTAAATGTATCATTATGTAAAATGGTTATATAAAATATTAACATCCATGGTTTTATGTTTTTTGATTTCAAAATACTATTATGAATTGTTTCCAATGCTAATATAGTCGTTGAACATTGATCACATGATCAGTATAAATATATGGCTTTCCTAATCCAATTTACCCAGACATAGGAAGCGATGGCCTCCTCTAGTAGACTTTCCCCATATGAAGCCCATTTGTTGGAGCTCATAAAGGAGGTGGTTTCATTGGGCTTCACTCTTTAATAATACCAATCCAAGATTCAACACGTTATGCTCAAATGGAACTGCCTATGGGAGAAGTTGAAGTTGGTTGAGATTACCATCCAAGCGATGTTATCTGAGCCACTCCACGAGTCTATTACCGTCACACACCTCATCCTTCAATCTTATGCAAGTGTTATAAGGGGTATTCAATGAGACCCTAGTAATATGATTATATACACTATTTTTGTATAGAGAATATACATTCATTTTATTATTGTTACTTTGTAAATACTTTTTAAAATGAAAATAGTATTTTTTGTTAATATTCCTCTAAGAAATCAATTTTGATGAAAAATGGATTTTTTAATTAAATAATATTTTTATAAAATATTTTTATTATTTCAAAATTAATTTTTATGAAATATTAATGATCGTACAATTTTATGAATTCAATTTTAATTTTTATTAAGGTTTGAATGATTTTTTTGTCAAACCCCAAGAATTTTCAATGAATGTCAGTTTTTATTTTAAAAGTGAAAATTCACATATTTAGAATTTTATTTAGATAAAATGAATATTATTTTTGTAATCATGATGGAGAAATTATCCCACAATAATTTTTGCAAAATTTTTCTGAGAGAGTTGAATTTTTGGGTAAAAATTAAATACCAATTAATTATATAATGTGTTTTATGACATCATAATGACCAAATAGTGATGTAATAAAATAATATAAACTCTATGTTCGGAAATTTTATGTTTTAACATTAAAATAATGTGATTTTAGGGTTATTTTATTTATTTTACAATGCTTTAGGGGACCATCCTAGACTTATAAAACATTTTATCTTTTTAAATGGATTTCCTTGAGTGTGATGCACATCCACATAAGAAACCCTATAATTTTAAAAAGGTAGGCCATTGGAAATATAAAATAATTTTTTCCACTCCCCTTTGGAAAAACCCGTGGGCAAAAACCATGGGTTCCTTTGTGGTTTTGGTTAGTTTAATGTGTGGTGTCCCAAATCTAAATAATAAAGAATTCCATCTCCTTTTCTATATTAACCCACCCAAAATCCCATTTACTATTCACTCAAAGGATTTGGAGTTCATCCAAACTCATCCCTCATCTCTCTAGAATCCTCCCAATGCACCCCAACTTCCCAAGAAGCCTTTCGAAAGCCCCTCCCAAGCCTTTGGGATCACACTTCCAACTAATGGATTCCTTCCATTCTCATTTTATCCAAGTTTCTTAATATTGTTATGATATTTTATTTTAAATTATAAATTTTTGGGTATAATTTAGCACCACCAACATACTTCCCTATCCATTTTTAATGACGAGAGACCACTTTTCTCTCTCATTAATTCCTCTTTTGTACAAATTTTACCATGTCGAAATTCCATAAGGAATTTCTCTCTCCTTGTTTACATTCAAACAATTATTTGTATTATGAATCCAAAATCCATTACTTATGTTGGTACATTTATCTATATTACCCCCATTTCATTTCATTTCATGTACAAATTAGGAGACACCCTTTCCACTCTCATCAAAAAAATTTATGAAGTCTTTTATCCTGTTGTTATACTGTCGAAATTGCACTGTGATTTATCAAGCCAAAGTCATTTTGTATTGAATACCATGCACATTTCTCTATCATGGGTAATCACTATTATGCACATTTACTTATTGATTATATAGTTTAATTTACTAATTATTCATTCCTTTATTTTGGATTAAATTATTGTGTTTAATGAATCCATGTTTTATGATCCATGTGGCACATTTATGAATGAAATGAATTGATTAAGAAGGGTGTTCTTGGATAGCGCTCTAATTCATTGGGTAAAGATTAAATATCGTGATATGTCAAGTGAAATGAGGGTTTACTGATGATAATTCAAGTACAATGACAGTTTACTCATGATAATTCAAGTGCAATGAGGGTTTACTCAAGCTCCATGTACAATGAGCCTTGGCTCATGCTAATTCCATGTTAAGTGTTCTTGCCAAATTTCCATGTTATGATAATAATGTTATTTAATTCCATTATGTATATGTTCCTCTTATTCTCCATTGAAATTCCTACTTACTAACATTTATTGTATTCTTCATGTAATTCCTTGTTTACTCCCTTACTGGGCTTTATAGCTCAAACGTTTCTTATGCATGTCCTCAAGTTATCTCATGCTATATTAAGTATGAGGGAATGTGGTGGTCATGTAAAAGAAGTTTTCAATAAAGATATCATGTTTCATGTTTTATATAGTAATGTAATGTTCTTATTCCCCAAATACATTAGACCTATCTGACTTCTATGTTGTATCATCTGAATGTTTTTTTGTAATATATCATGTTTATGTGTATAATAAAATGTTTGGTTGTTATAGTCGGTATCAGAGCATAGGTTTAGTAATTTTTGGGAATAGGATTAGAAAACCTGAGTGGAAGGATTAGGGATGATACTATGTATAATAAAAACATCCCTATCTTTGGTGAGTATTATGTTTGTGGTTTATCAAGAAAATACATGCCTTTTTGGATACTAGTAGGTAGAGGCGGCTCTGGCACATATATACTAAGGAGTGAAAACTCTAACAAAGAGTTTCGGGCTTAGCCTGGGGTATACAGGTACATGAAAACGGGCCTCAATGCACTTGTGGTTACGACACACCTAGGGGATATGCTTTGGTAAATTCACAAGCTTATTATGAACCATTATTATGGTAATAAAAAAATCCTCCAAGAATATATGTTGGGAATTAGATCATGGATAACAAAGATTCTAGCCTATATATTCATAAGTTAAAGATATAAAAGTTATTTATAAGTCATCAATTTTATCCCTTGTATTACCCTTTATGTGTTACCCCTATCTTTCCTTTTTTTCCTGAAAATGTTCGGTAATAGTAGGACTCAGGTTAACAACTGATGTGAAGGTCATTGTGATGGTTGTTCTAATGATATTCCCAAACTAATGGGAGAAATAATCACAGACATTGTCATGATACACTCACAATTTACTCAAGATTTGAATAGAAATATAGGTCATAAAGAACAACCAACCCCCCCGCCCTAAGAATGAACAAGTCGTTATCAAAAGATTCATTAGACAAAGGCCTCCTAGTTTTAATGGATCATATGATCCCCCAATCATCGAACAATGGATCAACTCTGTCGAAAAGATCTCATCCAACCTTCAATGTTTCGAA
Source organism: Viscum album (assembly GCA_963277665.1). Lineage (NCBI taxonomy): Eukaryota > Viridiplantae > Streptophyta > Magnoliopsida > Santalales > Viscaceae > Viscum > Viscum album. Next base: position 677,280,031 of record OY728157.1, on the reverse strand, counting down.
AAAGAGAAGGTTCTTTTGGCTGCTTATCGTATAGAGGGTGAAACCATTCAATGGTGGAATTTGATCAAAAAAATGAAACCTGAGGGGGAGATAGAGGAGTTGGAATGGAATTACTTTTGAAATATGTTTTTCAATAAATATTTTCCATGCAGCCTCCAACTAAATATGGAAAGGAATTTACTTTCCCTCAAGAAAAAAGATGACAAACCCATTGTAGCTTATGAGGTAAACTTCAAAAGGCTTGCACGATATGCCACCAACTTTTTCGTTTACCCAGAATGCAAGGTTGAATGCATCTTTGGAGGGCTGAAACCTAGCCTATGGAAATCCATGGCGATCCATGCCATTTTCAGCTATGAAGAAATTTTCTGATGTGCCCTCAAGGTCGATATGGAGATTGAAGAATCTCAGGGGTATCATTGGGAAAAGAATCATATGGTGGACTTAAATTCTAGAGTCTGATGGATAAATCCAATTTTGAAAAGAAAATATAGCACCCCACTTGCCAATAGTGTGGGAAGAAGCACCCTAGAAATTTCCTTAAGGGGATGTGGAAATACCTTATGTGTGGAAGAGAAGGGAAACTAGACATTAACTTCTGATAAGAAAATTCTGCGGCTATGATAGAGGAGAGGAATGCTTCATTAGAAACTATATAATTAATTCAACGTTTCAATGACAAAGAACCAGGAAACTTTCCCAATTAGTACCCTAGGCCAAGGGTTTTCTGAGGCAACAAACAACCTCCAAAGTGGCAAGGGTGAGCTTTTAACATCACTACCACTGAAGTGAACCCTGGAAACCAAGTGGTGATAGGTGTTCTAGTTATTCATTCTAGAATAGTGATCATACTTTTTGATTCTTATTCTACACCTTCTTTTAAATCCCTAAATTTTAGAAGATCATTCCCAATGCCACCAAAAATTATGGAAGTAGATATGTTTCTGAGTACGACAAATGGGGAAATAATTTCATCACAGGAATATAACTCCCCTTATCATAATTTGTGGATATAACATCCTAGATAACCTCTTCATACTAATTTTGGTGGAATTTGATGAATTGTTTTTCATCGATTGGCTTTGCCTATGTAGATCCATTAAAAATTTCCTTGAGAGGAAAATCAATCTCCGTATGGAGAATCAACCGCCAATTATATATAAGTACAAGGAGGAGGATGAATCTTTCTTATCACCATAATCTTAAGCATTGATATTACTTCCCTTTGAGCACACGTATCTAGATCAGATGATTGATTCTAAGGAGGCAACCATCCTTGAAGATATCTCTATTGTGAGGTAATTCGGGGAAGTGTTTCCTCATAAATTTCCTTGTCTTCCTCTTAGAAAAGATGTTCAATTCTCGATTTACCTTATACTTGGGGAATTTATAATATCCCAGACTCTTTATATAATGGCTATTTTGGAGCTTGAGGGGCTGATGAAATAACTATAAGAGAATCTTGATAATGGGTTTATAAGCCCAAGTGCTTCACGATTTGGTGAACCGGTCCTCTGTTTCAAGAAGAAGGATGGGTTAATGTGCCTTTTCATTGATTATCTTGATCTCAATAAAATCACAATAAAGAACAAGTATCATCTAGCAAGAATTGATGACTTGTTCGATAAGCTGCGTGAAGCACAATACTTCTCCATTTGGATTTTCAATCGGGATATTATCAAGTAAATGTGAAGAAGGAAGATATCCAAAAGGATGCTTTTAATAAAATATATGGGCACTATGAATTCAAAGGAATGCCTTTCGGACTCATTAATGCTCCAACAATATTCATGGACATGATTAATAGATTCATTAGAGATTACATCAACAGATTAGTGGTAGTATTTATATATGATATTCTAATATACTCTAAAACCAAGGAGAATAATGAGGAGTATATAACAACTGTACAAGACACCTTGTAGAAGGAGATGATCTATAAAAGGTACAACAAGTGTGAGTTCTGGTTGAATGCGGTCTCATGATTGGGTCATATTATCACAAGCAATGGTATATTTTTGGATCCCTCCAAGAAAACAGCAATTGAGGGATGTTAGAGGCCAACATCAATAACCGATATTCGTATCTTCTTGGGGTTATCTTGAAATTATCGCCAATTTGTAAGAAATTTCTCGTGATTTTACAACCCTCTTACTACACTAACTCAGAAGGAAGTAGGGTTTTCATAGAGTGATGAATGTAATGATAGATCCAAGGAGTTAAAAAGGTGACTTATCACTACAGTTGGGCTCAATTTACCCATTAATGGAAAACATTTTGTGGTATTTAGTGATTCTTTGCAGAAGTATATGTGTTTTGTGTTCAGGAAGAATGATAATGGGATAGCCTATGCCTCAAGGTAGCTGAAAATCCATGAGAAAAACTATCCCACGCATGATCTGGATTTTACAGCTGTGATCTTCGCGTTTAAAATATGGCGTCATTATTTCAATGGGGAGATGTGTGAGTTATATACTGATCATAAGAGCCTAAAATATATATTCACACCAAACTAACTTACTATACACCAATGAAGATGGATATAAATCCTCAAGGATTATGACTACTTGATCTGCTACCATCTCGGTAAGGCATACAAGGTGGAATATCCTCTATGTAGAAAGTATCTTTCATATTTATCAATAATGAGAATTGAAAAGGATCCAGTATTCTTAGACATTCAGAGGATGGACTTGGAAAAAATTAAGTGGGAAACATCATCAATAATTTCTCAAATTATTTCTCAACTATCCATCATAGAGAAATAAAGGATGCTCAAAGAAAGGATGAGGAAATTCTTGAAAAAGGAAAAGATATCAAAAATGGGAAATCATCAGATTTCATGGCTGACTAGGATGGAATTTTGAGATTTGGGTCACGATTATGTGTACCGTCCAATCCAAAGATTAATAAAGACCATCTGAATGACGCACATAGCTCATCCTTATCTATTCACCTGGGAGCATAAAGATATATCAATATCTCCAAGAAAACTTTTTGTGGGACAATATGAAAAGGGAGATTGCTGAATATACATCGATGTGCCTGGTATGTTAGAAAGTGAATGTTGAGAGGAAAAAGTCTAAGGGGATTATAAAATCACTACCCATAACCACATGGAAGTGGGACAACATTACCATAGACATTGTCACTGGAATTCCAAGGACATCCAGAGGAAAAAATGCTATATGGTTCATTGTGGATCATCTAACAAAGACAAATCACACTATCGTAATTCGAGAGGAATTCTCATTGCATCAACTTGCATGGATTTACATCAAATAAGTGGTAAGGCTGGATAGAGTACCACAATCTATTGTATCCGATTGTGATCTGAGATTCACATCGATGTTCTAGAAAAGCCTCCAGCATGCTCTATGCACTAAAATGAACTTCAGTATAGCCTATCATCCTCAAACATATATCCAATGTGAGGGAACTATTCAGACACTAGAAGATATGTTTAGATCATGTTCTATGGACCTCAAAGGAGGATGGGACCAATATTTTCCTCCGGTTGAATTATCCTATAAAAACAGTTTCCACTCGATCATCCAATTGGAAACATATGAAATCATTTACGGGAAAAGGAGCAGAACAATTGTGTTTTGTGATGAATGTGGTGAGAATAAGCTACTGGGACAATAAATGGTCGAATAAATGGTAGAGAAGGTGAAAACCATTTGACAACATATCATGGTAGCACAAAGTTCTCAAAAGAGTTATGAAGATAATTGTCGACAATACCATGAAATCAAAGTTGAAGACATGTTATTTATATGCATATATTCCTGGAATAAGGTCATCAGGTTTTGAAAGAGATGCGATTTTGAGTCCTATGTACATCATCCCCTTTGAGATTCTTGATCTTGCCGAGGCTATGGCCTATCGACCAGAACTTCCCCCGACCATGGATAATTTATATTATGTCTTTCATATATCCCACTTAAGGAATTACATACTAGACCCATCACATGTACTATATTCAGAGGTATTACAGTAAGAGGATGATCATTCTTACGAAGTGCAACCAGTGAATATCTTATATCATAGAGATAATGTTCTAATAAATAAGGAAATTCCCCTCATGATGTTGATGTGGAAAAACCACATGTTTTTAGAGGAAACAAGGGAATCTGGGGAAGTGAGGAAGAAGAGTTACTCGTATCTGTTTTAGGGTCCGAAAAGGAAATTTCGATGGTGAAATATATTAAGGGGGAATTTTGTAATGACCCAAACTTTTATTAATGGTAATTCCTCTTGATCAAATTAAATTTCTCATTATGTAAAAAAGTTATATAAAAGATGCACTTCCTTTGTTTAATGTTTTTGAATTTCAAAATTCCATAATGAATTGTTACTGTTGCTAATATAGCCATTGAAAAGTGATCACATGATTAATATAAATATAGGGCTTTAACAATTCAAATTTACATAGACAAAGGAAGCGATGGCCTCATCCAGTAGACTTGCCCCATACAAAGCCCATTTTTTAGAGCTCAGAAAGGAGGTGGAATCATTGGACTTTTCTATTTACCAAGCCCATGCTGAGATTCAACACGTTAAGCCCAAATTGAACCTCCTATAGGAGAAGTGGGATTTGATAGAGATTACCACCCGAGAGATGTAATTCGAGACACCCCAACAATATATTACCACTAAAAACCATACCCTTTGGTCTAATGGTGGTTTTATAAGGAGTTATATAATGATACCATAGTACTATGATTATATACACAATTTTTCATAGAGAATATACATTCATTTTATTATTTTAACTTTTTAAATAGATTTTAAAGCGCAAATAGTATTTTTAGTTAATATTCAACTAACAAATCTATTTTTATAAATTAATGGATTTCATAATTAAATAAGATTTTAATAATATATTATTAATAAATTAATTTTTATTATATTTAAATGATCAGATAATTTTCTGAATGTAAATGTAATTTTTATTAATGATTGAAATCTGTTTTTGTAAAAAACCCATGATTTTTTGATAAATGTCAGTTTTTATTTTAAAAGTGAAAATTCAGAAATTTAGAAAATTAATATGTTAAAATTAATATTATTTATTGAATCAGGATGTCAACATTATTGAATTGTGAATTTTTCATAATTTTCTAAGACAGTAGAATTTTTGGGGTTAAAATTAAATACTGTTTAATTATAAAATGTGTTTTATGACATTATAATAACCCAATAGTGATGTAATAAAATAATATAAACACTATGTTCGGTCATTATATGTTTAACCATTAAAATAATGTGATTTTAGTTTTATTTTATTTATTTTAAAAATATTTAATTGACCCTCCACGACTTATAAATTAATTTATGTTTTTAAATTTATTTCCATGAGAGTGTGACTCACCTCAACATAAGAAACCCTATTATTTCAATAATTTCTGTGATTTTTCATATAAAATAATTTTCTACACTCCACTTTGGAAAAACCAATAGGAAAAACCAATGGATGGTTTGTTGTTTTGATTAGTTTAATGTGTCGTGTCCCAAACCTAAATAATAAATAATTCCATCTTCTTTCCTATATAAATCCACCCATGCTCCAACTTCCTCTTCCCTCAAAGCCTTTGGAGTTAATCCAACCTCTTCCCTACCCTCTCTAAATTCCCCCGAGGCACCCCAACCTCCTATGAAGCCTCTCTCAAGCCCCTTCCAAGCCTTTTGGATCACACTTCCATGTAAAGGATTCTTTCCTTTATCATTATATCTAAGTATCATAAAATTGTTATTCCATTTTATTTTCAATTATAAATGTTGGGGAATGATGGAACCTCCCCCATACATCACTCTATATGTTTTAATGATTAGATACCCCTTTTCTCTATCTTTAATTACTCTCATGTACACCTGTTACCATGCCGAAATTCTATAATGAATTTCTCTCTCCTCAATTACATTCAAGCAATTATTTTGTATTATGAATCCAAATCACATTAATTATGTTAGTATATGTATCTATTTGACCCCCTTACAATCCATTTCATATAAATATTATGATAAAACCTTTTCCCTCTCATCAACCTTTTTTATGAAGTCTTCTGTCACATCGTTCTACTACTGAAGGTGCACCACGATTTTCCAAGCCAAATTCATTGGGTAGTGAATACCATGACCATTTCTCTATAAAGTATATTCACCTTTAAACACATTTAATTATTGATTATAGAGTATCATGTATGAATTCCACATTAATTTATCATGGAATAAATGATGATGTTTAATGAATCCATGTTTTATGATTCATGTGGCACACTTATGCATGAAATATAATAATTTAGAAGGGTGCACCTTGATATCACTCCAATGCATTGGGGAAAGATTAATATCATTATAAATTAAGTCCAATGAGGGTTTACTCATGCCAATTCAATTAAAATTAGGGTTTAATCTTGCTAATTTAAATGAAATGAGGGTTTACTAATGCTTCATGTGCAATGATCCTTCACTCATGATAATACCAAGTTAAGTGTTGTTGCCACATTTCCATGTTATGGTAATAATGATATATCATTCCTTTATGTTCATGATTCTCTTATTACCCATTTATATGTGTAATACCTAATATGTGTTGTATTCTTCATTTTATGTCGTGTTTAATCCCTTACTGGGCTTTATAGCTCACCCTTTTCTTATGAATGTCCTTAGGTTATCAATGAAATTATAAGTATGAGGGAATGTAGTGGTCATGTAAAGTAATTTTTCAATAAAGATGTTGTATTTCACGTTTTAAGTCATTATTTATTCTTTATATTCCCCAAATATTCTAGACCTCTCGATCTTCTATGTTGTATCAAGTGATTTTTTATGTAATAAATCATATTTATGTGTATAATAAAAAGTAGGGTTGTTATAGTTGGTATCAGAGCATAGGTTTAGTTATTTTTGGGATTAGGATAAGAAAACCACAGTGAAATCCTAATGAATAAGAATAAGTATAATAAAAACATCCCTATGTTTTTTTACTATAGAGTATGTTTATTATCAAGAAAATACATCCATATCTGGATACACGAAGGTAGAAGTGGATCTGGCACAGATTTACCTAGGAGTGAAAACTCTAATAAGGTGTTTTAGGCTTGACCTAGGGTATCCTATTATAAGAAAATGGTTTTTGATGCACTATTGGTTACGACTCTCCTGGGTTATATGCTTTTGTAAATTCCCAAGCATATTATAAACCATTATTAAGGGAAAAATCCCATAAGAATGTATGTTGGGATATAGATCATGGATAACATATATTTAAGCCTATAGATTTATCAGTTAAGGAAATAAAATTTATTTATAAGTCACCCTTTATGTCTTTGGTATACCCTTTATGTGTTACCCCAAATATTCCTTTTATTCCATCCAATGGTCAGTAATAGGAGGACTCGGGATAAAAACTGATGCGAAGATCAATGTGAGGACTGTTCTAATGAGATTCAAATTCTGATGGGAGTAGGAATCATGAACTTTGTCATGATACACTCTCAGTTAACTGAATAATTGAATATAAACATTGGTCAAGAGGAACTTTAAACCCCCCCAAGAAAGAACAATTTTTTATCAAGATCTTTATAAGACAAATGCCACCTACTTTTAATGGGTCATTTGATCCCTCAATCACCGAACAATGGATCAACTACATTAAAAAGATATTCTTCATCCTTAAAAGTTCCAAACAATAGAATGTTCTTTTGGATTCTTATCCTATATAGGGTGAAGATGATCAACGGTGTACTTTGATCAAAAATACAAAGCCTAAGGAGGAGATCGAGGCATTGTATTGGTAGGATTTATTGAAGATATTTGTTGATAAATATTTTCCGTGCACCCACTGACTAAAGATGGAAAGGGACTTCCATTACCTCAATAAAAAAGATTAAAAATACACCTGATCATATGAGGAAAACATCAAAAGTCTTGAATGATATTCCTCCAGCATTTTTTTCACCCCTGAATACAAGGTTGGCCACTTCTTTGGTGGGATAAAACCTAGAATGATGAAATACCTGGAAATCCATGACTTAGATATCTATGAAGTAATTTTCCAATGTGACATCATGGTCTATATGGATATCAAAGAATCTTAGGGTTATCATGTGGATACGAAGTGTAATGTGGACTTCAATTCTGGCAGTCTGATGGGTAAATCCAACGGTTCTATGAAAATCCATCACCCCACATGACCCAGGTGTAGAAACAAGCACCCAGAAAATTTCCGAAAGGGGAGGAGTAAATGCTTTAAGTGTGGAAGATAGGGGTACCTAGCCGTTAACTGTGGACAAGAAAAATATGTGCTTGTGACAGAGGATAGAAAAGCACTATTTAAACTTCAACATGTCGTTCATTACTTCAACTACAAAGAACCAGGGAACCTTGAAAATCAGTTCTCTAATCCAAAGGTTTTTAGAGGAAACCAACAACCTCCAAGGTAGCAAGGGAAGGATTTTCCAATCACTATAGCCGAAGTAAACCTAGAAAATAAAGTGGTGATAGGTACACTAGTTATACATTCAGGAATAGTGAGCGTACTTTTTTATTCTGGTTTTACGCATTCTTTTGTATCCTGAAGGGTTAGAAGAACAACCCCAATACCACCACAAATCATGGAATAAAATATGTCGATTAGTATGGAGAATGTAGAAAAAATTTCTTCCCATGAATATAACTCCTCCCCTATCAAAATTTATTTATTGAACATCCCAGCGAACCTTTTCATACTCCTTCTAGTCAAATTTGATACAATTCTTGGTAGGGATTGGATTTTCTTATATAGATCCATCATAAATTTTCATGATAGGGAAATCTTTCTCCATATAGATAATAGACACTATATTCTATTCAAGTGCAAGGAGGAAGATGAATCTTCTTTAGCACCATCATCTCAAGAATAGATATTACTACCCTATGAGCATGCGTATCTAGCTCAGATGATTGAGTCTAATGAGGAAACCATCCTTGAATACATGAAAATTGTGAGGGAATTCGGTTAAGTTTTCCCAAGTAATTGTCTGGTCTTCCTCCTAGAAGTGATATCGAGTTCTAAATTGACCTTATACTAAGGGAATTTCCAATATCCATGACTCCGTATAGAATGGATGTTGTAGAGATTGAGGAGCAGAAGATACAACTATAGGAGAATCTCAATAAATGGTTTTTACGCCTATGTTCTTTACCATGGGGTGATCTAGTTTTCTTTTCAAGAAGAAGGTTGGGTCAATGCACCATTGCATAGATTATCATGAGCTTAACAAAATCATGGTAATGAACAAGTACCCTCGGCCACGAATTCATGGATTGTTCGATTAGCTATGTGGATCACAATACTTCCCCAAGGTGGATTTGCAGTCGGGATAATATCTAGTAAATTGGAAGAAGGATTATATCCCTAAAACTACTTTACATTACAACATACGGGCACTATGAATTCATAGTAATGACTTTCGGACTCACTAATGCTCCACCAATATTCATGGACTTGATGAATAGAGTCTTTAGAGATTACCTCAACAAATTTGTAGTATTCTTTATAGATGATATTATAATATACTCCAAAACCAAGGAGGATCATGAGTGGAATCTAATAAATATACTAGAGACCTTGCAAAAGGAGAGCCTATATGAAAAGTACAACAAGTGTGACTTATGGTAAAAAGAGGTCTCATTATAGGGTCATATCATCACCATCAATGGGATATCTGTGAATCCCTCCAAGACAATGACAATTGAGGGATGGTTGAGGACAACATCAGTAATCTATATCCAAATCTTCTTGGGGATAAATAGATATTATCTCTTATTTGTGAGAAATTATTCATGATTTTCTAACCATCTTACCATGATATGTCAGAAGGGAGTGAGGTTGGCATGGAGTGATTAATTCCAAGAGATCTTCAAGGGGTTGAAAAAGAGACTTATCATTGCGTTCGTTCTCACATTACACATAGGTGGAGAACATTTTGTGGTATTCAGTAAGGCTTCGAATAAGGGCCTAGGTTGTGTGTTAATTTACAATGATAATGTGATAGCCTATTCATCAAGGAAATTGAAAATCCATGAGTAAAATTATCCCACTCATTATCTGGAGTTGGAAGCAGTGATCATTTCATTGATAAATCTGGCGGCATTATCTATATAGAGAGTAGTGTGAGATATATACTGATCAAAAGAGCCTCAAAAATATATTCAAACAAAAATTTACTAATTTGTGCCAATGAAGATGGATATAATTCATCAAGGATTATGAATTATCGATCCACTACCATCCAGGTAAGGAAAACAAGGTGGCATATTCTCTATGTAGAAATGATCATGCATCTTTATCAATGATGAGAATTGAAAATGATCCAATCTTCTTAGACTTGTAGTGGACGGACATGGGAATCATTAAGGGAGTAAAATCATCAATCCTTTCTCAAATTATTGATCAAAAATACCTCATGGAGAAAATAAAGGATGCTCAATGAAAGGATGTGGAAATTCAGAAAAAGGTGGAAGCTATACAAAATGAGAAATCCTTAGAGTTCGTGGTTGACAATGATGGAATTTGGAGATTTGGGTCACGATTATGTGTACCATCTAATCCAGAGATAAAGAAGGAGCTTCTGAATGATGCAGATATCTCAACCTTTTCTAGTCACCTGGGGAGCACAAAGATGTATCAATATCTACGAGAAAACTTGTAAGAACCCAGATCTTCTATTCAGGTAAATGTTTCTTTTCTGGTAGTTTTTGATAAAAAAAATAGGAGTTTCTGGAAATATTAGGAGTACATTCCGCGTACTTTCAGAAGAGGTCGTGTACCCTAATGTAGTGGGTGACTGTGTACTAGCCGTGTAATGGCTGAGTACATAGTTGTGTGTGGTGAACTGGAAACCGCCTAAAGAGGAGATCAGCAAAGGCAAGTACACTATGTTTACTTTTTAAGAACACGCCATGTACATTATTTTTTTTTCATTAAATGGACTGGGGTCACGTTTGACAGATTGAACACACATCATCTTCGTCTATCTCATCCAGGATCATATATATTGCCATAGATCTTCTCTGAGCCCCCGACTCATCATCCATTCTCTGAATCGACCATCTTCTATTGTGTTGCAATCGCCATAGTGAGTTCTTCCTTCTTCTAGAACTTCATCTCCGGATTTCCCCTCTCTCACGAGTTTTCCTCGGTTGAACGTTTTAAGCGTTTTTGGAGATCTACATTGTTCTAGGGTTATTCAAGGCCTGAGATTCACATATATTGATCTCATGACACCAAGGTAGGTGGTCTGTGACTTTCCATAGATATTATTTGAGTTATATGTGTAAAAGTTCCTCATACCCTTTTTCAGGGTATTACATGTTTATGGTTTTTAGCCCTGTTATAGTCTTCTATGCCTTGTTTGTTTGGATAGAGGATAATTGTTGTTAATAGGGTTAACCTTGTCATGATATGGATGTTATTCCCATGTTTTCTTGTTACTGACAATTTAGTATAAACTTGCATGTCTGGTTGTTGCTTTCTTTCCATGCATAGTATTGTTTGGATGGAGTGATTATTATCTAACATTATTTGATATGTTTTAGTTTGTTTAGCCATGTAGTTCTTGAGGTTTACCTTGGCTACTGATTATCATTTGTGTATGATTACTTACACAGGATTGTGAGAACCTTGTGAAGTGAGACCATTTGGGAAATTGACGTTGAGGGCTTTCCCATAGTGTCTTTTATAATTATCACACTGCGAGACCATAGGGTGGATTTATGTTGAGTTCTCCCTCAGAGTGTCTATAGTTACGTTAAGAGGCTACATGAAGAATTAATATTGAGTTCTTCCTCAGAGTGTCTGTAGATTCCCATTAAAGGACTATAGTGGGAATTGATGGGGATTGCTTCCTCAGAGAGTCTTTGATCACACATGACTATAGAGGGAATTGACAGTGAGTTCTTCCTCAGAGAGTCATTATTATATATTCTCTTATAATTTGAGCTAGAGGGGTTAGGCTATGATAACTACCTAGAGGATTTATTGTATTTTTTTCATTGAAAAATATTTAAATGTAAATTTTTGTAAATGGAACTTTAGGACGGTTTAGTTTTGAGTACTTCCTTGTTTACTAATTATTTTTTCTTATTGCCTGCCATATATATTCACTAATTATTGAGCATAGATCATTGGGTGGTTTTCAACTTGGATTAGTCTAACACCCTGTTTGGGTCATGCTTTGGGGCCCAAACAATTTATATTGCTACAGGTATAAAAAAGGTCAATCACCCTTCTACTTCAAAAACGTGGTTGTTGTGGAGTTGGGGAGCATGTGACCCATTTGAGGCGTGTGATGTTGTAGAGTTGCTTACTTTATTGTCTTTTTTACTTTTTATATTCCTATATTCTATCATATTGATTTGTTTGGATGCTTTCATAGACATATGTATCATGCATCATATATATATGTGTGTGCATGTTTTTTACTACTTCAGCTATTTACTTATTTCTTGTTTTACTACTTCTACTATTGTTGTATGTTTTACATATAATGTGTTACTCTGTCAATGCGAGAATAGTTTCCCCACCATCACACCCAAGTCCCTCAATACTAGTTGGAAGCCTCTGGTGTTCGAGGAAATGTGCTCAAGGCCATGTGACTAACCGGGTATGGGGCACCTCAAGGCGGCTCTCGGAACTGGAACATTAAAAATTGGTATCAGAAGAATTATATTCTTCTTCAATTACTATCTAGATCCTATAGCTAAGGATTTGAAGGAGTGTGTTCTTGGTAATAAATTTATCCCGGACATAGTTAACCCATGTACAGGGAAAATCCAATTCTCATTGTTATTTTAATTTTTCAGGTTTTTCAATTTTACAGTTTATTTGATCTCACTATAGGGTGATTCACATGTTTTGTGTCATTATAGTTGGTATTATTGAGGTTATATTTCTATTTCAACCTATTGAGATATCAGTATTCCTTCTCTTGCATCATATAAGCACCTGTTAGAAATCACATGTCATGCATTCCTTCCATGCCATTTAGAGTGCATTAGTGATTGCATGTTGTTGTGATAGATGGTGTGCTAGATATGCATGCTGTTGTGATAGATTCTTTGATAGAATACCTACTTTTTAAAGGGTATTTAATTGTGTAAGGATTCGTTTTAATGAATTCCAAACATTGGTTCTTGAGGTGCTATGGGACCTCAAGGATCGAAATTTGGAAACTTCATGTTCGTTTCAGTCTTTTATGGGTTCTGTAGTATTTTATTAGTCTTACTGTCTGGAAGAACCCATAATACATGGCGTGTAATGATGAATACACATCATGTGTCCTTCTGTTCGAGAATGAACTATTTTTCTTATGTACACACCATGTAACGGTTGTACACACCATGTTTTAGAGACCATGTCTCCTCTCGTGTGGCTAACGGCGCAGATGGATAAAACATAGCTTATACATGTCATGTAATGTTTGAACATACTGTGTAGTGTGACCCTTGTATCGAGCCATGTAGAGAACAAGATGGGTTGGTGAAATCATTCTAGTACGCACCATTTTTGGAACAAACACCCCGTGTAGAGTTAGCCATGTAACCAGTCGTGTCACTAATAACATAGGTTAGTGAAGTCCATCTAGTACATGACGTGTCTGGCACTAACATGTCGTGTATTCTAGTTCTAGGTGAACCATGTGGATTAGACATGTAGAATAACTTGATCAGGGGAAGAGGATCCATGTACAAGCCTTGTGTTCGGACAACATGTCATGTGTTTGTTGTGTTAGACGACCTGGGTTGGCAGCAGTACACGCCCATGTGAAGGCTTAAGGGAACACACCAAGTAGGTATTATAAACACCATGTATCGATGTTTTTTAAAACATGAATACATTATTTCTCTTATTTTATTCTTACACTTATATGTTTCAGACCCTTTTACTCTTGATCTAAGGTGTGCGCTTGACCATGCAGAGTCATGCACCGAGGCATCCTCCAGTTTTCCACCAATTACAGGGCAATGAACAGACACCAGATATGGATAATTAGGGACTACCAGCAGACTCTCTAGTTTTTCCAGTCTTGGAACCATCCGACATCCTGGATACAGGTGTCGTAGAACAGTTTTGAGAAGACTTTTTGAGGTTTATGAAGACCTTCTAGGGAGCACCGCATCCTACCCCGTCGATGGAAGAATTGATGCATGTCATTTTAAATCCATATCCTCTCACTTTCTCAAGGGATGGAGGACCATAGAAAGTAGATTCATGGATAGAAGTCATGATGAAGATCTTCGAGATTCTAGAGATGCCTCTAGAGAGGAGATTCAAGCCTGCTACGTATATGCTTTGAGATTTCACCAAGAGATGGTTGGCTGTGATATCACAGGGGGGACACTAGCAGGTTATGGCATGGGATAGGTTTCTGCATACCTTCTATGGCTACTTCTTCCCAGAGACTTTGAGGGCCGATTGATCCTAGGAGTTCATGATTTTGGAGCAGGGTACTCTTTTATTCATGGAATATTCTTCTCGCTTCACAGAGCTGCAGAACATTACACCCTTTCTAGGGGAAGATTATTTATTCCTTACACTGAAGCTTGAAGATGGTCTCAGGTAGGACATTCGGGATCAGGTGAACATCTTCAAGTTGACTTCCATCACTTCTATAGTCAACCAAGTGCTGATCACAATGTCCAACCTGAGGGATTATGGAGTTGTTAGCTGGGGTGGTTCCACATCCTATGTTAGTAATTCTCCGGATAATATTAGGAAGTGTCACAGGGAGTCTATATGTGGATATATGAGTTGGTGGGATGCACCTCTAAGTAGTCGGGTCATATGCTACCAATGTGGAAGGTTCAGGCATACAAGCCACATTACCCAAGAGACCCAATGGAGTCCAATATTGAAGAATGATGGGACATCTTCAGTGCTTCTGTTAGTTCTTCTCAATAGTAGCTACTAATAGGGGTTCTCCTATAACTCCTCATTCGGGAGCAGCACCACCAGTTTCTCACAAGTCTGGGAACTGGAGTTCTTCTGTCCGTTCAGGCCGAGCTAGAAGTTGTGGATATAGTAGTCAGTCACCAAGATTTTAGTGAAAATAGGGTGGAAAATCTCAAATTTTTTAGGCAGGGTCACAGGGTTGTTGTGCAGGTCAAAATTTTGGGGTGGAGTAGACCCAGCAGGAGTAGAATCCTGGACCCTGTACAGTTTGAGGTAGGATCCTAGTTGCCTTAGTTTTAGCTTCTACACTTTTCGATACTGTGGATTCCCATAGAATTATATTTTTTGATGTTATGTGGATCCTTTCACTCTGTTTCCTTTATTCTACTAATGTATTGATGCTTGGAACTCTTTTGGGAACTAGAACGGCTAGTGTACATCAGTGCAAGTTGTGCCCTCTTGAGGTTGGGGGTGTCACTTCTTCTGGGACCTCTATGTCTTCGTGATGAAGAGTTATGATTTCATTCTCAGAATGGACTATTTGGTTCCCTTATTGTATTTTGTTGATTTATCTCTTCATAGGTTGAGTTTCATGTCACCAGAGGGAAGATCGTTTCATCATAAGGAAGAATGGGTTGTTCAGGCGAGCAGAGCGGGACCTGAGCATCCTGGGTTGGATGGAGTTACAAACTAGTTTTCTTGTCCGTATCTAGATGACCAGGGGACTTCACAGATAGACTATCCTCCAATAGTGGATCCTTTTATGGACATATTTCCTTATGACTTTTCAAGTTTTCCTAAAAAGTAACAGGTGGATGTTTCTATAAGGCTTGTTCTTGTAGTGACACCATTGTCCATTCCTCTTTATAGGATGGCTACACTAGAGTTACATGAAATCCTGAAGTAGTTGGAGGAGTTACAAGAAAAGGGTTTCATATAACCCAGTACATCTCCTTGGGGTTCTCCTATCCTATTTTCAAAAAAGGTGGATGGTACCCTCATACTTTGTTTGAATTATCGGATGTTGAACCAGTTGACTGTCAATAACTATTAAACCATACTGAGGATTGATGATCTCTTTGATCTGCGTCGAGGAGACTGGGTGTTCAAGAAGATTATCTTGAGATTAGGTAATCGTCATTTTTACATTATACCATCATATGTACCTATTACATCCTTTCGGATTAGGTATGGTCTATATGAGTATGTGGTTATTCTGTTCGGTCTCCCGAACGCACCTAAAATTTTCATAGAATATATGAACTGAGTGTTCTATCCGCACTTGGATTCATTAATGGTATTCTTTGTGTAAAATATCTTGGTTTACTCTCACACTCGACATGACCACACCACACATCATGATATTGTTTTGAGTACACTGAGAGGGAATCAGTTATATGTTAATCTCTCAAAATGAACCTTTTGGACGGACCTGATTCACTTCTTAGGTCATGTTATCTCATAAACTAGAGTATAAGTAGATCCAGTGAAAGTGATAGTATTTGTTTCTATGTAGTATCCAAAGAACGCCTTTTAGGTAAGATGTTTTCTAGGGTTGGATAGTTACTACAAACATTTCATACAGGACTTTTCACGCTTTGCAGTGCCCCTGGAAAACTTGACTTAGAGGGGTGTGAACTAATTGTGATCATATTCTTGTGAGTCATCCTTTCAAGATCAAAAGGCAGGCAAGCTTCAGAACTAATACAAGTATTTCATGAGCCGAGAAAGAGCTATACTATATATTATTATGCATTAGGTATTGGGTTGGGAGTAGTGGTTACGCATGGGGAAGGAGTCGTTGCGTATGGGTCACCGTAGTTGAGGAAACATGAGGGGAACTACCTGATGCACGATCTCGAGTCGCCTTTAGTTTTTCAAGATTTAGGATGTTGGAGAAATTATCTTCTTGGAGACAATTTTGTGGTCTTCAATGACCAGAAGATTCTCAATTATATATTCACTCAGAGTGATTGGAAATTGAGACAGTGAAGGTGGGTTGAGTACCTTCAATCCTTTTACTTTGAGCTTTCCTACATGACTGCAAAAGGAAATGATATGGATGATGCATTGAGAAGGAGAAATTAGATATAAGTAGTTCAGGAATCTAGAAGTGAGTGGCAGCTTATGGCTCTATTCTCTGAGATGCATTTGGAGGTTAATGATAGTCAGGGGTAGTCGTTTCTTTCTTTTGTGGATGTTACCTCTACTCCACTTGATCAAGTCAAAACGAGGAAGCTATCAGATTCATAAGGCCTAGTCTTATGAGAGAGTCTGTCAGGAGAGGACCATATTCTATGATGGACAGTAGGTGAGGATGATATCTTGTGTTTTCATGGATGTGTGTGGGAGCCTGCACACAGACGCGAGGAGCTGGTGCGAGACTTTTATTCAAATTTTTGGGAAGTTCATCCTGGTGTCACCAAGATATATCGAAACCCAAACCATTATTATTGGTGTTCAGGTATGAAGGGAGATGCATCTGGTTTTTTCATGATGTGTTCCACCTATCAGCAGGTGAAGGCGAAGCATCCGTGACCAACATTGCTTTGCAGCAGTTACCCATTCCCGAGTGGAAGTGGAATGATGTTGCGATGGATTTTGTAACATGTTTTTCGAGGTCACCTCAAGGGAATGATGTTGTATGAGTTTTCATTGATAGAATCATGATGGTTTCCCACTTCTTACCAATTAATGAGACCTTCAGTGTTGATGAGTTGGGTAGGCTGTACATCTAAGAGATTGTATGTTTACATTGAGTTCTTCACTCCATTGTGTCACACAGAGACACACATTTTACTTATCGAGTCTGGGAGGGTTTACATAAGGATTTCTATAACACATGTACATTTGAGTACAACATACCATCCCTAGAAAGATGGCTAGTTTGAGCATATGATTAAGGTTCTTGAGGACATGCTTCGAGCATGTGTCCTAGATTTTGGATGTTCTTGGGAGTAGAACATACCTCTTGTTAATTTTGACAACAATAAGAGTTTTCAAGAACTATTTAGATGAATCCTTTTGAATATTTGTACTATAGTCTATGATGATCACCCTTATATTGGATAGAGGCAGGAGAGGCAGCTATACTGGGACCTCATCTTGTCCAGGAGACTGTGGAGCAGATAAGGTTGATTCGGAAGAGGATGGCTACTACACAGTCATGACAGAAGTCTTATTCTGATCGACGGAGATGACATCTGAAGTTCAAGGTTGGAGATCATGTTTTTCTATGTGTCACACTAGGGATGGGACACAAGAGGATTAGGAGGCAGGTTAATCATCCATCGAGATACGTCAAACCTTTTGATATGTTAGATAGAGTCGGGCTAGTTGCCTATTGGTTGCAGTTACCTCATAGGTACTGGGATATGCATGACGTCTTCCATGTTTCTCACCTTCAACATTACTTCTCAGACTCATATCATGTTTTCAAACCATAGTAGGTTGAGTTAGAGGGGGACACATGCTTCTAGGATCATCCTATAAGGATTTTTGATCGAAGTGTGATGGTTCACTGTGGTTGGTCTATTCCTCTAGTACAAGTGCTATGGTAGCACATGCAAGTATAAGATGACACCTGGTAAAGGGAGGTCGATGTATGATCACTATGGTTGGAGTTGTTTGAGGATTTATCTTCTACACCACCTTTCTAGGTAAATTCGGGGAAATTTTCATTAATGGGGGATGTTTGTAAGAACCTAGATATTCTGTTTAGGTATGTTTTTTTGTTCTGGTTGTTTTTCAGAAAAAGACGATTTTATGGACATTTCAGGAGTACACGCTGTGTACTTTAAGTACACTCCATGTACCCAGCTACTGCGGGTTACCATGTACTTTCCATGTAACGACTATGTACATGGACGTGTGTGGTGACCTGGAGACCGCCTAAAGCAAAGGCTAGAAAAGGCATGTACACACCGTGTACTTTTAAAGAACACGTCGTGTACATTCTATTTTTTATTAATCTGACTGGGGTCGTGTCTGATGGATAGAATGCACTTCTTCTTCATCCATCTACTCCAGGAGCATTCGTACTACTTGGGATCTTCTATGATACCCCGACTCGCCATCCATTCTCCAGATCGACGACTGTCGATTATGTTGGAATTGCCATGGTGAGTTATTCCTTCTTCTAGAAATTCATCTCCTGATTTCTTCTCTCCCATGAGTTATCCTCAGTAGAACATTTTATGTGTTTTTATAGATCTATGATGTTCTAGGGAAATTCAAGGCCTGAGTTTAATGTATATTGATCTCATGATGTCGAGGTAGGTGGATTGTGCCTTTTTGTAGATAGTATTTGAGTTATATGTGAGAAATTTCCCAATACCCTTGTTCAGGGTATTGAGTGTTTATGGTTTTTAGCCATATTATTTTCTGTTATTCCTTGTTTGTTTCGATAGAGGTTAATTTTTGTAAATAGGGTTAACCTTGTCATGATATGGATGTTTTCCCGTGTTTTATTGTGATTTAAGGTTTTATTGAGCCTTGCCAGTTAGGCTACTGCTTACTTTCCATGCCTAGTACTTTTAGAATGTAGTGATTATAATCTAACATGATCAGACATGTTGTAGTTGGTTAAGACAAGTAGTTCTTGAGGTTTAATTTGTCTCTTGATTATCATTTATGCATGATTTATTACACGAGGCTCTGGGAACCTGGTTTAGTGAGACCATGAGGGAAATTGACATTGAGGGATTTCCTAGAGTGTCTGTTATAATTATCACATTGCGAGACCATAGAGGGGATTGACGTTGAGTTATCCCTCAGAGTTTCTATAGTTACTATATGAGGCCATAGGAGGAATTGACATTGAGTTATTCCTTAGAGTGTTTGTAGATTACTGTTAAAGGACTATTGGGGGAATTGAGGGTGAGTGCTTCCTCAGAGTCTCTTTGATCATACAGGACTATAGAGGGAATTGATGGTGAGTTCTTCCTCAGAAAGTCTTTGTAATATCTTCTTTTATATTGTGAGCCAGATGGGTTAGGCTGTGAGATATACCGAGAGAGGTGATTATATTTTTTTTGGTTGATTGAATACTTAAAAGTAAATGTTTGAAAATGTAACTAAAGGACTATTTACTTTTGAGTATTTCTTTGTTTACTAATTCTTTTTTCTTATTGCCATCCATATATATTCACTGACTTTTTGGCCCAGATATTTGGGTGGTTGCCTACTAGGATTATTCTCACACCCTATTTGTGTCATTCTTTTGATCCCAATTAGTTTATATTGCAGCAGGTATAGACAAGGTAAAGCGCAGTTCTACTTCGGGTACTTGATTGCTGTGGAGCTGGGGAGCATGGGACCAAGCAGAGGCTTGCAATGCTGTGGAGTTTTTTAGTTACTTTTCATTTGTAATTTAGTTTAGTATTGTATTCTAGAATCATGATTTTTTTGGATGATTTTCTAGACACATATATCATGAATCATATATATATGTGTGCTCCATTTGTTTAGTACTTCCACTATTTACTTATTGCATGATTTACTGCTTCCTCTATTGTTATCTATTTTAATTCCGTTGTGTTACTCTACCAATGAGGGCATAGATTATATACCATCACCCCCAAGGCCCTCACTACTAGTCAGCAGCCTTTGGTGTTTGTTGAAATGTGCTTGAGGCCATGTGACCAACCGGGTACGGAGCACCTCTGGGTGGCTCCCAGAACTGGGATGTTACAAAACATTTGGTGGGAAAATATGGAAACGGATATTGTTGAATATACATCAAAATGACTGGAATTTCAGCAAGTGAATTTTGAGAGGAAAAAGTCTAAGGGTATGATGCAACCAATACCCATACCAACATGGAAGTGGGAAAAATCACCTTAGACTTTGTCCCTAGACTTCCAAGGACATCTTGAGGAAATAATGCTATATGGGTAATTGTGGATCGTCTTACGAGGACATATCACTTTATCACATTCCAATAGACTTCTAATTGGATCAACATGCACATATTAACATAAAAGAAGTGGTAAGGCTACATGTCGTACCACTATCTATTGTATCCGACCGTGATCTGAGATTCACCCTGATGTTCTGGAAATGTCTCCAGCTTTCTTTGAGCACTAAACTGAACTTCAGTATAGCTTATCATCCTCAAACTGATGACCAATCTGAGCGAACTATTAAGACACTATAAGATATGTAAAGATAACGTTCTATGGAATTCAAAGGAGGATGGGACCAACATATTCCCCTATTTGAATTCTTATAAAATAAAATTTGCCACCAGAGCATCTTAATGGAACCATATGAATCCCATTATAAGAAAAGGTGCAGAACATTGGCATGTTGGAATGTTGTTGGTGAGCGTAAGATGCTAGTACCTTAAATGGTTGAAGAAATAGTGGAGAAGGTGAAACCCGTTCAGCAGTATATCGAGGCATCCCAAGGATGATAAAAGAGTTATGAATAAAACTATCGAAGTGACCTTGAATTCAAAGTTGGATACATGGTATTTCAATGTATATCTCATTGGAAGAAGGTCGTGAGGTTTGGAAAGAAAGGGAAGTTAATTCCTAGGTACATTGGCCCCTTTCAGATACTTGATCGTGTTAGGGTTGTAGACTACCAACTAGAACATCCACCCACCATGGCTAAAGTACATGATATCTTTCATGTATCCCTCTTAAAGAAGTATATACCAAACTATTCACATGTTCTCTCTTCAGAGGTAGTACATTTAGATTAAGATCTTTCTTATAAGGAGCAACTGGTGAAGATCATAGATCGTAGAGAAAAAATTCTACGAAATAAAAAAATTCACCTCGTCAAGGTGTTGTGGCAAAACCACAAGTTTGAATAGGAAACATTGGAATTAGAGGAAGTGATGAAGCAGAGTTTCCCACATCTGTTTTAGTGTAGGAAACTGAAATTTTGAGGGAGAAATTTTTTTAGGGGGGATGATTGTAACGACCCAAACTTTTGTTAATGGAAATTCATCTTGATATAGTTAAATGCCTGATTATGTAAAATAGTTATATAAAATATGAACATCCTTGGTTTTATGTTTCTGGATATCAATATACCATTATGAGTTTTTACCATTTCTAAAATAGTCATTGAAAAGTGATCACACGATTAGTATAAATTTAGGGCTTTAACAAATCCAATTTACCCAGACAAAGGAAGTGATCGCCCCATCTAGTAAACTAGCCCTATACGAAAGCCATTTATTGGAGCTCATAAAGGATTTCACATCATTGTGTTTTTCTCTTGAGCAAGACCAATACTAGCTTCATCATTTTATGCTCGAACGGAACCTCCTATAAGAGAAGTGTAATTTGATAGAGTTTACCACCCGATCGATGTTATCTGGGCCACATTAAGACACTATTACCATCTCACACCTTGCCCTTTGGACTTATGCAGGTGTTCTAACGGGATATGTAATGAGACCCTAGTTCTATGATTTGGTACACTATTTTTCATAGATAATATACATTCATTTTATTATTGTTACTTTGTAAATAGTATTAGAACCCAAATAGTATTTGTAGTTAATATTCAAATAAGCAATCTATTTCAATGAACTAATGAATTTTTGAATTAAATAATATTTTAATAATATATTATTATTAATAATAATATTAAATTATTTTTTATTAAATATAAATGATCGTATAATTTTATGAATGCAATTGTAATTTTTATTATGGTTTGAAAGTTGTTTTTCTCAAACCCCATGAATTTTCGATAAATTGTGGTTTTTATTTTGAAAGTGAAAATTCAAATATTTAGAAAATTATTTAGATAAAATTAATATTATTTTCAGAATGAGGATGTTGAAATTATCCAATGGTGAATTTTCGTTAATTTTCCGAGACAATATACTTTTTGGGTAAAAAATAAATACTGTTTAATTATATAATGTGTTTTATGACATCATAATGACCCAATAGTGATGTAATAAAATAATATAAACACTATTTTCTTCCCTTATATGTTTTAAAATTAAAATAATATTGTTTTATGTTTATTTTAATTATTTTTCAATGCTTTAGTGGTCCCTCCAATACTTGTAAAACATTTTATCTTTTTTAACTGATTTCCTTGAGAGTGTGGCTCAGCTCCACATAACCAACCCTATTATTTTAAGAAGTTCAGTCAATGTCCTTATACAATAATTTTTTCCAATCTCCTTTGTTAAAAAACACAGGAAAAAACCATGGGCAGTTCTATGGTTTGGATTAGTTTAATGTTTGGTGTCCCATACCAAAATAATAATAAATTCTCTCTCCTTTCCTATATAAAACCACCCAAGCTCCCACTTCCTCTTCACTAAAAGCCTTTGGAGTTCATTAAAAATCTTCATTCCTCTCTCTATAATCCTCCCATGGTTCCCCAACCTCCCATCAATCCTCTCTCAATCCCCTCCCAAGCCTTTGGGATCACACTTCCAAGTAAGGTATTCCTTCCTTTCTCATTTATCCAAGTTTCTTAATATTGTTTTTCCATTTTATATTCAATTATAAATGTTGGGGTATTATTTATCACCTCCCATATACTGAAATCTCTATGTTTTAATATTAGATACCCCTTTATCTCACATTAATTCTTTCCATGTAAAACTGTTACCATGCCGAAATTCCATAAGGAATTTCTCTGTCATCATTTACATTAAAGCAATTATTTTTTATTATGAATCCAAATTCCATTATTTATGTTGGGACATGTGTCTATATGACTCTCGTACTTTCCCTTTCATGTAAATATTATTATACAAACTCTTATATCCCATCAGACATTTTTATGTCTTATGTCATGCCGTTTTGCTGCCGAAATTGCTTCCTAATTTTCAAAGCCAATGTCATTATGTAGTGAATACCATGCCCATTTATCTATCAAGGGTATTCACCTTTATGAAAATTCAATTATTTATTATGTAGTTTAATTTATGAATTCTAAATTCCTTTATCATGGAATAAATGATTATTTTTATTGAATTCATTTTTTAGGATCCATGTGGCACACTTATGCATGAAATGAAATGATTAAGAAGGGTGCGCCCTAATAGTGCTCAAATGCATTGGGTAATGATTAGTATCATGATACGTCAAGTGTTGTGAGGTTTTACTCATGATAATCCATGTGAAATTAGGGTTTAATCATTCTAATTAAATTGCAATGAGGGTTTACTCATTCTCTATGTGAAATGATCTCTGGTTCATGCTAATACCATGTTAAGTGTTTCTTCCACCTTCCCATGTTATAATAATCGTGCTATATATTTCCTATATGTTCATGTTAATTTTATGCTGCATTGATATTCCTACTACCATGAATGTATTGTATTCTTCATGTTATGACTTATTTACTCCCTTACATGGCTTTATAGCTCACCCTTTTCTAATGCATGTCCTCTGGTTATCCCATGCAATGCCAAGTACAAAGGCATCTAGTGGTCATGTAATGGAATTTTTCAATAAATATGTTGTGTTTCATGATTTATGTAATTAGGTAATGTCACTAAACACCAAATACACTATACCTCATAATACTATATGTTGTATCATGTGAAGGTTTTATGTAATAAATCATATTTATGTGTGCAATAAAAACAGTGTTTTTATAACATCAGATTCATTTTTTGTGAGTGGGTTGTGATATAAATGATTTAGTTGTTACCCAAGATGTTTTATAGGTTAGAGAGGATGTATGTGAATAAACCCTAATTTTTATATGTGGGATGATAATGAGATGCCTCAACTATTTATACCCATTCCCATATTCCCTTGGATGCATTGTGAGATAGCCCTTCTTAGTTTGGCCTCCTAATTAAATTATAACATGTCATTATGATACTCAATTCATTATAAAAATATACCCATATACGTGTGTGTGAATATGAGTACATGTTTAACCCACTATAGGGTCTAGCACTAACTATATGGATCACTATAATAAGCATCATCATTTCTAAGACTGGTATATCTTAGATTTTTAGCACTCGACTCGATCTTTATAAATATTTTTATATCATCTTCTAGTAGTTAGTTATTTTCCTTACACCAATATGCATGTTTTTTAATATATGTTATGTTTTATGCTTGTGTTTAACTTATTCTTCATGATTTATATTATTCAGAACATATAGTATAGATTATAACATTTTATTAGGGGTGGACTGGTGGACACCTATTGAGTTGTCATAGTCACACCATGAATGGAAAACTCTCAGTATGCATGCAGGTCCATTTACTCATAATCCTAGAAGGGTAAGGGAAGCTATATTTGGTCTATAAATACACATAAGGATCATGGATCATGGTTGGTAATTTTAATGTTTTAACTACCATCATTGTAAAAGTGTATGGGGATGTATTTCATGCCTTTTTTGATAGGATACTCATTTAGTGAACCACTTTGGTGACTTTAGACCATTATTTGACAACACCTTTTATATATATTGGTTTTTGGTATAGTTTCTCTTACATTGTATGTTATAGGATACTTATATGTTCTTGTTGTGATGTATAATGTATATACATTTCATGTTACATATTTACGTCTTATTATACTCTTTTTCTACTTTTAAAAGTAGTCGGTTATGTACATAGTATTTATCAAATCAAAACTATGTCACACCAGCATTGGGAACAAACCATAGTTCTTTATCATAATATTTTAATCTGAAACAATTCCCCACACATGAGTATTGTTAGAGCCCCAATTTGTATTCCAATATATGGAGATTTGGAGTTATACCTGAGGTGATGTGATGGTGGGGAATAATTTATATTTTGGTGATTAGGTCACCGATATCAAAAAAAATTATTATAGAGAATTAAGATATTTTGGGTATGGGAAATAACTGTATCCTATATATCATATCATTCGGTTACCCTATGTAGTCTTTTGTTCATCCCCTTTCTTTCTTCTTTCTTCGTGGGTCTACTTAGGATTACTACCATGTATCATTTTTTATTTCTCTCGGTAAGAAATAGTAGGATAATATGAAATATCATATTCCAACCTATAATTGGTTATGATATAGTAGGGATCAATTAAAAAGTATTATGAACTAAAACATTAATAATAATAATAAGTGTCTTACTATATTTTTTATTATTAATAGGTAGGTTATTATAAATCAATTGTTGATTACTTAAGTGGAAAGACTAATAATATCATTTTAAAACATTACATTTTTTGATATGATTAGAGTATGTTATGTATGAATTAAAATTATGTCTTTAACATGAATGTGGTTTATTTTAATTATGTTAGATCATGTTTACTTGTTTCCTTCATAAGATGTATAAAGCATGTCTTATATGATTTTTTATTATACTAATTCTTATTTATTATGAATTTAAAATAACTGTAGATATATTTTTAAATGACTATAGGTTTATTGGGAAGTGTTTGTAAAATAAAAGTTTTTTTATAAAACAAATGGAAAGGGAGATGAGGAATAGGGGCTAGACCCGGGAAAAACATAAGTTTATTATCCCTTCGTTCTATGCCAACCTCCCCCTCTTCTCCTTTTGGTTGGTTATCCCTCACGAGGTGTATGTTTCATCTATTATCAGATGTATTAGAGAGCCCCAAATAATTTTTAGCTCTATTATTTTATCTATATATTAGTGTGTGAACCCCCCAAATCCTATATTTAAATGGACATGGTTCAATTATAATGGGAAATGTAATGATACAACCCAGACTTGTATCATAACCTACAACTGACCTGATATTCCACTAACCTAAGTGACACTCATGATCCCTATAGGATAGCAATGATCCCCGGAAAAAAATACAATTAGTATGGAATATTTTACACTTAAATTAGAGTAAATTAAAAATGATCTTTCTCCAGAAAAGTATACATGTCCCATTCATAATTTGAACATCTTGGAAAATAATAGATATGACAAAAATTGGAATAAGACATCATAGATGGAAAATAAAATCCCATTATTGACCAATAAAATAGTTTCACATGTGAGTTCTCCTTTTATTTAATATTTTCTATTGAAAATATCCTTTGCTGCGCGCCTCTCCTCAGCCATGAACGCACCTCTGCTGCGTGCTGAACGACACCGTCATAGTGATTTTTCTCCTTTTACTCAATGGTTTCATCTTTTTCACATGATATTACTATTTGATATTGATGGTTATGTTGTGAAATGTTTATGCTAAATTCCCTGCTGAAAATCATGGTCGTTGGTTGTCCATGATTGTGCACTAAAGGAATTGCATGTTTGTTGGTTCTTGTTGAACATTTGAATATAAAAATTGGTAATTTAAATATACTAACTAATGAATGATTGACCAAGGATGGTAAAATATCTGTGAGAACCATTGAATTATCAAGTATAATTGAATAAGGGATGGTTTTTAAAATCTGATGTTGTGATTGTTTGGTTTTTATAGTGTTGTGATTGTTAGCATGGTTGTGTGTTTGTATGGTGTTGTGGTTATTGTCATGATTGGTATGCCATTTGTTTTCCATGTTGTAGTTCTTGTACCATTGAATATCAATACATATATTACACATTTCAATGGCACCACCACTTGGTTACTACTTCAATTCCACTGAATCTTAGAAAATGACATCACTAGAGGACTCTATGAGACACTTTATGGACACCCTAGTCAAATAACCATAATAACACATGTAATGAATCCTTCCTCCCACAAGTAATCTATTGAAAATCATACCATATATTAGTTTGGTAAAATATTTCATGATTAGAGACATTATGATTCTAGATAAACATTAAAAACTGGTTTACAATAATGAATATAGATCACATGTGGGATAATAAAACATTCTACTTTAAGGGCTTATCATAACTAGTTCCATTTATTAGTTTTTTGGGAATATCGATGAGACCCAATTTGGTCCTATGTAATTCATGGAGAGGTAAGGGTACTATTTACCATAACTATTTCCATTGATTATAGTTGGATGATGACCCTAGTTGAACATTTTTGTGTAATTATTTTGTTAAATATTAATATTATTGTACCAAATATCATGAATATGAATAAGAAATGGATGAAAGAAAATCAATAGACCAAATAGTATGAAGATGTTGTGAAAGAGTTTATCATGTTTGAAAAAGATCATGAATATGACCATTCTCAAATACTTTGTATTTGTTTATGCTATTTTTATTCCAGAGGATTTGTAAGAACACCTGATCTGTCAAAGAATAGATTGAAGTTATAAATGTTTGAATAAACATAGAGAAAAAACGAATAGAAGTAGTGGATGGGATAACACATCGTTTTATGGATCATTTGATATGATTAAAATCATGAACAATGAACATGATTGTATGGAGTATGTGATTACAGATGTGAATGATGATGATGATCATATTGAGGAAATGAAAAGGATTGTTGAAGATGAACTTTGTGATTTTCCAAAATTATTTGAGAAGATAAAGAGTTGTGTAAAGATTCCACAGTATGCTGGTTGCACTAAATATAAAGCACTGTCATCCATACTGAAGCTGTATAATTTGGAAGCCAGAAATAGAAGGAGTGACACCAGTTTTGTGGAACTACTTTCTTTCCAGAATGACATGATCCCAGAAGTTAATGAGCTCTGAAGACGATCATACGATTCCAAAAGAATGATATGATCAATGGGTATGATCTCTACAAGAATATGTGCCTCCCCGAATGACTGTATACTATTTTTCAAGGACCACCAATCAACTACAAAATTCAAAAAATGTGGTTCCTCTTGATACAAGAAAGATGAATCCAATCCTATGAAAGTTTTATGGTACATTCCAATCATTCCATGGTTTAGGGACCTATATGAATGTGAGGAGACTGCAAGACAATGGACATGGCATGAAGATAAAATAATTAAAGTTGAGAAACTATGTCACCTGATAGATTCTCCTCAGTGTAAGAGAATTGATCATGAGTATTCATAATTTTGAAAGGAGAAGATAAATCGTGGTCTTGTGTTTTCTACAGATGGAGTAAATCCTTTTGGTTTTCAAAGTAGTAGTCATAATACATGGCTGGTTATGTTTGTAAATTATAACATACCATTGCGGTTATGCATGAAATGAAAATACATCATGTTATATATGTTTATATAAGCACCAAAACAACCGGTTAATGACATTGATGTTTATTTGGCTCCATTGATTGAGGAGTTGAAATTATTATGGGATTCGGGTGTTATGTTGTATGATTCTTATAAAAATGAATATTTCACTTTGAGATCCATGTTGTATGGGAAGATAAATGACTTTCCTGCTTATAGAAAATTTTCAGGATATAGCATTAAAGTAAATCAAGGGTGTCCTATTTGAGATCAAGGTATATATTTAATTAGGTTGAAACATTCATCAAAAACCGTGTTTCTTGGACATCACAGATTTATACCTGACGACATAAGTATCGATCTTGGTTGAAATCATTTTATGGAAGTTCAGTAGAATGTATTTCATCGTCCCCACTAATAGGTGACCAATTTTTTGTGAAAGTAAAATATGTGCACACTATATTTTGTAAACCATTTTTAAAAACCCACACAAAAACCGGTTGGAAAAAATGATCCGTTTTTTTAATTACCATATTGGAATTGTCTGTATGTCAAACACTTTGCTGAAGTTATGCATGTTTAAAAAAATATGGGATAGTGTCATCGATATGTTTCTAAATGCACCTCAAAAAACAATGGATGGAGTTAATGTTATATTTGACATGGATTAGATGGGAATACGAGAATAGTTGGCAATAGTGAATGGTGAAAAACGAACATTTCTTTCCCCTGGTGATTATACTCTTTCTAGACAAGGGAGATATCAGTTTTGAAACATCTTGAATAACGAAAAGGTTCTGGAGGGGAATTCATAAAATATCGTGAACATTGTGTCAATGAGAAATTTAAAGTTAAAGGGTCTGAAATCACATGATTGCAATGTTTTGAAGAAAGATCTAATTCATATAGCTTTACATCACATTTTCCCAAGAATGTCTGATATACATTTACAAAACTCTGTTTCTTCTTTAAATCTATATTTAGTAAATTTTTCGACAAGGAAATGTTGCTAACTAAGGAAAGAGAAATTTTTGTCACAATATGTGAATTGGAAATGTTCTTCCCACTAACATTATTTGATATGATGGTTCATTTAATGGTTCATTTGGTGAGAGAGATTCTACTATGTGGTCTTGTACATTGTATATGGATGTACCCCATTGAACAGTAGACAATGATTTTGAAATGGCATGTCAATAATCAAAGTCAACCATAGGGTTGAATTATAGAGAAATATATTTTTGAGGAAGCCATTGAATTATGTACCGAATACCTATCTAGTCAGGAAATCATTGGCCTACCTAAATCTCAACACACTGGGTGTCTTGACGGTGAATGAATTTCTCAAATATGGGTTTTCAAAATCAATATTACAGATCGGGAGTAGGCCCACCGTTATGTTTTTCATAAGAGTTTTGAAATTGACCCATATGTTTAAACCCACAAAAACAATTCTCATGAATTTGAATACATCTAGGTCTGGAAAATGCATATGTGATAGACATAATCAACAGTTTATAGTATAGTTAATGGACCATTTTCTTAAGAAGTTAGTTGACAATATGGACTCAATTTTTGAACGAATTCTATGGCTTGCATGAGGAAAAAGTGTGTATGTATTATCTTACAATGCTTATGTTTTTAATGTTAATTCATTGTATACTAATGAAAATGATGAATATAAAACCATGTAGAATAGTAGGGATACAATTGTGTCTGAATCAATGCATGTTTCCGGTGCTAAGGACAAAAATCCAATTTATGTGAATATGTAATACTTTGGCATCATCAAACAAATATCGAAGTTGGATAATACGAAATTCCAAGTTCCAATTTTTTAATGCATGTGGGTAGAGAACATGAGCGATGAAAAATAGAGGAATTAGGATTTGTGAATGTAACACCCCAAGTTTCTACGGTATGCTTCTCCTTAAATAATATAGTAGCATGTGTTGTACGCAACTTCGGGTTCTAACACACACCACAACCAATCAAACTAGCCGTTATGAAGAGTAATACACACTTTTTGAAATTTTATAAATTCTATCATTCAAAATTGACTTCATTTTTTGATTTGGAATATTGAAATTAGCCTAGGGTGAATTT
The DNA here is from genome assembly GCA_963277665.1 of Viscum album. Lineage (NCBI taxonomy): Eukaryota > Viridiplantae > Streptophyta > Magnoliopsida > Santalales > Viscaceae > Viscum > Viscum album. The sequence continues at coordinate 677,248,949 of OY728157.1, read as the reverse complement.
CTGGTATTTTTATGAAAACATTCAATTTTTGATGAATAGTGAAAAACACTGAGTTATTGGTTAAAACTGACTTTTTATTTAAATAATTTTTTATATTATTTAAATTTATTTTAGGTCAAAATAGACACGTAATACCTATATAAGTTCAATGTAATTCATTGGAGTCAGTTTATAATAATTTTAGACATATAAAAAGTTTATTGAACTTTTCACCGTCTTTTACCCATCTCCTAGGAGAATTTGGAAATTCATGTAAAACATAATTTTACCGCTTTTGTGAGTGGAGTTTTGAAAATCCAAGAGACACGGTTAATATCAAGGAGTAAAATGTGGTTCAATAAGGCAAAAATAATTTTTGGTGAATAGTAACTTTTTACTTTTATTTACCACTGTTAAAAGTATATAGGATAATTAAGGGTAAAATGATATTAATATTACCCTAACACATGTCCCAATTGTATTCGACAAGTGTATCTCGACCAAAAATAACCATAGGAATAAAATATTATTATTTAGGTCCACTTGGATTCGATTAGGACATTTATTATTATTTAATTCAAAGAAGAGTTAAAAGAGTTAAAATCAATGTTTAATAACTAAAACATTTTTAATATAGGGTTATACATAAGATAAATTAGATTATAAATATTGATTAGAAATATAAAAAAAATTTCCTACATAATGGTATTTTATTTTTAATTTTTAGACATTAAATAATTTATGTTATTTATGACACAATGGTGATGCAGTAATGACCTAATTAATGAAATATTAAAATAATTTATATTATATATATATATATTAATGTAATTTGAGACTTTTTATGAATTAAACTAATTTTCTAGGTTAATATGACATGTTAGGACTGGTTATATAATTTATTTTTCAAGTAATAATGATGTTATGAAATTATCAAAAACAAAATACCAAATAGTGTCAAAATTGACATAAAATAGTTTTTAAAACAAATATTATATTATTAATTTATATTATATTCCTAAAAATCTACGGTTCGGAAAAGAGACTTATATTATGATAGTTGTATCCTTAATGGACCACTTAGGGGTCTCCTTGAATTTTATAGTATGTTTATTGACTATATGATATAAAAATACAAAAAGACATGGTAAGTGTCAAACTAATTAACTAAGAGTTAAAACTAAAAGAAAAGGTTAATAAAGTGACTCAAAATTGTCTAAAACCTATTGGTTGAGTGGTTTTCGACCTATCCCCACCTTTAAATTTTTATAATCCATTTTGGATCCATTAGAAACTGAATATGAACTTATTATAAAATAATATTTCTAGCTTTTCCAAAGGCCCCCTCACCCCTCTTATAAAAGGGCACTCCCCCTTCTCTAAATTTAACACCATAAAAGCATTTTAGATCGGCCATCCACGGCCCAAATATTCTCTCAAATTTCCTCACTTCAAACTAGAGGCCTTAGTTTGATCAAAATTCCAACCTAAGGAGCCCTTTTTATCAAATAAAAAGGAAGAACCCGAAGAAGAGGTAATGTTTCACCACCATCTTTCAAGTTCCTTTCTTCTTCAACTTCTTATTTCTTTTTTATTTCCATTCTAAATTAATAACTCCAGTATCTTCTATATAATATTATGTTGTTATAAATTTGGTACAACCATATTCATTATTCTATCCATCCTTTGAATAACATGTCACCATACGTGCAAACGTACGGCTTACCGTCTCCACATCGTGGTGTAATTGTTATTCAATATATTATTAATTGTATGGGTATAATAATGATGTGTAATTCATGTAAATAGTAAATATAAAATGATAATGATTCTTTATATATGATATACAATCCAATTATATATTATTTTAATTTCAAAAGAATGATATTGTCGCTCATGCGTACGTACGGACTACCGTCTCCACGAACGTGATTAGATTAATTCCCCATCATATCCATTCACAAATAATTCTCATTTGATGATTAAAAGTAATGTTTAAGAAATTTATATCATTCTGGAGATGAATAAGATACAACCTATCCATAACAAACATGACTTATGTAACAAAACATATAAAAGAAAATGAGTATGTTAACACCCGAAATGAAGATAATACTAAAATATTATTAACAAATCACTATTAAAAGATCATAATTATGTTTATGGTTATTTTAAAATTTAATAACAATGTTTTAACTATTATACAGGAGGTTAACATACCATCGACTAAGGAAAAGTACAAGGTAAGGGTTTATTTCAAAATTTCTTCATTATCCGGGGTTGTTTATATGTAATTATTTATTATGAAATATTTATCATCCACATACATGTTTCTTAAAAATGTATTTCAAATTACTCATACTATTTTAAAGACTATGGGATAAATTCATTTATACCCTTGTTGAATTTTTATAAGTAGTTTATAAAGGAATATTTCTGTCGTTTTCCAAACACGTTACCTTTTAACCTTTTCGACAGAATTAAGGTAAGAATGTTTTTTATCTTATACGGCGGGTGAGGCTATTTTCCTCTATTATAAAATCATCAAAGCTTCCCTTAAAAGCTTATAAGGATATTTTCAAAGTAAATATTTTATTTTACAATTATGAGAATTTTGAATGGTTTTAAAAAAATATATATTTCTCTCAAATAGTTTTGATTTCATCTATGTCAACATCGTTTGACGGATTTTAATCTTATTCGATGTTTATTGTTGTGATACAAAACTTCCTTATTGTATTGAAGGTTTTGTGATATGTTTGACTATGGATGTGTTATTTTTATATACCATTCACGGTTAATGGAGAAACTATTGACATTTCATATTCTAGTTTTAATACGAATGTTTATGTTATGTTTAAACCTATTCATATGAGGAATGCATTGGACTTAATATGTGACAGGTGCAGCCCGCTATAGCTCCTCGATGCATTGGTAGGTCTCATAAGATATTCTAGTGTCTTGGCACAAGTCCTTGACAAAATCTTCTTTGTATTCTTGGGACGAGGCCTTGACTATGTGGTTATGATATTCTGGCATTATGCATTCCATCATTATGAAAGTGGTTAATGATATTTCATGTGATTATTCTATTAGTAGAATATCCATGTGAATAAGTAAATGGAATTATTTCATTCTACCTTTTCCATATTATGCTGATGTTCAAGTTTTAAAGGCTTTTGTTTTAGTTATACATTTCCTTAAATGTTTATTCTTATTTATGAAAGTTTCCACTATATTGTTATCCTTACTGAGCATCTGAGCTCACCCCTTTCAATGTTTTATTTTTTTCCTTGGATGTGAATAGTTAATTTATGAATGACCTTTAGGGATAGTATGATGGGATATGAAGACAATATGTTGTTGTAGTAGTTTTCACTTTATGATGTAATTTAAACTTTATGAATGCATCTAGTTATTCCAATGATACTAAACTAATCGTTCTTTTGAGACATGATCTTTTGTGATCATGCCAATGTTATGTAATAATGCCCCGACTCTGGGTAACTGGGGTTGTGGAATTACAATTGGTATCAGTGGAAGTTTAGTACAAATATTAGAAGCTATATTTAGATAAACTCTGATTAGAGCACATAGACCTAAGATGGACTTTTAGGATTAGTATAGAAAAACTTCCTAGAATTTTAGTATTTTAGAGATTTTGTGAGTTATTTGAGAAATAAATCCTTGTCTGGATACGAGCAGGTAGAGATGGCTCTGGCACAGATGTACCTAGGGGTAAAACCCAAACACACCGCTTTGAGCTAGACTCAAACAGGAACTGGTGCTTGACAACGGGCCTTGCTGCGCTCTTGGTTACGACACTCTCAGGGGGATATTCTTAGGATAATTCTCATTTTATTTACAAACCATTATGAAGGGTTTTTGAGTATATACTTCCTCAATGAATTTTTTTTATAATTATGGATTATATCCAAAAATAGTTCAAATTATGTTAAGCGTTTTACAAGTATGGAATTATGTATTTTGATTCATAAATTGATCTAGTTTATGCCATTGTTTAAAAATGGCGCCTAGTAGATGAAATGAAAACTGTATCAATGCACACACTCCATGTAGGGATTTCCCGCCTGCTCAAGATAATTATAGTGGAGCTGGTGATACAACAGGTGTTGATCAGCTTATCACCATACTGGGAAAACTCACTCAGGTTATGAATAATAACCTTACCCTTATGGAGAACCCTGATCCACAACGTGGAGGATCAATGTTAGATCGCATCATGAGGAAACAACCACCAAAATTCAATGTGAGTACTAACCCATTGGTAGTTGAGAAATGGATAAGTTGTCTTGAGAAAAGTTTTCAGTATTTGGGGATTTGTGAAAGGGAAAAAGTTATCATGGAAGTTTACCACCTCACTAGATATGCTGATCAGTGGTGGTCATTGATTCAAAACATAAAAAAGATGATGAAGTATCAAATATGGAATGGAGGGAGTTCAAAGATCTATTTTTTAAAAAATACATTCCTTGTGACCATCGAGTAGATATGCAAAGGCAATTTCTGAGTCTGAGAGAAAAGGAGGATGAGAATGTCGCAATGTATGAGGATATCTTTACAAGGATAGAAAAGTATGTTGGAGATTATATACGTAACCCAAGAAGTAATATTGATCGTTTCATTGATGGGTTAAAAACATTTCTCCATCGAGAATTAGTCTCACAATCCTTCTCGTCGTACGAAGACATTGTCTCATGTGTTATCAAGATAGAAAAGGAGTTCTCTAAGTCTTATGAATTTACATAAAATGAAGAGAATAAGAGATCTTTTGATCAATCTGATAATGGAAATAAGGGGAAGAAAGGAAAATTTGAATATCCATCCAGTAGTAAATGTGGGAAGAAACACCCTGGTACTTGCTTGAAGTGAATGGAAGTCTGTTACATGTGTGGTGAAAAAGGACACCAAGCTCGTGATTGTAAGGGGAATAAAGAAGTTAATAATGTTCAATGCTACAACTACAGGGAGATGGTACATTATGAAAATGAATGTCCTAAGTGTTAGGGGAACTTACCTAAGAAAAGGCCAAGGGATCATGGCCAAGCATATGCTATCACTACTGCTGAGGTAGAATATCCGAAAGACGTGGTGGAAGGTAATTTAGTGGTTTCCTAATGTTTATAAAATGCATTATTTGATTCTGGATCATCGCATTGTTTCATATTCCCAGTTTTCTAATAAAACTAGATATTTCTAATTTGATTTAACAAGGGAGTTGTCAATTAAAACACCAAAGGGAAGTATCATTGCAACAGAGTTTTGTGAATGAGTCCCCATTAGAGAACATAAATGGTCTTTATCCCCTGATCTCATAATCATACCTATGATTGAGTTTGATATAATCCTCATTATGGATTGGCTTTCAGACCATGATGCGAAGATTTATTTTAAGAAGAAGGAGGTTACGATTTTTGATGATGATGATAAGGAACACATTATCTTTAGAGCAGAATCGTCGCCACCTAATTCTTATCTAGATCCACCCCCAGTAGCTCAACTAAATTCAATAATTGGGGTGGAAGAGAATGAAATGACTGTGGGTGAGGAAAGGAATGTTTAAATAGAGGATGTACCTATTGTGAAGGAATATATAGATGTGTTTCAAAAATATTTTCTTGGACATTCTCCAGAACTAGAAGTTGAGTTTTCCATTGATTTAATTCCTGGTTCAAGGCCTATATCGAAGACACATTATAGAATGGCCACTATGGAATTAGTTGAACTAAATAAACAACTAGAGGAATTGAGTAATAAGGGATTTATTCTCCCTAGTTTTTCTCCATGGGAAACCCCTATCCTTTTTGTTAAAAAGAAAGATGGATCTATGAGGTTATGTATCAACTATAGGGAAATCAATGCTATAATAATAAAGAACAAGTATCCCCTACCTCACATTGATGATTTATTTGACCAACTGCATGGAGCTCAATACTTTTTTATGATTGACCTTGAATCTGGATTCCATCAGTTGTGTGTGAAGAAGGAAGACATTCTGTAGACAACATTTCGAACCAGGTATGAGCATTACGAGTTTACAGCAATGCCTTCTGAGCTGACTAATGCACCCTTTGTATTAATGGATCAAATGAATAGAGTTTTCAAAGAATATCTCGATGATTTTGGGGTGTTATTTATTGATCATATCTTTTTATACTTCAAAAACTACGAATATCATAAAAATCACTTGCGTATTATCCTGAAGACTCTAAGAAGACATGAATTATATGAGAAGTTTAGCAAGTGTGAATTCTGGCTTCAAGAGATTTCTTTTCTTGGCCATATTTTCTCTAAAGATAGAATCTTTATTTATCCTTCTAAAAACAAGGAAATCCATGAATTTCCTACACCAAATATTATAACTGAGGTACATAGTTTTATTGGTTTAGCAGGTTAGTATCGGTATTTCGTCCAGAATTTTCCCAATTGGCTAACCCATTAACGAAGGTTGCACGTAAAGGGGTTTAATTTGTTTTGAAAAAATAGCGTGAAGAATGTTTTTAAGAACTAAAGAGAAAAATATTCAATGCCCCTATATTGACTCTACCATCGGGGAATAATGTGTTCATTATTTACAGTGATGCATCAAAGAAAGGACATGGTTGTGTCCTTATGCAGAATAATAGGGTTATTGCCTATGCATCACGACAGCTGAAAATTTTATGAGCATAACTATCCTACTCATGATCTTGAGTTATCAGCTGTGATCTTTTCCTTGACGATATAGAGACACTACCTCTATGGTGAAAAATGTGATATTTATACTGATCACAAGAGTTTTAAGTATATTTTCTCACAAAATGAACTCAACATGAGGAAAAAGTGATGGCTTGAACTACTCAAGGATTATTATTGCACGATACACTACAACCCGAGAAAGGAAAATAAGGTGGCAGATTCTTTGATCAGAAAGGATCATGGAGTTTTGAACATGATGAGAATTGAAAGGGATCTTATTTTCATGGATCTAGTGAAGTTGGATATGGGAATCACCATGGAAGGTGAATCATCCATGATTTTTCAAATGGTTTCCAAACCATCTTTACTAGAAAGGATTAAGAGTTCACAGAACAATGATGAAGAATTTCAAAAGAATATTAATGCAGTGAATGATGGGATATTGAGTGACTTTGTGTATGAAGAAGGAATTTTGAAATTCGGGAAGAGACTTTGTGTTCCCGATATACATGATCTTAAAAGGGAATTGTTGGATTATTCTCTTAGTTCAAATTTCTCTATACACCCTTGGAGAACCAGAATGTATTGAGATTTGAAGGAACATTTTTTGGTGGGACACAATTAAGAGGGAGATTGCTGATTTTCTGACAAGATGTATGGTTTGTCAACAAGTGAAAGCTGGAAGGCAACAGCCTGGAAGAGTCATGTAACCTCCTTACATACATAAGTGGAAATGGGATAATATAAAAATGGATATTGTCATGGGACTACCAAAGACTCCTAGAAAGAATAATTCAATATGGGTTATTGTTGATCATCTTACCAAGTTAGGACATTTTCTTGCTATAAAAGAAGATCTACCACTTGAACGTTTAAAAAGACTATATATTAATGAAGTTGTGAGACTTCATGAAGTACCCCTATCAATTGTTTCGGATCGTGATCCCCATTTTACATCAAGGTTATGGAAAAGTCTTCAGAAGGCCTTGGATACTGAAATTCATTTGAGAACTGTCCACCACCCTCAAACAGATGGACAATCAGAACGAACTATTCAAACCTTAGAATACATGTTGAGATATTTCTCACTTGACTTTCAGGGTATGTGGGATCAATATTTACTTCTGGTAGAATTTTCCTATAACAATAGCTTCCATTCATGTATTTAGATGGCACCATATGAAGCGTTATACGGAAAGAGATGTCGCACACCAACCTGTTGGGATGACGTTGGTGAATGGAAAATTGTAGGCCCCAAACTGGTGGAGGAAATGATGGAAAAGGTGAAGGTAATCCAAAACCACATCAAAGAAGCTCAATGTAGGCAGAAGAGCTATGCCGATAACTGAAGGAAGGATTTGGAATTTCAGGCAGGAGATCATGTTTTCTTGAAGGTATCTCTATGGAAGGGAGTTATACGTTTCGGTAAGAAAGGTAAATTGAGTCCCATGTACATTGGACCTTTTCAAAATATAGAACGAACCGGGGCTATAGCATACCATTTAGCAATGCCGCCATGTCTCTACAAAGATCACGATGTATTCCATGTATCGCTGTTGAGAAAACACATTCCTGACCCAACGCATGTACTCACATACACGGAATTAGAACTGCAACCCAATATTTCTTATTGGAAAGAGCCCATCAGGATAATTGATACAAGAGAACAAGTGCTGAGAAACCGGACGACTCGTCTAGTAAAATTTCTACAGAGAAACCATAAGATAGAAGAGGCAACGTGAGAACCTGAGAAACTCATGATGAAGAACCACCCAAGTCTTTTCATGCGGTAGTATTCTTGAAATTTTGAGGAAGAAATTATTTGATGTAGGGGAGAATGTAACACCCCATGCTTCTATGGTACGCTTCTTTTTGAATAATACAGTAGCGTGTGTTGTACCCGACTTTGAGTTCTAACACACACCACAACCAATCAAACATTACATTATGAATATTAATACCCACTTTTTGAAATTTTATAAATTTTATCATTCAAAATGGACTTCATTTTTGGATTCAGAATATCGAAATTAGCCTAGGGTGAATTTTTGGTATTTTTTCTGAAAACATTCAATTCTTGATGCATCGTGAAAAACACAGAGTTATTGGTTAAAACAGACTTTTTATTAAATAATTATTTATTTTATTTAAATTTATTTTATGTCAAAATTGATACTTAATACCTATATAACTTCAATTTAATTCGTTGGAGTCAGTTTATAATCATTTTAGACATATAAAAAATTTATTGAACTTTTCACCGTCTTTTACCCATCTCCTAGGAGAATTTGGAAATTCATTTAGAACATAATTTTACCGCTTCTGTGATGGAATTTCGAAAATCCGAGAGACATGGTTAAAATCAAGGAGTAAAATTTGGTTCAATAAGATAAAAATAATTTTTGGCGAATAGTAACGTTTTACTTTTATTTACCACCGTTAAAAGTAAATAGGGTAATTAAGGGTAAATATGATATTAATAATACCCTAACACAAGTCCTAATTCTATTGGATAAGTGTATCTCGAACAAAAACAACCTTAGGAATAAAATATTATCATTTAGGTCCACTGTGATTAGATTATGACATTTATTATTATTTAATTCATAGAAGAGTTAAAAGAGTTAAAATCAATTTTTAATAAATAATACATTTTTAATATAGGGTTATAAATAAGATAAATTGGATTATAAATATTTATTATAAATCTAAAAGAAATTCCTACATAATGGGATTTAATTTATAATTTTTAGACATTTAATAATTTATGTTATTTATGACACAATGGTGATGCAGTAATTACCTAATTAACGAAATATTAACATAATTGATATTATAAATATCAAAATAAATGTAATTTGAGAGTTTTTAAGAATTAAATAAATTTTATAGGTTAATATGACCTGTTAGGAGTGGTTATATAATATTTTTTTGAATTAATAATGCGGTTATGAAATTATCAAAAACAAAATACCAAATAGTGTAAAAATTGTCATAAAATAGTTTTTAAAACAAATATTGTATAATTAATTTATATTATATTCCTAAAAATCTAAGGTTCATCCCAGAGACTTATATTATGATAGGGGTATCCTTAATCGACCACTTGGTGGTCTCTTGGAAGTTTATATTATGTTTATTTTCTATATAATATAAAATTACAAAAAGACATGGTAAGTGTCAAACTAATTAACTAAGAGTTAAAACTAAAAGATAAGGTTAATAATGTGACCCAACCCAGTCTAAAACTTATTTTTTGATTGGATTAAATAATCCACATTGGATCCATTAGAAACCGAATATGAATTTATTATAAACTAATATTTTTAGCATTTCCAAAGGTTCCCATCACCCCCTTATAAAAGGGCACTCCCACTTCTCTCAATTTCACACCTTTAATGCCTTTTGGCTCAGCCAAACCTTACCCAAATATTCTCTCAACTTCCCTCATTTTGACCTAATGGCCTTAGTTTGATCAGAAATCCTTCTGATGGAGCCCTTTTGAGAAAATCAAAAGGAATAACCTAAAGAAGAGGTAATGTTTTCACCACCCTCTTTCAAGTTCCTTTCTTCTTCAACTTATTTTTTAATTGTTATTTCCATTCTAAATTAATAACTCCAGTATCTTCTATATACTGTGATGTTTTTATAAATATGGTACAACCATATTCAGTATTCTATCCATCCTTTGAATGACATGTCACCATACGTGTGTACGTACGGCTTACCATCTGCACGTCGTGGTGTAATTGTTATTCAATATGTTATTATTTGGATGGGTATAATAATGATGTGAAAATAATAAATATATCATGATAATGATTCTGTATATATGATATATTATCCAATTATATATTATTTTAATATCAAAAGAATGATATTGTCGCTCGTGTGTACGTATGGACTACCGTCTCCACAAATGCGATGAGATTCATTCCCCATCGTATCCATTCGAGAATAATTCTCATTTGATGATTGAAAGTAATGATTAAGAACTTTATATCATTCTGGATATGAATAAGATACATCCTATCCATAACAATCACGACTTATGTAACAAAACATATAAAATAAAACGAGTAAGTTAACACCTGAAACGACGATAATAATAAAATATTATTAACAAAGCATTTTTAGAAGATCATAATTATGTATTTGGTTCTTGTATAGTTTAATAACAATTTTTTAACTATTAAAAAGGAGGTTAACATACAATCAACTAAGGAAAATTTTAAGTTAAGGGTTTATTTCACAATCTCTTCATTATCAGGGGTTGTTTATACGTAATTTTCTACTAGGACCTCTTTATCATCCATATCAATGTTTCTTAAAAATGTATTTCAAATCACTCTTAATATTTTAAATACTATGGGATAAAGTTATTTATACCCCTTTTGACTTTTTATAAGAAGTTTAAAAAGGAATCTTTCTGTCGTTTTCCAAACAGGGTCCCTTTTAACCTTTTCGACAGAATTAAGGTAAGAATGTTTGTTAACTTATAAGGCGGATGCGGCTATTTTCCGCTGTTATAAAATCGTTGAAGCTTACCTTACAAGATTATAAGGATATTTTCAAAGTAAATGTTTTATTTTATAATTATGATACTTTTAAATGATTTAAAAAAAATAGATATTTCTCTCAAATAGTTTTGATTTCATCTATGTCAACATCCTTTGATGGATTTTAATCTTATTTGAAGTTTATTATTATGATACAAAACTTCCATATTGTATTGAAGGTTTTTTGATATGTTTGACTGCGTATGTGTTATTTTTATATACCATTCATGGTTTATAGAGAAAGTACTGAAATTTCGTATGCTAGTTTTAATAAGAATGTTTATGTTATGTTTAAACCTGTTCATATGAGGAATGAATTGGACGTAATATGTGATGGGTAGAGCCCGATGTAGCTCTTTGATGCATCGGTAGGTCTAATGAGACAATCTAGTATCTTGGCACAAGGACATGGAAAAATCTTATTTGTAGTCTTGGAACGAGGCCTTGACTATGTGGTTATGATAGTCTAGCATTATGCATCCCATTATTATGAAAGTGGTTATTGATATTGCATGTCATTATTCAACTTGTAGAATATCCATGTGAATATGTAAATGGACTTATTTCATTTTATCTTTTCCTTATTATGATGATGTTGGATTTTAAAAGGCTTTTGTTTTAGGTATACATTTCCTTAAATGTTTATGATTATTTATGAAAGTTTCCACTATATTGTTATCCTTACTGAGCATCTAAGCTCACCCCTTTCAATATTTTATTTTTTCCCAGGATTGAAGAAGTAATTTATGAATGACCTATAGGTATAGTATGAGGGGATATGAAGACAAGATGTTTTTGTAGAAGTTTTTACTTTATGATGTAATGTAAACTTTATGAATGTATCTAGTTATTCCAAGGCTACTAAACTAATCAATTTTTTGAGACTTGAACTTTTGTGATCATTTTAATATTATGTAATAATGCACCGAGTCTGGGTAACTGGGGTCAGGGCGTTATAGTGAAATTTGATTTTAGTATGGAAGGGGAGAAATAATATCTGTTTATAAAGGCATAATAGGAAGTGCAAGTATTTTATGTTCTAGATCCAACAAACCAAAACTAGTCAACTATTCGGTAATCAACAAAAACAACAGAAAGGGTCATATGAAATTTCAACAAATTATTACGCTTTCATGGAGAATTTTCAATCATTTCACAGTGGTCCCAATGTAGATGGAATTTTGAATGTCAGAGGAGACCACAGTGAAGGGATTTACATAGTTGATAGATGGTTCAAATCTCTTTAGCCTTTAAAAAAAAGTTTAATAATAAAGTGATTTGTTTATTGTAATATAAATTTTTTTAATTTATGTTATTATCTATGTGATGATTGTTTTATGAAATCTAAATTAAATGTTAAAACACTTATACAGATAATGACTTCTTCACTGGCTAATGCGCCCAATCCCGGGGCACAACAGGTCTCTCAACCTGCTGCCCTAGGTCCCTGTGCAGAGAAAAAATAGGTTTCTCAACATGTTGCTACTAGTCCCAGTACTGAGGTACAATAGATTTCTCAACCTATTGCTTCTAGTCCCAGTGTCCATGCTAGTTATCTAGAGGAACATAATGATGATTCTTCTGAGGAAATGGTTTTAAATTCAACCCTAAAAACGAAAAAAAACAAGTGTGTCGTAGTTTGACATTGTTAGCCAAAATCCTTAAGGCAAAATCAAAAGTCATCAAATATGATGTTGGATGGAATAAGCGAGGCCAACATGATAACCCCAAAAAAGAAATATTTAGTTGCTATATTGTAATTTTCACTCGGAATTGCGTGAAGGTTTATGTACAGTCACGACCCCATGTTGTCACTGGGCTTAAGAAACTAATCTGGGAAGACATTAGGGTGACACTATGATATCATTTTTTTAATTTACGAAAATAAAATAAATTAAAATAATCATTTACTTACTCCCCATTATCCATTACAGAGTGCATTTCTAGTAGATTCTTCTCAAAAGGAATATGTATTAAGTGTTTCATGAAGCATTCATAGAGGATTCCAAAAAATGTTATCGAAATATCATCTTAAAGATGCTGAAGGGAAAATCATGTCGCACCCACATCCTCTTTAGGGAAACTTCATATCCCAAAAATCATGAGATGCATTTAGAAACCATCGTGGGGGGATGGCTTTCCAGGTACATTGTGTTTGGTACTACGTTGTTTGACATTTCTTGTATTCATCACATTGATAGACAGATTTTTATTTATGAAACAACTACTGAGTGATGAAAATAAAAAATAGGCAACCAAAACAGAGTACCCATATCGTAAAGCAAGGACGGGGTATTCTTCACTTGAGAAAAAATTAGTATGTATTTTAAATATTACTTAATACTTTTATATGACATAAAACAAAAACATAACCATGTTCCTCTATTTATATGCATATTAATGAATTGAAATAGAAATCCACTTCCATCCCATGCCATGTGACATGGAAGGAGGCTCCAGTAAATAAAAAGTGGATATTAATAGATGAAAACACACAAAAAGAGTGGGAAACATGTGTAAGTATAAATTAATATAAATTTTATTTTAATTAAATATATATTACATAACATTGACTACATATCTTCCAATATTTTCTATCTAACATAGTCACAAGAATCACCAACACCCGCACCAGACGCATACATACTTTCAACAGCCTTGAAGAAGCCAGAATAGTATGGCTGTATCTGAGCTTTGGATTTTGGGGTGACACCCCGATCATATTTTCATAAAGAAAAACTAGTCGAGGATCAAAATGAGTAAATGAAATAGATGGGAAAAATAGATATGTTTCAAGAATAATTAAAATACTAAAGAGAGATGATAGAATGTCTGATGGGGGTGGTAAAGAGAAGAAATAACTCAAAAACAACCTATACATGAAGATCCCCCCCTAACTTTTTGGCAAGCCATTCCCCTAAAAACCTATCTTAGATGAGGTAATAAATGTTATAATAATTTTTTCTATGAAATTTGATTCACATAGACACTGATACCTTTCCTGTAAAAATAATCTATATGGTGAAAATGATGGTGATTTATATCGATCAACTCCCACCTATCGTCATGTATAGAGGGCTATAGTGTCCAATATGAAAAATGACATGCCACACAAAATAATACTTCCAACATATCATGTCAGAGAGTCTATTAATGTAGCTAATGAGCTGAGTGTTGAGATTCTTATTCCAAATGATGATGATGACATTCATATAGTCAAACGAGCTGTTGGAACATTCATCGTATGGCCGTCAATTCTTGTAAAAAACATACCGACAAGGAACGATCCATTTTTAATTTATTTTTCAAGATAAACCTTTAAAAATTAATGAAGAAAGTCTGAACCGATGAATGTTATTATAGAACACCAAAGAGAAGGAGGTGAAATGAAATATCAGCTCATAACTATCTCAAGGACCAACCAACCGACTGAAACTATCTACTAAGAGCACCTTCACCCCGCACGTTCTATATACAATGTTAATATCACTACAGGCTCATGTGGATACAAAGTTGATAGAAAGAAATGCTTACACAGTTGAATTTTAAAAAAAAATGTACAGAGAGGAAAAATTAGATTCCATTAGTGTTGAAAATTTAAATGAAATCCTCAAGTATGAATGGCTATGTGCCTTAGTTGTAAATGCATACATGAGGTATGATTTCATGATTTGATTTTTAAAAATATGGTATTCTATTTTAATTATTACTAAATACATTTCCTATTTTTCACAGGCGTATATATAAAAAACAATTGAAGGGATTTCCATATTAACATAAATTTGGACTACTTAGTCCTCACATAACCTCTTCAAAAGAATAAATATATTCTAATTAAGAGGCAGCAAAAATGTAATCACTTCTCAAATTGTTTTAAAAAAAAATTACAAATGATATAATCTTTTTAATACCAATGATGATGGGGTAGAACTCTAAAATTTATTCATATCAACTATATTTTTTTGACTTCCATTACATATTATTATTTTTGTTTTTAGGGGGAATTGGATGCTGATTTCAGTCAATTTGGATACTCCAATGATTTATATTCTGGATTCAATACATGGATATGAAACAAACCGACCATGCATGATGGATTTTGTTAATTTGTAATAAACAAGATCCAATATTTTTGAACTAAACATCTAGTTATATAATTTATATTATCTTTGAATGAGGATTCTGTTATGATAGGGAGGTGTAACAATATCATATACTTCATGGAATGAATCCAAGTCTTATGGACAAGAATGCTTACAAGATAAAAAATTGGAAAAGTATCCTAGTATATATAATTACATTGCGCTATCCAAACACATATCAAAACAAATTACTTATTTTTCTCGATGTTTCTGCAGTGTCCAAAACAAGCAAACGGAATTGACTATGGTTATTATGTTTGTAAATCTATGAAATAGATGGTATTTCATCAACAAACTTTCATCCCTGAAGAGGTATTTTGGATAATAATTACGATTTCATTTAAAATATTTATTAATCCTTTTTGTATATATATATTTTTAGTACTACCATGATTGTCACAAAAAACTCATATTCACAAGATGATATAGATTTGTTTAGAAACACAAGTGTGAAAAACCATTTCTACGTGGGTTATTTTTTAATTTTTATATTTTTTTTGAGAAATGTTAATATAGGGGACGTAATAAATATTTTTTTATATCTATTATTTGAAAATAGACATAAGAAACAGAAATCTGAAGCCATTTTTATGCTAGTTCATAAAAACCCGACATGGAAAATAGTTGAGAGTCGTGATTTATTACGTCGGTTTTTAAATCACTGACGTAAAATATTAATCATTAAATTGTTTATTAAGTAATGGATGTAATAAAAAACCTCTATGAAGTATTTTTAAGGTTATTTATTAGAAAACTAGTGTGAAAACAAGTTTACCATGCCATTTATTTTCATAACTGACATGATAAACCAGTCTGCGAAGTGGTTTTTCACATCGGTTATTTTTTAACCGATGCGAAAACATATATAATATCTTAGTTATTTAATAAATAATGTAAAAAACCATTATCATAAATTTTTATGCCGATTATAAAATAAACTATGTAAAAACCAAATTTTTTAATAAAACTGTTCAACCATTACATTGCGCTGCCAAAGAAGACCTCAAAGAAGAAAAAATAGACCAAAACCAATAGACTTACCCCCACCCAATGGACACCCTTACCCCCTTGGATAGCCCCACCCCTGGAATCTCCACCCCTAGACACCCTCCCACCCCCTAGAACCCCCCCCCCCCCCGACCCCTGGAAATCCCCCACCCCTTGGACACCCCCTACCATAATGGACAGACCCCCCCACCCCCCAGGGACACCCCCTACCCACTTGAAAATCCCCCCACCCTCCTCGACACACCAAAACCCCCTAGACACCCTTCCACCCCTATAACCCCCCCCCCTAGACACCCCAACCCCTAAACACCCCCAACCCCCTTGACACCCACCCACCCCCTAGAACACCCCACCCCACCACCGCCCTAGACAGCCCCCACCCCCTGGATACCCCTACCCTGTAGACATCCCCCCCACCCCCTCGACACCCCCTACCCCTTGGACCCCCCGACCCCTTTTACTCCCTCCCACACCCTGGAAACCCCCTACCCCCAGAACATCCCCCCCCCCAACCCCCACCCACTGGACACCCATACCCCTATGGAAATCCCCCCACCCCCTGATCACCCCTACCCCCAAGATAGCTCCCCCCCCCCCGGGACACCCCCATCCCAGGGAAACCCCCACCCCCTAGACACCCTCCCACCGACTGGTCAACCCCCCCAAACTCCCCTTACCACCATTGACAGCCCCCATGACCTAGACAACCCCCACCCCTTGGACCCATCCACTAGACACCACCCCACCCCACTAGATAGCCCCCACCCACTAGACACCACCCCACCTCTACCACCATGGACACCCTCCTACCCCCTAGACACCTCGCCACCCCCTATGGACATCCCCCTACCACCTTGGACACCCCACCCCCCTTGACAGACCATCCCACCCCTGGACACCCCCACACCCCAAGACACCCCACCACCCCACCACATAGATTCCCTCCCACCCACTAGATAACCCATACCCCCCCTCTGGACACTCCCTACCCCCTTGGACAGCCCCCCACCCCTAGACCCTCCCACCCACCCACTGGACACCGCCACACCCCACTGGACACCACCCCAGACCTGAAAACCACCCCACCCCTACCCCCCTTGGACACCCTCCCACCACCAAGAAACCTCCCCACCACCATGGATAGCCCCCTACCACCTTGGACACCCTCCCTCCAACTAGACACCAACCCACCCCCATTGACAACCCCCTACCCCCATGGACATCCCCTACCCATTGGAAATTCCCCCCTGGACAACCCCACCCCCATTAAACCATTACTATGCTCTTTTAAAGTATGAAACAACTTGAAACTATGCCAAAAATAATACCAAAACCGAAGTAGAATCCATACCAGAAAAACATCCAAACTAGAACAAAATAGAAAGTATTAGAGAAAAGTTAAACATTCACATATATAACATTCAAAACATACAATGTCAACAAAAAAACCTAAATCGAACCAAAAAAACTACCAAATACACAATTATAATTACAATATTCAAAAGTACATTTTACACTACAAAAAAATAAAATCCAATCGAACATGTTAAATAATATGACCATTCCACTTCTAAGTGTATGACCTCTTGATGACTATAGGGTTGAAGGTCATAAAATATCTACAAATTAAAAAGGACAGTAGTTTACATGAATAATGAATAAATCAAATGAAATATTATGGAAACGTTTATATGTAAATCTTACTATGTCAACTATCATATGTGTTCCCATTGTAATTAATTCATACGTAAATATTAACATATAATATCTACATTCGGTGATTCCTTGTTGTTCATGAAAATTCTGTTTAAATGAGTGTCAATTGAAAATATCATTTTTATGTTATACATCAAAAAGTACAAATTATAAATGGATATTTACCTTTACTTTTACATATTTGATATTGGAAATCATTTTCATTGTGATTTTTCAAAAGTAGACCCATATCCTGTTAGAAAATAATACAAATGGGATAAATTTAAAATTGATTATATTATAAAAAACTATAAATAAATTGAAACTTAATTTTACATAATATTCTTAAAACTTTCCCACACACCTCCATGGATAGAGCATGTCCAATAAAGTGTTTTATCCCTTGGAAAAAATCGCCTAAAATCCAATGATCATTTATATAAAATAAAATTTCAGATTAGTGGTTTTTTATGTTAAAAGATAGTGAACACTTTCCCAGATATATGTTTCATACCTCTCACAAAAAGGAATCATCCAACACAGCGTGATTATATTCTTTTGAAATAATTTATCAATATAAAGTGTTCTTTGTTCCTCATCCAACACTTGTGCATCATGGGAAGTCAAATTAGGGTCCATGAATCCATATACATATGTCTTCTCATTCTTATCACACATTTTATAAAGATACCTAATACAAAACAGACATATGTATTAATTTTTAATAAATATAACACAGTGAAAGGTATTAAGACTTACAAGGAAAAAAATCATCACCACATTGATGCCTAACTTATCTCCATTAACAAGCTCTATAATATCATTTTCACAATCCCCACATTTATTTCACGTCCATAAACATGACCTTCCATTGGAAACTCATAATGTTCAACTAACAAATTTGACTATCATGAAAATCTATCAATAATACTAGAATTTTTATCTTATGTCATATCCATTTTTCATTATTGTTGTCTATATCATATTTAATTACATTTGATGTATTCTTGTAAAAATAAATAGAAAAATATATTAGTTTTCAAATGTTTAGAAAACTTTAATAAATAATAAAATAAAATATACAACATGCATACCTCTATGGTAATGAGAAGCAGAAGTCTAGATTTCCAAACTAAAAATTTGTTGATACTATGTCTAACTATCGTCACCACATCTGTAGTTAAAGGTAGTCGAGCTGGTCTATCTATAATATCATGTATAGTGACCCTATGATTCTCTACCTATAACTGTTGATGATGAAAGGTGTCCCCTATACAATATACCAACTCATATGCAACAATATGATGGTGAGGATGATCAACATACAACTCACAATAAGTAGGAAGCTATGGTGGAGGAGTGGGTGAAAAAATGGGGTCCTCAGGATGATGTGGGGGAGTGGGAGCTACTGGAAGAGGTGGAGGACAAATAATAGGGTCTCTAGGGGGAGGTAGAGGAGTGGAAGCTATAGTTTGAAATTGTCTTTGCATGTCTGCAAACATAGACTGTACCAACACTCTAATCATTTCCTCCATAGTCACATTAATATTATGAACTTTATCCTCCAAGGATTCTATTTTCTTTATAAACACCCTAAATGGAAGAGGTTTAAGAACATTGAAACACTTTTTTTATTGATACACCTGTTGCATATCCTCATACACAACTGGGGTGTTCGGGCTTTCACAATGTTGCTGATAATATATCTTGCCTCCCAGCAGCTATAAATACCCCATGTGATCTCTGCTCCTTAATAGAATCATTTATTTATTAATTGAAAATTTATGTATTGATTCAAATTATATAAAGAATATAACTAACTTAAATAAATAATATTAATATATTACAATCCTCTCATATACGATTCTTGATTCTTCCAAAAGTTATTTTCCCTTTTTTCTTATCTGAGCTCTCTTCCATTTTTTATGTCTAGATGTATAGGATGGAGGTTAAACCTCTCCAGAGCTTGAAGACTCATCTCTTATTTTTTGTAAATATTCCGCCATCATTTGTTCTTCCCATAATGTATACCCTCCCTGGGATAAAATATGGGGGTATACATTTTTATATTGGATATCCTAACGATATATCCTTGTTTTTTGTAAATTATGAATATAGAATCATTAAAAAATCATTAATAAAATCATTTATATATTAAAGCTTATAAATGTTTACATTTCCCTTACCAAAAATGAATCTTTTCTTCTACTGTCAACAAATTTTCTCCATTTGTCTTTATCTATGAAAGGATATATATGACATGGATTTTCTTGATTCCTATAAAACAAAATGAAATTATATATGAGGGTTGATTTGAAATCCCTCCATCTTCTACTAGCCATCGATAAACATTTCATCCAGACTCCTCCAGTGTCAAGAATATCAAATGTCATCTAATAAAGAAGAGTTAAAAAATGATATACTAGAAACATTTAAATATTACACAAATAAAAACAAAATATCCACCCAAAATAATCTCCCAAAATTGAGATATTATCTCTGTGTCCACACTTATCCATTCATCATACAAAATGCTTACTTTGATTTTACCCTAAGATGATACAAAGCTCTTAAAATATTTTTCTTTTGACCTCTAGGAATATCATTCTCCTCAAACTCAAATAATATCATGTGGTCCTAGCTATGGGAATGTGATAATTTTTTTAAATGTGTGTAGCCACATTTACTAACTCTGAAACTCTTCTTTGTCATTTTGGGAGCACACGAGGAAGATTGGGGAACATAAAGAGGATAATGTGAATGTTCCTCCACAGAGGTATGATAATGATGCTCATCTCTAGAGTTATTTGGTTGATCAACTGATTGATCTATCATTATACTTCAAATCCAAATATCAAGAATTAGTTTAATAATATAAAAATACAAATATTAAAATACTAATGTAAACAAAAAATGTAAAACTGAACTAATTTATGTAATAGTAAACATGGTAAATTTGGTAGGCATGTTAAACAATGGTAAAGATGGTAAACACGGTAAACACGGTAGTTTAATTTTTATTCAAAAAAATTAATAAATAAATAAGTTATGTTAAGGTAAACTATGTAAAACTATGGTAAACATGGTAAACAAGATAAACATGGAAAAGTAATTGTCATTCAACAAAATCAATAGATATATAAGTCACATAATGGGAAACATGATAATCTAAACTAAACAAAATTAAAATAAACAAAAATTCTACTTATTTAGTTTAATAAGAATTTTAATATAGAAAATTACAATATCAAACATTTTATGAAAATAAAAAATGTTAAAAAGAAGTAAACCGAGGTTACCTATAATATTTGGAATGTAAAGATGGATTTTTTTCCCAAATTCATTCATACTAATTGTTCCTTATGGAATAAACCATGTCTTAAATATTCTCATCATTATTTTCTTCTAGCGATCTCGCATAAATCAGCATCTTTATCAGGTTGATCCTCATCAACATATTGTCTTTTCCATTGTAAAACTATAGACCATTGTATATATGATTGATCAACTACAAGGAAAATATGTTTTTCATGTGATGCAATTATAAAAGAATCTGGTGTGTCTTCCAATCTATTCAAATTAACAACTATCATTAAAAATTCATCGTGTCTAACACTATTGTTACTGATAAACCATTTTCAGTTCAAAATAGAAACATTAATTTTAAATTAATCAACCTCCCAAATTTATTTAATGACTCCATAATATGCACTTCATGCAGAAATTGGGTTTTTGACTTTAGAACTTGAAAATGCATTCCTTCTGCAAACACCAATACACCGTTATTTTGAACTTCACTTCTGTTGTCTTGAGCTTTCGTATGTAATGTATAGCCATTAATTTCAAACTTTTACTATGTTATCACATTTCAACTTGGTCCACCCACTAACCATCTTAATGTTTCTGATACATCTGGTCTACCGAGAAAGGTCATTTTAAACCATGTAAAAATTGTTTTGTTGTGCTTATTCACAATCCACAATTCTTTCTTCTTTGGATGAAATTGTTTTAACTCACTAATATGCATTTTGATATACAGTTTATCATCAACTATTTTATTCAAGATGTATAATTCTAACTTCTTCATTTGTTTAGCTGACGACGATTTGACTTTCAATCCATGAATCACATTTCCCTCATTATTAACTCATTCATGGTGACATAGTGGAAAACCTATGCGCTTGACAACATCCAAGTATCTCATAAAAAAACTTTGTAACCTACTCAAAAATATACTTTTCAATAATGAGGGATTTTGGTTGATATGGATTCTTAACATACCCCTTCAATATTTTTTTTATACATTTCTAAAGGATACATCCAATGAAGATATACTGGTCCATAGAGCTTTATTTCATGAACCATATGAATCATTAAATTCACCATTATATCAAAAACAAAAGATGGGGAAAAATACATTTCCTATTGAGAATGTATAAAAATTTCGTTTTTTTGGAAATGTTCAAAACATTCACATTAATCACCTTATCAAAAATTGAAATGAAAAAATAACACAACTTCATTATAGTCTTTTTAACAAGGATGGGCAATATTCCCTGCAATGAAACTTGTAGAATTTGTTGCATCATGATGTGAAAATCAGGGGATTTCATACCTACCAACATTAAATCCTTTAAAGAGAAAATTTTTAACATTTGAAGAATAAACTTGAGGAACTTTGATACCATGGAGACACTGAAAAAAGCTAAATTTCTCCCTCTTGGATAACATATGACAAGCTAGGGGAAGAAATTTTTGTCTTCCATTAAGAGTGGGAGCTAAATCCCAACGTATTCCCATTAATAGTAATTATAATCTTGCATTCAACCCATGTTTAGTATTTCCTTAAATATATAACAATGTTCCAATAAAACTATCATATATATTCTTCTCCATGTGTATGACATCAAAATTATGTTTCACTTCAACATATCTCTAATATGGTAGCTCAAAAAATATTGACCTTTTCATCCAAATATGTCTATCATTACCAGATTTATGTGTCTTTCCCAATGACACATCAAGGTATTTCACCCAGTCAAAACACACGTCTGGGGATAAAGGTTTTGCAGTAATATCAAATTTTTATGATCCATTGAATTCCAATTTTTGTCTTCTATAAGAGTGATCCACGGGCAAAAACTTTCTATGACACATGTAAAATATTTTCCTCCCATGATGAAATTGAAAATATGATGTCTGTTGTTTGAAAATTGGACATGCTTTATTCCCCTTAACATTGTATCCATAAAAATTTTCATACATTGGGTAGTCATTTATAGTGAACATAATCACTGAATGTTGTGGAAAATATTCCATTTTATATGAATAATACACCCTAATACCATCCTCCCATAAAATATTCAAATCATCAATCAATGGGTAAAAGATAACATTAATATCAGTTCTATGTTGCTTCAGACCAGAGATCATTATACTCAAAATGACATATTTTTGCTTCATACAATATTTATAAGGGAGGTTTTAAATTTCAAATATAACAATCCTGGAACAATGCGTGTTATTTAGGGTTCGGTATGGGTTCATTTCATCTGTGCACAACCCAAGTCTGAGATTTCTTATATCATTTCCAAATGTAGGATACTTCTCATCAATTTTCCTCCATTATAAAAAATCATCTCGATGGCATATTTTTCCATTACATATATTCTCATCAGCATTACATCTTAACCTTTTTTCACCATGTGAATTAGGAAATAAACATTCTAAATGATAAATTATAGTAAGATTCCAAAGTACCTTTTCAGGGATCTATGTAATCTCTACATCATCCTGTGATTTTTCTTTCAACTTAAACCGTGATGTCCCACATTTAGGACACTTTGACATAAATTCATATTCCTTCTTATATATCATACAGTCATTCAGATAGGAGTGTGTTTTCTTATATCCCAATCCCATCAGGCATAATATTTTCTTGGGCATAAATTATGAATCTAGAAGATAGTTTTCTTTTAGAATAATGTCATTAAACAACTGAAGGAGCTCTAAAAAACTTCTGTCACTCCATCCATGTTTTTCCTACAGGTTAATAAATCTTAACACCACTGAAAAAACCATATAATCCATTCTATCAGGATATAATAGTTCTTTAGCATCACCATATTGATGTGAAACTGTCGGTTCTATCTCAATTTGTTCTTCTACAATATCACTAATCATTTATTCAATTCAATCGGAGTTACCATCTTGCAAATCATCATCATTAGTGGATATCTCATTCTATCTAGATTCACCATGCCAAATACAAGGGTTGAAATTCAGATTAAATCCATGGAAAATTAGATGATCTATGATCTCTCTAATTATCAACTTCTTCATATTCAAACATTTCAGCTATGGATAGAAAAATATGTCACTCCATGGTGCATTTCGTTTAGAAAATTTCAAAAAGGCATCAACACATTCCTTGAATTCATTACCAATTCAATGTTTTTTAATCCAACTTCGAATCATTATTACCTATAAAAATATCAAAATTATACATCTTTTTAAGATAAGAAAATTTTATATTTATATGAAAAATAACATAATTTGAATGGAAAAAATTTCTTAATTATAAAACAAATCTATCAGTATTTGAAAAAGATATGAATGAAAATAATTTTAAGAAGAAAATATAGATATATATAACAGTTTTAAATTCATCTTGGAATCTTTATTCTTAAGGTACACAAGGAATACCTCCTAGGGAAACTAGATACCAAATTCACCCTTCCGTAAACAAGAAATATGATGTATAAATATTAAAATATGTATACATTCACTACTAAAAATTACATGTATCCCAATGATTTAAAACTATTCGGATAGCCCGTAAAACCAATGGGATAAAATATCCCAACGGTTTCACACACCATTGGCGTGATGGTCTTTGAAATAGCCATATACCAACAGTTCTACAGTAACTGTTGGTTTAGACTTCATGGTGTTAATATATTCCAATGGTTTTAATGAAACCTTTTTGATATATATTCCAAGGGGTGTCCAATGGGGTAGGGGTTGTCCAGGGGAGCTAGGGTCTGTCTATGGGGGTAGGGGATCTTTAAGGGGGTCAGCGGTGTCCAGGGTGTCAGAGGGGGTATGGGGTTTCCAGGGGGTGGGCGCTGTCCAGGGGGTGGGGTGTCCATGGGGGTGGGGGAGTCCAGGTGGTGGCGGGTGGTTTCTAGGGGGTGAGGAGCTGTCCAACCACACACCCCTTTGGACATACCTTCACCCCTGGACACCCCCACCCCATGGACACCCACTGGACTCCACCACCACCCTAGACAAACCCCACCCCCTACACATCCCTCCACCCCTCTGGACCCCCACCACCCCCTTGACACCCCCACACCCTAGACACCCCCTACCCCCTTGGACAACCCACTCACCCCCTCGACACCATCCCCACCCCCAAGACACTCCCACAAAACCTGGACACCCCACCCCCTTAACACCCCCACCCATATGGACCCCCAACCCCCTCTAGACACCCACTGGACACCACCACCCCCTAGACAACACCCACCCCTAAATAGCTATCCCACCCCCACTAGAAACCCCCCCTGGACACTACCACCCCCATGGATACCCCTAACCCCCTTGGACAACCCACTCACACCCATGGACATCACCCCCACCCCCTAGACACCCCCGTCCCCTATACACCCACCACCCCTAGAAATCCCCCACCCCTTTGGACACCCCTATAACCTTGGAAATCCCCCTCTCCCTTAGAAACCACCCCCACCCCCTTGGAAACCAATTGGACACCACCACACCTTTGGACAACCCCCACCCCTTGGACAGCCCCCCGCCCCTCTGGACACCCCACCCCATGGACACCCCCACCCATGGATAGCCCCTGCCCCCTAGACACACCCAGCCCTGGAAACCCCCTACCCCCTTATATAGCAACCTCACCCACTGGACACCCCCACTCCTAGACACCCCTACCCCTTGGAAAGCAACCTCACCCCCTAGACACCACCCCCACCCCCTTGGAGTCCCCCTGGACACTACCACCTCCTTGGACAACCCCCCCCCCCCCCACACACCCCTGGACATACCCACAGATGGACACCCCCTACCCCTTGGTTAGCCCCCACCACCCCCACCCCCAAGAATACCCTACCCCTTTGGACAGCCCCCACCCCCTCGAACACCACCCCCACCTCATTGGACACCCCTGGACACCCCAACCCCTTAGACTGCCCCCACCCCCTGGAAACCCACACCCCCTAGAAAACCCCACCCCCTGAACACCCCCACCCCCCGGACACCCCCCCCCCCCACACACATGATAGAACACCCAAAAATTGTAAACATTCATGATATAAATTCCATTATTTATTTTACCAGAAATTAATTTAACATGGTATAAGATAACACTATGAAACTTACAATGATAGAAAGAACAAATATAGAAAGATAACAACTCAAAACATAAGTTTAGGGCATCATGAAAAGAAAATAAACCGAGCCGCATGAGGCTTACATCAGTGTTGAGAGACAACCCTGATAGATCTAGTGATAATAAAGATGACAAATGATGTTGGAAAAATGAGGATGGAGGGCATGACTTCAAAGAATATTTTTAAGGTTTTCCACGCGAGAGAGACAAGTCATAGGTCACCTGGTTGAGGAAAACAAAATAACAGAATATGAGGCACGATAAATCATTTAAAATATATATCATGTCGGTTATTTAATAAACTACGTGGTAAACTGTTTTTTTATGATTATAATGTTAGTTATTTAATAACTGAAGTAGAAAATTATTTATCTCATCGATTATTTTATAACTGATGTTATAAATGGTGCTTTATCATGTCATTTATTATATAACCAACATGATAAATTGCTAATATTTGATTTATCACGTCGGTATAAAATAATCGACCAGATAAAGATCCCAGATTTGATCATTAACGTCAGTTATAAAATAACCCATGTGATAAATCTAATCACAGTATTTATCACGTTTGTTATCAAATAAATGATGTGTTAAACCAATCTTTCAATCTTTTCACATCGGTTATATAGAACCAATGTGATAAACAACGATGTGTTAAATGTTTTTACCACTAGTGAAACAAATCAGCATCATACCAATTGGATGATTGTTCACAGATAGGATAAAGGTGAATTCCTAATAATTATGTTATCCTTATATGATCAATGATATCTCCCTTTTTTACACTTATTGAGCATATATGATCACACTTTATGATGTTTTATATCCTTAGGTTATAAAAATTGGTTTTAGAAATTAATTGTCTTTCTATTAAAGAATAATTTATTGAGACTCTTATAAACTAGTTCTTTATTTTTCCTTGTTTTCAAAATCACTAGAACTAAACTATAATAGAATGGATCATTTATATTCTGTATTTTGGTCATTTTTTTAGCAGTTTCTACTGATTCAGTGTGTTGGATGAATATTGGTTGAGCCCCACTAGAAAATTTAATAACTAAACAAATTATTCTTCACTATTGTTGGTTAAGTACTGCTTAGCATAGCATCTGATCTGATCTTCTGATCCATATTCCCCATGATGCTCTCATCCAAACCCATCTCTATGATATCATCATTATGAAATCACTTTTTCTTCAATTACTATAGGAATTTACTAGTTAAATAAGTGCAGGAAGATAAGGAAATGTGAATGCATGATGGCGATTTCATAGAAATGGCATTGGATGAGAGCATCATGGGGATGCCAGATAGGAAGTTTAGATCAGATGCTATGTTAAGAGGTAGATAACCAAAATTAGTAAAGTGCACAAAGAATCATTAGTTCTGTCATTAGCTTTTATTTGGACCAATGAAACCATTTGGAAAGAATTGAAGGTAGTGGAAAGATATAATATGTCTATTTTAAGGAAAAATTATATAATGAAATGTTGAAATGATTTTCATTATTCCTTGTGGGGTTAGTTTATTTAAAAAAATTCATGTTCATGTGACATGACTTTGTAGGAAGAGAAAAGATGTCGTGTATGTTCAATCACATAGCTTATCTGGATGTTTGAACAGAAAAATCAATGTCCATAGATCTTGCATCTCAACAATTTCTCAAATAAACTTGCATCATATATACATATGCTTTCCCATCAAAATATGGGTTCCTATGAACCTCATATAGAACCTGCATCTCATCAATGGCCAGATGATTACACACCTCACATACAAATTCCAGAATAATAAAAAAGGTCTTCATTATGAGGAAGTGAATACCTGACTTATTCCATATGCCTTCTATTTTTCTTTTATTATTCTCAGATACTATTGGTATTCCGTGAAATTTCCTATTGAAAGGAGATTAATGGGAAATATATTTCATTAATGACACAATATTTCATATCTCTATGAGAACTCATATGTTTTTTCTCTACATCACATAAACCTCTTCATGTGATCGTGTCACATAAGCTCTTTTGTATGAATGCTTCAAGTGAACTGATCGTGTGATCTCATCACATGACCAAATCCCATAAAAAAATCACATAATCAAATTAATTCACTTGAACCATGATTTGGGTATTTTTTTCTTATTTAGATGATCACATAAACATCAAGGGTCATGTAACTGTATAAATCTCATAGGTTCATTTGATCACGTGATCCTATTATGGTCATGTGATCACATGACTTTTAATAATTCATGCACTTAATTTTGAAGCCTATGTTGATTGATTTAAATGGTTAAAACATGATTTCGAGCATAAAACACATATTTACAGATAAAAAATGTTTAATTATATATCAAATTAGAAGTTTGGGTGGTTATTTGGATGGGTTATTCGATTAGGTGGAAGCTTTTGGATGAACCTGGTTTGTCCCTTCTTGGTTCAGTGTACTGCCACAGAGTTTGTTATTGAGTTAAAAAAGATAGGATTTTATGAATCTATTTAGGCTTACCAAACATTACATGTTGTAATAAAATTCTGATGGTAGACTTTTTCAGTCTATAGAGTGAATACATAAACACATTTTATTTTTTGTATGGTGAGTTCGACATTACTATATGGGACATTAATATGATCTATGGTGTGATAATTTTAGAGGACAAGTATAATGAGAAAATTCAACCCCTTCCAACTGTGATGGGGATTGATGGGGGCCCACATTGGGGGATATGAGTTACTTAATACTCACAACATTCCAAGTAACCAGTTCATAAAATTTCTATAAAGTATTCGTGGGGTCTGGCTAATCACATTAAAGAACTAGGAGATCAAGAGAAAAGTGAACCAGTTTGATCAGTTTTTTATACCATACGGAGAACCAATGTATTAAATTACCAATAATGTAAAGTGTGTTCATGTATCCTAAGAATATATTTTATCCATATGTGAAGGTGTTTTATCCACTTGTATTAACTGACGAGTGGTATGCATCATTCCACTTTGGGAGATAGTTCAGTGCATTCAGATGAAATTCCCCACTCCTCCCCAACATAGGGGCTTTTGCATCAACAAAATGTTAGATTCCAGACAAGAAAACATCTTCCAGAAGACCCAAATATCTCTATATGTCTTATAAACAAATGATAAACATAGATCCCACACCATCAATAATGAGGGTGCCAACGAATTTGGTAACAATGTATGGGGTTCCTGTGAAATAAGTTACAATCGGTGGAGAATATTCTCTAATTATGGTGGTTCTTCGCATCACATTCAATCACTGGGACAAATAGATAAGGAATACATTGACCATAGAGGTATGTATAATGTTGTGTCAAGTGGAAGTGGAGATATAGGGATTTCGGAGTGTGATCACTCCCAAATGAATATTCTATGAATAATGTCCAATTCAATTCAAATCAATTCTCCAATAACATAGTGTGGTGATTCATTCAATCAAAGGAGAAGACCATTACACACCCCTATCTAAGATAATTATAAATTTTTAATATCTCCTCAATTGGGGTGTTGTGATGAAGGAATTTTTCAATCATTTCTTCCTTAGAGAGAATATGAGCTTCAGGCACTCCCCTACATATTCTTCCATCACATTTGGATCTCTACATGGATCACCACGTTCAACATCTTGCATGAATTTTCATTCCTTTCTCTCACCTTTCATGGCTGACCTAGTTTCTATTGGGTTGGGTATGTAAGAATAGTACTTATGTCCCTTTGGGGTTTCCCTTGGACGACAATGCATTTCTTGTGGTCATTCTTTTCTTTTAGTTACTTCTTCCTTCTAGGGATGTTAGCACCTTTTCCTAAGAAATGATCTCTACTTTACATTTAGATTGGTCTCTAACTATCATCATGTGAATCATCATACTCATGAGACCTAGATTGATCTTGAAAAGCCATACTATCAAACTAGTTCCTCAACTCAAACCTCGGGCCTTCCGTGGGGGGCCTCGGCCCAAAACAGTTGCCCAAGTCACTAGGGATCTGCCTGTAATTCCCCATACATGTATCCTTTTGATAGGATGGGGTTTTAAACAGAAAATGTTTTGGTCCAAGGGTCCCAAGACACTCCCCTCATCCCGAATCCCTTTTCCACATTTGAGAAATTTCTATAGATAACCAGTGCACCTTATGAATTCCCGGAGGCTCAACCACACTCCCCTCCTCAAGCTTCTCTTTGTTATGTTGTGGCACTACAACAGTCAGCAATTCCACCTCCTGCAATATGTTCCCTGGGCGTTCAACCTCCTCACTGTGCAATATCATTGTAGCTTATATGTGGACCACCTACTCTTAGAAACTAAAGCTGGCTTGGGAACCACGACTTATTCACATGGAGGCTCAGAAACAAGAGAAAAAATGCATTCCATAACTAAACTAAGATTTCTATTTGGTTGGGCATCCCCACCCTGAGAGTGAGACTGAGGGTCCAAGCTCTCCACACCAACATTATGCTCTGAACCACAGGTGGATCCATCCCCAAAATCCCATGCAACAAACGGAAATGAATTAGTGCCGAAAGGGATCCCCACTCCCTGCTTGGATACCCATGCCTCCCTCCTACAGTCCTATACTCCCGATACCCTGGATGTGAGATTGGTCAGGAGTTTCCAATTTCCACTCTTTAATTTGGCCACTACAATAGACCTTTGAGGGGTTGTCACCAACAAAAACCTCACCTAGAACCATATTCTTCTTAGCAGAAATTCGTTGTCCATACCAACGTCAACATGTAACCGATGAGTGTCCCAAACGCTTGCAACTGGAACAGAAGTCATCCCATGACTCATACATGATCTGATGTTTACACTGTTATTCTTCTCCAATGGTAATCCAAATGAACTTAGGAGGATTTCTCAAGGAATCCACTTCAACGCACACATGGGGATTAACAGGAAGGCACATAGCAGTGGTTCAGTGATCATTGGATAAATACCTCCATACAAGGTTCCCAAGAATCCTAATGATCAAAGGATTTTGAAAAAGAAGGTCTATATTAGCGAAACTCGCCAAGATATCCACTAAAGGGGAGTCCCGCTTCATATGGAAGTCATAAGACCATATTTTGAGGAAGAAGATGTACCCATTTCCGCAGCGAGTCACACTAGACCATGATTTTATTAGGCCATCCTCTGACGTGAAATAGATCAAAATGCCTCTATTTTCAAGATGACCCATATTTTCCCTCTCTTGTATATCCCATGAACCGAAAACAAACTAATTAAAGGAGTCCATTGATGGTCTTTATTTTGGGAAATGCACTATAGCAAGGTCTGTTTGAGGAACTCTAAGGCATCATTGAACTTCATGATCAATAAAGGAAAATTAGGCCTCCCTGCATAGAGCTCGGGAACCTCAGGGCACAAGATTCTATGCAGGAATGTAAAATGGTTCTCAGGTTTGGAGAATGGAGAGAAAGAGGCCATAACTCTCTTAGAGGTCAACAGAGGTCCCTCCCCCTCCGGTGGGGGGGGGGGGGTCGATGGTCGCCATCATCACGGGGGGAGAATCCTTTATCCCTTTTATCTTGGATATTTCAAGAGGCAGGTAAATGTTAGTCACATCCCACCTCTCGAGTTTACATTCCCAGGGATACGGTGGCCAAAGATAGTTCAAAAAAGTGGTTGACAGGCTCATGATCATGGTTTTCCATGTCAAATGGAACTCATGGATGTGGTTGTTTTTTTCCAAAGGAAACACCATTGTGCCTCAATTAGTACCACCTTTGGAACCTCATGTTACCATAGGAATTTCTTCACCTAAGTGGACTAAGAAGAGAAAGTGGGCAAGTCCATACACTAAGAAACCTCTAAAAATCAATAATTACGGTACTTTGTGAAAGTTTTCCTTTTTCATTACTCTAGTAGCTTATCATGGATGCTTACCAAACCATTACAAGGTTAGGTATCAAGTATCATCTAGTATTATTTCCCCTACCTACCCAATGGTGTATTTTTTATTAAAAGTTTATATTTTATTAATGTATTCTTTCATATTAATGTTCAATTTATTTCAATATTGTATTATTATAATGACCCAAAATTTATTTAATGAAAATTCCTCTTGATATAATTAAATGTCTTATTTTATAAAATGGTTATATAACATATGAACTTATTTTTTTTGTATCTTGATTTTAAAATACCGTTAAGAATTGTGACCATTTTTAATATAGTCATTGAATAGTGATCACACGATTAGTATAAATATAGGGCATTAACAAATCCAATTTACACAGACAATGGAAGCAATGGCCTCATCCAGTAGACTTTCCCTATATGAAGCCCATTTGTCAGAGCTCGGAAAGAAGGTGGCATCATTGTGTTTTTCTCTTGACCATGCCTGAGCCGAGCTTCAACATGTTATGCTCAAACAGAACTGCTGATGAGTGAAGTGGAAGTTGAGAGAGATTACCCCCTGAGCAATGTTATCTGAACCACCCCAAGAGTATGTCACCATCGCACACCTTACCCTTCGGTATTATGCATATGTTATAAGGGGTTATGTAACAAGACCTTAGAACTATGATTATGTGCATTATTTGTTTATATAATATTGAATATACATTTAATTTATTATTGTTACTTTGTAAAAAAATTTAAACTACTAATAGTATTTTAGTTAATATTTAACTAAAAAATATATTTTGAGGAATTAAAAGATTTTTTGAATAAAATAATATTTTAGTAAAATATTATTAATATTAAATTACTTTTTATTAAATATAAATGATCGTATAATTTTATGGATGCAATTGTAATTTTCATTAATGTTTGAAAGCCGTTTTTGTAAAAACCGATGAATAAATGATAAATGATAAATGTCGTTCCTTATTTTAAAAGTAAAAATTCATATGTTTAGAAAATTATTTATATAAGATGTATATAATTTTTGGAATCAGGAAATCCAAATTATCCAATGGTGAATATTTCATAATTTTTTGAGACAGTATAATTTTTGGGTAAAAAATAAATACCATTTAAATATATAATGTGTTTTATGACATCACAATGAACCAATATTGATGAAATAAAATAATATAAATGATATTTTAGGCCAAAATATTTTTAACCATTAAAATAAAGTGATTTTAGGTTTTCTTGATTTATTTTGAAAAACTTTAGTGGACCCTCCAGGAGTTATAAAACTTTTTCACTTTTTAAATGAATTTCCTTCAGAGTGTGACTCTCCTTCACATAAGAAACACTATTATTTTATAAAGTTAGGCCACTGGACTTATAAAATATTTTTCTCCACTCTTCTTTGGAAAAAACCATAGGAAAAAACCATGGTCTGGTCTGTGGTATTGATTAGTTTAGTGTGTGGCGACCCAAACCTAAATAATAAAGAATTTCCTCTCATTTCATATATAAACCCACCCAAGCTCCCACTTCCTCATTACTCAAAGACTATTTAGTTCATCCCACCTCTTACCTACTCTCTCTAGAATCCTCCCAAGGTTCCTCAAGCTTCTAATAAGCCTCTCTCAAGCCTCTCCCACGCCATTGGGATCACACTTCTAAGTAAGGGATTTCTTCATTTCTCGTTTTTTTCCAACTTTATTTAAGTTGTTATGAACTTTTTTTTAAAATAAATATTTTGGGGTATAATGTTTTACCTCTGGCATAAATATCTCTTTATTTTTGGATTAGGGGAGACCCATTTCCCCCTCATTAATTTCTACAATGTACACCTATTACCATGCCGAAATTCCATGAGAGATTTCTTTCTCCTTTTTACATCAATGTAATTATTTTGAATTATGCATCTAAATTCCATTACATTTGTTGGGACATGTATCTATATGACCCCTTACTGTCCATTTCATGTACATATTATGAGACACCCATTTCTCTCTCATAAACAGTTTTCACAAATCCTTATTTAACGTCGTTATGCTGTCGAAATTGCACCGCGTTTTTCCAAGCCAAGATCATTATGTAGTGAATACCATACCCTTGAATCTATCAAGGTTATTAACCTATATTCACATATACAAATAGAATGGTACTTTCATATATTTATTCCACATTACTTAAACATGGGATAACTTATGATGTTGATTGATTACAAGTTATATGATCCATGTGGCACACTTATGCATGAAATTAAATTTTTAAGAAGGGTGTTCCCTAATAGCACACCATTTCATTGGGTAATGATTAGTATCATGATATATCAAGTGAAATGAAGGTTTACTAATGCTAATTCATGTGAAATGAGGATTTACTCATTCACCATGTGAAATGAGCCTTGGCTCATGCTTAAATCATGTTAAATGTTGTTGCCACATTTCAATGTTATGTTAATCATGATATATCATGACTTTATGTTCATGTTTATATCATTCTCCATTGATATTCCTATTCATTAACATATATTCTATATTTCATGTTATGCGTCTTTAACTCCCTTACTGGGATTTATAGCTCACCCTTTTCTTATTCATGTCCTCAGGTTATTCCATGCAATGCTAAGTATGAGGGAATGTAGGGGTCATGTAAAGGAAGTTTTCAATAAGACATTGCGTCCCAGTTTTAAGTTGTTATGTAATGTTCCTAATCCCCAAAGACACAAGACCTCTCGATTATATGTTATATCAAGTGATGTTTTGTATGTAATAAATCATTTCTAAGCATGTAATAAAATAAAGGGTTGTTATAGTTGGTATTAGAGGATAGGTTTAGTTATTTTTGGGATTAGTATTAGAAAACCCTAGTGAAGCCTTAGAGAGAGGACTATGTATAATAGAAACAACCCAAATTTTTAGTGTGTATTGTGTAAGTGTTTTATTAAGAAAATAGATCCCTATTTGGAATCTGGTAGGTAGAGGCGACTCTGGAACAGATGTTCATAGGGGTGAAAACCCTGACAAGGAGTCTTGGGATTGACCCAGGGTATCCTGTTACACAACAATGGGGCTTGCCGCAGTCTTGGTTATGAAACTTCCCAGAGATTTTCATTGGTAAATTCAAAACAATTGTATGAACCATTATTAAGGGAATTTCCCTAAGAATATATTTTAGATAGTATATCATGGATAACATAGATTGAAGCCAATGGATACATAAGTTAAGGAACGAAAAGTTATTTATAATTCATATTTTTGTCCTTGATTTACCCTTTTTGTGATACCCCTAACTTTCATTTCATTCTATCCAATGGCCGGTAATAAGAGGACTCAGGCAAACATATGTTGTGAAGATCAATGTGATGACTATGATAATGAGATTCCCAATCTGATGGGAGTGGGAATCATGATCTTTTTCATGATTCTCATTCAGTTAACTCATGCTTTGAATAGAAACATGGGTCAAGAGGAATGTTCAACACACCCTAAGAAAGAAAAAGTCACTATCGAGAGCTTCATGTGAAAAGGACTCCTACTTTTAATGGATCATCTGATCCCTCACTCTTCGAACAATGGATCAACTCCACTGAAAATATCTTCTCCATCCTTCAGTGCTATGAAAAAGAGAAGGTTATCCTTGATGCTTATCGTATAGAGGGTGATGCTGATCAATGGTGGACATTGATAAAAAAATTTAAGCCTGAGGAGGAGATCAAGGCGTTGGAATGGATGGATTTTTGGAATATTTTTTTTGTTAAATATTTTCTGCACACCCTCCGGCTTAACATGGAAAGGGAATTCCTTTCCCTCAAGCAAAAAGGCGAAGAATCTGTCAGAGCATATGAGGGAAACTTCACAAGGCTTTCACGATACGCCTCCGACATTGTTGTTACCACCGAATGAAAGGTTGAACACTTAATTGGTGGGTTGAAACCTAGCATGAAGAAGGTGTTGGTGATCCATGACTTCGACAACTATGAAGAAATTGTCTGATGTTCCCTCAACCACAAAATAAAGATCGAAGAATCTCAAGGGTATCATGGGGATAAAAAGCGTAAGGTGGCCATAAATTCTAGCGGTACGATGGATAAATCAAATTTTACTAAGATAATCTAGTACCCCACTTGAAAAAGGTGTGGAAAGAAGCACCCTAGAAATTTCCTAAAGGGGACAAGGAAATGCATTAGGTGTAGAAGAGAAGGGCACCTTTCTATTAACTGTCGGAATGAAAAACCTGTGACTGCGACAGAGGAGAGGAACAATCCACTCGACCCTCAATGCATTGTTCATTTTTTCAACTACAAATAACAAGAGAACTTTACAAAACAGTTCCCTAAGCCAATGGTTTTCGGAGGCTACCAACAACCTCTAAGGTAGTAAGGGTGAAATATTTCCATCACTATGGCCGAAGTGAACCCCGACAACAAAGTGGTGATAGGTACGCTAGTTATTCATTCAATAATAGAGAACATACTTTTTAAATTTGGTTCTACACATTCTTTTATATATTTAATGTTGTGTAGAATAATCCCAACAACACTACAAATCATGGAATTAAAGATGTCGGTGAGTATGAAATATGGGGAAATCATTGCATCCCATGAATATAACTCATCCTCTATCATAATTTGTGGAGTAAACTTCTCAGAAATCCTCATCATACTCCCTTTGGTGGAATTTGATGCAATTATTTTCATGTATTATCTTTCATTATATATATCCATCCTAAATTACTATGAGAGGCGAATCACTCTCCATTTGGAGAATCAACCCCCAATTCTATATAACTGCTTGTAGAAAGATGAATCTTCCTTAGCTCCATCATCTCAAGAATGGATATTATTGTCCTATGAGCACACATATCTGGATTAGATGATTGAGTCTAAGGAAGATACCATCCTTGAAGGCATTCCTATTGAGAGGGAATTTGCTGAAGTATTTCCCAAGGAATTTCCTGGTCTTTCTCCTAGAAGAGATGTTGAATTCTCAATTGACCTTATACCTGGGGCATTTCCAATATTCATGAATCCGTATAGAATGGTTGTTGTGAAGCTTGAGAAACTGAAGAAACAACTACAAGATAATCTGGATAAAGGATTTACACGCACAAGTGCTTTACCATGGGGTTCCCCCATCTTCTTCATCAAGAAGAAGGATGGGTCAATGAGACTTTGCATCGATTAACGTGAGATTAATGAAATCATGATAAAGAACATATATCCTCTCCCAAGAATTGAAGACTTGTTAGATCTACTGCATGGGCCACAATACTTCTCCAAGGTGGATTTGCGGTCGGGATATTATCATGTAAGGGTGAAGAAGGAAGATATCCCCAAGACTACTTTTTGTACAAGATACAGGAACTATGAATTCATATTAAGGCCTTTATGACTCACTAATTCTCCAACAATATTTATGGACTTGATGAATAGATTCTTTATAGATTACCTGGACAAATTTGTTGTGGTCTTTATAGATGACATTTTAATATACTCCAAAACCAAGGAGGATCATGAGAAGCATCTAATAACTATACTAGAGACGTTGTGGAAGGAGATGCTCAATGAAATGTAAAAAAAGTGTGATTTCTCATTGAAGGTGGTACAATTCTTGTGAAATATCATCACATGGAATGGGACATCTACATATCCCTCCATGGAATCTACAATTGAGGGATGGTCGAGTCCAAAATCGGTAATGGATATTCATAGCTTCTTGGGGTTAGCTGGATATTATTGATGATTTGTGAGAAATTTCTCACGATTGTCCAACCATGTTACCAAGAATACATGGAAGGTATAAAATATATCTTGGAGTGATGAATGTGAATAAATAATTAAGTAGTGGAAAAGGAGACTTTTCACTACACCCATTCTCACTTTACCCACATGTGGAGAACTTTTCATGGAATTTAGTGATTCATCGAAGAAGGGATTGGGTTGTGTGTTGACGAAAAATGAAAAGGTCGATGTCTATGATTCAAGGAAATTGAAAGTTAATGAGTTGAATTATTGAACACATTATATGTAGTTGGTTAAGGTGATCTTTGATTTAACAATTTGATGGAATTATCTCTTTGGGGAGAAGTGTGAAATATATGCAGACCACAAAAGCCTCAAGTATATATTCACACAGAAAGAGTTGAACATGTGCCAATAAAGATGGTTAGAGCTAATCAAAGACTATGACTACTCAATCCATTACCACCTAGTGAAATCAAACAAGGTGGAAGGTGATCTAAGTAGAAAGGACCCAGTGATTCTATCATTGATGAGAATTAAGAAGGATCCAATCTTTTTAGATTTGATGAAGATGGGCATGGGAATCATAAAGAAGGGGGCGTCATCAAACTTTTCACAAATTATTTCTCAACCACCTCTTTTGGAAAGGATAAAGGATGCTCAAAAGGATGATGTGGGAATTCAGAAAAAGTGGAAGCTATCAGAAAAGGGTCATCCTTTGAGATCAATGTTAATGAAGAAGGAATTGTGAGATTTGGGAAAAGGGAATGTGTTCCATCAAGTCCATAGATGAAGAAGGAACTTTTAGATGATGCACATAGTTAAAATTTATCTATTCACCCAAGAAACACAAAGATGTATCAAGATCTCCAAGATCATTATTGGTGGTATAATATGAAGAAAGAGATCACTGAGTATACATCAAAGTGCCAGGCATGTCATCATGTGAAAGAAGAGAGGTAGAAATCTAAGGGGATGATGCAACCATTGCACCTACTAGCATAGAAATGAGATAACAGATCCAAGGACATTGTCACCGTACTTCTGAAGAAATCTAAAGGAAAAAAATGAAATCTAGGTTTCTACTGATGTTCTTACAAAGTCTGCACACTTCATTTAAATTTGCGGTGATTGCTCATTGGATCAACTGGAACCGATATATATCAGTGAAGTGGTAAGGCAGTATAGAGTACCACTATCTATTGTATCTGATCAAGATCCAGTATTTACCTCTATGATTTGGAAGAGTCTTCCACATACTCTGGATATTGAAATAAACTTTAGTATGGCCTATCATCCTCAAACTGATGGCCAATCTGAGTGAACTATTTAGACACTGGAAGATATGTTAAGATCATGTTCAATGGACTTTAAATTAGAATGGGATCAACATCTTCCTATGGTTGGATTCTCCTATAATAACAGTTTCCACTCGATCATCCGAATGGAACCTTATGAATACTTGTATGGAAAGAGGTGCAGAACCCCAACATGTTAGGATAATGTCGGTGAGTGTAAGCTGCTAGTACCAGAAATGGTTGAAGAAATGATGGAGAAGGTGAAAACCATTCAGCAGCATATCAAGGCAGCCTAGAGTCAGCAGAATAGTTTTTCTAATTACAGTTGACAAGACCTTGAGTTTAAAGTTGGAGACATGGCATTTTTAAGAATATATCCATGGAATAAGGTCATGAGGTTTTTAATGAAATGGAAGTTAAGTCCTAGGTACATCATACCCTACGATATTCTTGATTGTGTCGGGGTTGTGGACTATCAACTAGCACTCCCACCTACAGTGGCCAAAGTACATGATGTCATTCATGTATCCCGCTTAAGTAAGTACATACCATACCCTTAACATGTAAACTATTTTATAGGAAATACGATTAGTAGATGATCTTTCTTAGGAGCTGCAACCATTTAAGATATTAGATCGTAAGGAAAAAGTCCTAAGAAATTATACAATGCCCCTTGTGAAGATGTTGTGGAGAAACCAATAGTTTAAAGAAGAAATATGGGAATTAGAGTAAGTGATGTAGAAGAGTTACCCTCAAATTTTTTAGTGTGGAAAAAAGAAATTTTGAGGGAAAATTTGTTAAGGGGGAAGATTGTAACGACCCAAACTTTAATTAATGAAAATTATTCTTGATCTAATTAAATGTATTATTTGGTAAAATGGTTATATAACATATGCAATTAATTTTTTATGTTTCTAGATTTTAAAATACCATTATGAATTGTGAATGTTGTTAATAAAGTCGTTGAACAGTGATCACATGATTAGTATAAATATTGGGCTTTAACAAATCCAATTTACTCAGACAAAGGATGTGATAGAATCATCCAGTAGACTTGCCCCATATGAATCCCATTTGTCTGAGCTTGGAAAGGAGGTGGTATCATTGGGATTTTCTCTTGACCAAGCCCAAGTCGAAATACAACATGTTAATCTCGAATGGAACCACCTACGGGAGAAGTGGAAGTTGATAGAGATTTCCACTTGAGCAATGTTATCCAAGACACCCCAAGAGTCTGTCACCATCACACACCTTACCCTTCAGTCTTATGTGTGTGTTATAATGGGTTATGTAACAATACCTTAAAACTATGATTATGAGCATTATTTTTGTATATAATAATTATTATACATTCATTTTATTATTTTTACTTAGTAAATAGTTTTAAAAGTGAAAATAGTATTTTTAGATAATATTCAAATAAGAAATCTATTTTAATGAATTAAAGGATTCATGAATTAAATAATATTTTAGTAAATTATTATTATTATTAAATTAATTTTTCTAAAATATAAATGATCGTATACTTTTATGAATTCAATTGTAATTTTTATTAATGTTTGAAAGTCGTTTTTGTCAAAAACCCGTGAATTTTCGATAAATGTCAGTTTTTATTTTAA
Source organism: Viscum album (assembly GCA_963277665.1). Classification (NCBI taxonomy): domain Eukaryota; kingdom Viridiplantae; phylum Streptophyta; class Magnoliopsida; order Santalales; family Viscaceae; genus Viscum; species Viscum album. The sequence goes on along the minus strand of OY728157.1, from coordinate 677,207,922 downwards.
AAGTAAAAAAATTCACATATTTGAAAATTATTTAGTTAAATTAATATTTTTTGGGAATCAGGATGTTGAAATTATCCAATGCTTAATTTTTCATAATTTTCTTAGACACTAATTTTTGGGAAAAAAATAAATATCGTATATATATAATGTGTTTTATGACATCATAAAGACCAAATAGTGATGTAATAAAATAATATAATTGATATGTTCGGCCAATATATGTTTTAAAATTAAAATAATGTGATTTTATATTTATTTGATTTATTTTACAAAACATTAGTGGACCATCCAAGAGTTATAAAACATTTTCACTTTTTAAATAAATTTCATTGAGAGTGTGACCCACCTCCACATAAGCAACCCTATTATTTTAAAAAGTCCGGCCATTTGAATTAAAAAATATTTTTTTCCACTCCCATTTGTCAAAAACCATGTTCATACACCATGATATTGTTTGCGGTGTGGGTTAGTTTAGTGTGTGGTGACCCAAACCTAAATAATAAAGAATTCACTCTCCTTTCCTATATAATCCCACACAAGGTCCCACTTCATCTTCACTAAAAGTCTTTGGAATTCGTCTAACCTATGTCATCCTATCTCTATAATCCCCCTATGGACCCACAATCTCTTAAGAAGCCTCTGTCAAGACACTCCCAATCCATTGGGATCACACTTCCATGTAATGAATTTCATCCCTTCTCATTTTTGTCCAATTTTATTTAAGTTGTTATTCCATTTTTTCAATTAAAAATGTTAGGGTATGATTTAGAACCTCCCCCATACTGCCCTATTTATGTTTGGATGATGGGAGACCCCATTATCTCTCATTAATACCTCCCATTTACACATGTTACCATGTCGAAATTCTGTGAGGGATTTATCTCTCCACTTTTACATCTAAGTAATTCTACTATATTATGCATCTAAATTCCATTATGTTTGTTGGTACATGTATCTATATAACCCCTTACCATCCATTTCATGTAAAAATTATGATACATCCATTTTACTCTCATCAAAAAATTTCATGAATCCTTATTTCACGTTGTTATGCTGCCGAAATTGCACCACATTTTCCAAGCAAAGATCATTGCATAGTGAATACCATACCTATATCTCAATAAACGGTATTAACCTTTATGCAGATATACATATTTAATGGTACATTCATCTATTTATTCTACATTACTTAATCATGTATTTACTTATGATGTTGATGGATTCCATGTTATATGATCCATGTGGCACACTTATGCATGAAATGAAATGTTTAAGAAGGGTGCGCCCGGATAACACTCCAATACATTGGGTAAAGGGTAGTATCATGATACATCAAGTGAAATGAGGGATTACTCATTCTAATTAAATTGAAATTAGGATTTACTCATGATACATGTGCAATTATCCTTGGATCATACTAAAATCATGTTAAATGTTGTTCCCACATTTCCATGTTATGTTAATCATGTTATATCATGCCTTTTTGTTCATGTTTATCTTATGCTCCATTGATATGACTGTTTCATAACATGTATAGTATCTTTTATATTATGCCTCATTAACTCCTTTAATGGGATTTATATCTCCCCCTTTTCTTATTCTTGTCCTCATGTTATCCCATTCAATGATAAGTATGAGGGAATGTAATGGTCATATAAAGGAAGTATTCAATAAGATGTTGCATCCTATGTTTTAAGTTGTTGTGTAATGTTTCTAAGACACAAAGAAACTATACCTATCAATATTATATGTTGTATCAAGTGAATTTTTTTATGTAATTAATCATGTCTAAGTGTGTAATAAAATGAAGGGTTGTTATAATAACTAACATAATATTTGTCTTCTTATATTGGTGGAATTTTCCTGAGTTCAGATGATTTTTTCGGCAACTAATACCATAGAATATAATTTTTGAGAGGGGATCATGGATAAAAAAATGATGAAGCCTTAATGTTTTTAACTATTTATTGGATAATTGTAATTGTAACCATATAAAAAATTATATGAAATGTATATAGCAGTGTGTTCTTTTGTATTCATGATTTCATGTAAATGTATATTGCATTGTTTGTGAAACTCTTTTTCTTGCTATTTTGTTTTTCTAGGTTTTTTTGTGTGTAGGTGTTGTTTTGTGAAGCTATTTTGTGTGCATGTGTTGTTTGGTGCTGTGTGTGTAGGTGTTGTCTCAGTGTATAGGTTCTTCGCAGATTCTAGGTATTCTCAGGCAACTTGGACTTTATCGGCGCTAATTGAAATATGATAGTGCTGATATAGGACTCACTTATCAAAGCTCAAAATAAAGATGATAAATGTGTCCTTTATCAGTGATCAAAATAGAGTTGTTAAAGGGGGGCTTTATCAGCATTAAAAAAAGTATAGATAAAGGAACACTTTATCTGTGTTAACAATGTTCTGATAAAGGGGGACCTTTATGACTGCGTTTTTTAGCATGGATAAAGGGAACCATTTAACAGCGCTATTTTAGTGATGTTAAAGGGTAACCCCCTTTATCATTTACACAATAAACAGTTTTTTTCTATCATCATTAAAGATGTTTTTAGTGATTTTAAAATCCCTATTTGTTTTAGTGAAGGAAGGGATGGGTTGACTATGATGTTCTAGAAATACCCACCATGAATTATCAATATTTTAGGAATCATTTCCAAATGTAATATACTATGGGGTAGGGATTACCTCATTGGGAAATAATTGATACTTTGGTTCCACCAAACTATTAAGGTGGTACTTTCCAATAATAAATTAGAAAAATGATTAAATTAATAAACTTCCTCTACAAAAATTTTAAATTTATCGTACAATACTGTCATCATGTGTCCAGATTCATGATTCAAAGGTAATCTTGATGATGGTGGGATATTATGATAGAGTAAGTGAAGGACCAAGTGTTAGAAAATCTAGGTCCTCCTAAAGAGTGATAAAAAATCATATATATTCAATTTAAACTAGGATTATATATATTGGTTGAAGTGATGGTATTTTGGTTTCATCTCGTTTAGTGATGTTACATGTTTGATACTATCATTATAGTCTCCTGGTTTATTATAAACCTCTTCATATCTTCATGTAAAACCATTTCAATCATTATAGAATACTAAAGTATCTCTATATGTCCTTATATGTCTCTCTTTTGGAACATTGAATCTATCCATGGGGATGTTTTGGTCATACTTGTGATTCCAATGTGGTTTGGATGACAAATTGGGTTCCAATGATAAGTCCATTTTAATGGAGGAATTATTATGATTTTATTTTATTCTTATATTCTACATAATAATGAAATAATTGACTAGTTATGTGTAAACTTCTTTAATGTTTTCCATATTTGGAAGTGGATGTGTTATTTGTTTCTAGTAGTGTCCAAAATCAAAATTGTTATATGACCTACAAAATAGAATATGACATATTAAGAATTATCCTCTGTGTATCTTGTTAGTAAATCCTAGGGTAAATTGTAGGAGTTAATTATCATGAGTATGCAATTAATTGAGTTTACCATGGGGATGGACTGTCTAACCTATTTTTGGGCTTGCATTAATTGTTAAAATATAAGAGCCATTTTCATCTCTTTCTAATATCATGTAGACTATATTTGGGGATTTGGGGATTTATGATGGTTGAGTGGGACTTGGTCAAGGTAAAGTAGGGGTGATAATAGAAAATATAACTTTTCTTATTATTGAATATTTTTACTCTAAATAATGAAACTTTTACCCCTATAGTGGAGTTATATCATAACATGTTTCTTGAAGAATTCTCTAGATTTTCTCCTTGGTGGTATGTGGAGTTACTTATTGGTAATGTTCCAAGAAAAAAACCAATATATATCCCTCCTTATTACATGGAGATAATCTAATGGAACAATTTAAAGGTTCATCGATAAGATATTATATTTAAGGGGTTTGTTGGATTGATAACTTCTCCATGGGGTTCTAGGGTTATTTTTACTAAGGATGATTATTGTAGTCTATTCATATAGGTGGATTATGAGAAGTTTAATCAAGTCATAATTAAAAACTATAATCATTTACTATTAATGTATGGTCTCATTAATTAGATTAGGGGATCATGGTGGTTTTCAAAAAAATATCCTTCATTGAATTTATCTTCAACTTCAAGTTTGGACAGAGGATATTCCAAGGATGGATTTATAAATAAAATATGAGTACATTGGATATCATGTAATGAATTTTATCCTAAATAAGTATTATATGATTCTTATGGTTTTAATTAAAAAAATTATTAATTTCTAACAACCATTGTGGATGTTTTCATTGATGATATCCATATTCATGAAAAGTATCCAGATGAGGATGGTCAATACCTTTATATCATCTTAGATACCATTATTTAACTTAAGATTTATGCTTAATTATCTAAGTGTTCCTTATTTATATGAGAATATATGTTTATTGAGAATCTTATATCTAAGGATGGTATCAGTGTAGATCCATTGAAGATTAATTTACTGATTTTTTAAGAATCTTGAAGAAATGTATTTATGGTTCATAGTTTTCTAAGGATATTTAGGTACTCTCACTTCTTTATTCAAGAAATTTTAAAGATAATAATGCCCATAAAAATTTTAAATAATAATGGAGCTAATATTATATAGTTACACTAGTGCGTATCATTTTTTCAAAAGTTAAGGAATTGGTTGACCTCATCCCATGTTCTCATTTTACCTCTTCCAGAGGCGGGATTTGATGTGTATTTGGTTATTCCTATGTTATCCTTTTATCTGTTAAAATGTATGATCACTAGGTGGTAGCTTATGGTTCCAAATAATTATTACCTCATGAAGGAGCTACCCAACCCATGATTTATAATTAGTTGTTTTTGTTCATGAATTGAACTACTAGAGGATCTACCTATATGGTGAATGATTCATGGGGTTCATGTATAAAAAATTTGTTAGTATATATTTTTTCAATGATAACACAATCATAGGAAAATGTGTTTGGTGAAATACATATATTTATTTTATTTTATTATACATTTCAATCCTGTTAATGGAATTTTTATAGACACGTTTAGTCAAAAAAAATTACCATCAAAAGGTGATTGAAAAAAATAATGAATTTAGAGTAATGTATCTTATTTATAAAATCAACTTGGGTGTGGAAAATGTTTATGGGGGACATTCTTATGTCATTTAGACCTCCAAACATCCTCACAGAGTGTGTAAATCACTCTTAAATATTATATTTTGAATGTATCATTATTTTATTGAGGATTGATGATGGGGAGAACCTTGATTAAATGTTATGGCATCTATTTTATAATATTTATATCAATGGGAGACTGGTGGACCCAACTAGTATGAAAGAAACCCTGATGAATAATTATCATGTGTTATAATGGTTCATACATCCTAGAATTGTAATGATGTATCATAATTTCTACTGAAAATTGTATTAGATTTCTATAATACATATATATGGGGGTTATTGCTATATTTATTCTATGTTATCATGTGAATGTAGATCACCAATGAACTGTGGGAAATTTTCTCCCACTCCCATTTCCAGTATAGTAGTCTGTTGAGATTTTCATAGATTTCTGGAATAATTTACCATGATCCTCATTTGATCATGATATGGAATGGGTGAAATTAGACCATATTATCAATATAGATCACTTTCTACTAATTGAGAACACTTTTTTAGTCGATTATCATTTAAATATATATGTTTGATAGATTTTTAATCTCCATGGTATACTATCTAGAATTGTATTGGATGGGGTCCTTATTTGAAGATCATATTTTGGAAAAGGGATACTACATGAGTGTGGTTCACACGTTAAGTGAAATACTGCTTCTTACTCATAGACTGATGGTCAAGGTTAGTATATGATATATATATTGGAAGAAATGTTTTTATGAAAAATTTTATATTTTGGGGGATCATGGGAGAATAAATCCTCTTTTATGGAGACCTCCAACAATAATATCTTCAAATAATTAATCTATATGGAAACCATCGATTGTTTATTTGGAAAGCCAAGTCACTCTTCCATATATTGGGGGAATATAGGTGAATTGTTTATGGACTGGCTGATAATCATCCATGAAATGACCAAGTAGATGAAAAATATTTAAAAGTGAACCATAACTACTCAAAGTATTAAAAAAATTTGTCATTGAAGTTTAAAATTATTATTTTAAGTTTGTGATTTTATATTCCTTTGATTTTCAATAAGGTTGGTTCACCAACCTATAGGAAAATAGAGGAAATTACCTATGAGATATTTCAATCCTTTTGAGATATTGTCCAAAGTTGGAGAATAGAATATTATCTTTCTATAACACCTAATTGTATCTCCATAAATAATACATTTCATTTTTCATATCATAGTAAGGACATTCCTGACCATCAAAATGTGATTTGATATGAAAATGTTTATCATCAGACTAATGTGACTTATACATAACATCCCATATGCGTTCTTGTCCAAATAAATATGATTTTATGGGGAAAATCCATTATACGAGCTCGAATTAAGATGTTATATGGGAATATCTAATATAAGAATTAGGTGAAAAAAATAAGAAAATAAATCTAATGGTGGATCTTGTTTCCTCAAGAATATGACTGAAGATTCATAGGGATAATAATCCTATTGGCGAGGAGTTTATAAATACCTATAACTCTAAAAATAGGGAATTATTCTTAGTTTATTTATTTTAATATCCTTTAAATTATATTTTAAGTATATAGGGGGTTTGAAAAGGATACATGAATTTGGGGATGTGAGAATAGAGAAGAGGTGATTCCTTATTGTCTTGGGGCTACCAAGTACATGTTGGCATTGTATTGGGTACATGAAGGGAATCCAAGGTTCTCAGGCTATCTATTTTAGGTAAATGGATTCATGGTTATTTTTAGAGATTAACTAACTGCATCAAAGGAAAAATACCATTAAAACCATCCATACCCCTATGTTAACCCCAAAATGTGTGGTGTATCAAGATTTCATCCTAAAATAATTATTTTACCCTCAATTTTACGTGATCCCACATCAACCAAACACTTAAAATGATACTATTATTCTTCCTTAATCCAATTATCTCTTATTTTCCATAGAACCACTCTATCATTAAGTAAATATCTTGTCTCACCTTGGGTCCCAACTTTCATGTTTTTTAAGGGTGGTTGTAGGTGTGAAATATCAACTACTTCCATTAATGATTTTGAAATCACATAAAATCTTCAATATTTATTCTGTATTGTAGGCATAGAGGTTCAGACTTAGAGATCTAAAGGTATTTCCTTTATTCACTTCCTCAATTTCATGTTTTGTAATTATTCATGACCAATCTTTAATATTATTTTGATTTTAGTGTGGGGTTAAAATTCTAGATGTGGTTTGGTCATATCCTCTAAACAATAAATAAATAAATATATAGTAATAAGACTTCCTCCTCATATACTCTCAAACAATTTTCTTGGAAAAGTATTGGGGCTAATTGAACTAAATGAAAACTCATATTTTATAACTAATATATAGTTTTTACTTATATATTTTGTGAATATTGATAATTATTATGCCTTTCATGGTTATAAAATACACTCATTGGTGCCTCTTTATATTGTGAAAATATAATTTCCATTTTTTTGTGATGATCATTTAAAAATTTGAATTTTTTATTCAAGTTATGAATTTTATCATATTATATTAGTTATATTTTTAAATTGATAAAAGTTTATTTTTTGATATCCTTGTCTATGATTTCTTATATTTGGGTACTGAATTTTTTTGTTCTTTTCTGCTTTATTGTACTCATTTGTTTTTTTTGTTTGTGTCATATTATAAAGGCTAAATAATGTAACATTGTTGGAATAAATGTTAAAGACATATGTTGGTAATAACACCTTAATATGGGATATGATTCATATTCCAATACTATTTATACCCATTACCCCATTCCCTATGAGTGGCTATGATATTTCCCTGACTAGATAAGCAATCTCATTTATATTGAGGTGGGTCACTATGTACCAGAATTATTTTACACATCTACCCATATGTTTAGGTGAATATGTGTACATTTTTAAAATAGTTTAAGTACTATCGCCATATCCCTAGATCACTAGAATGGTAATGAAGCTTTCTCAGTCTAGTTCTTCATAAATTATAATCCCCCAGCTTTAAGCATGTAAATATTTTTGGATCCTCCCCACCCGAAGAGTTATTTTCATTATTTCAATGTTTAAATACAGAGATATATGTTATTATATGTTCTTTATGTTTAATTATTACTTTTTGTTTACATATTTGATGGTGGATACTAGTTTATGAAAGGGTTTTATGGGTGGGGTGGTGATAGCCTATTAATAATCCAGGATTCTTGAATGTGAACGGAACCTACCAGTGATATCTACATACACAATAGGATCCTGGATAATGGGTGGGAATTGTTGATGTTTTGTTTTGTGGATAGGTTAGGTGCTTGAGGGATGTCATTGATGTCTTTTTGGATAGGATACTAACCCAAGACGCAAATTATGCATCTTTATTCCTAGTTGGGCTATAAAATTGTGTACATATTTATTTTTAGTATTGTTTCACTTGTTTTTTATTTATTTAGGTGATTCCATAAACTACTTCTAATGCATGATGCCTGAACATATAATGTTTCATAATTTTATCTTGTTGTACACTTTTATTTACTTTTATGGGTGGTTGGGTGTGTATTTTTTCTATATGAGACCAAAACTAGGTTTTCGAACCATGGGGCATGTATCTTAGTTTGTAATTAAACTATTTAAAGGTTAGAGATTTTTTCCACGAGAGTATTTCTTGAGCCATAGTGTTTACAAAAACTTTTTTATATTTGAAGATTCACATGAGGTACTGTGATTATGTGGAATGTGTTTTGTTTGGGTAATGAGGTCACATATATTACAGACCACATATATACCTCAGTGGAATTTGTAACACCACCCATAATTCTAATGTTTTTCCCTCTACCTTATTCTCTGAGCTGACTCTATATGATAACTCAACCAACACAACCTTGTAGACATTTATATAAAATTAATTATGTGGCAACACACAGACTCACACGACCAATGTAAGGATGAGTAAACACGCAATTAGCATGTATTCATGATAATTAAAGTTGTGAAATAATGAAATATCATCACATCTTCACAAAAGAAAATAATTAATGTATAAAATAAATAAATCATTAACTATTTTATTATTCTATACTCATATATTATTAGATAGTTAAAATAGTTCAATTAAATTATAGATGTTTACTTTTCATAATAATAAGTTAATTTCTTCAAGGAATTGTATTCCCAATATCCCTATAAACAAAAATCACCAAATAAAAAACATGTATAATATAAAATATAATTGTAAAAATATAATTGTGTCCCAATAAAATAATATACTGAGAATTCCAATGCCCAACATCAAGAAGGACGTCAACTGTGTTCCCTACACATCATGACCACATTAACAATATAGAGTTATCATAAAGTTTCTTAATCAAGTTAACATCTTCTCATGGTCATATTAACCATGTCTATTTATCATAACCACATCCTTATATATAGAGGGGACTAGGACTACTGGTTGGTCATCCCACTATCATACCCACTTAATGTGGGTCCTATCACACTTGAGAAAGTTTCACTCAGGTGGTGTATATATTGAAAATGGTATTCTCATCACTAAAATAACACTAAATGTAAGTTATATCATCCATAATCGCCCACCAATAATCATGTTACTAACATAATTTATCAGTAAAACATCTATGGAACATCATCAAAACTTATAATACCCTCCCCATTTATATAATCATCAGTCCTTTTCTATCATAATCATCTACCAATATATATATATATATATGTTACAAGGATTATTTACCCCCTCCAATAATTATTTCATTAATTTCTACCTATGAAGATTCTTAAAGGGAGAACCATGAACAATATATCATAAAAAGTAGTCTAAATCATCATCACAATGTCACCTCAACATTATATCTTTATAGGTATATCATTTATAGTCAATCATTTCAATCATAATTTGATCATCTAATCATGCTTATATGTTAAAACATTGGATAATATCCCATATAGAGAATAACCATAATTCATGTATACTACCCTTATATATATAGAAAAAAAGGAGTATAAATATCTTAATAGGTGGCGTGTCACCATAGAATAAATTTTAATCACAAATTACACCAAACATTACATCTTATCATAATTAGTTCTTATTAAAACAACAAGGTAAAAATAATCATTATATAAAATTTAATTTATATCATTGTGAAATCCACATTTTTTGTAAGATATAAAAAAATTATTTCATCATTAATGGTCTATGTAAGTCACATTAATTGATCTCAATTTCTATATAATCATTTATTATCATTAAATACCTTTCAATTGTTCATTATTGGTTGTTTTTTTAAAATCATTCTCAAAACATATCATCGAGAAAAATCCTTTATCGATATATATCATCAAAATTATACACATGATCATAGGTTTCATTAAATTATCCTCATGTATTGTAATGTTAAAATAAATAAATGGGGTTTTCATACACACAATCACTTTAAAAAATTATTTTATCAATATCACCATCACCGGAGTCACAAATAACAAAATAGAGGGAATCATTAGAATATACTTTTGAAAATGAGTTAAGTATATACTTCTAAAATTTATATGAACCATGTCACTAAAAATCTTGATATCCAAAAATTTAAAATATGAAAAATTCTATAAAATTGATCTACATGAGTCTGGAAATTATCAGCATCATCGTCTGTATGAAAACTAGTGTGATAGCAACTCTTAACTGATATATTTTGGAAATATGGTCGAAATTACAAATTTTTTTGTCTAACTAAAACTTCATATAAATATATATATATAATATCATCCTCATCATAATCATCATTATTATCACAAATAATAAAACTACTATTGTTTTTATTACTTTTATTATTATTATCATCTTCTATATCTTTGTTCATTAATCATAATAGATTTATAATTATCTTTATATATATATATATATATATATATATATCTATATATAGTTATACACTTCAGATATGACAATAGGATAACTATTATAAAATGGATCCAATTCCGATTAAAATCACTATGAATTTAAAAACCACAAATATATGATTGATTATGGGAAAAGTTTATCATTGAAAAAAAATTTGTCAAACAATTAGGATGGCCATGATGAAAGAAAATAAATAATGTATGAGATTTAGGAAAAGAATTATAGTCAAATTATATAGATCCAAATTTATAATGCCATTAGCATATTGACACATATTTATGGGGTATATAATATTATGATCAAAATAAAGATTAATCTATTTCACTTATATCAAATTCAGTTATTATAATTCAAATGATTAGAGAAATTTAAAGGTTCTACATATGAAAGGTCTTTATTGGGAATTGAGGTTTCATCATATTTATTATCCTTATGACATCCACATATAAATTATTTTTCATGAAACACCCCACTTTGAAGTCATAATATCATAGAGGCTTCTATAATATTCTCATTAAAACACATTATGGGTAAATGGTGAAGTTTTAGTTATTGAAATCATTTGATGTTTCCCCTGTAAAAATATTATTAGGAACCGCTAATGGGAAAATATTAATGAGGGAAAAATATTTCATTGATCCCAAATCCCCCTCATAAAGTCAAGATTGATTTTTCTTTCTTTACATCACAATTTTATAACTCATTTTATCAAAATTTTATATTAGCTAATGCCATAGTGGAAAATTATTCATGATTATTATAGGTACTTATTTGTAGGATGTCAATATTACCATTCTTTTGACGTTCATGAGTGAAAAATAATATTTTTGAGATCTGTTTTATTCCATCACCTTTGACATACCCACAGTTCAATTGTTCTATAAATGTTGCATTATCCTCATATAATATGGTCAGAATATATTTAATCATTTATAATCAATAATTATTTTAATTTCATGAATAATTGATCACAACCAAACAAATTCTAGAATTTTTTCATGAATCACAACGAACTCATCTTGATTGGAATAAATCATAAAAAGTATTTGTTTTTTAGAGCACTCTGAAATGATATTTCTACCATTTTTTAATAAATATCATAGTTGATATATGTATTTATCTGGATCAGATAAATATTTAACAATTGTATAACCAACCAAATATGATTCAATATTTTGAAATAATTAATAATTTATAACCTATAAGTATTAATGGGTGTGGAAGAATATTACCCTATATTAAATTTATCATAATAAGATATCATATTATTTACAAGGAATATATGAAAATGCATATGTATATCCTTCAGGGATAACTGATGCTTTTATTTATATTTAATCCCTTGAGAAAAAATAGGTTCTTTATTATCTCCTCATGTATAAAATTTCTCACGCCAGGAAGTAATATATTTAGTTGATTATTAAGGGTATTTTGATTAATATGTAAAATCATTCAAAAATTTAATATTTCATCCTATGGGTAATTAATAAAATTACATTAAAATATTTCATTGACTACATGACATATATATGAGTTTTAATGATATCCAAAAATATATTGATTAATATAATACTAATCAATTTTATATTCTTCCTTATATGAATATATGTTATATGTATACATGAAATTCATCTTCTTCAGTTCTTCCCCTGTTAAATATTATCAGATTGGGTGAAACTTTCATAACATTAAATATAAATCATATGTTGTATATCCTTCAGGGATTGATCTATAGATGTTCTAATCAATGTCAAAAAATAGGATAGAAATGTCAACATAATATAGAGAAAAAAATATATGAAAATATCCAAATTTATAGGGAATAATATTTATTAATTTAATTTCATAAATATTAAACCATAGTAGTAGTTTGGATAACCAATCCAAAATGTTATATATTGAGAATATCAAATATTTATTTAATAATTATCTTATCCAGTTAATTTGATGTCAATATCTCTCAGAATCCATTTTCATTGATGAGTTTTAGAAGCATTCAAACATTATACTATATCAGCAAAAACATTTAATGAGATCTCATTACTTATTCAGTACTGATTTCACAACCGGGAAAATATCTAAAAATATATATTGTTTTCAATAAATTAATTTACCTCTTCCAGAGAAAATATATTTATTTCTTTCTACTTTAATAAATAATGATTTTATATGATCTTTTCAGCCACACTTTTTGGGTGTATATTCATATTTTTTATTTTTAACATTTTACAACTAAATTTTTTATAAAATAATTTTGGAGATCATATCAATTATTATAGAGGACCACTATATATATTGTATATGATGCTCAATATTTTTTCCAATTAACATGCATAGAATTAAATTTATACTCGCTAAACAATAATAACACTTGTGACTATTTAATATATTCATCTTTCATATAATATTAAAATGGATCACATGGTAGTGGTGTGAACCCATACATATTATATTATTAATATGTCACGTAAATATTGTAAATTCACATATAATATAGTTGGTGATGATATAATGATTTTATCTTAATAATAGATAACCCATTTTAAATAATCATATAAGGGTAATTAATAATAACAATATGAGAGTGAATAATTTATTATAAGTGATAATTTATTATATACACAATCATTAAATAAATGTATCATTCTCACTTTGATGGGTGTATTTTATATGATCATAAAATTAATTATAATGTAATCTTGTATGGATATTTTTCATTATATTCGGTCATGGATGTCCCAAATAATCATGTCATGTATTTAATGTCATTGGATCAATATATTTATGGTGAAATATATTTGAGTCAACTTTATATAAAAAATTATTTAGAATCAAATTTTTTGGTAATGAATTGTTATTATATATACATATCTATTTTAATCATACTTTATCCAATGTTTCAATACAATAATATCTTATAAAAATATTATTAAAACTAAATATGTTTCATTGAAACATTAGATATAACAAATAATAATTGAAAATTTTATACCACTGGGTATGAATATGATCACTCATCTGAATTAATTATTTAATTTTCACTACCGATATATGTATGTACATTGGAATATAGTAACTCTTCAAGAGTTTTGATAATTAAAGTAATGGATTTTTTTATGTATTTAATCAATCTAATTTAAAAAAAATTAAATTATTCATGGGCATATGTGAAATATTTAGAATGCATGTTGATATTTGTCATTATCATTTCCACTTTTAGTGTTTGATCACTTGTTAATGAATTCAGAATATAATACAAATGGGTTATTACCGTAAACTAGAGATTATTATATGCTTTTCCAATTCTGATCTTTATTTTTTAAATATATATAAAATGGGGAGTATGCCCAATATTTTTAAGGTAGATGAATATGGAAAAATATAGATAGATCTTTTAGATTCACAACACAATCCCCATTGTTTTCATAATTCATAATTCATAAAATATTTTTTACAATAGCATTCAAATCATATAATGGTGTAGAAATTATTTTTTCAAATTATATGATTTCCAAATATCCATGATGAAATTTAAATTATAATTATCAAAAATCATATCATAATTTTCATGAATATTTTTACTCTCATTATGAAATGAAATAGAACAAATTAAAATTTCATTAACATGGCTGGATGGTTTAATTCAATGGATATCATGATTAACAAATTTTAATTCATTTTTTATCGCTAAAGAATATATTGTAGAAAATACTAATATTATTTCTCATAATGACCCTTTATTAACCACTTCAGGTGGTAAACCCACTATAGAAAAAGATAACTCTTAGAATGGTGTATTGGTGTCAGATAAGAAGGTCATCATAAATAGTGTATCAGAATGGTGATTTGTTGTGGGAAATTTAATCTATCGCACACAATTTTTTCATACAAGTTATTATCAATGGAACTAATGCATGTCAAGAATTTTTTTGGGTAATTCTAATTTTTGGTGGGAAATAGATTTTTGTAAGGGACTGTTTATTTCTATTTCAAATAACCTTTGTTCAAAATTACAATTTTTAGTGGAATATATATTCCTTCTCAAATATGGATATTTAAAGACAATATTTTCTCTTGATTTTAAATTCCAATACTCATTTTCCGTACCAAAATACTGTGTTTGTAATGGAAAAATAAATTCTCTCATAAATAAACCAAACCAGCACTAGTTTTAATGAAAATTATATTCGATCAAAAATACTTTGTTTGTGATTTATTTATGATGGGTAAAATCTGTCACAACTAATATTTGAATAAGTGTGACCAATATTTATGGTGGAAACATTTTCTGATAGAAGGAATTCTTATCATATATAAATTAGTCATCTCGAATATTCATCATATAAAGTTCAAATGCCAACAGTTTTATGATAAAATAATCTTTAATAAATAAATCGATAATAAATAGACCCCCCCACTTCACACCAATTCCTCATGTAGTTACCATATTTTTTCCTTTTGTAATTTCTCTAGTTATAATCCAAACTCTTGTTTTATTGTTTTTAGATCAAAATTTCACTATTTGGATCCACACTCCAATTTAAAAGGTTAACGGTTTCATATCTAAAATTAATTGTATAAAAAAGTTTAAATATATTCTTATAAAATGTATTTATTAGTTATTATGTTTTTTTATTTAATTTTATTTTTAATTATATAATTTTTTAGTTAATTTAATTATTTAGGTTTTGAATTTATGTTCATGTCACAATATTAATTTTTTTTAAAAAATTGTTAGTTAATTAATAATATTATTATTGTAAATCATTATTTAAAATCGTCAAATATTATTGTAAATAATAATTTATAATAAATTTATAAAATTTAGATTAGTGATAAATAAATTAAATTCATGAAATAAAGTTAGTTACAATTAAGAAAATGTAATAAAAATTTAAAAATTAAATGTTTATAAATATAAATAATAAATGTGCTTTCAATAATTATTAAATATCATTGAAAATTAATAAAAATAATCAAAAATAAAAAAAATATAGTCGAGAATATTTTTTAAAATTAAAAACAATTAATAAAAATATTAATAAGCAAAAAATGAATAGTCACTAACCGTTATAAATTAGTATAAGTTTTGAAAATTATTATTATATAAATAAAAAAATGAATAGTCTCAAACAAGAAATTAAATTATAGATATATAATAAATAGTCAAATTATTATAAAATAATAATAAAAATATTTTATATTGACTAGAATTATTAAAAATTATTATTTTTATTATATAAAAATATAATTTGACAATAAATATTGTTTTAAAATTAATCAATACTTTTTATTTATTTATAATGACTAGAAATATTATTAAAAAACATAATAATTTATAATTTATAATAATGTTACATAAATATTGTTGTAAAATTATAAAATAATAAATATATTAGTTAAATTGGTATATAAACTCATAGAAACTGATTACAAATTTGATTATAATGTAGTATAATTTTTATCATAAATTGTTATAAATTATAATAAATTATCGTATATGTTAATAAATAAAATATATGATAAATTACAATAATATAATGAATATATTTGTATAAATTTATAAATTAGTATAAATCAGAATATAAATTACTATAAACTAGTATAAAAAAGGTTAAAAATTAGTATATAAATTTTTATAAATCCGTATAATATAATTTATGTTATTGTAAATTAATAATAATTAGTCTAAAATAATGAATATCTTAATATAATTTTGTATAATATAGTGAATAAATTAACATAAATTAGTATATAATAATATAAATTATTTTTAAATTTTGTAAATTATTATAAATTAATTTACATTTTTCTGAATTGGTCTAAATTAGTAATATTAGAATCAATTATTATAATTTTTTATAAATTTAAAAAAGATATTATACATTAGTATAAAATATTAAATATATAAATATGTGTGTGTGTGTGTTGGTATACATTAGTATATGTAATTATATATTATTATATATTAGTATAATAAATTATGAATTGTTATAAATATAAGGATCTGTCCTGAAATATTAAAAAAAATGTTGAGTTTTAAGTCAAAATTTGATTTTCTGACATTTGTGGATCTTAATGGTATAGGGGTTTTTAGATTTCCGTTTTCACCCTTATATAAATAAGTATTGAATCACATTGTGGAAACATCAACTTTTTATCAATTTCTACCACCAAATAGAACTTTTATGATTTTACATGTTTTATCATCACAATATGTCTTCATAATTTCTATCTCGACCTCATCCTTGTACTCACTTGTCCCAAGAACCATTTTAAAAACGTTTTAAAATGCCGGATGTGAACTAAAAACTCAATAAGGTATATATAAAAATAAAGAAATAAACCTTTTAAATCATGATTAGTTATACATGATTTTTTTCAAAATTAAAATTTTGGTTCTTAATAAACATTTTATTACTTAAGAAATAAACATTTCTGCCCAAATATTTTCATAAAACATTTAATAATAAAAATGGTGGTTTAGAAACGTAATATCATGAGTAATCACATGGGAGTATTACATAAAGAACATGGTATAACAAGATCATGAAAACCTATGAAATGTGGAAAAAACACAAAACAAGCCCAAATAATAAGTCAGTCCTAACATCCTGGAAAATGTCACACAGTTTAATGAGTTGCAAAGTGGATTTGTATTACTCTCTAATCCCATGTATATTATCTTTAGAGAATAAATATTTACCCAATTCATTTTTTCACTATCTTGGGGCACCCATCAAAAAAAATTAATGATTATGTGTGCCGAAAAATTAATTCAATCATAAGTAATAAATGTAAGAATTATACATCTAATGATATGAATTTCACAATCCTGCCTCATATCAAAATAAAATTATATTTCAAAAATAATTCATTGAGAAATAAACTCAACTCATATGTTACTCCATCAAAGGAAGTTAGGTATATATGTGAGATACACACACACACACACACACACACACACACAGATATATATATATATAATTTATAATCATTCCGTAACATTAAATATATTTTAAAAGTGAGTTTGAGAGGTAAATTTAATAACACAAATAAAAATGGTGGTTTTGAAAGATCCCTTACACACATAAGAAAACCCTTTACAGATATCAAAATATCTATTCAATTTAATACACTTTTTGATAGTACATAGAATAATGGGAAAGTGGGTTTTTATTTTATTAATATAATGAATCATAAAAATAAATATGAATATGAAATATTTTTTGAGGTGGAAGGTAAATA
Organism: Viscum album; assembly: GCA_963277665.1. Classification (NCBI taxonomy): domain Eukaryota; kingdom Viridiplantae; phylum Streptophyta; class Magnoliopsida; order Santalales; family Viscaceae; genus Viscum; species Viscum album. Next base: position 677,189,601 of record OY728157.1, on the reverse strand, counting down.
TGTCGATGTTGTATTTTTTAAAATAAAATATTCTTTTTTTTAAAATAAAGTGAAAACATTATGTATAAATAAGAAAAAATATTCTTTTTTAAATTCTTAGAAATAAAGTCAAAAAAGTCATAAAAATTACTTTAAAATTAAGTTATTCCCAAAAAAATAATTTAATAAAATAATTTTATGTTTATGGTCTTGGAAGATAATGATTTGTAATATAAATCATTAAAATATTATAAATAACATTTTTAAATTACGGTGTCCCTAACAAAAACCCATAAAAAATTAATTTTTAAAAACATTATAAAGACACTAAAATATGGTAAAATTTTACCTTAACCATACAATAAATTATAAACAAAAAATTTCATGAAACATTTAGAAGTACATGGAAATTGAAGAAATAGTGTTGGAAGGAAAAATTTAATAGAGGGGTTTTTTAGAAGAAATTCATTTACCTTTTTTCTAACTCATCAAGTACATATCTTATCTTCTTGAGAAATAAAATTATTTTAATTATTTATTTTTATAATAATATTTTTAATGTTTATTATTTCTTTTATTACACTTATTAACATATAGTATAGAATTATTTAATCGATTAAATTCACATTAGATGTTTTGACGATATCTATCTATTATGTCTAAAATAAATTCATCATGTTTACTTTGTTAAAATCGGTCATTATTACATAATATATAGAATAATAATAATTAAATAATTATAATTTCTATACATGAGTTATATTTTTAAAACCAACAATAAAATATATTCATTAAAAATGAACAATGTTACATCCGTGGAGATGGTAAGTCATACGTACGCATGATTAATGTTTCCATTCGTCAATGATCATGATAGAGAGAAGGTAAGGGTTATTTTTTATTTCTATAATAATAATTATATCATAAATATACTATTATGTTTTTAAATACACCAATATATACCACAATTTGATGTGGTAATTAAAAACGAATCACACTGCTTCATGTTGGTGGTAATCCGCATGTTGGCACTTCATATTTCAATGAATAGAAACGTAAAAAAATAATTGATATATTAAATTTTAAAAAATGATAAATATTTATGTAATATCATCTATAAACATTAAATCCATAATCATATGTATCCATGATTGGAAAGGATGTAAAATTAATTACATCAGTTCGTGAGGCGGTAGTCTACCGTACACATGAATGGTGGTTTCTTTTCCCATTTGATGGAAGTTAAGACAGGTGTAGGTTATAACATTAACATAATAACATATTATTATCTGGTAGAAACTGATGTTATTATATAATCATTGTTTAATTATATATTCAAAATTAGGAAGTAGTAATAATACATAATGCTAAGTTATGAATGATACCCCTTCATCAGAAAACCACTTTAGGTTTACACCAATAGCCTCAATATGAAAGTTTTAATATCAAAAAATTTCTATTGAAAATTTTAAGGGATGTAAGGAAGGTATCAGAGTAGTGATAGGCCAAACCAAAAAGATTTTTCAGTGTGAATTGAAGAGGATAACATGTTCCCTTTTATAAATGATGGTATGGGAACTTTGAGAATTTATTAAAATATTAAATTAATATAATTCAATTTTCAGGTAAAAAAGTGTCCAAATTTTTAATATTCAAATAATGTATGATTATGGGTAAAAATAATTCCATCCAATAAAATTTCGACAAGGTTATAAGATTTTTCACCTTTATATTTTATTAACTCATGTTAACCATTTCTTACAATTACCATGATATCGTTGTTTTTAATCATTAGGGGTTAAAATAGTTACTATAAAACACAAATTGACCCACAAATGGACCATTTTTAATATTCTAAAAAATATTATAATCTATTTTCTAAATATATTATTATTACTAATTTTAAATCATTTAATAAAATATCATTTTTATAAAATAACATTAATGTCATTTTTTAAACTGTTCAATAAATTTGAATTTAAAAACAACAAGGAAATAATGGAATTAAAATATAATCCTTTAACAAAACAATAAGATGTTAACAAATCATAGAACATAATAATTCATTTAATTTATGTTACTTTCAAAATTTCAAATATCTTTTATTTTATTTTTCTTTTAACTCAATAAATATCAGGTTAGTTTTTCCAAAGTATTTATGGTAATTATTTCATTACTAAAGTAAGAAAGTGACATTTTTGGCTTTATCATTTACAAAAATATAATAAAGGTAAAAATCAACGAAATATGAAACCAAGTGGCCATATATTTGAGAATAATATGAAAATAATGATATAAAATAAAACATTAGGATAAATTCAAGTGTTATGTCTGATATTTAGTCATTATCATATTATTTATAACCATAATTACCCAATTTACCTTTACCATGGTGGTAATTATTTACTATATTCACTATTCATAATGACTAAAAATTAAAGGGCAATTTTTTATAAATTTGGACCTCTTAATTTAAAATATGGAATCTATTTTTTAATATTCAATTCATAGAAGTGGTAGGATTTAATATTAAATTAGACTTATGAGACGCGATGAAAAACGGTTTTCCAGATAAATGCCTTTTTAAGTATAAAATGTTTTTATACTATACCCATTTATAATATTCACCCAAAAGACCATTAAAATATTATTTTCACTAAAAATGAAAAATTTTAATTTTAAATATAAAAAAAATTGAATTTTTCATTGTAAATAACTTAAATGAAAATACAGTTTTCAATAGAAATCTTTATTTTTCACTATTCATCGAAAAATAAAATTTTAATGAAACAAATTAAAAATATCATCATATGGTAATTTTGATATGATAATTTAAATTATAATATCCTCTTTATCGAATAAAATTTCTTAACTTTTACAAAATTAATTATAATATTTTCTCATGAAAATCAATAAAATCGATTTAAAAAAAATATTTTTTGAAAAATAAAATGAATTATAAAAATTGATTGATTATTTACTAAAAAATTTCAAATAAATTTATATTGAGTGTAAAATTATATATATTTCATAAATTAGTTATTCCTATTCATACTCACCAATTTAAATGCTAGGTTATAATGCTCATACTGTAATATTTCATGGTTTATTTTTGCATGGCGGTGTATGTTTTGTAAGCTATCGATCGTAGTTTTTTTAAATAATAGGTTGTTACAATTTTCCCACCTTAAAAACTTTCAACCTCATAATTTAAAATAATTCTTGTTAGAATTGTTTTTGACATCTAAAAATACCTTTTTTGAAATCTCACATCGTTAAAAGGGTTAAAAAAACATCCTCTTGAAAAGAGGGGAAAGTAAATACAAAGGACATCAAATAACTGAGTTTAAAAATACATGCGCATTAGTGGGAAGAGAAAATATGGTTATGGGGAAAAAATTTCCGAATAATTATGGATAGTTATAGAGATCATTGATCATAATAATTTTTTTGATTAGTGGAACATTAATTTCAAAAAAACCATAAAATGATGAGGTGTGTAAAAGGACATTGATTGAACAGAAAATGAAGGTAGTAGGATGAAATTTGTGTTTGATGATCTTTTTCCTAGATTCGAGAAATTACATTTCCATATAAAAAAATAACATAAGGAAATATACTTACTTAAGAAGTATAATTTCCTCCTTTTATAATTATCCACCATTATCTCATCTTCTTTTTCAATATAATTATTATTCAAGATAAACCTTTCATGCCTAAATAACTACAATAAACTTCTAATGGATCACATAATCTGAAAAACCATAATAATAACTTCCTCATGTCTTTATACATTAACCAAAACCAAAATAGTTGGAATAATATAATTCATAAAAAAACCATCACATGAGGAAATACAAAATTAATCAGTAATGCCTCAATAATAAAAATAAACATTCAAGTTAGATCATTCAATAAATAAATAACCTTAAAAATCATCGAAAAATATTCAGTACAATGATAGAAAACTAAAAATTATAATTATTTAATCACATTTTCTTAAAATATAAAATTTACATTCCCCTCCACATTACATCAATCAATATTAAGGTTAATACCAAAAATGTATATTTCCTAATCATATTATCTCAGAGATATGTTAATCAATACCATAAATAACCTGAATCTCCATAAATATTCCTTAAAATCATTTATTATTCAAAAATATAATTTATCATTTCTTTATAAAATAAAATCCTATAATATTTTATTCACCTTAATCATATAACATTCCATAAATAGTAAACTTCTTCCAAAATAACATTCATCACCTAATCACCAATTCAATTTTCAATTCCATGGTTATCTCTATGATAAAACATGTGTTCCAAAAATAAATATAATTTTTATCTATCACATCATTATGAAAATTCATATTATCCATGACATCACATTGTCCAGTTTTAGGAGTTATACCATTAGTGCCACTTAGTTTTGTGATCAATCCCTACGACCTTATTAGATGTGACGGGTTTTCCTTTTTACAAAAACTATATTAATGTAATTCTTATAATGTACCAGGAAATATAATGATAATCCCTAGGAAACCTTAATCATTAAATATAATAAAAACTCTAATAGTTATCAATACCTTTTAACTTATTAAAATATCATTATTCCTCATGTAATACATCATGTTGAATATGATGGTTTCATATACTTAAACACTATAAAAACCCTATGAAAATGTCATTATTCACAATAATATCAGATCATATAAAACCTTATAAAGGTTTTTCTAAGACTTAATACTTATGATCAAACATAAAATCATAAACCCATTATTGTATTCTTAACTCTTAAGCTAACCTCACATGAAAATATCCTAATAGAAAAAGTTATCTAAAACACTCCTCTGGTAAAATTTGTAAGGACTCATCTTTAATCATTACAAAATATTAAGTTTCGTGTTAGGAAATTATTTTTTTAAATTCAAGGATATTTATAGTATATTTTTTAGATGATTAATCCATCACTCTTACATAAATAAATATTACATCACAAATTGTACGATTCCACTTAATATCCATTTTACCCAAAAAAACAAAACTTTTATGATATAAAATTTTTTATTTTCATTAAATATCTTCAAAATTTTTATCCTCACCTCATATTTATCCCTACTAATCCTTTAAACCTGGTGAAAAAAATTAAATGTCCGGTATGAACACAAATATTAGTAAGGGACATATGAAAATATAGAAATAAGCATGTTAGTTCATGAATACTTATACATTTTATTTTAAAAATTAACATTTAATTCAAAATAAACATTTTAATACTTAAGAAATAAAATTTTATGCCCGAACATTTTCATAAAACATTTCTTATGATATATCAGGGGAAAAAAATAACATTTCAATTTCAATCCCTAAAAACATATTAAAACTTTTTAAAAAAAAGTTATACATTCTATCCTTATGACGTATAATATACATTCTTCTAAACATAAGAAAATTAGTAATCACGTTAAACTATATAATAAAGAACAAGGTATCATAAGATCATGGAACCCTAGAAATTTAGAATCAGCACAATACATGGCATAAGCCTAAGTCAAGGATAACTACCAAGACAACATCACATGGGGGATAGAGTCCCCTTGTGGAATAGATTTACTCCTTAATCCCATACATATCGTATCATAAGAAAAATTCATTACCTAATGTATTGGATTGCTATCGGGCCACATCTATCATAACATGTTCTTGATCAAGTGTGCCACAAAATAAAATCAATCAAAAGGAATAAATATAATACATATCAATGCCTATAGTTCACAAATAAGGAAGTGAGAAATGAACTAAAGGATTGTATTTCCCTACAAAAGGAAGGGATAATAATCTAGGTATATATCTAGGAGAGTTATGTATATATTAATTTGATTCATTATATAACATTAAAAAAATAGAGAAAGAAATTTAGATTGAGAAAGGTAATTATCCAAAAAAGGGAATTTCAGAGAGATCCCTTGCACCTCTAATAAAAACAATTACACTTATCAAAATATCTATTAAATTTAAAACCTATTTTTAAATTGGTTATTAAAAAATAAAAATATGGTTTTTCTTTGAAAAAAATAAGTAATATTATAAAGAAATCCAATTATTAAATAATTTTTACAGCGGGAGAAAAATTCATTGATGTAGTATAGGTCAGTTTGTCGAAGTCGGACACTCAAGAGGGGGGTTGATTGAGTTCCTTTAAAAATTTATGTTAAAAAGATTTACATAAATGATTCTTCCAATTAAAATTAGAACAGTATTGTTAATAAATGTAATATGATTATAATAGTTTGACTGTTAAAACAGCTTCTCAAAAGATTGGTTAATTCTCAGTAGTATCAATATCTGATCATTAGTCAACTTTTGAAACTATTATAATAAGGTAAAACTATTATAATTATTTTTCAAGACTAATAATCAAAGTAAAATTTAGTTTTCTAAAATATAAATTAAAATATAGAAATACAAAATAGAAATAGAAAGTTTATTAAACAAGTGGTTTCGTCTTAATCTGAGACCAAATTCACTCCACTTGATGATCACCTGCCACCAAGAAAATTATATAAATAAAATGGATCCACACCATATATCATGGTATAGAATTGTACATAAGACTGCCCAGGTCCATGGCCTCTTCCATTATTCTATGATGGAAAACAAACAAACAGTCACACAAGACCTCTTCGACACTTATCTATATGAGTAAACAGATGTAAGAAGATATGAGTGGAATGATATATTATATTCTTCAGTTTGATTTAGGAGACAGTTTGTGCTTAAAAACAGATACACACACTACTTGAAATCTAAAAAAATACACAAAAGAGAAATAGATGATGATAAAGGATTATAAATTCTTTGAGTGTAGCTTTATGCACCTCTAGACTTTCAAGATGAAGCACATTCAAATATTGAGTCTTCTTGTGAAAATAGAGTATCGTGAGTCTCGTATTCTGGTTTCCACTTCTATGATATGTGATTTGTAGCTTATGTTTTTCTGATCTATAACAGTTCATCATTTTTGGAATTGATATTTCTTCTTATTATCATCAATGTATACGTTATTCTATCTTGAATGTGGTTCTCTTCATGAATTCTAGATCGTATCTTCATCTATGAGTCTCATTCATTTGTTTTTATTTCGTGTGTATGAATTGGAGCTGATAGGAAGCATGATTTCTAAACCTCTTACCTCATACTTTCAGGTTACATGTCTACAAAGAAACATAAATTAAGTCATTGTCATTAAATGAGTCAAATATGAATGTTAGAAATAAAATATAAATTTAAACTACAAAAAAGAGTGTTTAAGAAATGGTGTCAGAGTATGTCTTGAAATGGTGTCACATGGAATGGTGTCTTCTGTTTTTCCTTTGAGCGGTGAGGCATTAACGGTGCCACAATTTCATTGAGATCAGGAACGGGTATCAAAGATGCGGTGTGAGGATCACAGTATCTCAGGTAATGGTGTCTAGTCCTTTTCAAAACATTTAACGGTGTCTTGGGGATGGTATCAAGGAACTGTTGTCATAAACATTATGAAATCTGAAAATAGTTATGGTGTCTGACTCACGACATTAGGGTTATGATGTCTGGATTACAGTGTCTGGGTTATGGTGTCTATGTTAATGTGTCTAGGTTATGGTGTCTAGGAATTTTCCAAATATCTGAAACTGGTGGAAGACTTATGGTTTCTCAGAACTAGCTAAATATCTGTAAAAATGTCTTAGGAAGAAATATTCATAGAATGAATTATACGTAATCGTTATTATAATAAAAAAAATATTGACTAGTATCAAACATATTTTACAATATTAAAACATGATTTGAGAGATTCTGAATCATTATATTTTAAAAGGTTATATCATGAGTTGTAAGCATTTAATCATAAGGAAACCAACAATATCTACACATGATTAATGGTAGGTTAAACAAAATTAAAATGGTTTATGAAATTAAAACATTATTAACACACTAGGAGGCTAAAAATATCCTCCTTTTTTATGATCACAAATCATGTGATTTAAAAATAAATCATGTGAGTTAAGTTAGATTTAAATTCCCATTCTCATTCTCCCCCTTTTGGGATTATTAAAAAGAATATAAGGAAAATGAAAATAAAGACAGAATGATGGGAAAGTGGAAAAACAGAAAAAATAGTAGTTTACATTTTATTTAATTTAATGATATGATTCATTTTAAATATGAGGAAAAAGATACAAAACATCCCTACCAAAAAGATATCCTTCTCTTCTCTGCAGGGTCAACAGTCTACTCCTTGCTCATGGAATGAACATCAGTAAGAGCCACATGAGAAGAAGAAGAAGTGGTAGAAGGGGTTGATCCAATTGTTAGAGAAGGAAGAGGGACTCCATTAAAAATAGAAGGCTCCAAAGTTGGTTTGGTTGGAGACCGAGCCATGTATTGGTCAATGATAATAGGTCTGATCTATTTCAGAGCCTGAGATGTAGACATGTTAGTAGGAGGAAAGGTAGTAGATGAGGAGAGGGTAGCGCTAGGCTGCAAAGGGGAACTTGTAGGGGCTACAATTGTTGTTCTATTAACTTAAATACAAGGGCTCAAAAACATAATGAATTCAGTAATGATCTCACCACCATACTGTATTTCCCTCTCAAAATCATTTTTGTTCTCCATGAACATGTCCAACATAAGAGTGAAAAATTGCATCTTTTGAACTTGAGTCTTGAAGTCTTGAGTGATTGGATGAATTTTGAAAATCTATATAAGTCACATGAAATGATTGGTCCAGTCACGCTAAGAGTATATTCTATTTAAGTATAAATCCACATTCTTAGAAATTTCTTCCTGAAAATAATTGGAAATTTTGGAATGAATCCTTAATAAATAAATCACTCAATCACTATTAATTGTGAAAATATATAAACATTCCTTGTCAACACCACTTAATACCGACTGAAGTTCTTCTTTAACAATAGTTTTGATCAGATCATTGTCTATACAATGATATGATAATGTAGATTAATTTTAAGCAGTAACGACTGAAGTGAGAGACCTAATTGGATTTAGAACATTCTATAAGAATCCCTTATACTCATCGGCTAGCTTGTTAAGGCCAACCTTCTATGGGATCTTATCACTAATATCCTCATCAGGATGAGCAGTAGGAGCTTGTACATCTTGATATTTTTTTCATATCTTTAACCATAGATCTGAGAGACTTCACCTCATCACTCAACTATTTATTATCAATCCTAACTTCCTCTATTTCAAGAATCATTTTTAGTTGAAATTTTCATATAATTTTCTCTAACAGAAAGGAAGCATATATTTCAATGAAATTTTTCAATGGAGAAGGTTGTGATTTCATGATCTTTTAAAATCTAGCTAACAATGTATCTCCAAATGTTTTTAAATCACAGTAGCTATATGGATAAAAATATTCTTATGTAGGTTCAAGAATAAGAGCTGAAATAGGGTTAGGAATCTTAGTATAGGTTACTTCTATAGAAGAAATTTTTTTCAATAGAAACACTATAGAATGATATATGCCTTTACCCGATGCTTCTTGGGTATTGTCTATGTCAAAATTTCTAGGAAACATATACTTGGTATCCTGAGTTCCTTGAAAAATAGGATTTGGAATTATAACACTTTTTAAACTGGGGTGCTAGTCCCACTCAACAGGTGAAACTCTATTGACACTGAGAGATTCAATCTCTTAACCCATTTCCAAATTTTCATCTCTATCAGGCTCACCCATCCATTTTATAGATATCTGAAAGGAATGTTCCATTTTTTTCACAGTAGATAGGATTATTTCAGGTTCAAAATTTTCATTTGATTGATCCCCTATAGAAGCCACTTCCTCAAAAACAAATTCTTCCAAATGATCCTTAGGAATAGCTTTCCCTTCTACACTTGAAAAAGGTTCTATGCAACAATAGGTTATTCAATTGAGTCAACACTTCTTTTTGTAACATGTACATATTTTTCAACTACATCTTATGGAACTGGTGGTCTATTTTCTTCTTTTTCCATGACAGCTACTTCCATAGCTGCAACAACAAAATATTTTATTCTTTCATCTAAATAATCAACAACATCATCTGGTTCGAAACCCGGGTCATATTTGTTCTTAGGTCTTGATGGATTCTACACAAGATTATGCTTTTTGTAAAATCATAAATTTTCCTCCACCCAATACATATTTCAATGATTATAGCTAATTTCATCCTTCTGATTGTATCATTCGAGATCCAAAACTCATAATGTTCAATAACATCTTTATTTGGTCCAACTACACCTCTGTCAAACAACATTGCAAAGATTAATCATGAATAAAGCAAAGAGGTGTATTTCAAATCTCTCTTGATCATTTCACACATGTAGTGGATAATATACTTACACAGATTAATCTAAATCCCATTTTCATAAGATGTATCAAGAATACATCCTGATACTTAAGAGTACAAAAATTTCATTTCTTTGGATAAATAATATTTTGGATAAACTTAAATAGAAGCCTTGTCTCACCATCCAACTCAGCAGAAATTGCCCTTCGTTACTTCTTATTTCAAATCAAACTTCCTAAGCCCCCTTCTAGAATAAAAAACCACTAGAACTAGGAGGACCTCTTTGGTAATCCTAGATCATTCTTTCATATGGTATCCCTAGGTATCCATCACATATCATCAAAGAAAAAATAAACCTTTTACAATTAATCCAACTTCTTAATATAAAGTCATATTTAGTATTGAATGAAAACTAAACATACTGATAATATTGATAAAAGATTTTTTGATAAATTGGTCTATTCAAATTTGTGAATTTTTCAGAAATCCCCTCTCTTATAGTAATTTCAGAAAGAGTGACTTAATTATCAGTAACCACTTTGGACAAAAATACTATTATGGTACTACTGATCTTTCAGAAAGACTCGGATTCAACAGTCCCTCAGGTATTACATTCCGTTTCCATTTCAATTTCTTCTTAGTTATGTGCTTTTCAAGATTCTATGAATATGGGTTCTTCATTATAGGAATTAAAAAAGTGTTTGACAAGGGTGAAAGCCTGAAATAGGACTAACCGTTTTAGAGAGGGGGGGGGGGGGGGGGTTGGGTTTTGGGAGAAGAGAGGAGTAAATGATATTGAGTTTTTATTATTTAGGGATTTCAAATGTAGAAAATTCAAAAACATGGAATAAAAAAATAGATACAAGGATATGGGAAATAAAATTTAAAAAAACCAGAGTCATTATGGTGAGACAAGAACAAGTTTTCATGGTGTCATCATTATGGTTTGACTCCAAATGGTGAGACCATATTATTGATATAGAAATTGTATGATAGTAATAGAGAGATAGTAACTCTAAGGCTCTAATAATGAGATTATAATTCCATGATAGTAACTAGTGAAACTGTGAATCATTAAACCCTAAAATGTGAGATAATAAGTGTGAGACAATAACTCCAAGATGGTCTGATTTTTTACTTATGGATTGTCATTCATAATTCATTTATCATGTAATTTATCCTTTCTGAATTTAATGTATTAGTAAATATATCAGTAAGCTGATGTTCAGTACTAATGAATTCCAATGTGATATCACATTTTTGATAATGATCTATCAAAAATTGATTCCTTCCAAAAATATAATTTTTCCTAGAGTGTGAAATAAGATTCTTTGAAATGTTAATAGCAATTGTATTGTCCCAATTTATAGGTACATGTCTAAATGATATTCATAATCAAGTAATGCGTGCTTTATCCACAAAATTTGTGCTCAAAAACTACTAGTAGCTATGTATTCATCCTCGACAGTAGATAATGCAATAGAATTTTGTTTTTTACTTTCCTAAAAGGTGATATTTTACAGATGTGTTTTTTTCGTTCTAACAAACAACCACAAAAATCAGCATGAGAATAACTCACTATATAAAATGAGTATCCTTTAGGGTAAAACAAACCTAAATTGATAGTATGTTGGAGGTATTTGAAAATTATTTTAACATAATTAAGTGATATTATTTGTGATTAGCTTAAAAACAAGTACACATACACACACTAAACATTATATCTGGACTACTAGTAGTCATGTAGAGGAAACATCAAATAATCCCCCTGTAAGTGGTTTGATCAATAGATTTACCATCTACATCAAGATCCAAAACACATGTATTACTCATTGGAGTATCACGAATTTTAGTGATATCCAAGCCAAAACATTTTAAAAGTTCTTTATTATATTCAATTTGATTTAAAAGTATACCTTACTTTTTTAGAATGATTTGAAGTCAAAGACAGAATATTAGAACACCCATTAAACTCATTTAAAATCCAATTGTCTTCATCTTTCAAAAATCAATAAATAAATAATTTCATGAATATCTAAAATAATATCGTCAACATAGATTTGATCAACTAAAACATCTTTAGAAATTCATTTTTATAAAATAGTAGGAATAGCTACTCATTTGAAAAACTGTTGGTAATATGAAAACTGCAAAATATGTCATACCAAGCACTTGGGTCTTGATTAAATCCATATAAAGCTTTTGATAATTTGAAAAAATAATTTTCAAAAGTTGGGCTTTTAAAACTAGGGGTTTTTCATCAAAAAAATTCTACAACTATATACCTATTTAGGAATTTACTTTTAACATCCATTTGATATAGTTTGAAATTAAAATTGGGAGAATAATAAATAAGGATTTCGATGGCCTTATGAATATCAATAGGTGAAAAAGTTTATTCATAGTAAATGCCTTCTTGAATATAACCTCGTGAAACCAATCAAGAATTATTTCGAACAATATTACAAGATTCCTCTAATTTGTTCCTAGACACCAACTTTGTGCCTATGGTCAAGGTGTCTTTGAGTCTATCCATAGGCTTCCCAAATTTATCTATTTCAAATTGGATAATTTATTTTTGTATAGCCATCTCCCAAAATTCACCATTGATAGCATCCTCGATGTTTTTAGATTTAATCTTTGAAAAGAAAGCATGATGTTCAACCTAACTTCTAAGAAAATCTCTAGTTTTCATCCCTTTTTCTAAGTCTCCAACAATAGAACCTAAAGGATAGTTCGTTTGGGTTCTATCATGTCTTGAAAACGAGGGTCTAGTAATTCTAGGATCATCTATAGATTTGGGTTCATAATTTTCACATACTTATGAATTTCTAAAACTATTTGATTTAATGTATTTCTTGACTAAAGGATTAGATGAATTTTCATTTATGTCTAGGTTTGTCATATCATCTTCCTAATTCTATAGGGAGGTACTCGGTTCATGTGGATAAATTTCATCAAATTAGACTTGTACAGATTCTTCCACACATATTACACTTTTATTAAAGGCACATTAGGCTTTACTAGAGGTTATGTAACCTAAGAAGATTCCTTCATCACTCTTGGATGCAAAATTTTCTAGATTATCCATGGTTTTAAGAATATAGACCCTCCAACCAAAAACAATAAAGTAACTACCTTTATAATTTCTATTGTTCCATAACTCCTCGAGATTTATTTTAAGAATTGGTCAAATTAATACTCTATTAATTATATAGGATTCTATATTTATGGACTCATCTCAAAAATTAAACAGGTAGTTCATACTCATTAAGCATTGTCTTAGAAACTTCTTTTATGTTTTTATTTCTTTATTCCACAAATCCAATTTTTTAGGTGTCCTAGGGGCATATAAGTTAGGATTATTTCCATTTTGTGAGAAAAATGATTCAGAGTGTTTATTTTCAAACCCACTTCCATGATCACTTCTTAAGGTTTTTATTCAATGTCTACTTTAATTTTCCACTTTTTTAGCATTCTTGGTGGAGTAAGTATATGCTTTAATTTTTTGACATAAAACATTAGTCCAAGTATACCTAGAATATTCATCTAAAAGAAAATATACATAGTGCTTACCATTTAAAATAGAAACTCGATATGGTCTAAACAAGTCCTTGTGAACCACCTCAAGAGGATATGAAGTTGAAACTTATTTATTTGACTTGAATGATATCATGTGTTGTTTACCCATTTGAAAAGGATTGCAGACATAATCATTTGGAAACTCAATTTGGGGTAAGTCTTTGAGAAAGAATTTTCTAGTAGGATTATTAAATAAGTGTATATTTTAGCGTCCTAGTCTTCTATGCCAAATCCAAGACTCTTTGTGAAATACACTTAAACTAGAAACATTTTGAGAAACTAATTAATATAAGTTAACAGTATAAAAATTTTCTTTTATAAAAGCATAAAATATGAGTTAATTTTAGAGTTGAAGACATTACAAAATCATTTACAAATTTAAACTAAAATCCATGATCACATAATTGTGTGATACTAAGAAAATTATATTTAATTCCATCATCAAAGAGTACTTTTGTAACTAAAACTATGTTAGAGTTACCAACATGGCCTAGGACCATAATTTTTCCATTAGCATTGTCTCCAAAGCTGACATATCCACCATAATTCTTGATTAGATTCTTTAAGCTGGAATAATATCCTAGAACGTGTCTTGGTAATCTAGTGCATGTACCATATTATTTTACACGATCTCTTCAAAAATCATTCCTAAAAAATAATCAAACAAAAACGATTTTGGTACCCAGACTTGATTTATTCTAGTTACATTAGTAATTAGTGCTTTAGGAACCCACATTTTCTTCATAGGTTTATTATAACAATTATATAATATTTTTTAGAAATAAACTCTACTTGGTCCAGAAGAACTAGTGGTAGTAAATGATTTTCTAGAATTGGAACTAGCAGCATGATATCTATTATTAAGTAGAAGAACAGATTTTCTAGAATTATTTATAAAATGTCTTCTAGATAGGTATAACTATCCAGGCAGATATCCAATACCAGAACTATGTTCAGAAGCTATTTATTTTCCAATTATTTCAGAAAGAGTTTTCTTCTATTGGTAAAATTTTCTAGGTATTTCTTCAATTACTAATTATAAAATTTTAATTAATTGTTTTTTAAGCAGTTGAGATTAATTTTCTTTTTCAGAAGTATGTTCAGACTTAATAGTTAGAGTAATAGCATGTTGTTTCTTTATTAGTTTATATTTATCTTTCTTTCATTTAATTTATATTCTAGCATGATAGAATATTCAAATAGTTTATAATTTTTCATGTTTTCAGAATCACTTCTATTTCCAGAATAATAAGAATTGTGTGAAAAAGAATCTAAGGTTGCCGCAGATGTGTTTTTCATAAAACATATATTTTCTATTTCATCTTTCCCATCATCAGATGATGATAATTTACTAGATAAAAACTTATAGTAACTCATGTTTGAATTAAAATATCTATTAAACTTCTAGTCCTTTTTCATGTTTCCCTTGTTTTCTTACCTTTCTTTATAATTTGGATTCCTAAATAACTTCTTATTTCTATAGAATTTCCTGAATATTCTATCCAGCTAATCCATCTCTTCATCAATATCTGATGTCAATTAACCATTGCTGTAGATTTCCATAGAGGGTTGAACCTTCTATTTTTCTTTATTAATTGAGGTAATAGTCTTGAATGATATATATTTTATCTTAGGTGGATCTTCTACTTCCATGTTGACTTTCATCTCATCATTATACATCATATATTTTCCAATTAGATCTTTGACATGTAATTTTCTGATGTCACATGATTCTCTAATGGAGACAGAAGTTCCTCTCCATCTATCAGGAAAGCATATGATAATCCTCATCATTTGTTATTTGGAAGTAACATCTCTTCCTAGAGAAATCATAGTGTTCACTATTCTATTAAACATGAGATACATGTCATAAATAGGCTCATCAAACATAATTTTATAGTTATAATATTTAAATGTATATGTGTTAAGTCGTGTTTCTTTAACATTTGAGGTTGATTATTTCGAAACAGATAAGGTGTCAAAAAATTTCATGGGATGTTCAACATGTAGAAATTTTTTTAAATTCCTCATCTCCTAAAGATAAGTATAAGGAATTCATTGATTTTCTATTATTTTTATAATCAGTCTTGGTTGTGTCATCCCAAGTTATTCTACTAATATTAGGAATCTAATATTCGTCTACAATTGGAGACCAAATCTCAAAACCCATACTTTCAATGTAAATTTTTATTTTAATTTTCCATTGTGCAAAGTTGGTTCCATTAAATAATAGTGGTATGATGGTAGTAAAACCTTCCAATCTATTATCCATAGTTAGAGAATAATGTGACTAAATTATTATTTAAATGAACTAATCATTTAGACCTAAATGGAAATGGAATTTCTTTTAAAACACAACTAAAATCATAGTTTAAGGATATTTTAATCTTATTTACAATTTAAATTTTTTAAAATTGGGATTTTAGAAACTCATCTGATGCCAAAAGTTGGTTAGAGTAGGATACTCAATAGGGGGTGAATTGATTTCTTATGAAATTTTTTGTTAAAAAAGTTTTACATAAAAGATTCACCCAATTTCAATTAAAACAGGTTAGTTAATCAAGGTAATAAGATTATAATAGAATGACTGTTTAAAAGGATTCTCAAAAGATGGATTAATTTTCAGTAGTATCAATATGAGATATTGATACAACTTTTGAAATAATAAAAATAAGTAAAATAGTTATAACAAGTATCCAAGACTAACTATCAAATTAAATTTATGTTTTATGAAATATAAACTAAAACATAGAAAGATTAAATAGAAAAACTCACTAGATAAAACATGTGGTTTAGTCTCAATCCGAGACCTAATCCACTCCACTTGGTGATCACCTACCACCAACTGTTTATATTAGTAATATTGGTCCGCACCATAGAACAGGGTAATCAATTTTACACAAGATTGTTTAGGTTGAAAGACCTCTTCCACTCCTCTTTGTGGGAAAACAAACAACCAGGTCACATCAGAACTCTTCCACAATTATTTGTGGGAGTGAACATATTTAAGAATATATGAGTGGAATGATATCTTATATCTGATGTTTGATGCAGGAGACAATGTGTGATTAACGTACAAATACACACACTACTCTTAAGCTATAAATATTACACAATAGTGGAATAAATGATGAGAAAGGATTAGAAATTATCTAAGTGTTTCTCTATGCAGCTTTGGACTTGTAGGATGAATCATATGGAAATATTGATTCCTCTTGTGAAAAAAATGTATCACGAGTCTCATATTCTGGTCTCTAGCCATGTGATATGTGATTTTTCTCTCATGTTCTTCTGATCTACCATATTTTATCCTTTTTGGAATCAGGAGTTCTTATTGTGTTCTTTAGTGTATATGTTCATGTGGTTCACTTCACAAACTCTAGCTCATGTTTTATTCTTTGAGTCTTGTGATTTTGTTTTTATTTCAGTTGCATGTGTTGGTGCCAATAATAAGCATGATTTCTAAACCTCGTACCTCGTACTATTATGTGACATTTCTATTAAGAAACATAAAGTATGTTAGAGTCATTAAATGACTCAAATATGACCATCCGAAATAACATCTAAATTTTTACTACAAATGACAGAAGAGGGATTAAGAAATGGTGTCACAGTGTTTCTTGAAATAGTGTCACTATGAAAAATGTCTTCTCCATTTCCTTTGAGAGGTGTGGCAGTCATGATTCCACAGTTTCATTGAGATCAGGACCCGGTAGCACAGATGTAGTGTTAGGATCACTGTGTCTTATGTAATGGTCTATGGTCCTTTATCTTAACATTGAATAGTGTCTTGGAGATAGTAGTAAGGAACTGGTGTCACATAGATTATGAAATATGAAACTGTTTATGGTGTCTGAGTCACGACGTCAGGGATACAGTGTCTAGATTACAGAGTCCGGGTTACTATGTCTCGGTTATGGTGTTTGGATTATGGTGTTCTGGACTTTTCCAGAATCTAGAACTGGTGGCATACTTATGGTTTCTCAGACATAGACAAATATCTATAAAACTATTTCAAGATGTAATATTACCAGAATTAATTAGACATAAGCATTTTTATAATAAAATAGTATAGAACAATATAAAACATAGTTTAGAAGATTAAAACAAAATTTGTGACATTCTGAATCAGGATCTTTTAAGATGTTATATCTTGAGTTGTATGCATTTAATCATAAGGAAACGAATAATCTCTATACATTATTTGTGATATTCTAAACAATTTTAACAATATTTTTGAGCATTAAAAAAAATTAACACATGATGAGGCTAACAATTTTAAAATAAAACATTCCTTTTTCTTTTGAAAAGATAGTGATAACATTCCATATAAAATATATAAAATTATACTTTTAAAACCCATTAAAATAATGTAAAAATTAATATAAAATTTAATTAATAATTCATTTATGTCCATATAAATGCATTCACAAGATATTTTTAAAAATATGGTCATGGAAGGGAATGATTTAGAAAATTAATCTTTAAAAATTTTAAAAGAGTGTTTTTAAAGTAGTGTCCCTATGAGAAAACCCTCTAACATATTCCATTTTAAAATATTATTGATAATGTAAAATATGCATATAAATGAACTTTATCATCCATTTAGGCATAAAAAATAATTTGAAATATTAGGAAGGACATGGAAGTGGAAGAAAAAATGTTTATAGGAAAACATTGAAATAGGGTTATTTAAAGAGTCTCTTAACTCAAGTCTGATTGATCATGTATGTTCAGTATATTATAGAATAATAAACTAATATTAATATTTTTGTTATTCAATAACCTTTTTAATGTTTATAATTCCTTTTATTTCACATATTGTCATGTTACTTACAATTAAATAATCAATTAAGTTCACCTTGGATGTTTTGATTATATCTGGTAAATGTGTCCAAAATGACTTCAGTAGGTTGATTGTGTTCAAAGTGGAAATTATTACATCATCTAAAGAATAATTATCATAATGAAATTTTAATTTTTATACATTAATTCTAATTTTAAAACAAACTATGAAATATGGTTATAAAAAATGAACTATATTTCAATCAAGGGAATGGTAGGTCGTATGTATTCATGAGAAACGTTTCATATTTTTCATCAACCATGATGGAAAGAGGGTAAGTATTATTTTTTATTTATATAATGATAATTATATCATAAATATTATATTATTTATGTAAATATTCTTATATATTCCATCCATGGGATGCAATAATGAAAAATTAATCACACTTCTTCCTGGATGTGGTAATCCACATGTCCGAATGAACAACGTTATCATCTTCCAATGAATGGAAATGTAAGAAAATATATGATATATTACTTTTAAATAATGATAAATATTCCACTAGTTTAGTGAATATACAATAAATTTTTCTTCATAAATATCCATGAGATGCAATGATGGAAAACGAATCAAATCGGTTTATGAGGCGGTAGTCCTCCGTACACACGAATGATGGTTTTGTTTCCAATTTTATAAAAAAGAAGATGTAATTAGGTTATGTAATTAACATAATAAAAACTCATTATATGTTTTATACTGAATATATTATATCATCATGATTAAATAACATTTGAATAATGTATAAAAATAAATAAAACTAAAACACTCACCTAAGAATGATACCTCCTCTTCGGATAACCATTCATTGTTTAAACCAAAATCCCTCTGAGGTGGGTTTTATAATAAAATCATGGACCATAGGACATGTTGAAAGAAGTACGGATGGTATTTTTTTTATTTTCTGATCAAAAATTCTTTTAATATATGAAGAAAATAGGACATGAGGTTCCCTTTTATAAGTGAGGGGAGGCCCACTTTTGGAATTTCATTAGATCATAAATTAATATAAATTAATTTTCAAATATATAAGTATAAAAACAGATATAATTTGAATATAGTATTATGATGGGTCTATTTCTTGTCATGAAATAATATTTTAAGACGTTTAGGTGATGTTTTTACTTCTATCTTTTGGTTTTAATCTGTGTCAAACGTTTTTTAGAATTTTCCTGAGGCTGATGTTTTTGTTCTTTAGGATTCAATATAGTTATTATAAAAGGAAAAAATTCCCATAAATGGACGATTTTTTATATTTTAAACTATATAAAAATAAATTTTATTAATATATAAATTGTATTTATTTAAAATAATTTAATATATTATTATTTATTATAAAATTAACATTAATATTATTTTAGGAATGATTAATTTAATTTGACATTGAAAACAACATAGAAGAAATTGAATTAAAATATAATATTTTAAAACATAAAGAAGGTATATATATCTACAAATAATAAATGAAAACATTAATTCATTCAATTTATATTACTTTTAATATTTATAGAATCATTAACATTATTTTTCTATCAATTTAATAAATACTATGTCAATGTTGGGTATGTATTTAAGATAATTACATCATTAAAAAACTAAAAATAAATTACCATGATAAAAATTAATTTTAAATTCCAATTACTCTTTATAATAGAACATAATTTATTTTATATCTTCCACTAAATACAATAGTTATTAAAAGTATTAATGTGGCATTCTTTCTTTATCTTCTAATTAATTATGACAAAGGTAAAAAAGCAATATGAAACCAACTAGACTTTTATATGAGAATTTTATGGAAATGTTAGAACCATGATCATAAAATGTAATTAATTAAATTCTTATGATCAATTTTTAGTCCTTTTCGTGTTATTTTAAACCTTAATTACCTAATTTTCCTTTACTATGGTCATAATTATTTATTATAGATTTTATTCATAGTGACTAAAAATAAAAAGTGAAAATTTAACAAATTTATACTTAATGATTCCAAATATGTAATTTATTTTTCATGATTCAATTAACATTATAGGAATATTTTAATTTCTAATTTGAAATACGAGGCGTGATGAAAACGATCTTTCAAAAAAATGTTTTTTTAAGTATAAAATACTTTTATACTATAGCCTAGTATAAAACTCATTCAAAAAACGATGATTATGTTAACTTAAAAAATTAAAAATTAAATTATAAAAACAATCAAAAATTTAATTTTAATTTTTAATTATTGAAAGAAAATTTAATTTTAAATAAATATCAATATTTTTTACTATTTATTGAAAATTCAATGTTTTCAAAAAAATATCAAAATTTCATCATAATATAATTTTGATGTGATGGTTTAAAAATGATATCATCTTTGTAAAATAAAATTTATAAAATTTTCAAAAATTAATTATAATGTTTTATCATGAAAAAAAATGAAATGAATTTTCAAAGAAAACATCCTTTTAAAGAATAAAATGAATTTTTAAAAATTTCTATGATGCTTTAATTAGAATTTTTAGTAAATTTATATTACGTATGATATATATATATATCATAAATAAATGAATCCTTTTCTTATAGGCCAATTTAAGTATTGGATTATAATTGTCACATAATAATATTTGAGGGCTCATTTAGGTTTTGTGTTGTGAGCCGTATACACTATCAAGCATTGTATTCTTTTTTTAATGTGGGGTGTTATAATACAATAACATAAATTTTTATAGATTTGTATTACCACACCTGATGCATCCCACACCCATTTTCATACAACTTCATTGACACACAAACACCATGTCTTATATTGGTATCACTATTTTGTGTGACACCAGCCTCCTGTGCTCATGTGAGAGAAGAATATCTCTCCAAAAGAACTAATATTTTTTACTTTTAATATCTCTAATAATAATTAGGACGAAATAGTTTATAATATATACTACAAAATAATTAATTTCTACTAATTTAAAAACATTTATATAACTTATGAACATTTTAAAAAATAAACTAACTGATGTTATTTTTAAAAAAATTATAGACCCAGGAAATAAACACTAATTTTTATTACATGATCATGATATTAAAAAACATCATAGAAATCCAAACTTTTTTTTATAAATCCTTAAAATATTTGGGATTTCTAAATGATTATATCATTTTTATCAACAATTTCATAATTTATTTTAGATGTTAAAATTAGTTTCCTATGTATGAAATACAATCTAAAGTGATTTGAATCATTTGATTATACTGGATTTTTTCTATTATGTTTTTTTCATAGAGATTATTTATTTTGGTATCAACATGGTGAACAAAATTCAATAGAAGATATATATTTTTTATTTCAAGATACATTATACTTTCAAATTTTTTTGCATTTGGTTGTTGGACCATCTTTTTGAAAAAACAAAAAATTATATTTCAAATCCTAAATTGGAACCATCTCAATTTTATCATTTTCATAAATCTGCTAAGGAGGCCTTATATCTTGGATGAAAAGTAATACAACTGGACATTGTTATAAAATTTATTTCTATTAATAAAAAATTGTTAATATTAAATAGTTATTTCAATCATATATTTTCTACCACAAAATAATTATTTTATTTGGAATATACACTCCCTCAAAATGTATATAAAATCAATAAGTTAGACCATAATTTGGGACTTAGTTATCAGAAGAACCAAGCATGCTCAAATGATTTAATATTATATTACGGTGAATATGAATAATTTTTTAATTTCCCAACATATGGAGAACTGTGGTATAAAAAGGTATAGTGATGAAATTCGATATTTATTCATATTAAACTATTGAGGTATTTTAAGATTACACCAAGATTGTAGCATCGATTTATATATCAAAACAGAACTGTGTTTA
The DNA here is from genome assembly GCA_963277665.1 of Viscum album. Classification (NCBI taxonomy): domain Eukaryota; kingdom Viridiplantae; phylum Streptophyta; class Magnoliopsida; order Santalales; family Viscaceae; genus Viscum; species Viscum album. The sequence continues at coordinate 677,166,990 of OY728157.1, read as the reverse complement.
TGACATGTAATGGATCCAATAATGTTGTCAGTAAAATCATATATTATCCTTAAGATAATTATCTTTGAAAATAATTTGATCAGGTTCATTCATTTTTTTCCATGGAACCATGTAATATGTGGTTAAGCCTTTATAATAATGGTTTCTACAAATTTGGTTCTTATAGAATACAATATTTTTATTGACCACATTTCATACCTTCATAGTCTTGACTTCCTTGGATTTTTATGAGGGAACCATATTTTTTTTGGCATTACTAATTCTAGAACATACAAAGTATAATATCGATGATTATTTTAATCCATTCATTCATTGGATAATTTTATTTTGGATTGATGAAATAACAGCATATGATGTAGTTCTAGAATATAATTTTAAATGAAAATATACTTTAATAAGGACAAGTAGTGACTTTCCTATGTATGTTATATTATCTGAATGTAGTTGACATAGTCCATGATCATTTCTATACTACATTGGTGACAATATAGAATTTTTGATTTTTAATAAAAGAAAAAATTGATTCTTCATTTTTCATCATAGATTTCATCTTGATGATCATTATTTATAAAGGAATATATATAATTCTAATAAGGGAATAATTTAGAGAGATGGTCCAGGTGTAGTGTTCTCAGTTATTCTAGTAAAATTTATCATTCCTTAATTACCACTTATTTCTTTTAAACCCACTATAAATAAAAAAAGTGGAACTGGGAGAGATCATAATAGGATAAAACAAATTATTTTTTGGTACCTTCAATATAACATAAACATATTCCCAAAATTCAGTCATATTTTAGGATTGGTAAACAATATTAAGACCATGTAAAGCCTTGTATGCATGGGAGGCATAGTTATATCATTGTCCTTTATTGACGGGTTGTCATAAGATCTGGAAAATAGTTTTTATTTTGTTATGTCCCAAACCAAATCACTCTATAGTCAGTAAAAAGTCTTTTTGGTGACACAGACTAAAACAAACCTCCCTATACACTAGAATCTTCCAACTAACAGTTATTCTCTAAAGGTGGTATAGTGGGGAGACTATACCCTATGGATCGATATTACATACAGTGGAAGCATAAATAAAAGAATGGTATAAAAAGTCCATAACAACCGACAAATAATAACAAAAAGTCCAATTCAAAATAAAACATCTATTCATGAACAAGTTATACCATAATTAAAAAGCATTCGACAAATAATATGAAATATCCCATATGATACAACAAAAATATGAAGAATACAAATACTAGACTATAGTCAAGAGATCTACTCGGGTACACAATGTTGGAAATGAAATGACTTGATTAAAATGTAGTAGTCCACCACCAATGGTGTCAAAAGAGAAAATATCCTATGAATATAAAATGTTACAGTATTATAGTGTAATATAAAAATATGAAAAGAAATAGTGTATATACAACCATGTCAAGATCAGATTCTTTTAGGGACACATGGGTGACAATGCCTGCTTTGGCCTAATATGGAATGTATTTGACCATATTATAAATGATATATAATATATACCTTGGACCCATAGTATGAAAAAAAAAATCAATGAATATGGATAGACATATATGGATCTATATTTAAATAAGGTAATCAACATGATCGTATAACCAAAGGAATACCGAGCGTTGTGTCCAATAATTCCAAAGAAATTGTATAAAATTTCATGTCTATAAATTCTAAATAAATAATTAGGAGCATTATGTCCTATAATGAGGAATGGAATTTCCTTGATTCCACCATCTAATAAATAATGTTGTTTCCACAAATTTAATAAATAATAAATAATTCTTTGTCCATAAAATTAATAAATAATAAGGAATTCCTTGCCTATAACTTTAATGCATAATAAGAAACATCATGTCCATTAATTTTAGTTTATCTAAGAGGATCTCTATGTAAAACACCACATAGCCATTAATTTCTAATTAAATTCAATATGAATTATGATCCCATATATGGAATTACATGTCAGTACACATGTATCAGTAAAGGTGTTCTAAAATAAATATGCATTTTCAATCAAATAACTTAACATTTTCTGTGATCAATATCCATTCCAATTTCAAATCATTATGTTTTACTATATACCGTTAGACCATTTAAATTGTAAAAAGACAAGAAGTAAATGGGAAACATCCATTAAATTTGATAAATCATCAATAAATTTCATTAATACCCTCGCTTATAAGAGTTAAAAAGAAAACATGTTAGTTTCTATGCCAAATTACAATCTATTATAACAAATATACTTAAGCCAATAAATTTTACTCTCATTTTATAATTCCCATTTATTCCGTTTCATTTTACCTTTACATTTATAAATAAATATGTTACAAATAGGTATTAAATGCTTTAAAATTTTATATAATTTGTATCCATATTCCACTAACAAGTGGAAAGCTCAACACACCAAAGGTGTGGCTTAATCATAGGCATACAATAACAGTCACATGAATTTAGTCAATACCACCATAAGTGGGGGTCATGATTGAGGCCATTAATCTCTAACCAAGTAGGTGGGTATAATATAAATCAATGTTATGATATATTATATTAAAATTATAAATTAATCATTTTTATAGAAATTCATGGATGGTTTAGCATCTGATATAACTGTGCAATGTTATAAACATTGTATCCTTGAGAGACAATTCATAGACCACCTACCTCATTCATAGGCATCTTCACATGATAAATATTTTCATATAATTTGACATAAAATTATATAAATTAGAAAATGAATAAACTCCCTAAAAATATGGAAATTGGTCTTTCACAATAACTACACCAAAAATAAGAATAGAAATTTATAAAAGAGGTAAGGGGAGTAATAGAATTACCTCAAAGATTAAAACACATCTGACATCATTCAATTTGGTTTGAGAATGAAGAAAAACCACCCAAGGGAAGAGGATAAGGGGTAAGATTTTAATCCGATAATATTTTTAAATAGAAAAAATATGATCTATAGTATATACGACCTGAAACACCAAGTTTAATCAATCCGTGAAATATATTATTTTAAAATGATTTCCAAAACATAGTCATTAAACTGGTGGATATGAATAGGATTAACTGAATTGTGAAAAATTCAGATACATATGTTGTCCATAATAAATAAAAAATTACTGATAATGTTTTAGTAAATAGATAGTCTATTTTTTTAATAGTCATATATGCCTCAGAAATCATTTTCTTAAAAAATTGTTTTATTTTGATTTTTTTGTTTGGGAATTATAATTAATTTGTAAAAAAATTAGTTATTGTATTTTATAAAAATAAAATTATTTTTTAAATAAATATATCATAATTATCTTAGGGTCACATTTTTTTTTGAAATGGTTTATTTTCTAGTCAATATTGATAAATACCAAATTTTCAAATACTATTATTTATTTTCATTTAGATATGTATTTTTAAATTCTCATTACAATATGAATAAGATTTAAAATTAAAATAATTATTATTTATTTACATTTAATATAATTAATTTTATTTTATTCATCTTTATACCTGATTTAGGTATAAGTTTGTTTTTAGGATTAAAAGATCGCTTTTCTGGAGACTGCTCTTATTTGTATAGTTATTATCCATTATAATTAATTATAATTACCTTTAATAAAAAATGATTTATATTAAATTTATATATTATATATCTAAATATAATAATTTAAATCCATCTAGTGATAATTACTAGTAATATAGTTAATATAAGATAATTATACACTTGAAAAATTCATTTCAGGAAAAAGTGTTTTTTGGCATGATTTTTTGGTTTGTTTTTAAACTAAATTATTACAATCAAGGGAATTTAATTTGATAAAAGGGGTATAATATTTTAAATAATAATTATTACCATTATTAAATAGCTTCAACTTATTTTTTGGTAATAATTATTAGTAAACACCATAAAAATTAATTACCATGGTTAAGGTTCAAACAGTGTTTTGAGCATTGTATGCGCATGAATTAAAATTAATATTTCAAACATATATAGTTTCAATTGGATAAATTTTAATTAATATTTTAAAAAAATGTTTCGAAATTATCTATTAATTATCCTTTTATTTTAGGCTTAAATGATTAATTAACTAGGCTAAAAACTAGTTACCATGGGTAAAATTCACATGGTAAAACTATGTATACATAGAGGACAATGGAATTACATGTCTAAAACATGTTTATTTTTATTTTTTAGAGGTTTTTATAAAACATATATTCCCTAAACACCAATATATATCAATTTTGGAGGAACTTGGGATGATTGTGACTTACCATTATTGAATAGTTTTGTGTATATACAAAAATGGATGTCCTCCTCAATTATAAAAGGGAACTCCATACCCTCTCTAATTCACACATCTATATCTATTGGTAAAAACCAAAAACTTAAAAAAATCTCTCACCATAATTTTTATTTTCATTATAGAGATATTGTTCTTCCTAATATACCAACCCTTTGGTCCTTAAGAAGTGATCCAAAGGGGGCTTCCCCAAGAGAACATAATTTTCTTAATGAATCTCTTTATTTTTCATTATTATTTTATAACCCTCAATTATTAATTAAAATTTTGAATATAATAACAACATTATATAAAATATATTTATATTTTATTATGTTTATGGAATAAAAATTATCAATCTCCATCCCTATAAAAGGGAAAACAAAGTCATCGCTCATTTTTACGGTGGACTAACGCCTCGTGAACTAATATAATTTGTTTTCAATCACTGAATCACATGGGAAATAATAATTATGGAAACAATGAATATATATAATACATAATAAATGATATTAATTATTTAGAATTATTATATCATCCACTTCTTTTCCCATTCACCCATTAAGGGAATGATATTGTCGTTCGTTCATATGAATGGCCTACCGTCTCCACAAAGTGATGTGATTAATTTTCCTTGTGAAAATTTAAAGAATAGTTATTAAAGTATATTTAATTATTAATGATTATATTGATAAAACTAAAATTATTTCATATATGATGGATCCATATCCAATACACAGGAACAATAATATTCTCGACAACCATGCATGAGAAAAAATAGAAATTACCTCCCGAAATAAGGATAAAAATGAAATATTATTAATGAATATATGATAATAAGATATAAAAGAATAATATATGATATTATATATATCAATATTGTGTAATTAAAAATTAATGAAATGTTTAAAACTATTATATGTGAGTTTAAATTATTATTAATTAAAGAGAAGCATGAGGTAAGAGACATCATCTCAATATCCCTTTATTAGAGAATACTTTAATTTCATGCCCTTAACATATTTAATATGGTGTATATAATACCCATTTTAAATGTAATGTTATGAATCCATGATATTCCATTGTATTTTATGTTCCAATATGAATTATTAAATTCTAGTCTATTTGACATTAATGTTACCATGTGGTAAGGAATTTCATAACTAAATTTCATTTAAATGGGTTATATAACTTCTTCATTGTCTTTGATATGATAAGATTATGTTTTAAATTACCTTTTATTATATTGTGTTTTATTTCCACTCATTTAATATGGGTTTACATTTGACACACATAATCACTAATTTGATTAATTCTTACATCCATGTTATGATCTTTGTAAGGATTTATTTCACAACCTCATTTTATTCAAGATTGTTTATGCTAGAATTTCCAATTAAAGTAGTTATTTGATAGTTACATAATAAACCCATCTATTTTTCTTATTCCCTATTTATTCATTATTTTTTCAAGTAGTTGTATCATTTTCATCTCTTTTATATTTTTAATTATTGATAAAACGTTTCTAAAAAATTTGACTTTGTTTCTCTCTTTGGTCAAAAATAATTTTTATTCTAAATTAATTTTTTGAAAAATTCATTTCATGTGCTTTTTAAGTATCATAAAATTATTTTTTTAATTTAATTTTTACCCACGATTTTATTTTTGGTGAAAAAAATAAAAATTAATATTCCTATCATTTTCTTAACAATGTACTTTTGACTTTTCATAAAAATTTGTGAACGAAACATTTGGATTAATATACCCAAATTGAACATAACATTCCCAAGATCATGGACACTCATTTAATTGAATATACTTTTACATATTTCAATGATTATTTTAAATTAAATTTGTTTCCTCGTATTCTGTTACTGTTATATTTTTTAAATTGATTTTCAATGTAAAAATGATATTTTCCCATACAAATAATTAAATGATATTTTGTGGTATTTATATTAATAAATTAAATAAGCCATTTCTTTTTCATACACTTCACTAGGAATATATTTTAATGATAAAATTATTATTATTTCTTTGGATGTTTTGTGATCGGTTTTAGCAAAGAAATTATTCGCATTGGCATTGAGTATTAACTTTGTAGTCATTATCTTTCCCTTGAAGCATTAAATTTCGTTTGATCACTATAAATTAAATGTCTCTTAAATATCCATATTTTGTTTCATGGATATTTACATTTTCTAAAACATTTTCCATTTATACATACAATGTTTTTCTTTCTAATTCATTTTATTTATTGTGGAAATATTAATAAATTTTTATTATTTACTCAATATGGATATGTATTGATAAGGCCTATTGATTCATGAATTAAATTGATCATATGACTTATAAGGAATTATTTGGACATGCAATTATGGGTGGGGCCTGAAATTAAATATCCCCTTGATGAATTGACAAGTCTCATGATACAAATGAGCAATTTGGAATTAAATGAGTTTTTAATTATAAGGACCTTTGTTAATCATTACCTAATCTTGAGATAAGTCAACAATTGACTCTAATTGTCTTTGAGGGTATTTTATGGTTTAGAGTTCAATATAATTAGGCAATAAATGTTACATTAAATCACAAATATTACAAAGTAGACACTTCTACTCTAACCATGTTTCTTCACAATATTAAAACTCATTAAATAAATAAATAAATATTTTATTGATAAAAATCCAATTTCATAATTACTTTCTCTTGAACATCGTTATACCCTGTCAAAAATATTTCAAAAACATGGGATGGGAATAAAAATTTCATTACTGGATATGAAATAAGAAAAGAAAACATTAGTATATGAATACATACAAAATCAATGAAATCATACATTTTTCTCATAAAACATAAACATTTTAACATTCCTCATAAAATCATAACATTTATGAATAAATCATAGAAATAATAAAATATAATGGTAACTTGTGGCATCTATAACATACTTACATTGTATCTTTCACCGCCACATAGGGAGTAACCATCACAATTATATTTTTGAATACCCATAACAGTATATTCCCTAAATATCTTAGGAGAAACCTTAATGTTTACCTCCATCACATTAACCAATGCATTGGAGAGATATCTTGGGCTCAACCACATTTATTTTAACATGGAACCACCTGTATATGTAAACTATTCTTAAAAACCATAACATAATCATAATAAATAAAACAACCTTAATGGAAATATTTTTTTTCCACATTGCAATGAAAATATATCATTTCAAGATATGGACACAATAAAAAGTTTCCAAAAATTTGTTTTATAAAAAATACATAAAATGAGTATATGGTATTTATTTTTCTTTTAAAAACATTACAACTTTTTAAGGATGCCTAATATCAAATAATGGTCATGGTGGTAAAAATGTCATTATTGTTGCATAAGTTAAAATGAAACATTCATTTAGTTGTTTAGTAAAATTAATAGTATAAAAAAATAATTTTGAAAATTGATGAATTAAATTATTATAAAAAATTGTAAATTTATTCGCCATATAAAAGAAGTTAGTGTATAAACCAAAATATGCTTCAATGAATGGATATTGAGACGATGTCCCTTACCTTGAGTTTAACTAGTCTCATTCGTTCTTTATATTCCTAAATAATAAACATAGGTTAATTTATAATTTATTTATGAACATTTTTCATGTTTATTATTCATTATTTTACTTATAATCATGTTATAAATATTACATAATTATTAAAGTTCATACTTTCTGTTTTGTCGATATTCGGTACTTGAGTCAAAAATGAACTTGTTTTCATGTAAATTGTCCATGTTGTCAAAATTACATCATCTACAGAATATTATTCATGATATAAATTTCATATAAATATAGTATATATGTATTTATAATATTCCACAACATTTGGAGATAATAAATTAAATTCACTGTTCATGGAGATTGTAGGTCGTACGTACGCATGAACGATCATTTCATTTCTTTGTCATATTAATGGAATGAAAACTAAGTGACACATAATTATATTATAATTACCGTATAAAATAATGTTTTATATTTGTAAAATAAGTTCATTAACGTCATCCTTTATACGTTCCATATATGTAATAAGAGAGTTATATCACATTCAGGGGGCGGTAGTCCACATTTCCTCAAATAAAATTATCATATTTACACATTATGGAATGCTTAAACATTTTTTTTAAATTTTTTTTAAAGGTTGGGGCCAAAGACTCAATTTATTATTTGAAAGAAAAGACCTCATTAAACTGGGAAGAGGGAGACCCATTACATAGCCCGAAGGCCCAAGGCCAAGTGTCCTGAATACAAGGCTTGAAAGCCCAATTTTTTGGCCCAAAGGACCCCTCGGTCAGCAATACTGCTATAGTACCCTCGCTGCTATAGTACATGCTACACTATCGCCACTACTACAGTATCTTCTACAGTCCCTCTGCTGCTACAGTGCTGTCACTGCTACAGTACCGCCACTGCAACAGTACCTTCTACAGTACTACTACAGTACCTGGGAAATTCTCCCCTTCCCGGATTCGATCCTGGGTCTTTTGGATGCCAAGAAGGAGCCTGTACCACTAGGGTACAGGCTCGTTGGCCTTAAACATTTGTTTTAAATAAAAATACACAACCATAGAGAAAATATAAATATAATATATATCATATATAAAAAAATTCCCATCATAATGTACCCCATGATAGATTTTAAGGGGGAATTGACCAATCATCATTTCGTTAGACAGTAGTTCACTGTACACAGAAACAGTATGTACATATCAATTAGATGAAGGTGTGAGTAAGTGTAGTTCAAATGACTATATTAAAAACATACTATTATATTTAGGATATTTTTTTATTATGTAATAAATGAATAAGAAGATCATAGGGTCTATATAAGGAAAATAATGGAAATTTACTTGAGAGAAGACATTACATGTAAATCGGGTAACTTCTTTTGATTTGAGCCAAAAGGTTTTATTGAACTTCATTCTGACAAACATAAGGATTTTAATAGGAAGTGATGGTTTTTGGGAACTTATTTGTTTAGAATTTTGATGATCTAAGGGGCTCTAGAGGTTTGAGTAATTGGGTAGAGGTTGTGGTCTTTTATAAGAGGGAGGAGGGTCACTTTAGAAATGTTTTTAAATATTAATTTATTATATATTTAATTTCCAATAAAAATTGTCAAAAAATCATTTAATTCGAATATTTTTTTATTTTGGTATAAATACCCATCATCCAATAATTTTTATACAAGTTTTTCAAATTTTTGTATCCTTATCTTTTTGTTTCAACCCTTATCTTAACCTTTTTAATCTTATTGTTATATCATGTTATTTATATATTGTTGGTTAATGTAATTACAATATCTTGTTAGAAGACCCAAAAAATTTTCATTTATGATATATTTGGACTTATCTAACCATTTTTCTGAATCATATATTTTTATGAATTTAATATCATTTAATAAACTATGTTGTATTTTATGTAATGAATTATGTCATTTTCTACCATTATTCATCCATGACATTTTTAAAAATTCATAAAAACTCGATTCCATAAAAAATATTTCATCAATTATAACATGTCATATTCACCTATATAATTCTTTGATGAAATTAATTTTTTTAAATAATATTTATTTTAATATTTATAATATCATTTATTTAAATCCTTTATTAATGATGAAATCACTGAATCATCATTATGTAATATTTAAAATTATTTATATATGGTTTAAAAAATATAAATAAAATCCTATTATGTAGTAACTATTTTTATATTTCTAATGAATATTTAAGGTCAAATTTATCAGTTATATAACCCTTTATTATAATTTTTTTAGTAAAAGATACAAGTTTATGTTATATTTATCTTTACATACAATTAATTATTATAACATGTCATTATCACGGTCAAGTGGCTTCATGGGGTCCCCAAATAGGCACAGGGATAACCATGGTCGGACAAATATCATCTAATAGGATTATTATGCATCTTAGGGTAGTTTTATATTCTTATAATAGTAATCCTTACACATATTTAACTGATTGTCCCTTTAAGAATTGTAAATAAAAATAATTACTGATATTACTATTCATAATGTCCAAAAATAAATTTTATCTATTTAAACAATTTGAAGCTTTTGATTACAAATATTGAACCAATTTCTCAAAATTCAAAACACATAAGTTACAGTAATTAATTTTGAATTAATTACCGTTGTCAAAACCACAACGCCTATTTTTAAGAAATAAAAACTACCAAAAGATTGAAATGTGTTTATCTCCAATTTCAATGTAAAATTACTTACAATTAAAAAAATTAGATTAAATGATTAAAACATAATCTAATTACACTTTAATCCCAATAAAAATGACAATATGTCTATATAAATAAATTAGATGAAAAGGTAGTTTTGAATCAAATTGCTGTATTTTTAATTATTCATTAAAATATGAATGACATCGTTAAAATACCAAAACATCCAATAAAGTAAATTTTAGAGATTATATTTTAAATAATAAGTTAATTTTTGTCAAATAGAATATATATAGTTGACAAAAACTATATTTAAAATGTTTTCTCCATCAAATGGTGGTAAAACAACAATTTAAAAATATTAGAGTATTTTATGCTTAAAATTAGTTACATTGTCCTTTTAAACCTCTAAATATTTTTGGATAAATGTAAAACAATTTATCAAAAAAGTATAACCATATTGTAGTTATTTTTGTTCCTTCCTGTCAATCTAGTGGCTTGTCCTTAACTACCATTTAAAATAATTATAATAATATATTATTTTTCTGTATAACTCAATGTTGTGTGAAACGTAAGATTTCGGGAAACCTGTTGTTTCATGTCTAGTATGATATCAGAAAAAGTGTCCCCTTTAATATAAAATTAATATCTTATTCATAAATATAGATATATAAAAAATATTATTCTATAAATACCTGGGATCCTACTTTAACCGTAGTTTTAAACTGTCTTATGAAATATATTAATAGTATCGATATCATGATTTTGGAGATAATGATGTCTAATATTAAGAATTCCCTTGGGAACTCAGTTGTTAATATATATGAATATTTCATTTTTATTGTCAATGGATGCATTTTTTCTTATGTTATATATTAAATAAAATGTTTTTCCAATTATTTACCTTACCATGTTGATTTTCCATTCTCTAGTCATCCCACTAATTTTTTTGATTTAATGGAATGTGTTTATAGTTATATAAAATTTCATACTGATTGTTATTTTTTATTCATTTTAGATTCCATTGTATGTAACCCTTTTTGATCATTTGAGCTCACCCTTATAATGTTTCCTATCCCCAGGTTATGAAGAAGTAATATTGGAAGGAGGCCAAGGATGCAAATAAAATTAATCTCATTGTATTTTATTTCATGTTTTCAAATGTAATGTGAGACTCAAGTATGTATCTATTTTACCAAGTCTACTAAACTATTTATTCCTTTTGGATTTGACCACTTGTATTTGGAATCAATTTTGATAAAGTAACCCACATCTAGGGGCTACTGAGTTTAGGGTCCTTATATAGAGTGTGTGGGATAGCTTCATGGTGTGAATGAGAAAGAAATGGTGTGGAAACACATTTAAGGTCAAATGTGGAAAAGTCATTTTACCTATATAAGAAGTACATGGTTATGAAAACCATGTTCTTTCTATACAGTACTATGGTCCAAGAACCCACATTCCATAAATTTTCCTCGCATGATTCACAAACTGTGCACCAACTGTGCGGGATCACTTCCCAAAAACCCCTAACCTACACAGTTGTAGTGCACAGTAAGAAAAACTGTTCACCAACCATGTGTATGTCTCTATGAACCTACACCATGTCCCATGGTTTTCTAGGACACTGTTCATACTTAAAATAAATTTTTATCTCCACAAAATAGGTAGCACAATTTACCACTATAGTTAGTACTAAGTATGCGCCAACTATGCTCCCAAGATGTCTTTTACAAGACATATATTTCAGGTCTTGAACCCCTATGATTATCTTGAGAACACAATACCACCTATCAAGCCTCATTCCATATCTAAAATCAACATTTTTATGTGTTACAACTCTTATAATTTCATTCAGAATTTCTTATTTAAAATTTCCACATCCACCCAATAAAAACTCAAAATACCTATGAAAACATAAACCCATATAAAACACAGGATCATAAACATTACCGTTGAATTTTTCATCCTAATAATTTTTAATGTACATTTTCTATAAGGTTTTAAGGATTTGTAACCATGAATTCATAGAGTCTTATGATTTGGTGATGTCTTTAGGTGTCTTCCACATAAAATATCCTTGAATAATAGTTTCATGAGGTTTCATAGATAAATTTATACACATGAATTCATCTTTAATATACTTTATGGGGTCATTATATTAAAACACATGTTATGAGTAAATTATTGCATCATGGATGAGTTCCCTATGAGATATTTAAAAAATACTACCATTGGATGAAAGTGGTGTGTGATGCTTTCATGATATTGGATTATCACTCCCCAAAACCCCAATGCTATCCCTTCTTCTTCATTATAATACATAGATATTAACACATCATTGAATAAAGGAGAATCACTTATTTATGACTTGGTATTCAGTGTCTTGTGGATATACCTTTGAATAAGGTATATAATTTCACTATACATAAGTGATCTACATGCTCTCATATAATGGTTTGAATATATTTTTATTGATATAAAATGAAATGTTTGTTTTTATTATAGTTATGCATTTTGGTATTCATGTTTTCTATATTTCATGGATGGTTGGTCTTGTGAGGGGATTTGGATCACTTTTTCATGTTTTGTAATCGAATGAGGAACAAAATTTGACATTGCATTATATTGATAATTTAATCACTACTGATTTAGTCAAATTATAATGAGTGTCAATGTAATCTTAATCAAGATCCTCAACATTAAATTAGTTAATAATTTATCATCAACTAAATATTGATATTACGTTATGATATAATGTAATCTCATATAGAGAAATTTGTATTTTCAGTTTAATATCATAGAGTATGATATGGTATATCATAGGTCAGGACATGATTGAAGCACATGATTTTTCTTTTTCTCAAATCATAAGACAGGATAATATCAAAAATTATGATCATCGATGCCAATTTTTTAAAACAATTGCATCATATCACAAATATGATATGATTTGTATCATTAAATATGATTATTAAGCACTGAGCAGCAATATCATAGTCAGTTATTATCTATTTTAAACTATTACAGATAACATTGAGAGTTTAATTAAATGATATAAGTAAATTAATTTAATATAATTGGATTGAAAAAAATTAGTATTCTTTAAATCCACTTAAAAATTAAATTTATGAGTTATAAACTGACTATAAATAATAAAAATTTACATTTGTGAACATTTATTAATCTATATAAAATTTATAATATTATTTAATTCTTTTAATAGTCTTTTATGAGATTTTTATTAATTAATAGTCCATTATTATTATGTTAAAATTTTAAAAAAAATTATAATTATATGGCAAGCCTACTAAATTATATACTATGTATTTATTTATAAATCATATGTTTTAATTGGTAATGAGTATTTAATATATAAAATAATGAAAAATATAAAGAGTTTATATCTATTGTTCGTAATTAATATGATTTTTTGAAACTAAAAAGGGGCTGTATTTTGGTTTTTATTTAAACTTCATCAAAATGATTTTGAGGATTTATTTGATTAAGGATTAAATATTTTTTGGGTATATAATTTATAGATTATGTATATATATTAAAAAATAAACAATGAACTAAAAAATGATATATAATTAATATATATATTCTATATTTAATGTGAAAAAAACATGTGTTTATTAATATGAAATGCTATAATAAATTGCATGTAACAGATTGTATTCAAACATATAGATTATATGTAGTATATAAATTTGGAATTATAGAGATTTTAGGATTGAATTTTCTTTCATGAATTTATCATAAATATTTATCTCATATTAAAATTTAATAACTATTGATTTATTTAATAGTTGTTCACATTTTTATTGTTATTGAATCCAAATTTTTTTATATTGTGAATATATGTATGCTTTAGTTTAAAGTGTTAAAATAATTTTTATAAATATACAGGACTTTAATTACATTCTATAGATGGTAATATAAAATTTTGTTTCATATACCTTTATGATGGTTTGTAATTTTAGTTTTGAACATGAATTTATTTGTTTAACATAGTTAATACATATTAAGTTTTTGGGTTGTGATGTATTTCATTTCTTCTTGAGGGAAGTATCATTGGGAAAAGTGACATTGGGTTAGACTTCTAATTATCATAAATGATTATTCCTTATTCTATAATGGTGCGTCTCAAAAATCTATAACTTTTACCTTACACATGTGGAGACTTATAATCCCAAATAATTATAAATATTTACAAGAATATTTCTTTAATTTATGCATGAGAGATATTTGGATATTTTTAGATGTGTCTATATTCTATTTTTTCTGAGTAACATAAAAAAATTTGTGTGTAAAGATTTACACATTAATGTGGTGTGGACACACTAATTTTGTAGATGTAATATGATTCAAAAACTAAATCATTAGAAGCATACATACATAAAGTAAATAATATAGGTGAGGTGGTGAGATTAAGTCCCTTTAAAATAAAAAGTATTAGATTCCTTCTAAAGAAAAACTTGTTAGGATGTCCATGATTCTGAATGGGTAACTATGAATGTTAGGTTCCTATGAATTATTATATTTATGGAATGTAGGCAATGATATGGACCTAATGGTTAGGTTTCTTATTCTTGGAATTTACTTTAGGACACACTTAGTTGGGAATCCAAAATAGTTAGGATACAAGAGGAATAGAGTTGAGTGAATTTTAATTGTAATTTACGAGAGAGAGTTTATCTAATCAACTATCCACGAGTCATATATGATATGATTGAAAACAAATTCTATCGGATATAGTCATGGATTATTTACAAGAACAAATCAGGGTATGTCATGATGAAATATGGATCTCAGTTCACTAATGGAAGTTATGAACTAAAATGGGGTCATAATTTTTGTGAGATACTATATAATTAAACTTATTAATAAATTTTAATAAATGGATGATACTCATCTAATAAATAACCAGTTTCATATATTAGTATCGTTATCATCAAACTTTACATTAAGATTAATCATCGTGAAAGAGAAGAAGAGTATAAGAAACTCCTATGTTTAGTAACTTAATAAAATATCTTTAGTATAAAGAGAAGATTAATGTGTTATAGAATCCCCTTCCTATGTAACATGGCATTAAATCTATTCAATAGGTGAATCTATATGTTTATGAAGAGTCGAATGGTTCAAAAAAGTTTTCAATGGAATTAGATCTTAGATGACTATAATAATTTCATTAATCATTCATATACTCAATATGGTAGAGTATAAAAATGACTTCGTGAGAATACCGATTTTATTAGTGCATGTTCTATTTGAGGAATTATTCCAATTGTAATCTATTAATATTTTTTGTAAATAAGACATATTTTAATAAAAAATTACATGATGATCTCAAATGTTGAGAACATATGGACTCTGTATATGATGTCTAAGTTCTGGTGTTTTATAGATAGTGAACGTGGGTAACTATTCAAAATGAAAGAATAAAAGTCAGTTGGAAATTCCAACAATATTTATTTTGGTGTCCAGTTATAGTCATTGAATCCTTAAGGTAAATTATGTAAGGTAAATCAATTCTAAAGGATCTAATTTTTGAAAATACTCAAATGATTTTTATAAATTCCTTGTTATTCTTATATGAATTATTGACATAATAGGAATTTTTTTTTTTGGAATTGTATGAGATACCAAATATGTATTTAATAATTTTTATAAATATAAAAGGACTAAAAATAATTGGAATAATTGATTGAATTTATTTTTTTGTTCATGTGATTAATTAATATTTGTACTATCAAAGATTTTAATGTAAAATTATCTATCAACCTAAAATGAATCTAATAAGATGATATGTATCTTAATATAATTCCCCTTATATGATAAGAAACTTTTTTCACTAACATACATTTATTTTAAACAAGATGAGATGATAAATTATATAGAAATGTTTCATGATTCATGATTCATGAGATTTTATAAAAAAATTGACAAGTGACATGGATAAAAATACTTTCTCTAGGATAAATAGTTTATCCGAATTGTTAAGATATGAGATAAGATGTTCCTACAACCCATCAGTGAAATATTTTAATAAAGTATTTTTCAGAGGAAATTTGTACATATACATAAAATACCTTATATGATATTGAATTAGTATTTTATTAATTACATATAATTACTAAAATAAGATAACAGTAACTTATTATCAACATGGTGATTCTGTATCTTTTAATGGTATTATAATAGGAATAAAATGTTTAAGAGGCTAGTGGGAGTATGTTTGAAATTAGAGAATTTAATTTTAGAAAATATTTTATTATACTAGTAGAAGTTTTAGTGAGTTTGACCTAATATCCTATGGAATTTAGGATATGTGACGATAAGGAAAAATTTTAAAATATTACATTTAGTTACTATGATAAAGTGAATATCAAAATTTTCTAATAGATTATTCCAGTCAAACTGAATGTATATTTAATCTAAAGGGTGTTAGTATGTTATTATAAGTAATAATGTAAATAGTTACATTATTTAAAGGATAAATTATGATGGAATTGGTTTATAAAGATAATGATGTTAAGAAGAGAAATAGTTTTTAGTGTATAATAATAATTTTACAAGGTAACACTTGTTATTATGATGTTTATAATTTTGAATATGTTCATGGAGTTAAACATTAAGAATATGATTCATAAAACACACCATTATTCAATCTTTCAATCTTCATAGATGTCCCTAAAAAAAGAGTTTAGTGGGAGGGTTTTGTTCGGTCATCACATAGAGATGTAGAAGGAATTATATATAGTTGTAATAATAAAACAAAACTTCAATAAAGTGAAGTAAGAGTAATGATAATTTGGTAGTGTATCATATATGATATGATCGACCAAAGATAATGACAGATGATGTTAAATATTCATTATTTATTTTTATGAATATTAAATGTGGCATACTTAATTTATTGTACACATTATCATTATTTATTATTGGTTTCATATATTTATATATAGGTATACATTTCATGAATTGTAGTGATAATATACCTCTCAATGTATGACTTCAGTTTATCCCAAACTGATATTTTTCATAATGCTTTATAAGTTATAATTAAAAGGAAGGTTATCATGAGTAGGATTGTTATATGTGATGAAAAATATGTACATGATGCAAGAAAAATTTGGTTTTATGACCCACTAGGTATACCCTGTGGAGTATTATACACTATATCTCAGGTATACAATGGTTTCATGGATATTATTTGGTCTCTTTTTACTAAGGTTGATGGGATACATAGCATGAGAAACATCATACATTGATACTTTCTTATGAAACACATTGATTCTTAGATAATCAGGGGTAGTGGGGTATGTTTCTCATCATGTTATCGGTTGGAGCTCAGTTAAGATAGGATTTTCCCTCTTATATAGTATATGACATGTCATCCCTATATTATGATATAATAGTAAGTGCGTGGACATAACAAGATAGTATATCTAATTTTATTATCTATTCTTATGAGGGTCATGTAATGTGCTCTTCCATAAAGGTAAATTAATTGTGATTTATTCATATATCAAGTAAATCTATACTCAAATAGTTGAAAACATGTGAGTCAGATATATAGGATTAACCTACATCGTTTCCCAGGTTAAATCAATTTCTTGAAAAAAGTATATATATAAGATTACATTATAGAACTATATGTGGATGGTGTATATAATTATAGAAAATTCTTTGATGGATATCATGATAGAACCATTTATAGATTGAATTTCGTTGACACATTTCTAGATGCATCCCATTTCATATATTGATAGATCTTGTGATTAACATTTATATTCAATGATATAATGTTCTGTGGGATCACACATTGTGGTTAATTAAATAGGGGATGAATTTGAATGAAATAGATGATCTAAATGAGTTTTGTATTTAAATATAATATATTTTTGGATGGGTAATCATAAGATATTAATTATGATTTAAAACATTGTGAAATTAAATATTGATTTCCAAATAGGTTTTAGAAGATACAAATTTTTTAGAATATATCTGAAATAGTTTTGTTTATGATTTTGGGAGTAATCATATGTGATATAAAATATTATGTAATGGAACAAATTATAATATGATCTTGTGAAAGTTACATTTTATAGGAAACAAGTTCCCTAAATCTAGTCATATTTTACAATTGGTAAGAAATATGAAGGCCTAGTAAATCATAGCAATAATGATATACCTAGCTATACCATAGACTAGAATTAAGGTCTCTTTATAAGGGGTTGGAAAGTGTTTTCCTTCTAACTATATTCTTTAAACTAAGAAATAATAATGTATGATTAGAAAATTTTTGTCAAAAGTTATAAACATGTATTTTTTTAATATGATGACATGTTGTTTTTTTCAACTGTATTCCACATAAGTTATTATTGAATAACAATTTCATGAGATGTAACAGATGGATCTATATGCATAAATTGATTTATAATATACATGAAGAGATCATTAAATTTACACATGCGTTATAACACATGAGTAAATTCATATATCAAT
The DNA here is from genome assembly GCA_963277665.1 of Viscum album. NCBI lineage: Eukaryota > Viridiplantae > Streptophyta > Magnoliopsida > Santalales > Viscaceae > Viscum > Viscum album. Next base: position 677,147,925 of record OY728157.1, on the reverse strand, counting down.
GAAGAGAATCCTCAGGGATATTTAAATAACAAGTCCATATGATGGAAATGGTGTGTGATTCTTACATGATGTTAGGATATTTCTCCATAAAAACTCAAAATAAATATCTTATTTTCCTTAGAATACCAAGATGCTAACACATCATGGAATTTAGAGTAATCTCACATGTATGAAGTGAAATTCTACAAAAAAATGGACATTCCTATGAATAGGGGATGTTTCAAACTACCTCTTCATGATCTGTATCAAACAATAAGATATATTGAAGATATTTCATAATATCATTGGTGAAAAGTATGTTTTTACAGTAGTTATTTATATTTTTATACAATTTTTTTTATATTTCATTCATGGGTGATCTTGGGATGGTATTTTCATAGATTCAAAATGTTTTATAGTATTATTATAAACCCCTAACAATCCCTTCACTATATTTGTATTTTTTCCCTGCCACAAGTTATATATCATGTATATTGGGAAAAACTATTTTGATAACATATTTTATACTGTGTTGGATACACCTATAAAGACTAAAGATACTTTAAAGTCACTATTATATCTTACCCTAATTTATAAACACCCTGAACATGAGTTATTTGAAAATGTCAAGTCAAAAAATTTAATGAATCCAAAAGATGCTTGTCAAATTTTTAAATAAAATCATTTATTATTTTTTCATTGGATTGTATATTTGAAGTTATCAAATTGATATGCCACTAATTTTTATTATTGTTTCAAAATACTCATATTTTCTAATTGAGAAGTAATGAATTCCATATCATAATTGAAAGTTACTTCCAATTCTCCCCATTGGTTAATAAATTATTTAATTTTAGATGTTTTAACCTTAATATGACATTTTTCTACAAAATTTTTGAGGAAAAAACAAACAATAATGAACTAAGAATGTTATAAAAAGACATTCTAATTTTATATAAATAAAAAAATATTATCATTTACCTTATTTTGTTCAATGGAACATATAATATTACAGTTTTCATACATAGTAAAATATGGTGGGATGGTATTTTTCTAATAGATATAAAAATGTGAGAGATGTATGAAATTAAAGAAACAACAGATAAAATTAATTATCAATTACTAAATCATGATTCTATTAGGAAATTTAAAATATCCATTATTACTATTTTCAATATAATATCCTTTAAAACATAATTGAATGGGTCTCAATGATGAAAATGATAGTTATTTAATAGACCAATGATTTTTAGTATTTAATAATCCCAATCTTGGTTTTCGTGGTGATCCTGAATGATGGACTTCAAATGATGAACAATAAAAAGATCATATATATGTACTTCACAACTATGATAGAAATGATAAGATTTGAGCAGTAATTATTACTTTTACATAAAAAATATTAAAATATTTTATAAATGTACGTTTATATTAATTTTGTTTGGATTATAGAATGATCATATCATTCACACAAATTACCCCATCTACTCTTAAATAATGTCAAAAATGTAATTTCACATGTTGGTTTTAAATACTACTAAGTAGAACTTTTTACCCTCGAATATATGATATAATTTTTTGATTTTTTATATTGTTCATTGAATATTGTTTTTATAATTATCAAAACATAAAATAAAATTAAATGGTAATTTTTCTCTCTGAGTAACCCACCATATAATGCGTTCAAATATTTTAATTCAAATGTGGGTAAAAAAATTAAATTCCATAGACCCACAAATATATAATCAAAAAAATCAATGAAAATTGTTTGTTTTTTAAAGGATTCCATGAAAAACAAAGTGAGGTTGACTTTTATGTAATACTGGGTGAAATAATGGATTTATGTTATCTATGATAGAATTATGTAATAGTTTTTAAATGTTATTTTCTTTAATACAGATCAAGGTTTGCATGTTCATCTATGACATGGAGTAGTTGAAATTAAATATAACAAATTTCTCGTAGAAAATTAACCATTTATACAGTCACATGAATTACATAATGTTTATTACACAAATTATTATGATTCTTTAAGGGATTTAAATGGCTGATATAGTGTAATAAAAATTAGATATTATGAAAATATGTTTAATTAAAATCAATGTGGTCGTCTGGAAGTGAATAATATTAAAATATTTCAAGAAACGTCACTAAATACATATCTTATTTTAATAGATATATATATATGTGATGATACACCACATTTTAGGGATTATGGTTTTGATCATGTTAGTGATGTTACCAACTAATTTGAAATAACAAGGAATGATGAAATAAAATCTCACATAGAAATTGAACATATTGGGGAGTAAGAAGGAGACATTGACACTAATGAATATGAAGATAAAGATGAATAATTTTATAATTTTTTCTATAAATAATTACTAGTTTTTTATATTTGGTAGTCATATTAATAATTATTTACTGGTAACGTTATTTAATATTAGTTTTCTTCAAAAAATAGGTTCCATAATGTATAAATTATTTATAATTTTATATTCATTAATGAATTTTTTATAAATTTAAATATATGTTTCATATGTCTCAAGAGTATTTTTATGAGATGATACATAGATTGATTGATTATGAGATGCATGTTAATGAGTCCTATTTTTTGTTTTTCGAGGGTGTTGATGTAGCAAAGTCTATTTGAGGGGTTAATTCCTATCATGATTTATGATTTGGGGTCGTCTTCAATAGAATCATCCATCTATTGACTTTGATATTCATTTAAGGAGGCATGTTTAAGTATTAATTTTATTTGGGGTTTCAATTAATTTTTCTTATTAATTAATTATGTTACTAATTATTCTTTTTTTAATAGTTTTTTCACATTTAATAATTATATGTGGTAGTTTTATCTCAAGGAACTATTTTTATGACCTATGGGTCACATGGGATTAAGTTCCAAAAAACATGCATCATCACATTTTCAAGATATGGATGTTACATATAAATAAATATTTTATTTTATTTTTAATTTTTATATTTATTAATTTAATATATTAAATATCTGTGAGGTTTATGGTCTACTTATTATAAGAGCATGAGAAAATCTATTTATGATCCATGGAATTCATTCATGTATAATCATTTAAGCTAGTTTTTATATAAACTTAGGATAATAGTTGTATATATAACATTTGAAAAATCATTGATGAGTTTTTTGTGTCTCATCAACTGAATTATGTCCCCACCTATGCATGTGAGGGATTTTGTACATAACATATAAGTGAGACATTAATAATGAGATTTCATTAATGTAAAATAAATATTTGTGGTGATAGGATGTCATACACAAAGATAGGAACCATAGTTTCAAAATTCATCTTAGAAAATTATTATGTAATATTACATAATAATTTATATAGTAATTTAATACTAAATGTATGTGATAAATTTATTTGGCCATCCATTGATTGAACTATTAAAAATTTTAATGTGTACAAGCAGATGTACCCTAATATTAGTTTTGAGAATAATTCTAGGTGGGGGGAGTAGTATTCAAAATGCATTGGTGATTGATATTAGGTCATGATCAACTCCATCTATTTACTATGACACTAATCCAATGTTATCGTTTAGATGGAATGGATCATTTATGGGATCATTATACATTACTACTATAAAGTATCAGGTAATCCTACAAGCTCTGGAAAAGACTATATAGAGACTGATTAATTATTAATAAGAGCCATGAGAGTAGCAAGAGAAACAATGTCAATAGGACAAGCAGTGGTAAGAGAATATGTGGATTATATCTGGTGACTTACACATAGTTTAGGGATGGCGTTTCCTCTTTCATATGACGTTTATCCCCCACCCTCATCATTGACACTTTTGTTAAAATCTTTTATATTAACTTTTTAGTTATTTTTAGGTTTTTTAAATGTATTTATGGTCCCATCATAAATATTTATTTACAACCAAGCATTAAATATGTCATAAATTCAAAAATCTAAATATATTTTTTAAGGATATGATTATTTTTTTCAAAAAATAATTTCAATTGAATTAAAATTCTTATCACCAATAAATTGGTAAGAATCATTTGTTATGGATAAATAGTTCTATTTAAAATATTATTCGTGATGGACAAATGTTTCTATCACAAAAATTATCAACCTAGGCTTAATTACAATATTCTATTAAAATTACAATTATTTGTAATTCAATTATCCATGACCAATTTTTTTGTAATATACTCCCATTACAATTGTCTTTTTACAATGGTAATTCCATACAAATAATATATCACAAAAAATATTATTTTTTCATTGAATATTTCTCAAAAAAATAAGTTGGATTATAAAAGTTAAGTAAATCTATAATCTCATATATGAACTATAAAAATAATAATATCCCATTATGAGGATAAAATAAGACAAATTATAAGTGATTATGTTGATAATATATAAACACGTGATAAATAATTTTTATCTTGATATTTCTCTTATAGGAGAAAAAATATAAAATATGGGAAAAAAATTCAACATAATGTCAAAATATACTATTTATATCATCAATTAGGGATACAATATTTTATAAATGCTAATAAAATTCAATGTTCTATTTTAATATTTATTTTCATTAAACCAATTCTCGAGATTATATCATTATTACTTGTCGTAAACCAATATGGAACAATTATCATTTGTAAAATATCATATTCACCCAAAACATTATTTAAAATAAAATCACGTATATTTACATTCATGTTCGGGAAGGAAATATATTGTTCTCATAAATTTTATTATTCACATAGGCCAACAAAATAGAATTATTTGATTATATTTTTATTATTTCTTCAAGAAAATATCATAAATATTCTATTTATAATTTTCATCTACTTAGAGAGATAAATATTAATAAAATATTTTTTATACAAGAAATAAGTGATAAAATAAAATAATTTAGTGTTTATAAAAAACATACAATCACTGCCATCAAAATTTATACATAATAATAATGTTAAATGCCTTTAGGGTGCTTAAAGATATAGGATATGTAAAATTTTAAGGTTCGTAACATAAAAATAAAAGTTCATTTGAACACCAATGAATGAAAAGTATGTGATGCACATAATTTTACCACTTCTGGTAGCATCGTTTCATTTTTCATTTGATGAATTATTTTTTTGACATGGAGAACATCAATTATAAACAATATTTTGAAAATAAAAATTTCCATTCTCTCAAGAGAATGAATTTGAATTAGATGGTGTTGATTTATCAGTAAACATTAAGAGATCAATATTTTTTTCATAACAAATGTTTAATAATATAATTGATATAATTTTCAATGTAATCAGAAGGTGGAAAATTACTATAACAATATAAAACAAGGAGAATATGACTATGCATTTTTATATAAGAATTATCCTAGTTCAATGATTGTGGTGAGGGTAACAACTTCACAGTGCACAATGTGGAGAAGGTAATTATTAATAATGTGTTATAAAATGAATTAATAACCGATTGAATCCAGAATTAATTTTTATACAAAAAATATATGATTTATCATGGATTAAGTGAATCATTGGTGAAATATGTGTTTAATAATTAGGATGGTGATGATAAATGAAAAGTAATATTTTAAAATAATTCAATAGGATGTAGAGATAAAGTATAGAGGGAAAAAGTTCAGATTAAATTAACATAGTGATATATTTATATAAGGTAAAGGATATTATAATCGACAGGAAAAATCCAACCATATCACTTATCTCAAATCCAATTGTTGGAATACTAATGGTCGTGGAAATTGAATGGTTATCCATATAAAATAAAATTGTTTGAAATTAATGATTCATATTAATTATTATCAATATGAAATACATATATAAATTATTTTTCATAAAAATAAAAAATATTATTATTTTATTTTTTAGTAAAATGATTACCCAATTGGATGACCCTCTTATCCACACCTGATCACGGGGACTGAGTCTTTTTCTCATACATGTTACAATCGAGAGGCCTCCCTCCAATTAAAGGCTTACATAACAACCATGTGGTAAGGGCTCGAGCAACAATAGTCATCCATGGGTGTTTTTTGGAGGGACCTTAATATTTTTTTCAATGATTTTATAGGTAAGGATTTATGTGAAATATGAGACAAACGAGTGTCAATTAATTTCATGCTCTCTACCAAATTTTTTTTTAAAATAATTTAAATTAATTTTTTATTATATATATGTAATGAAATAAAAAATAGCTTTTTAGATAATATTTTTTTTATTTTTTATTTATATAATTGTTTTGTTTTTTATGTATATATATAACTGTGCATAGTGTTTATTTACTAATTTATTATTTGAAATTTCATAAATTTAAGTAATTTCTAAATATTAATAAAAACCACACTCTAGACACCCTTAAAGAGTGGAGGTGACCTTGACATTCCATTTAGATTTTCCATGTGAGATTCAGTATCACTTTTTCAGTACTATTGTAATTTTATATTAATTATAATTATATTTATACAAAAATAATTAAATATAATAAAAATAAAACTAATTAAAAGACCAGGGTTCGATTCCTAGTTTCCCCTTTGAGGGTATATGTATGGGGATATAGGTTGTGACATTGGATGATGCAGATAGGGTAACACTGGTAGGCTGATATAGGTAATGGGTGAAACCCCAGTTCACTCTAATGAATCTCAGGACCTTAGGGCCATGTATTAGGTTTTCAAGCCCTTCGGGCCTTCATGAAATGTATTATAATATAATAGGTTCTGTGGGTTCTTGTCAATTTCTTGTGGTGAGGGATGTGACATGACCCACTAAGGTGCTCGTTTGTTTCTGTGTGTGTGTTTCTTGGTTTCTTTTCATCTCATATACCTATAATAAATTAATTTTTATTAAGATAAATAATAAAAAAAATTATTAAAAACTCTAATGATATAATTCAAATAATTAAAAGTTACTATGAAAAAAATAACTGGTAACTAATAACATTATTATTTATTAATAATATAGTTATCAATTTATTTCTAGTTGAGGTGATAACAAGACTTAATCAACTCACACACCTAGAAACCCTAATGGGCCAGGCATCATCTGCCCCCCGCTTAGATTGGAAATTGCCACATTCTTTTTATTGGGTGAGGGGAAAAAAATTATTTACTTAAATACAAATTTAGTAAATTTGTTAACCTATGTTTTATCCATATAGGAGCACATAAGAATTATGTTTTTGACATGAAATTAGATAAATATGGAGAGGTTTTTTTTCTTCTGAAATTGCTTATTTTTAAGAAGAAATAAAGAAATAAAAGAAAATTTGAACCCAAATTGACGAAGAGAATGATGGGGTCAGTGTAGGATCTCCTTTTAAAATGTCATTGTGGTAATGAAATGTGTTCCCCCACTATTTTAATATAACGACAAATTAAAGACTCCTCAATTGAGTTGAAAATCATCCTTGGTTTAAGGAAGCAATGGAAACCAATCCAATTGCATGAAAATCGGTAAACCCTTCCAAAAATACTAACACAAGTCCTGATCAAGAATTTTTAATCATTAGAAATGTTTAAAAAAATAAATTATTCCACAAATTTTCCTATGATCGCAGACACTTGACCCCCAAAACAATAAACTTGATCGAGAAAAACAACACTAGGTGGAGGGAGAGTAAATAACTTCAACCAAAGCTATATACAATGGATAACACCAAAACACAAAATAAAATTTACTTGATAGAACTAAAAACCACTAAAAATTTCAATAATTCAAATGAAAAATAATGGTTTAAATCAAATCATAATTCAATGACATTACAAAATAATTACTTCCCTAATCACTCAAATTTCTTACGACTCTAAGTGAAGGATAATATAGTTGAAAGGAAAAGAATATAACACTATGAAACAAATAAAAGGGAAAATAGAAAATACAAGATACTTCAATGTTCAAATCCTCCAACACATATCTTATTTCTCATTCTTCAATAAAATTGAATGGAAGTAGAAACAAAAATTAATAGGGTTTAGGGGTGGAAAAGTTTCCCAATAGATTATATCCAATGAAAGGTTGATCTTATTTCACATAGAAAATGGATGATTCTTGAGAATGTGTCTTAATAAAAGTTATAATTATATCTAATTTCAATTTCCCTCAAAATATCAGATTCATTGGAAAATTTTAAAAAATATTATTCCAAATATACTTAATAAAGCATCATTTTTAATGAGACTCTTCAACTTCAACCACTTTGGCTCATTAAATGACTGAATTAAGCAGATAAATTATCCATAAAATTTAATGTGAACCTGATAAATAAAATTATCTTTAAAAACTATAAATAATCACCCATTTTGAGGTCTTTATCCCATGTTATTATTCATTAACTAAGGTGGGGTCTATTTTGATGGTCAGAGCGATTTTTTGAATTTAATGTTTTTTTAGCATATGGATTTAAAGTTAAGTCGTTGTCGATAAAAAAAGTTTACATCCAAAAACAATGAAATCATAAAAAATAATCATTCTAATTGAATAAATATTTTTAATTTAATGATCAAAATATTGAAGTGGTAGAAAAATGTTAAAATTGAAATATTAAGGAATTTTCACATTTTGGCCGAAATGTGATAAAAAACCAAAAATTATGAAAATAGGTCACATTATTAAAATTGATGGTCTTAAATAAATTAAATAAACATGAAAAAATAATGAAAATATTAGCTTTTAAAATTCCCCCACACATAGAACATGAACTCCTAGACAATTCCGCATTAAAATCAAATAAAAAAATTCAAAACTCATACCCAATAGATTCACTAATTTTAAAACAAGAACCAAAACATATAATTCCTTATAAAAAAATATTATTTCTCTTTCTATATTCAATCCAAACAATACTTTTCCACTTCATTTATCCTCCCTTTCACAGAAGTCACCAACCTCACAAAAATTCTCTCTCATCTCACAAATGTTAATTTCCAAAAAGTATTTTCTCATATAAACCCACGAAAGAGTCCCCATAAGATTAAATAATTCCTACATATACATCTAATAAGATTTAATTTCATTTTTTTATAATTAGAAGATTTCAAGGATGTTCAGTGGGTTTTAGTTTGTAGGATATAGATGTCAAAAATTCTAAGATCGAATGAAGAGGTCATGGCTCTTTTTGAAGAAAAACTACATGATTATAGTTTTCACCCATGTACAGAATCCTACTCACACAACATAGAAGGAAATCAAATCAAATCATCTTTGAAAATACCATTTACATTCCACAGCACCAAAATTTTGGCAGAAAAAATAACATTTCTCTTATTCATTTTCTTCTCCACCCAAAGTTTCCTTATATGATTTAATACAACAAAAGGCCCCTTCCACCAAACTTATGTTCAAATAGATTAAACAATTTCACTTAAAGAGAAAGTTCTATAGGGAAAATTGGATTATAATATAGCTAACCTAATAGGTTGTTAATATATTCTCATGGATCTAAGGATTAAATATACAAGTAATAAAATAGTTAAAATGATTCTCTTGAAAATGGGAATATAAACCGAAAGAAATTCCTCATCCATTTAAAACACAAGAACCTAAAAACCTCATGTTTTGAAAAGAATAAATTTAATTACAATTAATGAAATCAACGATTGGTTCTCTCATGAAGTAAGGTGAATGTAAATTATATGAAGTAAAGGGTTTAAAAGCCTTATGGTAGAGTTAATTTAATGATAAAGACAATGATATGTAGAATGGGATTCAAAAACTATGGTTCATTTCATAGAATTCCTAAATATTTGAAATTGAAAAAAAGTCAATTTCAACATTCATTTAGGCTAAATTGCACTGTATAAATTGTTTCACTCACTATCATGGATTTTAAAAATGAAAAATATAATCAGTTTAGCTTAAAAATGTTAAAAAAACTAAAAACAGAAAAAGAAGCAATTTTTTTTAGAAAAACACTTTTTTGAAAAATTGAAAAACAAAAAAATTATAATACTCAACTACAAAAGTTTCCTCCCTATAAACATTAATGTTGAAATATATGAAATGGATTCATGTAGATTTTACCTATATGAATATTTTATATTAAATCACAGTAAGAATGAAAGTGTAAAGGAGAGGTATGACTTAATGGATTTTAATAATAAACAAGTTGGATGGGTGTGATCTCCTCCACTAACTATGATGGAATGGTCCAAGGTAATTTATTCTACCTATCTTCATTAATTGTGAATAGATCTGGAACTCCATCCATCACATTTTTTAAAGCACTAAAATGATATACAAGAGTGACTATAAATGGACAGTCACATCTAGAATGATGTTTTCCAAGAATAATCTTGATTCTTGAATTTAATGACAACACATTGTAACCAGGATGGAAGTATTCTTGTTGGATCATCTTGTCCTGACCCACTCTTTTTCACTTTGTAAATAATGGAATTTTCTAAATCTCCCCTTCTAATTTCCTCCCTCTTTGATAACTATAACTGTATCTCTTTCTAATAAATTTCAATATCTAGGTTCATCTTCCTTATTTCCCAATACACGTTATACTCCAATTACATAGGTAAATGACTATTTTTTCCATTAATCAACTGATATGTACTTATTTCTATTGGGGTTTTACAGGTTTTCTAATAATCCCATATTGTTTCTTCTTACCTTTGGATTCAATCCTTCTTGTTTTGTTTAACAGTATATTCTAAAATTCCATTTATTTAACTATTAGACACCTAATATTGTCCATTAGTATGTGGATGATAGAGATTCAATATTTTATGACTCGCCCCATATTTCATATGTAAATCCCTCATTATGCTATTCCAAAATTGATTCCCATGATCAAAGATGATGGCTCCAGTGACTCCATACATGAAAGATTTATTTTCATTAAAAAATTAAAAACAACATTTGCATAGACAATCCAAGTGACTTTTTCTTCCACACATTTTGAAAAATAAGCAACTGAAAGGAAGATATAAGAATTTATAAATAAAATTGGTAAAGGTTCCATAAAATATATCACCCACACTTGAACAATATCACAATAAATCAGTTTATTTAAGGTAATTTCCTATCTCTTTAAAATATTTTTAGAAAACAAACATTTTTACACCATTTAAAAATTTATGGGAATAATTGAAAAATTAGGGCCAATAAATTCAAGATTATAAAATAATCCATGATATCTTTGGAGGTCCAATGTGGCCTCCAAAATCTAAAGTGTAAAAAATCAATTACACTTTAAGGAAATCATTTTATTACAACATGACCATTTCAAATCTTCCAAAGAAAGAGATCATCCAAAATTTAATATTTAGATTCTAATTTCACTATTTGAATTTGGTAAGAATTAAAAACATATGGGACATAATATGTTACTACATAAATGAGCATGTTAAAATACTAAGGAACTTATCCTTTAATCCAGTGCAATCATTCTCCTGGAATGTGATCATGTAGTGGTTCTTTTTCTAGAATTTCAACTTCAGCAGTGTTTTACAGTCATCTTAAATGATCATACACTTGGTTCTTAGCACTATTATTTAATTTTATTTCTTTTTTAACTCTAATTGTTGTATAATTCATCTAACTAGAAAATTTTTAGCTTCATCCTTATTCATAAAACACCTAAGAGATTCATGATGAGAAAACATGGTGTCTTTAGTTCCCAAAAGATATGATCTAAATCATTTAAATTAATTGGAAACTACTAAAAAATATATTTTTTGGTTTTGTAATAGAATTTTAACATGTATAATTTTATTAAGTCGTATTCAGTGACTTGTTTCCTTCAATTCACTGAGAAATTATTACTCTAATTTTTTAGTCGAATGCAACGCAAAGTAGCTCGAATTTTTATTCCATGTACTGTGGATTCATCACCGATGGTGTAATCCATATCCTCTTTAAATCATGAAATTATTCCCTGTATGAATCACTAAAACCATCTTCTTTATCATTAAAAATTAATCTAGATATTGGTATAGAAATCATACTGAAATCTATGATAAACCTCTTGTAGAATCTGGCATGTCCTAAATATTATCTAACATGTTTCACACATGTTGGGTAAGGTAATGAAGATATCAATTCAATTTTTTATTTATCCTTATCAATTACTTTTTTTGAAATGAAAATCCTAAGAACAATTCCTCTCTCAACCATGAAAATAAATTTTCAAAATTTAAAACAAGATTCTTTTCAATGCATATTTTCAAAAAAAAAATTATATTTTTCAGACAATAGTGAAAATAATTTAAAAAAACTAAGAAATCATCTAAGAAAACCTCCAATAAATATTCAATTTAATCAGAAAATATACATATCATGAACCTATAAAAGATACCTATACCATTTCATAATCCAAACATCATCATTTTGAATGAAAAAGTGTGGAAGGGATAAGTAAAGGTAATCTTCTCTTAATACATAGGATAAATAGTAATCTAAAATGAACAAAAAGGATATCTGATAAGTAATAATGAGTTATCACTACCAATCTCTCTAGATTATATTAAATTAAGGGTATGCTGAAATGATATTTCTAGGTGAACTGGTTCAACATCCTAAAATCAATGTACACTCTCGAGCTATTCAGATTTCTCATTGGGATTAATTCATTATTTGCATTCCTCAAAGTGATTATGATAATTGTTTTTGGATCAAAATGAAGGTGGATAACCCCTTTTCAATCTAAAATGAGATAGATGATTCCATTTTCTATGTTCATATCGATTTAATTATTCACAGCCTCCATAAATATGGAATTCAGCATTTTGTAGGGCTTTATTACTGGTTTATAATCACCCTACTGGAAAATTCTATGTGATACAATTTTTGTGTTAATTCATGGTATATCGCCTAAGATCCACCATATTTCTTTCAAATTCTCTCTATAAATATTAATAAAATATTTTTTTCTAGTTTTTAGTTGGATTATTAGAAATTATCACTCGTAATATTTCCCCCACCATATGGTACACATATTTCAAATCATTGGTGAGTGGTTTTAATTACGGGTCAGGGAGATCTTAAGAGATGAAGTTAAATTATGTTTTAGTACTTATAAAGGTTGGGAATCCTATAAAAAATTAATATTATCATCTAATTCATAAATTAAATAATCATCAAATAAATCATATTTTACATCATCTTCTAACAAGAAATAACAAACTCTGGTGTTTTGGGCATTCACAGGTTTGGTGGAATTTTCAAGGGAAGTATTCTCTCATAAGGAAAAGAATTCATGGAAGATAACTGATTATTTGATTATTTTAGTACCAATTTAAAGGGAGTGTACAAAGAGTGAGGGACTATTTGATAGGTTCAACATGGATTCAAAAATATTGAAATGGATAGTGTTATATCAAAATTCCATTATGATTATCCATTCATAGACATTGTTGATGGTATTTGGTGTCTTTAAGATAGGACTCCCCGAAATGATGGGTGAGTGTGATGGGTTTTTATCTTCTTTTATTTTCAGCGAATAGAAATTAGTAGGGAATAAATTAACACTGAATTTCACGAAGAAACCCTCCACATATTCTGCTATAAGAACCGTGGATCTTTTTTCAAGATGGACCACCACTCACGTGGGATTCAAGTCTCCAATCTATACAGAATTATATACTGAGTGAATAACTAAATTAATTAAAGAAACCAGATCACAAAAATAATTAGATAAATTTAAAGAACCAATGGTTCATGGAGTGGAAGAAATCCCTGAATCATGACATTTATATAGGAAATATGGCATGATAAGGGCTGAGAAACTTCTTCTCAAGTTGATCCAATCATTCCCTTGAAGTCTCTCATTATTGCAAATAACCTTCAAAAATATTACATACCTTGGAATTTTTTTGAGTGCTTCAGGAAGGGTATATTCATTTATAATATATGGAAGGTGTATATAATTTCATTTTAAAGCACCTATTCCTACAATCTATTTGAATCAATTATACTTGATAGAAATTTTTGGGGTGAGTCTTTCTTCTCCATTTATTATCATTAAAACAGTGTTTCTTGTCTCTTCCTCCTTGGACTATCTTTCTCATTCTCCTCTTTCTTTTCCACTTCTCAATGAATCATCATATAATTTTTATAATTCCCAACATAATTCTACCTCCAAATATGTGGTTTTGATTCATGTTCATAGTTTGTTGGTGGTGGTAGATATTTTTGACTTGTTTTTGTTATCATTCTGAAAATCTCATTTGGATTTGGTATCATTTGGGCTCGTATTTTTCCTAGTTTTTTATAGTATTTCCAAAATAATTCCCCTTATGTTTGATAGATTATCAAAATTATCCTTTTTGCCCTCAACCTTAAATTATAGCTATTGCGTGCAAATTTGTTTAATGGTGGATAGTTTCTCATAGGGTATTGGAAAGGTTTTTCTTTTGTGGCATGAATTATGGTTACAATATTTATTTTGTTAAAATTTGGGTGGGTTATGAAATTTTTACTAAAATAGGGGTTGGTTTTTGAACTGGTTTTGTTATGGTGGTGTATCTTGATTCTATCCATTTTCAAATCCACATTGGACTTGGTTAGGATCTCTCAATTTTTAATTTTTTGGAACTCAATCTGCTGAAAGGAAACTATATAGATTTCATTCCCTATATTTTATTGCATTGGTCAGTGAAATGATCAGATGATGAGCATAAACCATGCAACATATCTGGTGTTTGTTATCCACTTACTTAATTTAATGACATCGATCTCGCCAAGCTGGTTAGTAATTTTATATTAGTTTCTAATAAGGTTGATTAATGGGAAGTTCTTACCTCATGAATACCTATTGTTATTTTACCTTATTTACCAATCTAATGTGAGTCTTATCAAATCATCTCAATCAATACCTTGGATTCTTCTTGAGACTTTTCAAATAATGAACCTACATTTGACACATACAAAAAGTTTCTATAATTTTCTAGTAAGCCTTGATAACAGTATACAATAATTTAATACTCCTCAATTTCTTGATGTAGGAAGTTGTCACATAGCTTCTTATATCATTCTAGTGCTCATTAAGGGATTATCTATATGAATGTATGATGGCATAAAAATCTTTTCTCATGGATGTTATCCTGGAGGTGAGGAAGAATCTTTTCATGAATAATCTCACTATGTAATTCCAGACATGAAAATATACTAGATGTATGCCATACAAAAAATATTTAGAATCTACTTTCAATAAAAAGGGGAATTAAATCTACTTTACCCGCACCTCATTTACTCCTTGGGGTCTGAAAGATGAGAAGACATATGAGAACTCATTAATATGTTTGTTTGGGTCTCTTTCTAAAAATCAGTAAAACATTGGAAGCAATGTATTGGTGTTCGGTTTCATCTTAAAATCCTTTTGTGATGATGGAATGAAAATTTTATTGTTTTGATTAAGTAATTGTGGTGCGAAGAGGTCTCTAAGGGTTTTGTTCTGATTTATAGCAGTGATGGAAGCCTAAGACTGGACACTTGATGTTTAAACCGATTATAAAAGTTAAGTTTCTTCAAATTCATATTTCAACTTAAGGTTTTTAATTATATTCAATAACTTCCTATAAATCATAGGATATGTGGTACACATTTCAATGTTAGTTGTTCTAGTCATTTAATCTAAAAAATTAGAATATTTGAACCGCCTCCCCAGAAACAGTACCATGTTTTTACATGGGCCAATTATGGAGGGTTGAAAAATTATTTACTATGTTAAAAACGTTATAAATTGGTCAACCTATATTATCTCTAAAGATTGGTGAATGAAAATAATGTTATTCACTTGAAATTAGAGAAATAATTAGGGGTTACATTTCTGAAACTATTTATTTTTAAAAGGAAATAAAATAATAAAAAAATTGAAAAACAATAATGATGATTGTAATGGAGTTAGGGTAGGGTCACCTTTTGAAATTTCATCATGGACATGAATATCATTTCACCACTCTAAATATTGAATTATAAATTAAATAGCCCTTAATCGAGTTGAGAAACACCCTTGGTTGAAGGAAAATATAGAAACCAATCCTATGTGCATGAAAATCAGAAAAACATTCTCATACTAGTATGGAAAGTTGTTATAGGTAATTTTTTATACATAGAAATCTATAAACAATTAACTTAATTAACACACTTTAAATGGATTTCAAAGACTCCCCACCAAACACAATATGCTCGATCTAGACAGACTGCAATATGTGGAGGGAGTTTAAATAATATTAATCAAAGCTGTAAAAAAATGAATGATGGAAAACAAAAAAAAAACACATTAATATAATGGGGTGACACAAAAAATAAAAACCATTAAATATCAAAATATAGTTTTAAGTTGAAGAACAAGGATCTGACATTACCAAAGGAAAACTCTCCCATCCCCAATCAGTCAAAAGTTTTACCCATCCATGGGGTGGATAATAGAGTTGAATGGGGAAGAAGAGAACATTATAAAACTAATAAAGAATAAAATATAATATACAAATAACTTCAAGGTACGAATCATTAAACACAACCCATGTTTATCCTTCTTAAAATACATTTAATGGAAGTCGACACACGTATTTATAGGGTTAAAGGGGTGGAAAAATTTCCCTCGAGATTCTATCTACTAAATGTTTGAGATTATTTAGAATAGTAAATGTTCGATTCTGGTGATGGTGTCTTCATAAAATGACTTCCTATATCTATTATTACTTATCCAAAATATATCACATTCTTTAGACAAGTTTCAGAAATTCTATTCCTAAATTACTCAGTCACACTTTTTCTAATCAAAGAGACACTTCAACTTCCACCACTTCGGTGAATTAAATGACAGTCTTAAAAAGAAAAAAATATCCATGAAATTTCTTTTTAACATGTGTAGTCACATTATCTTTTAAAAAAACTATAATAAACTCATTAGGATGTCCTTATACTACTTATTCTTCATTTAATGAGGTGGTGTCCATTCAGTCAGCCAAAAGTATTTTTCAACTTGAGTGATTTTTTTTGGAATTTTGGTTCTGAATTTGCTCTGGATTTTGAAGAAGTTGAATCTTATGAAAAAATACGCCTAAAAAGGATTCACTTTAATTGGATCAATATTTTAAATGTTTTTCTCGAAATATAGAAGTTGTAAAAAAATATTAAAATTAAAGATTTAAGTAATGTTCACATTTTAGCTCAAAATTCACCAAAAAATTCCCATAATGATGAATATAAACTTAAATTTTTAAATTGGAAGGTAATAAGTCGTTGAAATAAACATGAAAAATAATTAAAATATTATCCCTATCTGAAATTACCATACTATACCTATATTATTACATTTATGTGGCTTGAAGTCAATTTTCCAAGGCCGGAGGCTGGTTAGCAATGAGCCAAGTGCCTCATGTGTCCTTTAAATCCCATTATTGTGACATGAAGTCAGTTATTTTTACCTAGAACACAATCCTAGTAAATAATAGAATTTTGGATGATGTGATATTTCGACCCCTCCATCCTCATTCTCATGCTAGATCAAGCCATCATAACAGCGTCTACTAACTGGACACATTGCCTCTGTCACTCATGCTCACCCTGTCTCCATGCTTCCACCATCATTATTCTACTCGCTTAAGATCACCCCACATCTACTCTTCAAGATGTCCCACCCCTATTCTAATCGATATCTCACAATCACCGCCCATGCCTTCTAGCATTCAAGCTATAGGGCCATCGCCCCCTCCAACACCAGCTTCATCTGGCAATGTCTCTTCCCAGCTGTCTTGGTTCCGCGAAGTCAAACCAGTAGCAACTATTCTACTCAAATGGGTGTCGGTCTGCTAAAAAATTATAAATTAATAATATTATTAATTCCCATAATAATTTAACTATTATTTAATGATATTATAACTAATAATTAAAAAAAATTAAGTACTAATTTATAACATAATCTACTAATAAAATTTGTATAATTGGTAATTAATATATAGAAAGTTATTTAACTAATAATTGATATCAATTAATAATTAATTATAATGATTAATTATTAATTAGTAATTATTATTTATTAGTTATTTATAATTTATAACAATTAGTAATAATTATTACTAATTTTATAATTTACCAATTAGCAATAAATAAATAATAATTGGTAATTTAACATTTTTTTATAATTAATAGTTAGTAAATAAGAATAATTAAATTTTAAAAAAAAAATTTAATAATTTTTATTTAATAATTTTTATTAATTTTTAATAATTAAAAATTAAAAATAACATATAATGATGGTTTTCATGATGGGTTTTGTAAACCAAAACCATGACCCCTCCAATTTTATTAAAAAGTAAAGGCCACGTACCCACACAGAAACATGGGATTTCAGTTTTAAAACACTCCATAAGACATTGCCACAAAAAGACCAACATGATTATTTCATTGAGAAAGAATTCAGTCACCATGACTGTACAATAAGAACACTCGTCATATTTGTGTTTAGTGCCTCTAGTCCTAGATCCAACAGGATTCTTTGGGTTTCTTACTCTCCTCAAAGTGGGATATTTCCATATGTTATCCTTATTAATTATTATTTATTATTACTAGTTATAATTAGCAATTATTACTAATTATTATTAATTTCTACTTAATTAATATTAATTATAAATTGTTACTAAAGTTTATTATTTATTAATTAATTATTAATAATTATTATTCTATTGTGACAGGAGGGGCCAGTATGATGCCATCAATGTATAGGTAGCTAGTTCGGAGTGACAGACGATGCTGACATGAAAATGAATGACGAGCTTCTGTTCGATGATGGCGGATGAAGGGGTAGCCGAGTGTGGTTGTGGGTGGACTTTGGGAGAAGATGGGCCACTGGAATAGTAATGATGATGGTGGCTTGGGCTAGTGGTGTGGGTGGTCTCTACTACTTGATGGAAGTTCACAACGAAATGGAGGTACCCAGTGATGATGGGTGGTGTAGGCCACAAGAAAGGCATCTGGCTCGAGAATGGCGTAGGAAGACTTCTATCCAGTGGCGACTATATGGGAAAAGGCGTATTAACAAATTGGTGCACTGATGATGGCCTACATAGCTGACAGATAGGTGTTTGGGAGTATAGTTCTTTGAACCATGTATTTGGATCAATCGGTATTGGGTGTAAGAGTCTTGTAATGGGGTTCCTTCTACTCAACTGAAAAAAGAGGTATCTTTCATTAAATAAATAAGGGGGAATTTCCCATTACTTGTTTGAATAATATTATTAATTATTAATAACAAGTTATTTCTAATTATTAATTATTAATTATTATTGTACAAATAATTAAATATTAAATTTTATGTTTTAAATCAGTAAAATATATATTTAATTATTATTTATTATATATTAAATTAATTTTATTATTACTATTATGAATTAATAATAATATTATTAAATTTTAATTATTATTTTTCATAAAAATTATTAATTATATATTATTTTTAGGGAGATAAAATCTAAATATCCACTATTTAAAGAATTCTTTGGCCCTTTTGGGCAGATGGATTGGCATCAAATGTTGCCAGGGTAATGGTGCCACGTACTAGTAGGGTGGGAAGTGTGGCAGTAGAGGGACTTCATGATGGAAACTAGAGACAGGGAGCCCCACCTAATAGGTGAGGGATAGTGATTATGGGTCCCACATTGATTGTGAGGGATGATGATGATGTGGGTACTATTCCTAGCATGAATAGCTATAGAGAACCCAACCTTGATTATGGGGTTGGTGATGATGGGGTTCCCACCCGACGGTGGGGGGCTGAAAACAATGACGGGGTTGTTCAAAGTGTGGTTGAAAAAAATCCCAAAATTGATGGTTGGGGTTGTCGATAATAGGGATCATGTTCTTATACAACTTAGTAGTATGAGGCCCATCCTAATGGAAGGACTGCGAAAAAATAGAGGGGTTGTGTCTGCTGTCATTAGTAACAGTAATCCCCACAATGACGATGAGGGATGGTGAAAATGGGGGGTTGTGTGCTTATGATACTCAGTAAAAAGGGGACCTCGTGGGGTTGATGATGACAACGGGGAGTCCGATAAGATTGCATAATATATATATATATATATATGCGAATATACTCGGGATATCCCTTGGGGGATATAGACTTGGTTATACCCCTGAATGTGTGTGTCTATTCGTGTGTTTTGTTTTAATTGTACACCTAATATAATATATATATATATATATATATATATATTATTATTTTAATTAATGATAATTTAGTTTAAATTGTTATATATTTTAATTATGAACTATTATTTCTATTTTATTATTATTATATACCTATTATATAATTAGAATACTATAAAAGTGAAACTGAATACCACATGAAAATTTGATAATGGATGTCATGTTCCCCTACCCAATAGAAGGTTTTCATGGGTGGGTTTATAATTATATTTTGGAAATAGTTAAAATTTGTAATATGGAATAAAAAATTAGTTTTAAATGAATTTTTATGACATAGAATAGATCCATTAATTTTGTTAGTAAAATACCATATCATATTTTTGATAGTGATTCATGAAAACACTATTATTAGGTTCATCCGTTTTTTCTTCAAAACCACATAACATGTAATTATGTATTTTTACTAATGGTTTCGTTCCATTTTTTGTTCAAACATCCAATATTTTTGTTGACCAATTTTATTAACATCATACAACATACCTCCTTGGACTATGTTAAACGAACCATATTTCTATTTGACATTACTAATTCCAGAACATCCAAAGAAGAATATTACTTTTTATCTGAATCCCCTAAGTCATGTGTTAATTTTATTAAACAATGATGATGTAAGTATATGGGATGTAATTATGAAATATAATTTTACGCCAAAAACTACATTAATGTGCACAACGAACCACTTTTTAGTGTATGGTATGTTATCTTAATCAAGTACACATGATCCAAAATCCTACATATACAACAAGGGTGTGAGAAAAACATTTATTGTTTCTAATAAAAGTAAAAAATACATTTTCATCCCAGATTTGATCTTGAAATTCATTCTTTCTAAAGGAATTGAAATAATTTTACAAAATGTAAAATTGAAAGATTTGGACCTCAAGTTGTTCTCTAATGTATTCTAGTAAAATCTATCATTTTTTAAAACCACATATTACATTTAGACTGACTATAAATAAAAAAATGGTGAAATTGGGAATGATCATAATAAGATAAAGAAAAGTATTTTTGGGGCCCTTCAATATAATAGATACATATTCCCAAAATCCATTTGTACTTTATGATTTCTAAGAAATCATTAGGACATATACAACTTAGTATGTCTGAGATGCATATTTATGACATAAACTATGATTGAGGGATTGTTGTAAGGTCTTGAAAACAATATATATGCCCATATTATTCTTTATCCTAAGAAATCATAATATACTATTGTAATAAGGTTCTAAGTATCTTTAACCATGAATTCAACTATTACAATGACCTGGTGATGTCTTTGGGTGTCTTCCATGTATTCTATTATTTAATAATCATTTGATGATATTTCATATATTGAGTTATACACATGAATTCATGTATAAGATGCATAAAGAGGTTGTGGTATTTACTCATGTGTTATAAAGCATGAGTAAATTCCTACATCATTGGGGAGATCCCTTAAATCAATGTAAAAAATAATTTCATGGGATGGAATCAGTGTGTGTTTCATGCATTATTTTGGGTTATTACTCCCCAAAAACCTCTAATATCCTTCTCTCTCATTCATCAATAGTATACTGATATGTTAGCTCATCATGGAATGGATTGGAAACTCATATGTATGACATCTGATCCAGCGGCCCATGGATATACATATGAAGAGGGGTTGTAATTTGGCTACCCTTAAGTGATCTACATTAATTCATGTGATTTTTTTAATATATTTTAGATTATCATCAATGAAAGTTATGGTTTTATTGTTGTTATCAGATTATGTTTATACATTTGTTTTCATATTTCTTAATTAGATGTTCTTGTCAAAGGATTTAGATCATTTTCACACGTTCTATATCATAATGAAGTACAATAGCTGACATTACATTATGTTTATTAGGTAATCTCAACTAATTTCTTGAAATTATGATGAGAATCAATATAATCTCAATCAAGATCCTCGATATTACATTTTAATGATAGAATAATCACATCAGACTCTTGATATTATGTTATGAGATACCATAATCTCAAGTAGGAAAATTTTTATTCTTAGCATCATATTGTAGTGTATGTTATGGGATATATTAATTCATGACATGATTCAAGCATGTGGTTTCTATACGACTCATAACATAGTAACGAATCCTACTATAAAGTATAATCCTCAGCACCTATTTTTGAAAAACAAAACCACATATCATAAATATGAAATTTTGAATATAGTTAAATATTATTCCTAATAATTGAGAGGCCATATCGTAGTCAAATATTATATATAATAAAATATTACAGATAAAATTTTAAAATGAAATTTATTATATGAGTTAAATCATAAAATATTACTCGTTTGAAATTTTTTAAATTTATTTATATTAAATTATAAAGAAAATTAATAACATGTAAATTATTTAAAAATAATAAAAAACATATTTTAGGGGCATTTATTAATATATAAAGATTTTATAAATTAATTAAATTAATTAAACAATTTTTCATTAAAAATTTATGAAAATATATTTTGTAAATATTAAGTGTACATGTTATAAATACCATTTAAAATTATTTTGATCTCCATGTGAATTATATATAATTTTATAATTTAAAAAAACTAGTGGGATAATTTGAAAAAAATTATCAAATATGAAATAAGGCCAAAATATAAATATTTATTATTTATTGGTCATAATTAATTTGAATTGTTGTAACAAAAAAGGGTCCTTATTTGGGTTTTTATTTAAACTTAATTCAAATAGATTTGGTAATGGATTTAATTAATGTTTAAATAATCCTTAATTGAATGATTTATATATATTTTTTATTGGGGGTACAGTTACGACAAAGCACACACACACTCATGCAAGTCCATATACATGGTGACTCATCCCCCCTGCCATTGAATGAGTACCTGATATAGGAACTTATTTATATTATATATTATATAAGTGGGTTGATAGAACACATACATGGTTTTTGAAGGCCCAAAATCATCCCATGAAGTATAGACCTGAGGCCCCTTACAATTTAGACTAGAAGCCCCATGGAATCCAACTTGAAGCCCTTATGTGTGTGTCTGTGTACGCTACTTGGAGAAGTTGTCATGAGGCTACCCTTGTTCACACATCATATTATATGTATGATGCTAGAAAAATCGATCATGAAGATTCCTCTCTACCTACTCTATTGTGAAATAAAGCACCTTATTCATCTGAGCCATAATCCGATGAATTGATCATCCTTCTTAGCATTTCCAAACCCTTCATCGAGGGGGGGCCTGTCATCGATGATCCAATCGACTGATGGTGTCGAACCTTATCGTCCCCCTAGACTATCATCGATAAGGGGTTCCTCATCAGCGCCACTAGGCATAATAAACCATTATTATTACCACCACTATATGGGCGATTCTTCTATAGTAATATGAAATGTTATTATTATAAGTATAACAAATTTTTATTCAAACTTATGGATTTTATTAATATATCAAGATGAAATTATATTTTTTTTACAATGAACATTTAATTTGAGAATTGCTCATAAATATTTATCTCATGTTTAAATATGTGAATTTTTTATTTATTTATGAATTGTACCCTTTTTATTATTCATGAATATAAATTATTTATATATTATTAATATATATTCAGTAGTTTAAGGTGTTAATCTACTAATTATAAATTTACAGTCATTTAATTACATACTATAAATGATACTATAAGATTTAATTTTCATATACCTTTTCTTTGGTTTGTCGTTGGACTTGTGAACATGAATTTAATTATAGAACATAGTGTTTATATATAATGTTTTAGGGATATGATGAATTCCATTTCCCCTTGAGTAAATTATCACTGGGAACTGGTACATTATTTCATACATTTTATTTCCCTAGAGGATTATTCCATGTTCTAGAATGGTGTTTCATGAAATTTTGTTTCTTTAGGATTACTCAAGTGGATATTTCAAATATCATAAAATTCTAAAACATTACATGAAGAGTTCATGTACATTATGCAAGAGATGCATTTGGATATGTGTATATACTTCTGGGTTCTACATCTGAGTGACTAATATGAACTAGTGAGTTTATTAAAGAGTGACACATTAATGTGATGTGAAGACATTACTTTAGGGAATGAAATAAGATTCCAGAAATAAATCAATAGAAACATGAAAACATAAATGGAATAACATGAAATAAGATAGTGAGATTTAATAACCTTAATATACTTAGTGTCAAATTCATTCCAAAGTAGTGATTTTCAAGATCACCATCATTCAGTATGGGTGGACCTAATGGTTAGGTGTCCATGTCAAACAACCCAACCTTGAAATATAAGGAAATTACATTTATTTTTAATAATAGTTTATACATCACACAAATA
The DNA here is from genome assembly GCA_963277665.1 of Viscum album. Classification (NCBI taxonomy): domain Eukaryota; kingdom Viridiplantae; phylum Streptophyta; class Magnoliopsida; order Santalales; family Viscaceae; genus Viscum; species Viscum album. The sequence goes on along the minus strand of OY728157.1, from coordinate 677,123,412 downwards.
TACCCCCAGATACTGTATTAGATAAGTTTATTTGGAAACTAGAACATAATCTCCTAACGTGGTGAATGATCTTCAACAACTCCCCTAATGATCCTCCCATTTTTTCCTACTTAAAACCTATCATTATATACTTAGGAAAAAAACATAAAAAGGGTGAGATGAATTTCCCAGTAAGGGACAAAACTTAGAACATAAAACATACCACAAACATAATAATGTAAAAACGTGAACATAAAATTTAAATATCAAACTCATGAATCATGAAATAAATCACGGAAGTACGTAAGGCATAGATCATAAAGCAACATTAGCCATAATAAAATAGTATTGAAATAAAACATGGAATTGTGGAAAACAAAGAAGCACAAAATATTATTACCATAGTAGCCAAGGCATTTCTTCCAAGACCGTCAAATAGAAAAAAGTCCATTACTAAACTAGGTTTAGCTGTCATTCTAGCCAAGCATTACTGAACAATACATACTTTTCATTACAACACTGTATTACTAAACCATATTACATTTTCATTCCATTCATGTCTATCTCATGAGAAATAAATCATTACCTAATGCATTTGTAAAAGATATAGGTCTCACCTATCTCGTAATTAAATCATTCTTATAAGTTCCAGAAAACATAAACCATTGACCATAGCATAACCCAAAGAGAAAAAAATGGGTTTCTTAAACATCATTCCATCATAACATAATCTATATAAGATTAATGGATTTCATAAAAAAACCATCATAATAATATTGAAATCAAATTAATAATTGGGATATAAACATTAACCAATTTCATCTTAGATGGAATTTTTTTTGATTAAATACTTTATTATTCTTCAAAAACGTTTTCCTTCCTCAAAATGACACACAATTTTAGAAAAATAATTTTATTTGAAAATAACATTGTAAGATTATAGAGTAATATTCAAATAAATAATTCATTATGAATATGTACAAATTAGTTCATTCTGTACAAGATAAAAAACTTTTTTCTCATACTTTTTCCTAGAAAAGTCAAAAAGTACCTTGTATTGAAAATGAAAAAAAATTTCTTTCATACTATTTAGTGAAAATTCGCCAATGGGTAAAACTGACATTAAATAAATATATAAGGATATAAAATGTATTTTTAAAATCTTATTTAGTAAACATGTACATGGATGATTAATAGACCACAGTAAATACTTATGAATAAACAATCTCAGAAAAAAAACAAGATTCTCAAAGTTAACTCGTATCTTAGGACCATTATGATTTGTATGCATATGAACCTCATATATAATGATTTAAATAATATTATTGATTTATTCCAGAATCAAAATCATTTTTATGATAATATTTATTATCATATTTTCATCCATTTGTTAGTAAAATTTCATTGTTACTCATTATTCAGGTATTAACAATTTTATGTTCTTAGGCATGTTTTTGTAGGATAAGTTCTTATTCCACCTTTTAAGTAATATTTATAAAATTTACATAATTGTATTAGTATAATATATATCATATTTATTCATTAAATATATTTATATAATCATGCTATAATGAGAATTTTGTATAATGAATCACATGACATTATGGAGATAATAAGTTGTACGTACGCAGGTGTGACAATATCGTTCCCATAATTATTGAATGGTTTTGAAGTGGTTATTGTATTGTAACTAATAATCAATATAATTTTATATTAACTATATATATATATTTATTAATTCCATAATTATAATCATCCATGTATGGTGGTGGTGAATAAATATATTACACCACGACGTGGAGACGGTAAGTCGTACGTACACACACATTGAGATTTCATTTTTCATAGGTGGGTAGAATTTGGAATATTGTTGTTTCATAACCATAATAACCTACAATTATATAATTAATACTGGAGTTATTATCTTAAAATGAAAAAACTCATGTGGTGAATTTATAATAAGAAATAAGTTGGAAATAATTGGTAAATGATATTACCTCTTCTTCGATGTGCCTCCTCTAAATATCCTCTTATAGCATAGAGATGGTCCTTGAAGAATACCACGACCTCTAGAATGTTTCAAGAGAAGTTTAGAATGTAAATGTGATGTTTTTTAGAGAAAATGGTATTTAGAGTTGTGATTAAAAGATAAGGAAGGGTACCATTTTTTTAAGAGAGGGGAGGGGCACCTTTGGAAAGTCTTGAAATATTAAATTATTAAAAATTCCAATTCAGTTTATAATCATCCCAAACTCATTTATTTAGAATATAAGGTGACTATGGGTCAAAATAATCTCATCCAATAAAATTTAGAGATGTATTGATTTTAATTTAATCCTTATCATTTTTATTTATCATTATTTAATCTATTTAATTTTATTTTTGGTAATAATATTATAAATATTAATTGGTTATAAATATTTACTTATGTGTTTCAAATTGTAAATAATTGGATAATTTATGAACTTTTAGACCATATGATTTTCACTTTGTAATTTTTAAATATTTGTGTGATTTTTAAATAATTTATTAAAATTTGGTTTCTAAAAAATATCAATAGTGTCAATTTTGACAGTAATCATTTATTTGAATTTAAATAAAATAAAAACATAAGATAAATTCAAAAAAAATTAATGCACTCATAAAATTCCATATCAAACTATAAATTCGTTTATCACATTAATTTGTTCATATGATATTCATTTTAATTTTTTAAAAACCATTTATTTGATATTTCTATCAATAAAATAATTTCTACATCACTATTGTGTCGTCATTATTTTCAATTATTTAATCACTAAAAATTATAAATAAATTAACATGAGGTAGATAATTGAATAATATTTCTTTAGATGATGTTGTTCTATGTTTTATCATATTGATCACTATATAAAAATTATTATACTTATAAGATACATGAGAGTGACATGTTGTCACCTTCTTTGTTTTAATTATAATTACATCACTTTCATGGAAGAAAGTCCAATAAATGAATTAATTATGACCCCCCATGTGATATTGGACGACTTTAATTCATCCAATATTATTTTTTCATGTTTTTGGTTAATTTTATTATCTTTATCATATTTTTAGTTACCCTAATTTACCAGATTTACCATTAACTATGGTAAATAAAAATTATTATATTTTTTATTCAAAATATCTAAAAAAAGACAATTATCCAATTAACATAATTTGGACCCTCTGATTCAAAATATTGAATCTTTTTTTTTTGAAATTCAAAACAAAAATGTTTCATTAATTAATTTTTAATTGATCCCTCTTGTCTAAACCAGAAAGCGAGTTTTAAAGAAATTAAAACAATCAAAATATTGAAATGTGTTTATGTCCAATTTAAATTTTAAATTAATTACAATGAACATAATTGAATTCAGTGATAACAATATAATCCAATTCAAATTTTAAACCAATTAAAAATATAATTTATCTATATAAATAAATTAGATGAAAAGGAATTTTTGAATTAAAATGCAGTATTTTTCACTGTTCGTTAAAATAGGGATTTTATCAAAAAATATAAAATTAAACCAAAGTAAATTTGGATGTCCCCATTCCATATAATTCATTTACATTTTCACATATAATATATAAATTTTTTAAAAACTAGGTTTAAAATTGGTGCCCCTTAAAATATGGGAAAACTGTGTTTTTTGAAAAAAATACTTCCTTTATCCAAAAAATGATTTTTTCTTATATGATGTTATTTAAAATACATAAGATGAATTTTAATGTCATAAAAAACAAAATTTGTTTAATACTATTCATAATTCCTAGTTTATATCCCATCAAATAATAATAATTTAATAATATATCATTGTTTAGTGAAAGTCGGTATTGCGTACAATGCAAGCTATCAATGAAGGTTTATCATACGTGTAATGAAAGACAAGAAATTGTTGTGTATATTACATGAAAATATGGTGTTGTGTATAGTTCATGATAATCTTGGTGTATTGTACAATAGAAGACATCAAATAAACTAAAATAATCTATCTCATAAAATCTTGGGATGTTACATTATACCCCCCTTAAAATTAATTTTGTCCTTGAAAATGTTCAGGGTTATAAAAGGTTTACAACTTGAAATTTTCATTCATATAAACCCAAATCATAAAAAGCAATATTAAAACTTCTTTTTAAAAAAGAAATTTTTGAAACATAATGATAACCCAAAGTAAATCATCATTGGGTTTCCACATAGGATAACATAGGTGGGAAGTGAAAAACATGGATTTGGAAGATAAATCTAACCATCATGTTTTGATGAACATTGATAGAGAACAATGTTATAAAAAGTTAACAACTAGAAAAAAATAAATCTGTGATAATTTAAGGGACCATCTGATTCATCAGATAACAAGGTACTAGGATAACATTTTTGGATTCATGAATATTTTCCTAAAGTAGATGAATTTTTCATAAGAATAAATACTTACCTGATTTCTATACGATCTCTCCATTGGTATCTCAGTGTACAATTTCAAATTCATCTCTTATTTAAAGAAATGAAGTTGAATTTTTCATTCCTGAAGTGTTATTATATCAGGCGATAGAATTATGGGTCATTCAATCGGCCTAAAAAATTATATAACCGGTTATAAATATGTATAAGTCCACCTATAATGAGATAATAAATTAATAAATAAATATTCAACATGAATATAACACATAAAATCCATAAATTGATAACATTACAATCCTTAAAGAAGTTAAAATATAAATCTTTAGAAAGATGTGAACTAAATCAAAATAACATTTATCTCCCATATCTCAAAATTTAGTTTTTGGTTGTCACATTCCAGACATTTGAATACCTTAATCATGTATTCTCTTAGTGAAAACATGAATTCTATCAAAATTTACTCATTTCGACCATCAAAAATACCAAAAATTCAATATACTCAAACAACTTTTTCCTTATATCAGTCCTGAGATCATTAATACTATCATACATCTCATTATCTCATTATCCATTTGTTGTGCGCATATCATGTCCTTTCCCAAAATATATGAATAACATTTCACTATTACCGATACCATATACTTATGGAAAACCACAATGGACCAATAAACATATATTCCAATATTATAAAATACCATAAAAGAGATTCTATAACACTATTTTTGAATCCCATTACATAAACACTTAATAATTCCACCACTTAGTTGTCATACACAATATCACCAATAGTGATTGCATGTGATGTACCTTTTTATTTGGTTTTAATAGGTTGTTTATGTTGATCATCATCAATGGCCCTTGGATTTAGGCATTGGTTTTCATAATTCCCCATTTCATTTCACTTGTAGCATTGAAGTGCGGGTGGTGAGTTATCTGTAGACTTTTCTCTATTCACATCATTAAAAACCTTTTTTCCATTAAGTTAGCACTCAAATTCTCAATAACCTTCTTTTCCACACTTAAAACAATATCTAGTCCCATTAAATAAAACCCACAATTCTTCTTTCCACACTATTTTATAAGGAAACATTCATCTTTATTTCACCGTTATTTTGAGATTTTCCTTTGAACTCTTTCTTTCATTTCTTGTCAAAACCATGAGATTTATATATAACACCAACTTTCACTTCTACCTAGATAGCACAATTCACAATCTATTCATAGCTACTAAAGTCTCTTATATATAATTCCATTATAATACTTGGTTTTAATCCAATGAAGAATCGATCAACATTACATTTAGATTGGATGATTAATCCAGAACCATGCCTTGCAAGTATTGTAAAATTTTACCTTGTTTGTACCAATGGATTTATCATCAATTTGCTTATACTTAAGGAAAACCTTTCCTATATTCTTTTAAATAATAAAATGGAAGTACTTGTTGAAAAATAATTTCTTGAACTCATTCCATTCCATGGATTCAATTTCATCTTGCTTCCTTGTTTTCTTGATTACATTCCACCAACGGTCTACTTCACCTGCTAAATAACAAACAGCCAAAATGCATTTTTCATGTTTCAACGAGTGAACGATGGAAAATATATTTTCAATGGTACTGATTCATTTTTCAGCCACAGGTGGATTAGAAGAACCACTAAAAGAAGGTGGATGTTGCCTCATGAAGGACTCAAAAGAATGTTATTCGCTTATCTACTCATTAAGAAGTCTAGAATAATTCATAGCTAGTGTAATTATAGAAATAAGATTTTTCATTCCATCTCCCACAAAATTTTGTTTTATAGGAGGAAAATTATTCCATTGATCATCAACACTGTTTCTTTGGGTTCTAACCATTGTCTAAAATCCAAAAATAATAGGGTGAGAGGAAAAAATCATACTAGGAAAACTACATAATATTAGGGGAGTACTTTCATTCTCTAACGTCTTAATTTTAATCCTAGGTTATTCATGATCATTACCATAATTATAGGATTGTAAACTATAGTTATAACTGGCCTTATGAAAATCCCAAGACCTACATTAAAAATATCTCTAGGGATCTCACAATGTTTTTTCATCCTAGTTGACCAAGGTTAACTAAACCTTCACTCTGATACCAACTCCCACAACCCAATATTGACATACATAGAAATTACATCTCTTTTATTGAATACTTAATATATTACACAAATATATTCCCAAAGTTTGTTTTAGTTTAGTGTCTTTGGAAACATGGAAAAAAATATTCTAACATGGTGAAAGATCCTCAATAACTCCCACAAAGATCTTCAGCTTTTATTTCCATACCTAAAATGTTTCTTTATATCCTAGGGAAATGAAAAGATAAAAAGGATGAGCTCAAATGATAATTAAATGTATTATTTGATAAGATAAACAATCTATAAACATAATAATGTAAAAAATGAACATAAAGTTTACATATCAATGTCATGAATCGTGAAATAAATATTGGCAGTATATAAGCCATAGATCATTAAAGAAATATTAACCATGATACAATAGCATCCGAATAAAAAATGGAACTGTGGAAAATAGATAAGCACAATAAATTATTTATATATTATTCAAGGAAATACATCCAAGACCCTCATATTTGGAAAATATCCATTACTTACCCAGGTTTACTTGTTGTTCTTGCTTTGCATTATAAAACCAAATTTTCCTTTTCTTCCAACCCTGTGTATATGAACCATATATATTAATCATTCCATTCATGTATATATCATGATATAAAAATCAATACACAATTTGTTAGAGGGAGATATAGGTCTCTACTATATCAAAAAGAAATCATTCTTACGTGTTCCCCAAAACACAAAAATTCACCATAGCATAACCTAAGGAACAAAAAAATGGTTTCTTAAACTTCATTTCATTATAACAAGATCCATATAATGTAAATGGATTTCATAAAAATAATTCCATTATAAACACAATCAAATCAATGTAATAATAGAAATAGAAACAAAATCTATGTCATCTAGGATGGAAAATAATTTTCATAAAACACTTGATATCAATTCTAGAGGAAAATATCATTTCTTCTTTAAAAAAAATTCCTTCCTCCAAATTCCACACAATTTTAGAAGAAATAATTGTATGTGAAATTAAAATTGTATGATTATAGGGGAATATTCAAGAAATAAGGCAATATGATAGCGTAAAAATTTGATCATGTTTTACAAGTTACAAAAACATTATTCTCGTAATTTTTCCAGAAAATTCAAAAATTACATCATACCAAAAATAAAAAAATTTATTTCATTCATACCATTTTCTAAAAATTCACTAATGGGTAAAATAGAGTTCAAAAAATATAAAGATATAATGAATATTTCGAAATTAATATTTAGGAAACATGGACATCGATGATAAATATACCCCAGTAAGTACTTACGAATAAACAATCTCGGATAAAAATAAAATATGCAATGTTATCCCTTACCTTAGGTCTAATATGCTTCATATATATCTGAAACTCCTTTATAATGATTTAAATAATGTTACTTCTTAATTCCAAAATCATAATCATTTTTATGAAAATATTTATGATCATATTTTCATCTATTTGTTTGATCGTTAATACAAAATCATAATCATTTTTATCATAAAATTTATGATCATATTTTCATCTGTTTGTTAGTAACATTTCTTTGTTACTTGTTATCCAGGTATTAATTGTTTTACATTCTTATGTATGTTTTTTCGGATAAGTTATTATTACTATTTCTAGGTAATATTTTTATCATTTAAAACAAGGTATTAGAATAATATATATCATATTTATTCATTGAATTAATTTATATAATCATTCCTTAATGAAGAGTATATATAATGAATCTCATCGCACTGTGGAGACGGTAAGCCATACGTACGCACAAGCGATGATATCTTACCCATAAGTGTTGAATGGTATTGATGTGGATGGTGTATAGTATCTCAGAATTAATATCATTTTATATTAAAAAATATATATTTATTAATTCCACCATTATACCCATCCATGTAAGGTGGTGTTGAAAAATGGATTACACCATGTCGTGGATATGGTAGGACATACGTACGCACACATGGTGATTTCATTTTTCATTGGATGGATTGAATGTGGAATATGGTTTTTTAATAATCATAATATCCTCTCAGCATATAAGTAATTATAGAGTGAGTACTTTATAATAGAAACACTCATGAGGATGATGTATAAGAATAAATAAGTTTTAATGAATCGGTAAATGATATTACCTATTCCACGACGTGCCTCCTCTAAATTTCCTCATAGATTTATAGAGTTGGTCTATGAAGAAGTCCAGGACCTATAGAATGTTTGTAGAGAATTTTAGAAGGGAAATGGGTAGGTTTTGTCCAAGAAAAAGAGATTTAGAGGTGTTATTAAAATAGAAGGAGTAGTTCTATTTTATAAGAGAGGGGAGGGTAACCTTTGGAATGTCTTGAAATATTAATTTATTATAAATTAATTTTCAGTTTATAATGATTCCAAACTCATTTATTTCTAATCTATGATTAGTATGGGTCTAAATCCTCTCAACCAATAAAATTTAGACATGTTTTAATTTTATTTCAAACCTTATCATTTTTATTTATCATTATTTAATCAATATAATTTTATTTGTGGTAATAAAATCCTAAATATTAAATGGTAAGATATATTAACTTATGCTTTGTTAATTTCCTATAATTGGATACTTTATGATATTTTAGAGCATATAAATTTCACTTTGTAATTTTTAAATGTTGTTAGGATTTTTTAAATAATTTAATAATATTTTTTTTTATAAAATATCAATAGTTTCAATTTTGAGACTATTTATTAATTTTACTTCAAATAAAATACACAATGAAGTTAAATTCAACAATAAAATATTTAATACTCTCCTTAAATGTGACAGTAACCTAAAAATTTTTTGGATCACAACAATTAGTTCATATGATATTCATTTTAATATTTTTAAAACCATTTATTTTATGTTTTAATTAATTAATTAATTAATATATGATTATTATGTCACCATTAATGGTAATTATTTAATATCTAAAAATTATAAATAAATTCACATGATTTATATAATGTTATTATATTTTTTATAGTATTACTTTCTATTTTTTATCATGATTATCACTATATTAAAATTATTATACTTATTAGATATATGAGAGTGACATGTTGTCACCATCTTTGTTTTAATTACAATTACATATCTTCCATGGAAAAATGTCCATTAAATGAATAAATTATAACCCCTAGGAGATATTTATATAATTTAATTCATCCAATAGAAATTTTTAGCTGTTATGGTAATTTTATTATCTATATCATATTGTTAGTTACCCTAATTTACCCAATTTACCTTTAACTGTGGTAAATAAAAATTACCGTATTTACTATTCATAATGTAAAAAAAATTAAAAGTATACTATTAAAATAATTTAGACCCACTAATTCAAAATATGGATTCCATTTTTAAAAATTAAAAACACAGACATTGCAATAATTAATTTAAAATTAATTCCTGTTGTCAATACTAGAAAGTGGGTTTTTAAGAAGTAAAAAACTATCAATAGATTGACATGTGTTTATGTCCAATTTAAATGAGAAATTTCATATAATTATCTACATTGGATTAAATGATAAAAATATAATCCAATTATACATTTAATTCATTTAAAAATGTAATCTAACTAAATAAATAAATTATATGAAAGGCAATTTTTAATTAAATTGTTGTATTTTAAATATTCATTAAAATATGAATTTTTTCATAAAAATACCAAAAATTCTTACAATGTAAATTTTTATGTCCCTATTCCATATAAATAATTTATTTTTTCAAATAGAATATATAAAACTATTAAAAACTGGATTTCAAATTGGTCCACCATCGAAAGGCATTAAAATACATTTTTTTTAAAATACATCTTTTATACAAAAATTGAATTTTCTATTATATATTGTTCTAAAAAATACATAAGATTATTTTTAATGTTATAAAATAAAGTATTTGGTTATAAATATTCATAATGGATAGTTTATATCTCATTAAATAATAATATTTTAGTAATATATCATTTTCTAGTGGAAATTGGTATTGCATATAGTACAAGCTATCGAGAAAGGTCACACTTGTGTGTAATGCAAGCGAAGTTAGTGTTTTTTATACTGCAAGATAATATGGTGTTGCATATAGTAGAAGATAATATTGGTGTAGCGTGCAACCTATGAAATCAAATAAATTAAAAGGAATATATCTCATAAAATCTCAGGGTGTTACACCATGAATTTTACAATTTATATAAAGAAAGTTTTGAGGTGACACAAATGGATAGGGGTCTTGTTAATATCATTTTAATTGGGTGACACATATCTAGGAAATACAAGAAAAGTTATGATACTATAGGAATGCAGATGAGTGATTCCATATGGTGGATTAGGATAAAATGTTATCTATTAACCTATAGATGAGTCATATATGATATGATTGACAAGTTTTGTCTTCCTAATATAGTCAATAATTTTTTACCATAACAAAATGATGTATTTGTTCATGAAATATGGATATCAAATCACTAATGGGTATGATGAACTGAAAAGGTGTCATCATCTTAGTGGGATCATGTTTAATTAAACTCCTTATCAAGTGGTAATAAATTCCTGATAAACATATGATAAAAGGTTATATTATAGATAATAGCATCAACATCATCATTTTTAACATTATTATTAATCCATTGGATAGATAATCATAATGTAAGAAACCCTTAATATGGGTTTCTTAAGAAAAGTTCATAAGAATAAAAATGAAGTTCTATGTGCTAATGTAACACCTTTCTGAGTAACATACTTTTTATGTTGTTCAATGGGTGAATCTAGATTCTTATAAAGCATGGAATGATTAAATTAAGGCATTAAAGGTATTAGATGTTAATGGAACTTGGGAATTTTAGCCATCATTTTATACTCAATATGATTGAGTATAATAATGAATTCATGCGATTTTACATTTACTTAAGTATTTTTTTAGTTGATAAATTCATCTTGTTTTAATCAATGGAAATTCTCTAGATATGTGATGGAATTCAATAAATCCTTACTAGTATTATTATGTATTGAGAATAGATGAATTGCATATATAATATCTGATTTTTTGTGCTTTATATAAATTCCATGTGGGTAAATGTTCCATCTGAAAGAAATAAAGTTAGTTGGAAATTCCAATAAATTTTCTTCTGGTAGCGGATTAAGGTCCTTGAATCCTAAAGATATAATCATGAATGATTAATGACTCTAATATGGAATTGATCGAAATCTTGAAGAATTTTTGTAAATTCCATGAAATTCACAAATTAGGTATCAATGTTATAGAAATTGATTCTTTTATTTTGAGGCTTATGTGATACCAACTATATATTTTATAAGTGTTGTTAATATACAAGAATTTAGAATCAATGTATGAATTGAAAGATCCTATTTTGTTCATTCAAGTGATGAAGTAATATTTGAAATATCATACAATTGAATGTAAATTTATTTATCAATTAGGTGAATCTAAGATAGGATTTGTATCTTCATCTCGTTTTCCTTATATAAAAAGAGAATTTATTCACATATAAAGAGTTTTTGTGAAGAAATATGAGATGGTGAATTATATACAAATGGATTATGATTCATCAGATTCCCTATATTTTTTAAAAAAGTTACAAGGATAAAATTTTTTTTTCTAGGATAAGTATTTTATCAATTTTTTTGATATGAGGGAAGATGCTCCTACTACCCATCAGTGAAATGTTTTAATACATGCATCTTTTCAAATGAAAATTCTATAAACACATATAATACCATATGTCATGTGGAATCATTATTTTATTTTTTTAAAAAAAATATTAAAATGAAATAAGTAATATTTATTGTCACAGTGGAGTTTTTTCATCTTATAATGATATTATAATGAGAATAAAATGTACAAGATTCTGGTGAGAGTAAGTTTGAGCATAAAAAAGTTCAATGTCAACAAAATAATAATTATACTAGACAAAATGTATAGTGGTTTTCACTCTATATACCAAATAATTCAGGATATGTGATGGCGATGAAAAAATATATAAGGTTAAATTTAGTTACATTGATAAAGTGAATATCACTATTTCCAAAATGATTATGCCAATAAAAGTGAATGTCACTTTGTTCTAAAGTATATTAATATGTGATGGTAAGAAATAATATAAATATTAACTTTATTTAAATGAAAATGTTTTATGGAATGGGGATTTAAATATTATGATGCTAAATATAGAAATAGTTCTATGAGGGTAACTAGAAGTAAACCTGGTAACATTTGATACTCTGAAGTTTAGGAGTTTCAATATGTTCAAGGAGTTGAACATTAGTAATATGATACCTAAAACTCACCATTCTTCAAACATTATTTCTTCTTATATTCTAATAAGAAAATATTTTAGTGGATTATTTTTACCATATGATCTCATCGAGATATGGTCGGAATTATATATATATTTAATAGGTTAAAAAATCCCTAGATTGTGAAACAAACAAATTTATGATTTGTTAGTTTATTATATATGATATTATAGATTGGTTACTATTTTGGGTTTTATTAAATATTCTCAATAGTGTTTTAAGAATATAAAAATCAACATATTAATGAAAAATTCAAATTTATCATTATTTCATGATAGTTTAATATATGTATATATAGATATACAATTCATGAAATGCGATGATAATTGACATCTCAAAGTATGACTTTCAATTATCAGTAAATGATGTTTTCCATAGATTATTATAGGTCATGAAGAAATTTTAGGTTATTGTGTGTACGATTCATGTATGAGATGAAGAATATGTACATGAGGTAGAAAAAGTTTTTTTGTGCATCGAATTACCCAACAGGTATACTACATTGAGTCTCGTACACAATGTCTCTAGAATATAATGGTTGCATGGATTATATTTTTTCTTCATTACCTATGGATGGTGAGATACCAAGCATAAGAAAATTAGTACATTGATACCTTTTATATTAAATACATTATGGATTAGATAATTTGGTTTTGGTTGGGTATGTTACTCATCATGTTGTCAGTTATAGCATAGCTAAGATGAAAATTTTCATCTCATATAAATATTATGACATTTGGAACCTCAATTTCGATATATTGGGAAGTTTTTTTTCTACTCCTAGATAGTATATTTGATTTTATTATCTATTTTTATGAGGGGAATGTGATGTTCTCATCCATAAAAGTTAATGACATGTGATGTATTCATTGATGATGTGAATATATACCCATAGAGATAATAACATATGAGTCTCTAATATGAGATTGACATACATTGTGTCCCGTGGTAACTCATTTTCTTGGAAAAAGGAAGCATATGAGGGTAATTCTAGCATAAGATGTTCCATGTGGAAAATAATGGAAAAAACCCATATACCCATAGTTTAGAACCTTTGGTATTTCCCTTAAGATTGGGGGTATAGCCTATACCCATGGCTTTAGGAACCATGTCCTTGAGAGCCATCGAGATAGACTTATACCCATGTTTCATAAACTATTGGTGTAGGAAATTTCGTTGGAAATAGATATAGCCATGGTTTGAACAGACCGTGGGTAGAGACCTATGACCATATTTTGACCAAACTGTGGGTATATGGATATATTTAAAATAAAACCTCCTTATATTAGATCCCAACACCTTCTGTATACACTGCAACAACTTTACCATTATCCAACAACACATTTCTTATTCTTATGTTCCAAAAAATATGTGTATATATAAAAATATATTTATATTAAATTATTATTTATTATTATTATTATTATTATGTAAAAATAATTGTCCAACTAACACCATTGGTTTGGTAAAACCATGGGTATAGGTCCTTATTAAAAAAATTCATTCACTTAGATTTGATCCCAGCACCATCCACCAACACTCTAATGAATTTATCACTATCCAACAACACATTTTTTCATATGATATGAAAAAAATATATATTTAAAAATATAAAGAAGTTATATATATTAAATTAGTTATTATTATTATTATGGGAAAATAATGAACCAACCTATACACATGGTTTGATCAAAACATAGGTATAGGTTTTCCAAGAAAAAATCCTTGTGTAACCAATTTCCATAGTTTATAAATTCATATGTGTATGGGTAACCTATGGCCATTATTTTTGTTGAACCATGTGTATAGTTCCTTCTCGATAATGTTTTCCCCATGAAACATATTCCCGTGGTTTTAAAAAACTGTGGGTATAGGGGTGACCTATACCCATTGTTTTTGTAGAACCTTGGGTATAATTCCTTCCCATGATTTTTTCCCATGAAATATATTCCCATAGCTTAAAAACTCATGGGTATAGGTGTGACCTATACCCATGGTTTTTTGGAGAACTATTGGTATATAAATGTTTTCAAGTAACGGAACACAAGTATAGAGATACCTTTTTTATAGAGATCTTGTCAGATCCCTTTATAACATTGGTAGCATTGATTATTTTCTATTGGATCCTCCTTTCTTATATTTAGGGATATAGTGAGTCATATTTATTGTAGATGAAATAAAGTATTGTGGGGTCACACTTTGTGTTTGATATAACGGGGATTGATTTTGAATTAGATATCTTCCTTAAACATTTTTCAGAGTTTAATCTAAAATAGTTTTCGATGGTTATTGATAAGGTATTAAAAATATATATAATACGAAGTGAAATTAATAATATATTTTCAAATGATTTTTGGAATTTATCAAAAAAATTAAAATATATACAACAGATTTTTAGAAATGATTTCATGAGGTATCATATACGATATGATGTATAATGGAATGGAATAAAGTATTATAGGATTTTGTGTGTGTGAGATACTGAATGAAATATATTCCCTAAAAGAAGTTATAATTTTCAATTGGTATGAAATTTTAAGGCCATATAAATCTCAACATGCATGATATGCGTATCTCTTTCATAGTATACAGTTGAGGGGTTTTTATAAGATCATAAAAAGTGTCTTCATTCACAGTATCATATTCATCCTGAGAAATCATAATGTATAATTAGAACAAATTTCTATGTTATAACATTGTATTTTTTTAGTAGGATGGAATGATGTTTTATTCTAGTGTCTTCCACGTAATCTATCATTTAATGTCCATTATATGATATGTAATGGATAGAATTAAATGCACAGATTAATTTATAAGATATATTAAGAGATCATTGTATTTACTAATGTGTAATAACACATGAGTAAATGAATGAATCACCGAGGATCATCCTTATGTGTATTTAAATACAAAATCCTTATGATAGTAGTTGTGTATGTTTCTTGAACTATGCTATGATGGTCCACCCTGAAAACTCTAAAGTGATCTGTTCTTCATCCTTAGTATACCAATGTGATAAACATCATGGAATAGAGGTGAATCCCACATGTGTGACTTGTAGTTCAACAACCTATGGATATAACCATAAAGAGGGTATATCATTTAGTAACCCTTTGGTGATCTAAATAAAACCATAATATGGTTAGAATATATTTCATAATTTATTTGATGAAAGATACAGTTTTATTAGAGTTCTTAATTTTTTACACATTAATTTTTATTCATGGATTATCTTGGGATGGGATTTAGATGGATTTTTCATGTTCTATATTGTGTTTCTGGACCCCTAGAAATACCTTAACTGTATTGGTATAATTGTTTGCTATGTATCATGTTATGATGTAATTTATATTTTGAAATACTATTTTGATAACATATTTTTAGGTCATTTTTGGAAGACATGGAAAGACTGAAGATATTTTAAAAGAAATATTATATCTTCCCATATTTATAAGAATCCCAAGCTTATGTTATTTGAAAATGATTGGTCATGAAATTTAATGAATCCAATATTATATTTTGCACTTTAAAAATAAATTTGTTTATTATTTTGTTAGTGGATTATAGATTTGAGGTTAGAATATGGATAAACCTCTAATTTTTTTCATTGTGTTAAAAATAGTCATATCACCTGATTAAAAATTCATGATTAACATGTCATAATAGAAATATTACTACCTATTAAACCCATAATGTTTCTAAATTCATTGATTTGGGATGTTTTTATCGAAAGATCAAATTTATTGGAATATAGTTTTATTGAAACTATAGACTATGATGCACTGGTTACAATATAAAAAAATGTTCTAAATTTATGTAAATTAGAAAAATAAGTCACTTGACCACATTTGGTTCAATAAATCATTTTATATTATATTTTTTATATTATGAAAAATATGAATGTTTGGTACTTTATCGACGGATACACCCATATGAGAGATGCATATAAAAATTGGAGAAGAAGGTACATAAAAAAGAATCAAATAAAGGATCACTTAAATATGAGTACTTCTATGATGAACTTTTATATTTCTTCTATTATTATTTTCAATATTAATATCCTTTAAAATATAATAGAATACTTCTCAATGAATAAAATTATAATTATGTCATATACCATAGATTATTTTTATTTAATCATCATGATCTTGGATTTGGTAGTGATCATGAATGATGACTTTCAGATGATGAAAAACATATAGATCTTATATTTGTTCTACTCAATTATGAAGATATTAAATGATTTTTGTAGTAAGTGTTAATTTTACATAATTTTTATAAAAATAATTTTAATTTTAATTTATATAATTTGTATTATATATTATATGATGATCATATCAAAAATAAATTCCCACAAATTGCCCCTAATATTATTGAATATTGTTGACAACATAATTATCCATGCAGGATTGAAATATTGTTAAGTTGAATTATTTTCCAAAAAATATATAAAATAATTTTTTATTATTATTAATTTTTTTTTATTTTTTCTACTTATTATAACTTGGAAATAAAATTGATAGTTGATTATTTTCACTCTGTAACCCACCAACTAAATTGTTCTGATACATTTATGAGTACGTGGACAATATAATTCAATTTCATAAACATACATAGAGAATAAAAAAAATATGAAAGGTAATGTTTATTTAAAATGATCCCATAATAAAAAAAAGTGAGGTTGAAATTAGTGGTGTATTATATGAAATAATTGAGTTATATTTTCTAGGATAGAATCATGTAATAGTTTTTAATATTCATTGTTTTGATACTGATCGGCGGTTGAAAATTCATCCATAATGTGGAGTAGATGACATCAAATATAATGTTATTCTTGTAGAAAATATATTATTTATACTGAAACATAAATAATATAATGTTTATTATTCAAATTATTGTATTGCCTTAAGAGATTTATAGAACTTGTGGTGTGTAATAAAAATGAAATCTCATGAAAATTAGTTTATGGAAATTGAGTTTGGTTTTGTGTCAGTGAAAATATTTTAATATTTCATTAAAAAATCACCAAAATACTTCTCTTACTTAGAGAGTTGTAGATATCAAACATGTGACCTGACATTTTATGGCCCTTAGTGTTGATATTGTCAGTGATGCAGCTGATGAATTTGGAATAACAAGTAAAAATGAAATAAAATATCATATATAAATTAATGCTTCTGGAGAGAAAGATGAAGACATTGACACCAATGAATATAAATAATGCTGTAGTATTTAGTTCAATACAAATATATTAGGTTTTTTATTTGGTAATTTTATTAAAAATTATTTTTAGGTACCATTATTTTCTATAATTTTCATTCAAAAAAACTGTTCCATAATTTCAAAAGTGTTTATATTTTTATATTGAATTATGAAATTATTATAAAATTATTTATATGATTCAAATGTCTCATGAGTAGTTTGATAAGATGATATATATATTAACTAAGAATAAGATACTGGGTGATGATCCTTTTGGTTTGTATGTCGAGGTTGTTGATGTGGAACTCTAGGGGTCAAGGCCTTTGGTGATTTATGATTATAGGTTCTCATCTGGAGCATTACTCATATATTAAATTTGAATCTAATAAGAGGACTTGTGTTCAAATATGAATTTTATTTGGTTTTAATATAATTTCATTTTTTAATTAATTGTGTTACAAATTATTCTTATTTTCATTGTTTTTCACATAATGTAACTGGCCAAGATAGTGTTATCCAAAGGAACTATTTTTATTTCATGTGGATGTCATAGGATTAGGTTATTACGGAAATTAATCATTTCATGTTTGAGTTTTGGATGGTAAATATAAATAAAAAATTTATTTTATTTTATATTTATAAATATATAAATTTTATTAATTTAATACATTATATAATATTTATAGGCTTCATGGTCTACTATTGGAATGTTTTGGAGACCCTCTATTTAGGAGACAATAGAGGATTTTATGCATGATCATTTCCATTAATTTTCATATAATCTTAAGAGGATATCTATGAAGAGAACATATGTGTCTCTCTTTGATGATTTTTCATTGTCACATTGACCTGATTATATCCCCACCTAGGAATGGGATGGATTTTAAACTTTCTAGATAGGTGATACTTTCAAGGGGGAGATCATTTTTTAGTCAAAAATTCAGGAGTGATAGGATGTCACACACAAAGCTAAGAATCAATGTTTCAATATACACCATCAAAAATTAGTAAGTAATATAATTTAATAATTTATATATATCATTAATTGAAAATTTATATAATATTTTATTTAGTTTTCAGTTACATGATCCATTTTATATTTTGATGTGTCTAAGAGGATGTACACCGACATTAGTACTGAGTCAATTGTCGGTGTGTTATTATGAAAAAATATGAATAATTTTTTTATTATATTAATGAAATATAAATTTTATCTTTTAATTTTTATTTATATGATTGTAGGAGACATATGAAACAATGACTTCTCAGATGCAACAATGTATGGACAAGATAGATGGTGGGGATGATGCATCATGAAATTCATGTTTTGATGAGGCGATTTGGTTTTGGGATATGGGGGTAGAATTAAAAAAGGATTGGGGATTAGTGTAAGAACCCAGGTTTTAGAACGGGTCAAAATCTCGACCCTGTTTGAATTTTTAACGTGTTTCTGAGGAAACAGGAGAAACTGAGAATTTTTGGAAGTATCCAGACTACACATCGTGTACTTTAAGTACACACCGTGTATATGTTAATCAAGTACTGGCCGAGTGCTCACCGATTACATGTCGTGTGATGACTGTGTAGAAAATTTCTTACTACACGGCATGTAGTTTTTGACACGCCATATACCCTTGACCGTGTGGATACCACTCATGGCGTGTAGGCGTGTTGGCCGGGTATATTTTTTTAAACCAAGAACACGCCGTGTTCCATTTGGACACGCCGTGTTTTCTAGCCGTGTATGTGGGATATACATGGAGTGTGGGTAAGTCGGTGAGGAAGAGAAGGGAAACCAAGTACATGCTATGTACCCATAGGTACACACCGTGTAATCGTGTCGGAAGGTTTAGAAAGTAAGTCTACCGAATTCCAGATGCCAAATGAATAGTTAAATGATATAGAAGGCATGTAGTCATTAAGTACACACCATTTACTTTCTTGTTTTGTGTTAAAATGTGCAGTAGCCTCATTTTGATGAAGAACTCACTTATTTCGCCCGGTTTCACAAACCAAGATGGTCAGAGCTTCAATCCTCTCCCGGATCATCATCCAAACTCCGTTTCAATCACATATTGTTCCATTAGAACACCCTCGTTATGGCCTCAATTCCTCTTGATCTGTTTTGTTTGATATCTGTTCTAGAAAGAGTTATAGGGGTTTGAGCAGTTTTGACTCTTTTTTACATCTACCGCATTTTAGACCGAATTAGAGGTTGTTACAGGAGGAGTAGCATTGTATGAGTCTCATGTAGGTGGTGTATACCTCTTTCTGTGTTTTCGTAGTCATTTGGGTGGCGCAGCCTTCCCAACGTTTTCGGGTATTTTGAGCGGGACCCGTTTTATCTGTTGTTTCATATTGAATTGATTTTTGGACCTATGGGATGCCATTGGGTATGCCCTGTTACCTGTTTTGCTTTAGCGAGGCTAGGCAAGAGGCCATAGCTCATCGGGGAATTTTTTCTGAGGGATGTAAAAATGGTTATATTTGATTTATACTATTATAAACTATTGATTTTGAGTTATTAAGCTTGATATATTGTTAGAGGAATTCCAGACCTCAGTGACGGTATGGGATAGCACCTTGCGCAGTGCAAATAATCTATTTAGAATGTTTTTCCTGATTATGTGTTCTGTTTAAATATGTTGTATATGTGATTGCTGAATTGCATATTTTAGACATTTGGGGTAGTGTTGGGAATGGCCCGGATATTCTTGAGTTATGCTGATTATAGGTTGGGCTTGGCCCAGGTTACTTTGGGTGGCTTTTGACCATGGGATTGGGTGTCATGGATGTCGGCTTGAGGCAGTATGACTATCAGGTTGGGCATGTCCCATGTTACTTGGATGGAGAGGCCATCGAACATGAGAAGCATGGTCGCAAGGAAACGAGGTGTCATTTGTGTGGTGTCTTAGGTACTATTTTTTTTTATTACAGCTCTCCCCGAATTTTGAGTAGTGTGCACACACAGATACTCCGTGATGAGGTGTTTTTGACCACTCGTGTGGGTATAGGACCCCGTAGATGTGGTTTAGGTACATTGGTTGGGGGTGCTTGTCATAGAAAGCCACGTGGGAGGTGAGGAGCCTTCATAGTATAGCATTGAAGCTTTCGGGTTGGAGGGCTAAGGCTCTCCATTGTTTGAGGGAAGATATCATTGTCCCTCCAGTTACGTTATTTGAGGGCAGACATCACTGTTCCTCTGGGCTACTTCTTGGGCGTACCTTCGGTACGTCAGTACATGAGACACGAGGTGTCAGGAGGCACATGGTACTGGGTTGTTACTTCTTGGGCGTGACATCAAGATGTCAGTACTTGAGACATGAGGTGTAGGGTGACACATGGTGCTGGGCTACATGATAGAGATTTCGGCGTTGGCCGAAACAGGTGACACTCCATGGTGGTTGTTGAGCACAAGTGGATTTTGTCTTTATTTGTGCATTGTTCTGTTACTACTATTCTTATAAATGGATGCCTTCTTAAACACTTATATTATGTATGCACCATTGGGTGGTACCCTATTTAGATTTGCCTCACACCCTTCACGGGCCCTTCGGGATGCCTGCAGACTTTATGTATTTATGTGCAGGAAAGAGGCTAGCTTCAAGAGTCGGGATGCGTTAGTTGTATCATGGAGATGGTATGGACCTTGATTTCTTACCTATCTCGAGTTACTCTGTTTTGTTTTCATTACTTGTATTAGTGTGATTACCTATTGTAGCTACAGTTGTTTAGTCATCAGCGCCTTTTTATATTAATATATATATAACCTACTTTGGATGCATTTTTTGTTTCTCAGTAGTAGTTACATGTGATCATAATGTTGTTGTGTTTATTTCCGCTGATTTTTTTTTTATATTTATTGTTTTTTCTGTTTATTGATATTGAATGTTCTTCCACTCTACGGGTCTGGTTCTAGTCTTCTGAGTATTTTATTCTGCTACGTCTTTTCTATTACACTTGGACCAGTACCATTATTATTGTCCTCTGAGAGGTTATAACCTCCCCATTATACCTAAAATACCCTCACTTCTAGTTGACAGCCTTTGGATTTTGGGGAGGTGTTCCTAAGGTAGTAGTAGCTGACCTTTTTAGCACTGTTCGAGTGGCTGTTCGGGTCTGGGTCATTACAATGTTGTATCAGAGGATTTCTTGATAGGGATTTATTAGTAGAGTTTTACTAGCTACTAATGAAATTGAGACTTCTCTTTTTATTTCTACTGGTTTTATTATTTGGGATATGGTAGACTGGAGATAGGTTATTGCTGTAAATGGGTTTTTATCTTGTGATTGGGTGCCTGAAGCCCCAGGTACGAGGGATGAAAAAAGTTTCCTTGGGTGGGAATTGATGTTTTCTTTTTTGTTCAGATTACATTTTCTATGATTTCCACCTCAGTGGCTCACTTGGCATGTGATGTTATTGATTGTTATATGTGACCCTTGGCCTAGTGCGGTAAGGAGAATTAGACCTTGTCGTGGTATGGACATGATTTTTTTCTTAGCTTTTGGTAGGCACAATTTTAGGGTATTTCAATTTCATAACTACACGTATTCTTTATGAAGTGAAAATACCATGTGAATAAAATCAATTTCCATGCTTAGTATTCTTGAACTGTAAAAAGGTGAAATTAATTATAGAATTTCTTATTATTGAAATGTGTATGTCATGATTTATATGTATATAATTTCATGTGGTAGGATATTTGGGTCTGGATCTTATTAGAGCAGGTAGGTACTATCTGTTGAGTTGATTTTGATCACCAAGATTGGGCGACTCGGTCATCATTTAGAGGCATGTCAGTTTTGAGTGCATGTGATGCACATGATCTATGTGGACTGACTAGAATCTAGTCATTGGGTTTGGAACCATATCAGGTGCATGATATATTGATATATATATGTATGTATGATATGTGTAGCATCGATGCATCGAGGATGTGGGTTACTTGAGATGAATTGGGCATCGGGGCATCGAGGATGTGGGTTACTTGAGGTGCTATGAACCAAGACGTCATGGAGGCGGACATCGATGCGGTGCGGGACGACATGAGGGGGGTGCCAATGAGGCGCAGGAGTGATGATGTGTCACAGAAGGACTGTGCGTCCAGAAAATAAGTTAGTAAACCTTGTTTTCTTTGTGTTTTTTTTTGTTGAGACTAGTTTAGGAGAATCCTAAGTTGGGTAGCCCCTTGAAGAATTTAGCTGGGACCTTTGAAACTAGGGAAGTCCATGTTACCTTGACCAGGTTGGTGTGTTTGGTGACATCTCCGGGTTTCGTTTGATAGCTCATGGATGAGCTATATTAAGGTGGGGAGATTTTGAGAACCCAGGTTTTTAGAACTATTCAAAATCCCAACCCAGTTTGAATTTTTGAATTGTTTCTAAGGAAACTAGAGAAACTGAAAATTTCTGTAAATTTCAAGAATATACGCCATGTACTTTAAGTACACGCCGTGTATATGTTAAGCATGTAACAAATGTGTGCTCACCGAGTACATGTCGTGTGATGACCGTGTCGAAAATTTCTTACTACACAGCGTGTAGTTTTTAACAAGTCGTGTACCCTTGACAGTGTGGAGGCCACACATGGCGTGTAGGCCTGTTGGTAGGGTAGATTTGTTTAAACCAATAACATGTCATGTTTCCTTTGGACATGTAGTATACTCTAGCCATGTATGAGGGATATACATGGTGTATGGGTAAGTTGGCGAGGAAGAGAAGGGAAACCAAGTACACGTCGTGTACTCATGTCGGCAGGTTCAGAAAGTAGGTTGTTGGAATTCCAGCCACCAAATAAACAGTTAAATGATATACATGGCATGTATTCATGAATTACACTCCTTGTACTTTCTTTTTTTTGCATTAAAATAGGATGTAGCCTCGTTTTGAGGCAGAACTCAATTATTTGGCCTGGTTTCGTGAACCAAGTCGGCCAAGGCTTCAATCCTCTCCCAGATCGTCATTTGAACTCCGTTGTGATCACAGATTGTTCCATCATATCCCCCTTGATAAGGCCTCAATTCCTCTTGAGCGATCTTGTTTGATTTGTGTTTTAGAAAGAGTTATAGGGGTTTTAGTGGTTTTGACTCTTTTATAGATCTACCATTTTTTAAGACCGAATTATAGGTTGTTACTGTGGGAGTAGCATTGTATGAGTCTCAGGTAGGTGGTGCATACCTCCTTTTGTATTTTCATAGTCATTTGGGTGGCGTAGCCTTCAGCGCATTTTCAGGTATTTTGAGCGGGACCCATTTTATTTGTTTTTTCGTATTGAATTGATTGTCGGACCTATGGGATGCCTTTGGGTATGCCCTGTTACCTATGTTTCTTGAGTGGGGAGGGGCGAGCGGTCGTAGCTCATCGGGGCATTTCAGGTGGGGGATGCGAAATTGGTTATATTTGATTTATACTATTATAAACTATTGAGATTAACTTATTAAGCTTGATATAAATTGTTAGAGGAATTCAATACCTCAGTGCTGGTATGGGACAACACCTTGTGTAGTGCAAATAAACTATTTAGAATGATTTTCCTGATTATGTGTTCTGTTTAAATATGATATATATGCGATTGTTGAATTGCATATGATAGACCATTGGGGTGATTTTAGGCATGGACTGGATATTCTTGAGTGATTTTGATCACAGGTTGGGCTTGGCCTGGGTTAATTTAGGTGGTTCTTGTCCACTACATTGGGAGTCATGGACATCAGCTTGAGGTAGTATGACTGTCAGATTGGGCATGGCCTGGGTAACTTGGATGGCGAGGCCATCAGACTTGAGCACCATGGTCGCAGGGACATGAGGTGTCAGATGTGTGGTGCCTTAAGTAATATTTTTCTGATTACCTCTCTCCTGCAACTTTGAGTAGTGTGCACATAGAGATACTCCATGATGAGGTTTTTTTGACCACGCATGTGGGTAGAGGCCACTGTATATGGGGTTTAGGTACCTTGGTTGTGGGTTCATGTAGTAGAAAGCCACATGGGAGGTGAGGAGACTTCAGAGGATAGCGTTGAGTCTATCGGGTTGGGGGCAGAGGCTCGCCATTGTTTGAGGTCAGATATCGTTGTCCATATAGTTACGTTGTTTGAGGGCAGACATCGTTGTTCCTCCGAGATACTTCTTGGGCGTGCCTTCAGGGCGTCGATACTTAGGACACGAGGTGTCAGGAGGTACATGGTTCCAGGTTGATACTTCTTGGGAATGCCTTCAGGACATCGGTACTTGAGACACGAGGTTTCAGGTGGCACATGGTGTCAGGTTACACGAAAGAGATTCGAGCATTGGCTGAAGCAGGTTACACTCGATGGTGGATGTTGAGCACCAGTGGATTTTGTGTTTATTTGTGAATTGTTCTGTTACTACTATTCTTATAAATTCTTGCATGCTTAAACACTTATATTAGGTACGCACCATTGGGTGGTATACTACTGAGATTTGTCTCACACCCAGCACGAGCCCTTCGGGATGCATACAGACTTCATGAATTTGTGTGTGGGAAAGAGGTCAGCTTCAGGATTTGGGCTGCATTAGTTGTATCATGGAGATGGTATGGACCATGAGGTCTTACCTAGCTGGAGTTACTATGTTTTGTTTTCTTTACCTGTTTCAGAATGCTTACCTGTTGTAGCTATAGTTGGTTAGCCATCGACGCCTTTTTATATTTGTATGTGTATAACCTGCTTTGGATGCATGTTTTGTTGCTCAGTTGTTGTTACATGTGATCAGCTTTCTGTTGTGTTTATCTCCACTATTTTTATTTATATTTATTGTTTCTGCTTTTTATTGAGATTGAATATGCTTCTGCTCTGCGGGTCTTTTTCAAGTCTGTTGAGTCTTTTATTCCACTACGTCTTTACTGTTATACTTGGACCATTACCATTATTATTATCCTCTGAGAGGGTATAGCCTTCCCACTATACCTAAAAGACCCTCGCTGCTATTCGGCAGCGTTTGGAGTTCGTGGATGTGCGCCTAAGGTAGTAGCACCTGACCCGTTTAGCACTGTTCGGGTGGTTGTTCGGGTCCAGGTCGTTACATTTAGTATTGGTTCATCATCCAATTTGGATAGTTATTATAAAATTGAAGTATTGTTATCGTTTAGCCTAAATAGAGTGCATATGGAATCCTTATAAATTTTCATAACAGAATATGAGGTGAGTTTCTAAGCTCAGGAAAAGTCTATACATAATCAAATCAAAGAGAAAGAAGAGCAGTTACAGTAGCATGATCAATAGTGTTCACAGCAGGAGTAGTGGAAAAAGAATACGATGGAGTATATGTAGTGACTTACACACAATTTATGTATAGGGTTCCCTCTGCAGGATGATGTTGACCCCCCCATTGAAAAAATTATTACATTATTTTATATCATTTTTTAAATATTATATACATTTTAATTTTATCCCAAATATTTGGTTATAGTTTTTATTTTTATAGAAGCTTAATATATTATTTATTTATAGTTTTGTAATTGGATTTAATGACCTATAACAGAGAATTACTTATGGTGGAGTTTTAAATATATCAATACTTCAACATCTTAAATATATATTCAAGGAATATGATTAGACATCATCAATACTATTTTTGGAAGAATATAATTTTTATCATGAATAAATAGGGATGAAATCAATTGAAATGGCTAAATAATTTCATCATAGTTATTATTTGTGATGTCTAAATAATTCCATC
The DNA here is from genome assembly GCA_963277665.1 of Viscum album. Classification (NCBI taxonomy): domain Eukaryota; kingdom Viridiplantae; phylum Streptophyta; class Magnoliopsida; order Santalales; family Viscaceae; genus Viscum; species Viscum album. The sequence goes on along the minus strand of OY728157.1, from coordinate 677,096,656 downwards.
ACAAACAGTATCACCATGGGATATATTGAAATTGTATGATTTAATTACTGTTATTTTTAATCACATTTTCCATAATGGATTATTTTGTAATCGAATCCCATCTAATTGACTATTTTTTAGAAAAATATGTAAAAAATAACCTATCATTAGAAAATCATTATATTTTAAGTGAATTATATTAATAAAATATATTATATTTTTAATGTTATGTAACTATGTCATATCATATATAAACTATAAAAGGAAGAGTATCCAATTCATGGTATAAAATTGGATGAATTCTATGGTATGAGGTTGATAATCTATAAACATGTAATAAGTAATTTGTTTCCTAATTTTTCTTTTGTTGGAGAAAAAATTGATAGATAGAAAATATTTTCAACATAATGTCAAAAGATATTATTTTCTTATCATCCTTTGAGAATGAAAATATTTTAAGAATTATAATTAAATTCAATGTCCTCTTTAAATATTTGTTATCATCATACCACTACCCATGGATATATTATTATTGTTATTTATAAACAATAAGAAAAAATTATCATTTTTAGAATATCATATTCACCCCGAATGTGATTTAAAATAAAATCTAGTATATTTTCATTATTTTTAGGAAATTAAATAAATTGTTTAATAAAATTTCTCATTCACTTTAGGGAACATAATATAATTATTTTATTATATTTTTATAGTGTCTTCAAGGGGATAACATAAATACTAAATTCAATATTTTCATACAACTTGGAAGATGAATATAAGTAAAATATATTTTATATATTTTATATATAAGAAATAATTAAAATGAAAGAAAACAATTCAGTGGTAATTTTAAAAATTTATAAATATATTCTATGTCTGGCGAATTTATACAATATAATAATGATTAAAACCTTTAGGGTGTATAAAGATATATTAAATGTCAAGTTTCATGGTTCGAGACGTAATTAAAGAAGTTTATTTCTGACACTACCAAATGAAATGTTTGTGATACCCCTCATTTGAACACGTTCGGTGGAATTGTTCCATTTCTTCATTGAATGAATGAAGTTTGTTTCTAAATCAACCACATAAATTATACACATTTTTTTATAATAAAATATTGCATCCACTCTAGGTAATGAAGTGGAATTTTATATTCTTGAAGTGTCAATTCTCTTAATGAGCTCAATATTTTTCCTATAAAAAATTATTAATGAAATAATTAATATATTTTTTCAATGTTATAACTAGTGGGAAATAAATATTACAATATATGACATAGAGAATATGACACTTGAAATTTATATAAGAATAATCCTAGGTCAATGATAGTGGTGACAGAAACATATTCACAATTCACAATGTGGAGAAGAAGATCTATCTAATAACATGGAATAAAATGGATGAAACACAAATTAAAACCATGAACAATTTTGAAACCATTAATGTATAATCGATCTTGGACGAAGGAAATCATAGGTGGAATATATGTCAAAAAATTGTGATGGTAATGATTTGAGAAAATTAATATTATAAAATAATTGAAGAATAATTAGAGAAAAAGCATAGTGGGTCAATGGAATCATTCCGTTGACATAGTGACACATATATATAGGGTAAAATAGATTATAATCAATGGAAAAAATAAATTTGTATCACTTATGTCAAATCTAATGGTTGGAATTCCAATAGTTGTGGAAATTGGAAGGTTGTAAATATGAAGTTACTATGTGTGGAATTAAGGAGTCTTCATCATTGTTATTATTATTATGGAATGAACATATAATTTATATTTCAGAATAATAACTATATTATAATTATTATATAATAATATTACTATTTAATTTTTAGAAAAATGGTTGGCCCTATGGGATGACCCTCATACCCACTGCTGGTCACAACGTCTAGGTCTTTTTATCTTGCATGATAAAAAATTCTTTATTAACGTCCATGTGGTAATGTTTTGGGAAACTATAGTCATCCACATTTTCTGATCAGAGGGCCCCTATTCATCTCCATCTTTAGCAAGATAAATTTTCATAATTTTTTTTCTTATTTACTTTTTTTTGGATTATGAAATCAAATGAATTAATTCTCAATAATATTGATAGAGATCATCAATTAATTTGATGATCTCATTTTTTTTAAATAATATGAATTTATTTTCATTATTTATGTAATGAAATAATAATATTTAAAAAAATAAATTGGTTTTTTATATATGTATAAAAAAATATTAAAAAATATTTAAAATGATATTTTTTATTCAGAAATACTAAAATTTATGCAATTCAAAAATATAACTAAAATCTTGACTCATGACACCCTTTTATAGGGGAGAGTAACATAACATCCCTTGTGTATTTTCAATGTGGGATTCAATTTCACTTTTCCAAAATATTATAAAAAAATAAATAATAATAATATATAAATAATAACATATAATTAAAAATAAAACTAATTAAAATACTAGTTTTCATTTCCTAGAATCCCCTTGGGTTTTTATGGGAGCTGATGTAGGCTAGAGAAGGTGGAGGTTGATACATGCAGGGTGACTTAGGCATGACGATGTAATAAAGGAGTGCATACCTAGTTAATGCTGATAGAATACTGGTCCTTAGGTTTATGTTTTGATATTTCAATCTCTATGGGAATTTGTTCCTTGTGTTTTAATAAAATAGATCCAATGGATGCTTTCCAATATTATTTGTAAGGGATGAGGCCTGAACCACTAGGGTGCATATGTGTGTGTCTTTTTTGGTTTCTTGTAATATCGTTTACCTATAATAAATAAATTATCCTTAATAGAATTTATATATAATATTTTAAAAAAAATTATTAATATAATTAATATAATTATAAATTATAATGAAAAATGTGGCATCTCTTTCCTAGATCATAGACAATTGACTGGTACAGAGGGCCATAAGGCCTCATGCACACCTCCTCATACGTAAGAGGATACTGATTAATAGTAAGGGAATATAGTGGTATGGTGGGGAGACTATACCCTCATTTTTCGAGTTAACTGAAATAAAAAAATAAACTAAACCCGTAATCTATATATATAATAATTAACCAACATAAAATAGTAAAAAATATCATATAGAGATGATGTCATGATGATGAAAAAATGAAGTAGGAAAGACATGGTGTCAGACATACAAACAATACATGTATAAAAAGGAAACAAATTACTAAAATAAATAATCTTTGTGAGCATCTCAAGAACTAGTTATGTCCTCTACTCCCAAAATCTCATCCTAAAAACAAATTAAGCATCCATATCTAGGTGGATCATTTTATCATTACCTATATCCATCAATTATTCCTTAATACCATGTGGCCTCCCGAATAGGGCATGAGTACATCTTAGAAGGCCACCACAAATGGTGTTTAATTTAAATCTATTTTAGGAGTATAAAATAAATTATTGTGTCGGTATAGTAAATATAAATTAGTATTGAAAAGGAAACCATGTCGATATTGAGCTCTTCATGGGATACTCATCTAGCCCTACCTATATCAGCCTAAGTTGAAGATCTCACAGTATATGTCCATTATATTTTGATCAAGGGACCCAAGTAAAGTAGCCAAGGAATCTAGAAAGAAGTAACCACATGGTATACACAGAACAGTCTAGGAATTCCAACACAACACACCCATTTGTAACCCATATATTTCTCATGGAATTCTTGGCTTTCAGAAGCTGATCCAACTCATAGTGATCGACCAGTGATGTATGGATATTTTATTTTGAGTAGAATCCAATGGATGAAATCATGTGATTATAAGTCAAAGACTTTACAACTAAACCAATACAAACTATCCTTTAATTTTGGATAGGACTCGAATGGAATCTAAAGGTATAACACATGGAATTTCTTGTTAGAGGACATTAAGATGAAAATTGGAGATCATCCAAAGAAATATATCTTTTTCAAGAGATCTAGATGAATCGATGACATCAAGTAATATAATTCAACAGAGTTACACATTATCTAAATACAAAAATGATTCACCACATGGATTTCACATCAATAAATCATGTGGAATCCTATGAGTTCACACATGAAATTCTTAAGAGGGAATCTAAGGGTTTCTCAAGGAATTCCACACTTTTAATGGTGTGACAAAGTTCCATATCCCAAAATAAACCAAATAATAAAATGTAATTAATCACAATATCCTTGTTTCCTTATTGTTAAATAGTTTAATTAGTAATTGTAACTAATAATAAGTCCCATTGGGTTAATCATTCCACTTTACAACTTAATTATTTCAATTAACACATTTCACTTTTATGTGAAATTCCAAATAATACCTAAGTGGTTGTTTGGTTATATAATAAATGGTTTTTTCTAAAGGTAAAACCTAACAATACATAATAGTTTTTTGTGTACATTTAAAATAAATTTATCATAGTTTTTAGTCCATAATCACCCAAAGGGGTTGTTCAGGTTGAGGTTTCCAACCTATAATAGTTTTTAAGGGACTGAAAGAACATCTAGGATAAGTTCAATGTAAAAATATAAAGGTATTTAAATTTTAAGGTCAATTCTCAGAAAGTATTACATGTTGAAGAATGGTACAAATTGTAAACATTGATAATTTTATGGAAAATTAATAGACCATCAACCTAGGGCTCATTGAATACTCCTTATCTAGTATCAACCTCATATATGGGATGGAATGAGAGAAAAATATAGACCATAAAAAATAAATGAAAATAGGGTTTATTTTAACACATGGAGATAGGATCAGTGAAAGAAAAGGAAACCAAGAAGAGATGGTAGTAGTTTTTATCCTTACCAATGGTGTTCTAATGACTCTGATGGAGGAAAAACATGTAGTTTATATGTGTCGGACCCACAAAAATACATTGAGAGGAGAGAGGATCACCATTGATGAGCTAAAATTTAGTTGATGGAGGAGGAAAATAAAATTAAATATATAGTAAAAAATAGGGAATATATATTTATCCCAACTTTTTAACCGGGTGGACTGTTTGGATGCATGGTTAGCCAAACCATCCACCAACTGTGTGTCCCTATTGTTTAGAAGAAACACGCCTTTCATAGCTAAGTGCCTGGTTAGAAAACACATGAACAAACATTCCAATGTGAACCTATAAAAAATTACAGATATCACATAGTTCTTAAACCCAATTTTCGTGGTTTATGAAACTAGGATCCTCCCATTCATAGGTTGCATGGTTGAGGTGCAAGGTTAAATAAATTTTTCCCTAACCATGTTCTTTAACACGCTTCTTAAAAAACCATAATTTCCTGACTTGAACATTACTAAAATCTCCCCAAACCTTCTCTACCCCTTGGGAACTACCATTAGGATAAAATTATACATTTTAGTATAATTAAAAAAGGTATGTACCTTTGTAAAACGAAATGGTCTTACAACATCCACTCCTTAGAACAAATCATCCCTGAGTTTCACATACGATGGGGGTTGAGTTGTATCTAGTATTATTTTGGTCCATTAAGCATGTACATTGGAATAACATTCCCAAATATCCTCTAATTCATGGTCATCCTACCATAGCACTCGAACCATATGAAATGTTCAACCTAGGATATTATTCATGATATGATCAAATATACATATTTGATACACATATAATAAAGAATCAAGCTCTAATTCAATTTCCTTGGGATTAAAAACATGAAATGGGTAGGGGAAATTACAATGAAGTTGAGAAACATGGAATACGTCATGAATATCCTTGTACTGATAAGGGAGAGATATTTCACATGTTATCAGTAAGACCCCATCCTAGATATCTAAAGGCCCAATGTATCTAAATGTAAGCTTACCTTACCTCGTAATCAATCAATGACCCAATATAGGTGAGAATCACAAGAATAATTGGTCTCCTAATTTAAAATCTAGAGGTTGGTGATAGTGATCTATATATGAATTATTTTTAGACTATTTCATATCCATATATTTCTTTATAAGTTATACTTATTCTGATGTTTTATGAAGGAAACATAGTCTTAGTAGTGTTTCCTCCCCTGCCTCTAATTATAACAGTGTCAAATGACAAGACCTACCATAGAGATCCTTGTAAATACTCATCTGGATAGTTTATTAGAAACTTTTGTTATAATAAAACTCATGAAGAGGCTAGATATTTTCTAAATTTCCTCATAAATCAATGAAATGCTCATGGAGGATGTCATCTTGTACCTATATAGTTTGATTAAGCTGGATATTAGAATGAGGGTGGTGGGTTGTACTCTGATGTACAAGTGAACCAATATACATCTGAAACCCCTTCTAAATCAAAGAAGTAATATGAGGGTACCTATTTGATACAATGGGACATGGAATCCCATAAATTTATATGATATATTAGTAATATATCTTCCCAAGATCATCCACTGAAAAGGTATCCCGAATAAGAAAGAAGTGGGTAACCTTCATCAGCCTTTCTATGATCACCCATATGGTATTACTTCTTAAGCATGACTTGAGTAACCAAATCCTGAAATCCATGGAGAAGTTATCCCATTTCCATTTAAATATGGGTAGTGTTTTTAAAAGTTCAGCTGGCTACGGGTGTTCCACTTTCACCTGCTTCTAGGTGAAACACTGAGTAATAAAAACCATGATCTCATTTTTAATCCCAGGCCACCAATATCAGTAGCATATGTCATGATACATTTTATAATGTTTGGGATATAATGTCCATTTTGAGGCAGGAAATTCTAACATCAATTCATCTCACTTGTCTATACGAACCTAGACACACCCATGGATATTTATGATCTGATTCTCATCAACAACCCAACAAAGAAGTGGGCCCTCACCAAAAACACTTTCTCATATGACTAATCCATTAGGATCTAAAATTTTCCTCCTATTCAATTAATCCCGAAGTGATGGATCCACTAATAATGCATGCAGAATATACTTCCTATGAAAATCATAAAATTCTTTATGTAGTTCTTAAAATATATCCATAAATTTCTACTCACAACTAGATTTTAAAACCACTTGGGTTTGAGTCTTTTATCTCAAAACATTAGAAACTACATTTCCCTTAAAAATCATATAAGAAAGATAAAATTTGAAGTACTAAATATATTCAACCAATCATCACTACTGGAGGTTTAAATTTTACTGATAAAATATTTTTTCAGTCTTTTATTGTCCATTTATACTATGATCCAGTCCCCCGACAAGTAATGACTCCAAAAATGCAGAGCATGATCATAAGAATCTGACTCGGGGTGTTGTGTCAGGTAATTATGAACCTGGGGACTTAACTAATGTGGAAATTATGCCATTACTCATTCATTTTATACCAAAATATATCTCATAATAATTCCTGATGCGACACAATAAACTCGATATCCCCTTTTAGGCTCAATAAAAATCAAGATGGTTCAAAGGTTGACCTTCCTTTTAACACATGGAAGGCCTTGTCATTGGTTTCAAACCTTGTAAACATTACACCATTCATGGTCAATATTTTATGTTTTTTATCAAGTAAATAATGGTTTTTTATTGAGAACATATAGTAACCAAAAAATCCCATGAAGCACCATATATAAAAAAATATTAGAGTTTTCCCAAGAAAAAATGGCTCTTTCCTTCTCTAGATCCACAGATACCCATTCATCTGATATAATTTTATCCAAAAGTGGAATTCATCTATCCAAAAGTAGAACATTGGGGGCTAGTAATATAGTTGATGCTCTTTTGTTGTAGTTAGTACAATTTCAATGTTTCTGGGATGATCATGTCTAATCCGAGAGCACACTAAGATTCCATCCACAAAAATGACCATAAAGGCATCTCTGTATGGGTGGAAACCCCTATTCATCATGTCCATAAAGTCACAAGGTGCATTTTTTAGATTGGATATCATCATCATATAACCATATAATCCCTTCCTAATTCATACTATTGTATGTGGTATATTTGATGGAATGACTCTAACTTGATGACAGCCCTATCTAAAAAAAATATTCAAGAAGACCATGGATCCTCATCTTTTTTTTAAGAGATGGTATATATATAATTAAGTGGGTAATTTTTTTCACCATGAGCTAATTTATCCAATGGTAATACACACATAATCTTAATGTACTATCCTTCGTCTTGGTAAAAAGTACTGGTGAACCCCCGAAAAATTATTTAATCCCCAGACCTATACATCCCTTTAAAGCATCATATGTGCATGATTGTTAGGACCATGTGTAAAAAAATAATTGATATTAAAGTTAAGGCTACTAAGATCATACCTTGTATTATAGTTTTTTTTATGCTCTGCTCAACTGGTGAAGGTTTCACTACATGTAAATGGCTTGTTCCACATCTTTGATATACAATCTGGCCTCCCTAACTAGCTTCACTCTAGTGGTTTTGCACATCCTATATATGGATAAATCAACCTCCATTACTTCATTGACATAAACATTCAGTGATACACCATATTCTAGCTTAACATGGATCCATAAATCCCACTCCAAAACTCAAAGAGGGTATAGATTCTCTCTCATTTGGCACCGGTGGAGAGGTCCTATAAAATATATGGATGTATCCTATTATTCTATAGGATCAGAACATTACCATTTCTCTATCACAATAAGGATTTATGGGACACTACCTTCCACATTAGTGGAATACCACAAAATTAATAGTGCATTAACTCTAACTTCAACAAAATTGGAAGGATGTATCAATGTGATGCATCCTGCCATTAGACAAACCACTTAAATGTCTAGCTGCTAAACCATCATACCATATACCTTTATATAACCTCATATTAATCCTTGAGGTAAGGTTATAGTTAATAAAATCCATTATATTTGTTATTTAGAAGATTTTCATCAATTATTTGATAGAATACCTAAGACCATTCTCAAAATGATTCACCCGGGTATGCTCATCAACATCATGAATGGAAACAAAGAATTGGAGCTCAATGAAATGAGCTATGTAACCCATGGTAGACATAGCACAGTACTTTATATTTATGAATTACATACCTCGATCATCTCTCATTTTATTCGGAAATTTTTTTACATAGAATCTAATCTGTAAGTCCCACCATACAATACACTGATGTTGATCTCCATAAGTTATAACATACCACAACCTCATGGCAGATCCACATAAAATATTGGTTGTGGGATTCAAATTTCTATTTTTAGGAGTTTCCATGTTCATTATGATCATATGGGTATCCTCAAGAAAATATTCAACTACCAAGGGACCTCCTTCCAATGTGACAATAGGTCGGTGTTTCCGTTGAAACTCTTTAGTTAAGTCAGATATAGTTAGTGCAGCTCGTGGGGGTCACTCCGTTGATTTCACTAGACATAGGAAACCCTCTATAAGATAGGAATTAATTTATAATATAGGAACAACACGTGGTACATTGGGAGGAGTTTCTTGTGGAACTATAGGTAGTTCAAGTCCCACCACCACAGGATCATGGTCATCGCCACTGTCCTGGCGCTCGACCCAAGGCTGTCATGGTGGCATATATCTACAATGATAATCACATGCCTCAGAACTAGATATAGGGTAGACGATATTACAGATAGAAAAAAAATTATATACTCATAGCCTAATTATAATATATATGTTAAACTCAATGAAGGATATTAAAATTAGGTGATTACTCTAACCAAACTACTCATATCAAAATTCATGTTATAAGGTGGGATTTCAAGTTATAATCATAACAATTTAGTTGTATGGGGTTTCAATTCTAATTTATAGAGGAAAACACTCTATAAGATTCAATTTTCCTCCCATTTAATAAAAACAAATTTTTTAACATTATGAATAAACATTGAGAATGTTTTCATATAATGGTTTAGTTATATGGATTATCATTTCCAATTTTTATAGGCATAAGTACCAATAAATTGTAATTACCACACAATTTAACTGCAAAAATAAATTTAACATTAGCTATTAGAATGTAATAAGTATATATATGATGGTTTAGTTTTATGGTTTCCTAATCCCAATTAATAGAGGGATAACAATATAAATTCTAATTGTAAATCCATTTAACTGCAACTGTTTAAAAGTTTCATCTTATGTACCAAGGTTCTATAGCTTTGACCATGTTAAAACTGTAAAATAAGGTAATGTCATCATGATATGTTGGAAAACACTGTTAAGTTAGATGTAGATGCTTTATGTATCAGATTATTTCTACAGGAAATTTTATAAGTCACATGTATAACAACCAATACATGAACAATAGGAAACAAATGATTGGGTGATGAGATATACATGGAATATAATATGAATGAAATATAAATTATTACATTCTAATAATGATGCCTGAAATAATGATCCCTTATCACACTAGCCCAAGGGAAGAAATGTATATAACATAATAGTGTAAAGCATATGGGTCATAAAATGGTGGAAATCGTACAATGATAATGGGTGAAATCCAAAACAAGAATTCCTATCCTAATAGATTTTTCCCCTACATTAGGGTTATCTACTTCTCGGAACATTCTCATTAACAAGTTCCAACACTTTCTATTCTCATATCTTCCAACCCCAAAAAGTAAGACAAAGAAAGAAATTCATATAATACCACTTTTGATGTCCTCATCCAGGTTCATAGACAAGAGACGAGTCTAGAAGGCCACAAGGCCTCAAGCATTCCTCGTATAATCGTATAGGTTTCTAACTAGGAGTGACGGTGTATGGTTGTATAGTGGGGAGACTATACCCTCCTAATCTAAATGAAATGTAATGGTAAATATAGGTAATACATAATCCATCTAGATTATAATTAATTCAAATATAGTACTAAATAGTATCATATAGAGATAATTGCATGATGATACAAAATATTAAGTGGCCAAGACATGGTTATAGGTATAAAAACAGTAACAATATAAACAAAAGGATAAAAAAACCAAAAGAAACTATCTCCATGAGAATCCGAAACACTAGCTAGATCATTTTATTCCAAGATCTTAACCTAAAAATGAAATCAAGCATCCAAATCTAGGATACTCCCCTTATACTTACCTATATCCATGAATTTGGCATGGGTTCCAAGAAGTAGCCTAAACATGGTGTCAGTACAACTTAGTAGGCCACCACCAATGGTGCCTAATATAAATCATTTCTATGAGTATAAAATTTAATTGTGAGTACGTACGATAAATATAACGTATCAAATGAAAGGAATTTTTTTTAACTCAATCTTATCATAGGATTCTCGACCAACCCTATCTACTATGTCTTCAGTAGGATTTCTCAAAGTATGTTTCCTTGTCATTTTTTAAGGGGATAAGGAAAATAACCAAGGTGTCTATGAATAATTAACCATATGGAATCCACAAAATGTCCTTTTATTCCAACACAATGAAATTATTTTTAATCCACGAAAGTTTCATGGAATTATTATATTCAAAATTTAATCCAACTAATGGTGATCAACCCCTGATTTATAATTTTTTGACTTACAGTGTAATCCAAAGGATTTACCCTTAGAATTATACTCCTATGATTTTCATACAAAACCATGAAAAACTATCCTTGTCTTTTTGGAAGGTCTTGATTGAGATACATGGGGTTATCCCAAGGTGTTCCATATCTAAGGATATCAAGCTATATTTTGGAGATCATCCAAATCATTCAATGTTTTTCAAAGATCTATATGAATCCCGGACATCAGGAAATGGAATTCTTAATATTAGTTAATTCACTAAATCTATGATGGTTGTACCCCTTCATGTTGGCATCAATGAATCGTGTGGAATCCTATGCGTTTTCTCAGGACATTCCAAGTAGGGAATCCAAGGCTTTCTGGAGGTATTCCAAACCTTTAATGATTTGGCCAAGTTCTATAAAAAAATAAACTAAATCATAAAAGATACTTAATCGTATTTTCTAAGTTTCCATGTGGTTTAATAGTTTTATTAGTAATTGTAACTTATCACAAGTCCAAGTAAGGTAATCATGCCATTTCTCAACTCAATTATTTCAATTAAAACATTCCGCTTGTAAGTTGAAATTAAAACACACCCAAGGAGTGTTTAGGAAACATAGGAAAGGGTTTATCCTAAAGGTCAAATGGAACATACCCTGATTGGTGTTTTGGAATATTTAAAATAAAGTTAACATAGGTGTTAGGATAGATGCACCCTAATAGGTGGTCTAGGTCGACGTTTCTAACCTCCAATTATGTATAGGGGTCTCATAGAATGTCTTGGTCTAGTCCTCTATGAAAAATTAATGGGATATGAATGTTATAAGAAATTTTCAAAAATTATGGTGGGTGGAAAATGATACAAATTTTAAATTTCAATACTTTTAGTGAAAATAAATAAACCATGATCCTAGGTCACATAGTTAACTCCCCATCTGGTATCGGCTTTAGATTTGTGCTAGAATGATAGAATATTGTAAAAAAAAACAAAATACATAAGAATAGAGTATATTATATCACCCAAATATAGTATTAATTATTAAAAATAAAAATGAGAAAATAATGCAAAGGAGTGTTAGCCTTACCAAGGGTGTTCCAATGTGATGGACGGTGAAGAAATATAAGGTCTGTTGTGGGAGATACGCCATAAAGACAAGGACATGTGATGGGAGAACTATGGAGAAGTCACTATTCTAATGTGAGAGGAGGAATATAAAGTTAGATTTAATGAAAAAGAGGAAAAGGTATTTTTTCCCATATTTTAACAAGGCACATAGTTTGGCTACACGATTGGTCAAACCATGAATCAATTGTACATCCCTATATTTTAAGAGAACCACACATTGCAGGGAAATGCACATGTTTAGACATACCATGAGCACACAATGTGTACTAAATATGGAATAAATTATAGACTTTGGCTCCCTTACCCCAATTTTTGAAATTATGACCCCCTCTTATATAGGTCACACATATGAGGTGTGTGGTTAGAGAAACCATTTTCCTCATACAAATTTTTAAAAAACTAGAATTTTCGGCCCCAAAAGATCATCAAACCTTATATGCCACCATGGTAACTTCCATTAAAGTATAACAAGAGGTTTTGAAAATATTAAAATAATTTTTTACCTTACTGAAGAACCATGGTCTTATAAAGAATAAAACTTAATAACTAATAAAAATATTTTTAATTAATAATATAATAAGTAATTTATTACTAGTTGAGGTAATAAAAATACTAAAACCAAGTTACACACATAGGAACACCAATGGATAAAACATCATCCCTCCCCACTTAGATTATAAAACACCAAACCAGAACAATTTTATTACGTATATGAGGCCCAAAGGAACTGTGGCTTGAAGAAAAATTTCTTGGATCAAAGGATAATTAGCAATGTGGTTCCAACAACATTTGTTCTTGAAGGCCCATTATTATGTAAGAGAGCCACTTCATATCAAAAAAAATCTAGGAATAGGAAATACCAGCTCATAGGCCCATGTGATTTTTGGCCCCTCTATGGGCCAGCTCCCACCAAATTGAGTCGTCACACAACCTACCAATAACAACCCATTAATCATATTTTTCTCGTGCTCAACTTTTTATCTTGTTGTCTTCAACATTTTCTAACCAGCTAAGGATTATCTTCCCAGCACTTCTATGATTCGTGTCCATACCCTATGCCCATCTAGATCCTACCATCGCTTCCCGTGCTTATCAGAATCCAAGCCATCGGGTCATTACACCCTCCAATGCATGTGCCATCTGGAAATGTCACCACCTTTCTTCTATCGTCCCACCAATGAATTGTTGACCTACATAAGTGTATCCATCTAATACCTATGCAAGGATAACATGCCTCTGCCTCCATCGAGATGTCACCATCATCATCGATCGCCTGTCTTGCTCCCACCAATGTTCCCTTCTGGCATCTAATGACACTGATACACAATTATTCTCCCAAATACCGGGAGGTTCAGGTACCAAGATTACTTGGTCCTAAAATTTATTAATAAATATAAAATGAAAAAATATGAACCCGCAATCATGTGGCACAAAAATCACCCCCAAACCAAGAAAAAAAGAGAGAAAAAATTCCACCCAAAGCACAACATAGTGACCCAAAAACCCATACATCATGCACAGAAGACTGACATATTTATTAGTCTTGAAAACCCACATCATGAGCAGCTACTCTCCATTTGTGACACATATCATTGATATCCCATGATACCTGAGAAAACCACAACCATCAACATCATATAACACCACAGTATGTCCTGTAACATCCAACGTCAATCATCCCTCAAAAAATGCACGTGAAACATCTCCCAAAAAATCCCCATCCTGAGGTCCACTCAACCTCCGACATCCCAAATCTGGGTCGTCTCTATCTTGAAGATATAACGTCATCACATGCACACCAACCTATTCAAAACCAGCTCCCTTGAAAATGTGTCATGTGGTTGAAGAAAACAAACAGCATGTGTCCCTCGGAAAACTTTTCATACTAATGACATTTTGTTGCAACAATAATTGTCGTACTCTCGTTGTCTAACACCCACAATCCACCCATTTTCATCACCAACAGAACACCAGGACCACAAATTGAGGACGTAGCCAACGGTTAACAGATCTTCATGCCCAACAGCATGCGGTATCCCTATTGTGGGTCTCCAAAATCTCAAATAATCAGTCACTACCATCGATCCTTCCATTTAATCCACTAGGATCTCAAACCCTCATTTCCGACATTCCCTCTTCAATGCTCCAGCAACCTCTAGTCATGATTCTCAAGGTCAATGCCACCACATATGAAATATTCACCAACCACACATAACAAATATGTGCAACATGAATTCCAAAGGTTATCCCACATCTCGAGGTCATCCATGTGTCTCGACATCACCTTCAAACATCTAATCATGTCATTGTCATTTTGGTTCATCATTGTCGAGCACCCTGCATCTCGTGGCCATCACCGCCAGCTCCCAAGATGTAACGCCCCGACCCCAGTTACCCAAAGTCGGTGAATTATTACATAACATTGGCATGATCACAAGAAAGATCTATTCTCGAAAGACCGATTGGTTTAGTAGCCTTGGAAACACAAGATACATTTATAAGTATTACATTAAATCATAAAAAAAATGAAAACTACAACAACATAGTCTCCATAGTCCACACTCATATCCCCACATACTATCCCTGTAGGTCATTCATAAATTATTTCTTCATATCCTGGGAAAAATAAAACATTAAAAGTGGTGGTCTCAGATGCTCATTAAGTATAACAATATAGCAGAAACTTTTATAAATAAACATAAACATTTAAGACAATGTATAACTAAAACAAAAGCCTTTTAAACGTGAACTTCTGAATAATATGGCAAAGGTAAAATGAAATAATTCCATTTACTTATTCACATGGATATTCTACTAGTCGAATAAACATATGCAATATCAATAACCACTTTCGTAATGAAGGAATGCATAATACCAGACTATCATAACCAGATAGCCAAGGCCTTGTGCCAAGTCTACAAATAAAATTTTGTCAAGGCATCATTCCAAGACACTAGTTTGTCTCATGAGACCTACTGGTTCATCGAAGAGCTATAGCGGGCTCTACTCATTACTTATTAAGTCCAATGCATTCCTCATATGACCAGGTTTAAACATAACATAAACATTTGTATTAAAACTAGCATTAGAAATGTCAATAATTTCTCCATAAAACATGAATGGTATAAAAATTACACATCCATAGTAAAACACATCACAAAAACATCAATACAATATGGAAGTTCTGTATCATAATAAATCAACTTCAAATAAGCTTAAAATCCATCAAAGGATGTTGACATAGATGAAATCAAAACTATTTGAGAGAAATATCACTTTTTTTAAATCATTTAAATATCGCGTAATTATAAAATAAAACATTTACTTTGAAAATATTCTTATAATCTAGTAATGGAAGCTTTGATGATTTTATAACGGTGGAAAATAGCCACACCTGCCCTATAAGTTAAAAAAATACATTATTACCTTAATTCTGTCGAAAAGGTTAAAAAGGACCTTGTTTGGAAAACAAAGGAAAGATTCCTTTATAAACTTTTTATAAAAATTAAAACAAGGGTATAAATGACTTTAACCCATATTCTATAAAATCATAATAATGTTTTGAAATAAATTTTCAAGAAACATGGATGTGGATGATAAATATGTCCAAGTAGATAATTACTTATAAACAACCTCGAATGATGAAGTGATTGGGAAATAACCTTACCTTTTACATTTACTTGGTCGAGGGTTGTTTAAACTCCTATATAATGGTGAAATAATTGTTATTAAATTATACAATAATCATATACATTAATATGATATCATATATGATTTTTTAACATTTATTTGGTAATAACATCTTAGTATTATCATCGTTTCTAGTGTTAATGGATTCATTTTCCTTTGTCTGTTTTGTTACGTAAGCCATTTTTTGTTATTGGTAGGTTGCATCTTATTCATATCCAGAATGATATCAAGTCCTTAAATATTATTTTAAATAATCTAATATAATTTATTCTTTAATGGATACAATGGGGAATGAATCTCATCGCGTTTGTGGAGACGGTAGTCTGTACGTATGCACGAGCGGCAATATCAGTCTTTTAATATTAAAATAATATATAATTGGATGGTATATCATATATAAAGAATAATTATCATGTTATATTTATTATTCACATGAGTTACACATCATTATTATACCCATCCAAATAATAATATATTGAATAACAATTACACCATGACATGGAGACGGTAAGTCGTACGTACGCACGTATGATGACATGTTATTCAAAAGATGGATATAATACTGAATATGGTTTTACCATATTTATAATAACATATCAGTATATAGGAGATACTGGAGATATTATTTTAGAATGGTAATAACAAAGAAATAAGAAGGTGAAGAAGAAATGAACTTGAAAAAGGGGTGGTGAAAACATTACCTCTTCTTCGGGTTCTTCATATTGATTTGATCAAAAGGGCTCATTATGTTGGATTTATGATAAAAATAAGGCCTCTAGGTTGAAGTGAGGGAAGTTGGGAGGATATTTGGATAGAGTTTGGAAATCCAAATGGCTTTGATGGAATGAATTAATGAGAATGGGGAGTCCCCTTTTATAAGATGAGTGAGGGGCTCCTTTGGAAAAGCTAGAAATATTATTTTATAATAAATCCATATTCGGTTTCTAATGGCTAAAAAGTATATTATTTAATGTTTAAGGTGGAGATAGGTCGAAAAAAACACATCCAATAGATTTTATATAGGTTTGGTTCACATTATTAACCTTATCCTTTATTTTTAACTCTTAGTTAATTAGTTTGACACTTACCATGTCACTTTGTATTTTTATATTATATAGTTAATGAACATAATATATACATGAAAGAGACCCCAAAGTGGTCCATTAATGATACACCAATCATGATATATGTCTTTTTTCCAAAACATAGATTTTTATGAATAGAATATTAATTAATAATATAATATTTGTTTTAAAAACTCATTTTGTCAATTTTGACAATACTCAAAAATTGATTTTTTCAAAAGTCGTAGAAACTTTATTAATTCGAACCAAATTCATTTAAGCAATCCTAACATTTCATATTAACAAATAGAATTCGTGTATGTCATCAAAACTTTCATATTATATTTATTTTAACATTTATTATATCAATTACTTGATTCGTTCATTAATAAGGAAAATACTACATCATTATTGTGTCATATATATTTTTACTTTTTTAATGTCTAAAATTTATAAATAAAAAACAATTATGTAGAAAATTATTTTATATTTATAATGAATATTTATAGTTGAAAATATAACATATATTACCCTATGTAAAAATTGTTTTTCTAAACGATATAATCTTATGTCATTTTTCTATTTACTTTAACTTAATTAAAATAAAGTGTCACTATCACCTACAAGTGGCTCCATGGGGTCCCAAAATCGACCCAAAAATGCCCATGGTCGGACATGTATCCACCAATATGGTTAGAAAATGTTTTAGGGTAATTTATTATTATTATAATATTATTTGTTTACCCTTATTTACCGGATTTACCCTTTAACCATGGTAAATAAAATATTTACTAAAATAATTATTCAAAATGTATAAAAATAAGAGTTACCTATTTACAAAATTTTGACATCCTGATTACAAATATGAAATCAATTTTTCTAAATTCAAAACACAGAAGTGGTAGAAATTAATTTATAATTAATTCCCATTGTCAAAACAAAAAACATGTTTTTAAGATATAATAACTATCAAAAGATTGATACTTGTTTATGTCTGGTTTAATTATGAAATTATGTCTAATGAACAAAATTGTATTAAATGGTAAAAATATATTCTAAATATACTTTAAAACCACTCAAATTCATAATTTATCACTATTAATTATTTTGAGTAAAAAAGTTGTTTTTAATTAAAATTTATTAATTTTCATTATTCATCAAAATATAAAGGTTATCCGAAAAGTACCAAAATTTCGATATTCCAAATCCAAAAATGAAGTCCATTTTGAATGATAAAATGTATAAATTTTCAAAAAGTTGGTATTACTATTCATAACGGCTACTTTGATTGGTTGTGGCATGTTAGAATCTCGGAGTTACGTACAACACACGCTATTGTATTACTCAAAGAGAAGAGTACCGTGGAATCTTGGGGTATTACATTCTCCCCTCCTCCAAATAATTTCGTCCTCGAAATTTATAAAATATTACTACATAAAAAGACTCGGGTAGTTCTTCATCATAAGTTCCTCAGGTTTCCATGTTGCCTCTTCCATCTTATGGTTTCTCCATAGAACTTTTACAAGACGAGTCGTCCGGTTTCTGAACACTTGTTCTCTCATATCAAGAATCCTGACGAGCTCTTTGCAATATGAGAGATCAGGTTCTTGTTCTAATTCCTCATAGGTGAGTACATGTGTTGGTTCAGGCATGTATTTTCTCAATAGTAATACGTGGAACACATCATGAACATTGGAGATATTCGGCGGCATTTCCAAACCATAAGCTACAACCCCAATTCTTACTAGATTTTCTAAAGTTCCGATGTACCTGGGACTCAATTTACCCTTCTAACCAAAATTTATAACACCCATCCATGGAGATACCTTCAAGAAAACATGATCTCCTACATGAAATACCAAATCATTCCTTCGATTATCGGCATAGATCTTCTACCTACTTTGAGCTGCTTTGATGTGGTTTTGGATTACCTTTATTTTTTCCATCGTTTCCTCCACTAGTTCCGGGCCAACAAGTTTTCTTTCACCAACATCATCCCAACAGGTTGGTGTGTGATATCACTTTCCATACAATGCTTCATATGGTGCCATATGAATACTTGAATGGAAACTATTGTTATAGGAAAATTCTAACAGTGGTAAAAATTGATCCCATATACCCTGAAAGTCAAGTGATCATGATCTCAACATGTCTTATAAGGTTTGAATAGTTCATTCTAATTGTCCATCTGTTTGAGGGTGGTATGCAGTGCTCAAACAAAGTTCAGTATCCAAGGCCTTCTGAATACATTTCCAAAATCTTGATGTAAAACGGGGATCGCAATCCGAGACAATCGATAGGGGTTCTCCATGAAGTCTCACAACTTCCTAAATATATATTCTCACTAGACGTTCCAGTGGTAAATCCTCTATTATAGCAAGGAAATGTGCTGACTTGGTAAGACGGTCAATAATGACCCATATTGCATCATTCCTTCTAGGAGTCTTTGGTAGTCCCATGACAAAGTTCATCGTGATATTATCCCATTTCCACTCAGGTATGGGAAGAGGTTGCAATACTCTTCCAGGAAGTTGCCTTCCAGCTTTCACTTGTTGACAAACGATACATCTTGACACAAAATCACCAATCTCCCTCTTCATGTTGTCCCACCAAAAATGTTCCTTTAAATCTCTATAAATTTTTGTGGTCCCATGGTGTATAGAGAAATTGGAACTATAAGGATCATCTAACAATTCTATTTTTAAATCAGGCATATCGGGAACACAAAGTCTCTTCCTGAATATCTTAATTCCTTCTTTATAGACAAAGTCTCTCAATCTCACATCATTCACAGCTTCGTTCTTCTTTTGAAATTCTTCATCATCGGTCTGAGAACTCTTAATCTTTTTAGTAAAGATGGTTTGGAAACCATTTGAAAAAGCACTGTTGTTTCACCTTCCATGGTGATTCCCATCTCCATCTTCACTAGATCCATGAAACTAGGACCCCTTTCAATTCTCATCATGTTCAAAACTCCATGATCCTTTCAGATCAAATCATCTTCCACCTTATTTTACTTCCCTGGGTGGTAGTGTATCGTGAAATCATAATCCTTGAGTAGTTCAAGCCATCTGATTTTCTTCATGTTGAGTTCATTCTGTGATAAAATATACTTCAAACTCTTGTGATCAGTATAAATCTCACATTTCTCACCATAGAGATAATGTCTCCATATCTTAAAATAAAATATTATAGCAGCTAACTCAAGATCATGAGTAGGATATTTTTTCTCATGAATTTTCAGTTGTCGTGATGCATAAGAAATAATTCTATCATTCCGCATAAGGACACAACCAAGTCCTTCCATTGATGCATCACTGTAAATAACGAACCCATCATTCCCCGATGGTAGATTCAATATAGGATCATTGACTAATCTTCTCTTAAGTTCTTCAAAATATTCTTCACATTCTTTTTTCCAGACAAATTTAACCCCTTTATGTGTGATCTTCGTTAATGGGTTAGCCAATTGGGAAAAATTCTAGACGAAACATCGATAATAACCTGCTAAACCAATAAAACTGCATACCTAGGTTATAATTCTTGGTGCTGGCCATTCTTGGATTGCCTTAGTCTTAGAAGGATCAACAGAGATTCCATCCTTAGAGACAATATGGCCAAGAAAAGAAATATCTTGAAGCCAGAATTCACACTTGATAAACTCCCATATAATTCATGTCTTCTCATAGTCTTCAATATAATGTGCAAGTAATTTTCATAATCTTTGTAGCTTTTGGAGTATACCAAGATATAATCAATAAATACCACTACAAAGTCATCAAGATATTCCTTGAAAACTTTGTTCATTAGATCCATGAATAAAGAGGGTGCATTAGTTAGGCCAAAAGGAATTACTGTAAACTCGTAATGCCCGTACCTTTTTCGAAGTGCTGTTTTTAGAATGTCTTCCTTCTTCATACACAACGGATGGTATCCTGATCAAAGGTCAATCTTTGAAAATTATTGAGCTCCATGCAGTTGGTCAAATAAGTCACCAATGTGAGGTACGAGATACTTGTTCTTTATTGTTATAGCATTGATCTCTCTGTAGTCGATACATAACCTCATAGATCCATCTTTCTTTTTAAAAAAAGAACAGGGGATCCCCATGGAGAAACACTAGGGAGAATAAATCCATTATTACTCAATTCCTTTAGTTGTTTCTTTAGTTCAACTAATTCAAAAGTTTCCATTATATAAGGGGTCTCTGATATAGGCCTTGATCTAGGAATTAAATAAATGGAAAACTCAACTTATCGTTCTGGAGGATGTCCAGGTAAATCTTCTGGAAACACATCTACATATTCTTTCACAATATGTACATCCTCTATTTGAACATTACTTTCCTCACCCACAGTTATTTCATTCTCTTCCTCCCCGATAATTGAATTTAGTTGAGCTACTGGGGGTGGATCTAGATAAGAATTAGGTGGTGATGATTCTGTTCTAAAGATAAGGTGTTCCTTATCATCATCATCAAAAATCGTAACCTCCTTCTTATTATAATAAATCTTCACATCATGGTCTAAGAGCCAATCCATACCAAGGATTATATCAAATTCTGTCATGGGTATGACGATGAGATCAGCAGATAAAGAACATTTATAGGCCCTATTGGGAACAGATCCACAGAACTTTATAGTTGTGATACTTCCCTTAGGGGTTTTGACTGACTACACCCTTGTTAAATAAAATTTTAAATATCTAATTTTCTTACTAGACTGGGAAGATATGAAACAATGCGATGATCCAGAATCAAATAAAGCATTTTCTAAACTTGAGTACACCATTAAATTACCTGCCACCGCATCTTTTGGAGCTTCTACCTCAGCAGTAGTGATAGTATAATCTTGGCCTTGACCTCTTGGCCTTTTTTGAGAAACATTAATGATGCTTAGGACATTCATTTTCATAATTTCCCATCCCTATACAATTATAGCATTCCACCTTGATAGAAACTCTGTTTCCCTTGCAATCATGAGCTTGGTTTCCTTTTTCACCACAATTGTAATAGGCTCCCATTCCTTTTAAGAAAGTACCGGGGTGTTTCTTCCCACATTTACAGCAGGATGGATTTTCAACTTTTCAATTCTTCCCTTATTTCCGTTTCTAGATTGATCACCAGATCTATTCTTCTCTTTCTTTGCTTTAAAGTCATAAGACTTGGAGAATTCCTTTTCTGTCTTCATAGCACATGAGACAATGTCTTCGTACGACGAGAAGGATTGTGAGACTAATGCTCAATGAAGAAATGGTTTTAACCCATCAATGAAACGATCAATATTACCTCTTGGGTTACATATATAATCTGAAGCATACCTCGGTAACCTTGTAAAGTTAGCCTCATACTTTGCGACATTATCATCCTCCTTTTGCCTCATACTCAGAAATTTCCTTTCCATATCTGCTCGATGGTCACAAGGAAAGTATTTTTCTAAGAAAATATCTTTGAACACCCTCCATTCCATATTTGATAATTCATCATCTTCCATTTTATATTGAATCAAGGACCACCATTGGTCAGCATCTCTAGTGAGGCGGTAAACTGCCATGACAACTTTTTCCCTTTCACTACTCCCCAAAGCATGGAATATTTTCTATAAGGAGTTTATCCATTGCTCAGCTACTAATGGATTTGTATTCACATTGAATTTCGATGGTTGTTGCCTCATGAAGTGATCTAACATTGGTCCTCCACACTGCGGATCAAGGTGCTCCATACGGGTCAGTTTATTATTCACAACCTGAGTGAGTTGTCCCAGTATGGTGACAAGCTAATCAGCACCAGTTACATCACCGGCTCCACTATAATTTTCTTGAGCAGGATATAAATCCCTACATGGAGTGCGTGCATTGATACAGTTTCCATTTCTTCTACTAGGTGCCATTTCTAAATAATGGCATAAACTAGATCAGTTTATGAATCAAAATACATAATTCCATACTTGTAAAACACTTAACATAAATTGAATAGTTTATGGATATAATCCATAATCCTAAAAATATTTTCATTGAGGAAGTATATACTCATAGACCCTTCAGAATGGGTTGTAAAGAAAATGAGAATTATCCAAAACATATCCCCGGGAGTGTCGTAACCAAGAGTGCAGTAAGGCCCGTTGTCGTGCACCAGTTCCCGTTCAAGTCTAGCTCAAAGCGGTGTTTTCAGGTTTTACCCATACGCACATCTGTGCCAGAGCCGCCTCTACCTGCTCGTATCCAGACAGGTATTTATTTCTTGTAAAACTCACAAAATCTCTACAATACCAAAATTCTAGGATGTTCTTCTATACTAATCCTCAAAGTCCATCTTAGTTCTATGTACACTAATCAGAGTTTATCTAAATCTAGCTTCCATGGTTTGTACTAAACTTCCTCTGATACCAACTGTAATGCCCCGACCCCAGTTACACAGATTCGGTGCATTATTACATAACATTGGCATGATCACAAGAAAGATCAAATCTCGAAAGACCGATTGGTTTAATAGCCTTGGAAACACTAGATATATTAATAAGTCTTACATGACATCATAAAAATGAAAACTACAAAAACATAGTCTCCATATTCCACACTCATATCCCCACATACTATCCCTATAGGTCATTCATAAATTACTTCTTCACATCCTGGGAAAAATAAAACATTGAAAGGGGTGAGCTAATATGATCAGTAAGGATAACAATATAGTGGAAACTTTCATAAATAAAAATAAACATTTAAGGCAATGTATGACTAAAACAAAAGCCTTTTAAAAATGAAATTCAGCATAATATGGAAATGTTAAAATGAAATAATGTCATTTACGTATTCACATGTATATTCTACTAGTCTAATAATCCCATGCAACATCAATAACCACTTTCATAATGACGGAATGCATAATGCCAGACTATCATAACCACGTAGACAAGGCCTCATGCCAAGTTGACAAATAATATTTTGTCAAGGCCTCATGACAAGACACTAGTTTCTCTCATGAGACCTACTAATGCATCGAGGAGCTATAGCGGGCTCCACCCGTCACTTATTAAGTCCAATTCATTCCTCATATGAACAGGTTTAAACATAACATAAACATTTTTATTAAAACTATCATAAAAAATGTCAATACTTTCTCCATAAACCATGAATGGTATAAAAATAACACATCCGTATTCAAACACATCACAAAGACTTCAATACAATTTTAAAGTTTTTTATCATAATAAATCAACTTCAAATAAGCTTAAAATCCATCAATGGATGTTGACATAGATGAAATCAAAACTATTTGAGAGAAATATATCTTTTTCTAAAATCATTTAAAAGTCGCATAATTATAAAATAAAATATTTAATTTGAAAATATTCTTATAATCTTGTAAGGGAAGCTTCGACGATTTTCTAATGGCGGAAAATAGCGACACTCATCGTATAAGTTTAAAAAGGAATTCTTACCTTAATTCTATCGAAATGGTTAAAAAGGACCTTGTTTGGAAAAAAATGGAATGATTCCTTTATAAACTTCTTATAAAAAGTCAAAAAAGGGTATAAATGACTTTAACCCACATTCTGTAAAATAGTAATAATGTTTTGAAATACATTTTTATCAAACATGGATGTGGATGATGAATAGGTCAGAGTAGATAATATGTATAAACAACTTCAGATAACGAAGAGATTTTGAAATAACCCTTAACTTGTACTTTTACTTGGTCGAGGGTTGGTTAACCTCATGTATAGTGGTGAAATAATTGTTATTAAATTATACAAGAATCATATACATTAATATGATATCATATATGATCTTTTAACAATGATTTGTTAATAACATAGTATTATCGTTGTTTTGGGTGTTAATGGATTCATTTTCCTTTGTTTGTTTTGTTACGCAAGCCATGTTTTGTTATGGATAGGTTTTATCTTATTCATATCCAGAATGATATCAAGTCCTTAAATATTATTTTTAATCATCCAATAAAATTTATTATTGAATGGATATGATGGGGAATGAATCTCATCGCGTTCGTGGAGACGGTAGTCCGTACGTATGCACGAGCCACAATATCATTCGTTTGATATTAAAATAATATATAATTGGATGGTATATCATATATAAAGAATTATTATCATGTTATATTTATTATACACATGAATTACACATCATTATTATACCTATCCAAATAATAATATATTGAATAGCAATTACACCACGACGTGGAGACGGTTAGCCGTACGTACGCACGTATAGTGACATGTTATTCAAAGGATGGATAGAATACTGAATATGGATGTACCATATTTATAATAACATCTCAGTATATATGAGATACTGGAGTTATTATTTTAGAATGGGAAAAACAAAGAAAGAAGAAGTTGAAGAAGAAATGAACCTGAAAAAGGGTGGTGAAAATATTACCTCTTCTTCGGGTTCTTCCGTTTGATTTGATAAAAATGGCTCCTTAAGTTGGATTTATGATAAAAAAATGCCTCTAGGTTGAAGTGGGGGAATTTGGGAGGTTATTTGGTCAGATTTTGGCCAGTCCAAGGGCTTTGAAGGTGTGAATTAATGAGAAGGGGGAGTGCCCTTTTATAAGAGGGGTGAGGGGATCCTTTGGAAAAACTAGAAATATTATTTTATAATAAATCCATATTTGTTTTCTAATGGTTCTAAAGTATATTATTTAAATTTCAAGGTGGGGATAGGTCGAAAACATCTCAACCAATAGATTTTATACAGTTTTGGGTGACATTATTAACCATACCATTTATTTTTAACTCTTAGTTAATTAGTTTGACACTTACTATGTCACCTTGTATTTTTATATTATATAGTTAATAAACATACTATATACATCCAAGACACCCCAAAGTGGTCCATTAATGATACAAAAATCATGATATAAGTCTTTTGGCCGAACGATAGATTTTTAAAAAAAGAATATAAATTAATAATATAATATTTGTTTTAAAAATTCATTTATGTCAATTTTGACACAACTCAATAATTGATTTTTGTAAAAGTCATAAAAACTTTATTAATTCGAACAACATTCATTTTTGAAATCCTAACATGTAATATTAACCAATAATATTTGTTTATGTAATCAAAAATTTCAAATTATATTTATTTTATCATTTATAATATCAATTATTTGATTCTTTCATTAATAAGGAAAATATTGCATCATTATTGTGTCATATATATTTTTAATTTTTCAATGTCTAAAAATTATTAATAAAATAAAATTATGTTGAAAAATATTTTTACATTTCTAATTAATTTTATAATAGAAAATATAACATATGAAACCCTATGTAAAAATCGTTTTTCTAAAAGATATAAGCTTATGTCATTTTTGTATTTACTTTAACTTAATTAAAATAATGTGTCCCTATTACCTACAACTAGCTCCATGGGGTCCCAAAATCGACCCAAAGATGCCCATAGTCAGACATGTATCCCCCAATAATGTTATGACATGTTTTAGGGTAATTTATTATTATTATAATATTATTTTGTATCCCTTATTTACAAGATTTACCTTTTAACCATGGTAAATAAAACATTTACCGCAGTAATTATTCAAAATGTATAAAAATAAAAGTTACATATTTACACAATTTGGACATCTTGATTAAGAATATGGAATCCATTTTTCAGAATTCAAAATATAGAATCAGCAGAAATTAATTTAAAATTAATTCCCGCTATTAAAACAAAAAACGTGTTTTTAAGATATAATAACTATCAAAAGATTGATACTTGTTTATGTCTGGTATAATTCTGAAATTATGTCCAATGACCAATATTGTATTAAATGTTAAAAATATATTCTAAATATACTTTAAAATCACTCAAATTCATAATTTATCACTTTTAATTTTTTTGATTATAATATTGTTTTTAATTAAAATTTAGTAATTTTCACAATTCATCAAAATATAAAAGTTATCCGAAAAGTATAGAAATTTAATCCTAGGATAATTTTGATATTTCGAATCCAAAAATGAAGTCCATTTTGAAAGATAAAATGTATAAAATTTCAAAAACTCGGTATTAATATTCATATAGGCTACTTTGATTGGTTGCGGGGTGTTAGAATCTCAGAGTTGCGTACAACACATGCTACTGTATTACTCAAAGAGAAGCGTACCGTGGAATCTTGGGGTGTTACACAAGAGAACCCAATCATCTGGACTCTATTGTTGCCTCCACTAAATCTCAAACTCGCCTTGTTAATTTTTGATCATTGCCTTCAATCTTCTGAAATAAAGAAACCCCCACATGACTAATTTGGATGGAACCTCGCCAACTGCAAAACTTGTTAACAATGAGTTATAGTCTACCCACCACATGAAAACCACAATAATGTAGATACCCTACATTTGGGTTTGGCAGGGGAGCGGGGGTTTTTACCCTTCAAAGGCATAAACTATGTTTCCTTTTCATCTAAGGTTGGATCTATAGGGAATGATCAATTTTCAAGACAATCACTTCCACATGATTCCAAAATCATTGTTAGTCTGACGACGCACACTCCCACATGCTGAAAACATTTTGAAATGCCCACCAATTTCATAATCATCTCTTGTGATTGGGAGAAATAGATGATCTGGGAAATCTCAAGATTTAAGAGATAGAACCTCTCCATTGATGAGAGAGAACATCGCCATATACCACTACCCCCAAATTAATCAGGTAAATAAGAAATCAAGAGTTCGAAACCCCAACCTAGGGTAGATCAATGGTACTAGTTCCACTCAAATGGGTGTTGGTCTACAATAATATAGTTATTAGTGAATAATATTGTTAATATTATAATTAGTAATAAAAAATATTTAATTAATAATTAAAAATATAATTTACTAATTAATAATTAATAATGAATAATAATTAAATACGTGTAATATAATTTACTAATTAACCATTAAAAATTAAAAATTAATAATATAACTATTTATATAATTAACAATTAATAATAATTAATCATTAATAATAATTTTTAATAATTTATAAGTAATAATCAATAATAATTAGTAATAATTAATCATTAATAATAATTAAATAATAATTATTAATGATTATTAATATCTATCAATATATACTAATTAATAATTATTTAATAATTATTATTTTAAGTTTTTAGTAATTAATAATTATTATTAATCAATAATGATTAATGATTATTTAATAATTATTAGTAATTTATCATTAATAGTTATTAATTAAAATTAGTAATATTAATGGGTATCTAATTCTTTTTAGTTATTAAATAATTATTATTATTAATTATCAATTATTAAATATTATTCTTTACCGATTAAATATTTATTAAGTATTAATAATTAATGTTAATTATTTTTAATTATTATTGATTATTATTCATTTTTAATGATTATAACTTACTATAATTAATTTTTATAAATTCTTATTTAATTATTATTAATCAATATTTATTATTAATTATTAGAAATTATTAGAAATTGTTATTAATTAATAATTATTATTTATTATTGTTAATTACTTATAATTTTTAATTATTAATTTTTAATTTAAATGTAAATTCATTATTTATTATTTATAATTTATTATTTATTACATTTTATTTAATAGTTATTTTTTATTATTTATTATATTATCATTATTATTAATACTATTAATAAACAGTTTTATTAGTAATTAATCTTATTAAAATTAATTAATTATAATTACTTGTCATAATAATTAGTAATTATATTATTAGTTTAATATTTATACTATTATTTAGTACTTATTTTAACGATAATTTAATTTAATTAATTGTATTTTTATGAATAAGTTTTTATTTATGCTTTATTATTATTTATAGAGTATTATTTGAATGATGGAAAAGTTATGAACAGGTTAAGGCTCGAAGACCCTCTTTTTAAACATGATAGGGTAGAGTCCCCTTTTAATTCGGAATGAAATAACTCTTTTTTACTTGGGTGAGAGGTAACCATTATATGAATCGAATGTCTAGTGGTCCAGTGGCCCCATACAACCTGACCTGAAAGCCCAGTGGCCCAAAGACCTATACAGGACTCAAACACCCTAATTGAGTTGTCTACATCGTGTCATGTCACTAACCAAACATCACAACCCTCATCTAGTATACATTACATCATGATCTAAGTTTGCATGAGGCATCCCCCCTCGCTTTGAACTGTTACATCATGTTTCACTAACGTACCATGGTAGGGAACCCCTCTTATCCACAGTGTGGGGGTAGGACATGAGATAAGTGTCAGCACACCAATATCTCTTTGATTCACTCACCTAATGATGCCTACATGGATCTTTCTAGCATTACTTGCATGTTGCTCTGCATCCTCAGATGAGACCCCTTTCATTGAAGATGGGAAAGATAGAACAAAATAGTGGTTGAATTTAATTATAAAGACATAGTGTGATTTCTTGATTTCCCTCCTACATTCCATGTCCTTGGGTTTCTCTTTTACCTGTAGATAAGTTTCTCATATCCATGTCTTGACAATCTTCTAAGGTTCATGATATTCACTAGAAGATGTTTTTAAACTATCAAGGAGAACTTTTTAAGCACCTAACTTCCATAAAAGATATAAAATGTATAGCATTAGATTAAATTGGAATTTTTCATCAATGATTGATGATATAAATTCTTGGACAAGAAGATATTATTTATATAAAAATAATTTCGAATCTATTTTTTCATAAACAGATTCAACCTTTGAGTCAAACTATACTTCTAACTCCTCACTGAGGTTTTGGGGCAATCTCTTTATCTCAAGCTCCTTTGGTGCTTTGAGACAGTTATTTTTTTTGTTTTTCATCATCATATTCTAGATTTTTATATTTAACAATAATATGGAAAATAGCTTTCATTGATTATAAAAGTGAGAGGGGAAGGAGACAATAACCCTCTCAGTTATCACCTATGTCTCATTTTCCATCGTGACCTATTCAATCTCTATTATGTTCACCGTAGTGGATATCATAGAAAAATCACCATTAGTTAAAAACATTTCAAAAGAGTTTTTGGTCTTCATATACAATATTTATGAGGTTTAGTATTGAAATAAAGAACAATTTAGTTTTTCCCCTTGTATAAAGTGGTTAAGAGTTATTCTTACCTCAACTTCCTGTCAACATCATCTTGGGTCAAAAGTTCTTTTTTAGATTCTATTCGGTTAGAACCATCTTTTGGATTCTTATTCTTCTCTTAACCCACAATACCCATAGAAGTATATGATACTTCAATATTCTCCATACATGGGTATTTTCACCCTTCTATTGTACAAAGGGTGTCTTAGGTGAGAGTCTTAGTTTAATTTTGGAATTACTTAAATATCATTATGTTGAACAAGAAAATATGAAATACTGTTAAATTATATATATTTATATATATATATATATATATGATATTCTATGTATAAATTACAATGAATCACACATTCAGACCCCACACTCATAGGTGTGAAGGACATGTCATTATCCCCCCAAGGGTTAACTCATTCACCTTACCCTTTATTTATACATATTATATATATATTCTCGTATACCATATAATATACTGACGTGAAGGCCATCAATACAAGGCATGTATGTCCATGATAAAATCTATTCTGAAAGCCCAAATTTTTCATAGCTTTCTTAACTGTTGCATGCCTGTCGACCTTCGAAAAAATCCATTTCCTTCGAGCGGGGTTCACTATCAACTGTAAGATCACATTCTTTCTAGGGCAGAAAATGCCGAAATATAGCCCATTTCCAAGCCCTTCTAGGACCAGACCCACCAATAGAACCTACTACAGGATCAAAATATATATTTATATTTCAGAATTACCAAAGGGGTGGTCAATTTTAGGTTTATAAACATTCATTTTTATCCATAAGAAAATCCATGTTGAACAAAGTTAAATAAGATGAATTCACAAAACCTATTTGGTTCTTAATAAAGATACTACCTTTATTTTGATCTCATTTGATGGATCCTATAAAGAAATTTAAGACAGGATAATTTAGGAAAATATTCTACCTTAAAGTGTATAGAATCTTATTTATCAGAGTATACAGGTATAATAATGTGTAAGAAAGGTACACTTCCTATCTATAACAAAATGCATCAAAATTAAAATATGTAACAAAACATGAAGAGTATAAGAAATATTTAAACCCAAAGAAAAGGGTATCCAATAACCTTGGAAAAAATTCCCTTGATTTACACTTTGAATAAATTCCGGCATACCCACAACAGGGTATGCCCTTGATATGAAGATCAGAATCTGTCTTGTTATCCTTACAAACCCTAGATCTCTAAAGTGATCAAAACCTCCATCTTCCTATCTAGAGAATCCATCAATTGATAACAGAAACAATTAGATTCACAATAGGTAGGCTGAACAAGATTTTCGCAGCTTGAACAAGGTGTTCACAGCATTCACCCAAGGCAGATTTGGGCATAGCTCTCACACAGTATCATTTCTTTCCAGAGACCAACATCACTTAATGAAAAATCATTCCTTGAATGATTTCAAATGGTTGGGTATTTATAGTTTAGATATAAAACGGTCACATTTTCCTCCAACAGTCATATTTCACAAAAATTTCAGAGGGACTTGTATAGGTGTCACTCAACAATGATCATTTTATAACAGATTGGATGACATTGTTTAATCTAACAAAATATGAGAAACATTTTCATGTTTAGGAAACATTACCATATCTAGGAAATCATTATCATGTATAATATTTTATAAAAATTATCATGAAATTATATGATAAAAATTATCATGCATGTTAGATTAGAAACATTATCAGGTTAGAAATATTATCATGGGATAAACTTTATCATGTGAGAAACATTTCCATGTAAGAAACATTATCATGTAATAAACATTGTCTTTTAAGAAAAATTATCATGTAAGAAACATTATCATGCAGGATATGAGAAAAATTATCATGAATAATGTACGAAAAATTAAGAAACAAATTAGATTTAATAAATAAAATTCTTATGGAAATTTAGTAACTTTGAGAATGTTGTAACATTACATCACGTGTTACAAACTATGAAAATCAGATCTGAAATTTTTTGATAACTAAAGTCTAAGAATGAGATAATATGAGTGTAATTTCAGAGATAATTGGATTATGATTTCATAGAGAATTAGATTCACAATTTTTAGAAAATCATTGATATTTTCTGATAGAATCAGATTCACAACTCTGAGAAAGGATAAGATTTTTAAAAAGTATAAGATCTTGAGAAAGTGTAAGATCTTTATGAAAGTGTAAGATCTTTAAAAAAGTGAAAGATCTTTAAGAATGTGTAATATATTTTAGAAAGTGTAAGATCATAAAGAAATTGTAATATCTTTATCAAAGTTTAAGTTCTTCAAGAGAGTGTAATATCTTTATGAAGGTGTACGATATTTAAAAAATTGTATGATATTTAATAAAGTATAATATTATTATGAAAGTATATGATCTTTAATAAAGTGTAAGATATTTAAGAAAGTGTATGATCATTAAGAATGTGTAAGATCTTAAAGAAAGTTAAAGATCTTTAAGAAAGTTTAAAATCTTTAAAAAACAGTAATATCTTTATGAATGTTTTTTTCTTTTAGAATTCCAGCAGTTATTCAATCTCAAGTAAAATATTGTGAGACTTAGCTAGAAAACAGCATGCATGACTTTTGAAGGAATTGGTAATACATTAAGAATTCTTGCATATAAACATTCTTAAAGATAGAAAGTATCATTAAGGAAATGTGTTTGTGATTTCCAAAACCTAAAGGAATGGAAAAAGTCAAAATAAAACTTTTTACTCAGCAATATCCACCTTTTTGGAAGGCAGACATAACTATTTAAGAAAAGAATAATAAGACCAAAACACTTTATATTTTACTCTTAAAACAAAATAATTATCTCCCCCATTGTTTATGAATTATAGTTAATATGACTAACTCCCCTTAGGTTATGAAACCTCATAAGAATCATATTATTGACTCTATGAAATTATCACATTTACTTAAGGAAAAAACTCGCCCTTTTTCTTAAGGATTTCTTCTTTATGTAATCTCTCCCTTATAAATTATCTTCCCTTGATTTATATTCTTGTTATAATGTGTTCTTCCTCCCCCCTTTTATTTTTAAAAATAAATTGAGGGAATTATAAGGCACCTAAAAAGGTTAGGAAACAAACAATAAGAAACAATTAATAACAAAACTGAAATATTTGTAAAAAAAATTATAAAACAAAATTGGAATACAAGAATAATTAATCCTTGTTTGAAAAAATATTTTCTACTATGGTTTTCTACATCTTTGACTCCCTTGTCATCTAGGATGTTCTCCAGAAGAAATTATTATTCTTGATTATTTTTCTAAATATTCTAATTTTTTTTTAGGTTTGAATCAACTCTTCCATATATGAAAACATTCCTTCATGGGAGTTTATTTTCCACAACAACTCATCTCTTTATGCATTTACCCTTTTCAGATTCAGATCTTCTTAGGTTTTAAGGAAATAAAATTGATTTCTGGAAATATGAATTTGTTGAGGATTTTCCTAAAAAAGATTTAAAATAACAACCAATAGAAGTGTAAGAGAAAATATAATAAGTAAAAAATGATGTTTTTGGGGTTTTCAAAGGATTATTTAGCATTACTTATGTTTTTTCTTAGACATATAAGATTTTTAAATGGTATCTTATGGTTC
Organism: Viscum album; assembly: GCA_963277665.1. Lineage (NCBI taxonomy): Eukaryota > Viridiplantae > Streptophyta > Magnoliopsida > Santalales > Viscaceae > Viscum > Viscum album. The sequence goes on along the minus strand of OY728157.1, from coordinate 677,062,646 downwards.
TGAAATTTTTTGTTATGCTTCCAAAAACGTTTGTTATGGTTATGAAATTTATATCAAGGTTCCCAAAAAAAATTTGCTTCCAAAATAATTCTACAGTAACAAACTGTTTGTGTTAAGGTTCCATATTTTTTGTTAAGGAAAAAATTTTACTCCCCCTAAGAAATGGATTTTCTTAATGTTAAGACATTGATTAAAAAAAAACTTGGATATGAATGTTTAGCTTATAGTTATCATTCATAATTTTTTTTACTTTATTAAAATCAATCAGAAGGTTATGATTTTTTAAAAATATTAACAAGTTGTTCTTACACACTGATAAATTATAAAATATTATCTCCTTTATCAAAAAAAACTTTTAAAATTAATGATTTTCCAAGATGAACAATTTCACCTATACCAACAATTTCTCTTTGATCATTATCTCCGAAAGTGTCTCTTCCACCTTTCATGTTAATTTTTTTCCAAAATCTTTTTGGTTACCAGCCATGTGTGGGGAATATCCACTATCCATTTACCGTGTATTTTTGTTGGTACTTATGTTGTTTTCCAAAAAAAATTAGTCTTTGGAAATCCAAACTTGATTGGATACAGAATTTTTAGAAAATAAATTATTAGGTATCCACATTGGATTTGTAAAATGGGCTTTTTGAGTACCTAAGGATTGGATTTTATTCAAAGAGCAGTTTTTTCCCCAATATGCACCATATTAACGTGAGAACTTTGGAGAACAAAATATTTGTTACCGATAACTACTTTGGAATGAGAATAAACAAATCCACAACTTTATCTAAGAGGATTAATTTGTAAATATATATTTTCAAAACCATCCTTACCATGACTAGGGTTTGATAAAATTTTCATTAAGTAAAATATTTCAGATTTTATTCTGATGAATAAATTCTTATCTTCATAACCATTAGTCATAAAATTTTAGTTATTCTCTAAAAAAAATTCGTATAAATTACTTTTCAATGATTATTTGAAATTTTATCCTTTTTAGAATTAACTTCCTTAAGGATTTTTAAAACATTTTCGAAATCAAGGGTTTTCTAATCAAGATCATTTGAAATATTTGATACTCCTTTGGTTAAAATAGATGTTCTATAATTTTCCTTGTTATTTTGTATATTGATATTACTATTTTCATTCTCATGTAACTTGGAAAACGTAGATTATTATTCAAAATAAGGTAAGGTATTATCTTTTAATGATGAAGATTCTTCATACAAAGAGTCATAATATTCTTCATTAGGATAATTATCACTTGAGAATATTTTGGTTAAAGATTCGACAATGTTTACCATATCCATGAGACATTTAATTTATGATGGAATTAATTAAATAAGACCAATATTATTTTTCCAAGAGGATTCAATATCTGAATATTCATTATAAGAGTCTCAACAACTAGAAATCTAGGTGTCATTAGCTTTTAGTAGTTTCTTAGTCTTGTCCTTTTAGTACTTCTTCTTATATCTTTCTGAATTTCTATCATTTCTTTAATTCCATTTGATTATAGGATAGTCCGGTCTGATATGACCTACCCTCTTGTATTTATAACATGTTACTTCCAAATAATTCTTATCCTTTTTGTATTTCTTCTTGTATCTATGTTAGAAATATTTATTTCTCACAATATTGTTCTTTATTTGAGAAAGATAATAAAGTTCATTCTTGAAATGATCACTATCACTTGATTCAGATATAACAGAAAATTTATTCTCTTTTGATCTAGTAACTCTTTTAAGAGTGTTGGATTTAAAATTATTTAATATAGTATTTAAAGAAACACTTCCATTTCTATTATTTTCTTTTCGATCTATGTATCTCTCTTCATTCTAGTTTCATGTTGTAGAAGAATCTATATTAACTCATTTAGAGTGATGTTTGAAACTTTTCTATTCTCATAAATTGTAGCTATCTTATCTTCACACTCATTCGGCATAATATCTATTATCTTATCCACAAGAATCTCATAATCAAGTCCCTTTTCACCTATAAACTGATGACTGTTTATGATTGTGACAAAGATTTATTAACATTGCACATAGGTTCTCCCTAAGGAAAAATAAAACCATGGTATTCGTCTCTAAGAATAAATCAAATTTTCTCAATAACCATTGATGTTCCAAATGTGTAACTTATAATTTCTTCTAGAAGATATTAGAAGCTTAACATAAGTAAATCTGGCTATACATTTTCCTTGTTAAGTGTTATGTACCTTAATGTTAAGTCGATACTCTTGTTTTTATTGATTGGTGAAAGCTCTGATTTCCTTATATGGAATCTTGTAGTCTCTATATAACATAACAAAGTTATTTACACTGGTATTGATAATAAAAGTCTTCATATTATATCTCCAGTAATCAAAGTGATTTCCATCAAATATTGGGGGTCCAGTTGGATTTAGATTGTCTATAGAATCATCATTAATTCATGTAATTCTATAAAGAAAAAATATATTTTCTTCATAAAAATTAGTTAAAATAATTATAATAAAAAATCTCTTTAATAAAAACATAAACAAGTAGTGATCATTTTATAAAATATTTGACGACATCATTTTATATAACAAAATATGAGAAATATTATCATGTCTGAGAAAAATTATCATATTTGGGAAACATTATCATGTGAAGTATTTAAGAAAATTTATCATTAAAAGTATGTGATAAACATTATATTGATAATTATATTGGGAAAATTATCATGTAGGAAACATTATCAAGTATCAAACTTTATCAAGTAAGAAAAATTATCATGAAAAATTTAAGTAACATTAAGAAACTGATTAGCTTTATGAAAAATGAATTCTTAATGAAATTTAGTAACTTTAAGAATGTTATAATAGTAGATAAAATGCAATAAACTTGGAAAATAGGATCGGAAATGTATTTTGAATCAGATTCTAAGAAAGAGAGAATCAAAGTCTTATTTCTGAGAGAATCAGATTCTGATTTCTGAGAGAATCAGAGTCACAATTCTTAGACAATCAGAGTATATTTTCTGCGGGAATTGAATTCAGAATTTTGAGAGAATCGGAATCATAATTAAGATAAACTGTAAGATTCTGAGAAAGCATAATATCTAGAGAAAGTATAATAACTTCAAAAAAGGGTATGATCTTTATGAAAGTGTAATATCTTTGAGAATTTATAAGATAATTAAGAATGTGTAAGATCATTAGAATGTATAAGATCTTTATGAAGGTGAATGTTCTTTAAAAAAGTGTAAGATCTTTAAGAGAGTGTATGATCATTAAAAAGTGTAGTATCATTAAAAATGTCTAAGATCTCATATAAAGTGTAAGATCTTTAATATATTGTAGGATCTTTTATAAAGTGTAAGATCTTTCAGAAAGTGTAAGATCTTTTTTAAAATGTAAGATATTTAATAAAGTGTAAGATATTTTGAAAAGTGTAAGATAATTAAAAAAGTTTAAGATCTTTGAGAAAGTGAAATATATTTATGAAAGTGTATGATCTTTAAGAATTCAAGTGGCTATTCCATATTAAGGAAAATGTTGTTAGACATAGCTAGAAAACAACATGGAAGATATTAGAAATCATGAGTAAGACTTTAGGTGTTCTAGCATATAAAATTAATTAATGATAGAAGGTATTATTAAGGTAATGTGCTTGGGATTTAAAAAATATAAATGAATGGAAAACGTCATAGGGAAACTTTTGATTCAACATGTGCATCTTTCCATTTCCTTTTTTCATCATATTGGTGTTGTCTGTCATGTGTGATCCAGTCACCCTATGTGAGTAGCTTTACAATACACGACCATTTCCATCAGAAACACCACCATCAAGTGGGGGTCAAACTCTACCACCGTATGTGCCTCATGTGGACCATCCATTATAGTGGTCTTATTTCCACCCAACTGAAAATTCACCCCAAATTTAATCAAGTGAAGGAAAAATATGCAGTTGTTGGGGTTTGAACACCACCCATCGAGAAGGAATTATTGGGGTGTTTTACACCACTTAGGTGACACCATTTTACACACAAGAGAATATATATATATATGAAAAAAATAAAATCAAAATGAAAAAAATAAAATAACCATGATTTTTATGAGTTTTTATGTGTTTTCTAATTTATTTTTAAATGTGTCCAGGTTAATTTCTTTTAAAAAAATTATGCATGAAAGGTGGCGGCAGTACTACCGCCTTTCGGTTTAGTCTAAAGGTGGTAGCCCTACTGTAGCCTTTCCACCAAAATCTAAAATAAATTACTATATTTTTATTTTGAAATTTTTTATTTTGTTTAGTTTTGTTTATATATATATATCTCCAAAATATATCTTCTATTTAATATCCAATAGTACTTCCCCTACAGCAGTCTTGAATCTTACATAAACCCTAAACCAGGGCTTCCTTTTATACGAAGTCTTTCCCTAGAAATCATTCTGTAGTTCTGATGTGGTATTCCGGTTATCCCTTTCTTTCATAGAACATTATTAAAACCAATAGAAATGAAACATAAACATTGATTAATCATATAAAAAATTTTTGAAAATAAAAATTACTTTGTAACCAATGTTGATGGAAAATAATTTATAAGATTTCAAAACAACATGCTTGAAACTTAAACATGATTCAATTATGTGACTTTGAAAGCCTATAAAATATAAACTATAAGTACAATGTAAATGAAAATTAAAATATTGATAAAACAAACAATAAATGAACTAAAATAGAAATAATTTCATAAAAATAATTTATAATCTTTCGAAACCACCAACTTGAAACGTAAAAATGTATAAAGTATGTGACTTTGAAATCCTATAAAATATATATTATATGACCAGTATAAATGAAAATTAAAACATAGATTAAAAATATTAGAAATAGCTGAAAATAAAATTAATTTTATAAAATATTTTGGTAAAAATAATTTATAATCTTTCAAAACCACATACTTGAAACATAAAAATGATTCAAGTATATAGAATTGAAAGGCAATAAAATATAAACTATAAGATGAATATAAAGATAACATAAAAATGGATTAAACGTATAAGAAATTTTTCCCAATTAATTAGCTAATTAGTAATATAATTAGAAATTATATAATATATAAATTGTTAGTTAGTAATATAATTTCTAATTGTTAATTATTAATTATTAATTATATAATTAATTAATTAATTAATTAATAATATCACAATCAATTATATAATATTTAACTAATTAACTATTATATAATTAATAATTCTAATTCTAATCATCTAACTATTTATTATTTATTGAATAATTATATGAAGGATATTTATATTTCTAATTGAATATTATAAAATTAATAATTATATTACTAATTAATTAATTAACTATTATATAATTAATAATTATGTTACATAGTAAATATTATATTGTTAATAATTGTATTTCTAATTAACTAATTAACTATTATATAATAAGTAATTATATTACTAATAAACTCATTAATTATAATATCATGAAATTTGTATTACTAAATAACTAATTAATTATTATATAATTAATAATTATATTACTAATTAACTATCTAATAATTAACTAATTAATTATTAATTATTAAAAATTACTAATTATAAGGAATAATTATAATTTTTAATTATATTATTAATTAAATAATTAAATATTATATAATTAAAAATTATATTACTAAATAGCAAATTAATAATTATATATTTAGTAATTATATTACTAATTAACTAATTGCTTATTATATAATTAATAATTATATTACTAAATAACTGATTAATTATTATATAATTAATGATTCTTTAAATTATAATTATATTACTTCCTAAATATTATATTATTAATTATTATATTATTAATTAACTTATTAGTTATATAATTTAAAATTAATAGTTCGTAATAATATTACAAATTTACTAATTAATTGTTATATATCTAATAATAATATAATTAACAATTATATTAATAATTAAATAATTATTTATTAAATATTTATTATATATTTAATCTATGTTTTAAGTTTAATTTATATTCTTCTTATAGTTTAAATTTAATAGCCTTTCAAATCCAAAAACTCGAATCATTTTTATGTTTAAATTGGGTAGTTTTGAATGCTTATAAAATATATTTCATCTACTTTTTTTTATTAAATTCTTTTTATTTTATACTATTTCTTATAGTTTTAATTCATGTTTGAAGTTTTAATTTATAGTTGACTTATAGTTTATATTCTATAGGTTTTAAATGTCACATGCTCAAAACATTATTTAATTTTAACTTGGTAGTTTTGAAAATTTTAAATTATTTTTCCTCAGCATTTTTTATGAAAATATTTTTTATTTTAGACTATTTATTATATGTTCAATCCCTGTCATAATTTTTATTTATATTGGACTTATATTTTATATTTTATTGGATTTTAATATAACATACTTGTAGAATTTATAAATTTCAAGTAAGTAGATTTGAAATCCTAAAAATTATTTTACATCATCATTTATTATGAAGTTCTTTTTATTTTCAACAATTTTTTATATTTTTGATACATGTTTTATGTTTCATTTATATTATTCTGATAGTTTATATTTTATAGTCTTTCAATTCCATGTATTAGAAACATTTTAGAATCCCACATCAGAAATATAGATTGTTTTTTGCTGGAAACCCAGAGCAAAATACCACATCGGAAATGCAAAATTATTTCTAGGGAAAGACATCTTATAAGAGGGAGTCATGGGTGATAGTTTCAATCGGAATCCAGATTACTGGAATCGAGGTACTGTTGAATATTAAATAGAATATAAATTCTGCTGAATTTTATTTATTTATATATATTAATAAGAAAATAAAATAAAATAAAAATTTCTAAATATATAAAAATTGTAAAAAAAATTATATTTTCACAGAAAGGAGGCTGGGGGGCTACCACCTTTGTCTTAAACCAAAAGGTCTCAGTGTTTCTTCCTCCTTTCAAGCATATTATTTTATGAAAAATTAAGCTCAACACATTTTAAAAAAATGAAAACAAATTAAAAATTCCATTTTTCTCCTAGCATGATGGCATGAGAGTGGTAGTCTGAAGATTAGTATGGCTACCACTGCATCAACTGTAGGGTTTTCCAACTTTAGTCACCTTGTGTCCTTGGGGAACTTCCACTAAAACTAGAGCATTGTGCTCTTTGAAAATAGGTTTAGGTCTCACATAGCTAGTGTGCAGGACTCTACAACGGTGGCCGAAGGTAGTGATCCATTGAATTCTTCATTTATGCTACCACAGGGACAAACAAACAAGGCTATAATAGACGTGTGGAATTATTTTCCCAAAAAAACTTCTTCTTCTATGGCATCAAGTATGTGTTATCATTTAACATAGTATGAGAAGAAAATTAGGACTTCTATTTGGGTCATCGTTCACCTTGGGTTGAACAGCAATGTGGGAGGGCAATTTCAATTTTTAATAATAACATCTTCAAATTATGTAAATTAATTTTAAAAAAATTGATTTTGTTATAGATTCTCATTTACTATGTTGAAGTTAAAAATAATTATTATTGAGGTTTTTTCATTACGCAAAAATTCCCTTCATTTGAAAAAAACCATTTTCATTCCAACTATTGGATCTGACTCATAGGAATATATTTTGATCATTGGATCAATCCATTTGTACAGTATAAATACGGTGAAATAATGGAATTAGTGTGATATTTTTAATGGCCATATACTTGTGTTTGTTCTCTTTTATTTTTTTCTATTGTGTTTGAGATGTTTTACTTCATCATCATTATCCTAATCATTCATCGTTATTGTACGCCTTGTTTTGCTTCGCCTTCAATCGACCAGTTTCACAACATGTTATCAGTATGATTGTTCTATGAAGTAAAAACACATAGTCAAACTGATTATATAGTGAATATTTTGAAGCATGTATTTTTCCCTCTCGAAATTTTTGGGAAATATTACAAGTTGTGGATTCTGGATGCAGAGATGAGCCTTGATGAAAACAAAATTGGGGAAACAATTAATGTTTACAATCATGCATCCAATCAATACTATGGCAGATCCCAATTATCCCCCCCATCACCTCTTTGAGGATATAAATAATGATTACGTCACAGTAAAGGATCATTTGCTATTATTGCATACTCTCAATGAGTTGTATGATAACATTCTACTTGCTATACTACCAAGAGTAAGGTTTGAGTGGAGTAATTTACAATTCCAATTTTATAAATCATTAACTAAATACAACTCCATTATGTCTAAAATAACATCGTAACTAAAACTATGTGGAGATATTATCTTTGATACCGATATGTTGGAAAAAAACCAATTCTACATTCCATGCCTCAAATTTCATTATTCATCAAAAATATAACAAGAAAGGTTTTAGACAATACTCTAAATTACATTATTTCTTTCTTGTTGCTGAACAAAAAAAGGGAACTCATGATGATAAATCATGAATCCCGACCTACAGGCGCAGCTCAATTTCCTGAAGCAAACACGACTGCTTTTAATCAATTTCATGGGAAGAATCGACGTAATCGAGACTGAGGAATGTCATTTTATCGAGATGACAAGGCACAAAATGAGAAGAGTGAATAAAACAACCAAAATTTGTCCAATAATGGACAATTACAAATAAATATATAAAAATTTCTAAAAGTAATTATTTCTGAGGTTGAATGAAGGGGAATTGGTTTTGTACCTATCGTAGGGGAAATAATTTTTTTTATCATTATAAAAAATATATCAAATTAATGTAAAATAATGTTGAAGTAAATTTTGTAGATTAGGTTTTGAAATGTGATGATGAAATTAGAAACATTGATTTTTCTGATTATTTTTTACACCCTAAAATTGATGAGCATATAGATCTAGAATGAATTCTCATGATGGAAACCAACTTTGTTTTTTTTTGTTTTTTTAATATTTTTAAATTTTACATGTCTCATTTTGTTTCTTTTATTTTATTCCGTATTGGTATGCTTTATTTTCATTAATAGAAATGGTTGATATAAATATATTCATTGGGAATAATTTCAATGATGAAGATATTTTCCTCATCGACAATGAATTATCGCACACAATTCTTAAAAAAGAAAAATATTTTATAACCATTAAAACAAGGGGTGACCATGTATGTACATTAACCGGTTGTGTATAATTAATTGAAGGTTATAGAAGAGTAAGAATATTCTTACCCAGTGGTACATAGATTATGATAAATAATACATTTTTTCTCTAAAGTCTCAACACACTTTTTATGGTTTAAATAAATTTGTAAAAATGGATATAATATTGATACTATAGATGAATGAGGAGTCAAAAAACTCTATATAACAAGAATTAACAATGAGCACAATTTCATTCAAGAGAATATTTTGAGACTTCCGTTCAGATAATGCATTGTTAATATTTATACAATCGAATCAAATATGGGAAACTATAAGTTTACCGACTATGATACATTTATTATGTGGCATGATCATTTGAGTCATCCAGAATGAATAGTGATGATAAAAATAATAAAATATATGCATGGTCATCAATTGATTGATAAAATGGTTCTTACACCCCATGATTTCTCATGTAATGATTGTTCTCAAGGAAAATTAATCATAAGACTATAGGCATCAAAGATCCGTACTGAATCCCTGATGTTCCTAGACTGAATTTATAGGGATATATATAATTCCCTGACCCTAGTTACCAAGAGTCGGTGCATTATTACATAACATTGGTATGATCACAAAAGATCACGTCTCGAAAGACCGATTAGTTTAGTGGCCTTGGAAGTACTATATATATTCATAAGGTTTACATTACATTATAAAATAGAAAACTACAACAACATTTTTTCCATAGACAACACTGAGGTACCATAGACTGTTCCTATAGGTTAGTCATAATATACTTCTTTGCATCCTGGGTGAAATAAAACATAGAAAGGGGAGAGCTCAGATGCTTAGTAAGGATAAAAATATAGTAGAAGCTTTCATAAATAATCATGAACATTAAAGGCAATGTATAAAACTAAAAAAATGCCTTTTCAACATAAAATTCATCATAATATGGTAAATATAAATCAAAATAATTTCATTTAATTACTCACATGGGTTTTATACTTTTATAATAGTCACATTCAATATCAATAGCCACTTTCATAATGATGGAATGCATAATGCAAGACTTTTATAACCACATAGTCAAGGCCTTGTTCCCTGACTAAAAATAAGATTTTGCAAGACCTTGTTCCAAGACACTAGTTTGTCTAATGATTCATACTGATGCATTGAGGAGCTATAGTGGGCTCCACCCATCACATACTAAGTCCAATGCATTCCTCATATGAAAATGTTTAAACATAACATAAACATTCATATTAAAACTGGCATAGGAAATGTCAATACATTATCCATAAACCATCAATGTTATTAAATAATACATCCATAGTCAAAAAGATCATAAAACCTTCAATAAAATATGGAAGTTGTGTATTATAATAAATCAACTTCAAACAAACTTAAAATTCATCAAAGGATGTTGATATAGATGAAATCAAAACCTGTTTATAGAAATTTCTCTTTCTATTTTGAAATCATTTAAAAGTAAATTAATTAAAAAAGAAAACATTTATATTTTAAAATATTCTTATAATCATGTAAGGGAATCTTAAACAATGTTATAATAGTGGAAAACAACCGCACTCACTGTATAAGTTAAAAACAATTCTTAGCTAAATTTTGTTGAAAAGGTCATAAAGTACCATGTTTGAAAAATGAAAGAAAATTACTTAATAAAAACCTTATAAAAGTAAAAAAGGGTATAAATGTATTTATCTCATAGTCTATAAAATAGTAATAATGTTTTGAAAAACATTTTAAAAAAACATGGATGTGTATGATAAAGAGGTCCTAGAAGATAATTACGTATAAATATCCTCGAATAATGAAGATGTTGTAGAATTAACCCTTAACTATCACTTTTCCTTAGTAGAGGGTGGGTTAAACTTCTGTATAATGGTGAAATAATTGTCATTAAATTATACAATAATCATATACATTAATATGATATCATATTTGAACTTTTAACATTACTTTCTTAATAATATCTTAGTATTATCGTCATTTTGGGTGTTAATAGATTCATTTTACATTATATTCTTTATTTTGTGAGTCATATTTGTTATGGATGGGATGTATCATATTAATATCCAGAATGATATCAAGTATTTAAACATTATATTTAACCATCAAATGAAAATTAGTCTTGAATGGATACGATGAGAAATGAATCTCATCGCGTTCGTGGAGACGGTAATCCGTACGTAAGCACGAGCGGCAATATAATTATTTTTATATTACAAGAATATATAATTGGATGGTATATCATATATATAGAATCATTATCATTTAATATTTATTATTTACATCAATTAAACATCATTATTATACCCATCCAAATAATAATGTATTGAATAACAATTAAACCACGACGTGGAGACGGTAAGCTGTACGCACACACGTATGCTGACATGTCATTCAAAGGATGAATAGAATAATTAATATGGTTTCGCCATATTTATAATAAAATCATAATATTAATAATAAACTGGAGTTATTATTTTAGAATTGAATCAACAAATAAAGAGAAAGTGGAAGAAGAAAGGAACTGGAATGATGTGATGAAATATTTACCTCTTCTTCAGGTTCTTCCTTTTCATTTGATCAAAAGGGCTCCTTAGGTTGGCTTTATGACTAATAGAACGCATCTAGGATGAAGGGAGGATAGTTGAGAGGGTATTTGGGTATGGTTTGGCCGAGCCAAAAGGCTATGATGGTGTTAATTTGAGGGAAGGGGAGTTCCCTTTTATAAGAGGGGTGAGGGGCACCCTAAGAAAAGCTTGAAATATTATTTTATAATAAAATTATTTTCAGTTTCTAATGGCTCAAAAATGTATTATTTAAAGGATAAGGTATGGGTGTGATGAAAACCACTCAACCAATAGGTTTTAGATAGGTTTGGGTTACTATATTAACCTTATCTTTTAGATTTAACTCTTAGATAAATAGTTTGACATTTACCATGTCTCTTTGTATTTTTATATTATATGTTTAATAGACATACTATATACTTCCAAGAGAAGCCCAAGTAGTTCATTAATGATAAAAATATAATTATATATGTCTTGGAAAATCCTTATATTTTTAGGAATAGAATATCAATTAATAATATAATATTTGTTTTAAAAACTCTTTTTTGTCAATTTTAATACTATTTGGTATTTTATTTTTTCTAAATTAATAACAGCATTATTACTTCGAACAAAAATTTATATAACAAACCCTAATATGTCTTATTAACCTATAAAATTACTTTAATTCATAAAAATTCTCAAATTAAATTTATTTAGATATTTATAATATCAATTATTTAAATATTTCATTCATTAGGTAATTACTGCATCATCATTGTGTCAAAAATAAATTAAATTATTTATTGTCTAAATAATATAAATAAAATTCCATTATTTAGGAAATATTTTTATCTTTCTAATTAATATTTATTGTCGAATATATCTTATGTGTAAACCTATATTAAAAATGTTTTAGTTATAAAACATTGATTTTAACTCTTTTGACTCTTCTTTGACTTAAATAATAATAAATGTCCTAATCTAATCCAAGTGGACCAAATAGGTTCATATATTATTTTTAAGGTTGTTTTTGGTCGAATTATACTTATCCAATAGAATTAGGACATGTGTTAGGGTAATAATAATATCATTTTACCCTTAATTACCCAATTTAGTTTTAACTGTGCTAAATAAAAGTAAAAAGTTACTATTCACCAAATATTATTTTCATCTTATTGAACTGAATTTTACTTACTACTATGAACCGTGTCTCTCATATTTTCTAAATTCAACTCACAAAAGTGGTAAAATTATTTTTTATGTAAATTTTCAAAGGCTCCTTGGAGGTGGGTAAAAGACGGTATAATGTTCAATAAATTTTTTATATATATAAAATTATTATAGACTGACTCCAATGAATTAAATTGAACTTATATAGTTATTATGCATCTATTTTGACCAAAAGTAAATTTAAATAAATTAAATAATTATTTAAATAAAAATTCAGTTTTAAACTATAACTCAGTGTTTTTCACCATTCATCAAAAATTGAATGTTTTCAGAAAAAAAAATCAGCCAAATGTAATTTTGATATTCCGAATCAAAAAATGAAGTCCATTTGGAAAAAAAATTTATAAAATTTCAAAAAATGGGCATTACTATTCACAATGCTAGTTTGATTGGTTGTGGTGTGTTAGAACTCGATGTTTCATACAACACACTCTATTGCATTATTCAAAGAGAATCATGTTGTGGATGCTTGGGGTGTTACATGTCACAACTGGACTTTTTAATTAATTTTTTCATTTTATTAATTCTTGGCCCGAGGTTCTCCCACCAAGGTCTGGGTTGGTTCCCAGATTAAAATCTTCATCATTTACTATTTGTTACTTGGTTTCAGACCCGTGCACGGGCACCGCATGATTAGCGGTAACCGCTCGGTCTCCCCAGGTGCTTGTGCGGGTGCCCAAGTGGATTGCGTTGTGGTGCGCAATGTGTGTGCATGTTTTTTTTCAAGATGTGCGATTAGCACGTGGTTACCCAATTTTCAGAATTTGATAATTAAATTGATTAATTTAAAAAATAATGTTTGTTAATAATAATAATATTATTGTTATTTATATTTATTTTTATTTTTATGGTTTTATATTATTATTATTTATATTTTTATAATTATTATTTATATTATAATTATTATTATTATTATTAGTTTTATTATTATTATTATAAGAAATAATTTAAAAAAAGAGGGGTGGAAAACCCAAGGGGACGACTACGACCCCCCCCCCCCCGTTTTCTCTTCTACAGGGCGTATCACGCCTAACCCGGCGCCCCTTGCAGCCTCTCCTCCTGCAGCCACCGGAGAACCTTGGATCCCCCAATCCCATTTCGACGGCTTGACACCGCCACCCTACTCCTACTCCGGTAGCCCGACGCCGCCACCCTACTCCCGTTTCGACGACCCAACGCCGCCACCCTACTCTTGCTAAGGGGGCCCGACGCCGCCACCCCTCTCCCGTTTCGACAACCCGACGCCACCACCCCACTCCCTTCTCCGGAAAATTGACCACCCCAGTCTCTAACTCCTCTCACCGGAACCCCCCTCACTCACGTTCAGCCTCCGGCCACTGCCCCCCTTTCCGGCCAGTGCGACCCGCTGCTCAAGTGACCCGCTGCTATGGCACGAACCCGTTTCTGGTGCTTTTTTCTTCTAAATTTGTGGGGTTTGATGATGGGTCAAACCTACATGCTAGGATTGATTTGCGGGTTGGTTTTACATGGTTTTTAGGGCGTGCGAAGAGTCTGCGAGGTCTCGATCTCCATCTCCTTGAAGTCTCATCGCATCCACGCTTGAATTGAGGTAGGTGAATCCTGAATTATCCTTTCCAATGCATTTTTTTGAAACTTGCATTCTTCAAATTATTTATCTTATTTGATTTGAAGCTTTATAATACCCCATATTTAGTCCATTTCTTAGTTTATAATTCTATTCAATGTGTTAAAAAGAATATATATCTTGATTTTGTGAAATTAGATTATCTCGTGAAATGCTTGGACCTTAAGTTGATTTGATAAGACTGTTTAGTTGTGAAGTTGGTTTGGTGTGTATGATGGAAAGAAGGGTTTTCGAGTTGGTTTTGTATGTGCAAAGATGTGGTATACTTCTCAAATCAGATTTATAAACTTTTAAATTATTTATTAAATAGTGTGTTTGCTACGAGCCTGGTTTTGAAAATGTGTTAGGCACACGTGTTTTTAAATATTGATATCATCCTGTCATGTGCTTTTTTTAGGTTGTCCACTAGTGTTTTCTTAAAATGGTCTGTTGGATCTTCAAAATGATTATTGATTCATTTTGTTGTTGTGTTTTTTTTAAACACTTAGTGGATTTTAAAGTGGATTAATAAATAGTGTTGATGGCGCGAGATGTGCTTTGAAGTTATGTCGAGCAGGTTCTTTTGCGCTGGTAGTTCGTTTGGTTTGTTCTAGTTAAGTGGCTATGTGTTCTTAGTTATTGTGGGTTTGTTTGAGCGTTTTAGCGAGGAAACCCGGTGACACCGCGATCATTGGCTTGCATGTGCTTGTGCGCCTGTGTGACATGTATTGTGACGTCGTGTCTGAGTTGCGACTCGAGGTAGGTCCCCCACTGCACTCGCCTTTAAATTCAGAATTTATAAATTGGTATATATTTTATTAATTTTAATTAATGATAAATAATATAAGATAATTAATTTTAAATTGATTATTTGGTGTAAAAAGACTCGTTTATTTTATACACGACTCATGAAATATTTTCATGATGAGCGGACACCCAGTAGTGAAAGAATGGTCATTTGGACTTCAAAAATAATTCACAGAATTTTAAATGTAGTACTTTTTTAAAGATAAATGATTTCTTCTGAACAATTGATTTGGGTTTTCTTGAGAAATGAGGTTTTTCTTTAAAATTAGTGAAGACCTGTTTGGCACTTTTATAAAATAAATATTTTGGAAAACCCACCCAGGGGTGATCATTGGTGTGTGTTGATTGCGTGAGGTGTATGTGATGTTTTTGAATTCGTGACTGATTGATTTATATTGTGGACACACCACTTTTTGTGGAATGTGTTGACATTGGAACCTCGCATAGTGAGTGAATCTTCTGAGAATTATTGTTGCACTAGTTTAGATTACGCACTGGCTTGAGGCCCCATAGCAGGGGAATACTGAATTATTGCTGCTATGAATATTGGGCCCCTTGGTTAGGCCATGTAGGGTTATACTGAGCGTTAGGGAATTATGATTTCATCGAGTTAGAGCATTTTTTCAGGATAAGTCAAATGTATAGTATGTTCTGGATTGTTCACGATCTCTTAGGATCAACCCATGTTTCTATTAGTGTTTATTTGTTTGTGGTGGATGGTTGAGAGGTCTAGTTTGGTTGCTGGCCCCTATGTGCCACATTTTCCATTTCCCTTGGTGTGTGTTGAGTGTTATGTGTTGTTTTCCATTTTGGCTAATAACTAATGTTTGGTTTTCTAATTGTTCGCAAAAATGTTTAAGATGCAATGCACCTGTTCCTTTCAAACATTGAAAATTGTTTTTAAATTATAAAGTGAAATGGACTAATACTTGTTTTAGAAATGAAAGTGTGTGTGTGTGAAAACTAATATTTTTTATATTTAGTTCAAACCTGAAATTAGTAAATTTATTTATTTAAAGGTAGTGCCTTGGGAATAGATATACCGGGCTAGACTACTGAGTGTTAATTCTCAGGCCTGTAGTGTTTCCTTGTTTTTATTTCGGTTGTAGGTTCCAGCTTCAGTTGTTCTCCTTGAGCGACATTGGTTGTGGTATTAGAGGGTGACCCAAGGGGTCACTTGGAGTTTTGATCGTGGTCAGGTTAGTAGTTATTTTGGTTTCTCTTTCCTTATTTGCATTTGTTCTATTTATTTCAACTTCATAATTTATTTTCTTTTGGGCCAAATCATTCCCACATGTTTACTTTGGATGCTCGACACCAGTTGCCAGCCCGTGGGGATCAGGAACGCCCTATGGGCCTTATCGCGGACCAGCTCGGTTGACCGGTTCAGGGTCGTCCTAGGTTGGTTCATGAAAAAATGGTATCAGAGGTGTCCCTTGATATTTGGTGTGTCCGGTAGATGGAGATTAGGTGTGTCGAGACTCGAGAGGTAGGTATGAGAAGGACGTCATGAACCCTCGCCCGTTCCGAACCTCGAGTCTCTAGGGGTAGTCCGGGAATTGAGTTCTTGTCTCATTCTAGTTTTTTGGATTGAGGGATGATAACAGAGGAAAACTGATGTTACATCATGATCTCACATGGAGTAGTGACCCATGTGGAGTCTGGGTACGCGGTTTGAATTCCTCCTAGTTGTTGACGCTTACTAGGGGCACGGCCCACAACCCTGTCTCCAGGTTATGTGTGACTGCTAGTCCCTCACTCCGGTGGTTTGATTCAAGTTGATTGTCATTTTCGTTCTGGATGGTGTAAGTGTGTTTTTGGAAATGAAAACGGTTTTTCGAAAATGGGACTGATTTCTTTTAAATGAATTTAAATATATGAATTGGGTTTTAAAACTGAACGCCTTCAATTTGGAAAATGGTGTTTTCTTAGAAATTGGTCGAGAATGGTTTGGGGTGAAACCTCAAGTACTCCTAATGAACGTTTTCACATGTGAGAGGATGCATGGAAAGTTCGTGTTGGTGCGTATGAATGAAAGTGTATGAAGACATGTGCAATGGTTCATGGGATTACCTGGGTGTGTTTGAAATAAAAGGCTTAACCTTGTTTTCTAAATTGTCTTTTAAAGAGGAAAATGGTTTTGGAAAGTGATTTTGGTTTGAAAAGTGGATTTGGTATTTGGAAAGTGGTCTTGAAAGAAATCAGGTTTGAAAAAAAAGGTGGTTTTGGAATCTAAAATGGAATGGGAATTTGGGTTGTGTCTGTGGTTGTTTGGTTTTTGTTGAGCTGGTTGTTTTGGGATGAGGGTTCTTTATTATTGTTGTTTCGATTGATATTGGTTTCAGCTTGGTGTTATATATGTTGTTCAGAAATTCCACCCAGAAAGGTCCCCAGAGATTTGATGATTCATGCCTAGTTTTTGGTTTTTCTTGGACGTTTTCAGTCCATCATGGTTATTGGAGTCTGTTAGAGACAGTGGAGTGGCTTGAAGAGGTTGAGCGCGTCTTCAGGGTATTGGGAACTCTCGAAGCTATTAGAGTGCATGCTATTTTGGGTATGTTGGAAGGTCCTGCTCTGGATGAGTAGGAGTTATTCACCCCACCATTACTGCAAGTTGGGTTGATGTGGTATGTCTTTAAATCTATCTTCGTTCAATGGTTTATACTTGTGGAGGTGAAGACGAAGAAAATGGAAGAGCTCATGCGTGTTCAACATGGCCAGCAGACGGTGAAAGCGTATGTTGAACATTTCAAGGAACTTGTGTCTCTTTTCCAGGGGTTAGTGTCACAGGACTAGATGAATAATTCTCCCTTCATCGGGGGTCTTCGTCCAGAGATCATGGAGAGAGTCATCCCTTTTTGGGAGCATCACTTTTGAGAAGTTGGTGCATGAGGTGTTCTTAGCTGAGTTGGTCTCTTGAGTGAAAACGGTTGGAAATCCACCGTATCTGGTTGCACGTGATGGTCCCCCATCTGACGAGCAGAGTGTGTCAGGTGAATTTGCTTCTAAATGGTTGTCTACAGTGGATCTAACTTCGAGTTTGTCGAACCGTATAATGGTGTAACATCAGTATGGACGTTTAGGTCATACAAGTCGTGATGTCACACCCCTCCGAAGACGTGCCATCATTTCAGGTGTTTGGGTCATCTAGAGAAGTTCTGCAGCAAGCGTCGCCTAAAGAAGACGATGTGACCAGAGGAATTTCATTTCCTGACTGTGATGCAGGAGATGCTTCAGCCATCCGATCCCTAGCCACGGGCCTTGGGGTGAATCTCGCGCTCAGTCAGGAATTTCTAGGGATGTAAAGCTTTTGTTTGACTGTTGTGTTCCATGTTGGCAGTGGAACATTTAAAGTCTTTTTGTTCTTGTTTTAACGCTGTTAAAGTTATGGCATTTTTGTTGGTCCATTGTTTTCTCGTGATGTTTGGATGGATGTCTTCGTTTGTAATCCAAAAAGCATGGTTTTTCTAAATTATGATTCTCTGAATCATACGTTTTTCATTAAAAAGTGTGTTTGAACCTTGTATAGCTTAATCTCAGTTTGGCGGTGATTGTTTTGAGATGTGAGTGCCTGTGGAGGAGTCCATGCATGCAGTTATTCTTGGGTTTACTGCTAGGGTTAAGTTATACTTGGAGTTTTATCTCTAGTGTTCAGGAATTCTTTGGTCTGATTTTAGAATTCAAAGTTTCAATGGAATTGTTGTTTCGCTCGTGCTATAGAGGTTACACTAGATCAGTTGAGAGTTCCCGCGTCCCCCCCCCCCTTCTCGGGTTACTTTTGTTGGGTGTTAAATTTATGCATTAGTTGAGCTCTTTTGGTGGGGAGAACCCTTTCGAGTTCTCCACTTCACTCGTATTGTAGTTTCCCTTGGTTTTAGTTGGTCATGGATCCTTGTTTGGTCTATTGATCTGCTGGGTGACTTTATGGGGGAACAAAGTGTTTGTGGTGGGAAGAATTGTCACACCTGGACTTTTTAATTCAATTTTTTTATTTTATTATTTCTTGGCCCCGGGTTCTCACGCCAAGGTCTGGGTTAGGTCTCGGATTAAAATCTCCATTGTTTACTATTTTTTATGTGGTTTCGGACCCGTGCACGGGAACCGCATGATTAGCTGTAACCGCGCGATCTCCCCATGTGTTGTGCGGGTGCCCAAGTGGACTACATTGAGGTGCACAATTTGCGTTCGTGTTTTTTTTTCAAGACGTCCGTTGAGTGTGTGGTTACCCAGTTTTCAGAATTTGATAATTAAATGGATTAAGTTAAAAAAAGAATGTTTGCTAATAATAATATTATTATTGTTATTTTTTTTTATTGTTTTGGTTTTATATTATTCTTATTTATATTGTTATAATTATTATTTATATTATTATTATTATTAGTTTTATTATTATTATTATTATAATAAATAATTTAAAAAAAGAGTGGTTGAAAACCCTAGGGGATGGCTGTGACACCCCCCTGTTTTGTCTTCTATGCGGCGCAACGCGCCTGACCCGGCGCCCCTCACAGCCTCTCATGCTGCAGCCACCGGCGAACCTCGGATCCCCCGCTCTCATTTCGACGGCCCGACGCCAACACCCTGCTCCTCATCCGGCGAATCGACCACCCCAGCCGCTCCCTCCTCTCACCCGAACCCCCCTTCACTCTTGTTTGGCCTCCGGCCACCGCCCCCCTAACCGGCCAGTGCGACCGGCTACTCTAGTGACCTGCTTCTATGGAACAAACCCCTCGCCGGTGCATTTTTCTTCTAAATTCGTGGGGTTTCATGATTGTTCAATCATATATGCTTGGATTGATGTGAGGGTTGGTTTTACTTGGGTTTTAGGGCGTGTGAAGAGTCTATGAGGTCTTGATCCCCATCTCCTTGAAGTCCATCACATCCACCCTTGAATTGAGGTAGGTGAATCCTGATTTATCCTTTCAAATGCATTCTTTTGACACTATAATTCATCAAATTATTTGTCTTATTTGATTAACAATTTTATAATACCCCATATTTAGTCCATTTATATGTTTATAAATCTATTTAATTTGTTAAAATTATATATTTGGTGATTTTTTGAAATTTTCTTATTTCTTGAAATGATTAGACCTTAAGTTGATTTGATAAGACTATTTAGTTGTGAAGTTTTTTTGGTGTGTATGATGAAAATAAGGGTTTTTGAGTTTCTTTTGTGTGTGAAAAGATGTGGTATACTTCTCAAATTAGATTTATAAAGTTTTAAATTATTTATTAAATAGTGTGTATGCTAGGAGCCTAGTTTTGAAAATGTGTTAGGCGCACGTGTTTTTAAATATTGATATCATCATTTTTTGTGCTTCTGTCAAGTTGTGCACCATTTGTTTCCTAAAATGGTCTTTTGGATCTTTAAAATGATTAGTGGTTTATTTTGGTGTTGTATGGTTTTTTTAAACACTTTGTAGATTTTAAAGTAGTTTAATAAATTGTGTTGATGGCGTGAGTTGTGTTTTGAAGTTATGTCGAGATGGTTCTTTTTCTTTGGTTGTTCGTTTGGTTTGTTATAAGTCAGTGGATATGTGTTCTTAGTTATTGTGCATTTGTTTCAACGTGTTGGAGAGGTAACCCCTTGACACCGCAATCTTCGGCTTGCGCGTTCTTGTGCGCTTGTATGAGTTGTATTGTGTCGTCATGTCCGAGCTATGACTTGAGGTTGGTCCCCCACTACACTCACCATTAAATTCAGAATTTATTAATTGATTGATATTTTATTAATTTCAATTAATGATAAATAATATAAGATAATTAATTTTAAAATGATTATTTGGAGTAAAAAAGAGCCGTTTATTTTTTACACGACACTTGAAATATTTTCGTGATGAGCGGACACCTAGTAGTGAAAGAATTCATGTTTGGACTTTAAACATAATTCACAGAATATTAAATGTAGTTCTGTTTTTAAAGATAAATGATTTCTTCTGAACAATTGATTTGGGTTTTCTTGAGAAATGAGGTTTTTCTTTAAAATTGGTGAAGACCCGTTTAGCACTTTAATAAAATAAATTATTTTGGAAAACCCACTCAGGGGTGATCTTTTGTGTGTCTTGATTACGTGAGATGTATTTGATGTTTGTGCATTTGTGACTGATTGATTTACATTGTGGATGCACCCATTTTTATTGCATGTGTTGACATGGGAACTTGGCATATTGAGTGAATCTTCTGAGAGTGATTGTTCCACTAATTTAGATTTCACACTGGCTAGTGGCCCCATAGCTGGGGAATACTGAGTTATTGTTGCTATGGGGATTGGGCCCCTCAGTTAGGCCATGTAGGGCTATACCTAGCATTAGGGCATTTGACTTCATTGCGTTAGAGCATGCTATCAGGATGAGTCACATGTATAGTAAGTTATGGATTGTTCATGATATCATAGGTTCGACCCATGTTTCTATTAGTGTTTATTTATATATGGTGGAAGGTCTAGAGGTCTAGTTCGATTGTTGGCCCATGTGTGCCACTTTTTCCATTTCCCTTGGTGTTTGTTGTGTGTTATGTGTAGTTTTCCCTTTTGGATAATAACTAATGTTTAGTTATATAATTGTTCCCAAAAATGTATTAAAATTCAACCTACCTATTCCTTTCAAACATTAAATTTTTTTATTATAAATTGTAATGGACTGATACTTTTTTTAGAAATGAAAGTGTGTGTGTGTAAAAGCCAATATTTTTTGTATTTAGTTCAAACCTGGAAGTAGTAAATTTATTTATTCAAAGGTAGTTATTTGGGAATAGATTTACTGGGCTAGCCTACTGAGTTTTAATACTCACACCTATAGTGTTTTCTTGTTTTTAGTTCTGCTGCAGGTTCCATCTTCAGTTGTTCACCTTGAGCAACGTTGGATGTGGTATTGGAGGGTGAACCAAGGGGTCATGTGGATTTTTGGTCGTGCTCATGTTACTAGCGTTTTGGGTCGCTCTTTCTTTATTTACATTTGTTCTATTTATTTCCACTACTTAATTCATTTTCCTTTGGGCCAAATCATTCCCACCTATTTACATTTGATGCTCGGCACTAGTTTCCCGCCTGTGGGGATTGGGAACGCCCTTCGGGCCATGTTGCGGACCAGCTCGGGTGACCGGTTCAGGGTTATCCCAGGTTGGTTCGTGACATTACATTCTCCCCTCTTTCCTCCCTAAAAATATATAGAATATTACTGCATAAAAAGTCCCAGGTGGTTCTTCATCATAAGTTCCTCGGGATCCCATGTTGCCTCTTCCATCTTATGGTTTCTCCATAGAACTTTTACCAGATGAGTCATCTGGTTTCTTATCACTTGTTCTCTTGTATCAAGAATGTTGATAGGCTCTTCACAATAAAACAGATTGGGTTCCAGTTCTAATTCCTCATAGGTGAGTACATGCGTTGGGTCAGGAATGTATTTTATCAACAGTGATATGTGGAATACATCGGGAACTTTGGAGAGACTTGGTGGCATTTATAAACAGTAAGCTACAACCCCAATTGGCTGTAGAATTTTGAAGGCTCTGATTTACTTGGGAAATAATTTTCCCTTCTTACCAAAACGGATAACACCCTTCCATGGAGATCCCTTCAAGAAAACATGGTCTTCTTTGTGAAATTCCAAATCATTCCTTTGGTTATCAACATAGATCTTCTGTCTACTTTGAGCTCCTTTGATGTGGTTTTGGATTACATTCCCCTTTTCCATCATTTCCTCCTCATGTTTAGGGCCTACGAGTTTTCTTTCACCAACATCATCCCAACAGGTTGGTGTGTGACTTCTCATTCCCTATAATGCTTCATATGGTTGAATCCCATGGCCGATTGTCTCCTATCGACCGTTCAAGGTTCTGGTGCTCTGCTAATGTGTATAGAAGCACTCGAGTCGAATCCTCAGCGATGATACATTGTAATAGTCATTTGTTTTTATTTGATTGTATTATGATTGGGGGGTTTGTATGTAGAGCTTAAATGAAGTGATTAATGATTGTTGTTTGATTTAACAATTTGATAAATATTGGGGTGAGTTCATTTTTAGGGAGTTAATTTTGTGATATCCTAGAGAATTTCTTTATATTGCAGTTAATTTAACACCCACTTCTCAAGATAATGTTGATTGGAATTACTAAGTGTTAAGGCTTTAATCCAAGACTTAACTTAACTTAGTGTTCTAATCTCAATCAGAGCTTGTTGATGGTAGTGTATTTATGGATCCAATAATCCATGGAAACCACACGTTAATCAAAACAAGTCATTAATCCATGACATGTTAAGTACAACATACACAATGTTAAATTAAAGAATATTCATCGAGAAAATACTCTCAATCACTTAACATCCATAAATTTTGACTCATACCAATAATATATATACTAATCCATTGATATTAATATTAATCTGGTTTATATATTTATGATTATTAATTAAAAAGAGAAGAAAAATAAAGGGATTAGAAAATAGTGGTACGTCGAACACACACACACACAAACAATTATGATAATTAAAAATGGATTTTTGATTGAATGTGGAAGAAAAATAAAGGAAGGGGATTCAACTGTATTTAAAATATTTTATGAAAATTAATATTAAACTACAGAAGGTGGATGAGAATACGATATATGGAAGTAGAAACATTCAGTAAAACAGAATTACAAAATATAAACTTACAAGATTACAAACAAAGAACAACTCAAAAGTGAATGAAAAAAGAGAGAGGAGTAAGGGTATCTCACGTTAAAACATGATTATGGAAAGTCATCCCAAGCCTTTGAAAATGATTTTTCCATGCCAATTGATGCTCCTCTCTTCTGAAATTACAACCCCTTGCATGGATAAGAGGGGGATGTATTTATAGCCCAAGGAATTGGACTGTTTACATTCCCAATCTTTCCGTCTACTTGGATAAAAGATTTGGACATTCGGACAGCCTAATATCGAGATATCTCCTTCATTAATGTTGAAGATAATAATTTTGGGAGACCTCTCTCAAAATTTGGGGTCATTTTTACTTAAGGAGCCAATGTTATAGTCAATTTATTAAACAAAGTTAAACTGTCCATTTCAATCCATCCTTTTTCGATTGCCAAAATTTGAGTGGATGTAAGAATAGTAATATGCCTTGAAATATGAATTCTTTCTTCAACAAAGTCTGCCTAATATATATCCTCTTTCACACTAAAAATTTTCAGCTTGATTTGATGAATATATCCGTAGATATGTCATTAATACTATACTGATATTAATTCCCATCCAGAATGGTGGGCTAGACATCAATGCCTTATTTGGGCCCCTTGTTCTTAGATTTGGGCATTAACATTTTTACCCACGATTCTGTTATATAATGAAAAACACATGGTGGAGTTTCACAAAATATGGGCTTCGGGAGTGAGAACAGTAACTCAATAATCATGAATGGTCCAGTTTCTTCACAAATTATTTGGGTCATCTTGTGTGGTCCCCATAATCCTTCAAATAGACGATTTGGAAAAGGAATACTTCTAATGATATGTGAGAAATTGAATAAGGAATCCTATAACTGATAAACCACACAATTTAAATCATTAGAGTGATAGTTATAAATAAAATATTAAACTGACTCAATTTTACTACTTCTAAAAATGCTCAGAAATTATACTTAGTATTAAAACATTAATATTTCACAAAAATTATGCACATTTCATTTAAATATAAGTAAAGGGAGTATATAATATGTCATTAAAATATTAATAACATCAACTCCACCACAATTATTTTTGTTCATGTCCTCATGTGCAACAAATATAAAAAATGACAAAATCATTTTCACTCACCAACAAATATTAAAAATTTGTTTCCTTCAATCAGTGGAGGTTTAGACTATTTCACTCATCCATTTTGAATTCCACCACAAGTTGTTAAAGATACAATGTTCCAAAAAAAATTCATTTTTTCATTCTCAAATTTATAAATGGAAAATGTGGACACTCAAAACTCACACCTCTCAAGATGATAAAATTCATTTGTGGAGGTTCATTCTTTCACCAACCAAAAGTGAAAATCATAGAGTTTGAAAGATCTCTCAGATTCCAATACCTATCAAAAGTTCACAAGAATAAAGAGGTATTTATTAGGGGTTTTTATGTGGATATGGGATGGTATAAATATAATGTCCAAGAAAGATAAGAAGAGGTGTAAAAACCCATCATAGAAAAACCAATGCACGTTTTTTTTGGAAATAAAACATGGAAGGAAATGAATACAAATATTTACAAGGGAATGATTGTGTGAAGAAAGACACAATAGAGGATAAAAATCATAATGGGATGAGAATATGGAATATTTAAAAACCACAAAACTTCTCCAAATGACATAAGAATATAATGCAAGTGTTCTCTTTTTTCTTTTTTAGAAATTAGAACATGGAAAAGATCTCACACTCATATCCCAACCCATGATTTATATCCTCATGACACTAATAGTAATAGTTATAGGAAGATCAAAGGTTGAGTAAGAGTTATTTTTGACCTACACAAGAAACAACCCAATTTTTTGTGTTCACTTTTTTCTTTCTTTTTGATTTTTTTTTTAATTTTTTTTAACACTTGTCAATAAAATTTACAAAATTACATAAATGAAAGTAAATTACATTCCCCAAAACACACTGAATGATAACCTCTCCCCCACACTGAAATGGATGCTTTCCCTCAAGCATATGATAACATAGTGAAATAACAAAGGGTACCCATAATGAAATCTGTTCCCCCCGCACTTAAATTTAGAAAAAAACGCATTCAAAATCAATGTTGATATTTTGTGGGAAAATTTATTGGTCTTGTAATGTAGCTATCAAAGAAAAGGTTTTCATAGGCTTGAAGGGGCTTTCAAAAGGTGGATTAATGTAAGGGAAATGGGAGGCTATTTGGCTGTTGTGATTATCATGTGGTTCAAAAAATTCCTCTATCATATTAATGCACACTAAGGTAGGAAATTAAGCCCCAAGGTCCACAAACGCAAGACTAAAAAATGGGGGTAAAAAAACAAATTTTTGGAAAGATGGCCATAGGTAGCCTTGGCATGAAAGAAAATGTTGTTCCTCACGATTTGGGAAAATAATTTTCCAAATCAAAAATTAAGCATTAATTTTTTTTTGACACAAAATTGTTTATCCAAAGTCAAGATGAAAATAAAAAAAATTTGAGATGAAAAAATGTCTATTAACTCCCCAAAATGGTTGGACAAAATTAGAAAATTGGAAGGTGGGTAATCATGACTCTTGTTTTTTTTTGTAATTTTTTTTGTTATGATGCTTTTTTTAGTTTAGGTTTTTTATTTTTTAATAAAGATACATCCACACAAAAGAGAAAGTGAAAAAGAAAGGGTGTGATAAATAAAGTGGTAAAAATTTAAAGAGAGAGGAAGAAGAAGAAAGAGGTAGAATGAGGAAGATATTGAGAGAGAGTTAAAGGGAAAGAGGTGCCCCTGGTTTAGATTTGGTGGGTCTCCATATTCATCTATTGGTATGTCAACTTGAGAGATTGGTGATCCAGTGTAAGTCCATGTTGATCCAGGATTGTGCTTCCTCTCATGGTGATGCTTTAACTGATGTTCATTAACCATGAATGTCCTTTTGGAAGAGGGGTCTTGCAATTGCACTACACCAAAAGGGTAAATATTAGTAATAACAGAAGGATCTTCCCAATGGGAATTAAGCCTACCTGGGTGAATCTGAAATCGATAATTGATGAGAATTACATTTTTACCTTCATGAAATACCTTTATCAGGATGTGTTTATCATGGAGTTCCTTTCATTTTTCTTTATAGAGATTAGAATTCTCATAAGAATCAAGTCGAAGCTCCTCCAGTTCATCCAATTGCAATAATCTTTCTCCACTAGATTTTTCAAGATCAAAATTACAAGTTTTCATAGCCTAAAATGACTTATGTTGAATTTCAACTAGAAAATGACATTCTTTACCAATAACTAGCCTAAAAGGAGACATCCCAATGGGTGTTTTATAGGCAGTTCTATAATCCCAAAGTGCTTCACCAAGTCTTTCAGGCCAGTCTTTTCTGGTGGGTTTTACAATTCTCTCAAGAACTTTTTTCACTTCTCTATTAGAAATTTCATCAATGCAATTTTTTTAGGGTGATATGCAGTTTAAGTTTTATGTATAACCCCATTCTTTTTCAAAAGTGATTCTGTGGTTCTATTACAAAAATGGGTTCCTAAGTCACTGATCAAAGGACGAGGCGTGCCAAATATGTGGAAGATGTGTTTCTTTTGGAACCCACTAATATTATGTGAATCATCCTTTCTAGTTGGTTTGGCCTTGACCCACCTAGAATCATAATCATCCACAAGAAGTATTTATGAGAATCCATTGAAAGGGGGAAATGGACCCATGAAATCGATGCCCCAAACATTGAAAATCTCACAGAAAATTAATAGTTTTTGGGAATTTAATTTCACTTTGAAATTGTGCCAAACTTTTGGAAAGTGGGACATGATTAATTGAACTCATGTGAGTCCTCAAAGAGTGAAGGCCAGAAGAATCTAGAGTCTAGGACCTTTTGGGAGGTCATTTGTGGTCCAAAGTGGCCCCTCCGGGAAATGAGTGATAGAATTATATGTTGGAGGAATGTTCATCTTCATCAACACATCTCTTAATTACCATGTATGCCCTAGTTTTCCAATGTTTGTTTTCATCCAAAAAATAGTATTTTGAATCACTTTTCAACTTCATTTTATGTTCTTTTGAAAACTTTTCAGGAAAAACACCAGAAACCAAGTAATTTACAATTAGGGCATACCATGGTAACTTTGGAGTGAGAGATCAAAGGTGCTGAGTAGGGAATTCAGGATCAATGATTTCTGAATGAGAAGAATTAGAAATTCTACTCAATTGATCAACCATAGGTTTTTCTTTCCCTGGTATATCTTTGATTTCAAGGTCAAACACTTGGAGCATTAGGATCTATCTTATTAGCCTCGGTTTGAAATCACATTTCTTGAATAAGAAATTTATAGCTGAATGGTATTTGAAGATGATGATTTAGGCACCTAAGAGATAGGTATGGAATTTATCTAAGGCCTAAACAACTGCTAAAAGTTCTTTTTCAGAGATAGTGTAGTGAGATTGAGTTTCATCCAATGTTTTTGAGTCATAATAGATGACATGAGGAATTTTTTCTCTTCTTTCACCAAGAACAGCCCCAACGACTCTATCAGAAGCATCACACACCTACTCAAAGGGTATGGACCAATCTGGGGGTTGGATTGTTGGGGAGGATGTTAGAGCGGTTTTGAGTTCAACAAAGGCTCTCTTGCAAAACTCATCTAAATGGAAAGTGACATCACTTTGGAGCAACTGAGTGAGTGGGAGGGAAATAATACTGAAGTTATAGATGATTCTCCGATAGAAACCAACATGACATAGAAATGAACAGATGTCTCGAATAGAAGTGGGTTGAGGAAGTGATTGGATCACATCAATTTTGGAAGGATCAACTTCAATATCATCTTTTGAAACAATGTTCCCTAGAACAAAACCATTTGTGACCATACAGTGATATTTTTCAAAATTTAACACAAGGATACACTAGATACACTTTTGGAGGACTAGAGAGAGTGAATTCAAACAAGATTCAATTGAATCACAATAAATGGTGATGTCATCCATGAAGCCTTCCATGCAGTGTTCAATGAATTCAGAAAAGATACTCATCAAACACCTATGGAATGTTGTAGGAGAATTTCAAAGGCCAAAAGGCATTCTTCTATATGCATATGTACCAAAGGGGAATGTGAAAGTATTCTTTTCTTGGTCCTGAGGTGCGATTGGGTTTGGAAGTAGCTGGTGTATCAATCAAGAAAGAAATAGTGTTAATTTTCGTCTAATCGTTCCAGCATTTGATCATGGAATGGAAGAGGGTAGTGATATTTTCTTGTTTCCACATTCAATTTCCTATAGTCGATACACACATGCCATTTGTTCTTCACTCAAGTTGTGACTACCTCTCCATGCTCATTTGTGACAACAGTTATCCCACCCTTCTTAGGCCCAAATTGAATTGGGATAACCCATTCACTTTCATAAATTTGGTAAATAATACTTGTTTGAAGAAGCTTAGTGATCTCTTCCCTAACTACCTCAAGTATGGGTGGATTGAGTCTTCTTTGTGGTTATCTAATTGGTATGGATGACTCCTCAAGATGGATTTGATTCATGCAAAGGGCAGGTTTGATTCCTGGAATGTCATCAAGGGTCCACCATAAGGCCTTGTTGTTTTCCTCTAACACTTGAACAAGCTTGGACTCCTCAGTTTTAGTATGTGAAGAAGAGATAATGACAGGATAAGAGTGATCATGGAAAAGGAATTCATATTTTAGGTGTTCAGGTAGAGGTTTCAGATTAGTCTCATCTTTCGTTTGTGGGTTATAAAACTCAGGAATGTTGTAAGGGACTTCAGTTGCTTCATATTCATTCTTCTTAATATTGTCCAAGGTGGAGCATTAGAGAACGGAGTTGATGTGGGATTCAAGAGAGTTTTCAATTTCCTCTAGATTGATGGAGTCTATGAATGATAGGTCCACATAAACTTCACCATTTATGACTTTGTTAATCATGGTGTAGATTTCACAAGATCCTTTTTCATTGGAACATGAACAAAGTGGTGGATTAGTGTTCGATTGACTCTTAGAAGTGTCCTCAGAAGCATGGATTTAGAATGAAGAGTGATCCTCAGATGGGTATCGCATGGCTTTGAAAATTTTGAACCTGAGCAGTTGGTCACCAAATTCCATGGATAAGATTCCTGAATGGACAACAATCTTGGTTCTCGTAGTCATGAGGAATGGACTTCCTATAATTAGGGGAGATAAAGAATAGTTCATCTCACCTTCCATGTCAAGGACATAGAAATCAACAGATAAGATAAGATCATTGACTCGGACAATGAAATCCTCAATTATTCCCTTAGTACTGGCTATGCTTCGATTGTCCAATTGAATGACAACACCCGTTAGATGTAAGGTACCTATACCAAGGTTGGAGAATTTGGATTTGGGAATGACATTAATTGAGGCTCCTAGGTCTATGAGTGCATCATCAAAGATGGAACATCTAATTTGGCAAGGAACCGTAATGGTCCCTGGAACATTGCACTTTATGGGAATAGACTACTGGGTGGAAACATTTTCAAAGGTCCTAAGTTTCCTCTTGTGGGTACAAAACTACTTCAGAAACTTGACATACTTAGGAATTTTTTTATGGCATCTAAGGGGGGGGGGATGTTGACTTCAACACGTCTAAACATTTCAGGAATTTTAGGATCAGGTTCAAAGGACTTCATTGGATTAGAAATGGCTTGAGGAAAAGTAATTGGGTTACTATGTGGAATAGAAGGAGATGAGGGAATGGATTTAGGATCCTTTTCAAGTTTTTTTTTCTTTTCATTTTCTAGGTCAGCATTTAAAGGGGGCTTGGAGGACTTATCTTCAGTCATAGCAAGTTGCTTTCCTGGTCTAAGTAAAATTTCACTTACATTACCCTTGGGGTTGGGTAATGGTTGAGTTGGAAGTTGTGAATAATTGGATAGTTGCTGTTGACTAAGGTGGGATGAAAGTTGACCAATTTTGGTTTCAATGTTCTTGAGGCTGGAACGGGTAAAGGAGGCAAGATCCTCTATTGCACTTTCCCATGGTTTCTTGGAAAAAGAGGCTCGTCCCGGATTGGGATTACCTAGATTTTGGTTCTTGGGAAAGCGATTGTATTGGTTTTTGAATTGGAAAGTCTCACTAGGATAATGGAATTCAGGAAGATGATTTTTCCTTTGAGGATGAGGAATAAAAGGATATGGTTTTTGGAAGCTAACAACACCTTGACCATATTGAAACTGGTTTGGGTTTTGAGGAGGGAATTGAGAGGAATGAGATATGGGATTACCATATCTCAGGCCCTGGTTATAGGAAGAAGAGAACGACATAGAGTGATGTTGGTTGAAGTTTCTAACAAACTGACCTAATATTTGAAGGTTGGTGTTCTGCTGAGCATATACTGCATTGAGCTCCCTTGGTCCCGATGAATCAGATTGATCCTCTTGAAGTTGTGGACATGTGTCAGTTGGATGAGATGAAGAGTTTGAGATTCCACAGTTCTTGACAGGTCCAGGAAACATTGATTGCAGAGAAGATGAGGTTGGGGATTTGGTAGCCATAGCTAGTTGTTGCACAAGACCTGTAAGTTCACTCATCCACTCAGTCATCTTATTCGGATCAATTGATTGATTATCATGGGCTTTTTTGAATTGATCATGTGCTAGAGTATGGAATTGTTGTGTGTTTGCAGCCATGTTACTTATGAGATCTTTTCAGCTGCAGGAGTTTTATCATCAAGAGAACCACCACTTGCAGCATCAATGAGAGGTCTCTCCATATCCAATAACCCCCCATAGAAGTTTTGGATCAAGATTTGGTCAGGAATTTGGTGATGTGGGATGGTTGCACCAAGATTTTAGAACCACTCCCAGAACTCATGGAGTGATTTACTTGGGAACTGATGGATACATGTTATTTCCTTTCGGATAGAAGCTGTATGAGAAGCAGGAAAAAAAATTTCTAAGAAAAGTATCTTCATGTCATTCCATGTAGTTATGGAACCAGGAGGGAGGTAGTAAATCCATGACTTAGCAGTGTTAGATAGGGAGAAAGGGAATTCTCAGAGTATTATTTGTTCCTCAGAAACCCATGAGGCATCATGGTAGAGCACACTACTTGGAACCCTTTATGGTGGAGATGTGGATCCTCACTGGCTAGCCCGTGGAAATGAGGAAAAAGATGAATCAAACTGGATTTGAGTTTGAAGACAGATTCTATGTTTGTATATTGAATACCAAGAGTTTGTTAATTCATATTAGGGGCATCAAGTTATTGAAGTGTTTGTTCCCTAGGATTGGCCACATCTAATTCAATTGGTTAGACAAAGACTGGTTATTTAATTATTTGATTATCTCTTATGTTCCACCTAAGTTGGTTAATTGTTCGCCCAATTTCCGGGTCAAAAAAATCTGAGGGATTGTTTGGGAGGATACGATGCATTCAGAGAGATGTTTAAGGAAAATGAAGATGGGATTTTCTTTGAATTTTTTTTCAGTTTATGAATTTTATGGGAAGACGGGTTTTTCTTTGTGTTTTGTTTCATTTTTTTTCAATTTTTTTTTGTTTTATTAAAACAACCAGAAACTAATGACTACATAAAGAAACATCCCCAAAAATGGCAACATTTGAAATGCATGGGCGATTGTTGCCTATCGACAAGTCAAGGTTCTGGTGCTCTGCTAATGTGTATAACAGCACTCGGGTCGAATCCTCGGCAATGATACTTTGTAATAGTCGTTTTTTAGTTGATTGTATTCTGATTGGTGGGTTTGTTTGCAGAGCATAAATGAAGTTATTAATGATTGGTGTTTGATTTAACAATTTTATAAATATTGGGGTGATTTCAATTTTAAGGACATAAGCTTGTGATATCCTAGAGCTTTTCTTTATATTGCAGTTAATTTAACACCCACTTCGCAAAATAATGTTGATTGTAATTACTAAGTGTTAAGGCTTTAATCCAAGACATAACTTAACTTAGTGTTCTGATCTCAATCAGATATTGTTGATGGTAGTGTATTTATGGTTCCAATAATCCATGGAAACCACAAGTTAAACAAAAAAATCCATTAATCCGTGACATGTTAAGTCCAACATACACAATGTTAAATTAAAGAATATTAATCGAGAAAATACTCTCAATCACTTAACATCCCTAAATTTTGACTCATCCCACTAATATATTATCTCAGACATTGATATTAATATTAACTAGGTTTATATATTTATGATGATGAATTAACAAGAGAAGAAAAAGAAAGCGATTAGAAAAGAGTGGTTCGTCGAACACATACACACGGACAATGATGATAATTAAAATCGGATTTTCGATTGAATGAGGAAGAAAAAGAAGGGAAGGGGATTAAACTATATATAAACTATTTTAAGAACATTAATATTAAACTACAGAAGGTGGATGAGAATAATAGATATTGATGAAGAAACATTCATTAAAACAGAATTACAAAATACAAACATACAAGATTACAAACGAAGAACAACACAAAAGTGAAAGGAAGCAAAGAGAGGAGGAAGGGTATCTCATGTGAAAACTTGAGTATGGAAGGTACTCCCAAGACTTTAAAAAGTCTTTTTTAGTGCCAATTGATTCTCTTATCTTGTGAAATGCCAACCCCTTTCATGGAGAGGAGGGGGATGTATTTATAGTCCATGTAGACTATTTGCATTCCCAATCTGTCCCACTACTTGGCTCGACGATTTTGACATCCAGAAAGCCAAATCTCTAGATATATCCTTCTTAAATGTTGAAGATAATAATGTTGGTCGACTGCTCTCAAAATTTTGAGTGATTTGGACTTAAGGAGACAAAGTTATGGCCGGTTTATTAATCAAAGTTAACCTGTCCATTTCAATCCATTCTTTTTCGATGGCCAAAATGTGAATGGATTTTGGAATAGGAAGATGACATCAAATCCGAATTATTTCTTCAAAAAAGTCGTCCATCTATATCTCCTCTTTTACACTGCAAACGTTATGTGATGAAGATATAAGGAGATATCTCATTAATACTATACTGATTCTAATTCCCGGCCAGAATGGTGGGATGGAATTTAAAGCTTCATTTGGGCCCATTTTTAATAGTGTTGGGACTTAAAATTTTTACCCATGATTATTTTGTATAATCACAAACACATGGTGGAGTTTCACAAAATATGGTCTTCTGGAGTGAGACCAGTAACTCAATCATTATGGCTGGTCCAGTTTCATCACAGATTCTTTGGTCCATATTGTGTGGTCCATATGAGACTTCAAATGGCATAATTGGACCATGATTCCTTCTAATGATATGTGAGAAATTGAATAAGGAATCCTAAAAAAGAAGAACCACACAATTTAAATAAGTAGGGGGAGAGTTATAAATAAAATAGTAAACTGACCCAATTAGACTACTTCTAAAAATGCTCAAAAATTATACTTAGTATTAAAACATTAATATTTCACACAAATTATGTACATTTCATATAATATAAGTAAAGGGAGTATATAATAAGTCATGAAAATGTTAATAACATCAATGGTGTGATCTGAAAAGTTGAATGAAAGCTATTGTTATAGGAAAATTCTAACATAGGTAAATATTGATCCCATATACCTTGAAAGTCAAGTGAGCATGATTTCAACATGACTTCTAAGGTTTGAATAGTCCATTATGATTTTCCATCTATTTGGGGGTGGTAGGAAGTGCTCAAACGAAGTATAGTATCCAGGTATTTCTAAAGAATTTTCAAAAATCTTGAAGTAAAATGTGGATCAATATCAGAAATAATTGATAGTGGTACTCCATGAAGTCTTACAACTTCATTAATATATAGTATTTATAAATGTTCAAGTGGAAAATATTATCTTATAGCAAAAATATGTGCTGACTTGGTAAGATGATCAACAATTTTCTATATTGAATTTTTCCTTCTAGGAGTC
The DNA here is from genome assembly GCA_963277665.1 of Viscum album. Classification (NCBI taxonomy): domain Eukaryota; kingdom Viridiplantae; phylum Streptophyta; class Magnoliopsida; order Santalales; family Viscaceae; genus Viscum; species Viscum album. Next base: position 677,027,791 of record OY728157.1, on the reverse strand, counting down.
TTTGGTAGTACCATGACAGATTCCATCGTTTTATTATCCCATTTCTACTCAGGTATGGGAAGAGGTTGCATGACTCATCTATGTTGTTGCCTTCCAACTTTCACTTGTTGACAAACCAAACATCTTGACTCAAAATAAGAAATCCCACTCTTCATGTTTTCCCACCAAAAATGTTCCTTCAAATATCTATACATCTTAGTGCAACCAGGGTGTATTGAGAAATTAGAACTAGGAGCATCATCCATCAATTCCAATTTTAGATCTGGTATATCGGGAACACAAAGTCTCTTCCCAAATTTCAAAATTCCATCTTCATACACAATGTCACTCAATATCCCATCATTAATAGCATTAATATTTCTTTGAAACTCTTCATCACTGGTCTGAGAACTCTTTATCCTTTCTAGTAAAGATAGTTTGGCAACCATTTCAAAAATCATTGATGTTTCACCTTCCATGGTTATTCCTATATCCATATTTACTAGATCTATGGATATAGGAACTTTTTCAACTCTCATCTTGTTCAAAACTCCATGATCTTTTCTACTCAAGGCATCTTCCACCTTATTTTCCTTCCCTGGGTGGTAGGGTATGGGGAAATAATAATCCTTGGGTAGTTCAATCCATCTCCTTTGCCCCATGTTGAGTTCTTTCTATGATAAAAATATACCTCAAACTCTAGTGATCAGTAAAAATCTCACATTTTTCACCATAGAGATAATGTATCCATATCTTCAAAGGAAAGATTACAGCTACTAACTCATGATCATGAGTATAATAGTTTTTCTCATTAATATTTAGCTATTGTGATGCATATGCAATAACCCTATCATTCTGTAAAAGGACACAACCAATTATTTTCATTGAAGCATCACTATAAATAACAAACCCATCATTCCCCATTGGCAAAGTCAATATAGGATCATTTACTAATATTCTCTTTAGTTATTCAAAAAGAATCACAATATTTTGTCCAAACAAATTTAACCCTTTTTTGTGTGAGATTTTCTAATGGGTTAGCCAACAGGGCAAAATTCTGGATGAATCGTCGACGATAACCTGCTAAATCAATAAAACTACGTACCTCAGTTATACTCGTTGGTGCTGGATATTCATGGATTTCTCTTGACTTAGAATGATCAACAAAGATTCCATTATTGTAGGAAATATATCCAAGAAAAAAATCTCCTAAATCCAGAATTCACACTTGCTAAACATCCCATATAATTCATGCCTTCTAAGAGTCTTCAGTATAATGCACAAGTGATTTTAATTTTCTTCTTATCTCTAAGAGTATTCCAATATATCATAAATAAATACCACTATAATATCATCAAGATATTCCTTGAAAACTCTATTCATTAGATCCATGAAGATAGATGGTGCATTAGTCAATCCAAAAGGCATTACTATAACCTAGTAATGCATGTACATGGATCGAAATGTTGTTTTCAGAATATCTTCCTTCTTCACACACAACTGATGATATCTAGATCGAAGGTAAATCTTTGAAAAGTATTGAGCTCCATGAATTTGGTCGAATAAATCATCAATGTGAGGTAGGTGATACTTCTTTTTTATTGTTATAGCATTGATATCCCTATAGTCAATGCACAACCTCATAGATCCATCTTTATTCTTAACAAAAAGGAAAGGGGCTCCCCATGGGGAAAAAATATGGAGAATAAATCCCTTATTACACAATTCCTCTAGTTGTTTCTTTAGTTCCACTAATTCTACAGTGTACATTCTATAATGGGTCATTGATATGGACCTTGAACCAGGAATTAAATCAACAGGAAACTAAATTTCTCATTCTGGAGGATGTATAGGGAAATCTTATGGAATCACATAAACATATTCTTTCACAATAGGTACATCCTCCATTTGAACATTCATTTCCCCACCCACAGTTATTTCATTCTCTTCCTCCACAATAATTGAATTTGTTTGTTCTACTGGAGGTGGTTCTAGATAAAAATTAGGTGCTGACGTTTATGCTCTAATGAAAAGGTACTCCTAATCATCATTAAAAATTTTTACCTCCTTCTTCTTACAATAATTTTCTCATCATGGTCCGAAAGCCAATCCATAATGAGGATTATATCAAATTCAATCATGGGTATGATGATTAGTTCAACACATAAATAAATTGTATTTGACTTAATGGGAACTGGTTCACAAAACTTTTTGGAAATGATACTTCCCATAGGAGTTTTGACTAAAAACTCCATTATTAAATCAAATTAGAAATATCTAATTTTCTTAGCAAATTGGGAAGATATGAAACAACGTGATGATCCAGAATAAAATAAAGAATTTTCTAAACATGCGGAAACCATTAAATTACCTTCCACCACGTCTTTCGGAGCTTCAAACTCAGTAGTAGTGATAGTATAAGCTTGGCCTTGATCTCTTGTACTTTTCTATGGTAAGTTACCCTTATGCTAAGGACATTAATTCAAGTAATTCCCACGTTATCTAAAATTTTTTCATTCAATATAGATAGCCTCTTTCTTCCCCCTTGAAATCACGAGCTTGGTGGACGTTTTCACCCCAATTTTAGCAGACTCCCATTCCATTCAGGAATGTACTGCGGTGTTTCTTCCCACATTTACTGTAGTATGGATATTCAACTTTTCCTTTCTTCCCCTTATTTCCATTTACAATGTTATCAGCAGATAGCTTCTTCTATTGCTTTGCATCAAAGTCGTAAGACTAAGAGAATTATTTTTCTATCGTGATAGTTCATGAGAAAATGTCTTCGTATGACGAGAAGGACTATCATACTAATCCTCAATAGAGAAATGGTTTTAACACATAAAAAAATGATCAATCTTACTTCTTGGGTTACGTATATAATTTTATGCATGCCTCGCTAACCTTGTAAAGTTAGCTTCATACTTTGCGACATTCTCATCCTCCTTTTTCCTCAAACTTAGAAATTGTCGTTCCATATCTGCTCGATGGTCATGAGGAAAGTATTATTCTAAGAAAATCTCTTTAAACTCCCTCCATTCCATATTTGATACTTCATCATCTTCCTTTGTGTTTTGAATCAATGACCACCATTGATCATCATCTCTAGTGAGGCGGTAAACTACCATGAAAACTCTTTCCCTTTCAATACTCCCCAAGGCGTGGAATAATTTCTCTACGGAATTTATCCATTGCTTAGCTACTAATAGATTTTTACCCCACCTGAATGTTGATCGTTTTTTCCTCATGAAGTGATCTAACATTGATGCTCCACACTGTGGATCAGGGTGCTCTATACGGGTAAGGTTATTTTTCATAACCTGAGTGAGTTTTCCCAGTATGGTGATTAGCTGATCAGCACCATTTGTATCACCAGCTCCACTATAATTATCTGGAGAAGGATGGAAATCTCTAAATGGACTGTGTGCATTGATATGGTTTCCATTCCTTCCACTAGGCACCATTTCTAAACAATGGAAAAAAGTATATTAGTTTATGAATCGAAATACATAATTCCAAACTTGTAAAATACATAACATAAATTGAATAGTTTATGGATATAATACATAATCATAATAAAAATGTTTTCCATGATGAAATATATACTCATAAACCCTTTATAATGGTTTTTAAATAAAATGAGATTTATCCTAAGCATATCCCCCGGGAGTGGCGTAACCAAGAGTGAAGTAAGGACCATTGTCGTGCACCGGTTCCTGTTCGAGTCTAGATCAATGCAGTATTTTCTAGTTTTACCTCTAGGAACACCTATGACAGAGCTGCCTCTACTTGCTCATATCTAGACAGGGATGTATTTCCTGTAAAACTCACAAAATCTCTACAATACCAACATTCTAGGAAGATCTTCTATACGAATCCTCAAAGTCAATATATCTTAGGGTAATGTGCTCCAATCAGGTTCTATCTAAATCTAGTTTCCAACGTTATTTCTAAACATCTTCTGATACCAATTGTAACGCCCTGACCCTAGAAGCCCAGAGTCAGTGCAATATTACGTATCATCGCATGATCACAAAAGATCTAGTCTCGAATTACTGATTAGTTTAGTATCTTTGGAATTACTAGATACATTCATAAGGTTTACATTACATCATGAAATGGAAAACTACAACAACTTTGTTTCCATAGACAACACTGGTATCCCATAGACTATCTATGAAGGTTAGTCCTAATATACTTCTCCTCATCCTAGGAAAAATAAAACATAGAAAGGGGTGGACTCAAATTCTCAGTAAGGATAACAATACAACAGAAATTTTCATAAATAATCATTAACATTTAAGGCAATGTATAAGACTAAAACAAAAGAATTTTAAACAGGAAATTCAGCATAATGTTGAAAAGATAAAATCAAAATAATAAAATTTACTTACTCACATGGATATTAGACTAGTTGAATAATCACATGAAATATCAATACCCACTTTCATAATGATGGAATGTATAATTCCATACTTTCATAACCACATAGTCATGGCCTTATTCCAAGACTACAAATAATATTTTTTCAAGGCCTTTTTCCCAGACACTAGTTTGTCTCATGAAACCTACCGATGCATCGAGGATCTATAGGAGGCTCCACACATCACTTACTAATTCCAATTCATTCCACGTATGAAAAAGGATTAAACACAACATTAACATTCTTATTAAAACTGGCATACAAGATGTCAATAATCTATCCATAAACCATAAATGGTATGAAATAACACATCCACAGTCAAACATATCACAAAACCTTCAATAAAATATAGAATTTTTGTATCATAATAAATCAACTTCAAACAAAATTAAAATCCATCAAAGGTTTCTGACATAGAAGAAATCAGAAAAAAATTCGAGAAATATCTCTTTCTAATTTGAAATAATTTAAAAGTCGTGTAATTATAAAAGAAAACATATATATTTGAAAATATTCTTATATTCTTGTAATGGATTATTTGACGATTTTATACTGGTGAAAAATATATGCACTCACCATATAAGTTAAAAAACATTCTTACCATAATTTTGTCGAAAAGGTCATAAAGTACCATGTTTGGAAAACGATGGAAATATTCCTTTATAAACATCTTATAAAAGTAAAACAAGGGTATAAATGACTTTAACCCATAGTCTATGAAATAGTAAGAATGTTTTGAATTAAATTTTTAAGACACAGGGATGTGGAAGATATAGAGGTCCCATTAGATAATTACGTATAAACAACCTCGGATAATGAAGGGATTGTAGAATTGACCATTACATTGCACATTTAATTGGTCAAGGGTGGTTTAAACTTCTGTATAATGGTTAAATAATTTTTATTAAATTATATAAGAATCATATACAATAATATGATATCATATATGTTCTTTTAACATTTCTTTGTTAATAATATCTTTTTATCATTGTCTTTTCAGGTGTTAACAGATTCATTTTACTTTATATTCATTGTTACGTGAGTAATATTTTTTATTGATGGGATGTATCTTATTCATATCTATCATTATATCAAGTCATTAAATGTTATTTTTAATCATCAAATGAAAATTATTCTTGAATGAATACGATCGGGAATGAATCTCATCGCGTTCGTGGAGATGGTAATCTGTACGTACGTACGAGCGACAATATCATTATTTTGATATTAAAATAATATATAATTGGATGGTATATCATATATATAAAATCATTATCATGTTATATTTATTATTTATTTCAATTACACATCATTATTATACCCATCCAAATAATAATGTATTGAATAACAATTACACCACAATGTGGAGACGATAAGTCGTGCATACGCACGTATGGTGACATGTCATTAAACAGATGGATAAAATAATGAATATGGTAGTACCATATTTATAATAAAATCAAATTATATATAAGATACTGGAGTTGTTATTTTAAAATGGAAAAAAAATAATGAGGATGTGGAAGAAGAAAGGAACTTTAAACAGGTTATGAAATATTTACCTCTTCTTTAGGTTCTTCCTTTTCATTTGATCAAAAGGGCTCCTTAGGTTGGTTTTATGACTAAAGTAAGGCCTCTAAGATGAAGGGATAGCAGTTAAAGAGGGTATTTGGGTAGGTGGTGGCAGAGCCAAAATGCATTTAACGTGTGAATTTGAGGGAAGGGGAGTTCCCTTTTATAAGAGGGGTGCGGGGCAGCTTAGGAAAAGCTTGAAATATATTTTTATAATAAAATCATTTCAGTTTTATAATGTCTCAAAAATGGATTTTTTAAAGGATAAGGAAGGGATTGGTCTAAAACCACTCATACAATAGGTTTTATACAGGTTTGGGTCACTATATTAACCTTATCTTTAATATTTAACTCTTAGTTAAATAGTTTTACATTTACCATGTCTCTTTGTATTTTTATATTATATGGTTAATAAACATACTATATACTTCCAATCAGAACCCAAGTAGTTCATTAATCATATACCTATAATTAGGTATTCTGTATCTATTTTGACCTAAAATAAATTTAAATAATTAATTAATTATTTAAATAAATATTCGGTTTTAAACTATAACTTAGTGTTTTTCACTATTCATCAAAAATTGAATGTTTTTAGAAAAATACAAAAAAATTAACCTAAGCTAATTGCGATATTCTGAATCCAAAAATGAAGTCCATTTTGAAATATAAAATTTATAAAATTTCAAAAATTTGGTATTACTATTCATAACGGCTAGTTTGATTGGTTGTGGTATGTTAGAACACGAAGTTGCGTACAACACACGCTACTGTATTATTCAAAGAGAAGCGTACCGTGGAAGCATGGAGTGTTACAATATATGTGAACAAATTCATCCACCATGTAGACCATTCAGATATTTTAGGATCATTTTTGAGTCATCAACTAAATGGTCCCATGTGTATTTATTTTCCACTTACAACCAAACTTTTACGAATTTCCTTTCCCAAATAATAAATTTAAGGGCGCAATTTACAGATTATTTAATCAAGCATATTATGGTTGATAATACTGGTGAATGTTCAACACATGTTTTTAATAATTATTTAATTTCATTAGTAATAAGTGTTGAACGTATTGTAGCTCATGTTTACACACAAAATGGTTTAGCTGAATAATTTATAAAGAAATTAAAAATTATCACTATGATATTACTTATCATAATTAAACTGCCCATTTTGTAATGGGGATATGAATTTTTTCATAAAACAACACTACTTAAATTATAGCCACCATGCTAACATAATTATTCCCCTTTGCAATTATCTTGTCCCCATGAATGATTTATTTCGCACTTAAGGATATCTGGTTGTGGTGTATATGTGCATGTAGCACCCCACAATGAATAAAAATGGGACCCAAAAGGAGATAAAGGATATATGATGGTTATTAATATCCCTAGATCATTTAATATTTTGATATTATGATAGTATATGTATTAATAACACAATTACTTTGTTGACATTTTGATGAAAAATTATTTCCAATGCTCAAAGGGGAAAATCAATCGACTTCAATTAAAATATCAAGGAAGGTGACTTCATTGTTACATATTGTCCCTTATAAAAATATGATTCAACATGATGTTCAAAAGCTTATTATTTTTCAAAATTTATCAAATCAATTTCCTGATGCATTCAATGATATAAAATAGGTTACAAAATCTTATATACCTATTGTTAATGTACTAGTAAGGATAGATGTCCCAGAAGGAAAATATGATGGTATTACCAATAATGATCCCAATCCATGACTAATGTATAGGATACCACATGGTCCAAAATATAAAAATAACCATCAAAAAAAGGGGAAACAACTTATTTTTGTTGAATATATGAAACCTGGAGATAATGTAAATATATCAGAAGTACATGAAGATTTTATTTTAAAGATTAGAGATAAAGCCTCATTATAATTTATTGAAAAAAGGATCTTCTTTTTATGGGTAGAAGAGACCCATAACATGGAATGTAGGCTCAGTGGGCATGCAATCCCATTACATGGCCTTAAAGGCACTTTTTTCACAAATGTCGAACGGTGAATAGTACTGCTACAGTACCCGTTCTACTACGGTAACGCAACAGTTACACTGCTACCATTTCCACATTATCTCTGCTGCTATAGTACATGCACCCAATGGATTTTGAACCCCAATTTTTAATGTATAATTAAGAAATGATTACCACTATGCCAAACCCCAACTACCAAAAGTACATGAAGATGATCAAGAAAAAATTTAAATAAATTTCACTAATACTGGGAGATGTTGGAACCAATTGGAGACCATCATTGATAAAACATTTTAATTTATTGATTCCCATGACATTATTTATGAGGATAAAGAACCTAAAACTGTTAATGAATGTCTTGAAAGGCCATATTGAGATCAATGGAAAGTATCAATCTAATATGATCTAGACACACTAGCTAAAAATGATAATTTAGGGTCTATCATGAAACACCGTGACGGGATTAATCCTATTGGATAAAAATGGGTACTTGTAAGAAAAATAAATGAAAATAATGAAGTCATGAGATATAAAACACTACTAGTTTCTCAACAATTCTAAAAAAACCTATTATTTATTGTGATAAAATATACACTTCATTAATAGATGAAATAACATTTCAGTAACTCGTCGTGCCTGTGTTTGGTCGGAATATACAAAGTAACAAACAAGATAGGGGTTAATTGTGTATTTTCAAAATCATCCACAATTCTAGTTTTTGACACCCATTCTGATTTATGCATATATATATATAGTGTTTTTATTTTGTATGAAATTATGCAGTGGACAAACAGAAATAATGAAGAAATATTTTTATAGTGGTTCGAGGTACAAAGATCCACTAGTCCTCTATACCAATCACTCTCTCTACGACCTTGGTAAATTCCACTAGAATGGTCTTCTTATCACAAGACATAGAATCCACAACTCGGTGCAGGTAGTTAAAACATTTACTAGACTAAAAAAAGGCTTCTGGTTCTTTAATAGATAAATGGTTATCCATTGATTATATCGAGAAGCTAATACTCCACCATAACTAAGCATGATTATTTTAAACTCTGATAAATAAAAATATTTTGATTTGAAAGGTTTGGTTGATCTTCATAGTTTTAGTACCAAAAATATGGGTTTTATTATTTATAAAAGAATATATTTATGAATTGAATTGTATGAAGAGATCTATTTTGAAAAAAAATGTTTTCAATAAGATATAAACTTAAACAACAGTTTTAATCATATAGAAGTAAAATATTGAGCATGTGTATCTCCAAAGCATAGATTCTTTCAGAATTGATCAATCCTTGAATCAGTAGTGTAAAAGAAAATTTCCATAATACACTTGAATATGAGAATAACTTACCACACACACACACATATATTTTTTAAAAGATACTCTAAAATAATATATAAAATAGAAAACATGATTTGTCATTCCAGATCCAAAATAATAGCATGATTGATCATGGATATTCAAATTCCAATTGACTAGGGGATTCATAACTTCCCATATAAATAGTATTGATTTTCTATGTTGAACACAGTTCATTGAAACAATAAAAATAATCCTTGATTCGGTCTTTAATTCTAACTTGACCTTTGCTGCAATCATGGATTCAAAAAAAAATTAATTAAAACGTTTTTGGATGAGATCACAATGTTGGGTGGATGTGAATAGCTTAGAGTTCCTTTCCAAAGTGTAGGGTTATTCTTCATAGTGTAGGGTTCCTTTGTGTATAATAGGGTTTCATTGGATAGAGTAGGGAAGATAATCCACATGTTTATCATTTTCAGCATAAAATCATGAATATTTAATTGATTAACCATAATTTTAACTTTTCTACACATAGGGTATGAAAATAAAATATAGAATACAATGTAGGGTTGATTGTCTATACATTTAAGGATTCTATTAACATAAGGATGTTGATCCAAACACAAACCATTTTTGTGTTAAAATAGTGTTGATACCATACGTAAACATTTCACTTCTCAGTGTAACGTAGGGTTGATAACAGTATTTCAAAAAAATTTCCCATAATGCTAAATTACTTAAAATAGAATATAAATTACTATAGAACACACTCAAAAAAATATCATTAGAAACAAAATCGTATTTTTGAACATTAAAATCATCATGAATTATATATTATTTTTTAAAAAATACATTTCAAATAATCTCCCTTGTTTTATGATCACAAACTCCATAACATAATTCATAAAAATTTAATGAGAATGTAGGTTTTTGGAACATACAAAACTGAATATAGAAATTTTTTTGATATTTTGATTTCATAGTATTATTATTATAAATAAAAATAGATACATTTAAATTAAATATTTTCTTTAATGAAATGTTGTGGTTTTCAAATGTTCTCCCCAAAAATTATTTCATTGATATTCTACCTTCTCCTGTTACTCAACTTATTAATTTTCTCTTCATTTTTTTGATATCAAAAAGACATTTTTGAAATAATAAATTACATAAAAAAACATTTAATATAGCACTAAACTATTATTAATAGTTAAAAATACTGGAATCAGATAAATTAAATCTAGGAATGAAAATTTATACATTGAAGAAAAATAAAAGATATTAAAAACAATAGAATGAAGTAAATTGAAATTAAAATGAATTCAAATGTTTTAATAAATAAGGTACAATCCTCCATCAATGAAAGGGTCTTCCAGATAAAAGTCTTTGGTTTTAAACGGTAGGTATAGATGGATCATATGTATGGGGAAGATCTTGAACCACACTAATAATATCAATATGCTTTAAAAGAATGATCTGGAAATTGTTATGGAATTCTTATTCCCATTGCTGAAGTAGCTTCCTTGAATCATTTCCAACCATAAAATTCTCATCCTAATTTACATTAAAAATTGATTAATAGAATCCTCTTACTGAATAAATGAGGTCAACTTGTCATTAACTTGACTAATCACTGGTCCCAACCAGGGTTCACTTGAATTTAGCTGAAATATTTGATTTATTTGATTATCCAATAGAATATTTAATGAAGTATTATCACACTAATGTGTGTGTAGCCTATCATTGAACCGCTCCATTATAAATTTAATAGCTTCAAAGATTCTATATAGTTCTATAAGTTTATATTGATAAGAGGTTGATTCTTGATTACATTCCTTGACAGAATGAAGTTATATTCCTATTATCAAATTAAATTCATAAAAATCTCTCTCCTTGATAGACTCATCCATTAATGAAAAAAATTCTCATGATGTTTTGGCAGTAATATTTTTAAGATCGCCAATAGAAGGGAGTTTTTTTTATTCTCTTAAATGAAGCATCTAGGATTCAAACTCTAATATAGGCACTAAAGAACACTTGTATTCCTGAAATTTATTTTTCTTATCCTCTAAATATTCTCTAAAAAACATTTTATAAGACTTATACAAATTTACTTTCATAACCAATGCTTCAAAAGGGGAATCCGAAGTTTCAAAAGATATAATAACAATGTCAGGAATAGTTTCACTCTGACGAAATTCAACCAATGACAAACTTGGATCATCATTATCAGCTGGTCTATCTCATAAGGAAAAACTTATAGAAAATTTAGATTCATGTACAATAATATATATAAGATTATGGAAATATTCTTTGATATGATCAAGACTTTGAGCCTCTTTCTCAACTTTCTCATCAAGTTGATTCTCATTCTCACCTCTAATATCCACTTCAAAAACATTCTCTAGAACATTGACTAAAATTAATTATCATTTCTGAATAATAGATTCTTCTATCCTTGAAGTTTCTTCTTCTTTAGGCCTCTATCAAACAGATCCAACTAAATGAATCATCCTTTTCTCCCTCTGAGCATCTTCTAACTACCTCTGTTATTGTTCTGCTTTAAATAGTAGAATAGTGTTTCATGAATTACTCCAATCCAAACCAAGATTCTTAAAATTCCCAGCATTTAATGTGTTTTTGTGGTGACAAGATATACCAAAAAAAATGTTGAAAATAATTCCTTCCCTTCGCAACAAAAATGAATTAATTATTCCATAGGTATAATATTCCATCTTCACATCATCATGTTAGTCATGGTTTAGATGTCTTATCATCAACTGTTAGAAATTGAACATAATAATGTTTAGAAAAAAAATGATATACATGTCTAGGTAAAGGAGTTTCTCAAGATCATCAGCCCTAGGAAAAATCCGGATTGAATAAACTTCATCATCACTCATTAATCAAGAGTATGTTCTTTTGTCATTATATTCTTGATAGTTGATATTTTAAATAGAGAAAACATAATATCCACTGATGAATGTCTTCCATTACTGATAATATTTAAATAAAATTTAATCTCCCCCTTATGGGGAAAATGTAGCATCTCATCCACTTCCACATATGACAAACAAAACTCATAATCATTAATCTTAGATACAATGGTGTCTTCATCTAATCCAAGACTAAATGAAGCTTTTCTGAAAAATTCTTTTACCTATATTTCACATAACATTGGAATTTTATCTTCTTAAAAATCATAAACCAATCCTTGAAATCACATTTCTTCATTAAGTGAAAGAATTTTAGAATCCAAATTGCCAAAATCAATTACCTTTCCCTATAACACCGTGCGATCTATTCCTGAAGCAGAATTTTTTTTTTCTAACTCAGTATATATTGATCATTATTAGGTTTCCATATCTGAAGATTTAGAGAATAATGTAATTTATGGTTTAGGGTATCATCACAAGGGAATCGAAAGAGAGAGAGATACTCTGTAACCCAAGAGGAAGTGAAATAGAGGAGAAAGAGAGTGGGAGAAGGAAATTATTTTTCTCACACTGATTGAGGATGTACCCATTATGGTTTTAGTTTTTAAAAGATAAAATAAATAAAATAGAAATGAAATTATACATTAAAATTAATGGAATAAATAATATTAAAAAAATTCTTACTAATATAAAAATACACAGACTTGAAATAAATTATTAAAAGTTTACAAAAATTTAAATATTATAAAACTCCATTAATAAAATCAAAACAAGTACTGGGAAGTGGTTTTTTAAAACTATCAGCTAATTGATATTCGGTATTAACATATTCCAGATAAATATACTTCTTAAGGACATGATCTCGTAGAAAATGATATCTTCTATTAATTTTCTTAGTACTAGAATTACTTATTGTATTTTTTTTAAAAAAATTATTGCACTTATATTATCACATAAATTTGGGGTGCAATTAATATTTAGTGGAAATTCTAGTAGAGTGTTTTTCATCAACAATACTTGTGCACACAAATATCTAGCAGAAACATATTATGCTTAAGCGATTGACAGAGAGACTGAGTGTTGTTTCTTACTATACCATGAATCAAAAAATTTTCCTAAAGTGTGATAGTTTCCTAAGGTAATTTTTCTATCTAATCTATAAACTCAAAATTATGAATATGAATATAAATAAAATTTAAATGAAAATTTTTGGGGTAAAGAAGAGATTGAAATATTTTTCCATCAAAATATCTAAGGATTGTTTTAATATCAGTAAGATGGGACTCTTTTGGATTTGATTGAAATCTTTCACATAGACATATAGAAAACATAATGTATGTTCTACTAGCAGTAATATATAACAAACAACCAATCATTCATATATATAACTTTTTGTCCACTAGTTTTCTAGATTCATCAAAATGATGTTTAATATTGTTATCCTTAGGAATTTTGTATGTCTTACTATTATCATGTCTAATAATTTTCAATAAATCAATATTATGCATTCATTGATTTACTATATTTCTATATTCTTTTTGATAAATTTGGAATCCTAAGAAGAATTTTAGTAATCCAATCATACTCATTTCAAATTCTTTTTTCATTAAATTGGAAAAATCATGAAAAATATTTTTATTATTTGAACAAAAAAATAACATCATCAACATAAATTTGAACTTATAAAATATTAAAATAAAGAGTTTTCTTAAAAAGTGTTGAATCATCCAATCCAATAGTAAATCCATTTTTAAAAATAAAATAACTTAATATTTCATATCGATCTCTAGGTTTTTGTTTAAGACCGTAAAGAGATTTAGTAAGATTGACACAATAATTTCGTTTTTGATAATTTTCAAAGATAGGGGTTGTTCAACATAAAATTCCTCCATTAAATAACCAATTAAAAAATAAGAATTACCATCCATATGATATAATTTAAAATTCATATGATATTTGTAAGCTAAAATTATTCTAATGGATTTTAATCTATCTACAGTGGAAAGGAATCATCCAAACTATACCTTCTTCCTGATTATACCATTTAACTAAAATTCTTGATTGATTTCAGGTTCTGATCCCTTGATCATCATATTTATTTCTAAAGACCTACTTGGTTCCTAAAATTTGATAATTGGTTGGTCTCTCAACCAATTCAAAAAATTAATTTCTTTTAAATTGGTTTAGCTCTTCTTTCATTGAAAATATCCACAACTCATGTTTTATGGATTATTTAACAGTTTTTTATTCTAATTGATTATGAATGTAAGATAATTTAGCTATGTTTCATACATTTCTTCAAGTTCTAATTCCTCTGTCTAGGTATCTTATAATAGTTTATAAAATATTTCTTTTTAGAGTTACAGACCATCTAGTAAAGACACTTTATTGTTCTTCTAAAATAGACTGAATTTTATTAATATCATTTTCAAAAACATTTTTAAGCATTACAAGTCTCATTTTTTAAAAATATTTAGTAACATTGTTAGTTGGATATTTACCTTTAATAAAAGGGTCAGTTTCATCTAACTTCATATGAATTGAATCTTTAAAAATCCTTGAATTTTTATTAAACACACTATAAGCTTTAGAGGTAGTAGAATATCCCAAAAATAATCCTTTATCATCTTTTTTATCGAACATACTAAGGTTTTCCTTTTTATTATTTATATAAACATTGCATTGAGAAATAATATAGTATTTTACTCTAGGAATTCTGTTATTCCAAATTTCATAAGGTGTATTTTTGAAAATAGGCTTTATTAAAACACTATTCATGATATTGAAACTTCTTCTTACATCTTCTTCCCAATGATTGGTTGGAAGATTGTATTCATTCAGCATAGTCCTTACCATTTCATGAATAGTCTTATTTCTCCTTTCAATAATTCTATTTTTTTGAGGTGTTCTAGGTGAAAATAAGTTCTATTTAATTCTAAAATTTTAGCAAAAATAATTTAATTCATGATTCTAAAATTCTCCAACATGATCATTTTTAACGAAATTAATTTGAATCCTTTTTCATTTTGAACAATTTAATAAAATCATTCAACAATATTGAAAACTTCACATTTGAGTTTTAGAAAATAAACCCAAGTAAATATAGAATAATCATCTACTAAAACATAAACCTATAATTTAATATCCAAACATTATACCCTTGATGGTATAAAAAATTCCATATGGATAAGTTATTAAGGTATATATATAACAATTTTGTTAATAGATTTGAAAGAATATTTGCGGTGCTTATCAATTTGGAGTGCATCCCTGAATCTTTCATTGTCACACATAAGACTAGGAAAATTAAAAACTAAATGTTTCTTGGATATTTTGTGTGAAGCAGATATATTATAGTGTCAACGTCTTCTTTACCAAATCCATGATTCATTTGTATTAGCAGTTAGACAATTCACATTAAATTTACATAAGTAATTTATATCCGAAGTATAAACATTGTATGTCCTATGGGAAGTAAATTTATGTAACTTATCTTTAAACAAATATGAGATATTTTTAGAAAAAACAACATCAAAACCATCATCACAATGTTGATAAATACTTATTAGATTGTGATGTAACCATTTCACATACAATACTTTGTGGATTGACATATTCTTTTGATCTTTAATAGTTCCAACTCTAATTATTTTTCCTTTGAATTTTCACCAAAAGTGACTAATCCTCTATCCATTTGAGTTATTATAGGTTGTTCGATCTCCACTCATATTCCTGGAACATTCACTTTCTATATACCATATAGAATATTAATTCTTATGGCCTGTTATTTTCCCTCTTAATTCATAAAGAATATATTGGATTTTATATTTTAATGTTCCTTCACAGAATCGGACTTTTAAAGGGTTATGGAGTCTTTGGATGCACTCCATGTAGCTTTCATTACTCTTTTATTTTACCCACAAAATCATCATTTTAATATATATCTTTTCTGGCCTTTTTCATTGATCTTTCAGTTGAGGTCAGTCAACTCCGATATGCCCCAATTTCTTGCATTCATAGCATCAAGCTTCTCTTGGTTGTTTTTCATCTATCCCGAATGATTTTCTGAATACAATTCTCATCTTCTAAAACTTAGTTAATATTATGGATATTTAAGCCAATTACATTTTAGAATCAGTGGAATACTAATTATTTTCTTCATTGACTTATTTCATTGATCTTCTACTATGTTTCTGATATGTTGATTTCAGAGCAGTATTTTATTTCTTCAGTATAATCTTATGATCTTATACTTTATTCTGAATTTATACTTCATACATCATTAGTGTCCTAATTAGTTCTTTCATTGTCATATCTTTGATATGTGATGATTTTAGAATAGCAGTAGATAATCCATTCCATTTGGAAGGTAGTACTCTAAGTAATTTCAAAGCTTGATCAACTTTTTGATGGGTTCTCGTTTGGATATAATATTGTTGACAATTTTTGTAAGCCTTCCATTCATCTATGTGATGATTTCACCATCAATAATTCTAAATGTGATGAATGTTTTCTTGGAAATAGCATATCTCATATATCTAACATTATTTGTTCCTCCATAGGTAACTGCAATAGATTTCAACATTTAATAGGTATTTTTAAAATTTTGATACACGATTAAATTCAACTTTTCTTAGACCATGAATAATTGCATTCCTTGACTTTGAATTCATATCATATTCATCTTTTATTAATGCGTCGCAGGTTTCTGATTTTTCAGGTGTCACATCCATATCCTTCTTTTACGTTATTTTTTCTCTTTTATTCTTGTCCTAACTTCCCCTAGGTATATTGTAGTCCCCACTTGAATTTGAATGTTTTTTTACATGTTTTGGGTGTGTAGAATTGGTTGCATGGTTTGGTTGCAGGATATTCTACAC
This sequence comes from Viscum album, assembly GCA_963277665.1. NCBI lineage: Eukaryota > Viridiplantae > Streptophyta > Magnoliopsida > Santalales > Viscaceae > Viscum > Viscum album. Next base: position 677,010,679 of record OY728157.1, on the reverse strand, counting down.
CGTGCAGACAAATAATACATAGGTGTCCAAGTTATTAAAAATACTTTGTAATTCCAACTTTTCATTTCTGGATTTTAACCTAACAGGACCACTTCTTCCCTATATCATTCCTAGCCTCCAAGATCTACCAACCACCCTTAGTACTCAATTATAAAGGTGGATTTGGTAGAGGAACTTCAAAATCTCTTAAGTAAGTGAGTATCATTCCTTTACCCTTCAATTTCCTTAGGGTTTCTCCCACCTTTCATGATACTCCAAATTTCTAGAATCTAGGGCTTCGTACCTAGGGTTTCTTTTTTATTCTCTTGGTCCAATATTGTGGTTTTAGGTTGGTTTTAACTCCCTTGTGGATCTAAGAAGATGCGGTTGATGTTTTTCACAAGGATTTGAGGGTTTTGACACATTTGGTAGGTTATTCTATTTATAGGCATTATTGGATGAGTTAACATTGTGGTATTTAAATTTTTAGCAAGTTCTTATTTCATTGTGTTTGGCGTGAAAACTAATTTTGGTTGTATTTGTTAAGCGATTTATTTTTTAGAGCCATTTTTTTGTGAAAATGTGTGTTTCTAATGTGAAATCCATGTTGTACCAATTAGGTTGTTTAATAATTCATGGAATGGTTTTATTAAAATGTTTTAGTGCTTCCAATTCTAGTTTGGTTTAATATTGGCATGCATTTGGTTGTAAAAGTGTGGTTTTTAAAAGATTTTATCTCCAATGTTTTGTTATACTTTATGAAATTGTTTTATAGAAATTCTATGTGCTTTATTGAGTTATACGAATGGTGAAAAACAGGTGTAATTACAATTTTGAGTGTGTATGACCATAACCTATATTTTTATGTTTAAATGAAAATTATTAATATGAGGAACTTATTTTTGAACAAAGAGGGAAACTCAGGTTTCTAGGTGGGTGGATGTGTACTAGTATGATAGTGATCCGAAGTGGTTTTTCCCCTATTTCACATAGCATGTTTGGCGTTGACAACACTAAAAACTATAATTGTAATGACCTTCATTTTGAACCAGGCTAAAATGTTGGTAAAATTGATATTTTTCAATTGTTGAGTGTGTCGAACCTAAGCATGGGCTTCATAACCGAAGACGGCTGGTTTTTAAGCGACAACAGAAGACGCACGGTTGCCACATGGTTTCCCAAACCGTGAGGCCCAAACCATGCGACTTAATATAGGGAGGCAGAGGAGTCCGCACGGCTGGCACACGGTTTCCCAAAACTGTGTGACTAGCCCATGCGGGGTGCCTAGGATGTCCAGTAGAGGCCGCATGGTTTGTGCACGGTTTGGAAAATCATGCGGGACAAGTCGTGCATGGACTTCCTTTTGGGTTTTTAGATGTTTTAAAATGAAATTAAAAATAAAAGGAAATTAAAAAGGAAACCTAAAATCTAATAAACTCTACCCTCTCTTCTCGGCCAGACCCACACGAAACCCCTCCTTGGAGCCGTCGGCCTTGCGTGAGCCCCCCCTCTCGGCCACACCTCTTTCGCTTACTGTTCTTGGTGATTCCTCCATAGAATCTCCCCAGTAAGCCTCCTACCATTTCTCCTTCAATATTGGCTGATTTTAGGGCTTACCTTGCCCTATTTTTGGTTCGGATGAATCCACCTAGGTTTAGGGTTTGTTTTATTTCAGTTATATCTTATTCTTCTTTTTCTAGGGTGATGTAGAAGGTCCCTCGAGACCTTGTTGGTGTGCGTACGACATCCGCCACTGAAGGTGAGGCGGATTGCAGTGATTTTGATTCGCCAGTTTGATTCCAAGGTAAGGTCTTTATCTGTTTTTGGTTTTCGTAGCCTCCAATTAGTGTCTTATGTTGTTTTAGAGGTTCCTGGTATGTTTTTCTTAGTGAGTTGGTGGGTTCGGGGTGGTTTTGCTTTGCTGGAACTTAGGCAGCTCACCTGTGTAGGCATATGCCTTATGTGAAATCACATATGCCTCATAGGGGAGCAGCAGTGGATTTTAATTAGAAAGCGCCAAGAGTCAGAGTTGACGGATGGATCCACCTTGAGGTAGGATCCCTCTCCTTGCCTTTAATTTAATGTAAAGTGTTAATGAGTTATTTCTGTACTACTTTAGTATGTTAATAATGAATGTTTAGTTTCAATTAAATGATTCTATACAAAGACTGTGAACTATAGGGACAAGATTAAAATGGTTGCTAGGTCACTAAACTAATGATTTAATAACAAAACCCCTCGATCAGAGGTGTGTTGTCTGCAAGATAAAAGTAGGAAGTAGATTCTTATGCTTTCCTGCTAAATTCTTGTTATGCTTTGGTGATAATTGATGATTTTATGTTTCCTATGAATTGTACCAAATGGTTAAATCATGACAGTTGTGCTCTTTTGATGAAATGGTTAAACGTGAAGAAATGGATTAGGGTGGTAAGACCATGCCTTAGGATAATATAATAATTACGGCTTATGTTAGTGGAATGGATCTTGTGAATGGGACTTACCTAGGAGGGGAAGTCCATAGCACCTCTTTATTCTTTATAAATCCCTATATGTCTTTGTAATGATATAAAAGGAATGAAGAATTAGTTAGGGGTTATACAATACTGTACATGAGTTGGTTGCCTAATGTACCTTATATAAATGTGATGAATATGATAAATGATGTGATAATGATACTTGAGATGGTTTGCCTTAGGTATATTTTGTATGAACGTGATTACAACCATTTACATGGATATGGGCTATATGATTGATTGTGATGGTGATACGATCCTATGAATGCTCCTGAGGTAATGCCATAACCAGTATACTATAGAATGATAATAGAGGTGTGTGCATGCTAATGCCACCACGTGATAGATACGTGGTTGGATGGGAGGCAGTTATACCCCATTATAGTGTGACAATACATGTCTGGAAGAGAGGCATTCTTACCCCTTTCCAGTTGACTTCTAGTGATGTTTTACGTGTTTGGATGGGAGGTAGTTGTAACACATCCTAGTATTATGAACGTGTATGGAAAGGAGGAATTCTTACCCCTTGCAAGTTTATTTAAGGAAGAGAGGCATTCTTACCTCATTCCTGCTAATCTCGATACGTGTATGGAAGGGAGGCATTCTTACCCATTTCCATTTGACCTATAGGGACAGGAATCATTCTTACCTTGTGCCTGCTAATCTCGATTAATGGGTGGGAGGCATTCTAAACTGATGCCATCTATGATCTAAATGAATTTGTGTCTATATATATATATATGTATGTATGTATGTATATGGTGACATGATCAGGTTACTTCACCAGCAATGAGCTGAAGCTGGTATAACCGTCAGGTGTCCCTTGGTAACCTGGACGGGTGTTATTTACTTATGCACTTCCGTTTCATTATTTCTCCACACCCACTAACTTTTAAATTATTATAAACTGTCTAGATTGGGTTTGACACCGGTGGTGCAGGCCTACTAAGATTTATATCACACACCCTACTCGGGCCGCCATTTTACTCGGGTACCCATGTAGACCTTCTTGCTTGCAGTACATAGGTTGTGTGTTGTGCTATTCATACCTTATGAGTTAGGAGAAGAGGACCATGCGGGAGATTGGGATGCTCAAGAGATCTCCCGTTAGTCCATTATGTCTTTTCTTTATTCTTTTTCATTTTATTGTAAGAATGTTGTATTGTTTATTTTTTTCACCTTGTATCATTCATCATCCATGTATCGTGTAAACTAGCTTTGTCCACCTTTTATAAAAATGATCATTATTTGTCTTCCACTGTTGTTTGATCATTGTTTATCTATTACTACATCTTCTACTAGTGTTATTTACTCTGATATACCGTTGTGAAACTCTGATAAGAGGGTATATTCTCCCCACTATCACCTCCCGAGACCTTCACTGCTAGTCGGTAGCCTCTGGCATACGGGGAGACGCGCTTGAGGCCATGTGGCGACCGGTCCGACCACCGGGTTGATAGTGAGCCGGGTCTGGACGTTACAAAGTGGTATCAGAGGAGTTTATTTTATCTTTTTTGTTTTACTATTTAGAGATAGTATATGGGCATAAGAAAAAGATGGAATTTGGTAATAAGTTGTGCTCAGGAGTAGCTAACCTGTGTATTGGGAAAATCCAAATTGACTCAAATGAAATTGTTATTTTAATGATTTTGATTAATATGGTTGATTTATTTTCACCATTGGGTGACGCACATGGTTTCTGTTGATAATGTTGATGCAATTGTGGGTTCCATTTCTGTTGCAAACTGATGATACCAGGGTATTCCATTTCATGTATCATATAGTAACTTTGTTCGAAATCACATGCCATGCATTATTCCATGCCATCTAGGATACATTAGTTGATTCCTGCTATTGTGATAGGTTATGTGGTAGTTATTCCATGCTTTTATGATATAGCATGTTTCTGTGTTACTGCTTTCAATAACATGCTAGGTTCAATTAATATGGAATTGGTTGCTTTGACCAAATTAAATGATTGCAATTACTAATAGGGCCAATTTTCAATTGTAGGGTGTTTGGGCACCTTATAGATGGGAAAGGGTAACCTGTGTGATTGAATTTCGAGAAAAAGGGGCTGCTAAAGTCAAACTATAAAATGGGATTTTTTTTATTAAAGGGAGCCAATTTACAAACTATAAAGTGTATGGGTTCTTTATAGATTGTTAGGTGGCCACCCGTATGATTGGATGATTTCCTTGAGCATGTTTATTTCTAGAATGTACTTTGATTCATCTAATGGGAGCCAAATTTCAACCCATGGAGTATATGGGTGCTTCATGAGTTGTAAAATGGAAACCCATAATGAATGTGATGGCAGCATGCCTTGAGAAATGCTTATTTGTCTAAAATATGTTTGGGTTTGATCTGATGTGGATTGGCTTATTGGGACCACCGTAGGTCGCCTGAGTTGTTTAAAATGAATTTATTATGATAAATTGTGAGAATAAGACGGGATGTCGGATAAATGTTTGATGGATAAAAGGGATTTTGTTGAGACTTTCCTGCTTTGTGTTGTGCTGTTTGTTAAAAAAATGATTAATTCCCTAGTGATTTCTAGTTTTGAAAGGTTACTTGATGTTTTGAATTGAATCTTTTAAAGTGATTAAAAGAATGAACGTGATTAAATATAAAGGTCTTGGAAAAGGAACCTGTAGTGGTGTCCTCTGTTGAAACCTCGTGTGAGGGTAAGTTATGTCTTTCTTGCGTGTGCCTTGAGACGGAATAGTAGGTGTCTTCCGTGGGCATTTGTTTTCTTTTAGAAAATGACTTGAATGTTAGGCTTCAGACTGATGACTTTTGTTTGGCGTGATGAAATGCTTAATTCGACGCTTGTTCATTATGAGGGGCTATCCCGTGGTAAGTAGCGCCTCAGAGCTTTTATGCCTTACTTGTGTGGTGAGTCTCTTGACGTTTGGTACAGTTTGGGTATTGTTGTCCCTTTTAAGACTTGTAGTTTCTAATAACACCCTTGTTCGGATAGCTGGTCATGCTTCTTTTGATCTTCTTATGGGATTGAACATTGGGTAATGCTCCGTAGACATGCCTCGGGCATGGTTGGTTTCTTGTTGGTTGTCTGACTCCTTATGTAATGGATGATTGGTATGTCGTTTCCCATGTAAACGGTCATATAAGGTGATATGACTTTCGATTAAATATCATGTATTGTTGCATACGGTCTTGGGACATCTCCGTGGTAGAGTGACCTGAGCGTTTGAGAATCAAGTTTTCCCAACGCTCAGGATGATTTTCGGAAGACTTGGTTGGTTGACATGCCAGTCTTGTTGCTTTTGTTTTCTTGTGCGTTTCGACGTGGTGATCAGGACTCAGAGGAGTGACACACGTCCTCTTAATCATTATAAACCAGTTCGCTTATGAGCAGCTAGTCCTTTTTTCTTTTGGTGACACCGATGCTTCTTAGGTGGTAAGAATCATGTTGGTTACGGAAGTGTGTTCTTCCTAGTAGAAGGAACACATCAAGAAGGACCATTTGGGAATGGTCGGGTTTGTTTGAATTCCTTTGAGGCCTTCAGGTGTTGTTATGTGTCAATGCTTTCTCGGCAGCATGACTTTTATCTGGTTGGCGGTGTATGCAACCCCCTTTAAGAAACATCGTTGGTCGTGGATAACTTTGGTGGTAAATCATGAACGATCACGGAATGCCTTGTGCGGGAAAAAAGCATTGTTATCAGTTTTGAAATCATGATGTGTCAGAAGGTGAGGGTGAGTTTCTTCTTTAGCGTCGACCAGGGGTGGTTCGACTGTTCTCCTTTCTATTTTTTTGGTATGAAAAACTGGATTATTTTTTTAAAATCCTCTTTTTGTACTCTGTTATGTGACGAGCATGTCGCCTATCTTGATTTTATCCTGGATGCACTAAGAGAGTGTCTGTCTTACCCCACACTAATCTTTTTAAAAGATGTTGAGCCATTTGGTTGTTCTCTTTCGATGTTTCATGTGGGATTCATGATTACCTTTGTGGTTTGATCGTAGGGATGTCACCGGAAGTTGTGTATGAGCTTCATTGAACGTCCTCGTGGTAAATGTGTGATGCCTCAGAAAATGACATTGCGGTTAAGCTTATAAAATACCGGCCATCTAAGCCATGCGCCCTCTTGAATAGTTAGCCAGAGTGGCTTGAGTCTTTTCAGCCTGGGCTTTGAGGTTGATGGGGAAATCGACAGTTAGATCATTTCAATATCATCCTAGGTGTGTCTTTGGAACACTTGGAGCGTGCTTATGAAATTATTTTTTAAATGTGGTGGAGATGTGGTTTGAGTATTGACCGCTTAATGTTAAAAATATAAGGTGGGAAGTACCTATGATTGGTTGCATGGTGAGACGATGATGAGGTTGTGTCTCTAGTATGATGGGCTCAGGTAAGAGTCATCTGTGTGTTTCAGTACGAAAGCGATCATTGGCTCGGGTGTTGACGGCTTAAGTGACGTGTGCTTAAGTGGATGTTCGTTGGTGCGTGGGATGTTTGGAAACGTAACACAATCATTTGAATGACGCTTCACAACCCTTGTAGGTCGAGTGAGGTGTCTGTTATTCCCGATGGCTTCTTGGAGATAATAAGTTCAAAGGTGGGAAGGTTGTAATGACCCGAATTTTGAACCATGTTAAAAAGTGGGGGAAATTGAACTTTTTCAATTGCTGAGCATGTCAAATTTAAGACCTGGCTTCGGAACAAAGGACGACTAGTTTTTAAGTTACAACAGAAGGCGCACGGTTGGCGCACGGTTTCCAAAACCCTATGGACAAAACCATATAGATTAAAATAGGGAGGTTGAGGAGTCTGCACGGCCTGTACACGGTTTCCCCAAACCGTGCAACTATCCCGTGCGGGGTTCCTGTGGTGTCCAGTAAAGTCCAAACGGTTTGTGCACAGATTGGAAAACCGTGTGGGTCAAGTCGTGCATAGCCCTCCTTTTTGATTTTTTTATGATTTAAAATGGAATAAAAAATAAAAAGAAATTAAAAGGAAAACCTAAAATCTAATAAACTCTCCCCTCCCCTCTCCGCCAAACCCACACGAACCCCCTCCCTGGAGTCGTCGGCCTTGCGTGAGCCCCCCCACTCGGCCGCACCTCTTTCTTCCTCCGTTCTTGGCAATTCCTCCTTTGAATCTCTATGATATGCCTCCTACCTCCTTCCTCCTTCATTATTGGCGGATTTTAGGGCTTCACTTGCCCTATTTTTGGTTCGTCTTAATCGCCCTAGGTTTAGGGTTTGGTTGATTTCGGTTATTTCTTATTCCTCTTGTTCTAGGGTGATGTGGAATGTCCCTCTGGACCTTGTTGGTGTTCATACGACATCTACCACGGAAGGCGAGGCAGATTGTGGTGATTTCGATCCATCATTTTGATTTGAAGGTAAGGGTTTTACCCATTTTTGGTTTTCATATATTCCAATTAGTGTCTTAGGTTGTTTTAGAGGTTCCTGGTATATTTTCATAGTGCATTGGTGGGTTCATGTTGGTTTCGCTTTTCTGGAGCTTAGGTGGCTTACCTATATAGGCATAGGTCATATGTAAAATCACATATGCCTCATGTAGGAGTAGTAGCGGATTTTAATTAGAAATCACCATGAACCGGAGTGGACATATGGATCCACCTTGAGGTAGGAACCCTATCCTCGACTTTAATTTAAAGTGAAGTGTAAATGAGTTATTTTTGTACTTATTTAGTATGTTAATCATGCAAGTTTAGTATCAATTAAATGATTCTGTGCAAATCATGTGAATTGCAGGGACAAGATTAAAATGGTTTCTTGGTCACTAAACTAACGATTTAATTACAAAACCCCTCGATCAGAGGTTCTCTGTCTTCAAGATAAAAGTATGAAGTAGATTCTTATGCTTTCCTGCTAAATTCTTATTATGCTTTCATGATAATAGATGATGTCATATTTCCTCTGAATTTTACCAAATGGTTAAAGCATGACAGTTGTGATCTTTGGATGAAATGGTTAATCTTTAATAAAATGGATTACGGTGGTAAGACCATGCCTTAGGATAATGGAATAGGCGCATCTTATGTTAATGGAATGGATCTAGTGAATGGGACTTACCGAGGAGGGGTAGTCCATAACACCTCTTTATGCTTTGTAAATCCGTATATGTCTTTGAAATGATATAAAAGGATTGAAGAATGAATTGGGGGTTAGCCAAAACTGAACAAGAGTGGGTTGCCTCTTGTAAATTATATAAATGTGATGAATATGATAATTGATGGGATAATGATACCTGAGATGGTTTGCCTTAGGTATATTTTGTATGAACATGATTACAACCATTTACCTGGATATGGGATGTATGATTGATTTGGATTGTGATACGATCCTTTTAATGCTTATGAGGTAATGCCATAAGCAGTATACTATAGAATGATAGTAGAGGTGAGTTCATGCTGAGGCTACCTAGTGACAGATACGTGGTTGGATGGGAGGCACTTATACCCCATTCCAGTGTGATAGTACATGTCTGGAAGGGAGGCATTTTTAACCCTTTCTAGTTGACTTCTAGCGATGTTTTACGTGTTTGGATGGGAGGCTGTTATACCCTATGCTAGTATTATAAACTTGTATAGAAGGGAGGCATTCTTACCCCTTGCCAGTTTATTTGGGGACTAGTTACATTCCTACCTCGTTCCCGCTAATCTCGATACGTGTATGGAAGGTAAGCATTCTTACCCCTTGCCAGTTGACCTATAGAGATGGGAAGAATTCTTACATCGTACTCGCTAATCTTTATAAATAGGTGGGAGGCATTCTTACCCCATTCCATCTATGATCTAAATGCATTTATATATATATATATATATATTCATATTGTGACATGATCAGGTTACTTCACTGGCAACAAGCTGAAGCTGGTATAGCTGTCAGGTCTCCCTTGGGAACCTGGATGGGTGTTATTTACTTATGCATTTCTCCTTACATATTTATCCACACCCTCTCACTATTTAATTATTATTCACCGTCTGGATTGGGTTTGACACCGATGGTGATGGCCTACTGAGATTTATATCTCACACCCTACTCGGGCTGCCATTGCACGGGGGTACCCGAGTAGACCTTCTTGCTTGTAGGACATAGGTTGTGTGTTGTGATGTTCGTACCTAAGGATTTAGGAGCAGAGGACCAAGTAGGAGCTTAGGATGCTCATGAGATCGCCTGTTGGGCCTTGATGTCTTTTATTTTTTCTTTTGCATTGTATTTTAAGCATGTTTTATTGTTTCTTGTTTTCACCTTTTATCATTCATCATCCCTGTATTGTGTAAACTGTCTTTGGCCACCTTTTATAAAAATGATCACTATTTTTCTTCGACGGGTGTTTGTTCATTGTTTATCTATTACTGCATCTGCTACTATTATTATTTACTCTAAGACACTATTGTGTGTCATGTCCCGGCCCGGCTAACCATTGAACTGGTGGCCGGACTGGTACGTCACATGGCCTCAAGCGCATCTCCCCGTACGCTAGAGGATGACGACTAGCAACGAGGGTCTGAAGTGGTGATAGTGGGGAGACTATAACCTCATGTCAGAGTAATACATCGATATTATCAGCATAAATAACATTCAATAGCGGAAGCAGTAAACAATTTAACATCAGAAGAAAAAGACAGGTAATAACCATTTTATAAAAGGCGGCAAACACCAGTTTACAATGCATGCCTATACAGATGATGATACAGTTATGAAAGCAGTAAACAATACATCATACTTTACAAAAAATACAAAAAGAAAAGACAAAAAATCCGACGGCATTCTCCGGATCATCCCAAGATCTCGCTTGGTCCTTTTCTCCTAACTCCTCATGTACAAAAAACACAGCACACAACCTAGGTCCGACAAGAAAGAAAGTCTACTAGATTACCCCAGTGCAATGGCAGCCCGAGTGGGGTGTGAGATATAAATCTCAATCGGTCGGCAACACCGGTGTCTAACCCAATCCAGACTGTGTATAATAATTAAATAGAGTGCAGGTATGGAGAAATAAGTAAACATAATTACATAAGTAAATAACACTCTTCCAGGTTCCTAAGGGACACCCGACGGTTATACCTGCTTCAGCTCATTTCCGGTAAAGTAACCGGATCATGTCACCATATATATATATATATAAGAATTTAGATCATAAATAGAATGGGGTAATAATGCCTCCCACCCATTAATCGTTATTAGAGGGCACGAGGTAAGAATGCCTCTCGTCCCTATGACTCAACTGGAAAGGGGTAAGAATTCCTCCCTTCCATCACACTCATTCAACAGATATGGGGAGTGACTGCTTCCCATCTGTCACATTCATAATACTGGCATGGGGTATAACTGCCTCCCATACAGAAAAATTATCATCAACAGAAGTCAACTGGAAAGGGGTATGAGTACCTACCTTCCAAAAATGTAATCATCAACTGAAGTCAACTGGAAAGGGGTAAGAATGTCTCCTTTACATAAATTTAATCATCAACTGATTTCAACTGGAAAGGGTTAAGAATTCCTCCCTTACAAACATGTAATCATCAACTGAATTCAACTGGAAAGGGGTAAGAATCCCTCCCTTCCAGACCTATACTGTCCCACAGGAATGGGATATAACTCTATCCCATCCAACTAGGTATCTGTTACAAGGTGGCCTCGTCATACACTCATCTTTATTATCATTCATTATGTGGCATCAGCATGTGCGCACTCAAAATAAAAACTTCTCTATATTATACATCTTATGCCATTACCTCATAATCATTCAAAGAATCATACCACATACAAATAAGCAAAAACATTCGCATTCATACTTAAGGAAGCCCATCTTAAGTATCTAAAACATGACATTCACACATTCATTTTACTAACATAAGCCGTGCTCATTACGTTATCCCAAGGCGTGGTCGTACGACCCTAGTGTGTCCATTTCTAGTTTAACCATTTCATCTTAAAGGAGATGTTTATCATTCTTTAACCCTTCGATACATTTTAGAGGAAAAATATCATATAGCTTTAATTCATCCCACTAACGTTACCATCCTACTCAATTTTTCTAACATGGAAAATTGACCAAAACACAAGCATCACAGCCATTTCATTTCTTTTGTCTCAACAAGGCAAGTTCACATACAAAGCATCAAAGAGGCACCACAACAATCTAGCAGGCACGAATAAAATGTCTACCAATACTTTTTATCTTGAAGACCGCACACCTCGGATTGAGGGGTTTTATTATTAAATCGTGAGTTTAGTTACCAAGCAACCTCTTTTATCTTATTCCTGTAATTCAAAAGATTTTTACAGAAGCATTTAATCGGTACTAAACTTTAAAATTAAAAATGCTAAGGCAGTGCAATAATAATCTCTTTACTATTTTACTTTAAATTAAAGGGAAAGGAGACGGACCCTACCACAAGGTGGATCTATTCGTCCACTCTGGATCTTGGCACTTTCTAACTAAGAGCCGCCTAAGCTCCGGCAAGGTGAAACCAACCCGAACCTACCAATGCACTAAGAAAAACGTACCAGGACCCTTTAGAACAACTAAGGTAGTAGATTAGAAGCTGCAAAAATAATCCACGGGTAAAACCCTTACCTCAAACCAAAGCCGGCGAACCGAAACAAGGAAGAAACACACAACAAACCTCAATGCACTACAAAGCAACATATCAGGAACTCATAAACACCAAAATCCACAAATTCAACAAGTGCGAAACAAATAAAGAGGTGAAAACCTTACCCCGAAACCAACTCGACGATCCGAAATCACCACAACGGCTTCGCCTTCAGTGGCGGTTGCTGGAACATGCACAAAAGAGTCCCAACGGACCTTCTGCAGAACCTAAAACCAAAAGAAAACTAAAATCTAGATCACCCCAAACCCTAGTGTGTTCAGTCGATTCTCACTGGGTGCCGGATATGCCAAAATCTGACTGGAAAACAAGAGGAGTGGAGGGAGAGAACCTTACCTCAGAGATTCGAAGAAGGAACTGGAGGAAATCAGTGGGAGAAAACGAAAGAGGAGGAGGCTGTAGAGAGGAGCTCATCGCGTGAAGGGGGGAGCCCTCTCATGTGCTGGTTCACGCGGCTCAGACGAGTGAGGGTGAGGGAGTGTTTTCCTTTTATGTTTTTATTTTATTTTATTTTAAAATTTAATAAAAAACCTAAACTCACCCAAGCACACGGTTTGACCCGAATGGTTTTCCAAACCATGCGCAAACTGTGTGGAGTATTCTGCCTCCAAGACATACACTGCACGGGCTAGGTTCACGGTTTGGAAAACTGTGCACAGCCCGTGCGCATGCCACTTCCTCCTTTAACAAGACCGCATGGTTATCCAAACCATGCACTAATTTTTTGTCCTCTGTAGCTCTTTAGGAACAAGGTTTCGGCGCTTCCGAAACCTCTCCGGCCACCCAAGAAACTTAACGGGCCTTCACCCACACCCAAAAACATTAAAATGAAGGGTTCTAACCATCATAACCTTTTTCCGAAGCCCGGTCTTCTAAATGACCGGTTCAGTAAATGAAAAGTTCAAATTCCCTTGGGTTTTAGTCCGGTCCAAAATGCGGGTCATTACAACCTTCCCACCTTAGAACTTCTTGACCCCGAGAAGCCTTCGGGAAGAACGTACAAATCACCCAACCTACAAGGGTCGTGAAGCTTAGTTCAAATGATCATGTTGCATTCAAAAATGTCCAACAAACCCATAAGCATCCATTAAACACTACCGCGCTTAAGCCACCAAAACTAGAGCCAATGATCATTTCTCAAATGAAACACCAAGACGGCTCTTTCCGAGCCCATCTACCTGGGGACACAAACCCGTCGTCGTCTCGCCACGCATCTAGCAAGATTTAAATCTCACCTTATATTTTTTTTAATGTTAGGCAACTAACTCCAAACAACCATTGGAATTAACTTTAAAATAACGCCCCAAGCGTTCCCATGACGCTCCTAGCGTGATTTGAAAGAGATCAAACAGTCGATTCACCATCGACCTCATGGCCCAAGTCAAACCAGTGGTTCATATTAGCCACTAGTCGTCACAAACCACACTCGCCTCTAATTGAAGATGTTCCAGAGAGTGGTGTGTCACTGACTATAGACATTAAGCAAGAACCATGATCCAAGCCATCACCGCATAACTATTTACAAGAACTTCCTACCTAAATGGATGATGTATTTCAAACATAACCACAATTCCTTTCTCCAAGGCACCTTATATTTAGCACAAAAACGTTCACCGAAGCCTACACCTGACTTCTGATGACGTTTCCAAAATCAAACCATACCAGAATCCATGCATCCCGCATGCAACACCGAAAGAGAACCATCCGATCAAGCCCAACGGCTTCAAAGCATTAGCGCGAATAAGACCGACGCTCTCTTAGTGCATCTTGGATGAGGAAAAGATAGGGAACATGTTCGTCGCTAAAAAATATACACGAAGTGGGTTGAAACGGATTCCAGCAAATCATACCAAACTACTGGAAGGATGAACAGTCAAACCTCAACTGGTCAACTTCAAGGAAGGAACTCGGCTTCACCTACCTACACATCCACACGTTTTAAACTCGCATGCCTCAAGGCATTCAGACATGACCAACCCATTTCCAAATTCACTCCATGTACTATCTCTTCTACAAGGAAGGACACATTTACTAGATTTGACGCAATGTGCTCCCAACCATAGGGGTGTCCTAGTCATCGAAGGGAAAGAAGATAAACTAACCGAGCACAAGCACGCTAGTACACAAACACTGCAAACAATCGTGTGACGCTCCTCTGCTACAATCAGACCACCAAACAAACAAAGAAGATCCAGAACAAGGAAACTAGTTTGTCAAAACAACGAGCCTTTTGAAAGCCATCCTGAACATTGGGATGAAACAATTCTTTAACGCCGACTCACTCTACTGTGGAGATGACCCAAAGCCGCAATGAAAGTTAAAACCCAACGACCACCCATCCGAACAATGGTTTCATTAGAGAAACAGGAGTCCAACATGGGACAACGGAACCCAAATAAAACCTCATGTCAGAAAACCCATGGTACAAGCAAGGCATCAAAACACTAAGGTTTCTACCAACGACGGGATAGCCCATTAAGAAGATCAAACATCGACCCTAATGTCGGGTCACGCAAAACAAACTCGCTAGGCACAAAATCCAATCATCAAGCCACCGCTAAGAAAATAACGCCTACGGAAAACACATACGGTCCTGTTCTAAGGCAACATAAAGAATCTAAAAACTACCCTTTACACTAGGGTCTCAACACACCACTACGGGTTCCATTTCTAAGCCCTTTAAATTTTACCCCATTTAAACTCTAACAATTTGAAAACATCAAAAACGCATCAAGAAAACATGAAAGTTTCACAAAAATTTCTTTTAAAAACCTTAACATTCAAATACATCCCGTATTTATCAACCAATTGAAAAAAAAAAATCAAACAAAAGGGAGACCTACTAGGGTCCCATTCTATCCATCCTGGGTTCTTCAAAAAGAAACCCCAATGCAGTCACTCAATTCCTTTCAATATTTCAAACATCTCAACCGGGTTATCTCAAACGACACTTCCCAACTGACCTACTCGGGTCCAGTTGCACATTTAACAGTTAACCAAATAGTATCAAATTAAAACCAAACAATTATTACATTGAAAACCATTTCAAGACACCTCATGGTCATTTCATTCAACATGGGTTGCCATTTCCCAATTCACAAAGCACCCATACACTTCATGGATTGAAAATTAACTCCCCTTTTTATCAAGACCAGATTCCAAACTAGAAATTTACCTGCTCACGTACAACGGCCCAAGTATATGGGTGTCCATATACCAACCGAAAAAGCATCCATACACTTTATAAAACGAAATATGGCTCCCCTTTTTAATCAAAAACAATTTACTTTAGCATTTTGAACTTAGAAGCCCTATACAGTGGTTTGAATACACGGGTTACCTTTTCCCAATTATAAGGCGCCCATACAACCTACAACTGAAAACTAGCTCCCGTCATATTCACAACCAATAGATTCAACTCATGACATAAATTACCTATATAAAACAAAGCATGTCACTACAAGAAGCTAACACTGAGGCATGTTATAACAAAGAAGCACGACACGTAAGCAAGACAGGCAGCATGGCATATTATCATCGAAACATGCTATCTAATTAGGCATGCTAATAAATACAAGGCATGGAATTCAATCAAGGCACACAATTCGAATCAACAAGAAACCAAAAATTCAACTACATGGCATGGTACTATGCATGACATGTTAATCCCTATGTGGATATAATGATGCATGGAATTTAATTTCCTTGCCATATCAGGCCGAGGAAAAAATTAAAGGAGTTTCATAAACCATAAGAAGAAGAAAATACAATAGTCACTCAAGGTGAAATCACCTCAACAGTAATAGAAAACAACATGAACAACAATTTTCTGCCCTGGCCACTTGGTCATTTCCCGTAGGTGGGGTGATCAGTCCCAAGCACGACTATTAGACAAGCACCGACACTTTACTAATCTCATGTCTACCAACCCAAAACAGTATGGAAAATGAAAATAAACTCCTCTAATACCACTTTGTAATGTCCCGACCCGACTTACCATCAAATCGGTGGCCGGAATGGTGGGTCACATGGCCTCAAGCGCGTCTCCTTGTACGCTAGAGGCTGCGGAATAACAGTGAGGGTCTCGGGAGGTGATAGTGGGGAGACTATACCCTCATATCAGAGTAACACAACATTATTATAAGAGTAAATAACATTCAATAGCGGAAGCAGTAAACAATTTAAAGGCAGAATCAAAAGGCAGGTAATAACCATTATATAAAAGGCGGAAAACGCCAGTTTACAATGCATACATGTATTGATGACGATACAGTTATGAGAGAAGAAAACAATAAAACATGATTTAAAAACAATTCAAAAAGAAAATACAGCAAAGTTCGATGGTGTTCTCTGGAGCATCCCAAGCTCCCGCTTGGTCCTCTTCTCCTAACTCCTCTGGTCAAAATAGCACAGCACATATCCTAGGTACTACGAGCAAGAAGGTCTACTCGGGTACCCAAGTGCAATGGTAGCCTGAGTAGGGTGTGAGATATAAATCTTAGTAGGCTGGCACCCCTGGTGTTTAACCCAATCTAGATAGTTTATAATAATTAAACAGTGAGCAGGTATGGAGAAATAAGTAAACAGAATTACATAAGTAAATAACACCCACCCAGGTTCCCAAGGGACACCTGACAGTTATACCTGCTTCAGCTCATTGCCGATAAAGTAACCTGATCATGTCATAATATATATATATATAATCATTTAGATCATAAATGTAATGGGGTAAGAATGCCCCACAACCGTTAATTGTGATTAGAGGGCACGAGGTAAGAATTCGTCTCATCCCTATGATTCAACAGGAAAGGGGTAAGAATGCCTCCCTTCCACCACATTCATTCAACTGGTATGGGGTGTGACTGCTTCCCATCTATCACATTCATAATACTGGCATGGGTATAACTGTCTCCCATCCAGACAAGTAATCATCAACAGAAGTCAACTGG
Organism: Viscum album; assembly: GCA_963277665.1. Lineage (NCBI taxonomy): Eukaryota > Viridiplantae > Streptophyta > Magnoliopsida > Santalales > Viscaceae > Viscum > Viscum album. The sequence continues at coordinate 676,993,615 of OY728157.1, read as the reverse complement.
AAAGGGGTAAGAATGCCTCCCTTCAAAAAAAGTAATCATCGACTGAAGTCAACTAGAAAGGGGTAATAATTCCTCCCTTCTAGACATGTAATCATCCACTGAAGTCAACTGGAAAGGGGTAAGAATGCCTCCCTTCCAAACATGTAATCATCAACTAAAGTCAACTTCCAAGGAGTAAGAATGCCTCCCTTCCATACTTGTAATATCCCAATGGCATGGGGTATAACTACCTCCCATCCAACCACATATCTGCCACTAGGTGGCCTCGGCATACACTCACCTTTATTATCATTCATTATGTGGCATCAACATGTGCGCATTCAAAATAGAAACATGTCTATATTATAATACTTATGTAATTACCTCATAAGCATTCAAATAATCATACCACATATATATAATCAAACAGATTCATGTTCATACTTAAGGAAACCCATCTTTAGTATCTAAAACAAGACATTCACACATTCATTTTACTAACATAATCTGTTCTCATTACGTTATCCCAAGGCGTGGTCGTACCACCATAGACTATCCATTTCTAGTTTAACCATTTTGTCTTAAAGGATATGTTTATCATTCTTTAACCCTTTGATACCTTTTATAGGAAACATATCATATAGCCTTAAGTCATCCCACTAATGTTACCATCCTACTCAATTTACCTAACATGGAAAATTGACCCAAACACAATCATCACAACCATTTGATTTCCTTTGTCTCAACAAAGCAAGTTCATATACAAAGCATCAAAGAGGCACCACAACAATCCAGTAGGGAAGCATAAAAATTATATCACTACTTTTTATATTGAAGACAGTCCACCTCTGATTGTGGGGTTTTATTATTAAATTATGATTTTAGTTACCAAGCAACCTCTTTTATCTTATTCCTGTAATTCACACAATTTTCACAAAAGCATTTAATCGGAACTAAACCTTTATAATTTAAAATTCTAAGGCATACTAATAATAATATCTTCCCTGTTTTACTTTAAATTAATGGGAAATGAGAGGGACCCTACCTCAAGGTAGATCCATCCATCCACTCCGGCTCTTGGCACTTTCTACCTAGGTGCCGCCTAAGCTCCGGAAAGTAGAAACCAGCCCGAACCTGCCAACGTACTAAGAAAAACGTACTAGGACCCTTTAGAAAAACTAAGACATTAGATTAAGAGCTACAAAAACAATCCACAGGTAAAACCATTACCTTGAACCAAAGCCGGCGAACCGAAACAATAAGGAACCACACAACGAACATCAATGCACTACAAGCAACATGTTGTGAACTCGTAAACACCTAAAGCCCCAAATTAGACAAGTTATAAACAAATCAAGAGGTGATAACCTTACCCTGAAACCATCTCGATGATCCAAAACCTCCCGAACCGCTTCACCTTCAGCGGCGGTTGCTGGAACGCACACCAAGGAGTCCCAACAGACCTACTCCATAACCTAGAACCAAAATAAAAATGAAATCCGGATCACCCCAAACCTAGGGTGTTCGGCAGATTCTCAACGGGCACCGGATAGGCCGAAATACGGCCAGAAAGCAAGATGAGAGGAGGGAGAGAACCTTACCTCAGAGATTCAGAGAATGAACCGGAGGAAATAGGTGGGAGAAAATGAAAGAGTAGGAGTCCGTAGGGAGGAGATCGTCGTGCGAAGGGGGGAGCCCTCTCAGGTTTCGGGTTGCGTGGCTCAGAAGAGTGATGGTGAGGGAGTGTTTTTCTTTTATGTTTTTATTTTATTTTATTTTAAAATTTAATCAAAAACATAAACTCCCCCAAGAGCACAATTTGACCCACATGGTTTTCCAAACCGTGCGCAAACCATCCGGAATCTTCTACCTCCAGAAATCCATTGCATGAGCTAGGGGAATGGTTTAGAAAACTGTGCGCAACCCGTGCGCATGCCACTGCATCCTTTAAGAAGACCGCACTGTTTGGGTCGCACTTTTATCCAAACTGTGCGCCAACCATGCACCCTCTATAGCTCTTTAAGAACAATGGTTCGGTGCTTCCTAAACCTCTCGGGCCACCTGAGAAACATAATGGGCCTTTTCCCATGCCCAAAAACATTAAAAGGAAGGGTTCCAACCTTCAGAACCGTGTTCCAAAGCCTGGTCTTCAAAAATACTGGTTCAGTAAACGAAAAGTTAAAATTCCCTCAGGTTTTCGTCCGGTCCAAAATGCGGGTCATTACATTGGGAAACTCTGATAAAACGGTATAGTCTTCCCGCTAAAACCTCTCGAGACCCTTTCTACTAGTCGGTAGCCTCTAGCGTACGGGGAGACGCGCTTGAGGCCATGTGGTGACCGGTCCGGCCACCGGGTTGATAGTGAGCCAGGTCGGGATGTTACAATAATTATGATGATTGGGGACCACTATGTTATGGATATGTTTCCTACTAGTGTCTCCCTCATGAGAAAAAATATTTGATTTGGTTAATTTACATCAAGATACGAGGTACCTGGGGTCCACATTTAGCTGGTACCTAGGGGTTTTCCTGTGATTAGTGATCGTTGACTATTTGGTACATACCATTTTATTATGGTGTGTTTGGATGGAAAATTCAGTGGATTACATGTTTTATTTAAATGTATTCATTCTTTAAGCGTACCCATTTGAAAACTATTTTCCATTAAAAGTAAAACTTTAGAAATTGTTGTAACCATTTACTGTTTATAAAAACATGAAATATTTTTTTCCTTCTAATGATTATCACATGGAATATTTTGGTGGTATCAAACTGTGATTAGGATCACACCCTAATTACACCTTTGGGTGTAAGTAGACGTGATTATGTCTCACATGGGTAAGGGTAAGGCCGTTGGAGAAAGCGGTTTAGGTTTTTAGTTGCCTTCCATGGTGTGTTGTTGTAGAGACTGCTCGTTGGTGATGACCCCCTATCATGTGATTGTCCATGGGCTGTTTTTGCTACTACCTTTGTAGTTTTGGGCCCTTGGGTCATGTTTAAAACATTGTATTCTATTAAGAATTCTATTTAATCATTGTTTGGTTAGTGATTTTCATATTCATTTTTTTATTGTTATTAGTTGTTTTATAAATCTTAACTCAAGTAAATAGTTCCAAAACCATTATTTATGATACTTGGGAATTTGTTCCAATTCATGGGGATAGGGAACTCCCTTCGGTCCTTGCCATGGGCTGGGTATAGTGCCAATTTTCATGGTTACTAAATTCATTTTTTGACAAATTGGAATCAAGGGAGGTTAATATTATTGTGTCATATTATTATTTGGTGGTGATTCTGGTTAGATAGGATCTAGGTTTATTGGGTCTCGGGGTTCCGGATGCGAGTGGTGTTCTTGGTCCACACCTCTTGTAACAAACCAAGAGTCACCATAGGATGTCGCGATTGCATGTTTGACATCTCTTCCAGGTGGGATGTGCGGGCTTCAGAATGCATGTAGACATCAGGTGGGAGTGAAATGGTTGTTAATTACATTTTTTTGATGTGTTTGACTTATTTATATTTGACTTAATTGCATAAATTTTTCAGAATTGTTGTACTGATGATTACTTTTGTAACATTCTCCTTGTATTCCAACAAGCCTCCCCAGAAAGCTACCATGAACCCATGAGAGGATGTTGAAGATATATCTCCCTCACCGAATGACCCATGAATGGTAGAAGATGTGGTATGGGTTGTAAAACACCAAGGATAAGGAGTAGATCCTGATCCAACTCTAGCTAGAGAACAGGAGTTTATTCCTGGGAAAGATAATGTTCAAGAGATCCTAAATAACAAGCCTCTTACATTTCTAGGTAGCACAGAATCCCATTGGAAAGAGGATTGGATCGGGAAGAATGAGCACATGTTCGAGTTTCTTGACACACCTGAGGATTTCAGGGTGATGTGCTCCTATTTTCGGTTTGAGGGTTCCAGCCGCAGGTGGTGGGAATTATTGCTTCTAGCTGGAAAGCATGAACAGATGATACTGAAGGACATTAATGTTACCTTCAATTACTGGTACTTCCCTATAGTCTAGGCATATACTACATCCTGGGAGTATTTGGATTTTGTTCAGGGGGACCTTTAAGTGATGGAGTATGCCAAACATTTTGATGAGTTGGTCTGGTATGCTCTGAAAATGGTCTCCAATGAGTAGATGAAAGGCCATTAGTTTGAGAGGGGTTTGCAGCCAGATATCTTTTACACAGTCTTATTTTTCATGCTAAAGACATATGTTGAGGTGGTTGATAGAGTTTGTATGTTAGATATTATCGCAATGGGAGATTCGGTTTCTATATAACTAAATCAATGATGGGAGGCTTTCTTCTATGGCATCTGGTGTAACGTCCTTTGTTTTCCACTAGTGTGGGAGACAAGGGAAACCCCAACCAGCATGTACGCATCCTTCAAATCCATGTTATCATTGTGGGGTTATGGGACACTAGTAGAATTTTTTAGGATGAAACAATCGATCTAGATTGGGGCAGGCTTTTTGGTCTCGAGGGGGGTGACAGTTCAGTCAAAGCCATCTAGAATGGTGGGATCTCAGTTAAATGGTCATGGAGGAAGGTCTGGTTCATTTTCTAGGTAGAGAAAATTTAGTATGTATCCATATTCTAGGGTCCATTATCATGTATAGAATAGACATCTTCATGCTTTGGAGAATGTGCTAGTGAGATCGGATATAGGGCCTTCAACTATCCAAGGAACCATTTCGATTTCATCTACTATAGTTGCTTCCATTTTTTATATTGGTTATTCTATTTCATTTATCTCTTCCCGTATTGTGAGCACAATGTATTTTACAACTGAGTTTTTATCTATTAGAATGGAGTTGGTGATGCGGCTGGGTAAGAAGAAGAAGCAGGGTCTTAGGTACCCATTGTGTCCACTTACTATGTATGGGGATGATATGGAGTGGGACTCTTGGTCATTGATGTGGAGATTTTTGACATAGTACTCATCATGTATGTTCTATTTCACGTTCAAGTTCACATCAGTTGCTATGGGCTGTGGGTGAGTTCCATGGCACCTAATGGTAGTCCTCAGGTTTATCATGGGGAATGAGATCCCCGGTCGAATCGTGCAAGACCTCCACTCCATGAGCTAGGAAATATTTTCATCCAGTTATAATTACTCTCAGTAAAGGATGAGTGTTATGCTTCTATTGGAAAACTACTTCATGTGGTGGATGAGTTCCTGAATGTATTTCTAGATGATTTTTCTAGATTTCCCCGGAAGTGGTACATGCATTTAATGATTGATTTGGTGCTAGGATCCGAGCTGATATCTCTTCCATCATATCTTATGTCCCCCACTAAGCTAAGGGAATTAATTATATAGATGTAGAATTGGGAATACAAAGGATTCATTTGCCTGATCATCTCTCATTTGGTTTATCTTGTCCTTTTGACAAAGAATTCTGATGGATTATTTCAGTTCTGTATTGACTACCAGAAGCTAAACAATGTAACCAGAATGGAAAATTATCCTTTAACATGAATAGATGAATTATTTGACTAGTTTAAGGGTGCTAAGTGGTTTTCTAAGTTAGACTTGAGTTCGGGTTACCACCAACATAGGGTAAAAATGGAAGATATCCTGAAGATAGATTTTTGGATAAGGTACGACCACTTAGAATACTTGTACATGCCTTTTAGGATGACCAATGCACCTACATTTATTATAGAACTCATGAATAGGGTGTTGAACTAGTATCTCGAATCTTTTTTTGTAGTATTCATGGATGACATCCTGGTTTACTCTAGATCCAAGGAGGATCATGAGAATCATTTCCAAATTGTGTTGGAAACCTGGTGAGAGAATCACCTTCAAGGAAAGTTTTCCAAATTCACTTTATGGATTAGATATCTAAAGATTCTAGGACATGTGATCTCGAACCAGGGTGTTTTGGTGGACCCTGAGAAGATTACTGAATTGATTTCATGGGAGCAGCTGACGAAAGTTTTCATGATCTGAATTTTATTTAGACTTGTAGGTTATTATAGGTGGTTTGTTCAGTATTTCTCTTGGATTTCCTCATCCATGACCATGCTCACCCTAAAAGGTGTGATGTTTGTTTCGTGCCCAGAATTGCAGGCATCCATTGAGGAGTTGAAGTACTGTTTTACTACCACCCCCCATGTTGATCTTTCCAGAATCTAGAAAGGGATATTTGTTGTATTGTGACGCTTTATGTATGGGTCTCAGATGCTTTCTCATTCATGATGATCATATGGTGTTGTATGGATCTCTCCATCTCCGACCACATGAAAATAATTAACCAAAAAATGACTTAGAGTTAGCAGTGTTGATGGATGCTTTAAAGGTTTGGAGTCACTATCTCTTTGCGGAGATGTTTTTCGTCTACTTTGATCACAAGATACTATCCTACATTGTCTCACGTAGGGATCTTAAGCTGAGGTAGCGTTGTTGGATTGAATACCAGCAAGGGTTTGATTTTCATTTTTTCTATACCCCAGGAAAAGGGAATGTGGTGGATGACGCCTTGAGAAGAATAGTACTAGTTCTGGCCTTGAGTAAGTCCAGTGATGAGTGGACTCTAATGGGGCTCTTTGCTCAGATACATGTAGAGACCAAGGATCACAGTGAAGGTGATTTCTCGGCCAGTGTTCCATTGAAACCTACACTTTTAGAGTTGATTCAGATGGAGAAGACTGGTAATCAGCTATGTTAGTGGTCAATTCATATTATTCATGGTGGGGAGAAGTCTTCTAATTGGTATCCATCTCCCAAGGGAATCTTGTGCTTCTAGGCCTAATCAGTGGTTCCACTATCTTTGAGGAAAGTGGTGATGTAGGATAGCCACCAATCGCAGTGGGTCATTCATACAAGTGCTCCCAAAATGTAATATGGTGTTCTTCAGTAGTTCTGGTGTCTAGGTATGAAATGAGACCCAAAAAACTTCGTGTCAATATGCTACACACGTTTGTAGGTAAAAGAAGAGTATCAAATACCCTCTGTTTTTCTTCGATCGTTACCAATTCCTACCTGGAAGTGGGACGAAGTCGCCATGGATTTCATTTTTGTCATTCCTCGTACACCTCATGGAATGGATGCCATCTGTGTAGTGATTTTTTGTATAAAAAAATCATCCCACATCATTCTAATCACATATTTCGCTAAAGTGGATAAGTTGGACGATTGTATCTTCAGGAGGTGGTAAGGCTTCATGGATTTCCCTCAAAAGTTTTCTCATATAAAGGCCCCTGTTTCACTTATTATATTTGGAATGGCCTTCAGAAGGCCCTGGGGTCTAAAATTTAAGTGATCATAGAAAACCACCCTCAAATGGATGGTCTTGAAAAGCGAGTGAATATGATATTGGAGGACATTCCTCATGTATGTGTTTTAGATTTTAGTGGTTTTTTGGATATCCATTTCGGATTGGTTGAGTTTTCTTATAATAATAGTTTCCAATCCTCTATTGGAATGGAATATTTTAAGGTTCTCACTGGTCAGCCTTTTTAGCCCCCCTTATGTTGGGTTGAGGAAGGTGAGACCTCATTGTTGGGGTCAATCCATGTGCTAGAGACATATGATAAAGTCAAGTTGATCAGGTAGCATTTATTGATAGATCAGATTCACCACAAATCCTATTCTAGTCATAGGAATCCATATCTTGTGTTTTCTATGGGTGATTAGGTATTCTTGAAGGATCCCCCTCATCTAGGTCATCTTTGTTTGTGACAGTAGGGAAAGATAATGCTGAGGTATTTTGGTAATTTTTAGATTATTAAAAATATTGGCTTGGTGGCATATGTGTTTTCCCTTCCCTTCTTGTTAACATCTATCCATGGAGTTTTTCAAGTCTCCCAGTTGAATAAGTACAATCCATATCCTTCCTTGGTGTTGAATTGGGAAGACATGGAGATAGAGACCGATTTATTATTGTTTCATCAACCAGTGTGAATGGTGGATTCTAAAGAGAACGTGCTTCAAGAGAAGTCTATTCCACTCTCCTGATTCATTTGGTATCATGGTAATTATGTGCATGAGACTTGGTAGTGGAAGTCAAGGATTGAGCAAGAGTACCCATTCTTGTTTTCCAATCAATCATTGGGATGACTTTCTAGGGAATAATGTTTTCATTTTGGGTAGCTTTGTCACATACATATATTTCCTTTAAGGAAATGGTTTCTCTTATATTCTCTTCATAACTTACCCCCTAGGTTTTCCATAGGCCCCCCTTGAATTTGGATGTTTTTAGACATGTTTTGGGTGGCCAGAATGTGTATCACAGGTGTCCAGGTTATTAAAAATATTTTGTAATTCCAAATTTTCAATTCCAGAATTAAACCTCATCCACCCATTTATTCTTAATTTTGTGCCTATAATACATGGACATCCTCCAATATATATCAACCTCCCTTGAAAATCAATTTTTAAAGTGGAATTTGTTGAGGAACTTCATGAGCTCTTAAGAAAGTGAGTTTCATTCCGTTCTCCTTCCATTTCCTTAGGGTTTCTCCCACTTTTCTCGAAGATCCAAATGTCCATAAGCTAGAGATTTGTACCTAGAGTATATTTTTTATTCTATTGGTCCAATTTTGTGTCTTTTGGTTCATTTTCACTCTCTTATGGTGTTGTGGTGGTGCTGTTGAAGTTTTGCACAAGGATTTGAGGGTTTTGAAATATTAGGCAGGTGAATCCATGTGTATACATTAATGGATGAGTTATATTTCATGGATTTATATTTTTAGAAAGTAATTATTTCATTTTATTTTGTGTAAAAACTATTTTTGATGAATTTCTTAAGAGATTGATTTTTAAGTTCCATTTTTGTTTAAAAATGGGTGTTTTTTATGTGTATCCCATGTTGTACTAATTGGTGTTGTTTTATTTTTCATGGAATTGTTTTAATAAATTGTTTCAGTGCTTCCAGTTTTTGTTATGTGTAATATTTTTTTTCATTTGGATATAAAATAGTGGTTTTAAATAGATTTTATGTGAGATGTTTTTTTATTCTTTGTGAAATTATTTTATGGAAATTCTAAGTGCTTTATTCAGTTATATGAATGGTGAAAAGAATATTTAGCTACTCATTTGAGTGTATATGAATATAAAATGCGTTTTTATGTGTAAATGGAATTTATTAGAATGTATAAATTTTTTAAGCAAAAATATGGAAACCTATGTATCTAAGTGGGGGGACGTGTACTAGTATGCTAGTGATCCTTAGTGGTTTTGTCCCTATTTCTCTTAGAAAGATTTACATTGACAACACTATAGAAAATATAATGATAATGATTGGGTAACACTAGGTTATGGGTATGTTTCATACTAGTGGATCATTCATGAGAAAAAATATTTCATCTAGTTACTTTGACACCGATATACAAAGTACCTTGAGCCCACTGCTAGCTAATATCTAGGGGTGTTCTCGTGACTTGTGCTCGTTGACTATTTGGTACTTATCATTGCATTATCGTATGTTTGAATAGAAAATTTAGTAGATTAAATGTTTTATTAAATGGTATTCATTCCTTAAGGTCACCCCTTTGAAAAATATTTTCCTTTAAAAGTTTCAATTTAAAAAGTTTTTCTACCATTTATTGTTTTTAAAAACATGAAGGCTTTTAATTTTATAATGATTATCAAATGGAATATTTGGTTTGTATATAATTTTACTTAGGCTGACACCATACTCACTCATTTGGGTGTAAGTATACTTGAGTATGTTTGACACATGTAAGGGTACTGTCTTTAGAGACAGCAGTTCAGGTTGTTAGTTTCCTTCTATGGTATGATGTTTTGGAGACGGATCATGGGTGATGACCCCTTATTGTGCGGTGGTACATGGGATATTTTTTCTGATACATTTTTAATTTTTGACCCCCTATGTCATGTTTAAAAACATGTATTCTATTCTAAATTCTATTTAAGCATTATTTTTTGTGGTAATTTTCAGATTCAATATATTTATTATTATTGGTTTTTTTTATATATCCTTACTCAGGTAAATTGTTCTGAAACCATTGTGTATGATACTTGGGAACTTGTTCCATTCCATGTGGATAGGGAATTCCCTTCGAATCTTGTCACAGGCTAGGTATGGTTCCAATTTTAATGGTAACGAAATTCGGTTTGTGACATCATAAATCTTATAAGGAGTAATAAATTTTAGTGGACTCTGAATCCATGATTCTTCAAATAGACAATCATTCAAGATTTACAGCATCTATAATTTTCAATATTAAAATATGGATCACAAACCCTTTAAATTCCTTCTTTAGGATCATCCATTTCTGTATCGGTATAGACCTTATACTTTTTATCTTGTTATATATTTATTCAAAAGCTCTACTTTGATACCAATTGTTATGTCAGAATATATAAAGTAACCCACAAGAGGCGGTGATTTTTTTCCTTTCAAAATCTTCCAAAATTATGGATTTTGAAACCCACTATGATTTATCATGATATGAAGTGTTTTTATTCTATATGAAAATATATACCTGATAAACATAAATAATGAACATGACTTTTTATAGTGGTATGGAGCGCAAAGATCCCCTGGTCCACTCTTCCAATCACTCTCTCTGTGATCTTGGAAAATCCCACTATAATGGTCCTCTAAACAAAAGACAAAGAATAAAAAACTGTGTGAATGAATTTGATACTTTTACAAAACTAAAATAAAATTCTTCTAGTTCTATAATAGACAACAAGTTATATACAACATTGATCGAGAAGATGATACTCCACCACAATTGAGAATGATCATTTGAAACTCTAATAAGTCAAAAGATTTTTATTTGAAATGTTTAGGTTGATATTAAATGTTAAAGCATTAAGAAATTGAAAAATGATGGATCTTATTCTTAAAAATAAAATACCTTCAATAATGAAATAGTTTACTCGATCATTATTTTAAAAATATATTTAATAAGGTGGAAACTTAAACAATAGTAGTAATATGACATCAGTAAAATATTGAACATGTATATCCCTAATGTGTATCTTGTTTCCAAATCAATCATTCATTTTAGCATAACTAAAAAATATAATTTCAATAAGACAATCACATTTTTGAATCGACTCTCTCTCTCTCTCTCTCACAAATATATATTATAAGAGATACTCTAAAATAATTTATAGAACAAAAAACATTAATTGGTATTCCAGATCCAAAATAATAGCCAAATTGATCAAGGAAATTCAAATTCCAATTGAAATGGGGACTCAAAACTTCCAATAGAAACAGGAGTGTTTTTATCAAATGAAATGGTTTATTTTAAACAATGAAAAAAAGCCTTGAATTGTTCTTTAATTATGACTTGACCATTGTTGTAATCTATGATTGACAACGTGGCTTGAAAAACGTCACCATTGAGAACATAATGTAGGGTTGATATGCATAGCATAGGGTTCCTTTGTGTAGTATAAGGTTTATTTATGTAGCGTAAGTTTTCATTGTGTAGCATAGGGTTCCTTTCCATAGTGCATGGTTCCTTTTTATAGAGTACAGATTATAATCCATAAGTTTATTCTTATTTACATATAATCCTGAATGTAGCATTAAATAACCATATGATCAACTTTTCTGCACGTAGGGTATGAACAGTAAATCCAGACTCTAATGTAGGGTTTCTGATCCATGTGTTTGATGATTCTACGAATGTGAGGATTTTTATCTAAACATATAATTTTTTAGAATAATGGAGGTTTGATAACATACAGAAGCATTTCAATTCTCACAATAATTTACGGTTGATAATAGTGTTTCCATATTCATTCTCGTAAACCTGAATTCCTTAAAATAGAATATAAATTTTTGTATAACTCACTCAACAAAACATCATTACAAAAAAATAGGGGCATTTGTGAACACTAAAATCATCAGAAATTATAGATTATTTTTTAGAAAATATGTGCCCAAAAGTTTTTTGTACATGAGAAACTAGAATTACACCTGATTTATGTTGTAACTACATATCTTTATGGTGATATTGATAATTATGTTTACATTAAAATACTAGAAGGATTAAAATTTCTATAAGAAAATATATATGATCTTGAGATATTTATTTAGTAAATCATAATAAATCATTCTACAAACTAAATAAATTTGGGCGTATATGGTATAACTGTATGATTAAATATTTGATTAAGGAAGGTTATAATAATGAACCAATTTGTCCATGCGCTTTCACTAATAAGATTGGATCTGAATTTTCTATCATTTTATTATATGTTGATGACTTAAATATAATTCGGGATAATGGTGAACATTCCATGAAAATTGGATATTTGAAGAAATAATTTGAAATGAATGACTTTGTAAAGACAATGTTCTACCTTCATTCACTAATCAAGGTTCTTAAGGATAGAATTTTGGTTCATTAATCACGGTATACTCCTAAAGTCATACAGATATTTATGTTGAGTCAATAAGGTTTCCTCATGACTTTTTCATTCCTCTATGTTTTGAAAATCACAAACACATTTTCATAGAAAAATTATATTTCTCTAATAATTATTTTCTTAAGTTAAATTTTCTTCCACTAAGAAAATTTTTATCCTTACCTTTTTCTTTAATGCCTTATTCAATGTATTCTCAAAACCAAGCCTATCATTGTTTTTCCAAATTGAAAAATTCGGATCCTTATCCAATAACTCAGACTATTTTAGTTCATTGGATATTTATTCTTTCATTTTTTAGACTCTGAATTCTCTAAAATTTGGACTTTGAATTCTATTAAATTCAGACTTCGAATTTTCTAAAATTCAGATTGGAATTATATAAAATACAGACTCTAAATTCTCTAAAATTTGAACTCTGAGTTCTCTAAAATTCTGACTCCAAATTCCTTAGAATTTTGATTCTGAATTTTTTGAAAAATATAATTCAAATATCCATTATTTCTAAAATCCAATTGCTTATATATTTAGACTCTGAATTTTATTTTTCCTTTGACTCTGATTATTGAGTTTTGGTTAAAATACATTATTTTTCATACATAATATTTGTTCTCAAGCCTAATAATGTTTCCCATGTTTTTCCTACATAAAATGATTTCATAAAATTTGTTTCTAACTAACTAATGGTTGAGTGACACGTGTACATGTCCTTCTAATATTCAAAGAAAAATATGATAGTTGGAGGACGGAGCCAACCGTTGACATTTTTCTTGTATATAGGAGCTCATTATAATGATCTCATTATTCTTCCATCTATCATTCCAAGATCCTAGAGATTACATGTTGTGAAGGGTTTTCTAGAGTGAGAATGAACTCATGCCTTGTGTGTTTTATGAACCACTTGTTCAACCGTGAACATCTTTCTCATCTTGCTTTATGCGACTCTGATTGTTGGTGAGTACAATTGAGGACATTCGGGGATACAAAGATATAGGTGTTGACTACCTTTTTGTTAGATGGTTTGGGAGGATAGCAAGACAGACTGTGATATTATTATTGAGGGCTTACCCTAGAGTTGGTAAAGCAAACTTTATTGAATGTATAAATTAAGGGACCTTTCTACAAGGTTGTTGAATAACCTTATCTTTTGGTTAAAAGATATCTTACTTGTTTACTTGTTTTTGTTACAAGTTTTAATTATGTTGTTTTTTGTTAAAGTAATAAAGTATAACTTTCTTATAAATTCATATACTGGTATACTATGAGAAATAAGATTATGTTTTCTCTATAGTAGAATCATTACTTGTGATAAACTTGTCTATGTTTCCTTATGTTTAACCTATTTATGTTTAGATTTATATAAATTGGACCTTGGCCACTCTAATTATCCCTTTAATTAAGAACTAAATAGATTTTTCAAATTTACCATATTTAAATTTGTTAGACATAGTTTTCCTTAAGGTTAAAAGTGATATTTTTTAACCAATAATTCACCCCCTCTTTTAATTGAGAATCTAAATATACTATTTCAGTCCTACAGTTGGTATTAGATCATGACTCTAAATACCTATAATTACATATAGGTTTTATTACTCATAATTTTATTTGTTCTATATTTTCATATTAAACTTTTCTTATTCATTTTTTTCTTAAATAATTTGTCTCTTTGTTTATAAACTTTTATTATTAAAAAATATTATGGAAAATTATTTCCTTATAGAATGGCAGGTATGAATATAGATTCCATTGAAAACCTAAATACTAATAGACCACTAATCTTTGATGTTAATGATTATGAGTACTAGAGTGATAGGTTGAATAATTTTTTTATTAACGATAGAGTCAACAATTTTTTATATTTACTAGGGATTAAATAATTCGAGATAAGGAAGTCAGAACCTTTATCAACCAAGAGAAACTAAAATATCAGTTAAAATAAAAGTAATATAACTCTGTTTTTTGTTCTATGAAAAGGAATATATATAGTCAGATATCCCCTTGTGAAGCTTCCAACTGTATTTGGAAGAAACTTAAATTTAATCATTTTAGAACTTCTAAAGTGATATAAACTAAAAGAGCTATGTTGTGATCTGAAAATCATGGATTCTTATTTCCTTTTGGAGAACCTATTTGAAAAGTATAGTAAAGATTGATGACCATTTTCAACAGTATTAAATATTTGGGAGAGAAAGGTCTTGATGATAATGTTCTTGTGGAATCATGCCCAATTAGTTAGAATATAAAAGGACATCTATTGATGAGAATAGAACAACATACAACCTTACTCATGATGAATTATTTGGAACACTTCTTCATCATGAAACAATAATGAAGAGAGATGATGATTTCAATAAAAAGAAGAATTGTAATAGAAGTGTAGCTTTCACTGCTACTTATAAATACAAGACTCTAGAAAGGGTAACTAGATCTAAAGATAATAATGATTTTGTTATATCTGAATCCAGTGATAGTGAAATGTCTGAGAATGTATTATATAATATTTCTCAAATGATGAACATGATTATTAGAAATAATGATTTTAGTAAATATATAAGAAGAAAGATAGAAATGACAAGAAATATTCTAAAGTAAACTGTTATGAATGAAAAATTGATAGACATATAAGACCAGATTGTCATAGGATTCAGTGAAAAGATAGGAAAGAAAAGCATTTTGATAGAAATTGAAATAAGTATTACAAATCTAATTATAAGAATGTCTTAAAAGAAAATGACACCAGGTGTGCCGGTGGTGGTGAATCTTTTGATGAATATTTAGAATATGAATCTTCTAGTCTAAATAATATTTGTCTTATAGATAGATTACCTATTAAAATCGATGTTTTATGGCTAAGGTACAAAATTTTGATTCATTAACCAATATTTATTTAAACACTAATTTTCCTAATGAAGAATATTATGAATCTTTAGATGAATAGTATTCTTCATAAGAAGATGATACCTTACCTTATTTTGTTGATGTTTCAAGATTTTCTAAATTACATGAAAATTAAAATTGTGTGATAAAGAAGAAGTTAGAGAAATAAAAATATAAAATTTCTATTTTAAAAAAAATAATTATCAGATATTTTTAAATATCATGATAAAAAATTATTGATGTTGAAGGTGTTTCTTAAAACCTTACGGAATTTAATTCTGAGAAGGATAGACTTTCTAAGGATCATGAAAATGTTATTTCTAAGAAAAATGTTTTAGAAAATAACACAAATACAAAAACTAAGGACTTTGAGGATAAGAATTTTTTCATCAAATTAAAACAAAAACATTTATCCTTAAAGAAACTTTTATCAAATTTTACCTTGAGAAGGAAATAATTTGATAAAATGCATTCACAACTTCATCCTCTAAGGAATAGTTCTAGTTTTGATTATACTCACTCAAAATCAGTTTTCGCTGATAATATTTTTGTTCCCCAAAGTTCTCCCTTTTTCACAAAGTGTAAATGTTGTGGAAATTGGGAGAAAAATAGTTCTTTAAATAAAACTCAATCCTTAGGTTCTCACAAATCCTATTTTTATAAGTAAATGTGGATTCATATGATTTTACTCTCTAAACTTTTTGGATCCAAAAAAGGATGAATTATACAAGTCTAACTCTTTTATTTTCATAAAAATTAGGAAATTTCTAACAAAAATATATGGTACATGGATAGTGGATGTTCCCGTCCCATTACTAGTAAAAAACCTTGTTTGAAAATATTATCAAGCAGAAATGGGAAAACGTAACATTTAGAGATAATGCGTAGGGAGAAATTATTGTTATAGATAACATTGTTCTTTTTGGAAAAACATTAATTTAAAATTTATTATTTGTCAATGGTCTTAGGAACAATATCATTAGCATAATATAATTATGCGGTGTAGGTTACCTTGTGAATTTTAGGAATGATAAAGGTATAGTACACAATTACAAGGAACAAGATATTCTTTCTTCCTATAGGCATGAGAATGTTTACACACTTAAAATAAAAGACCTCATGATCCAAGACCTACCTTGCCTTAGTGAAATGGAAGATAATTCTTGGTTATGGCATAGAAGACTAGGACACTTTAATTTTAGGAACCTATGAAAACTCTAAAATAAAATACATGTTAAGGATCTATAGGAGCTTTGATTAGATTTTTCAAAAGTTTATGATCCGTTTCAATATAAAAAAAGAATATATAAATCATTAAATCAATCGGTGATGTTTTAACTTCTAATGCATTAGAATAAGTGCATATATATCTTTTTATTCCAACACAAACTAGATTTATTGGAGGTAAATATTTTGTATTTGTTTTAGTTGATGATTACTCCATATTTACATGGATCTATTTTCTAGAAAAGAAATCTGAATCATTTTATTATTTTAAAAAAAATTAGTCTGTGTTAAAAAAGAGAAAAATAATTCATTATTAACTATTCATAGTGATCATGGAGGAGAATTTCAAAATTAAAATTTGGATACTTTTTGTAGTAAGAAAGGAATTACTTATAACTACTCAACACTAAAAATACAGCAACAGAATTGTGTTGTTGAAAGAAGAAATTGAATTTTTTAAGAGATAAAAAGAACCATGTTGACTGAATATTCAATTACCATAAAACTTCTATGATGAGGTTGTTAGTACTTCTTATTATAATCCAAATTTAGTTTTAATTATACCTTTTCTTAACAAAACACCTTATGAATCATGGACTGGTAGAAAAAATAGACTTTCATACATAAAATTACATGGTATCAAAGTATTCATCATGAATACTTAAGATAACCAACATAAATTCACCCCTAAATCTGATGAAGGTGTTTAATTTGGCTACTACACAACTTCTATGTGTTATAGAGTTTTTAATAAAAATACATGTATTATTTAATAAACATTTCTTTTTAAACTGGATGAAACTAATACATTTTTTTAGACAACCACAACCTACATCCTCATATTTTTTTAAAAAAATTTATTATCAACCTTTGACAGAAGATTTTCTAATAAGGATAATTCTCAGGGAAATTTTTCTTATGCACTTAACCGAGAATATTTTTTTAGCTTATGTTGATGAATAGGCTTTAAAAATAAAAATCCATTGTTTCTTAAAAATAATCCTAGTAATAGTATCATTGGTGATGTCAAGCAACCTTTATAGACTAGAATTTCATTATGAAATGAAGTAGAACATCCAAAATTACATTCCCATTTAGAACCCAAAAGAACTGATGAAGCTTTAGGTGATGATGATTGGATTAAAGCCTTGAAAGATAAGCTAAATGAATTCAAAAGGAACAAAGTATGGACCTTGGTTGGATGACCTAAGGAAACTTCTGTAATTGGGGTAAAATGGGTCTTCATAAATAAATGTGGTGAAAAAGGAATTGTAATAAGAAATAATTCAATATTAGTTTCTAATGTCTATAATATACAAGAACGAATAGACTCTAAAGAAACCTATGCACAAGTAACTAAACATGAATCTATTAGTATTTTACTTTCCATTACAACATTCTCTAACTTAAAAATTTTCTCAAATGGACGTGAAGTGATCTTTCCTTTATGGATGTGTTCAAGTGAATGATTATGTTGAACAACCTCCTAGTTTTGAAGATATAAAACATCTTGAACATGTTTTCAAACGTACCAAATAATTATATAGAGCTAAAGAAGCCCATATAGCCAGATATGATACAATTAAAGTATTTTGTTCGAAAACAATTATTTAAAGGGAACCACTGATCCAACTCCTTTTAAAACAAAAGATAAGAAAAAAAATTGATTGTCTAAATATATGATGATTAAATTATATTCCGACCAACTCAGAAATATTTAACTGGTTCATATGTGAATCTTATGAAATATGAGTGTGAAATGAGTATGATGGGTGAGTTAATATTTTTCCTAGTTATTCAAATTTCTCAAAAACCATAAGGAACTTATATATATCAACATAAGTATATTTATGATATTATTAAAAATTATATATATGAAAATATAGAAAGTTTAAATACTCTAATTGACACCATAATTTCTCAAGATCTTGATGAAGTCGGGAAACCAATAGATCAAACATCTTTTTGAGTTATGATAGGATGTTTATTATAATTAATATCTAGTCATCCAGACTTAATGTTTTCAATATTATTATGTGAAATATATCAATCTAGTCAAAAGGAATCTCATTTAAAATAAGTGAAATATATTTTTTCTATTTAAAGGGAACCACAAACATCGGAATTTTTAACTCTTCTAGAAATGATTTTGTTTCAAATAGCATTTCAGATGCTGATTTTGGTGGATGTATAATAGATAAAAAAAGTATCTCTATAACTTGCCATTTATTAGGAGATTCATTAGTTTCTCGGTCATGAAATAAGCTACATTCAGTATCACTTCCCACTACTGAAGCTGAATAAGTAGAAATTGGAAGTTGTCATGCTCAAATGTTGTGGATGCAACACACACTCAAAGTCTATGTCAAGAGTTTTACCAAAACACAAATTTGTGTGATAATACAAGTTCCATTTACCTAAGAAAAAACCATTCACTTCACTCTCATGAAAAGAACATAGATATTAGGAATCACTTTCTTAGGAATCACACACTTAAACGAGATATTATTTTAAAATTTCTCAGAATGCAAGATCAAATTGCTGATATTTTTAAAACATCATTAGCCTCATATAGACAGAAATACATTAAAAAAAAGTTCGGAATGATAATAGTAAGGTAATATTTAGTTTTAAAATTTTTATGAAACCTATCATCTTACATTAAGAAAAAAAATTTCATATGGGGGTACATTTATTGTTTACAAAAAAATTTCTTTCTTAATACTATTTTTCGGAACCAACAATTTTTTATTTATTTATAAAATAATACTTTAACTAATTTTTTTGGAACCCAAATTTATGGAATTGAATATTTGTTTTCCTTAATTATTTGTGTGTAGAAACTATGTTCTTCAAAAAAACCCTTATCAATACTGATAATACATTCTAACCAATCCAGAACGTATGTTTCCGTATATAAATCTTCATAATTTTATTTTACATGTTGGTATTTCTATATTATTTTAAGAAAACTCTATCATATTCACATTAAATAATTTTTTTAAGACACAAAATATTGGATCCTACAAAATCCGTCTTTGGAATTCATCTCAACCGTCAGATCAGATAAATCTAATTTCAGTCATTATATCAAACCGAGAAGTCGAACCATCTTCTCAAAACCTATACGAAGGACCCCCTATACCTTGAAGAAGTTAGTGAACACAATACCATTGATTCCTATTATTTATTAGATATGCCAATTTCTTCAACATTCTATCAATCTGAAGTCATATTCCATAAGAATTATCATGGAAAAAAATTTCAAACATGAAGCCGATTTACAAAATTTTCTTATTGGATATGATTCTCATAGGAGATCTTCCAATGAAATTAAAAAATGGTTGAAATAAATAATCTCCAATCAGAATATTTTAGATGACTTCTGTGAATTTATAAAAGATGATTTTCATCATTCAAATAATACTATAAAGTACCTAATTTCAAATATTTCTGAAAAGTTCAATCAAGAGAAAGCCACCCAAATGCCAGAGGGTAATGATTTGAATGGTAAGTTGAGTTCAGTTTCTCTAAATTTAAATATATAAAGGTAACATAGGATAGAGTTTGAATAAAAGTTCAAACAACAATAAGAGATAGTATAATCTTCAGAATAAATAATTAAGCCTCAAGAAGAAAAAATCAAGGATCTGGAATAGATGAATCAGGGTCAGGATCGTTTGCTATAGAATTTTGGGGATGATCACAAAGAGCCCAAAAAGTTAAAGCAAACCCTGAGGAATATCATTTTTATAGAAAATAAGGATGAATTAGTTTCCTTCAAATACGATCTTTGGTTTCATTTTTATGCTGTCACAAATTTTCATACATTATAAAGAAAAAATTTCAATTCTTTGATTGTTTTTGTCTTGTATATCACTGACATTTC
The DNA here is from genome assembly GCA_963277665.1 of Viscum album. NCBI lineage: Eukaryota > Viridiplantae > Streptophyta > Magnoliopsida > Santalales > Viscaceae > Viscum > Viscum album. The sequence goes on along the minus strand of OY728157.1, from coordinate 676,973,259 downwards.
AAGAATGTTTTTTCATTCCCTCCATTCCTTTTTAAAAATTATAAAGTAGGACAAAAGAATGATGAAATGAATAATAATTATAAAGAAAAGAATTCCCATGTAAAAGGGGAGATTATGTAATGGGGGTTTTTCTTAAAGAATATTTTCTTAAGAAAGAAATAGATACTTCTCTATTAAAGACTAGAATACGATCCTTATGGATTTTAAAGCCTAATGGGGAGTTAGTGGTACTCATCACGGTTCATAAGAAAATACATAAAAATTTTTCTTATAAAGTCTAAAAGAAAAATCCTTATTCCTTACTTTTTTGAAAGTTTTTTTATGATTTCCAAAATGGGGTATATTCTTATGTCAATAGTGTTTCCTAATGACTTTTCAATTACTCTTTGTTTGGAAAATCATAAACAAATTTTCTTAAAAAAAATATCATTCTCTAAGAATTATTTTCATAATGAAAATTTTCTTCCTCTAAGAATTTTTTTGTCATTACCTTGGCTTTCAATGCCTTATTCAATGTATTCTCAAAACCAACTCTCTATTTTTTTACTATGTCAAAAATTTGGATCCTTACCCAAAACCTCAGAATAGTATAGTTCCTTAGATATAGAGTCTTTTTTTTCAGACTCTGAATTATCTAATATTCAGACTCTGAATTATCAGAAATTCAGACTCCTAATTGCTAAGAAATCTAACTCTAAATTCCTCACATTTTTGACTTTGAATTCCTTAGGATTAAGACACTGAATTTTTTGAAAAATAGAGATCGAATATATTATCTTTCTATAATCCAGATTTTTTTATTAATTTAGACTCAGAAGTCCATTTTTCCTTAAACTCTGATTATTCTGTTTTGGTTAAACAAATTTATTTTTCATACATGTTATTTACTCTCAAGAAAGATAATGTTTAAAAAGTTTTTCCTACATAAAATGAGGCCATATAATTTGCTTCTAATTAACCATTGGTTGAGTGACACATGTACAGGTCCCTCTGATATTCATATAAAAATATCACTATTGGAGGTGGGAGCTAACTGATGAAGTTTTTCATATAAATAGGAGCCCATTCGAACGATCTCATTATAAATCCATATATCATTCAAAGATTATAGATATTACATGGTATGAAGTTATTTCTATATTGAAAAGACTCTCGTGCCTTGTTCGTTTTATAAACACCTTGTTCAACCGTGAACATCTTGTTCAGCTTGCTCTATGTGACTCTAATTGTTGTTGAGTACAATTGAGGGCTTCTAAGGGTAGGAATAAAGAGGTTCCGACTACCTAGAAGTTCGAGGTCTTGTAGGGATAACAATACAAACATCTATATTCTTACCGAGGGATTACCCTGATGTGGGTAAGACTGGCTTTCATGAAAGTAAAAATCAAAGGACCTTATACTAAGGTTGTTATATACCCTTCTCTTTGGGTTAAAATATTTCCTACTCGTTTACTTTATTTTTTTACATGTTTTAATTTTGATATTTTTTGTTAATGAAAGAAAGTATACCATTCATATAATTAATTATACTTGTATACTCTGATAAATAAAGTTCTATGCACTCTAAGGTAAAATATTTCCTTAAGATAATATTTATTAAGTTTCCTTATGTTTAACCTGTTTAAATTTAGGTTTCTTTTAATTAGATCTGGTCCCTTCCAATTATCCCTTTATATAAGAACTAAAGAGGGTTTTTGAAATTACATTATTTAACATTATTAAACATATTTCCCCTTAAGGTTAAAAACGAATGTTTTTTAACCTACAATTCACCCACTCTTGTAATTGAGCCTCTATATATACTATTTTGATCCTCGTATTTAATATGAATGAATCACATCCATTAATTACACCAATGGTTGTATGATATTTTGATCGAGATAATGATCCTTGTAAACCATGAGAATATAATGATGAACTAATTTGTCGTAAAATACCATATCTGAGTGCTATTGGAGAACTTATATACCTTATAAATAATACAAGAGTACATTTATTATTTTTTATAAATTTATTGGAAACATATATTTCTTCTCCTACTAGTCAATATAAGAATGGTATCGAAAATGAATTAAGATACCTTCAAGAGTCAAAAGATTGGGTGCTACTTTATTCTTCATCTTTAGAACCAAATGTGGTTGGTTATACAGATGATGGACACTTTTCAGATCCTCACAAATCATGATCTCAATCTGAATATGTGTTTACATATAGGGAAACTTCAATTTCTTGGTGTTCTATAAAACAAACCATCAATATGACTTCTTGCAACCATGCTGAGTTGATTTCTATTCATGAAGCACGTTGATAATTTTCCCAGATGAGATCAGTGATTATTCACATTGTAAGTAATTCTAGATTAGATATGAATAATAATATTCCCACCATATTATTTGAAGACAACACAAATTTTATAACACAGTTGAAAGGTGAGTATATTAAATGTGACATTAAAAATTATATATCACCAAAATCCCCTTTCACTCATGATCTTCAAAAAAATAGTGAGATTGATGTCAAAAAAAATAAGATCTTTTGAATATATCATATTATTTTTCCAAATGGAATAAACAACTTCAACATTTGGGAAATTATTTTATAAAATTGGAATGTGAAGACTGAAAAGTCCATCATTATTTAAAGAGGGGTAGTTTGGAACATTTTACTATTTTTCCCTTTATCGATTTTCCCACTGGGTTTTCAGATAACGTTTTTATTGAGGTAGCATATCAAGGAATCATATTAATTTTTCTTCAATTATTTTTCCCATATGTTTTTTTAGAGAATATTTCTATTCTATTCTATAGGATTATAGAAACCAATGGGTAGTCTAATAAATTATCATTTATTATGTGGATGTCATAAGTTATTATTAATGAGGTCTCTTTATAACCCAACACGAACCTTGATTTGGAAAAACTAATTTTTATTCCCACCATTCGATCGAATTCATAGGAATCAATTTTGATAATTGGATCAATCCATTTACACTCTATAAATATGGTGACCCATTAATGGAATTGGTGTGAGATTTTTATTGGCCATGTACTCGTGTTCTTTATCTCTTATTCAGTTTTATTTTGATTGATATATTTTACTTATCCATCATCATCCTGATCATTTGACATCATTAAGAACATTGTTTATCTTTGCCTTCAATCGACCAGTTTCACAAAATTATTAATATTTTACTTTTTTATGATACAACATATGTTTTATATTAATTGTTTTATTGGTTTTTATATTAAACCATGATTTTTTATTTAAGAATAACATTTAAATTGATATATTATTCAAAAAGTAATATTTAGGGTTCAAATTCTAATTTCATTTTAATGAATAATATATTATGTTTTTTTAAAAAAATTAATATTTTAAATAATAACTCTGAAAATATACCTCAACAAAAAAACAAATAGATAAAACTTTTGAAATTGAAATTGGGGAAATTATTGGAAAATGATGGTCTAAAAAACAAAAAACAATGAAAACAAACTCAAAAGGTTGTAAAGAAATTCATAAATATATTTTATATTATTGGGAATAATAACATTATCATTTATTCATGAAGATCCTATTTTATTCAAAATATTTGAGGGAACTCTCCCCCAAAAAACTGGAAAATTTATCACCTACTCTAATATTTCTTATTATAGTAAGAAATAAAAATAATTAAAATAGTGTATCAACAAATCATTTAAATAGAGCCGACCTTATGGATCAATGAAGAGGGTGATGGTGATCACATTGAAATACCTCATTGATAGAATGGTCCACCTTCTCCACATATTCACTCCTTGGCCCGTAAAACTCATCAACTTAGAGAAATTAAACTCATCATCACACCTCCTATAGTAAACACTACATGGATTGAAGAAGGGGGTGATTATGATCACATTACATATCTCACTACAAGATATGGAAGATTAATCATCACTGATAGTGGTACTACTCAGCTGGCGATAGATGCATTTATAGGTACTTAGAAGTGGTGGAGGAGGATATGTGTTGGCCAGTCATTCAACACCTTTTGGTGGGAATGTTTTTGTTTTCATCTCATATGGGGTTGAACAGCATTGGATGGTTCTCATTAATTTCATATGTGTGTTATCTAAATGCTTAACCAATGCATTCTTACACTATTCATCTTTATAGAAGGATATTCATTGTTAATTATATGACTATTTTTTTCTATTTTTTATTTGGTTTCAATACATTTCATGATTTTGGTGTGTGGAATGCATATATGATATGTGTTTTATATACATTGACTGATTTAATTTCAGAAATAAAATAAAATTATAGTTTTTCAATGATTTTGATTTAGGAATTTATATCAAATACTAGATTCTAAATAGTAATATAATGACTTAAAAAATTCTATATTTTTTATATGAAATATTTTATGGTGGAAAAATCAATGATGACATCTATCTGTTCCATAACTCAACATATGAGCATAATAACCACTTTGGGTGAAACATCTACATCACTCTGGTCTCCAAGCTTTGGGGATGGTTCCTCTTCATTTCCTACTACTACATCAATAGGTTGAACATATGGCTATGGTGCAACTCCTTTAATGTAATATTTTTTTGTTGTTACTGCTAGAATCTCAATATGTTACGTTTTTGGTGCCTCCTAGTACTTTTAAGTAGTGGATTTCTCAAAACCATACAGGGATATATATGTCAATAAGTATGGGTTATTGATAGGATCCCCTAAATACACATCAAATAATTCACTTTAGGATATAGACTCGCCATAGGAAATTAGAAAGTGTGACATCATAGCCATGTCTCGTGCCTCTAGAGCTCTATATACATTGGAAAAAAGACGCATCTAATATGAATATTCTATATCATATTCATAAGTATGCTGTGTTATATGATCTCTCCACTATAAAACATCATCTTACCACTTTTCCAGATAATATCTCTATAGTATTGAATCCCATGTACGAACTTATATGTTAGCTTATCACAAGCATCATTATCCATGTCCTCATCCCAATCCATACCTCTTTCCTCATCTAAGTCCCCTACTGGTGGTGGTAATGGAATCGATGATGGTGAAACATCCTCTCTAGGATCAACATGCATATCAACATCCTCAGGTTCCTCAAATAGAATATGTGGATCAATATATAAATGTATCTACTCATTGTAGAAACATTAATATAAAAAAATAATAGGATATCTAAGAGCCCCTAAATATATATGAACTACATCTAGGTTCAAAAATTTCTCCTCCTAAGGAGAAGTGTTATTTATAATCTACTCAATCCCATATAATATAAAATAAAATAACTTTCAAATTAATAAAAAATAGGACAAAAAAATATCTAAATTTCTTTAATAAACACACAAATTAGGGAAAGCCTATCCCATAACACATAAGGTACATGATAGTGTGATTTTATTACCAATGTGAATACTCACCCTAATCAGATAACTAGTGGGATGTTTGGGGATATCAATGCTGAAAAATATTTTACTAAAAACACATTTCCCAACACTCAATGTAACTATAATGATAGCACAGTTAATCGTTCATCTATATACATATATAAACAATATTATTTAATTCATCCACTAGTCATGGTAAAATAGATATATGTTATAAACACCCAAACTATCACATGAACCAATCTGGTTAGTGTCACTCAATGATGTATAAGTCATGAGTGACACATCTACTCCACCATCTCCAACAATAATTGTGTAGTATGGTGGATGTGACAATAGGACAGATCTAATATGTGGGGTCTGTGAAACATGCAATGAAAAACATAAAAGTATTCATAAATAAATAGTATAACTAATTTATAATTATATTATAATTAAAGTCTAAAAACAAATTTAATGTTTAATATATATCATCATGTTTTATAGAGTCAAAAATCCATCAAAATAAATACACACTTTTCCATGGGGTATATAAACTGAGCATGACTCTACCTGGTTTGAAAAAAGAAATATATGGTTAGTTTATAAGTGATATTAAAAATTTACAAAAGTAATCCACTTAATGATGTAAACATGTCAACATCCTTGATTACATTCGAATATAATGTGTTTGGGAAGTGGTGTGATAACTCGTGGGGATATGCATAGAAAATACTTTCAATCCCACATATATAGTGGAACCATACATCCTATAACATGTTGCACTACTGGTCAACATGATGTATAGAGACATTTATATAGATGTGATAACACATCCAACCCCCAACTAAATGTACTTGTCTTATCTAGATCATCAAGTAATGGTAATTACATCATATGTACTATGGTGGTAGAGTAATAAACACACATCATGCCTAACATTAGCCACATAATTTTCAAACATGTCCAACGTATCAGTGTCTCCTCATTAGTATCATGAGGATTCAAAGAAAAATAATCATCAAGTCATCCCTAGTGAAATTAGAAACCATAAAAGACATGTGTTCTACTAGCGATGTTAATTCCTAGAAAACGTGGTATGGCCTCGCACTCATATCCCACAATCCCACCCATAATCACCTAGACATATACCGATAGACCCAACATGTAGCCACATCCTCTAAATTATTTTATATCTCTTCCTCATGAAGATGGAATGTGTGTGTATTTGGTCACCATCTCTCAAATATTGCAACAATTAAATGATGATCAGTGGACATAAATTCATATATGGAGACTCCATAAAATTAAGCATATATGAGGTATACAACAATGGTTGTTAGATGTGCATCAAGGTGAAAATGATGTTCTCTACAGATAGTAAGATATCAAACAGGTCATCACTCTTGTATGTCTTGTGAAATATAAGATTATTTGGTAGATAAGGGATCCTCCGAAATCTAAATGTTTTCATAGTAAGACATATGTAGATAAAATGATATAATTTTATTAACATATTATATTATAATTAAATAAATGAAGTATTTGCCGAATTTTAAATGATTTTGGAAAATAATTAAGGTTTTAAATTAATTTTTAATGTTAGTGTTTTTTTTTGATTCATGAAGTTTTACATTCTTGATGTGTTGGGTGCATTTTATATAGGGTAATTTGTCATAGGGTAAGTTGTTATAGGGAAACATATTGCAAGGGAAGTTATTGTATGGTAACTTCCTATAGGGTATGTTTTTGTAGGTATAGTTTTTGATGACCATGTGTCAAATATATTTCTATTTTATGGTATATTTATATAAATTTAGGTCACATTATTTTTTGGAAGTAGAAGGATTAATTATCTTAAATTTTATGATATTTTACTCCACACGATTTGTGCACAGTTAGGAGTTAGTGTGTTGAAACTATGTGGGGGGGCCTATCAATGGGATATTTAAATTCAATACAGTTATACTAGGGTTCGTTAAACAATGTGGGGTCTTAGAAAAAACTACATTGGATATACTAGGTTCCCCAGTGGGGGAATCATGGTTAGAACATGGTTCAGTAAACTATTAATTTTACCTAAGGGCCTGTTTTTTACCAAAAATAACATCATAAAAATAAAATAAAATCACTCCCTCACTCTCCCTCTTACATAGAAGTAGGTCACCCATGGGGAGGATCCCTCTAGTGTGAACCACCCCCATCTACCTCTCTATTACATTTAGCTATTATTTCATTGAAATATTCATGCGATCTTTACAGTTAAGGGTTTATCCAACTCTAGTTTACCATTTTCCCTCATTTTCCCTCACTCTATCAACTCCATTGGATAAGTCATACACTAGGTTTAGGGGTTGGAAAGATTTTTTTGATTACATTATGATTAGGGTGTGTATTGGTTCTTTAGGGTCTGATCCTTTCTAGTTTGGGAATCCTCCACTAAGGTTGATGTACTCTAGACTATTTTTCTTGCTCACCATTGATTTCAGGTTGGGTTTTCTTTGAAACCACACTGTAATTACTATTATAAATTTTTTGAGTTCTTTTAAATTCCTTTTTATGAATTTTAAAGCCTACTGTGCATCATGGTTTGTAGAGACCCAAAGCTTGACATACATGGACATTACATTACTTTTTCGGAATACTTAATACATAACAAAAATAGACACACAAGGACCAAAATAGTTTAGTGTCTTTGGAAACTTGGAACGTAATCTTCTAATCGTGGTGAAAGATCTTCAACATCTCCCATAAAGATATTCCACTTTTTGTTTCCTTACCTAAAACCTTTCTTTTTATCCCAGGGGAAAATAAAACATAAAAAGGGTGAGCTCAAATGCTCAGTAAGGGTAAGCATGGATAAAATAAAACATAACATATACATTTGAACTTAAAAAAATGAACAAAATGTTTAAACATCAAAATCTTGAGCAAGGACATAAACCATGGAAGTACATAAGGCATAGATCATAATGGAACATAAAACATGATAAAATATCATGGTAATAAAACATGTAATTTTGGCATCCATTAATCACATGTAATTATTTCTATAGTAGCCAAGGCATTGCTGCCAAGACTATCTTAGTGGACAATGTCCCTTTCTGAATCGAGGTCACTCCTCGTTCCAGTCCTGTAATACTGAACCAGATTAACTTACCATTCCAGCCATGTATATCTCATGAGATATAAATCTTTACCCAATTCATTGTAGGGAGATATAGTTCCCACCCATCTCATAATGAAATCATTCTTACTTGTGCCACAAAATAAGCATACATCATTCATAATAACCCAACGAATAAAATGGGTTTCATAAACATCATCCCATCATCACATAATTCAGATAAAAGAAATGAATATCATTTCATAATAAGGAAATTGAAACCATTTAAATCATAGAGAAATGATATTTGAAACATACACATATGAAATAATTTAATCTTAGATGAAAAATGGTTTTGATAAAACACTTGAAATGAATTCTTGAGGAAAATATCCTTTCTTCCTCAAAATCATTTTCTTTTCACAAAATGTAATGAAATTTTAAAAGAAAAAGATTTTGTTTAAAATAGTCATGAAATATTTTGGAGGAAGCTTCATGAAAATAAGGATTTATAAATCCATAAAAATCTGTTCGTGCCGAATAAGTTAAAAAAACATTCTTCTCGTACTTTTGCCGGAAAAGTCAAAAAAGTACCTTGTAACGTAAAAAAAATAAAGATTCCTTACAAACCATGTAGTAAAAGTCAAAAATGGGTAAAAATTAATTTAAACATACATGAATACACTTTTATAAAACATGGACATGTACGATAGCAATAACCCTAGTAAATACTTACGAATAAGCAATCTTGGATAAAAATGAGAATTGCACAATTATCCCTTACCTTAGGTCCGATATGCTTCGTTCGTATCTGAACCTCCTGTATAATGATTTAATAATGTCATTGACTTATTACAGAATCATATTCATTGTTATGATATCATATATGTTTCACTTATGACTTTATATTACCCATTCTTTTGTAAATTCCATGTTAAAGCAGCGTTTTGGGTAAAATCATTTCATTTATCGTATGTGTTTCAACTTGTCATTCATGATATTATTACTTATATCCTGATTTACATAATTCCAAAACGTAAAACATGATTTATATATAATATATATTCATAATATACATATATATTATAGATCGATAAAAAGGAATGAAATACACCGTTCATGGAGGCGGTAGGCCGTACGTACGCATGAACGCTGTTTTCGTTTCCCTTTTGAATTGAATGGAATTAAGTAAATGAAATAAATATATATATATATATATAAATTCAGTATCATTATAATGTCATATATTTTATTCTTATTCAATATATATACTTTATAATCATTCATGAATGGTTAACATGGAGAGTGAATCTCATCGCGTCGTGGAGACGGTAGTCCGTACGTACGCACGAGTGATGATATCATCGCCAAGATCGTGGAATTGTATTAAAGTGTATGTAAAATATTAAAGAATCAATATCACTTTACAATAATCATATATATTAATTACTTTCCCCCTTATACCCATCCAAGTAAGGTGGTGGTGGAAAATAGATTACACCATGGCGTGGAGACGGTATTCAATACGTACGCACGCACGTTGATTTCGTTTTCCGTTGGATGGATATATGGTGAAATATGGTTGTTTCATAATTATAATAAAATATCAGTATATGATTGATACTGATGTTATTACCTCATAATTAAACAACTTGAAAAGAATAAGTGGAAGAAGAAATAGAGTTGAAAGAATCGGTAATGGACATTACCTCTTCTTTGAAGCGCCTCTTTGAGACCTCCTCTTAGGGAACTAAAATTGGTCTTTGAAGATAACCAGGACCTCTAGGATGTTTCTAGGGAAATGGAGAAGATACTTTTCAGGGTTTGGCTGATCATGAAGGCTTAATGTTATGCGAGGAAGAGAGAGAGGAGGTGCCCTTTTATAAGGGAGGAGAGGGGCACCTTTGGAATTCTAAAAAATATTAATTTATAATAAATATAACCCCACTTAAAAACCTCCAAAAATGACTCATATCCGAATATTAGATTAGATAGGGTTGTAATATCATCATCCAATCAAATTTAGACTTGTTAGGAATTTATTTTAAACATTATCAACTTGATTTATCCTTATTTAATTAATTTAATTTTATTTGTAGTAATAACATTATAAATTTTAAATTATAACAAATAATTACTTATTTGTTGTTAATTGTCCATAATTTCATATTTTATAAGATTTTATAAAATATAAATTTAAATTTATAATTTTTAAATATTTTTGTGATTTTTAATCAATTTTATAATATATTATTTTTATAAAATAACAGTAGTGTCAATTTTGACACTATTCATTTATTTGAATTTAAATAAAATATATACATAAGATATGTTATAACTAAAAGCTTTAATAGATTCATAAAAGGTAATATGTATTTAAAAAATTAGTGGAGAACATTAAATAGTTCATATAATATTTATTTTATTATTTTTAAAACCATTTAATTGGTTTATCTCTTAATAAAATAATTACTACATCATTTTTTGTATAATTATTTAATATACTTATTTTTTGCATAAAAATTAAAAATAAAATCCTATGATGAATATAAATATATTAAATTTCACAATAATACTTTTAATATAATTTATCATCTTAAAATCACAATATGTAAATTTTTATATTTAATAAATTATGAAGGTGACAACTTTGGCATCATTTAAAATAAAATAATATTAGTGTCATAATCATCTTAATAAGGATCCAAATGGTCAACAATTCTGAAAATGGGTGATTAGGGTTTATATATACACTAATAATAAGTTTTTTGCATATTTTTGGGCCTTTTGATATCTATTAATATTTCAATAAAAACTATATTATTGATTTTTCACTAAATAAATAATTTCTGCATCCATATTGTGTCAAATTTAATGATAATTATTTAATACCTAAAAATTATAAATAATTTTATATGATGTAGATAATTTCATTAGATTTCTGGAGACTATTAATTTTCTAAGTTTCATGAAGTTTATCACTAAATTAAAATTAATATACTTATAAAATTTAAGAGAGTGACATGTTGCCACTTTCAATGGTATTAATAATAATTAAGTTATTTTCATGGACAAAAGCCCATTAAATGATTATAATCAGACCCTTAGGTGATATGGGTCTACTTTTAGTCATCCAATAGAACTTTTTCAGGTGTTAGGTTAATTTTATAATCTTATATTTACCCTTAATTACCCGATTTACCTTTAACTATTGTAAATAAAATTTACCATAGTTACTATTCATAAAGCCCAAAAATAAAAGTAGCTTATTAACATAATTTGGACCTACTGATTACAAATATGGAATCCATTTTTCCAAATTCAATACACAAACGTTTCAGAAATTAAATTAAAATTAATCCCCTTGTCGAAAGAAAATAGGTTTTTGTTTAAAACATTACAAAAGATTGAATTTATTTAACCTACAAATTCAATGTAAAATCAAGGATAATAACATACATTATATTAAATGGTAAAAATATATTCTATTTATACTTTAAAACCATTAAATATTATAATTTAACCACATATTTTATTGAGATGAAAAAAGTTATTTTTAATTAAAATATAGCGTGTTTTTACTATTCATTAAAATATGAAAGTTATCAGAATAATATGAAACTTTTATCCAAGTAAAAATTTTATATCCTGATTCCAAATAACAATTTTATTTTGTAAAATTGAACTTATAAACATGTCAAAAACTATATTTAAAGTGGGTGTTCCATCAAAAGGCGGCAAAACTGTATTTTAAAAAAAATACTTATTTTACCCAAAAAATTTATTTTGTTCTTATACCATGTTCTAAAAAATGTATAAGATGAATAATAATGTTATAAAATTCAAATTTTAGTTAATACTATTCATAACGTCTAGTTCATAATTATATTATATTAATATATCGTTGTTTAGTAAAACTCGGTATTGCGTACAACACACGCTATTGAGAAAGGTCGTGATTGTGTGTAATGCAAGCAAATCCAGGGTTGCGTGTTGTGCAAGAATCCTTTATTATTTCGTATAACAGAATCCGACCATATTTCATTTATACATTGAATATATATATATATATATACACTCAATATTGCGTTGAATGACTATTATAAAATGAACTTGAAATTGTGTGTAACACAATCTAAGAATAGTGTTGCGTATACTTCAAGCTAATACAGTGTGGCGTATAGCAGAATATAATATTGTTGTAGCATAAAACACATGACATCAAATATATTAAAAAGAATACTCATCATAAAATTTCAAGTTGTTACATGGTTTTTTTGAAATGATTTTTGAATGGATTTTAGCACTTCGAATGGGTGTTGACCACATGTCAGGTTCTTGTGAAATTTCATGTCTGGCTCTTTAAAGAAAAACGGTTATTTTAAAATATTTTTAGATGGATTAGAATTGGGGTGGTAATCCTTTTGGGTATAATTATCCTTTAATAAATTTAAATCATTTATATGCAATTAATTCCTATTCTTAGTTTTCTTTTAATTTATTTTGTATTTATCAAAACGGGGGTTAAATGTTCCTAAGGTGTGTGGATATGGGTTTCATTCATAGAAATGGGTGTGATGAATTAAACGTGTGTTTTATAAAAAACCTAGTTTAAGATCCAGAATATTCTATAAGGTAAAAACCATTTATTTTGGGTTTAATTCTTTATTTTTGACCTATTATGCAATTATAGTGAGTATATGTAGGAAATGAGGGTGTGTGGGGATTATATTGAGCCCGAAGGTCAGGTTCTTGGAAAAGGAAGATGGGTTGCATGGTTAGTACAAACATGCAACCCAGGCTGCATAGTTTGAGGAAATAGTGTGAAGTAATCTAGTGTACTACCCAGGTCCCCATAGTTTCAGGTAATAGTGAATGTAAATCTTCATGCACATGTGATACACCTAATGATTTATAGAAAAGGAAAAAAATCATGGTTTGCACATAGTTTCCCAAACAACATGCATGAACTATGTGAGGTGGGGGGGGGTTAGAGATAGTGAAATCCACACAGTTGGTGTATAGTTTGACCAACCATATCACCAAATTGTGAGATCCATTATTTTGAGATAAAGTGGCAATTTTATCGTATTACTTAAATAATTAAACCCTACCCCCTCCCCCCTCTATTTTCTATCTAGCCATGGACATCCTATCTTATCTCAGGTGAGCTCTTCAATCCTTCTTCAAGGCATCAATCCAATTCCTCTATCTAACATCTGATTCAAGATCTTTTCATCTCACTAGATCGGTATTGCTGAGTTCTTCATTCCACTTGTAGATTTCGTACTTTCTCTTCTCCCTGACTGAGTTATTTTGGTGTAGGATTTTATTCCCTATTTTCAGGGCATTCACCCATTCATTCATTATCTCCTAATATGAACCGAATTAGAGGTTGAGAGTAGACAAGTGATCCTCTTACAAGATTAGGAAGGTGTTCTATAAAATTTCCCATATTATATTTTTGTTTATAACTTTTTGTCGTTGTACCCCAAAATGGAATTTCATTATCATTCCTTCAATATAAGTTAAGATATGGGTTAGTTGTTATAAACATGTAGAGACATGCCTTTGACACATTTCATCATAGATAGAGGTTGTTTACCTCAACTCAAACCACCCATGGAGTGTGTTCTACCATTTTGATTATGTTTATTCCACCCATGGGGTGTGATAAGCTCACCTTATGTAAGTGATAATTGAATGAGTTATTAAAGTGAATTGTTAAAGGTGGTGAACACCATATATAACCTTTTCATTATAAATGGATGGTGTGAATTGGGTAATCCTTTCACTTTCACATGATTATGAATATATTAATGAAATGATTAAATAAATTTTTAATTAAATTGTAAATTAATTGGTTCGGAATCCTTGTAAATTTCTACTCCTTTGATACAATGATCATATTATAATGACATGAAAATTTATAATCTTTGGATCCTATTTACTAGACATATTGTAATTCCTTGTACATTTACACTCCTTGGATCTAGATTTATTAGATTATTAGTATGCCTTGGAAATGTTTAAACCTATGATCCAATGAACATATCAACATTCATTAGAAATTACTACTTCTAGAATCCTAGATACAATACACCCTTGGATACCTTTGAAGTTTCCACTCCTAGGATAAAATTTAACTAGTTTAATGGACTTTCTAGGATGCCTTGGACATTAATACTCCTTATATATGGCACTATAGGATCCCTTGGACATTTCCAATCCATGGATCCAATATACTTTTTATACTCACCTTATAAGATACCTTGTACATTTCTAGTCCTTGGATCCTATTTATTTCTTATACCAAACCTAATTGTCTACTTGGACAATACCACTCCATAGTCCCTAGCCCATGTAGTCCTACTACATGTTTAAATAGAGTAGGATGATGTTTATATGTGTCATCCTTTATAGATATATCTTTTTATTTATTTTCTTTATTGTAATTTGATTTCATAAAACTGAATAGCTAAACATGTACTTTTATTACTTGTATGCCTATTATATTTCTCCGCTACTTCATCTTATATTCATAGATAATATTTGTTATAGACATTGTGGGTGGTTTCATATAATATGTTGTCTCACAAAAATTTTCTAGTTGTTGTTGGGTACCCAAAAAAAATTTATTGATATAGGTACGGATAGGGGAAGGCACCCACTTACTTTTGATTTATTGATTTTTTCGTGGGTCAGTGGACAATAGAACATAATTTTGGCTCATGAAGCAATATGGGGATAGTTTCGTTTTGGTATTTTTGTACTTTTGATGCATATAATGTACCAGATTGCTGTTTTCTTATTTTACATGCCCTTATATAAAATTCTGTGATCACCATTGTATATGACACTATTGGATGAGTTTACTTGGTCATTTATATGAGGGATGTGTATTCTTATATTGGTCGGTTATTTTATATGCTTAATTTCTTGTTTAATATGATCATTATAATTATGATATACTCTAACATGGTTTCATCGTCTCCCCACAGACACACCCTAGGCCCTCGTCTCTAATCAAAAACCAATGGTGTATAGGGAGGTGTTCTTGAGGCCATGTGACCAACTGCAATTGGTTATCGTTGAGTGAACTATGTTTGGGATGTCACAAAGTGGGATAAGATATTTTTATTTATTTTCCTTTTCTTCCTTACTATTTTTGGATAGTAGAAAGGATTATTAAGAAGGTTTCATAATTTGGAAATGAGTTGTGCCTGAGAGTAGATAACCCATATATAGGATAGATCTATGTTTCCTGGGATTGGACATGTTGTTTTCGATTATGCCTATTATAGTTGATCTATTTCATAATTGGGTTACACACTTGATGTTTGATTTCCTACTTATTACATATTTTTAACTCAACATCTTATAGAGAGGGAATGTTTTATTATGCACCGTGATAGTAACTTTAGGAATTAAATGTCATGCATTATTATATGCCACATTTATTTACTAAGTGCATTGATTGCAGAAAGTTTGGGTGAATTTATTTGTTTCATCATAATATTATATTGACATATCATTTAGGGAATTAATAAATAACTGTATGGAACTAGATGTATTGAAAAATTTAATTTTTAAGGTGTATGGTCACATATAAATTGCATGTGGTGATCCATATAGTTCAATCCTTTTTTCCAATTTTTTATATAAATGAGAATAAATTTTATTTAGAATTGGAATCTAAAATGAATGTATTCCAATAAATAGGGACTCCAATAAAAATTTAAATGGTTTGTAATCTATAAATTTCAATTAACACTCTGTATACCAGATCCCATGACCTATAGTAGAAAACGTTTCTCTTACCTAACACTAGTTGTGGGTAGTAGGTAGTATCTCATGCTTTTATATGACTTATATGTTTCACAAACCTGGATTAGGAGCAGGAAGAGGGGTGTAATTCAGTATGAAGATGTCTTGTGCCTATTATGTTATATATATCTATGATCATGTTTTTATCAAACCCTGAATGAGGTTTGTGCTTAGAATTTATGGAGTTATGACACCATGATGACCACCAGTTGTGTGCTAGGAACGGTGGAACCAACCATGATCTTGAAGTGGTAGGATCTGGGCCACCTATATAACTTCCAATTGTTCCACTTTTAGCACCAAAAATTAAACCAAATATGGGTGATGATTCCTAGTTCTAAGATATTTTTCTATATTTCATTCATAGAGTACATGGACCACCACAGCCTTCCTCATCTATGGTAGAGTTGACGCGTGTATTCCCGAAACAAAATCCACCCACAATTTTATGGGATGGTGGATCCAAATATATAGAGTCATGGATGGAGTCCATGCTGCCAATTTTTCAGCTTATTGAGACTCCACCTGAGAGGAGGGTCAAGATCACAATGTATATGTTATGGGATTCTTCCAAGAGATGGTGGGATGTGATGAATCAGGTAAGATTTCATTAGGATGTGGCCTAGAGGGATTTTCAGATAGCGCTATATGGATATTTTTATCCTGATACATTGAAGGATGATAGATATAGAGAGTTTATACATCTGGAGTGTGGAATCCTATCAGTTATTCATGACTCTTCCCATTTTGTAGAGCTATATCATTTCGTACCTATTCTATTAGGTGAAATGTTATCAAAATCTTTGAGATTTGTGGATGGTATCTAATATGACCTCTGATCATCTGTGAAATTCATCCACTTTAATACCATATCAGAAATATTAAATCAACTGTTGATTACTAAGCATAACATTAGAGAGGTCGGGGGTGTAGAGTATGGTATATCAGCCTCTCAACCCAGAACTTCCATGTTCAAATCATGGAAGAGATTATTCTCGGTATATCATGAGGGGAATACCAACCATATCATGGGATATGGTAGTTCTATTCTTTGTTATCATTGTTGGAGGAAAGGATATATTAAGAGCTACTGTGATAGAGACCTAATCGAGTTCCAAGACTATGGAAGGATGTTTCATTTAGAATGGTTTTGTATAACATTTCTTATATCATATTGTGAGAGGGGGTATGTACTAAATATACATTCAAGATAATTGAAATTAGTATCTCATCAAGAAGGGAGCTAGATTGAAACTATCTAATTAGGATAAGGTGGTTATTGTGGCCATGCTAGAAGGACACCATAATCACAACGACAATAGAGTTTAGATTCCCAGGGTAGTTGGGCTATATCTCAAGGCATGATTTTAGGCCATATACATACAATTAAATCGATACCCGAGGAGTACAATGCTAAAAGTTATACAATAAGAGGCACTATTATAGTATCCTCTAAATTAGTATCTTTTCTTTTTGATCTTCATTCTTCTCATAGATTTATATTTTTACCTATTGTAGTGATCCTTGAGCCTAATGTTTAGTTTTAATATTGTGTGATGACACTTGATACTTCAATGGGGATTCAGATTGAGAGTTCACACCAGTTAAGGTTGTGTCCCATTTAGTTATGTGGGTTTCACATTGAATGGGACCTCTTTTTCCTCCAGAAGACAGGGTTTAACATCATTCATGTGATGGACTGGTTGTTTCCCTTTCATTTATTGATTGATTTCTATCACTAGAGGGTGAACTTCAAATTTCTAGAGAGTGTGGATTTTATTCAAAAATTTGAATGGGATGTCCAATCAAGCCTAACTGGACTCGAGATTCATGGGATGGGTTTGATGACAACCCAAATTAATAACTTCTTCATGGGTGATCTGGTAACACATCAGGAAGAATTCCCTCCACTAGATTAATATTTGTAGGATGTTTTCCCAAATGACATTTTGGGACTACATCCTACGGGAGAGGTAGAGTTCTCTATTGATATTCTACAAGTTGTTTCACTAGTATCCATTCCACCTTATAATATAGAAACTACTATGTTATAGTAGCTCCATTGGTAGCTAGATAACATGGATGAAAATGGATTTATATGACCAAATACTTTTTCATGGGGTTCACCAGTCCATTTCAAGACGATGTTGTATAAAACCCTTCATTTATGAATGGAGTACTGTCAGTTGAACTAGTTGATGGTTAAGATCTAGAAACTATTGACTTGATAGATGATCTATTCAACCAGCTATAAGGAGCTTGTGTGTTTTTCGAATATTTATTTGAGATCGGGTTATCAGCAAGTGTGTGTTTTACATTCTGACATACCTCATAAAACTTTTTATAGAGGTAGGGTCTATATGAGTATCAAGGGATTTTATTCAGTCTTTTGAACACACTAAAAGTTTTCATTACATTTATGAATTGGATTTTCCATCTATATTTGGATTCTTTTGTGGTGGTATTCAGGGACGATATCTTGGTGTATTATCCCACTTGACATGACGGTGCCAAAAAAATATGAGATCATATTAGATATAATACGATAGAATTATTTATATTCAATTCTCACAAAGTGACACTTTTGGATGGGTAAATTTCACTTCCATGGTCATATAATATCAGATATAGAAGTATTAGTTGGCCCTTAGAAGGCGAGAGTTGTAGTTTCCAGGTAAAATCTCTATAACATATTTTCTATATAGAGTTTCTTGGGGTAGATGAATATTATAGTCCCTTAATATAGGACTTATCACACATATAATCACCTCTTATGGGATTGACTAAGAAGGGTGTGATGTTATCAGGATCAGAATCTTGTGAGAGATCCTTTTAAAAGATAAAAGGTAGATTGAATTCAGTAGTGATCATGATTATTCTATATCCATGAAAGATTTATATGGTGTATTGTGATGTATTAGGTGTCGGTATATGAGTAGTTCTGATATATAAGGATATATTCATGGTGTATAAGTCTAATCTGTTAAGTCTGTATGGGAAGAACTACATGTTCCATGATCTCAAGTTAGTCTCTTTTGTTCATGCCTTTCATTGTTGGACACATTATTTAGAGGGAGATTATTTTGTGGTATGCATAGAACAAAAAATATTCAAGTAAATATTTTCATAGCATGACATGAATTTGAGTAAATGAAGGTTGTTTTTGACTTTGAGTTGCTTATATTCCTAGAAAGGGAAACACAGTTGCCAATGCATTGATCTAGAGGACTTATGTAATAGTAATAGGGAGGCCAATAGCGAGTGGAAGCTTATTTCCTTGTGTTCAAAGATACATTTGGAAGTGAAGGATAGTATTGTGCATACTTATATTTAATCTTTATCAGTAACTTCTTCTATTATGAATAGTTTTAGGATGACAAAACTATCAAATTTTGAGGGCTTCGTCCTACGGGAGAGCATGGTTGGTTATGAACCACCTCCGGGATAGATCATTGATGGGGATGAGTTCTTGTGCATACAAGAATGTTTTTTGGGTGTCTACTGACCTCTAGAAGGTGTTTATGTTCGAGTTCCATACCTCTATATGGTTTTTAAAATATATTTTTTCCAAGATGTATAATGACTTACACAATAAATATTGGTGGATAGGGATGAAGTGGAAAAATAACTGGGTTCATTACTTGGTGTGACACCTATCCTAAGGTGAAGGAAGAATACTAGTGAACAATGCGAATTTAATAGATTTTATTATTCTTGAGTTAAAATGAGATAATATCACCATGGATTTCATGGCATGACTTTTTACATTACATAGGGGCAGCGATGTGGTATGGGTGATCGTACACAAGTTGACAAAGGTAACTAATTTTATATGTATTCAAAATAAACTATCAGTGTATTAGCTCAAGAGGATCCATATTCATGAGATCTATGCTTTCATGGTGTTCCAAATTCAACTATATCATACATAGATACATGATTCATTTCACAGTTCTAGATATGATTGTTGAGAGCACTGGGTTAACAGGTACATCTTAATACAACTTATAACCCATAGATTGACGGTCAGTATAAGTGTATGAAACATTTATCAAAGGACATGATCTGAGAATTATTCCTTGATTTCATTTGTTTTTGGGAGAAACAATTACCTCTTAATATGTTCTCATATAATAACAGCTTTTAGATGACCAAATACATGGTTCCTTATGAGGATCATTACAGTAGGTCATGTCGTTCAACCCTATACAAGTTAGAGATAGGAGAGGCAGTGCAGTTGGGTCCTCATCTTATTTATGAGACTCTTGATTAAATTAATATTATCAGGATAAATATGTTTATAGCTTAGTCTGGAGAAAATTTATACACCTATCATTTCCGTTTAACGCGAGAGTTAAAGGTGGGGAGTTGGGTTTTCTTGCGATTTTCACCAAGATTGGGGCATAAAAGGAATCAAAAACAAGGGAATATATCACCTCATTATGTTGTTCCTATTTAATATTTTGAAGAGATTTGCACTATTATCCTATTTTTTCTAGTAACCATAGAGGCATTGAGCCATTCACAATGTCTTCCACGTATCCCAGCTTCACCACTATCATTCTTTCCAGTCACATATTCTTCATCCCGATGAGATTAAATTGAATGTAGATGAATCCTTTGAGAAGCATACTATCCGTATTGTTGATCATGGAATGAAGGTAATCTGAGTATGGTTAGTTCCTCTTATACATGTGCTATTGTAGCATGGTCGTGTACGTGGTGAAACTCAGGAGTGCAAGGCCAACACATGTGCCCAGTGATTTGAGTAATTTTCAAATGATGATTGGCCACCCTTGTAAGTGACATTCAAGGAAAAATTTCATTAAGGGTGGTAATTGTAATATCATTACTTTTCTATGAGGTACTAAATCTTTTATTTCTATTGTAATTATTTGTTTTTGACCTATTATGGATGGATAGTGAGGATATAGATGAAATGAGGGTGTACCGGGATTTTTTGAAGCCCAGAGCATTGGTTTTTTAAAAAAGGCATCTGGGATTCATGGTTAGTATGAACTTTGCAACCTATGCCAAACAATATGAGGAAATCATGTGAGGTAGTCTAGTTCACATATTAGGGTCACACAGTTTGAAGAAACCCTTGAAGTTATGTAGCATTCCCATGAGATCCATCTATAGTTTTTAGAAGAGTAAAAAATCTAGGTCTGTGCACAATTTACCAAACCGTGCACATGAACCTTATAAGGGGGATTTGGAGACAGTGAATGGTGAACTGTTATCACATTGTTTGGAATATTTTGTGTCCAAATCATATGAACATATATTTTTATGGAAAGGACCTTTTTTACCATATTTGATAAATAATGAAACCCTTAACTTCATTTTTATATTTTCTCCAGCCATGGCTAGCCTCTCTTCTCTCTAGTGAGCACCTCAAGACTTCTCTTTAGTTTTATCTGATTCCTCCATGCGATATGGATTTCAAGTTCCATTTGTCTCATTGGATCCACAATGGTGAGTTATTCATTCCAATTTCACAATCCACCTTTTCTCTTCTCCTTGATAGATTTATTTTTGGTAGTATCTTATGCCCTATTTCCAAGGGGTCCATTCATTCATCTATTTTCTACTAATGGGGATTAAATAAGAGGTTGAGCCTGGATGAGTGCTCCTCTATGAAGATAAGGTATGAGGTTTATACCATATCTCACAATCTCTCACTGTTTATTGATTGTTTCTACTATGATACAAGATGGACATTTTGGGTGATGCCTTCTAAATTAATTTAACTAAGGGTTGATTGATAAAAACATTTTGAGACATGCAGTTGACACCTTTCATCAATGTTGGAGGTTTTTGACTTCAACCCAAATCACCCAAGGGATGGTTCTTAAAATTTTTATCGCATTTATTCCACCCTTAGGGTGCGATATGATCATCATGTATAATTGATAATTGAATGAGGTTTTAAAGTAAATAGATAAATTTAGTAGAGAAATTATTTCACTTTTCATTATAAATGATATGTATGAATTGGGTAATCCATTGGATTACATATTTTTATAAATGGATTAAATAATTGATTAAATAAATGGTTAATTAAATGTTAAATGAATTGGTTATGATTACATGTATATTTCTTCTCCTTAGATAAAATTTGGATGCCTCGGATATTTCTACACCATAGACCCTGTTGACATGTCATTCTAGGATGTCCTAAAATTTTCTACTCCTTGGATGCATATTAATCAAATTATTTGGATTCCTTGGAAATTTATACTCCTTGGATCTGAAAAACATATCATGATTCCTTTGGAACTACTAATCCTTAGATCGTGGATACATGACATAGTTGGATTCATGGGAAATTTCTACTCCAAGGATATAGTTAAACTAGTATAATGAACGTGTTAGGATTCTATAGACATTACAACTCATTGGATTCAAACTATTCTGATCACTTGGGAATTTATATTCCCTGAATCATGTTTAAATATTACACTCATCTTATAGTATTCCTTGTAAATTTACACTCCTTGGAACCTGTGTGTTTTTTGTACTAAGCTTATTGGTTTCCTTAGACATTACCACTCCTTGGACCCTAACCCAAGTATGCTTAAAAATGTGTTATAGGACATATACTGATGTTGATACATGTTATGATTTTTAGATAGCTCTCAATATTTAGTTTTTTTTCACAGTGACAGTTGATAAATTGGATAGATTCACTTCTACTTTTATTACTTGTGCACCTATTATATCTGTACACTTCTTCATTTTATATTCACATACAATATTTTTTATAGACACCACTAGTGGTGGTCTACTGATAGTTATCTCACTCCCTATTCGGTCCATCGTTGTGTACCTAGATGGACTTCATGGATGCATGTAGGGATTGGGGAAAGTGGCCACTTTATAATGCTTGATTAATTTTTCAAAGCATCATGGGGGAATGTGACTAGGCTATGGGATCATAATGAAATATGGGGATAGTTAACTTTTGTTTTTCTTTGAAATTTTGATACATATACTATATTGGATGCCTATTTCTTATATAAAAATGTTCTATTAGTTTACTTGTTCATTTATTCGATGGTTTTTTATCCATACACTACTCAGTTATTTTATATGCTTACAATATTTTTGAATATGATTATTATTATTATACTATACTCTAACATGAGGAAAAGTTCTCCCTATAGAAACACCCTAGGACCTTGCTACTAGTTAGTAGCCTCCAGTATACGAGGAGACATGCTTAAGACCATGTGGACAAATAGATTCAGTTACTATAAATTCAACCATGTCTAGAATGTCAAAAATATAAGTTTGGGCCTCATTTTAAATATTTTATAATGTCGGGCCCTGTGGATACCTATATTTCTTTCCTAGTGGAAATTCATGTTTTGTAAATGTGTTCATGGAATTAATTCTTTTAAAATGATAATGTTTCGTATTTATAAAGTGCTTATTTTTTTTGAGGAAATTGGTGGATATAGAAATGGTTTTCTAAATCTTTATTTGGTACAAGGATTTAAAGTGGTGTTTTAAAATTAGGTTTCAAGGGTGTTTGGTGTTGACAAACTCTATTCTAAAGTGGTGTGCCTTATAAAATGATTTTGGGAAATGGTTGGGTTTCAAGTGGACATTCACCTTTTTATAGGCTTAGTTTTGAAGTGGTATCTGAAATGATATTTCAAAGGACATTAACAATTCGGTGTGTGGATCAGAATCATAATTATTGTGTTATAATGGTTCGTTCGACACTTGAAAATTGTTTTATAAATGTGTAAATCCATATTTAAGATCCATTTAATTAATTTTCCAGCTATAGCTTGTGACCCCATATAGAATTATTATTTTTGAAATGAACTTTCTTATTCATATTTGTGGATTTATGTATGTGGATACTATATGTGAGGGTGTGGGATGTTAGACATGAGTAAATGTTTTTTCCTTATGTGTTAATTTTGGAATTCATATTCACTCACCACACTTTTATGTTATTCATGGGAACCCATGCACTATGTGGGGGGAATATTCTTATGTTATACTAGTTGGTTCACATACTACTAATGGACCTTTAGTTGGGTTAGTCAATAGTTCTAAGAGTGTTGTCCAATTGTAATGGGGCTTGTGTGAGGTATTTGTATGGATGGTGGTTCAAATTCAACATATATTAGAAATTAGACAATGAGAAAAAAAATAATAAATTCAGATGCATCTCATGTTAGTGAACAAAGAAAGATCCTATAGAACATTTGATTTCTTTTTTGCTTATTGAAATTAAGAGTTTGGATTTAGTATTAAATTGTATCCCCTTATCTGGATTGATTTCATTGACACCATTTCTAGGTTGTGTCTACTTAATGACTTAGTGCCTCTGTCTTGTGTATCCATCACCTTATGTGTTTTTTGGTTTAATTGGAAATATGTTGATTTATCTTGGTTTGAGTGTATTATATGAAAAATGAATTTTCTTTTCTTATTTCTTTAATAATTTCAAAGAAATAATTTTTCATTGAAATTGGTTATGGAAATGGGATTATCCTAAGATGTTTACAAAAATGAAAAAATGTGTTTTAGTTTGTTTGTAATTGATTTAAATTACCTATTCTGTTAACTTGAAAATATTTATAAAAAAGTTCATGGATTAAAAATATTTATTTTAGAAGTTTAAACAACATTGTGTTCATTTTAGAAAAATGGATGGATATTTGAAAATGTTTTTGTGAATATTTATTAGGATTATTTTATAAATCATGTGAAAAAATATTTTATAAATTATGTTTAAAATATAATTTTATAAACTATTAAACTAATGTATTTCCCTAGTTTTAGAGAGTTGTGACATATTGGGAATGTTTATGATCATGCTTATATATAATATTAGTTGTAGGTTCTTGGTTCTGCCTCAGCCTACTCTTTGATCATTATTTTATCTTGGGATTTGAGGAGTGTTTTCTATTTTATTGTATCTTCTAGTCTGGCCCTTTTACTACCCTCAACGAATAGAGAGTGTATATATATGTTGGTGGAAAAAGAAAAAGCATCCAGTGGCTGCTTTTTGGAGGTTGTGCAATATTGTGGAGGGGGACTAGGTGGTGAGTAGAGGGATTGTTTATTTACATTCCTTTACAAATTTATTATGCATTATTTGATTATATATGAATATTTCATTTATCATGTATGTTCAGTATATATATATTTCATGCTATTTTTTTTAGATTTATGTAATTTTCATAACTTTGATTATTGAGAGAAATCATTCCCAAGTGTGTTCCTTTGATACCTAGACACTAGTTTTCATCCTGTGATGATCAAGAACACAATTTAAACGAGTGGAGTTCTTAATCGAGTGTCTATTAAATGAAAATCCTAATCCAGTTCCTTATAAATTGTATGAGATAATGTTATGTTCTGGGTACCTAGACTCATTTACTTGTATCCCTCTATTATTTGGGGTTTCTAAGTAATATCGAGTTGGATTTGTTTCTGGAACTCGAGTTGTAAGTGTGGGAAAAGTTTATATAGCTATTTTCTTCCTTAATCATTGAGTTTACAAGGGAAGTGAGTTTGAATTTTTAATTTATAATTTTATTGGATTTATAGTGAAGTCTGTATTATCCCTTATTTTCATAGACTGAGTTACCCTGTGGGTTCGGTTGGATTTGTGAATGTGGAAGAAATACGGATTAATGGCTAGAGGTCATGATTTATGGACAAATAAATTGGATAGTAAAGAAAAACTCAATATAGAAATCTTATAAGTATTTATTCTTGATTATAATATTGTTCATTACACCATGTGGTTGAGTTGGGAATGCTTCGACATCCAATCTGGTTTCTTTTATACTTCCCTTGAGATATCCCGAATCGAGAGGGACGAGTCAAGTTAGGTAAAGTTATATATGGATATTATAAGTTTATAATTGTAGTGTTGCTTCTATTTTGTGATTGTTATGTAAAAATAGGATTTTTTGAAAATGGATTATTTTATGAAAAATGATTTTAGTTTGAAAAGAATCATTCAATCTTGTTTATAAAATAAAAGAGGTCTTCTAAAAATGTATTTGGATTTTTATAAAAATTGGTGGATTTAAATATAGAATATATTCAATTTTTTAGTTTTAAAATATATTTTCATTATTATTATAAAGGTATTTGGAAAGCATTGGGAGAATTTTAAATGTGATTTTTTTAATATAATAAAATTGAATTGGTAAACATTTTTGAAATTTTTTATGGAATGGGATTTGAGAATATCAAGTGCATTACTTGTTTTATAAAAATAATTGGTTGTTTTATAATTGGGTGAAAGAGTTTTTTAATTCCGTTGTGGAATTGGGGTTTTTAAAAGATATGACATGTTTTTTCTAAGAAGTTGGGTGTTTTTAAAAGGCGGATTGTTTTTGAAAAATGGATTTATTTCTTAAAAATGTGGTGGTGTTTTAAGAAATGGGTTTTTTTTCATGTAATTTTACTTGTTTTCATGGTGTTTTTTAACTTTTACTTCTATATGGGGTATTACTCTTTAATTTTATATGGTAAGAAAGACTTATTTGGGTCTATGCTTTATTTTTTATAAATTTACCACTTGGAGTGGTCTATGTAAAGTTTAAGTTTATTCATTTAAGGGGTGTTCTTCCCCTAGAATTTTTGTCTCTTTAATAGACTCTACGAGGATTGGAAAGAGTTGTATTTATTTTGGTAAGAGTTATCTAATTTCATTTTATATTAGAGACAAGGTTATGTCAACCATGGATAGTCACTTGGATAACATAATGAGGATTTGTTCACTTTATATCTTGAGTATAACTATGATCTTGGAATTTTGGTTTTTTTGACGATTCAAGCTTAATGGGACTAGACACTCAAAGACTTGATGTATATTTTTTATTTGATCATTCCATTTCTCTTTTGTTAGTGAGTTGGGATCATAAATCAATTTGTTTCCTTTATACTTTTTTTGAGTGGTTATTGTTTTAATGTGTTTATTCCTCTTGTTCTTTGTGCCTTTTTCGGATACCTCTGGTGATGTTGGACTTGTGGAGAAGGCATTTCATCGGTTATGATTCATTTCATTGATGTGTGATGACCTTGTGGGAGTGATTTCGGTGTCTAGGACTGGTATAGAACCTATTATGATTATACAATGATTAGTGTATGGCCAGATCTTATTATGTACACCATTGGAGGATAAACATAGTTTTATGCCTTAATTAATGTCATTTTATATCAATTTTTTATCCAATTTATGGATCATTTAATTTCATTAATTGAGTCATATGTATAATCACTTATTTTTGTTTTCAAAGAGATATGATGGTTTTGGTAACTTGTCCTCATGGCCTATGGTGATTTTGGATGTTTCAGTTTTTGTTTATTTTGAATAAAAATTCTTGGAACATGGATTATCCTTGGGTTTGAGAAATTATTGGGTCCTGGTGATGATCCCATTGTATGAGTGGTCATTTGGTTCTTCACCATATATATCAATTATGAATGGTGGGGAAACCTCAGTTCAATATCACTTTATAGTTTCTTATTATATACTCATGATTGATTCCTTTTTTAAGGTTGTTATCTTTTCTTGATGTATTTTTCTGTATATTTAGTAGATAAATCATATTTCAGGTTTATGTGGTCATAGTATATCTTCATATTTCCCTAAACCTATTCAATTTTTGAAAGGAGTGACAAGATTTACTCTTTTATATTACCATTACCTTGACTAGGGACTTTCTAAGGGTAGAATGTGGCCTGATCCAGAAAATTATGACACCCTATTTTCACTAATATTTTTAATATATATTATTTTAAATTAAATTTTTAGCTAATAAGTACTTATACATTTCATAATAAGGATTTTTAATTTTTAAGAATTTATGTACTGTACAAGGGTGGCACATGGTTAGAAGTAACCATGAAATAACAATGTGAGGGGTCCTATTAATGAGACAATTCCATTTGGGACAATTTTATAAATTATATGGTGTTTTTGAGAAAACTATTTGCACTATGTTGGGTTTCCTAGTGGGGGTAGTACAATTAGTAAACTTTTTGGTAAATAGTGAACCTAAACTATTCAATTTACATAAGGTCCTAATTTTTTTATTTTTTATAAAATTTACCCCCAAAAAATTAAAATAACTCCCTCACTCCCCTATTATGCTGAAGTAGGTTACACATAGGGAGGATCCCTCATTCTGTCATCACCTCATCCCCTTATATACTCTATTTTTTTATGTTTCATCATATTTCTCATTAGATCTCCCTACGTATAGGTTTATCCCCCTCTATTAACCTATTTTCCTTCAATTTCACTATCCCCATCACCCCTTTTAGTATATCTGAACCCTATATTAGGTTATTTGACATGATTTTTTTGATTCCCTCGTGGATAGGGTATTTGATGGGTATTTTGGGTTACCTCATTTCTTTTTTGTACATATACCACTAAATGTGGTGTGTTTCAGAATATTTAGGCTCGCTCACCATCAATTTAATGTAGGTGTTTCTCTTAAACGTCTTTATAATTAATATTATAAATTGATTATATTATTTTAAGTTTTTTTTTATGATTTTAAAATCTTATTTTATTTCATGGTATACATGAAATGGGTTTTAATTGATTTTATCACTTGGAATGGGCCACAGATGCAAGCAAAGTTGTTGTGAAATTCCCCATGTGGATCTCAAAAAATATTTCTAGTAATTTAAAATTTTCCTATGAATTTAAATGGTTTAGGAAACCTTGTTTTTAATTTGGATTTATGAAATTTGAAGACATTTAATGGAATTAAGTATCATGTTATGTGTTCTTTGTAATGCATGTTTGGATTTCTCAAAATGGAGTTTTAATTCTTCTTATTGCATGTGGATGCTAGTTTCATCCATAGAATCGGTTTGTGTTCATATGAAGGATTATTTTTTAAAAAACCTCGAGTACTAACCCTCATTTTACATGTTTAAGTGCATTGAACATTGTGGTCTCCAAAAGTGTTTTCAAAATGGTAATTTTAGTTAAAAATGTGTTTATTGAATCCTTAATTCTAAAATAAAACTATATTATATTTTGGATAACTTTTTTATAGAAATTTATAGATTTTGAAATGGGTTTTTAAAAGTGTTTTTGGGAAAATTATTTCAAGTGGGTTTTGAAACTAGTATTCAAGTGTGTGTGGCATAGAGAACCTCCTTTCTAATGAGGTGTTTGTTTTTAAAGTGGATTTTGTGAAATGGTTGGGTTTTAAGTGTAATTTCACTATGTTTTGAAAGATTTTTTTTGAAGTGGTAATTGAAATGATATTTCAAATGACTTTCTGAATTAGGTGTTTGTCTCAATACCTTGAACAATGTGTTTTTTATTATTCTTTAGAACATTAAAATGTTTCTTTAATATGTGAAGAAATATTTGATCCCTATTTGATTACTTTTCCTTTATGGCATATCACCCCATGGGGGGTTATTTATATTAACATCCATTTTTTTATTCTCAATCATGATTTTATGATGCGGGATGAAATATTTGAGGGTTTTGGAGGTGATGCATTATTAATTACTTATAACTTGTGTATTAGTCTTGGATAGCATAATCACTCACCTCACTTTTTTATTATACATTGGAACCCAAGTAATAAGTGGGAGGTCAATTATTATGTTACAATAGTTTTTTCACACATTACTAGGGGCCCTCCAGCCGTGTTAGGAATAAAGGTAATGAGGGGTGTGTGATTGCAATAAGGATTGTGCGGGATAGTCAGATGATGTTTTGGACTCAACATATGTTGATGGTCAGTCCATGAGAGAAAAATTAATAATTTCATATTTTTCTCACATTAGTGTCCTCAGATAGATCCCATGACACATTCAATTTCTTGGTTGTTTATTGACATTAGGGGTATTGATCTAGTATTTGATTTTATCCCCCAATATCGATTGATTTTATGTGAACCATTTATTAGTTGGATCTCTATGATGACTTAGTGTCTTTGGGTGGTGTATACATCACCTTGTGTGGGGTTTGGTTTACATTAAAATTGATTGATTTATAATGGTTTTAAATTTGGACTTGATAAATGAGGATGGTTTAGTTATTTCATTAAGAGTTTTAATGAAATGAATTTTCCTAGACATTGGTTATGAGATGGGATTTTCATGAGATGTTTGTAAAAGAGTAAAAAGTTATTTTGGTTTTTTTTCCATTGGTTTAAAGGAAATATTCCCTTATATTTAAAATAATATTTTTATAAGTCTTGGTATAAAAATATTGATTTCAAATGTCTAAACATCCTTGGTTTTTATTTTATAATATAAGATAGTTGTTTTGTGAATGTGTCATGTTTCGTAGTTATTTTATAAATCATGTGAAAAAATATTTTATATATTATGTTTAAACTATAATTTTATAAAGGTTTTTACTAATATATCTTTATAGTATCAATAGTTGGTGGCCTACTAGGAATTTGTATTATCGCGTCAATATGTCTTACCATTTTCTGGTTCTTGGGTCCACCTTGGACCACCCTTTTGAGTGTTGATTGTCTAAGAATCTATAGTGAGTTGTAAATTTTTTTCATCACTCAAATAGGACAATTTAGTATTTTCTACTAATATAGGGTAGTGATGTCTACTATTGGATGAATCCAATAGATTTTGTGGTGGATTTTTGTGAATATGTGAATTGTAAGGGATAACAACTTGGGGTGTGTAGAGGGATTGTTTTGTTTACTTTCCTTTACTCATTTATTATCCATTGCTTTTTTATATTTTAATATTTTATTTTTGGTGTGTATGTACGATATTTATATGGTTCATGAAAAGTTTTATTTATAATGTTTTTGTTATTGTAATAATTATTATGGGGTGAAACCATTCCCAAGTGTATTGTTATGATGGCCAGACATTAGTTTCCAGACCTTGGGGATCAAGAATAGTATTTAGGATAGTGGAAGGTTCATCTGTGTATTCGTCATATGGATGGCCTAGGACAGGTTTTGATAATGCAGCTATAGTGTAGGATACTTATAGGGTAACTTTTTATAGGGTAAGTGGATATAAGGAAACATATTATAAAGTAACTTGATATAATATAATTTATTGTGGAGTAATTTATTGTTTGGTAACTTGATATAGGGTATGTTTTTGTAAGGTGACCTTCTGTAGGGTGTTCTATTATTGTTTTATAGACCCTTAAGTGAGGATATGAGAGACAAGTGAATAATTAATGAAAATAAAAGGATAATAAGAAATAAAATTAATAAAAACTAAGGAAAATAACAATACTTAATGGACAATATTCATATTGACATGCACTATTGATAACAAAAATAATGACACACCAAAGACACTTTAACATCACTTAACTATATGAAATGATGTAATACATAACCTATGAAAATATTGAATGATTGTAATTATAAAAATAATTATTTTATAAAACCACCTAAAATTTCTACTTCACAAAACAAATTAATCTTTTCATATAAATACTTTTGAATTAACCACTAGATTACATCAATGGTGTTGATTGTTCAATTATTTCCTTAAACTACTCGGGAAACATGTGATAATATAGACTTCCTAGACACATAATCCAATCCTCAGTTTAGGTGACCATTCACGGGGACAATCCATCTGATTTCTAATATGGGTCAATTTTGGTCTCCCACTTTATCTCTACCTAGTCATGTCTGGTAGAAGAATATGTGCATCAATTTATATAAAGATGTTCTAGTACTCACTGATAGGAATAAAATGAAAATTTTAGTAGTTATTAATACACAACATTTGACACACTGGATCAACTAAGTACTCCTAAGATAAGTATATAGAACTTCATGATGCAATCACATGTGTACAAGGATATCGTAATACTTGAAATTTGTTGCAATCATAATAATGCTACTCCAATAAAATGATTATCACATGACCACTTATACTATTAAAAGAATCAAGACACTTATTGAACTCAAATATATGCACAAAATGGTCAAATTAACAGACATCATATGTCAAAGCCTCTTGAAGAACCCATTCAATCTTGTATTTGAAATGGTGACAAAATCACATCCATCTATTCAGACCAACTTTTCTCTGCATTCATATTTTTTGAAAATACTTCACTAGAAAATTAAATTTCATTGATACTAAACTAGTAAATAAAATATGAAATGTTATAACAACATTATATATTAATTTTATAGCTTTTTATTAATAGTATCTAAAGATATTACTCACTCCAATTCTGGTTGTGTAAATAATTTATATCCTGTTAGTCTTTCTTAGGGAAAAGTCACCCGATCTCCATAAAATATTTCCAAAGTTCTTTACAACTATAAAATGTTCTCACACTAAATAAATATAAAAAAACATTATTAAGAAGAATGATTATAATTACCATATAATCTGATTTTCATAATTAGTTATGGTGGGTAGCGTTCAAACACCCTTAAAGTCCCCATTAAAGAATTCCATGGTGGTATTGTTCATATGTCCATATCTCCTCATATAATTGTATTATTTGGACTATTTATCTATTTTAATTTGAGTCATGTAGTCATATAATTCATTATTAGATCTCAAAATACCTTTGAAAATCTCCTCCATCATTTTTTCTTTAGGATCATATGCTAACAAATGACAATAAATAAGAACCCATATGATAGTAACTATTATGAAGATTTCTGTCAATCAAAAAGAATAAACATACCAAAATTTATGATTTATTTATTCATGAACTCATCATAAAACATCTTACGCATAAATATGAAATGTGTCCTATAAAATATCGATGATAAAAATGGGTTGATCTTCATAAAATAAGTTGATACTATATTGATTCCTCAATCGATCAATACTGATTAGAAAACAAACAAATTATTTTCAAATCCATTGAAAAATCTTTATGCAAATCCGAAAACCAACTATAAGATGTGTATTTCTCCTTAGAAACAATATAAAATGAAAATTGTACAGTGGAATAATTAACATCCTTTGTAGAAACAATTAATAATTTCATGGTATACTTTCCCTGTAGAAATGTTCAATAAATCTAAATACAGATTTTTGAAATTTCTAAAACTATCCATTCATTGTAAAAATTTCCAATATATTCAATCATAGACAACCTTTAACTGATGAATTTTTCTTATTGGATAAAATATTAAAAGTATGTAATTGAAAGATAACATTATTTATGGGGTTTGTAATCCCCATAAGTTGTTTTAATATTTGATAAATGTCATTCTAGTGACCATAAAACTTTTTAATAACATTTTATCATGTAGAACATGGATTTTTTTTAAGAAATATTGAATATTAAAATCACTTTGATTATCTCCACCAAAAAAACTAGATGAACATCTTAACAAGACATTATTATTTCAACAATAATAGTTTAAATAATCTCAACATCTATGACTGAGTGATCTTGTGATATGATTGTATTCACACATGTTTACAGTGTAAATCTAATGATGCACCAATAGTGGATATTTTTATCAATTGTGTCTCATAAAACACATCGGGTAGTTTGAATCAAAATTTTCACATCAAATTATATAACGAGCTCTCTTTAACTCTTATATTCTATAACTATGATGTCCCTAAATATGATACTATTTTATCATAGTCTCTATTTCTTTATTACTATCGAATTATCTATTAATATATAATTCCCAATCATATAACACTTGATTCATTCCACAAATAATTCCTAGAAATTTTGTAATGGGTGTATGAATTGACCAATAAAATTATTGTAAGGGTGTCATACTTTAAAATGACCAAGATGAAATTGGTGGTGGATGATTCATTGTTTTGTTTGATGTCACAATGATGGGGTAAAAATGTTCAAAGGAGATTTTTTCTAATTCCACAACCTCATCATATTATTTTTGTTATGAAATATCATCTTCATTAACATTTTTATCAATCAAATCTACATTATGTGGAGAATCATCCTTTAAATAATTTACTTTCTCTATGATATTTCATAACATGAGGATACGAAATTGTATTTTAAGGTGGAGATGGACCAAATTAAACTACCGATAGATCAACATATGATTTCTTATAATGAGGATATGGAACTATATACTAAAAATCAGACGGACCAATTTCCAATGGGGATGGAACTTATTCAATAATCGATATAGTAACATAAAACTCCATAAATTGATCTTCTAATTGGTAATTAACTAGTGAAAATATGTTTTCCATTCCTTCTCATCGGTAATTTTATATGATACATTCCACAACCAATCTTTATATTATAGATGTTTGTATGTGGTGGACTGTATCACTTAGATAAGTTTGAGTTTTAACCATCATTGATTTTTCTCTAAAATGACTCCAAAGATGTATAATCCCCAAGAATTACAACACGTTTTGGTTCCATACTATAACTAAATCATTGTCCATTGAGAATTATTTTAATAGTACAATAAATATATAGCAATATCTATGTATATATAATAATAATCAGTTACTAATTTTATCTAATCAAATAAAAATAATATGATTTGAAAATATTTTAAAATTTTATTTTATTTATGGGTATTTTAACAAACAGTATGTAATTTTATTACTTAGTTTAGTTGGGGGGGGGGGGGGTAAATACTTGACATCCCAAATTAGATGACCCTAAATCGATATTATAGATTATAATGTGTGTGTTAATCATCTAAGGGAAATCCATAGATATTGTCAAACCTAGTGTATATTTAGGCCTCCTTATCGCACACCATGTGAATATTGAGTTAATATCCAACGAACCTTTGTTATGTATTTTACCCCAAGATGCATATATTTCAAAACCTCCATACACTTCATTGTATCTGGATAAGGATGTGATTTCTAGAAAACCACACACCCTTTACCAAAATTTTAAGTTGTTTTTCTATTTTAAGACATATACCTAAGGTTTTCACTATATTTTTTTGGTCCTAAATTCTATATAAGCCAATAGATCATTATTTTAATTCACAAAGTCCTAGTTAATCATCCAAGGGGGTATCCCCAATGAGTGTTAAACGTAGCGTAACATTAGGAACCCTTTTCATTCATTGAGTGAAAATTGAGTTAATACCCAACCAAACCTTTTTAGGGTTGTTTCCCTTAGTTGAATCGATACCAAAGATGGAATCCCCTGGTTTATATCTAGGCCAGTATGTAATTTCTAGGAAACCACACCCTCTTTACCTTAAAAAATTTTTAGGATGTTTCCCAATTTTTAGCCTTATCTCATTTTTTTACTAATACTTTCTAGTCTTAATATCCTTAATTAATCAATACATTCCATGATACCAACTATAATGAATATCCTTTTCCATACATGATAATTAGATAATTTTTATGAAAAATTACATATTCATAATTTAATGTAGAATCAAAAGGAATCAATTTAATAATATTAATCATGAAATTCAATAATAAAACATTTACAAGTATCAAATAAAACATTTTAATAATAATTGAATAATTAAACTAAAAATTAAACATGAAAATTTATGTAACATGTAATTCAATTTTAATAGATTATTATAACATAGGATAATAATTTATTACTAATGTTACTGTTAAGTTTGTTGTTAAATATTAACCATAAAATTTATTCATACATGGAACATAATAATACATCATTACTAATAATAAACATACAATTCAATAATATTCTAAAAAGTAAAAATGTATATTATTAAAATTCTAAAAAACCCATTATTTTAATATTACACTAATAAATAAATAAGAAAATTTTTAATTCATTAAAATTGAAAATAATTAAACATGAAAATTATTAAAATTCTATAATTAAAATTGAATCTTAAAAACATATATAATAAAAACCTTAAACTATTAACTACCAAATTAAAACATTATATTAATGATTAAGTAAACTTAAATAAAAAAAGAATACCAAAAAATGTTAAAGATAAAATAAACACGAATCACCAAAGGATCACCCTAAAGAAACTTGCGATTGAGAGAAGTGAAAAATAATAATGGAGTGTGTGACACCCCTTTTTATGTTAAATACTTGTTTTACACTATATGTTTTAGTTTTTTGACATTGATATTGGGTCAATGGATGTTTTTCGAGGTGTAATGAGAGTGAAAGCTAGCATCTGGCTATAAAAGTCATTTCACAACGTGAATGACTATACACGATGCGAACTATTTCTTGGTATATTTTTATGAGAGTCTCGTATATTATATTCATTAAATTAATGATATTCATGTCTTGATTGGGTTTCATGACTTATAATTTATCGGTGATTTAAATTTCCTCATATGTGGACATCGATGATTTCATAGGGTGAATACTTATTTCACATCGTGAATGAGGCCTAGACCAAGTGACATTATAATTATAGCATCATTTGTACTAATTAAGCTTTCCAAATTTTCCCTTGAATTCCTTTATTGTTGTAGGTGATTTTATTTATCTTACTCCCTCTAGAGATCGATTCTATGAAGTCTTCCATAAACATACCTTGGGAATCAAATGTAATGATTTTGTTTTATTTTCTCCGAAGTAATCCCCTTATTTTCCTTTAGAGAAACTCTAAAATGAGGATTTAATGCATAAATCTATAGGTTAGGTAATTTTTTTATTAATCATAATTAATATTAATTAAATTAATGGAAAATAGATCTCAAATATGTGAATCTTGTAATGATTCTTTGTGTTGAACACATATGATGTATGTGGCTTCTCCCCTATTCCCATTCCATTAGAATATGGAGGATTTATATTTATAAATAAATTCATGTTGTTTTCAGGGAAAAAAATCATGTCAAATATCTATAAGATTCGGATTGGTTGATATTAAATTTTGGTTAGTGGGTGATGCCACCAGGAGTTTTGTAAAATTATTTAATAGTTTAAATTCAAACAAGAAGGTTTTTGGTTTATGAAATTTGCATGGACATGGTGGGTTGTGGGTGTGCATTTATATTCACATAGGAAGGTCCATGTTCAGTTGGACATATTCGAGGTTCAATTTGAGGCTCAATGGATATTACTACCAAGTGGCTACTTATTTCTAGAAGGACATGTACTAAACAGTAGTTAGACTGACCTATAGCACTGCTTCGTCATACGATTCATCAGTTTGGGAATTGCATGGGTGCGTGGGTTCATTCTATAATGGAATAAATTGTGTGAATTTTTCATAAGTCTTTATATATTAACTTGGATTGGATTTTATTTTTCATCATATTTTATATTAAATTGTGATCGATTTTTTTCTAATTTTATTGGAATTTTTGAGATGTCATCAGGTTTTCCTATTGGGTTTTATACACACCCATTGCATATGGACCTTGATGCATATGAAGACATTTTTTATCATGACATAGTTAAACGAAAGATATCTTAATTCTATAGTAGATAATATTGATGTTATGGTCATTATTGGATGAAGATTAGAGGTGGTTTAGCATTGGAGTCTGATATGATTCCACATTTGAACACAAGTCTTGTCATTTTCTAGATTTTATAATTATTTATTGTATTGTTTTTCTGAGGAAACTCTATTTTTTATGGTTTTCAAATTCATTAAAATAAATTTTAAAATATATCATAAATCATGTTTATTTTGGTATCAGTTTGGTTTTCCTTTTACAAGTTACATATTTATGGGGAAATCACCCCCATGATTTAGTAAGGCCTTATCATTTCCTTCCATCCTTTTTTTTCTAGGGGATGTGACTTATGGTTAGTAGAACTTTAGTCCTTCCTAATATAATGGGTTTTTTTTGTGTTACATTTTTCCTTTCTTTTTATAGGACAATAAGCAAAGAGAACCAATTCGTTTGGAAATATTTACAGATCACTGAGGGTCACAATTAATTTATCACTCAAAAATAAATATCTACAAGAAAACATAGAACCTTTGAAATAAAAAACAAGTTCAAAAATGAACTGCTAACACTAGTGGGGGAAGTTATTATTTTCTAATACCATAATAACAAAAACACATGAGATAAAGCTAACTAGGTGTTCATGATCATACCTAGATGGATCTTCATCTCCATCCTCTAATAATTATGAGTCTGAAACCCTATCTTGAATATCAAAATGAGTAATTAAAGTGCCATGTGGGTTATTTATAGAAACATGTTCCCCAGGTCAGACATAAATCAAAACTGAAGCATGAATTAAAATTATATATGGGTTAAATAAAACATCATGTCACGAACATTATAGATCTACAGTAATTAATGTGCAAACTATAGTTTCATATAATTAATTATAAATATGTATTGGCATAATTAATTAATTAATTAAAAATGTATAAACATTCAAGGTTCCCTAACTCACAAAATACATTTACACTAAGGTAAAAACTATTTATTGAGAACAATATCATGAAAAAAGGGCACATTCGTACATATTAATTAATCATTTTTATGTAAAAAAATCAATTATTTAAATTATCAAATGGGACATAATACAATACTCATTCAATTTGAATTTATTTTCATTTATAAGTTAAAAAGTTACATTTCAAGATAAATTAACCCATTAGAAATTTTCCAAAGATTGTTTACTATGTTAAACTATCATTTTACCATGTAGGTTTGAAATTATAGAAATACCGTTGAAAATTCATGTAAAATGTTAAGGACCTTTGTAATAAATACATAATGAAAATATTAAGAGTACCAAAATTATAATATCATTATTAAAACCTCAAAAAAAATTCTATATTAAATTTAACAAGGTTTAATAAACAATATTTCATGGAATATACAACTTCAAAAAGGCTCAATCCAAAAATTAATAAAATATTTACAATTAAAAATATACCTCCATAAGTTGAGAAGCATAATTCATGAATTTAGTAACCAAATGAATATTACATTAGGTAATATCTACTTCATTTTATTAATAACAACACTAAATCATACTCTAATTTCATTATGATGAAAGGGGAAAGAGTATAATTAGGGAACTTCACCATAAGATGGGTTTTAGGGTACATCACTATGTCCATGAACAATTGAAGAAATTACAAAACCTATGACACGATCATCTGATAGAGTAATAAATAAGATAAAATATGAAAACCATAAAATATGTACACCAAATTTTCTATGGATTTGATCTTCATTGCTATTAATTTTGATTGAGTTCCCTTTATAGTCTCTAATGGGTTACATCATCTGATGGAATCCACCTACTACTAGAACCACTAAACTCTTTTGCAGGACCTCATCTCATAAAGGCATGATAGAACCACTTCCCTTAAGTAAAATGGAGATAATACAAATAGAAATAGTTTAAAGTAACATATAATGATCTTCAATTTATCTTAAATGTGGTTCTTGAATTCCTTTTGATAGATTCCTATCATAAAATGATAAACCCTTTTGAAATTCAAAATTTTTGTAATGGAAAGTCAATGGTGTAACTCTTGAAGCATTAACCTCATTAAATAACACATTTTTATAACTATATTAATAAAGAATAAGTTGTCCTAAAATAATTTTATGTTGTTTTAGAAGCCAATAAGAATATGATAATAACCTTTATATTGCTGGCCAAATGACACCCTATATCATTCTATAGGAGAACCTAAATGTGGTATAAATTAATATGAGAACACACTGAACCTTCCATGGGGAATATTAGCACATCATTGATAGTGATTCAGGGTATAATATTCAAAAATATCCATCATTCACAAAATCCTTGTAGAATTTACACACAATATCATAACTTTTTAGGAATCTATCACAACAGTTTTTGATATTATTATCATAATCACACTAAAATTTTAGACAAAAACATTATTTCAAAATAAATCCTCATTATAGGTCTTTATGTGTGACCATATAGGCCTTTTTAATGTTAAAAATTATTATAAATTTATTAATTGATCACAATAAAATAGTACACTAAAGAAAATTTTCATTTCTACTCATTTTATAAAAGATTCAGGTATGATATTGATAAAACACATGCATATACCCACACAAACATGTCATCTACGATATATATATCTATACATAATATTCACGATTCTATAAGCCATTTGTTGAAGAAATTCAGTGACTGCTATAAATGGACCCTGACAATATAATTTGGTTCATCTCTTACACTCATGATTCTCAAAAATGGGATGAAAAATATGAATGAATGCATCATATTCCATTTATCCAAGTAATTGAGAACAATATATCTCACTTAACTAATTATGAAAATGAATTTACTTAGTATAATTAAATCATGGGCTTAAATGTAAAACTAGTTATTCAAGAGTAAAAATCCAATCTTAGATAAACTTAACCAATGACATGATCAAAAACATTCCCAACCATCCCATGATTAAATCAACCTTTAGGTGAGTCAAAGAAAGGTATAGAACAATAAATTTTCACATGATAAGGATCATTTCAACCTATGGTAGTAGATATTCCTATTAATAATACACCCCCTAAGTATATCAATTTATATTTTGACATTACATGTGATACAATTTCAATGTAATGTTTGGATAATAATTCTCCACTTATTATTATATGAGTTTACATTGTATTTTATATAATATTATAGTCATTATTATATATAAATATCATTACAACTTTTAATATTACATGATTATCATTGATTTAGGGACAACTAAAAATCATACTTTGAGAGTATCTTATCATTCTATTATTCATGTAATATATA
Organism: Viscum album; assembly: GCA_963277665.1. NCBI lineage: Eukaryota > Viridiplantae > Streptophyta > Magnoliopsida > Santalales > Viscaceae > Viscum > Viscum album. The sequence goes on along the minus strand of OY728157.1, from coordinate 676,932,284 downwards.
AAATATTAATTAAATAATTATAAATAGATATTTACATTATTATTAAACTAGGATACATTTTACAACCATTAAATCTAATATATCATGTTTCTAATACCGAAATATTCAACATGAATCTCATGATTTTATTACATTTGTTTTTTTTAAATTAATATAATTAATTGTTATCTATTTCCAACAAAAAGTTCTATTAAATTCCCCACTAAATGATTTATCAAATTATATGGTATTTATAAACAATATTATTAGCCCTTCAGTGAGTACAGGGTTCCTTAGACTAATTAATAGCTCTATTTTTATGATAGTAAATCTCAATTGATCCCTTAATTGTAGAAACCACCCCAAGTTCAGTAATGAAATTATTTATTTAAATAGATTACTTGGTATAATTTTATCTAGTTATGTACTCTATCTTTATTCTGAAGACGTTCGTGGGGTCTTGTTTGGATCTCTTCCAGTTAACAACACCACCATTGAAGAAAAACACAAAACTAGATTGAGATATCATATCATCATCATCATTTGGAGAACTATAAATGGTGAAACCGTTTATAGAGAACTCTTACACGCATCAAAGTAAAAATAAAATTCCATTCTTCTCATATAATTAAGGATATTATTTCTATAAATCCAGTGACTCTTTCCATGATTATATTGTCATTTACATGTTATTCTCAATAAATATGAAAAACAGGTCAAATTCATAGCTTAGAATGAATGATATATCGAATTTTATATGTATAATGAATATTATACATGATTTTTAACTCTTTATTATAATATTGAATCATTTTAATATTTATTTCATTTAACACTGGTAAATACCTCATCTTGGAGTTCCCCATGATAAACCTCTTTATCACTTTGCTAAAAAAATGACTTAGTATAAGAAACATATTTAATATGTCCTCATATATTTTTTTACCCATTATATAGGATGATTCTCTACCACCACAAGATTTTATGATTTTTATTAATAAAATTAATATCTTTGATTGCTTGTGTTACATGAAACATTGAGTTTTAACAAACTCCAATATATTATTATTATTGCTGTTTACCATTATACCCTAGAAATTATATTTGGTTTTATTAATATGAATAAACACATATTTAAAATTAGGAATAAATTTTTTAGGTAAATAAACTCTATTTATAAATAAGTACTTAAGTATTAGTATAGTCTTTATATAATTCGAAAATACGTGTTTCCCAAAAAATGATATATTTTTTTCTGAAAAAATAATATAATTAAATTTTGAAACTTTTATAACTTTTATTTGAAAAAACAAATACATGTTTGGAAAAAAATGCCAAAATTATCTTAGAATTAATTTGTTAAAATTTTCTGAAAATATTAATTTTTTAGTTAATATTGAAAAATAATGATTTTTATTAAGAACTACCTTTTTTAAAAAAAATTAAATAGTTGTACGATGTTAAATGTTTTCTAAAATTAGAATATATTAAATTATTTTATTATTAATCCAATTTATTACATTGGAATTAAATTTATTTTCACTTTTAAATTAAAATTTTCTATACATGTGAAATGATTCTCTTCAGAGAACCGTATTTTTGTCGCATCTATGAGTTTAATTTTGTCATAAAATTTTATACTTATATGAAAAAAATTAGAAAATTTATTCCATATTTATAATATTCACAATTAATAATATATAATTACGTTAACTTAATTTTTTTCCAAAATTAATTGTTAATACTGTAAAAATTAATTATTGTGGTTATGGTTAAAACAGTTTTACCGTAGGTTAATAAAAAACGATAAGGGGTAAAATGATCTAAAATTTTTTAAAAATATAATTGGTTCAATATTTTGATCTTATATAATCTAATTTTTTATAATGATCAACGTTTTAGAATTTGTTCATGTGAGAATCGTGGGAATAATTTATTATTTTAAAAAAATCCATGTGCCCCTCTCACACATTTGTAAAAGGGAACCACTATCATCACAAATTCACACATATAAAAACTATAAATTTGGTAAATAAAAACCCAAATAATTTCTTTAATTCCCTCCTAACCTCTTATAGCCCTTGGTTTGATTAGGAATCCAAACTAGGAAGGATTTTAGTGAAATCATACGGAGGTTATCTGAATAAGAGGGATCGTTCTTAACATCTCATTTATATTTTATTTATTATTAAAATAAAATTAATATATTATTAAATTAATAGGATATAATATAACCAATATTTAAAATATAATGATATGTTATTATGTTAATTTATAACCCATATTCACCTCCTCTTCCACTAATTTGGAAACAAAATTGTCAATTGTGTGTTCGACGGTCTACCGGCTCCCAAACTGATGAAATTCATTTTACTCCAAAAAATAATGGTGGATTTAAAATATTTATATGATATTTAGGACATAAATATACTTATGTATTTTTAATATGACATATATCATATTAAATTACATTATGTGGGAATACGATAGCGTCGCTCGTGTGTACGGAAAACTATTGCCTTATAAAGCGATGTGATTCATTTTTCACATAAGAATTACATGGAAGGTATAGAGGATAAATTTAATGAATATATTTTATATATATTAAAAAATAAATACTCCTTAATGGTGAATTATTATTTACCTTTCTTTCATTACATTCGTTGAGAATGTGGAAACAATGTTCATGCACAAGTATTCTTAATGAATGATATCATTCGTTTTTGAATATATACTTTTATTAATGACTATAATTAATTAGATAATGAATATTTATGATATTTATATAATTATTAACGTTATTTATATTATTTAACATTAATAAAATAAGACCAACCAAAACTACTGAACCAAACATGCATTAAAAACGAAGTAGTTATCACCGGGAATAATTATTTTAATAAATAATTGATAATGAAAGGGTGGTAAAATGTTATAAGTAAATAATATATGGTATTATATATATGATGATGGTTCTGTAATACATATATAATACAAATATATTCATTATACATGAGGCACCAATATGTACGAAGGAATTTGATACTTAACGTAATTGATTTTGTCTGAAATTCTCTTCTATGGCTCATATGTTTTGTTATGAACCTATTTTATTTTATGAGATGTATATACATTCCATTTGAAATTTTATATCAGGAATTTATTTATTCTCATTATATTTGAAGTTATTCTTTCATGAGGTGTATGATATAATAGTCACCAAATCATATAAGGTATCTTCATCTCACTTTTATTTCTAGGGGAAACATTCCATATCCACCAATTATTTCTTTTGTGTAGTGTATATAATTATAAACAATTTATTTATTAATTATTCTCATGAAATTTTAGGATATACATATCCTTATAATTTTTATTATTTCAATGGTATTATGATTTAAAAGGAACCAAATTTATATGTTTTTATGTTAAAATCTCTGTATTTGTGAAGATTGTTTTTGATTAAATTTAAAATGATGAAATATTATAATATATCTCTCATGAATCTCATGAATTATATTCTCCCACGGTTATTTAAGGAAAATAAATGTTTATTTTAATTTTACTTTCTTTATGAATGTAGGATTCCAAAATAATGTTTCGAAGGAAAAACCAAATTTATTTCCCTCTTCAGTTGAAACCCCTTTTTATTGCATGTCCATGTATTCTAAAAAACATTAAAGAAAGATTAACTATTCATTGATGATTGTTTAAATAATTTTCTATACATGATTTAGTTTTCATATATTTTTTTAAAATTAATTTTTTTCCTTTTTCCAAATGATGTACTTTTTTATTTTTACCAAAAAGGAGAAATGAATCTTTGTCTTAATTTGTAAGACATGAACTAAATTTTTGACCACTATGGCTACCCAATTATTTTATGCTTCCTTAAAAATATTTATGTTTATTTTCCAATAAAGTTTTTTCCATACTATTTGTGAAATTTATATATTTTAAATAAGTTATATCAAATGAAAATTATATTTTACATAATAATTTGAAATGATATTTTATGGAATTTATATTCACCAACGACAACAAAATTTGGTGTTGCATATGTTTTATTGGGTACATGATCCAATAGTACCATCCTCGTTATTTATTTGGATGGTCTATTTTTATTATTATTATGAAAAGTATAATGAATCCCATTCCTTTTCTATAGGTAATTATATGACAAATTGAGGGAATTTTTATGAAACTAATTTTTCCTCATGTTATGATATGATAAAATTTTTATGAAACCCATTTCCTATTTTATGCATTATGATATGATGACTGTTTTACCATATTATGTCACAAAAAGTATGGATCATGTGATGGGTGGGACCTATATATTTCATTTACTACATTGGGTAATGATTTATATTTCATTAGATAATTATGGGAAAAAGCTAATGTACTTGATCTTCTATGGGAAACATGTCGATGTGCATGATCCACAATGGGAAACAGGTTATGATTCATGTTCTGTTATGAAATGGTAAATAGGCATTGATGATTAATAAATTATAATTTTATTGAATTAGTTGTTAACCTTGATATATTAAATTTTTTATACATATACAATGGTACCATATTTATATGACATGAACATATGGTTCATAATTAATTTATGATTATTGGTTACTCTTATGGTTCATGTAATTTGAAATATAGATATTTTATTCTATAGATCATGTTTACAACCCATGATATATTTGATATGAACTTTATAAGTTATATTCATATTCTCACACCCTAATTCTTATCTTATTCTTTCATATGATCATCAATTATTATCTTTTATGTTTAACCATACTATGAAATTGAGATCACCCTTTCGTATGGTTCCTTTCACTAAGTGTTGAAGAAAGCATCAATGTGGATATGCCTATGAATTTACTAAATGGGAAGATTTTTATGGGAGAGGTTAAAGATCTTTCATGAAATAATAATATTATGTATATATTTTCAAAATACACTAAAATTTTAGTCCCCAAGCATTTACTCAATAAATTTATTGAATATTCATCTACTAAGATGTAATATCTATGTATGAAAATCATAGTTCATTATTGTTGGTATTAGATAAGGGTTTAGTAAACCTTTGGAAACTAGGATTATAAGACTTTAGTGAGATACCAATGGATATATATAAGGATAATTATAAGGATATTCCAACATATATGAAAATTTACTAGAATTTTGGTGAAGAATATAGTGAATGGTTTCAATTAATTTAAATCCCTTTATAAATAATAAAAGTGGATATGGGTCCTACATAGATGTACTTATGGGTAATAACTCCAAAAATTATATATTGGTATTTGAATTGATTGTAACCTGGTGCACCATAATGGGAATTGTTTCACACCTGGCTTGAAACTTCTGGGGGATTTGTTTTGTAAATTCAAAAACTCGTTATTGACCATCTAAAAGGATTTGATTAGATTATGACCATGAATGAACTATGTTAAACCTAAGTTTACATCGATTGAGAATAATGTGTCATTATTTAGACATATTCTGATTGGTTTTTCATCACTGATATCTCTAATTAAATATGTGTGATAGTCAGGAAAACCATTTTGAATTTAGTGTGGGAATGAAGATTGAATGATGATATTGTGGTGGTGACAAATATGCTCAAATATTTAAATAACATATTTGAGTTCATTTATATGAATTATTGTATATCAGATAAAGTATGAAGGAATGTTCATTCATATCCTCAGTTATTATATGTTGAATATTTTTTAAAGACCCCTAATAGTATGATGATAACATCATGGTTCATTGATTCTCCCACAGTTTAAGTTTGGGTTAATGTACTTCCTGAAAAGCTTTTTATTCTCTATCTAGTCAAATATGATGTTTTCTTAGGAATGAATTATATTTATATATATAAATCCCACAACAATTTACAAGGAATGGAAGTCACATTTTATATTTTGATCCAACATATGATCATCTATCAGTGTAACAACAAATATGAACTTTAAATGGAAATAACATACATTTTAAGTGTTTTCATTCCTATTTAAAATGGGTTTTATCTATGATGGTTTGGGAGAAAATCAAAATAGATGATATTCCTATTATATACGAGTTTATTTATGTATTTCTAAAATAATTTTATAGTCTTCCATCAAATCATAAAGTTGAATTCTTAATATAAATCATACCTGGTGCCTAGCTTATTTAAAAGACTCCATATATAATGGGCAGGATTGAGTTGTAGGAATTAAATAAGAAAATCAAGGATAATGTATAGAAGGGATTCATTCAACCAATAGTGTCACCATGGGGTGCAAAAGTTCTTTTTTTAAGAATAAATATGGATGAATGATAATTTTTATTGATTACTAGGAACTGAACAAGATCTAAATCAAGAATAAGTATCCTCTACCCCATATTGATGAATTTTTTAATTAACTCTCTTGAGATCAATAACTTTCCAAGATTTAACTTCATTTTGGATATCATGAATTGAGGGTCAATAAGGATGATATACCCGATAAAATCATCAATACACATTATGGACAATATTGATTATAGTGATTTCATTTGGTCTTACTAATTCTATCGTTATCTTCATGAATTTAATAAATAGAGTCTTTATAGATTACCATAATCTTTTTTAGGTAGTCTATATGGATGATATTCTTAACTATATGAAGAGAAATTTAAAACATGAAGATCACTTTATAATTGTATTGAATACCCTATGAAGGGAGATCCTACATGAAAAATTAATAATGTGTTATTTTGTTCTTTAAAATATTTCATTTTTTGGTCATAAAATCTCAATTGAGGGTATATCGGTGAATTCATCAATGAAGGATTCTAATGAAAATTGTCATAGACCAACCATGATAATTTAAATACAAAATTTTCTTGGTCTAGATAGGTATTATCAATGGGTTATTTATATTTATCACAACTATCTCATCCACTCACCAAGTTACTCAAAAGGGATCTAATTTCCTCTAGACAGATGAATGTGATGGAAATTTGAAAGCTCTAATTAGAAGATTAGTCACTACACCCTTAATTACATCACATTATAGTGGATAAGGGTTTTTAATATATAGTGATGCATCCAGTAAGGGGTTGGGATGCACTATCATGTATAATGACATGGTTATAGATTATACCTCATGAAAATTGAAGGATCATGAGACACATTTCCCAACTCATAATTTAGAGTTATCTATGGTAATTTTTTATTAATGATATTGAGGTATTATCATTTTGTAGAAAATTGTGGTTTATGAATTGATCATAAAAGTATAAATTATATATTCACATAGAAGGAGTTGAACATAGACCAGAGAAGAAGGTTAGATCTGATTAAGGATAATGAATTCTCAATATATTTCCACCCTGGGAAATCTAACAAGGTGTTCAATGATTTGAGTCAATATAATCATGTTAGCTTATTCAATATGAGGATAAAAAAAGATATAATATTTTTAGTTTTTAAAAGGATGGATTTGGAAGTACCAAATGAAGTGTAGAAATATTTTCTGTCTCAAATGAGTGTCTACCTATCTATACAAGAAATGATTAAATAGGTAATAAGGAAGATGTAGAGAAACAGATGAAGGTAAGATATTTTCTCACGTTTAACCTTCATTTTAATTGAATGATAAGGTTTAGGAACTGTGTATTTGATCCATCCATACTCGATTGTAAGAAAGGGATGTTATAAGAGGCTCATAATTCCTCATTCTCTTTTAATCCAATAACTGCAAAGATATATAGGTATTGAAAGAGAATTTATGGTGTTATGTTGTGAAGATAGAAATCATAGAGTTTGTATCTTGATTATTGGTTTTTAAATAAGATAATTATTAATAAATATAATAGGATGTAACAACCATTACCTATAACATAATGGAAATAGGTAAATAACACCATGTATTTTGTTGTTTGACTCTCAAAAATGTATAAAGGGCATAATGTTGTATGGGTTGTAGTTGATATCCCTAAAAATTACCACACTTCATCACTATCAAAGAGGATTTATCTTTGGATAAAAATTATATGATATATATTAAGGAAGTGGGAAGGTTTAATGGAGTACCACATTCTATTGTATCTGATTGGGATCCAAGGTCTACCTTAAAATCAAGGAAACTTCTTCAGCACGCCATGGATACAGAGTTAATTTTCACAAGTTTGTATAATCCCCCAAAAGATGGTAAATATAAGAGAACAATTAAAAAGCTAGATTATTTTCACATACATGAATTATTTTAAAGTTAATTTTCATTTAATTTCCATTTATGCTTTATTTTTGGGGTTTCTCAAACTTTTATGGTGGAATGGGTGAGTTTTCATGAATTGGGCCAAACCGGGAGCCCAATTCAATATTTAAATATAAAATTTGTTTCTTTTATAAAATTTTAATTTCTTATTATTTTGAACCCATTCCAATTCTTAAATGGCCTCCCCTGACATATTAACACTGCCATTGTAGTTTGGAGCATTTAGAAATCCATAACCCAGTTGTATATGGGTTTTAATTTAAGGGATTGGGCCTGCTCGAAAGCCCAATTCCAGTTTTAAAAATAAAATTTGGTTAATTAATAAATTATTCAAATTTAATGATTATTTTGTGATTTTGATCCCCAAACACCCCCATTGAACCTAGCTACGCGTACAGTATTCTCCCACCCTCTTTGGAGATCATTTGCCTCTCGGTTTAGGTCGAAACTTCTGAAGCACTCACATTTCATCCAGATTTAAAAAGGTAAATTGATTCCTTCATAAATATTTCATTATTTACTCTATTCCCCTCATTAATGTTCTCAATTAACCTTATATTTCTTTTTAAAACTTCAATTCATTTTTTGGCTATTTTCAAATTAATCCACTGGTGTACATGGGGTGATTTCTTTAAGAACCCTCAAGTGAGTGACTCTCCTTAATTCTGCTTTCATTTTTCTTAGGGTTTTATTCAATGTGCTTAGGGTTTCTTCCCTTATACATGAAGTCCCAAATTTCCAATGGGTAAGGTGTCAAACCTAAGGTTTAACCTTCGGTTTTCATTGTCCAATGTTCTATTTTTAGGTTTGATCTACCCTCCTTGAGGTGCGGCGATGGTGCGTTTGTGTTTTCGCACAATGGATTCAAGGTTTTCCTTTGTTTTGGTAGGTGATTCCATGTTTATGAAATATTTGTGTCTTATCATGCTATATTTATCATATTTTCAGGTTTATCTCATTTTATTATTACTGCTAAAATTATTTTTAGAGGTGTTTGTATTGCAAATGAATTTTAAATGCCAATTGTATGTGAAATTGGGGGTTTTCATAGAAATGTTTTATGATTTTATTTGGGGATTCCCTATAACTACTTGGTTGATTTTATTGAAATTTATTAGGGCTTATAATTATTTTTTGACTGTTTATATCCCCTGTTTGCTTCTAAAAAATCTTATTTTGGTGATGTTTTGATAAGTGATGGATTTTTTTGCACCATTTTGGTGCTAAATGGGTTGTTTTAAATGACTATTTGATGTTTTTCCTAATTATGTTGTTTTATAATACATCTAATAGGTTTATATAAATGTTTTTGGAACTATTAATTCTCTTTTGGTAAATGTGAGGGTTCAAATAGTGTGAAATGAGGGGTTTTCAAAGAGTTTTTGGTGCAAAATAAATGCAGGTTTTTGAGAAATTGCTTTATGGAAAATCAATGTGTTTTGTTGTGTGTTTTAAGTGGTATAAAGATTGTGTATCTACCTTACTATTTTAATGTTACCATTATTGGTGTTTTATATTAAAATGGATTTATTTAGCATGCTGATATTTTTTGAGCACAAAGGGGGGAGTCTGGGTACCTAGGTGGGGCGGATGTGTACTAGTACGACTAGTGGACCGGATGGGTTTTATCCCTGTTTCACATATAGTTTGGATAAAAAAACTCTAACTAAACTATATGGATGATTATTGGAGACCAATAGGTTATGGTTATGTTCCCTACTAGTGGATCAGGCACAAGAACAGATTTTACTATGGTTACATTACCCTGAGTTATGAGTTTCAAGGGGCCCGAGACTATCTAGTGCCTAGGGGTGTTCCCGATTTTGTTGCTCATTGGATTTGTGCTATTTTCCCTTGTATTTGGGTGTATTTGGAATTATATTTCAGTATATAACATTCCAATTTAAATTTGTTAACATTCTGAAAGTTTTATCTTGAAAAATGTTTTCAATTTAAAGTTTCATTTCTTGGACTTTGTTGCCGCTTTTCATTGCATATTAAAACTGCGTGCTTTTTCACCTTGTATTTCATGAACATTGGAATCATAGGGCAATATCCTATTGGGATTAGGCTCACACCCTACTTACACTCCTTGGGTTTAAGTATACTTTATTATTTTTGACCGAGGTAAAGGAAAGATGGTTCGGGGTGTTAGTTCCCATCCTTAGGGCAGAGTTGTGGAGACGGTTGGTGGGTGATGACCCCTTATCATGTGGAGTCCATGGGGCTCTTTTTATGCTATTTAATTGTGTATTTGGACATTTTTTTTTGAATTTGAACTTATGTATTCAGTTCGGGATTTTTGTATAAACCTTGTTGGTATGAAATTTTCAGATTCGTTTTATCAAATATTATTGGTGTTCTATGTATACATATTTGGGTAAATCATTCCCAAACTAAGATAAATGATACCCAAGAACTTTTTCCTACCGATGGGGATTGGTAACTCCTTTCGGGCCTTGTCACGGGCTAGGTTTGGTGCTGGTTTTGGCGGTGACCATATTTGGTTAGTGACAAAATGGTATCAGAGGAAGGTTCACTCTCTTTGGCTCATGTTATTTGGGGAATAGTCGAGATAGTCGAGAGTTAGGATTGTTGGGACCTGGCATTCTAGTCATGGGTAATGTGGCTGATCACCTCACCTCATGATGGGATTCATGTTGCCAAGGGATGTTGGGATTTATATGAGTCTTTTGGATTTCTTGGATTGATGATGATTAGGGTAAATGAAAAGAGAGCAGGGTTACTGGTGTCCGTGAGCTCGTAGGGTCTGGGAAGACATGTGGAGTCGGGGATATTTACGTAGAACACCCTCTATTATGGTGAAGTCATTGGAATATGGGTGACAACCATATGTACAAGTCACCCGCTGAAACTAGTTTCCTCTCACATTGTCTTGTATTCTTTAGTTTTGAAATCTTGGATCTTTGGTTTTAAAGTGAATTGGTTTTAAGAAGCACAAAGTTTTTGTGAAATGATATTCTAATAAAGAGGAAATGGTTAGATTTTTTAAAAGGTAGAACGGATTTTTCAGAATTTTATTGGAATGGAAAATAGTGTGTTTTCACCTCTTTTGAAAGCATGAACTATGTCAATGTTGGTTTTGATAAAGTGTTTCCAATAGAGTTTTCAAAACTATTGAAAGGTGTTTTAATGGGATGAGAGGTTTTGAAATTGATGTGTATGAATTGAAAGTGATTTTTCATTTAAATTATTGTTCCTTTCTGAAAATCTTGGTAAGATGTAATTTGGGTTTGATTATATGGTTAGAGGTTTTGAGAAAAAGTTGGTATTGGTTGACTGTATTGGTTATGAAAACTGGAAGGATTTTTTTTTAACCATTGGTATTTCCATGATAAACCACATGCATGGGGTTATATGGTATAATGGATGGTTAATGGCATGTCTGTATGAGTTCTAGGATAGATATGAGGAGGGTGCCCATTATGGCATAGAAACATGCATGTGTAAGGCCCATGGGGTACCGTTGGTGGATACGCTAACCACTGAATAATTTATTTTCAAAAAGATGATTTTAAATGAGAAACTTGATGTATTTATGACTAGTTTGGGATGGTGTTTACTATGTGTTTTTTTAATTGTTGATGTTGTCGGATGTTTTGAGTCCAACAACCCCTCAAGTTTGTATTGTGTTTTGGGTTTGAGTTTGGTCGGTAAGCTCTGTTGCAGGCCAGTTAGTGGTCTCTTTTGAGAAATGTTTTGGGATGCTTTAACGGAGTTTCCTTTCATGTGTTTGGATTTTGTTTGTGATATATCTTTAGAAATGGACCATATTGGTTTGGTCCTTAGGTTTAATCGTTGGATAAGGTACGCCCTATTAAGGGTTAGTACACCACTGATGTGAAACCCAAATTTTTTCTCCATTCGAAGGCCCTCCAGTTGATCAATATAAGGAATCTATTTCTTGAGATTTTTAGATTGAGTCTACAACCTTTCCTTTCCTAGTTTTCTGTATCATCTTGTAGTGAAATAGTGATCATGGAAGGTTGAAATAGACCTTAGCCTCTTAAGTTTCCAGATTTTCCATAGGTGGAAGTGGTCTGGGGTTGTTAGCGTGGATGAGTATCAGGATGGTGTCTAAGATGTCCTCTCGGTCCTTCATAGTCTCTTCTAAGAAGGAGTTCATAATAAACTACCAGTGTGAGAAATATGGCCATGAGATGATATTGTGGACACTTTCTATAATTGTGTATTTTTTGGGGATGTTGTATAAGGTTCCACTCCATGCATTGTTTATATCAGTCGCAATGGTCATGTTCGGTGAAGCCTTGTGATTTCGTGCACTCGATTGACTTTAAAGGTGAATGTTGTGCAATACTATGAGAGTCTCTTAATGTTGGGAGAATTTATCCCTTGGAAAAACTTCAAAATATTCCATTTTAGAGGATGGTGATTATAGGACTTATTTACTTGTATAGTTTCTCACTCAAAGATACAAGTTGTGATGTGTGTTCATTTTCTAAGCCCTTGTTTTAGTGAAATATTGAGTTAGGGTAAAGTGATTTTGGAATATGTTATGTCTTGGAAATATTATCGAGGATTTCAGTATAGTTGTTGGTGGCACTGAAAGAAGAATTCTCATTCAGGGCGGGTTTCCAAAACCAAACTGCAAGGTCGAAGATGCTTCAATCATTTGAGCTTCAGCCATAGGACTCAGAGAGAAGCTGACTCGTAGTCAGGGGAAATCACAGGGTTATTTAAACCCATGTATAATGTATTATCCCCAGTATGAAATATAATAAGTGTTTAAACCACTAGTGTTATCATCTATCTCATGTTGTTCCCATTTGGTGGAAATAGGTTGAGGGCCTTGTACCCATGTCATCACCTAATGTCATTCCCTCCCCCTTTGGATTCCATCGAGTCATTAGAGAATGGTTGGAAATTTGGATAGATGTGCTGAGGAAAATTTTTTTGTATGATTAGTAGTGACCATGTTCTATGATTCCATGCGAAAAAATGATCGGTACAGTTAGTGCAGAATTTCCCAAACCAGGCGGACTGACCTTGCGCCCTTCCCAAAAAAATGGGTCTTTCTCTGTCGGCCCATGCCGGTCGGTTAAGATGGTTGGTTCATATACTGGGGAGACCCACTATTATTCTCATGTATATTCATTTGTAAACTATGATTGGAATTATACCCTTTGTATTAGGGAGTTCATTCAGGCCTCCCCCTGTTAGTGTCTTCATTCTATCTCAGAAAATAATATAGGTTTCCACTTATTGTGGGGTACCTATTTGTGCCCCCATACCAATAGCTTGGAATTATCCATGGTCTTGTCTTGGAGGTAGGTAGTATTTTTTGGAACTATCTAGATACCAAAATCTTCATTGTGTAAATGTTGGGATTGGAGAGCTCCCAATGGTTTAGTTAATGTAAGGTAAGTGTAACCATGTTCGAAGTTTTTGTTCGTTTGGGTGAATTGCTTGAGTCTTGTTCAGATAGTGTTCGAGGAGTTTCATTTTGGAAATAAGTATGAATGTGATTGTTCATTTCATTAAATTGATTTAAGATTGGGTTCTGAGATTAATCATTTCTTAATTGATCATTGGAGGTGTTTTGGCCCTTGGGGGTGAAGCTTGGCAATGAAGTACATCTTGGTTTATCGGTTGGGTTTGGTTTTGGTATCTGGACTTGTTGTAGCTTTCCGGGGACATGAAGTTTTCATAGTGGGAATAATTGTCACATAAATGAATTATTTTAGAGTTAAATTTCATTTAATTTCCATTTATTCTTTTTTTGTGGTTTCTCAAGCTTTTATGGTGGAATGAGTGAGTTTTCGTGAATTGGGCCAAACTGTGAGCCCAATTCCAGATTAAAAAAAACTGTTTCTTTTATAACATTTTCATTTTTTAATATTTTTCCCTCATTCCAATTCCTAAATGGAATCCCTAGACATATTAACACCACCATTGTAGTTTGGAGCTTTTAAAAATCTATATCCATGTTGTATATGAGTTTTTATTTAAGGGATTGGGCCTGCCCGAAAGCCCAATTCCAGTTTTAAAAATAAAACTTGTTTAATTAATAACTTATTCAAATTTAAGGATATTTCGGTGATTCCAATCCCCAAAAACGCCCATTGAACCTATCCGCACATCCAGTATTCTCCCACCCTCTTTGGAGCTCATTGGCCTCTTGGTTTAGGTCGAAACATCGGAAGCACTCAAATTTATTTTGGATTTTAGGTAATTTCATTCCGTCATAAATATTTCATTATTCACTCTTTTTCCCCCATTCTAGTTCCCAATTAACCTTATATTTCTTTTTACAACCTCAATTTAATTTTTGGTTGTTTCTAAATTAATCCACTAGTGTACTTGGGGATATTTCTTCAAGAACCCTCAAGTGAGTGACTCTCCGTCATTCTTATTTAATTTTTCTTAGGGTTTCATTCAATGTGATTAGTGTTTCTTCCCTTATACATGAAGTCCAAAATTTCTAGTGGGTGACGTATCAAACTTAAGGTGAAACCTTGGGTTTTATTTATCCAATGTTCTATTTTTAGGTTTGATCTACCCTCATTGAGGTGTGGCGGTGGTGCGTTTGTGTTTTTTGCACAAAGGATTCAAGGGTTTCCTTTGTTTTGGTAGGTGATTCCATGTTTATGCAATCTATGTGTCTTATCATGCTGTATTTATCATATTTTAAGGTTTATATCATTTTATTACTGCTGAAAAAATTATTTTCAGAGGTGTTTGTGTTGCAAATGAATTTTAAATGCCAATTGTATGTGAAATTGGGGGTTTTCATAGAAATGTTTTATGAGTTTATTTAGGGATTCCCTATAACTACATGGTTGATTTTATTGAAATGTATTAGGGAATATAATTATGTTTTTAATGTTTATATCCCTTGTTTGCTTCTAAAAGATCTTATTTTGGTGACGTTTGAGAAGTAAAGATTGTTTTTCTCCATTATGGTGCTAAATTGTTGTTTTAAATGACTATTTGATGTTTTGCCTAATGGGGTTGTTTTATAACACATGTAATAGGTTATTAGAATTTTTTTGGGCAATGTGAATTCTGTCTTGGTAAATTTCAGTGTTCACATATTGTGAAATGTGGGGTTTTCAAGGAGTTTTTAGTGAAAAATAAATGCACTTTTTTGGGAAATTGCTTTATGGGAAATCAAAGTGTTTTGTTTTTTGTTTTAAGTGGTATAAAGAGTGTGTAGCTACTGTACTATTTGAATGTCACCAGTAGTGGGGTTTTATATTAAAATTGATTTATTTATCATTCTGAAATTTTTTGAGCACATAGTGGGGAAGCCCAGATACCAAGTTGGGGCGGATATGTACTAGTACAGCTAGTGGACTGGATGGGTTTTGTCCCTATTTCACATAGCATTTGGATAATGAAAACTCTAAATATACTATATGGATGACTATTGGAGACCTCTAGGTCATGGAAATGTTCCGTACTAGTGGCTCGTGCATGAGAAATGATTTTACTATGGTTACATTACACCGAGGTACAAGGTACATGGGGCCCGAGACTATCTAGTGCCTAGAGGTTTTCCTGATTTTGTTGCTCATTTGATTTGTGGAATTTTACCTAGTATTTTGGGTGTCTTTGGAATTATATTTCAGTATATAACATGCCTATTAAAATTTGTTAACATTATGAATGTTTTATCTTGAAAAATGTTTTCAATTTAATGTTTTTATTTCTTAGAATTTGTCGCAGCTTTTCATTGCATATTAAAACTGCTTTCTTTTACAGCTTATATTGCATGCACCTTGTAATAATAGGTTGGTATCCTATTGGGCTAAGACTCACACACTAATTACACCTCTTGTGTGTAAGTATACTTTATTATTTTTGACCTAGGTAAAGGAAAGACATTGGGTGATGGTGGTTTGGGCTGTTAGTTCCCATTCTCAGGGCGGAGTCGTGGAGACGGTTGGTGGGTGATGAACCCTTTTCATGTGGAGTCCATGGGGATATTTTTTTGTTGTTTCATTGTATATTTGGATCTTTTGTATTGCATTTGAACTTATGTATTCAGTTCTGGATTTTTTTATAAAACTTGTTGGTATGAATTTTTCAGATTCATTTTATCAAATATTTTTGGTGTTTTATGTATACATATTCGGGTAATCATTCCCAAACCAAGATAAAAGATACCTGGGAAATTTTTCCAGCCCATGGGGATAGGGAACTCCCTTCGGTACTTCTCACGGGCTGGGTTTGGTGTGGGTTTTGGTGGTGACCAGATTAGGTTCGTGACAAAATGGTATCAAAGGAAGGTTCGCTCTCTTTGGGTCATGTTATTTGGGGGACAGTTGGGATAGTCTGGAGTTAGGATTGTTGGGACTTGGCATTATAGTTATGAGTATTGTGGGTGATCAA
Organism: Viscum album; assembly: GCA_963277665.1. Lineage (NCBI taxonomy): Eukaryota > Viridiplantae > Streptophyta > Magnoliopsida > Santalales > Viscaceae > Viscum > Viscum album. The sequence goes on along the minus strand of OY728157.1, from coordinate 676,915,671 downwards.
CACACCTCATGATGGGATTCATCTCTCATGGGGATTTCGGGATTTATATGACTGTTTTGGATTTCTTGGATTGATGATGATTAGGGGAAACGAAAATAGAGTTGGGTTATTGGTCTCGGTGAGCTTGCAGGGTATGACAAGCCATGTGGAGTCGGGGTTATTTACCTAGAACACTCTATATGATTTTGAAGTAATTGGAATATTTCTTCCAACCATATTTCCAAGTCACCCACTGAAACTAGTTTCCTCTCTCATTGTCTTGTATTCTTTAGTTTTGAAATCTTGGATCTTTTGTTTTAAAGTGACTTGGTTTTAAGAAGCACAAATTTTTTTTGAAATGGTTATCTAATAAAGATGGAATGGTTAGATTTTTTAAAAGGGAGAACTGAATTTTTAGAATTGTATTGGAATGGAAAATAGTGTGTTTTCACCTCTTTTGAAAGAATGAACTTTGTCAATGTTGGTTTTAAAAAGCGTTTCCAATAGAGTTTTCTAAACACTTGAAATATATTTTAATGGGATTAGAGGATTTGAAATTTATGTGTCTGAATTGAAAGTGATTTTTCATTTAAATTATTGTTCCTTTCTGAAAATTTCGGTAAGATGTAATTTGGGTTTGATTTCATGGTTAGAGGTTTTGAGAAAAAGAAGGTATTGGTTGACTGTTTTGGTTTTGAAAAGTGTAAAGTTTTTTTTTATTTTAACCTTTGGTATTTCCATGAGAAACCACATGCATGGGGTTATATGGGATGATGGATAGTCAATGGATGGCTGGATGAGGTCTAGGATAGATATGTGTAGGGTGCCCATTATGGCATAGAAACATTCATGTGTAAGGCCCATGGGGAACCATTGGTGGATACACTAACCGCTGAATCATTTATTTTCAAAAGGATGATTTTATATGAGAAATTGATGTTTTTATGACTAGTTTGGGATGGTGTGTATTATCTAATTTTTTAAATGTTGATGTTGTGGGATGTTTTGAGTCCAAGAACCCCTCATGTTTGTATTGTGTTTTGGGTTTGTGTTTGGTCGATAAGCTGTGTTGAAAGGTCGGTTAGTGGTCTCTTTTCTGAAATGTGTTGGGATTCTTTTATGGAGTTTCCTTTCATGTGTTTGGATTTGTTTTGTGATATATCTTGACCAATGGACCATCTTGGTTTAGTAATTAGGTTTAATCATTGGATAAGGTACTCCCCATTAAGGGTTAGTGTACAACTAAAGTGAAACCTAGATTTTTTCTCCATTCAAAGACCCTCGTGTTGATCAATATAAGGAATATTTTTCTTGCGATTTTTGGATACAGTCTATACCCTTTCCTTTCTTGTCTTTTATATCCTCTTGTAGTGAGAGAGTGTTCATGGAAGTTAAAAGAGACCTTAGCCTCTTAAGTTTCCTGATTTTCCATAGATGTAAGTGTTCTGGGGTTGTTAGCATGGAAGAGTATCTGGATGGTGTCTGAAGGTCCTCTCGATCCTTCGTAGTCTCTTCAAAGAAGAAGTTCACAATAAACTGCCAATGTGGGAAATCTGGTCATGAGAGGATATTGTGGCCACTTTCTAGAATTGTGTATTGTTTGGGGGAGTTTTATAAGGTCCCACTCCATGCATTTTTTATATCAGTTGAAATGGTCATGTTCGATGATGCCTTGTGATTTCGTGCACTCGATTGACTTTAAAGGTGAAAGTTGTTCAATCCTTTGAGAGTCTCTATATGTTGGGAGAATTTCTCCTTTGTAAAAACTTCAAAATCATCCATTTTAGTGGAAGGTGATTATAGGTGTTATTTACTTGTATTGTTTCTCACTCGAAGAAACAAGGTGTGATGTGTGTTCATTTTCTAAGACCTTGTTTCAGTGAAATATTGAGTTATGGTAAACTGAGTTTGGAATATGTTATTTCTTGGTAATATTATTGAGGATTTCATTACAGTTATTGGTGGCACTGAAAGAATAATTCTCATTCATGGGGGGTTTCCAAAGCTTAGCCACGAGGTCGAAGATGCTTCAATGATTTGAGCTCCAGCCATTGGTCTCGGAGAGAAGCTTACTCTTAGTTAGGGGAAATCCCAGGGTTTTTTAAACCCATGTATAATTTATCATCCTCAGTATGAAAGATAGTGAGAGTTTAAACCTCTAGTGTCATCTGCTTTCTTCTGTTGTCCCCATTTTGTGGAAATAGGTTGAGGGCCTTATACCCATGTCATCACCTAATGTCATTCCCTCTCCCTTTGGTTTCTAACGAGTCATTAGAGAATGGTTGAAAATTTATATAGACATGCTGAGGACACAATTTGTGTATGATTAGTAGTGACCATGTTCCAGGAAGCCATGCGAAAAGAATGATCTGTATAGTTAGTGCAGAATTTCCCAAACCATGCGGGCTGACCATGCGTCCTTCCCAAAAAAATGGGTCTTTCTGTATCGGCCCATGCTGGTCGGTTAATATCGTTGGTTATTATTGTGGGGAGACCCAATATGATTCTCATGTATGTTTTTCCATAAAATATGAATGGAATTATACCCTTTTTATTATGGAGTTCATTCAGGCCTCCCCTGTAAGTGTCTTGATTCTATCTTGGAAAATAATATAGGTTGCCTCTTATGGTGGGGTGCCTATTTGTGCCCCCATACCAATAGCTCAAGTTTATCCATGGTCTTGTCTTGGTGGTAGGTAGTCTCATACCAAACTATCTAGATACCAATGTATTCCTTAAGTAAATGTTGGGATTGGAGAGCTCCTAATGGTTTAGTTAATGTAAGGGAAGTGTAACCATGTTTGAAGTTTTTGTTCATCTGGGTGAATTGCTTGAGTCTTGTTCGGATAGCGTTCAAGGAGTTTTATTTTGGGACAAAGTATGAATGTGATTGTTCATTTTAGGAAAGTGGATGATGTTTTTCTTATGAGATTAATCATTCCTTAATTGATCACTGGACGTGTTTTTGCCCTTGGGGTGAAGCTAGGTAAATAAGTACATCTTGGTTTATCGGTTGGGTTTGGTTTTGGTATCTGGCCTTGTTATCGCTTTACGGGGTCAGAAAGTTTTCATGGTGGGGATAATTGTCACATAAATGAATTATTTTAAAGTTAAATTTCATTTAATTTCCATTTATGATTTGTTTTTGGGGTTTCTCAAGATTTGATGGTGGAATGGGTGAGTTTTCGTAAATTAGGTCAAACCGTGAGCCCAATTCCATATTTAAAAATAAAATTTTTTTCTTTTATAACATCTTCATTTTTTAATATTTTTCACCAATTAAAATTCCAAAATGGCCTCCTCTGACATATTAACACCACCATTGTCGTTTGGAGCCTTTATAAATCCATAACCAAGTTGAATATTTGTTTTTATTTAAGGGATTGGGCCTTCCTAAAAGCCGAATTCACGTTTTAAAAATAAAAGTTGTTTACTTAAAAACTTATTCAATTTAAAAGATTTTTTAGGAATTCCAAGCCCCAAACACGCCCAATGAACCGAGTCGCACGTCCAGTATTCTCCTACCCTCTTTGGAGCTCATTTGGCTCTCGGTTTAGGTAGAAACTTCTGACGGAATCACATTTTGTCTAGATTTAAAAAGGTAATTTTATTCCTTAATAAATCCTTCATTATTCACTATTTTCCCCCCATTCTAGTTCTCAATTAACCTTATATATCTTGTAACATCCTCAATTGAATTTTTTTTCTGTTTTCAAATTCATCCATTGGTGTACTTGTGGTGATTTATTCAAGAACCCTCAAATGAGTGACTCTCCTTCATTCTTCTTTCATTTCTCTTAGGGTTTCATTCAATGTGCTTAGGGTTTCTTCCCTTATACAAGAAGTTCCAAATTTCCAGTGGGTAAGGTGTAAATTCTAAAGTTTAACCTTGGGTTATCTTGATCCAATGTTCTATTTTTAGGTTTGATCTACCCTCTTTGAGGTGCGGCGGTGGTGCATTTGTGTTTTCGCACAAAGGATTCAAGCGTTTCCTTTTTTTTGGTAGGTGATTCCATGTTTATGCAATATTTTTGTCTTAGAATGCTCTATTTACCATATTTTCAGGTTTATATCATTATATTATTACTGCAAAAATTATTTTTAGAGGATTTTGTATTGCAAATGAATTTTAAATGCCAATTGTATGTGAAAATGGGGGGTTTTCATAGATATGTCTTATGATTTTATTTGGGGATGACCTATAACTTTTTGGTTGATTTTATTGAAATGTATTAGGGCTTATAATTATGTTTTTATTGTTTATATCCCTTTTTTAATTCCAAAAAATCTTATTTTGGTGACCTTTGATAAGTGAAGGATTTTTTTGCACCATTTTGGTGCTAAATCGGTAGTTTTAAATGATTATTTGATTTTTTCCTAATGGGGTTGTTTTATAACACATGTAATAGGTTTATAGAAATGTCTTGGGAATTTTGAATTCTGTTTTGGTAATTTTGAGTGTGAACATAGTGTGAAATGTGGGGTTTTCAAGGAGTTTTTGGAGCAAAATAAATGTAGGTTTTTGAGAAATTGCTTTATAGAAAATCAAAGTGTTTTGTTGTGTGTTTTAATGGTATAAAGAGTGTGTATCTACTATACTAATTGACTGTGACCATTAGTGGTGTTTTATATTAAAACGGATTTATTTAGCATGCTGAAATTTTTTGAGCACAAAGGGGGAAGCCCAGGTACCTAGATGGGGCGAATGTGTACAAGTATGGCTAGTGGACCAAATGGGTTTTATCCCTGTTTCACTTAGCATTTAGATAAAGAAAAATCTAACTAAACTATATGGATGATTATTGGGGACCACTAGGTTATAGTTATGTTCCCTACTAGTGGATCATGCACGAGAATGGATTTTACTATAGTTACATTACACCGAGGTACGAGGTACATGGGGCCCGAGACTATCTAGTTCCTAGGGGTGTTCTCGATTTTGTAGCTCATTTTATTTTTAATATATGCCCTTGTATTTGGGTTTCAGTGGAATTATATTTCATTATATAACATGCCTATTTAAATGTGATAACATTCTGAAAGTTTTATCTTGAAAAATGATTTCAATTTAAAGTTTCATTTCTTGGAATTTGTCACTGCTTTTCATTGCATATTAAAACTGATTTCTTTGTCACCTTGTATTGCATGTACCTTGGAATCATAGGGTGCAATCCTATTGGGATTAGGCTCACACCCTATATACACCCCTTGGGAGTAAGCAGACTTTATTATTTTTGACCCTGGTAATGGAAATAAATTGGGTGATGGTGATTCGGGGTGTTAGTTCCCATCCTTAGGGAGGAGTTCTCGAGACGGTTGGTGGGTGATGAACCCTTGTCATGTGAAGTCCATGGGGCTCTTTTTTTGATGTTTCATTGTGTATTTGGACCCTTTTTATTTCATTTGAACTTATGTATTCAGTTATGTATTTTTTTATAAACCTTGTTGGAATCAATTTTTCAGATTCATTTTATCAAATATTTTTGGTGTTTTATGTATACATATTCGGGTAAATCATTCCCAAATAAAGATAAACGATACCTGGTCACCTGTGCCAGCCCGAGGGGATAGGGAATGCCCTTCGGGCCTTATCACGGGCTGGGTTTGGTGCCAGTTTTGACGGTGACCATATTTGGTTCGTGACAATGATATTTTTATATCTTATTCTTTATATTTCAAAGGTGGCTAGGATTAACACATTCAACTAGTCGAGTTTTTATACAACAATAGCATTATGTTGATAATTCAGATGACTGATTATGAATCCCACTTTAGAAATATGAGTAGTAATCGAATGAACTAGGATGAAGTTAGAGAAATAAATTTATTGGGACTCAAGATATCTGAAGAAATGATAGATAAGGTTATATCCATTAAATAACAGATAACGGTAGAAAAAATTTGGAATAAAATTTATGCTAACAACCACCAGAGTGATCTAGAATTTGAAGATTGTGAGAAGGTGTTTCTAAGAATATATCCATGGAAGAGGGTAATAATATTCAAAATCATGGGAAAATTAATCCCTAAGTATATCATTCCCTTTTAAATTAATGATCATGTTTGTATGATAGCTTATTGATTTTCACTTCCACCAAACCTCTCTCAAGTCCATGATGTATTCTATATATCTTTACTGAGGAAGTAATAACCTAATATTTTATATATACTAAACTCAGAGTAAATACAACTTGAGAAATACCTTTCTTTTAAGAAATAAATAGTGGAGATTTTTGATCATAGAGAGATGGTGTTATAAAACAAGACCACCTACCTAGACAATCTTTTCTACAAAAACCATGAATTTGAAGAATCTATGTGGAACCTAAGGATATGTTGTGGAAGAATTATCATATTTTTTTTGTATTAGAGTGATGAATTTCAAGGGTGAATTTTATTTTAATTGGCGTAGAATGTAACATGATGATAATTTATGAATTATTTTTCAAATAAATGTAATTTATTCGATATCTTTTATTACATGAAAGACCATGTTTTGGAAACATTATTTGAAAAAATTAATATAATTCTCTATATGAGCATTTCAAAATTATCATATGGTGTATTTTTGATAATTTTCTGAAAATATTAAATTTTTAGTGAATAGTGAAAATAATGGTTTCTAATAAAAACAACATTTTCATTTAAATATTTTCAAAAGTCACATATCATATAAAATTGATTAAAAAGTAAAATTAGTTTAATTATTTTATTATTAATTTATTTTTCTTTTTTGAAATCAAATTTATGCTGAATTTGGTTATTAAAACTTTCTATATTTATGAAAAAAAAATTGGAAATCCGCTTTTTTCATCTCATCTATATTTTTAATTTTAAATTAAAATTTTTCTCTTATATGAATTGTATTAGGAAAAAATTATTCCATATTTTCAATTATCATAATCAATATTATATAATAAGATCAAATTATTTAAAAAATAACAATAAAAAATACAGAAAAAATTAATTACCAAGGTTATGGTTAGAACTTGTTTACCGGGGGAATAAAATAAAACGATCCAGAGTAAAATGTTTAAAAAAAATTTAAATTACATTTCATGGTCATTATAGGACCTTATATTATATATGGTTTAGTAATAATCCATTTTGTAGCCTTGTTTCATGTGAAAAATATTGGAACTCTTTATTATCTTTAAAACTTCAACGTGTGTCCTCTACCCCACTTATAAAAGCAAAACCACTCTCCAATCCTTTTTACACTTCAAAAACCTCTTGGTTAATCCAATAACTACCAAAATATTTTTTTTCCATAATAATATTAAATATGCATTGTTTTGATCCTGAATTCTACCTATTAAGGATTTTGATGTAAATATAAGGAGGTTATCCGAAGAAGAGGTATGATTCTCAACAGAACATTTCTATTTATTTATCAATCCATCTCAATAAAATATAAAAAAATAATGATGATATAATAAAATATATATATTCCATATAATTATATTTTATTATGTTAATTTTATTACTTAAATTCACTACCTCTTTCATCAAGTGGGAAACAAAACTGTTGATCAGGTGTACTGTCGACTACCGTCTCGTGAACTGATGAAATTCATTTTCTATCATCACCTATAATGGATGGATATAATGATGGATTGAAGTTATTTTTTTGATATTTATGACATAAATATATATTTGAAATTATAATATCAAATATAACTTGTTACCTTCTATTTTTTTGGTATCTAATAACATCACTCGTGTGTACGGCAGGCTACCTCCGTGCAAAGTGATGTAACTCTATTTTCACATACGATTTACATGGGAGGTAATAAGGATAAATTTAATTAATATATGTGATATATATGATATAATAATTATTATTTAAAGTTAAATTATTATTTAAAATTTCTTCATCCAATCCATTGATAATATGGAAACAATGTTCATATATGCATACGAAATAATCTCTCAATGAAAAGTGCAATTCATTTTTCTATATATAATTTTACGGATGAATATAGTTTTGTATATAATGAATATTTATGATATTTTTATCATTATAAAAAAATTTCATGATATGACCATAATAAAATTACATGGACCAAAACTACAAAACAAAAACATGCATGAAAAATGAAGCACTTATCACCCAGAATAGTGATTTTAATAAAGAATTATTAATAAAAGAGTGATGAACGATTATAATTAAATAAAATATCATATTATTTATATTGTTATTGTTATATAAAATTTTTATAATAAATATATATTAATTATATATTATTTTATAGTGTGTACAAAGGAAGTTAAGACTTGAGGTAAGGGATTTTGTCTCAAATTGTCTTCTTTGGGACACCTGTTTTGTTATGCACCAATATTCTATTATGATGAGAATATAAAATCCATTTAACATGTTATATATTGAATTTATTCATTAAATTTATATTTATATATTAATTTAATATTATTATTCCTTGGGGATTATGATATAATAGTTACCAAACCCTGTAAGTAATCTTTGTCTCACTTCTATTTTCATTGGACACTTGCCATATTCACCACTTATTTATTTTTTGTGGTGTATATATTTCCCATGAATGACTTTTATAATTATTAATATGAAATTATGAGATATAAATATCCATATAAGTTTATTTATTTCATGGTTTGTATGATTAAATGTATACCAAATTGGTAAAAGTTTTAATGTTATAATCCCATTATTTATCAGGATAGTTTATGATTTAATTTATGATGATGGAGTATTATGATATATATCCCAAGAAACTCATGAATTTTATTATACTATGGTTATTTAATTAAAATAAAATTTTTCCTATCATTATCCTATTTTTATTCACTCAAGATCCCAAACAAATTTTTTTAAGGAAAAACTGAATTTAGTTCTCTATTCGATCAAAAACCAATTTTCTTCTGTGTTCATGTTTTATAAGAAATTTTAAATAAATTTATACCATTATTCAGTGATCCTATAAATGAAATTTTACTCAAGTTTTAATATTCACAATTTTTTAAAATAATCTTCTTGTTTTTTTCAAGTAAGTTAGTCTTTACTTTTTATTGAAAATTTGAAAGCAATCTTTACATTAGCATGTACAACATGAATAGAAGTTTTAGATGTCCTAAAAACTCAATTATTTGATTCACAATTTACAATTTTGAAGTTAATTTTTAAAGAAAATAATTTCCTTAATATTTTTTAAATTTTATAATTTAATATAGTGATTTTAAATGAAATTTATATTTTCCTCAAGAATGTTTTAATGATCTTTTTTTGTAATTTGTGTTTATCAATGACAGAATCCTTTGGTGTTTATTATGTTTTATTATGGATACGATCTAATATTACCATCCTTATTCATTCTTTGGATGGTTTATTTTTATGATTATGATTAAAATATATCTTTGAAACATGTTCCTTATCTATGATTTATGATATAATGAATTGATGAAATGTTTATGAAACACATTTCTTTTTTCATTAGGTAATGATGTGATGAAATTCTTATAAAACCAATTTATTTTTTAGTGGGTTGTGATATTATGAATATTATACAATCTTTTCTGCATCAAAATTAATGGATTATGTGATGTTTGGGACCTATATCTCCCTCTAATGTAGTGGGTAAAGACTTATATTTCATGAGATAATGATGGGAAACAAGTCAATATTCTTGATCCCTATAGAAAATAGGTCAATATTCTTGATCCATAATGGGAAACAAGTGAGGATGCCTAATCTGTTACGAAATGGGAAACAAGTGTTGATTCTTAATCAATTATGATTTCATGTTCTTGGTTATTAACCTCGAGGTACGAAATGGTTTCTACACTTATAATGGTTCCACAATTCTATAACATCACTACGGTAAAACTCGATTATTGCGACGGGTTATTTGCGACGGGAATAAATCACGTCGCAAAAAATCTGACGAAAAGCGTATTTGCGACGGTAATATATGCCTGTCTCAAATGTTCAATTAGTTGTGACGAAAATACAGGACCCGTCACAATAGGTATGGCGCGGTTTGTGCGCCAAAATGCGGGAAGCCTATTTGCGACGGTGGCCTTCGTCCCGTCGCAAGTACCTGGAGGTGGTAAATACTATTTGCAATTGGAAAATTACCTGTCGCAAAACACAATTCAAGAGGTGTTATTTGCGACGGGTCCCATCACCAATACCGGCGGTAGTAAATAGGGTTTTGCGACAGGGATATCCGACTATCGCTAATGGTATGTCGGCCTATAGGTATTTGCAACGGGCCTGTCACAAAAACCCTTTTAACCGCCTCCCATATTAAATGCAGGCGAAGGTATTTGCGACGGGGCCCATCGCCAATACCGGCGGCAGTAAATAGAAATTTGCGATGGGGATATCCACCTGTCACTAATGATATGTCGTCAAGCAGCTATTGTCGACGGGCCCATCACCAAAACCCTTTTAACCGCCGCCCATAATTAATGCGGGTGAAGGTATTTTTGAAGGTACACCGTCGCAAATATTCTAACCTATATATACCCCCATCCGTTTTTGTCCAAATCATTCAGATCTCTCTTCTTCTTCTTTACTTTCTCTCTTTATATTTCTGTTCTAAGTAGAATATTTTTTTATTTAAATTTTTTCTTATGGGAAGAGAAGAGTAGGAGTTAGGAGGTGCAAACTGCTTCAAAATATCAAAGGTATTTATAGTTTTTTTAATTGTAAAATTATTTTTAATTGTTAATTTTATTTTTAATTGTTAATTTTAATTTTTTAATAGAATGTTTATGTAATTATATAGTATAATTAGATTAAGTGATTATACCAAATTGTCCTTGTCTGGATACGAACAAGTCGAGGCAGCTCTGGAAAAGATGTACCTAGGAGTGAAAACTCTGACAAGGTGTTTCGAGCCTGACTCGGGGTAACCTGGTACACGACAACGGGCCTTTCTGTACTCTTGGTTCGACACTCCCGGAGGATGTTTTGGAAATAATTAGAAATAAATATATTTAATTACAAATAATTAGAAATAGTTATATTTAATTAGGAATAATTATATAATTATTAAATAATTAAGAAATAATTTGATTTAATTAAAATAATCATCAAATAATTTGGAAATAATTAGATTTAATAGATTATAAATAATTAAGAAACAATTAGAAATAAAATAATTAGGAAACAATTAGAAATAAAATAATTAGGAAACAATTAGAAGTAAAATAATTAAGAAACAATTAAAAATAAAATAATTAGGAAACAATTAAAAAAAATTAGGAAACAATTAAAATAATTAAGAAACAATTAAAATAATTAGGAAACAATTGAAATAATTAGTAAACATTTAAAATAATTACGAAACAATTAAAATAATTAGGAAACAATTAAAATAACTAGGAAACGATTAGAATAACTAGGAATCAATTAAAATAACTAGGAAACAATTAAAATAACTAAGAAACAATTAAAATAATTAGAAAACAATTAAAATAATTAGGAAACAATTAAAATAATTAGGAAATAATTAATATAATTAGGAAACAATTAAAATAATTAGGAAAAAATTAAAATAATTAGGAAACAATTAAAATAATTAGGAAACAATTAAAATAATTAGGAAATAATTAAAATAATTTTGAAATAATTAAAATAACTAAGAAACAATTAAAATAATTAGGAAACAATTAAAAATAATTAGTAAAGAAATAAAAATAATTTGGAAACAAATAAATATAGTTAGGAAAAAATTAAAAATAATTAAGAAACAAATAAAAATAATTAGGAAACAAATAAAAATAATTCGAAATCAAATAAAAATAATTCGGAAACAAATAAAAATAATTACAAAACAAATAAAAATAATTAGAAAACAAATAAAAATAATTAAGAAACAAATAAAAATAATTAGGAAACAAATAAAAATAATTAGGAAATAAAAAAAAATAGGAAACAAATAAAAAAAAATAAAAAAACAAATAAAAGTAATTAGGAAACAAATAAAAATAATTAGGAAACAAATAAATATAATTAAGAAACAAATAAAAATAATTAGGAAACAAATAAAAAAATTAGGAAACAAAGAAAAATAATTATGAAAAAAATAAAAATATTTAGGAAACAAATAAATATATTTAGGAAAAAAATAAAAATAATTAGGAAACAAATAAAAATAATTAGGAAACAATTAGCAAGCGTGATTGACCGCTCATCTACCTCAATTTTCTTTTCATTTGTGTGTTGAGGATTGACAGGAAACTTCTGCCTCCATATGAAATATTTGCTTTTACTGTCAAAATTATCAACCTCCTCGCCAGCATAGAGGTGAGGAGGGTTAAAATTTTGACAATAAATGTAAATGCTACATGTGGAGGGAGAAGTTTCCTGTCAACCTCAATGCACAAATGAAAAGAAAATTGAGGTAGATGAGTGGTCAATCACATTTTTTACTAATTAGTAACATAATTAGTAATATAATTAGTTACATAAATAGTAACATAATATAAAATATTATATTACTCTAATATTAATAATTAAATAATACTAATAATATAATTATTTTATTATTATATGTTAAATATTTATAAAAATAATATTAATATAATTAAAAATATAAAAAAATTTGTAAAATATTATAATTATCAATATTTTCATCAGGTTTTGCTTTATTCTTAATATGTTCAAATCCTAAAGGGTCGCCAATTTTCTGGTCATGCCCAATAAAAATATTGTGTCAACCGTGTCCAATATGAACACTATAATTGTTCTTGCTTGGTTGATCACCTCGTAAGTACCGTTTCAATAGGAAAATCCAAGTCATGTCTTTATCATCTATAAGAATTATATCACAGGAATTTTTATATAGACCATTCTTTCTTGAAAAATTAAGGGAAAGATACTGAAGTTCTCTTAATTTTTCAATGAAGAATGATCTATTTAAAGGGTCATGTAAAATGATTCTTAAAGACAAGAACGACATTACTTGTGTCGTCCTATTGCAACACTACTTGTAAGGTGATCAACCATGTAAGGACAATAAGAGAGTTAAAATTGGACATGGTTGATGAAAACTTTTTATTGGGCATGGCCTGAAAATTGACGACTCGTTAAGATTTGAAAATGTTAATAATAGAGCAAAATTTATTTGAAATATTGAGATTTAAAATAATTAGTAATAATTAGTAATAATTAATCAAAAATAAAATAAATTCAAGTACATGGTTACAAATTGGCACAATTTCTAGCGGATTACTGACTACCTTTTGTTCAACATCTCATATCTTTTCTACTTTCTCCCACTGAAATCAGTATAAAAAATGTGCTCTAATGTAGGTTAGAGAAAGTTTTTCATACTGATTTCTGTCGGGAGAAAGTTAAAAAGAGATGAGTCTTCAGGAAAAAGAGTTGCCGCCAATCCGCTGGAAACAAATAAGATTAATTAGTAATATAATATCCACAATGATGATTACAAAATTTTATTTCATTATTCAAGCATATTTAATTTTTCTAAGTATTTCTAAGTGTTTCTCAATTAATAACAATTATTGGGGATTATTATAAACTAACTGTTTCACCTATAATTATTGGTAATTACTATGAAATAAATGTAATTATGTATCTTCTCTTTTTTGGATATTGTTTTTCTTATATCAAATTATTTAACAACAGACATGGTTTTAAATTTTGTAGAAACATATATATGAATATGGAACAAGGAAATTGACATCAATCATTATTAGATGATCATGCTTGGATAAATCAGCGCAGAAATCCAAACGGTTCTAGTTTAAATCATGTATATATTGATGGTGTTGAAGCTTTCTTATCATTTGCATCATCAAAGACAGAATTTTATTCAGAAGGGACAATTAAGTGTCCTTGTAAAAAATGTGATCTGAGAACGTTTGAGACATTTGACATCGTTGGGAAACATCTCTTGTGTTATGGTTTTCAATCAGATTATATTTTTTGGTATCAAAACGGTAAACACAGTTCCAGAGAAGATATTAATAATTTGATTCCTGATCCATCACAGTTTCAAAATATAGTACATTATGTTGTAGGATCATCCGTTCAACAAACTGAAATCGAGGATGATGTTGATTTACCTCCCGAGTTGGCACCATCTGAATTTGCTGAGTTGTTCAGGTCTGCTGAGGATGCATTATATCCTAGTTGCAAGATAAGAAAATTAGAAGCAGTTTCAAAATTTATGGCGATTAAATCAGATAATGTAATGTCAAATAACTTATTTGATCAGATGTTTTCTTTGGTTAAAGAACTGTTACCTGAAATAAATGTGTTGCCTGCTAATTATTATGAGATCAAGAGACTGGTTCATAATCTGGGCCTTAGTTATCAGAAGATCCATGCAAGTTCAAATGATTGCATCTTATATTCTGGTGAAAATGAGTCGTTGGATAGTTGTCCCACATATGGACAATCAAGGTATAAAGAAGCTCAATCAGGAAAGTCTGGATTGATTCCTGTAAAACAGTTGAGATATTTCCCACTTACACCCAAGTAGCAGCGTTTATTTATGTCTCAGAACACAGCGACAATGATGTCATGGCACAAAACCATTATTTCAAATGGTAAAAGCATGATTCATCCATCTGATGGTGATTCATGGAAACATTTTGATCAAGTGCATCTGTCTTTTTCTTTAGAATCCCGGAACGTGCGATTGAGTCTTTCTACTGATGGTTTTTGTCCATTTGGATATTTTAGTAGTCAGTATTCCTTTTGGCCTATCTTTATAACTCCGTACAATTTTCCTCCATGTATTTTGATGAAAGAGACTTATATCTTTTTGACATTATTAATCCCAGGACATCCGAAAAAGAAAATTGATGTTTATTTGAAACCATTTATTGATGAGTTAAATTTATTGTGGAGTCATGGTGTTGGTGCATATGATGCTACCGCGAAACAGAATTTTGTAATAAAAGCTGCTTTGATGTGGACAATTAGTGACTTCCCAGCATATGGAATGTTATCTGGTTGGAGTACACATGGTCCAAAATCATGTCCTTACTATATGGGAGACAACAAAGCATTTATGCTCGTGAATTGAAAAAAACCTTGCTATTTTGACTCTCATCGCAGATTTCTTCCAATCGATCATCCTTTTAGGAGGAATAAATCTCATTTCAGAAAAGGCATAATTAAAAGAGATGAACCTCCAAAAATTATCTCAGGTACAGAGTTACAATTAGTAGTATTTTCATTACCTTCCATCACTTTTGGACCCACAATAAGCCTACAGAAAATTCATGGACTTGGGAAAGAAAACAATTGGAAAAAACGGAGCATTTTTGGGAATCTTCCATATTGGTCTGATTTGTTGGTCCAATACATGTTGGATGTCATGCATATTGAGAAGAACAGTTTTGATAATTTGTTTCATACAGTTTTGGATACACCGGGTAAAACCAATGATAATATAAAGGTACGATTAGATCTTGCCCAAATTTGCAGGTGACCAGAACATGAATTGTTTGAAAATGTCAGATCACAGAGATTAATGAATCCAAAAGCAGCGCATACACTGACCAAAGAGAGTATCTTATTATTTTGTAAGTGGATTGCAGATTTGAGACTTCCAGATGGCTATGCTTCCAACTTGAGCAGATGTGTTAAAAATAGTCATATTACCGGATTAAAAATTCATGACTGTCATGTTATAATGGAAAGACTTATGCCTATTGGATTAAGAGGTTTGTTGAATTCTAAGATTTGGGATTCGATAACAGATATATCATATTTTTTTCGAGACATGTGTGCGGCGACAACAGACTATGATACACTAAGAAAACTGGAAGAAGCTATTATTGTAATTATATGCAAACTAGAAAAAATATTTCCATTGGATTTCTTTGACTCAATGGAATAGTTCATATTACATTTTCCACATGAAGCAAAATGTGGAGGTCTGGTTCAGTTTCGATGGATGTACCCATTTGAGAGATGCAAGCAGCAATTGAAGAAAGAAGTCTGTATGAAAGCATCAGTTGAAGGCTCAATTGCTGAAGCTTATTTGCAAGATGAAATTGCTTTATTCTGCTCTCATTATTTTGAATCTGAATATCCCTCAAAATTTAACCGCATGGTCCAAAATGAGGGGAATGTTGATAAAGATATGAACAATGAATTATTAGTTTTCAATCAGCCCGAACATGGCTTTGGTGGAGTTCATGATAGATGGATTTCAGATGATGATCATCATAGAGCTCATACGTATGTTCTACTCAACTTTGATGAAATTTCACCAATTGTACAGTGAGTTCTCCTATCCTTTATTCTATAGATTCTGTTACAGTAAATTAATCATATTGTATTTGTAGGTTATATGATGATCATATCAAGAAACAATTTCCACAAATTATAGCAGCTGGCTTAGAATAAAATTGGCTAAAAATTTTTCCTACTGGTTTCAAAAACTGGTAACATACATTATTTTTTGGTTTTACATATAAAATAAATTTATTACTTGTAATGGTGATAAATGTTTTACAAATTTTAAGGTATCTGTACTTGCTGATTAGATTGATAGTAGATTGCATATATTGAGTAGCCCACCATCCAAAATGGTTAAATCTAATAATGTATATGTGGTTGATGGTTATCTCTTTCATACACGTGCATATGGGGAATCAGAGAAAACAATGAATAGTGGTGTTTGTTTGAAGGGATCACATCATAGAGATATTGAAGTTTACTTTTAAGGCATGCTTGAAGAAATTATTGAACTGTGTTATTTGGGACAGAATTATGTAACAATGTTTAAATTTCGATGGCTAGATACTAAGAGAGGCTTGTGTATTCATCCGAGTCATGGAATTGTTGATATTAAACATAAATGTCTTCCTGGAGTAAATGAACCATTTTTATTGGATTATCAGGCACATGAAATTTATTATGCAAAATACTATGCCACATCAAAAGATTTGGATGATTCGTGGAGTATAATAAAAGATAAATCTCGAGAAAATTAGTTTACTCAAACTAAATGTGGTTCCAATGAAGTTAAAGGAAATAAAATTTTTCAGGACACTCCTCAAAACACATCTTTTTCACAAAGAGACATGAATATCGAGGATGACACCCCACAGTTAAGGGTTGATGGTGACGATGTTGTTAATGATGTTACAACTAAATTTGAAATGACAAGAGATGATGAAAGTGAAACAAATATGGAAATTGATGATGTTGATGAGGAAGATGAAGACATTGACATTGAAAACTATGAAGATGATGATGAAGATGAACATTGACACAGTAAAATTCTGGTTAGAATCATAACAAATATATATCTATACATAATATTTATTTTCAACTGTTTTCTAATAACAATCATTTCATGTTTTAGATGGACTCGGAAACATTTCGTCAGTTTCTGGAGGCTGATCTACCTATGGATGATGAGGTTTTTGAGTCATCTTATCCTCAGGCTATTGGCACTACAGGGAGAACTCGGAGGGGGCGTGGTCTTGCCAGACTGATGATTCCAGATCCTATCCCGGAGCGACGTCCACCTCTTGGATTTGATGCGCACACGCGATGGTATGGGAACCTGTTTATTTTAGTTATCTTTCATTATAATTTATTTATATTCTAATTTTTTGATTATTTTTTATTTTTCCATAGTTTTACACATATAGATATTGGACAGGGGAGCGCTATCTTGCGCAATTATTTTTCTCAGCCCTGGCTTACATGGGATCAGATTCCTGCTAATATGCAGGCCACCATGTTCGATGACTGGATGGTACGTTATTAAATATTGTTTATTTTGAAATTTAATTCATTAATAATTTTATATTAGGGGTTATGGTATCCTATCGATGAGAGCATGCGTGCCACTATCCACGCGGCATGGGTGGTGTCTATGTGTGACCGTTTCCGTCAGTTTTTGCATAATTTGAGAAATATGGAAGTGAAGAAATCCGTAGTGACAGAATTTGATGAGTCCTGTAGAGCCCATCATCCATAGTAAATTTCATCTCATGTTTGGGATGGATTATGTAAACACTGGTTCTATGGTGGGTTTCAGAGAAGATCTGCATTGGGTCGACAGAATCAGGCGAGACAAGAGGTGACACATCGAGCCAGTCGTCGTACATTCAATGCACATAGAGATCATCTGGTAAGTACATTTTTTTAATATTTTATACAACATTAAATATAAACAGTTTATTTTATATTCATATAGGAAGCCGAGAAGCCTGGTATTACAACGTACGGTGTTTATCGGAGGATGTACACTGATCCGGCTACTGGAGAGATTAGAGGTGACCGCCAGCATCAGATTGTGGTCAGTATTATTTTCTTTTCTGTTTTAAAATTAAATGCATATAATCTTTTCATTATTTTAATTTCTAATTGAAGCATAAGGAGTCATATGAGGCCCCGACCTCTCAGACACAGGCTGAGAGTCAAGACGAGATGGGTGATCAGACTAGTGCCCACCATTTTGATGAGACGACATGGATGCAGACGACCCAGTATGGCTTCGAAAAGGGCCGAGTAGTTGGTATCGTCTCTCATTTAACTCATGTATCTTATTACGGTACTACTGTGATGTCGGTGTCCAGCTCGAGAGGAGCTCGTGGAGAGACATCATCTTCTGCCTCACAGTATCAGGAGCAGCTATGTGCTCAGAGTCCGCTTATAGAGGATTTGTGTCAGAGGTAGGAGCAGATGCGTTAGCAGCACAATGAGGAGATGCTTCTATAGGAGGAGAGGATGCGTCAGCAGTAGGATGAGGAGAGACGCTGATATGAGGAGAAAATCAGGAGCAGATGGAGTATATGCGTCGTCTGACTCATAGTTTAGGGATGGAGTCTCCTCTACCACCTCCTCCAGGTCCTCCAGATTATCCACCCCTAGTGATTTTTTTAGATGTAATAAAGATTTGAGTTCATAGTTTATTGTCATATTAACAATTTACAATTCCTCTTTCATATTGATACAAATATTGCATGATTTAATTTGTTTTTATTTTTTTAATATTTTATTACTTATTAGTACTATTTTTAATGGCTTCTTATTTTAGTAATATTACTTTTAATATTTTATATTTATTGTTAATATTGAGAAGATTATAATTTTAAAATGTTATTAATTTTAATAATATTAATATTATTTTTTCATAAATATGTATGTTTATTTTAATAATATTATTATTATATTAATTTATTATATTATTAATATTAGTACTATTATTATTATTTTTTGATATTTATATTTCATAATATATAATATTATATTATTTATATTCATATTATTATTATTATTTTATATTAATATTTCGTAATTATATTATATATATTTTTTATTATTAATATTATTATAATAAAATTTCTTTATATTATTAATATTAATATTATTATTATATACATAATTTAATAAAAATAATATTATACTAATTTTTTATTTATTAATATTAGTATTATTATATTATATTAAATTATTTATATTCATATTATTATTATTTTATTTTAATATTTTATAATTATATTTTATATATTTTTTTATTTATATTATAATAATAGAATTTTTCTTATATTATTATTATTATTATTATTTTTATATAATATTATACGATTTGTATTAATTATTATTTTTTACTTTTTTTAGTATTTGCGACGGGAATATTTACGATGAGATTTCCCGTAGTAATTTTTTTTACTATAATATTTGTGACGGGAAGAATACCCATCGTAAAAACATTTCTACGACGGTCCATCGCATATACCTTCATCGCAAATATTTTTTAAATTTCCCATTTGCGACGGGTCAGAAACCCGTCCCAAATAATATATCTGCGACGACCCGTCGCAAATACCATTTTTATATATAAACGAAATCCCATTTGTGACGGGGAAAAAATACCATCGCAAATACTCTTTTTGCGACGGTACCGCCGAAAAAACACCTATTTCTGACGCCGTTTTCAGCAACGGGTGATTTGAGACGAAGCCCCATCTCAAAAGACCTTTTTCTACGGGATCTCGTCGCATATCGCCCGTCGCAAATATTCTGTTTTCCTGTAGTGCATGATCTTATGGTTCAAGATTGATTTCTGATGATTTATAACTATTGTGGTTCATATCTTTTGAAATGATGGTTTTTTATTCTGCGACTCTTGTTAATGGTCCATGATAGAATAGGTATGAATTTTTTATGTTATATTCATAATATCTTATCCTTATGCTTTCTTATTCATTAATCTGATCATCTAATGATATATTCCATGTTTACCTATTCTAAGAATCTGAGCTCTCCAATTCTTATGTTTCCTTTCCCCAGGTTATGTAGAAGCTTTTAAGTATGGTATTTATTTGAATTGTACAAAATATAAAGATACTTATAGAGGATATTGAAGATATTTCATAAAATAAGAAGATTATTAATCTAGTCTATAATGACACAAAATTTCTACGGTATTTGGGAATATATATGTCAATTTTATTGTATTTTACTTAATTAAGATGTAATATCTACATATGAAAAATATGAGTTGTTATATATTCATCCATTTTTGTCATTGATAAGTACTTTCCCGACCTTATCTTTAGAAAATGAAAATTTAGAATATCATTTTAATGATTTTCATGTCATCCACATAAAACAAAAACAACTATAACAAATCCACTAACATGATTATATAAAAAATAATCATATATTCTATTTATGAAACCAAAATTATTAATTACATTATCAACCTAGATTCTCCAACTCTGAGAAGCCTTCTTCAATCCACAAATGGTCCATTTAGATTTTCAAACCTTAGTAGTCTCATTTGGTACATCAAAATATCTAGGTTGTATCATATATGTTTCCTTAACTAAATTATCATTAAGTATAGTGGTTTCTATATCCAATATATATATTTCATAGTCAAAATTAGGATCTATAGAAAGTAACATCCAGAAGGACTTTATTATTAAAATTGAAGAACAAATTTCTTTATAGTCAATACCATGAATTTTTCTATGAAATTTTCCTTCAAAATTTGATATATATATAAAATATCTACCATACTTGTACATTTCAGTATCAAAACCATATATCACCATATGGTTCTCCATACATTTAGGTGCATCCACCACGTTCCAAACAATATTATAATACATGGAGTCCATTTCTGATTTCATACCTCTAACCATTTCTCAAATTTACCACTCTAAAGGCCTCTTAACATGTACAACGTTCAAAATTTATAAACATTATATTATCTTCATTTCCCATAATAAATATATATTTATCAGCCTCTAAGAAAATCTTATTAGACCATTGTTGTTCTTGTGTAACCGGGATCACATTATATTTTAGTAAAAATTCTTATTTTTTGGTCGTAAACATCTCCTAGTTCAATATTACTCAAAATAACACCTTAATTTTAATGTTCCTTATATATAAATATAAAAACTCAAGACACAAACACATTATTGGAATTTGGATTAAAAAATTAATATTTCATTGTTTTCTTTAGATAACCACTAAAAGGAAATTCCATTGATATAGTGCCATGTTTGTCAAAATGAGAACATTATACATGTCCTTTACAATAAAAATCCCTTATAAAATACGGGTTGGTGAACCTTCCAGTACATATATCATATTATGTTCTGATAAAAACCTTTGATTGAATGTAGATTAGTATGAATGATGTTACTTCTAGTACATATCCCTATAATGATATTGGATGGTCATGTTGACTCATTATATATTGAACCATGTCCATAAGGGTGTTATTACTCCTCTAAAAATACCATTCCACTATAAATTTATAGATAGTATTTGTTATGAAATTATTCAAAAATATATTAGATGATTAGTAAATTCCCTCCTCAATTACTCATCATCTTATACTAGTCATATAATTTTAATACTTTATCTAGTTTATTTAATTGGAGAATATTAGTACATTGGAGACGTACTTCACTTTTGAATGCCTTTATCTTTTCAAAGGGTTCAAACTTTTTTCTCATTATAAACACATGACTATACCTATGAAATCCATTTGTAAATGTTATGAAATAACTTTATCCAACACTTTCATGATAACATTCTATCTGATATACACAGCTGTTTATAAGGTCTAATAGTTTATTATCCCTATCGCTTTACTCAATAAAATGTTCTTTAGTAATTTTATTAATAATCATGATTTAAAATTTTCAAATGATTCATAATTAAACGAGTATAATAATCCATCTCAATGGATTATTTTGATATGTTTCCCATTTACATATCCAAGGGGAAATTTCCATAGATTAGATGTTCTAGAATCAACCTTGAACTTCATATATTTAATATTATATATGGGATTGTCCATATCAAGAATATATAAACCATTTAACTTATTCCAAATTCCATTAAAACTTTCATTGATATATATATAATAAATTTTCTTCACATTTATGAATGAAATTTCCATCTTTTCCAAAAAATACATTGAAATGAAATTTATATTTTTGTTCGGCACATATATTAATCTTTAAATTCTATAACTTACCCAATGGGAATAATTAGATTGTATGTGTTGAAGTATATTGTAAAAAGTATTTAAAAATCCCCAAAACAAACATTCATATAAATATTCATCAATTGTCTCATATTTATAGGTCTGTATTTATCCACACAAATGTGTAGTTCAGACCCATTATCCAATACCCACGAGTGAAAAATAAAGAAATTTAATTTTATAACATTTTCTTCCACATAGTTATAATTATTCTCTTTTAGGCCACTTTAAAAAATTAAATACTAATATATAATTACATTGTATATCATACCTAGAAGAGACCAAAAAATGATAATCATGATGCATGGAATAATATATAAAAATTATATATCAATGGGTGAGTGTAATTTTTTAAATCATTTCAATATGGACTTTTATTAAAACTAATCCTGGGAAAATGATGACCAGAAGCATCATATACATTTAGCGATCCAAGATTCAGATATAACTATGATTTGGTAAAGATTTAGATTTTCTTCCATCACATATCAACTTATGTAGGACATTTGGGAAATAATTTCCCGTATGAAACATGGATAGTGCAGTAGAATAACCTTTATAAAGATCCTTCATATAGATAAATTCAACTTGATTCCCCTAGTATCCTACCCTTTATAGTTTACCAAACAAATTCCACCCAATGGTTTCAATAGAACACTATTGTATAACTTTTAAAATTTCATAAATCCTTCATTCCTTACAAAATATAAATGAGTGTTGCTTAAGCTTAATTATTATCCATAATAGATGATCAAGGTATTAATTTATGTTTTATTTGAAAGTAGTATCATTTTTTTCATTTGATATATTTTCATAGTCTTACCATTCTGGTATATATCATGTTCATATCATAAATTACTATTTAATCCTGTGAAATCTTTACATATCATGTTATACCAATATGTATACATGATTTTAAGGATTTTAATTTATAATAATTATTCCTTAAATTGAATTAATTTGTTTAAACCATATTAATTTTTAAATCCTTAAAAAACTCATAGTTTTTATTAATAACTTAAAAATAATGCCAAATTTATTTACACATATCCAGTTACATCACATGTATAAGGTACATAAAAACATTTCATACAAATGTTTATAATTATATGAAATTAAAAATAGGTATAAGAGTAAGCATAGATAAATTGATATATAAATCCCACTTTTCTAGAAAATACATAAGTCCCCAAGTCATTCCATTGCCCATCCCCAAGTCCATCTAACCACTGTTCTTTAATCAAGACAGACATTAATCCCATTATAACTCTAATACGTAATATATGTAAACTATAATTATTCACTAAATTCAATCTCATAAATCAAAAAAAACTAATGTGAAGGTAGAAGAATACTAAATATTATGATTTTATTCCAAGCATGAAACTCTTATATATGTGATATGATAATTTAAATGAAGTAAATAAAAAAATTTAAACTAAAACATACAATATACACATCATATAAAAAATACATATACATGAATATCTAAATTGGGATTTCCGAAATAAATGAAAATTTCCATTATTTAACATGAGATATAAAAAATTAATACAATAATACTATTCATAAATAATTGTTATATATTTTAAATTCACATAGATTCTGGTACTGTGTAAGTAATGGTTTTTTGGTAGGACTTTTTTTTATGATTTTTTCTAAAGACCACAGCATTCAGTTGTGGCATGATCAAACTATCCAAATAATTTTGGACCATGTCATAATGAAAACCCACATGAAATATTACTTTCATGGTCTCACTGAGATCAACTATGAATAAATATTTACCGTGGAATAGTTAATCCTTGTGGTGACTCTATCCACAATATAGTGATCTACTAACTACATCAAGATGACATTGAAAATGATACCATGTTCGATGCTTATAATAACCATGAAATTATAATTGACCTGAAAATACATAGGAATGTAAACTCTAAGTGGGTGGATGAATTTTAGTTTATAAACTAACTTTAATTTTCATCCATCTAAAGTTAAATAAAAATGAAAATATGAATTTTCTATTAACCCATAGATTATATTTAGAAAATATAGCTACAATTGGAATTAGTTTTTTTAGAATTTCAATAATTTATGACAGAAGTAATTGAACAATAGAAATAATATGAAACATAAAAAAGGGATTAAAATCATGCATAGAGTAATTATTACAATACTTAAACTCCAAAAGGATATTATTAAGAATAGTAAAATTTTGTCCCAAAATTTATAGAGGATAAATAAACATGATCCAAGGTATCCTACATCCAATCTAGATTCCCTTAACTTTAAAATACGAGAATGAATATTTTTCTTCATATCCCTGATGTAACACCCTGACCGAATTAGGGGGTTTAGTTAGTGTTTCACATGATCTCATGTATGTGTACCTATATAAAAGAGGATTCTAACTAGCGGTGAGGATCTGAATGGGATCATAGGGATACTCTAACATTGGAAACAATAACCATGTACCATAATCTCGATGAAGTAAAAAACAAACATCCTAAAAATAAGACTAGAAAAAAATAGAATAAAACCATTTTATTAAAATGGCATACCAGTCATAAAATATAAACTAAATGGATCAGGGTGTGGTAGGTCGACCAATATATGGAAAAATTATAAGACACCACAAAAATAGTATGTACTCTATCACATCATCACCCATGTCCTTCGAACTCTACCTGATCTGCCACCTAATGTAGGGCACTTTCCTTTAGCTAGATCCCTAACCTAGAAATATACATGCACAATGAGATTACCATGTAAGGTGTGAGTATAAATTTAGAAGGACACCACTAATTCTTCTCTACCTTCTTCAACACCATGTACAAATGAAAACTAGAAGTAATCATTATACGACCAAGATCATGCCAAAACATCTAGAAATTGGCCTGATAGATTCAACTAACTATCCAATATCCATATTCCATTTATAAAGAAAAAAATCATGCCTGAATTTAAGGTAAATTCACAATATCTACACGTTGAATAAATCCATACCTCAAAAGAAATCCAAAGATCCATATGTTAACCAAATATACAGCTCTAGGAAAAGCCTCATTCACACATGTCAACCCAATATCTGGCTCTAGGGGAAGACACATTACCATACTTCAATTTTGAATGAGAAATCAGAACCTACCAATCACGATGGGGACTCTCCGCCTCCATGGGGACAACTAGTTGATCTAGGACAATTTGATTCCTTTAAACCAAACACTAACAATCCATATATACATCTATATAAATTCTACACTATAATAAGAAATAAGAATTTCATATCACTAAAGTGTCCCACAAGACACACACACACACCATCATGTGAATTATATTAAGCAAGGGTCCCATAGGACACACACACACCCACATGTAAAACATATCATGCCAGGGATTCATGGACACACACACACCATATAAAAATAAAACAAGTGTAAGTATCACAATCCGTAGACACACCATATGCAAATCACATCAATATTATGTTTTATGGGCCTCCCACGCATGCACAAACATCCCATATCACATAATGGTTCTGAAAAGTGTGTATTCATAAACACACAATCCAATCAAATTTATATAATGGAAGAATGAGATATGGACTACATACCTAATGCATTTCAATTTCCATTTCAAGAGCCATCACAAAACCATGTATGCACACAAATGATCCCCAATGAGATCTACCACCAAGATAGATCTATATCCATTCAAGGTAAGGATAGATTTTTTTTAGATTCAATTCATGTTTATCAATAATTCAATAAGTCATCATTATATCACATTAAAATTCAATGATCAATCCATGAAATCCAGAATTTATGATTTCTTCCCAAAATATGAGAAGAGATCATGAGGAAATGTAAATAATAGAGAATTAACAACCTCTTACCTCGAATTATTTGGAGCAACGGAATCTCGATCAAAAAAAAAATAGATTTTATAAGGATAAACTACCTAAAATACCAACGGATATACATATTTTTTTATTTTTCATAATTCCTTTTTAATAGTTAATTGGGAAACATACATGGCCCATCGTCCCTAGAGGCCTATGACCACATACATAGCCCTTTAAGGCCCTGGTGATTAACAAAAAAAGAGATACCCAAACAACATATATATATATATATATATATGTTATCAATCACTCACAATTTTCCATGATGTATAGTATGAAATTCCCCATGAATTGCATAATTCATAGTCCTAATTTCAGATACCATACCCTCACATTCAACCAAATCTAGTAGCTAGGGAACCTGGGAAAAGTTTCTCTGAAACCCATCTAGATCTGCACTGGTGGAAGGAATATTTTTTAACCATTTTTATTGATCCACCTCTCACTGATGACATCACACCCCAACCATCATCAAACAAATCCATTAAGTGATATGTTGAAGCATATAGTTGCACACTGATCAAACCAACACAAACCATTTTAAACTCTTATCACCATCAGCAATGGCCCTTCAATTGCATCATTCGTTGTTGACCAAGAATGCCTTCCTCACTCACCTACTATAATCAGTTGTTGCTGACAATCATCACCACCCACCTGAAGCGACCCAACATCCATAACCAATCCACACCACACGCAAAATGTGTCTCCCTCAAAAATCCAAATAAATACTCAAATATTGGCTATCGGGAATTAAACCCTTATTGATATAGGATTATAAGGTATCCTTAACCAATAGTACAAGACCCCAACTGTAGTTCATATAGTGATGGATCACCCATAATTACAGATAGATACCCTAGGTTTGAGATCCCCATGAATATGAGAAGTAATAATGAGTGTCAAAGATGTTTTTGGTCAAAATCACTATTTTTGTATTAATCAATTTTTCCTTCATGTTTTAGTCACATGGTTTACAAAAATTTGTTCCAACCATGTGAGAAACATTACATCTTATGGGCACCAAAATTATTTGGAAACATAGTTTTTTAAACCACATTCCTACCATACTTTGAAAACTATTATGAGACACACAGTTTCATAAGGAACATCTCATAATTATCTCTAAGTATGAACTGATCATGCAATATCTACCACCCCTCTATGACATCTCATATGGTTACATAGAGATAACTTCTTGGCTTCTCCTTACCATTCTCAAACTGTGAATCCTCTTTATAGTATCGAAATTCCTAAAGACAACCGAGAATTTAACTGATACTTTTCCCAAACAAAGCATAATTCAAAACACCTTTAAAGAAGGGATGAAGTAAATCACAACACACATAAAAATATGATTCCACTACAACTGAAATACCTTAAATATATACCTATAAAGAGGAACCTCTCTCTTCAACAACTGGAATCCCTTATTCTTGAACGATTGAAAAAACTCTCGCTTCCAATCTGAAATCCAACAATCACTATTGTTCAGTATCATCCAACTTTCACACACTTGAAGCTCACAACCTAAAAAATAATAATAATATCTATCATTATTATGAAATATCTTGACCATGAAGGATCAAAATAGGACCAATCATAATGGATAATTATAAGCGATTTACAATGAAATCCTCACCTGATGGACTCTTATAAAAATAATCCAACAGAAAAGGTATAATGATTATAAGCAATCAAAACAACAAGTGGTTTAAAAATTCAAAAAATATGTTAAATTTATTTATTTCAAATGTAAAAATTATACACATTCTCTCAATACTCATGGGTATGGAATTATTTATACCTAAAATTTAACTAATATTAATGATTGAATTTCACATTTTTTGGGATCAATTGAAAAAACATCAAAATATTCTTCATCATATTTCAATAAACTCATTATATCATCATATTTGTTTAATAATTCCAAACTGAATCAATATAGTTCTTTTAAATCTAGTGAATTTAATCTACCACGATATCATAGTCCTTAGTAATTTAAAGATGTTCAACGTAATTTAAAAAAACTACAAAATTTATTTTACAGAATGTCAATCGTAGGAACCAAAAAAGACACAAAAACATAAAGTTAAATCAAATTATCTATAAGTTTTTAGTTATATTCAAAATAAAGGAAGAAAATGAATTATATACCCAAAATAATATCTCTTTTTTACTAAATGTTTTATTAAATAAATCATGTAGATTTTGTAAGTATTGATGGGATTAATTTCTCCCATTTCATCAAAATATATTAAAAAAATGTTATCCTAAAAAAATTAAATATAAAACTATATAAAATAATTAAATTTTTATACAATCAAATTTCCCCTTTTTGATATAAAATTTTTATCAAATTGTTCTCAAAATTTTCCTCTTTTTGATTTTTAAAGAGAAATACATTAACAATGTACTAGGGGAGTAAATGATTAGGTAAAGTTAAAAAAACCACTAGTGAAACGTATACTCTTTGAGTAACTTCCCCATTTAATATGTTGATATATTATAATAAAATAAGAAAAAAACCTTTTTTTACTTTTGGATAAATAAAAAAATAAAATTTAAAATATTATTAGAAAACTAAAATATTCCAGCATAAAAAAAATAAAATCAAAAATAAAAAACCTTAATTAAACAATTGTTAAATGATTACCCCTTTAATAAGACATAAGAAGTTATATTTTGATTTAAACTGATATTATTTAGTCAATTAAAAGCTTCATAAATTGAATATTTAACTCTTATTCAAATTTTTTCAATTATATATTTCAAATTTTTGATTTTATTTTGATACTCGAAGAACCTATCCTCTCGAGATTCTATCTTTTTATGAAATAAAATATTCTCAAATCACTAAAGCCTGAAATTTCATTAAAAAGTAAAAGAACATTGCTTTCAAAAATAAATAAGTTTAAAAAAATACATTCCTATATAAGTGTATCTTCCGTTAAATTGGATTTATATTCTTTTATAGAATATGATTCCATATAAATTATAATTATAAAATTAATAAAATACATTGAAATTAAAAAAAATCTTCATTTGAAAAGATAGCTAAAACACAATCTGAGACTTCCCATAAATAGAATGAATTAAAGAAATGTATTAAGAAATATATTAACGATTAACATAAAAATAGATAAATTATCTAATTAGAATAATGTTTTTCAGGTTTCAGTGGTAGGTATTTAGTTTTTTGTACTCATCAAATTTAAATCCTCCAGATTATGTTTATGGGAGATAGAAAATTTTTAGTCTATATGTATACACAAATAAAATTTTGGAACCAAATCTTATTTAGAATTTTTATGTTCATTGGTAGAAAGTTCTGTAGAGATAAATTCATTAGTTCCCCCAAATTATTGTGTTATATTTACATTGTTTGGAAAGGATGTTAAATTGGTATAAAATATTTTCATAGATATGTCTTTGTTTTGGTATATTTAATTGCATGTCTTAAGGCAATCCCTTTTGGTATCATTTGACTAAAATTCTCCTGGAATTGTTTTCTTTTAGTAATAAAACTGGATAGCAACCATTTAAAATTATGAAATTTGAATTTCATCTTTATAACATTGTTATCGTAGTCTGAAAATTATAAATTCATTATATTCTAATACATATCAAAAATTGAAATATTACATCTATTATTCTACATAACTTTTGATGTATTAACTATTAATTTTCCTTTGTTTTTTTTAATTTATAGTATTCACCGGAATATTCAAATTAACCAATTCTAATATTGGCATTACATTCTACATTCTTACCCTAGTAAACCTGTTTTCATGCTTAATAAAACATTCCATACTGTAAATAATTCTTTTTTTAATATGATATTATTTTATGTAATTTTCGGATATATGTCCTAAAATTTAACAAAAAAACATTCGGATAATCCTATATTTTAAAAAATATCTCTTAATTGCCAAAATCACATGAATTTTCATTATCACTTTTATCCTTAATAGATAATTCTGCTAGACTATTATTCAAATAATATAGAAAATTATTCATAATTTTCTATCATTCCCCAAAAACATTTCACAATATCAACAATTTTTATATTAGTTTAAATTATGATAATATTATGACTATAACCACTTTTATCTGATGAACTATTTGAAGAAGTGTCACCCCCACATGCATTCCAAGGTTCTAAGGCCATCAATATTTTCTTATCCATTCTAAAAAACGACTTATTACAATGTTTTATATCACTTTTATTTTGATTAATATAGTCAGGTCTTATATGTATAGGATTTGAACATTTATAAAAGATATTTTTTAATGATTATTTATTATCTCTCTAATATGTTCTATATTTCCTATAATTTCTTTGAAAATTATAAATTTAAAATATTCTTCATGCTATATTATCAAGTTATCCATATATATATTTAGAATCACTATCATCAAAAATAATTCTTTAACATATGTTATATGAGACTGAGTTTGAATTAAAATATTTATTATCTAAACCAGCAAAATTATAAGCAAAGGCCACCCCATTTCTTCATTTCATTCTATACATATCTTTTAAGATGAATTTCATATTTTATTGAAATTTTAATTAAAAAATAAATACATGGATTACTGATATGAATTATATCATATATAATATCCCTCTTATATTCCCAATGCCATAGTAAAATATCAATAACCATCTAACAAATTTGATTATTCAATAATTACTTCACCCTACGTGACGATAATCTATTAATGATTATCCTAACAGTTTTATTCATTGAAGAAAAATAAAGAAACTCAAATATTCATCCCTAAGAATTTCTCTCTTAGTCTCTAATAATTTCAATGTTATGAAGTGTGTAACTTCATGTTTTTTCCATACACAACATGTTTTACTAAAAGAACAAACATTACAATAGATATTCATTTAAATTGATCTTAATTATTTATACCTCATATAAAAATTTAGCTAAAATTCATTTCTTTCATCTCAAGTAAAATATGTAACATCATTCTCTAGAATTTTTTACTTATAGTATGCATAATAAAATTATTTACACTAGTATAAATAAAAAATATTTACATCTGGTCTTCCCAATACTCATAGACATTTATATAAAAAAATAGGGTGTATATATTTATTGATATTATCCAAATATCCAATATGAAAATTAGCTTCCATATTAAAAATAAATAAGATATTTTCTCTATAACCCAATTAATTTAAGGAAACTGAAGACTAAATATCAATAAACTAATAATAATTTAAGGAATACAAATAGGACTAGTCTAAAATGTTGATATAGTCACTAATTTAAAATATTGGTATCATCAAAAAATAGAAGTTAGCCTTATATTTTTGTAGGATTGTGTTATGATACCAAATGATGTCCAACAAATAAACAAGATTGAAAACTACTAATGGGGGTGAGTTGAAACCTATAAAATATAATATAATTTTACATCTAACTTATGTTTAATACAAATAAAGTTATTAGTTTTTTTATTGACCCACAAATCAGAGTAAAAAAATTTAGATCCAATAGGAATTAAATATCTTTATATGTACACTTATCGAGAGGTATATATTTCTTACACACCTAGTATTCCTCAATATTAAAGGACTTGCATTAATTTATATTATTATATGTAATCCTTGATCACAAATAATCAGAATTAGATTACCTCCACACACTGAAATTATATTATATAAATGATAGGTCCATGCTATATCTTCCTAATAGATTCCCACAATAACATAAGATCATAAAAAGTAAAAATAAAAATGGAAAGTGATAAGTTATTTATCAATTTATGATATTCCTTTAGAATGGATAAAAAAATCTCTTGATCCATGAAGTCAAGGTCTTATTTAAAGAAGAATTTGTAACTATCTTCAACATTTGAATTACATATTCTTTGATATCTATTGCAGTCACATAGAAATATTCTTCATCACCTTCTAATGAACTCGGTATATCCTCTCATATTCCAATAAAGTCAATCAGCATCACTATAGTGATCATTCATCCAGTAAATGTAAAATGGTATGGAATATCAGTTATTTATATTTATATTTAGATTAAATCAGACTAAAATGTTTCAAATTCAATCTTATTATATTTTCATCAAGAAAAAACCTAATACAAAGTGTCCAAGTTAGATAAAATTCTCATTAACTGTATTGTTACATAAAAAAAGGATACAAAAGAGTCATCAGATATAAAAATTCACTTGAAATATACTATTTTCCATATAAATTTTAATATATAATGATTATGTGATTTTATAATCCAATGTTTTTTAGGAAAACACCACATAACATGGCATAATTTTATAACCAAGATCACAGTATCGAAAAAACCAGTAAAAAATAGACTTCAATTTCAATATTCATCAAATTAATTCATCAATTGAAATGGTTCTGATACCACTTATGGGTTTTATAGGAAATCACTATACCCATAATCGGTGAAATAAAATAAAAAATACATGTCATGATAGACTATGATAGGATTCAGTAAGATGAAATAAGAAAACAATAAAACATGTGAAACTGAATGTTTATTATTTTGAACTTTAATGGAATTTAGATTGATCGAGTCCCCTAAGAAGGAACCAATGGGATACTGCATCCAATAGCATCCACTATACACAAAAATCATTGAACTCTTTCATATGACTTATTGTTAATAATGATTAGTTAACATCTCCACCATAAAAAATGAATAGAACATAAATTAAGATAGATTCAACCAATAGAGAACAATATTCAATATAAGCTAATGAGGTTCATAAATTCCTCTAATTTTATCCCCATAATCAAATGGAAAACCCTATAGGAATATAAAAAATTCAAAAAGATTGAAATTAATAATAAATGTTGCAACTGTTACAAAATTGACCTTATTAATTAAAATAATTATTAAACTTATTTAAAAATAATAATATTTATATACACAATATCATGAGGTGTTAACAAATGAATCAATATGCTAATAATATTCGTAGATTGGAAAAAATAACATCACATATCATTTTAGAAGGGAATCTTGTTGGGGTATATATGAGCATGAGAAGACACTGACCATGACATAATGATTCTCATTATATCATGTTATGTTTTTATGACACCCATTGTGTTACTGTGGAATTTATTTTATATTATTTTAAAATTTTAGAGGTTCTATCAAGTTTTAGTGAGGTTTTTTATTGAAACATAGAAATACTATAGGTTTTCTTCCTCTACATGATTTAGAGGAAACCATGCGGTTACCCTAACGTAACTGAATGTTTTGTTAAAATTGATTTGCACGAAGTTGATATGCACAAATAATGTATGAATGAGTCCAAACCATGTAAATACTAGGAAAAATATGTTGTACCTTTAATATGAGGGGTTAATGGTGCACATATTTTGTATAGTTTGGTAAACAAAATATGAAGTGTGCGATTTTGGTCTGAAATTTGATAGCATTATTTGGCATGGTTGGAACATGGTTGGTCCAACTATCGGGAGTCTTAGGTAAACCATGTGAGTGGGATTTTTTTATGCACTGTATATCACATGGTGGTTGCATGATTTGGAAAATCAAGCAGCCAAATAGTGTGACTTTCCAATATTCATTGTGAGCAAAAATTATAGTTTTGACCGTGCTCAATTCTAACACTCTATCCCATATCTCTCCCATGTCATGAGAATGGACTGGATAAACCCCCTTAGCTTTCTTGTCATTGATCCATCCATTTTGGTGGTACTCTACATTTTTTTTAAATTGGTTTCCTCCTTGGTAGGTTCCTCCAAACCCCTTCCACCATTATATTACCTCTCCCTCTTGATTTATTGTTCCTCTCATGAGCTTTAATGTTTGTATTGGTTGATTTTAGGGTAGGGTTTGGAATTAATCCTATATCTTTTCTCATGTAGGCCTTATAGAGGGAAAATATTTTCTTGTTAGAGACTTCATAATTGTAGGAAAAGAATTATGATATTTATTCCATTAAACCGAGGTAGTTTTTTTATGTATTTTTATATTACATGCCAATGAATTATTGTTTATTTTAAAATGTTACTTTATCAATGAAATGAATATATATATCCCATGTGTGTCTAGGTAGATTTAATGTTTTTTAAACTCTTGGAATGTAATGAGATTCCGTTCCATTTGTTATTATAAATTCCAAATTATATTTGAAAGGATATATTTTCTTTTAAAATGGGTGGAATGAATCATATTTAGGCTTTCCAATGCATTCATTACATCAGTTGATATTTTTAAACCATCTTTCTGAAATTTTTTGAAGTGTTTCAAGGTGAGTGAAATAGGTGTTATAGTTTTAAACGTGTGTATTAACTCATGTGAATAGTGTTTGGAAATCCATCGATGGATTGAATGTTTTAAAAATAAATTTCAAATGGGATTCAAAATGTTTGTATTGGGATTTTTCTTTAAAAGTGGTCTTTTGTCACTTATATGTGATATTTTATACCATTTTATAACTTTGGTTGGTTTTAAAGGTGTGTTTAAGGGATGTTTGATTTTGAAAGGGGATTTAAAAATGTTTTAATGAAATTAAGTATCAAGTGTTTGTTGGGAAATGATTGAAATTATATTATTTGGACTTGGAATTCCAAGTTCGTTCTGGAAAGAGTCCCATTTGGAATTTTATAAGAAAATAGTTTTTATAAATAATTTAAAATCATCTTCAAGCATTGTGTATTTATTTTATACTCATGGTGGCTTGTGATCCCACAATGTTACATCTTATATTGATTCATCATTATATGTTTTTTATGAATTCATGTGTTTGGTGGTTATTTCATATGAGTGTGTGGGGAGAGAGGTGTTATTTACTTCATATAGTTTATATCAAATCTATGTGATGGTTTGTTTATGCTTACCTCCATTTTAATTTTCATGTGAGACCTTAAGGAATCAGGGTAGATGACTTAGGAAGTTGAAGCCAAAACATGGGTTCTTAATTTTCTAGATGACATTATCAATGGTTCTGTGAGAACTTATAGAGGGAATAGTCTCTATGGATCAAGAGAGCTCATTGATGGTTGGGACTGAGAGAGCCTAACGGACTGAGATAGCCCATAGAAGACTAACATATCTTCCAAGTTTATTATGAATACTTAATTACTATTAAAAATATTGTTATTTTAAGAAATTTTTGGCCCCCTTGAATCTATTTATAAAACCTCGAGATTTTTATGACATGTATTTTTTAATTTCATTAATGTCTTGTGTTGTACGCTACACCAAGATAAGCATGCGCTATACGCAACACCAACTTAGCTTGTGGTATATGTAATACTATGCT
Source organism: Viscum album (assembly GCA_963277665.1). Taxonomy (NCBI): domain Eukaryota; kingdom Viridiplantae; phylum Streptophyta; class Magnoliopsida; order Santalales; family Viscaceae; genus Viscum; species Viscum album. The sequence continues at coordinate 676,879,989 of OY728157.1, read as the reverse complement.
TGGATTGTGTTACACAAAATTCATGTTCTTTTGATATATTTCATTTCATGGAAGATCAAGTTTAAGTTAACAACTAAATATTATTATTTTACCTTATAACCATGTCTTTATAATATATGGAATGAACAGTATTAACTTTCTTCAAAAAAACTATTCAAATAAAATAAGTGAGGTAATAAAATAATAAAATCACTCCAGATTGATTTTATTAATTTAATATATATTTAACATTTTCAATATAAATTTTAAAATTCATCTTATATGTTTTATTAACATGATATAATAACAACTCGATTTTTTGGACAAAAAAAATTATTTTCCAAAAAATACAGTATTGCTGCATTTTGATGGCTCACCCATTTTAAATCGAGGTTTTGAAAATTTTATATATTCTATTTTACAGCAGAAAAAAATTTCATTTTAAGAGGCATATAAAAATTAATTTTGGATGAATTTTTTAAATTTTTCTGATAACTTTCTTTTTTTGATGAATATTAAAAACACGCTAAATTTTAATTTAAAACAAGATTTTTCATCGAAATAATTTATATGGTTAATTTATATTATTAAGTGGTTTTAATGTATAAATAAAATATATATTTTTAAGTGATATAATTAATTTCATTGGAATTAATGTTACGAAAAATTTTGATGTAAAATATTTTCATTCTTTTGTAATGTTTTAATATTTAAAAACCCTGTTTTGGATTCTGAGGACGAGATAAATTTGAAATTATTTCATCCAAATTTTGTGTTTTTAATTTTTAAAAAATGATTCAATATTTTAAATTATTGGGTCCAAATTATGTAAATATCATTATTTTACTTTTGGGCATTGAGAATAGTAACATCAATAATTTTTATTAATACAATAAAAAGGCAAATCATGTAATTAAGGATAATAATAATATTATAAAATTTCCCTAATAAAGTTATAATATTATTGGATGAGTTATTTTATACCTAAATCATTTTGGGGTAGAAATGGTATCCATTTAAATTCACTTAGATGAGATTTGGACCTTTAATATATTTTATTTTATGAAAATTTAAATATGTCTCACTCAAATTTAACTGACTAAACCATTTTTTATATATGATAATATAGAAGTAAAATTTTACTATAAATACAAATTTTAGATATAATAATGTTTTTCTTTATCATTTTAATTATTTTGTAATTTTTATGAAATATATAATTACATTAAGGACTTCTAATTTGATGACGTTCAAATTAAATAATTGATGAGAAATTATTAAAACAATTATTATTAAAATGATAATAACTATAAAAATACCTGAACACTTGGAAAATAATTATTGGTAGAGTATATATAGACATTAATAATTCAATCATAGAGTTATTTACCATTTTTTTACATACGGAAGTGATTGTGACACTTATATTATTTTATTCAATGTGATGTTTAAGTTTTCATGTTCATAATTTAATAAGTATAAAATTTTTATTATTGGACTTTCCTGAAGCTAAATTATACTAAAAGTTTTATTATGAAATCTATTATATTTATCTTCTTCATATTATTTTATTTCTAATTTTTACCCATAAAATAAGTGTATTAAATAATTTTTCAAAATAATGTATTAATTATTTTACTAATGGAAATATCAAATTACTGTTTTTAAAAATATGAACTTTAATATAATTTGAGATACTTAAAATGTACAATTATTTTTTTAGATTAAATAAAACACGTAGGGATATAATAAAATAATTTTTTCAAGGGTAAAATATTATTTTCATATTTTAAAAAATCCTTGAATTAAATAGTGTCGAAATTGACATTATTGTTATTTTGTCAAAAAAATGTTGTATTAAATTATTTATAAATCAAAAAACATTTTCTAAAAATATATAACCATTATTATGTTGTCTAAAATTCTATAAAATATTTATTTATTATTTTATTTCCATAAAATAAGTAAATTTTTTATCCTTTTAAAATTGAAATAATTGTTACCCTGGTTAAAATGAAATGGAATAACTAAGTGTTAAATTAAACTGATAAGGTTCAAATTGAAATGAAATCATATAAAAATTTTATTTTTTGGTGATATTAAAAACCTATCTCATCTAATATTTTATATTGTGTAATTTTTTAGGTTTTTTATTGGGGTTTGAATTTATTATAAATTAATATTTTTGAGGATTACAAAAGTGACCCTCACCACAATTATAAAAGGGAACCACCACCCTCGCATCTTTACATCAATTTGAGCTTTAATGATCTGCAATAACCTGTAAATTTAACTTATAAACTTACCTAATTACATTCTATAAATTTTATTCTTCACAAAAGACCAACCCTCGTGATTTAAGAGGTTATTTAGAGAGAGTTTGATCAGAGAATTGGTAATCTCCTCTACCGATGTTCTCAAATCATTTCTTCATATACTTCCTTTTCATGTGTAGTTTACATTATAAATTAATAACTCCAATATCACTTGTTGACTTATATTTTATTAATATTATGGAACAACCATATTCCATCTTCTATCCAACCTACAAATAATGAAATCACCACGCGTGCATACATACTGCTTACTCTCTCCAAGATATCCATTAAAAAGTTATTATATAAATGTATCAAATAAATAAATATAATATATAGTATGTGCATATCATTTTTTAATGATATAAATATGACATAAGAAGGACAATAAGATATTATTCCACAAAACAAGTATAAGAACATAAAGAAGTTAATACCTGAATAAAAAGAAACAATGAAATGTTACTAATCAATGAATGATAATGTGATCATATATGATACAATAAAATTAATATGATTCTATAATTAGTAAATGATAGTATTTAAATCATTATACAAGATGTTCAGATACGTACAAATGAAATCACACCTAAGGTAAGAGATTATTTTTTCTCACTTTTGTTTAAGTGGGAGTTATGACTTATACACCACCTATTTATTTTGAGTGATGTTTATGCTACTCATGATTGTTTTTATGATTCTTATTATGATTTTTATAGTAATTATATAGATTTCATTTATTTTATGAGGCATAAAATTCAACTTATTATAATTGGTAAGGGATAATTTTGCAATCTAATTATTATTAGAGATTTTTGAATCGTATTTTTTTACTCAAGTATATTTATCATCCAAATCCATGTTTCCTAAATATATATTCCAAAATATTATTTTTATCCTTATAAATTTGATTAATGTAAATTTTACCCATTTTTAAATTTCATATTAATTGTTATGAAAAGAATATTTTTTCATTTTTGGTACGATGTACCTTATGACATTTCCGAAAATAGTACGAGGAGAATGTTTTTAAACTTATACGGAATTAACATATTTTTACACTTCCATAAATAATTATTTCCATAAAGATAATCTTATAAGTTTTAAAGGCTATTTTCAATGAAATTTTTTTCTTTTAAAATTTAATAGTGTCTTCCCAAAATAAAACATTTTTAAAGAAGAAAGGTTATTTTTCTCAAGAATTAATTTAAATTTTTTTATCAATATTATTTTCCATATAAGATGAAATTATTTAATTGGGTTATGTTTTATGTTTACTATACCTATTTTTTATGTGGTTTGACTTTGTTTATGATGGAATGCTATTTATTAAATCTATTTATTTTAAATGGAGTATGTTATGATGTAATGAGGTTTAAGAAACTCATTTTATTCTTTGGGTTATGATATGCTGAATGATTTATGATTTTGTGGCACATGTAAGAATAAATTCATTATAAGATGGGTGGGACCTATATCTTACTCCATGTAATTGGGTAAAGATATTTATCTCACAAAATAGATAGGACAGAAATAGAAAGTAAATGTTGTAAAATAAATACATGGATAGAATGGATAAGAAATCTAGTTCAGTAATACAGGGCTGGAAGGGAATGTAAATCTGATTCAGTAGCTATGAGGGTCTTGGAAATGAGGCCTGGATAATATGGAGATGATTTTCTATGCTTATGTGTTTTCTTTAATACCATGTTTTATTCCAATGTTATTTTATCATGGTTCATGTTCCTTTATGATTAATTCCTTACATAATGCCAAGATTTATTTTATGACTCAATTTTTTTATTTTGAAAATGTATTTTCATGTTTCTACATTATTATGTTTATGTTTTGTTTGATTTTATACATGTTTACCCTTACTGAGAATTTTAGCTCACCCTTTTTATGTTTTATTTTTACCAGGATATAATAAAAGGTTATATGTAGGAAAATAAGAATAAGAACTTTATAGGAGATGTTGATGATATTTCACCAAGTTAAAAGAATGTGTTCCAGGTTTACAAAGACACTAAATTAATACGGTATTTGGGAATATATTTTTGTAATGTATTATGTATTCCTTAAAATAAATTTAATTTATATGTACATCAATCTTGGGTTATTATAATATCTTATTTGTTAGATCCCATGAAAATAATATCCTAAATATGTTTTTTAGAGGATTTCTCTTTCTTCAATTGAATCCCCATACTTCTTGTATTACTTATTTTCAGATATGTTACTATGGTATGTTTCATTGTCTTATGACTTTGACATAGTGGTTCTTATTTTGTGATTTATTCTTATTTGTGGTAGGTATTACTTTCAAAATATTTTGAATAAGGTATTTTTTGAGTGTTTTGGAATTAAGGATGGTAAAAGTGTGATTTTGATGTACTCTTAACCTATTTTAAAAATGATTTTGAAAGGAAGGAAATTTAAATGTAAATAGTTTGTTTCTAAATATTTTTTAGGATTATTTTATCTGAATAAATGGAATGGGTTCTTTAAAAAATCTAGTGTCTATGGGTTTTAAAAACATGGTTTCAGTCCATCGTGGAAATATTTAATTGGAAACTTGTTTTCTAAAATGTTTCCAAAAAAATTTAAATTTGGAAATCTATTTTGACTTCTGAAATAATTATCTTTAAAAGATGTTTTTATGATATAGTTAAAAAAATGAATGTTAAAATTATGGTGTGGTAAAAAAGGTATTAAGATAAGGAAAATTTTCTCTAAGTGAACATTTTAATTTAATTAAAATAATTAAACATATTTTTTACACAATTGAAACCTATTGGGATTTTAATCTCATGATTATATTTTAATAGGTCTATTTTAATTCAGATATTTTTCATCAATATTGATCATATGGGGTACATATATAGTTGGATAATGACCATGGGTCACAAAGAGGATTGTTGGAGCTGGTCGGGGGATTTTCTTTGGTCATTGAGTTTTATATTGGTCATATAACCTATTTTATTTTATGCTTCAATTTTATTTAAATCTATATCATTCATCCATTAATTTTCTTGATTTTTTTTTATATTTTAGATTGGATGTTCAGTTATTCTCATCCCATGTCAGGTGGTTTCTGTATTTCTTTTTTCTACTTAGTTATATTATTTATTAATTGATAAATCATTCCTAAGACACGTTCTATGATGGCCAGTCACAAGTTGTGATGCTCTATAGATCAGCAATTACATTTGATCCATGTGATAGATTGATAAGAGAGTCGGGCTATATGGAACCCTTAGATAATTCCTGAAAAATGGTACTATTTCTTAAGTTCTAAATGGGACCTATGTTTTTTGCATTCCTTGTTATTGTTTGTGAGGTTAGTAATATGGAGATAAGGATTCATGGACTTGGGAGGTAGGTGTAGGGAGTGTTTCATTAGCTATTTCTTTCCCCAAACATTGAGTTTCCATAGATAGTTGGTATTTTTTTCTTTGAATCAAGACTTCTAGTTGATTGAATTATTGGATTATGGTTTGATGACTATGGAGATTGCGATTTGATCCTCTATGGTATAACTTTAGTTGCAATAGGAGATCAAGTTTACTATTTTGGATGGATGAAAAAAAGTTTATTGAAGTGTGTGGTTGGATTATATAGTCTACAGACCATGTAGTAACTAAATCCTTGATTCATGCTATGTTACACAGACTAATTAATGATTGGAATGTGGTCATCAACCATGTATCCATGTTAGTAATGGTTAAACAACTTCATTATTTATTTTATTTAAACCCATAAATACTTGTATTTATTAGTATGTTAGGTAAATGGGAAGTGATTTATGGTTGATCTTGTGATATATTGGATTTTTTTATTGTTTTTTTGGATGTGGTTTTTATTATTACATTTTTATGTGATTTAATATGTGAAGTGAAATCAGTTTGGTTTCTATAAAGATGGATTTACTGAGAATAATTTTTTTTAGGATTTAAAATAAATAATTTGGGTTTATTTCTAAAATTATCTTAGTTTCATTAAATTTTTTCAAATGGTAAATTAATTTTAAAATTAGAATTTTATTTTAAGTGTGATTGGTTTTCTAATCAAGTGCACATAGTGTTTTGAAAGGTGGGTTTCATATTATACGGGGGGGCAATGATTTATAAAAATTGATTTTGTGTCTTGTTTAAGTTTTTTACACCTGGTATGTTTTTAAAAAGGTTCATTCATTAGCAATTATTTCAAATAGAAAGTGTTTTCTTTTATTATGAAATCTTTAAGGGTTTTTGGTTATAAAAATGGTTAGTGATTATTCTAAAATAAATTTGGAAATGTTATTGAGAAAGTCAAGTTAGGTCTTGGGGTTGAAACTTTAAAATTGTTTATGATATATTTTCAATGAAAAAGGTTTCTATTTTAATTGTTATTTTGTTTTCAAAGTTTGTTTTGGTACTCTATGTTATTTCTCCCATCATTTTAAAAATGTTTTTTTTAAAATATTTTCTTTTTTAGAAAATAATGTGATTTTATTTTTCCCTTGTGTAAATTTAGTACTACATGATATAAATTAGGATATATGACTTGTCAAAGCTCGGGTCCTATGTGGTTTGATGTATGCCTCCTAGATCGGACAAGTGTAGATTTAGGTTATTTTTCTCAGGGTTCATTCCTCCTTCTAGTTTTGAGACACTCCAAGCTCCAAGTGGAATTTCATGTGTTGTCTTATCCACTTAGTAGTGTTTCTTGGATATTATCAAGGAAATTTTGGTTAAGATATATTTATTGGGAATCATGTAATCTAAGTGGCATATGGTTTGAGACTTGCTTTAATGGTTAGCCAATAAAGGGTTGTTTTTTATGGATATTCTTATGTGTGATCTAGTTTGGAATATTTGTTTGATCAAGCATGGAATATTTTGAGGTTGATGGACAAAAATAATTTGGTGTATTTTTTGGTTGTTTTATTTTTTCATTTTGGATGAAAACCCATTTTTATTATTTATGATCATTGAATCTAGAGTAGTTATGGCTTAATGAAATCATTATTGTAGATTTTTTGGTTTCTCTATATGATCGGTTACTCTTTGAGGTATGTTATTATTTATTTCGCAATTTTTTTTCTTATATATGGTGCATACCATGGACTATTTTATTTTGTTAGTTTGGATATGAGAAAAAACTATGGTGCATGCATGGATCACTAGGGGTTTAGTTTTCTTTTTAGTTGTACTATAGGTTCCACCTAACCATCTATCCTATCAAAATAACAATGGTATCGTATTATATGAATTTGGATCTACACACCCTTATATATATATTGTGACCCTAAGGTTATATTTGTGTCATTTCTTGATGTTCTATGTTCCAGGTAGAGGTGATCCTTATTTTTGGGTTAGCATGGGTTTGGAAGTTGATTTTTGTTGTATTTTAGGTTTTTTATAGTTATTGCCTCCCTTAGTGGATTTTATCTTTTGTTTTGTGGTTATCTATGGCTGATGGGGGTTTTTTAAATTCATTTATATATCTAGAGAATTAGGTTTTCCAGTGACATACTCTTATTTTGTAAAATGTGCCTATTGGTTCTTCCTCTATTATAGATCAATTTTAAGTGGTGAGGAGTCCTATCATAGGTCTCTTCCTTATTGGATATTCTTTTTAGTGTTTTTTGTGAGGTTTTTTGGTGTTATTTTACGATTTACCTAGTTTTCCAAGGATTTGTCTTTTATCTTGGGAGTTTGTTTTAGAATTCATCTTTGTTTTTACTCTACTTTGACCAAATAATTTTTATGGGAAATAATGGCATAGTGGGGAGAATATTGACACCAATTTTTTCAATTTGATTCTTATTTTATGTTATCTGGTGAGTATGGTAGTCATTTTATAATTTAGAGACTTATTGGATGAAATCAGGGAAACCTTGGAATTTCTCTAATTGTGAATAGTTTTCAGAAATATTTTAGAAGAAACTATTTAGATACCCTTACACAGATGATGTTTTAGTTCATATTTTTATGTGTGTGGTTGTTCTACATGGTAGAAACATGGTTGATTCAAAACCATGCATATCTTATGGGAAATCATACAGTACCTTTGGTATATGAGGGAGAGGGTGCATGACTTGTGTATGATTTGGTAAATAATACAACAAGTTTGTGAGTCAGTTCTAGAATTTGATTGTTCCATTAATCATGGATTGAACATGGTTACTCTATCTAAGAGTAATCTCATTTAAACCATGTGAGTGTTTTTTTTAATATCCCTACACACTGTTTTTGTATGGTTTGGTAAATCATATGCTCAAACTATGCTACCAACCCATATTTCATAGAAGAATAAATTCCCATCTTCCCTTGATCAATTTTCATATTATATCCATTATTCCCCCCCCCCCTCTCTTTTTATTAGAAAAACGTCGTTACACCACCCATGGGAGTATCCTCTCTTCTCCTTCCATTTTTTTTGTTCCTCCTCCTTGTTTTTAAGTGGTTTCCTTCTAGTTAAGTTCCTTTAATCCATTCCTCACTTATATTCACTCTTTCCAATGATTTCTAGTTCCACCCGTGTACCCTAATATTGGTGTTGACCAATTTTAGGGAAAGGGTTAGACATAATCATGGGAGTTTCTCATGTAGAGGTTATATAGGTAACGTCTTGGATCATTTTAGTATTCTTCATCATAAACAATGACTTTTGGGTTGTTTATCTTTGAATCGAGGTAGGTTTTACTTTGATGTCTCTTTATATTACTTGGTAATGGATGATTATTGATTTTAAAATGTGTATTTTTCAGATATCTTTATATATTTATGACCCATGATGGGACAAGGGGATATCAAGTGATTCTAAGCCTTTTCATGGAAGTAGATTATTGTATTTGAAAGGATATATTTTCTTTTAAAAGTATTGTCGATCACTGAGTAGAAGTTTTTAATACATGTATTTCATTAATTGATTTAAAAAAAGTGTTTTAAACAACCATGGATTCAGGTACATTACACATTATTTATTTATTTTAATTATGTATATTTATCAGGTTATGTTTCATGAGGTAAAGAGTATTTTTTCATGTTTTGAAGGCTTTTATAGAGGTGCACAGTTTGGAAATAGTTATTATGAATAGACCACCGCATCCTAAAAACCATGCTACCTTTATAGGATGAACTGTATCTCCACATGGTTATAACATGGTTGAGGATTACTAATAGAAATATTCACTTAGAAATAGTGGGTAAATACATGGTTGGTGCATAGTTTTTCTAATCGTGTGATCCAACCTTGTGAGGGGATGGATTGAGATAGTAGAACCCACACTATTTGAAAATTGTTTTTCAAATCGTGCAGCCTTACTATGAGATGTACAGTCGGCCCTATAAAATTAGAGGATCAATTTTTTTTAAATTTTTTTAAGCCTATGTTTTTTCATAATTCTCACATAACATGAAATCCTTTAGCTACCAAGAGCTGATGTACTTTCCCTTTTATCTAAGAAATATCCTTAGCTAAATCAATGTACATTCTAAGACTGGATTCATCAAAAAGTATCTATTCTTGGCCATTATTATTTTTTCACTTATTCTCTTTCCAAGAACTTTATATCTCTTCTAATATGGATATATCCATGTTACTTTATGTAAATTTTTATGTTTTGTGACTCGGTCTAGTAAAGGAAAGGTGATTCATGATCATGTTTAAAAGATCATTGTATCGTTCTTTTTTTTCCACAATGATTTTGAGGTAGGTGGATTATCTCATGACTCTACTTGATTTTATCTAGAAGTAATAGTTTGAAATGTATTTTATGCTTTAAATTATTTTGAAATTCTTCTATGAACATGGTTGGAAACCTCTTTAGTGACTGTTTACTAAATTTTGGAAATTTTAACGGTTTTGTAGAAGATCCAATTTGAGGATAATTCTAAATTGATGATTTTAAAATTATGGATTCATTTAGATACATGGAATATGGTTGTTGTAATCATTAAATGGAATAAATATTTGTATAATTGTTTGGTATAGGTTTTGGAATATCTGGTTGGCGTGAGTTCATTATCCATAGATATGACCCCATAAAAGGGGTGTGTGCCATTGAAGAACCTGTTATTGGTTACATTGTGATGAGTTGTTTGATCGATGAGATATCACACTTGAGTATGAAATTATCACCAAGTAATTAATTTGTGGATGTTTGGATGTGCGGAATCATAGAATGGGAATCATGTGTGGAATTTTCATAGGTTTTTTTCTTTTGTTTCATATGGTTATGTCACTTGGTTTCCACTTATACTCTGATATGGTCATTTTTTGGGATATGTTGAGTTGTATTTTATACTCATACAAAATATATTGGTTTTTTGGATTATTTTATTTTTTTTTGGATTTTTATCATTCTAAAGGAAAATACTCCCTCAAAAGTTTCTTGAGGCCCTTGGAATTTATTTCCATCCTTTGGTGTCTTAGAGATGTCACCTAAGGCCTAATAATGTTACACCACCACTTTTCAATCCAATGGGTGAGGTTAAGGATGTCATAAATTGTATCAGATTTCATAGTTCTAAATATTATATTATCACAAATGGTTTTAGATTTTTTCAGTCCAAATAAATTGTTTTTGTAAATGAAATCAGTTTGTTCAATCATGGGGTATCAATTGTGTTTTATCATGATATGTAAATATATTTATTGTGATGGTAGCAATGAGTAGGATTGTCTGAACATGAAATATAGAGTAATGAAATCATAGCTATCTTATTTATACTAAACTTCATGTTACCAAGGAGTTTGGGTATATGAGTATTTTTAGACACTTTTAGGTGATTTTTTACCTCATCATTGTTGGATAAGCCAATGAGAGTAGAATGACATAAATTTATTGTATTCCTTCCCACTAGGAATACATTTTTCGTTATTGAGATAATGATTCATGGAAATGGTTAGAGGTAACTATTTTTAAAATGTGTTGAAAATGTTCTGAAAAGATGATGTTTTGAAAATTCTTGATGAGAGTATTTTTGAAAATGGATGAAATGGTTTGTTATGGATAAACATAATGGTATAACTTTTTGAAATAGTAATTTAAAATATATAATCCTTTAATATATATATATATTGAGAATAAATGGATTTCAACTTTGGTTATAGTGAATGAAACTAGGTAGGTTCCATAATAACCAACCAGATGAGGATGCTAAAAATGTGGTTTCACTTGAGACACGAGTGAACCAACACTTGCTCAATAATTTTCTACAATATTTTTAGGATGTGGATAGGGATAATAGATCATATGAATGAAGGAAATAAGATCATTTAGTTCAGTTCAAAAATTAGACTCCATCCATCTTTTAAGGTGACTCAGGGCTAGAAAAAACAGAAGTGTGGTTGAAAAAGATGAAACAAATATTTGATTTCCTTGGGACACCAGAAGAGTTGAAATTGAAAAAAAAATATGTGTTCGAGGATATATCATGTAAATGTAGGGATTTATTAGTTTAGTATAAATTTTATCAATGCATGGTATGATATGATTTTGAATAATTCTTCCAAAAACAGTTGTATCCCTACACATTCAGAATTGTAAGAACAATAGACTTATTCAATTTCAAACTATAGAATCACTCTGTAATAGAATATGAAACAAACTTTTTTAATTTAGTTTTATTTTCATTTAAATTTACTATAAGTGTGTCCTTTAAGGCAAAATTTTTTGATTAATGGTTGAAAACATAGATTTTATGGATTATTTCCATGTTCTGTGTTATGGAATATACAGAAGTGGCCAATATTTTGGATGTTGTAGAAAGAGACATCATAGGAAACATAGTATGAGGAATCATGTTTACTTCGACAAGAACATGTGGGAACTCCAATTCTAGAACCAATAATAAGTAGGATACATATTCTCATGGGGTGGTATATCTCAAAATCAGGCCATGGGATAGATAAAAATTCCTCCTTAGTTGAAGAGTAGGACATGATATTTTTAGTAGTGTTATTTTGATAATATGTAGAGATATTGTAAGACACCACCTATAGAATATTATAATTTTAATTATATGGGACATCTTCAATGATAGTGTCATTGTGCCCTACGGTCGGGTTCTAGAGACACATCTCATGCTTCTTAGGCATCACATGCTTTAATAAAATGAATGTAGTTTAATATCACTCATAAATAGAACTCAGTAGTGTATAGTGATTATAGGAACACCACGACTCCTCAACATGTGAAATATGAATAATGGAATAATGAAAAAACTGTTCCGAGTAAGAAATTTTATGGAGTGAAGAAAATGATCATGTATGATAAATTGGGACCTTCAAGGGTGAGAGGTATGATACTTTTTAATTCTACCCTTATTCAATATTTGATTGATGTCGGTGCATCTTGTTTATTAATTTCTTCTCGTAAAATTGATTTGATGGGTTTGTAGGTTGATATGGTTCCATCGGTTTTGAAAATCCCAAAAACATTGGGACAACTATATGTTCGATAAAAATCGATATGGCTGGGTTTCTATTAGATTTATCTATGATCGGTATGGATGTACATGACATGGTTAAGGGAATGGATTAGATAAAAAATTTGAGGCCCAAATTGATTGTTATATATGGAAGGAGGGTCTAAAATATTCTAATGAATTTAGAAATCTATTTAAAGATGATTGAGAAGTGAATTCCATCATATTAGGACCTTTGGTATGGGAGATTGGAACTATATCTAACTAGTTAATAGTAGTTGTTCTCATATTAGTAAATGAGATCTAGAATAGAGATTTTCCAACCATACTAGACCGGTTCCTTGATGATTTTCCTAAAACCTTAATGGGGTTTCTACCCAAAAGGGAAGTTGAGTTTATGATTGATCTCCTACTAGGGAGTAGTCTTATTTCCCTTCTATATAATAAAATAGAACCAAAATAATTGGGGGAACTGAAGGAACACTTTCATGAGTTATAAAGTAAAGATTTCATTTGTCTGAGTCTGTCATTATGGGTACTGTTGGTTATTTTTGTGAAGAAATTGGATGGAAATCATAGGATTTGTGTTTATTATTGAAACATTAACAAAGCTATTATCAATTATCAGTATCCTATCCCATGAATTTATAATCCATTTGATCAATATAGGGGAGACCGATAGTTCTCTAATGTTGAATTATGTTCAAGATATCACTAGTTGCGGGTTTAGAAGAATGATATTCCTAAAAAATCATTCATGAGTAGATTACGATTTCATTGTTATTCCTTTTATTCTTATGAACACAATATCTATATTTATAGAATTGAAAAATAGAATATTAAAATGGTATCTAGATTATTTTTATCTGGTGCTTGTGGATGATATTCTAATGTATTCTAAAACAAAGGAGGAGCATGAGTAACACTTATCTATAGTGTTGGGTATTTTATAGGAGCATTATTTATATGAAAAGTTACTAAAGTGTGATTTTTGGATAAAAGAGGTAAATTTATATACCCATTTCATTTATGAAAAGGGACATTCTATAAACCCTCAAAATATAGAAGTTTTTATCTCTTGGTTACCACAAAATAATGTCTTTGAGATTCGTAATTTTCTTTCCATGGAAAGACACTATATATTTTGTTATGTGAATTTTCCGGTTTGGACTCACTGATGATATCTTTGTAAAGGATAGGTGTTCTTTTAAAATTGAATGATGATTGTCATAAATCCTTTAATGATTTTTTTAGACTTACATTGGTTGTTGATCCTTATATTTCTAGAGTGTTTACAAGGCTATGTTGTCTATTGTGATGCATCGAGATTTAGGTTGGGATTTGTCCTCTTGTAGGGAGATCATTTTTTTCTTATGGCTCACAATATTTATGATTTCAATAAAAGAACTACCCAACACACAATTTTTGAATTGTCTATAATTGTCCATGATTTGAATACTTCGAATAATTATATTTTTTGTAATAAATTTATAGTGTTTACATACCATAAGAACGTAAAAAACATTTTCTCACAAAGTGATTTGAATATAAGAAAAGGAATATTGACAGAATACCTTAAAATTCATAAAATAGAATTGGTGTATAAACTAGGTAAAAGAAATTTTTTAGTAGATGAATTAAGTTGGAAGTCATATAATTAGTTGTCTAAATAAACTTAGAAATAGTGGAAGTTGATGTTGGTTATATTAGGCATGGACATTGATTATAAAAAAGTGGGTTATGTTAATGTTTTCTTCCCATTGTTTTCCAAGATTTGGTTTAGTATGTAAAATTGGCATAAATATCCAATCCTGAATGTGTTTTTTTGAGGTAAACACTCAATGGTAGGGAGGCCATTGAGTGATGGAATCTATATGGGATTTTAGTTTTTAGGTTTACAAATTGGATCATGGTACCTTTGGAAATTCTACAATAATTTCTTGGTTCATTACACCATTCAAAATAAGATAATCATCCAGGTATTCAAAATATTTATAGATACATGAATGCGCAATTTTTGTGGGTTGGCATGAAATGGCTAGCGGCAGAGTCTGTTTAATGATGATTCACCGACCATCTGGTCAAGGAAGAATACTAATGACCACCAGGAATGTTTCATTATTTACCAATTCCTATATTTAAATGGGATAATATATCCATGGGTTTTGTGATAGGTATACCAAAAATAGTTAAGAAACATTATTTTATATCTATAATTGTGGATCGGCTATGAATTCATCTCATTTCATCCTTATTTTTGAATCCCATACAGTATAGGTCTTATCTAAAATCTATATCTGAGAAGCTATAAAGGTGCATAGTGTTTTTGTCTTGATTGTATCTAACCGAGACCCTAGGTTTATGTCTCAATTTTTTTATGTCCTTAAAAAATCCCTTAGGATTCATTGACTTTGAGTATGGCTGATCATCCTTAAATGGATGGACAATGTGAAAGGATTATTCAAAAATTAGAGGATATTCTTAGGGCTTGTTTAATGGATTTTTGTCACTAATGGGGTGGAGCATATACGATTAGTAGAGTTCTCATACAACAAAAATTATCAGGACTCAATACATATGGCTTATTTTGATGAATTTTATTGAAATACTAATCATTCTGTACTTTTTAGGGTGGAAATTGTTAAAACTTCACTAGGTAGACCAATCCTTATATAGGAGAAAATGGAGAATATTCATCTGATCAGAAAGAGGATATATATATATATATATATATATATATATATATTTATGTGTCTTGAATCCGTCATAAATTTTATGTATAACATCGTTGACGGTCGTTGCCATTTGGGGTGAGTGATCATATATTTTTTAAGAATATCTCCATGGCTTGGTCATCATCATTTTAGTTATAATGGGGTGTTTTTCTATGGTACAAAATCACTTTTTAGATACTTGAACAATTCAATGAGGTAAAATTTCATTTGTATTTACCACCATAATTTAGTTTAGTGAATAATGTATTTCATGTATCTCAATTGAATAAGTATCAACCTAATCATAACCATGTGATTCGATGGGATCATGTGGACCTACTGCCAGATTCTATATTTATTCATGTCAATGTATGGATTATGGAGTGGAAAGGTTTATATTTCATGGGAAAAATCATTGGTATAGTGAAATTTTTATGGAAACATGGTAGGATTTCGGAAGAAACGTGGGTATGTGAAAAAGGAAATGTTATAGTAGTTCCCCAAACTCTTCTAGAAAAAAACTAGTTTTCTATATTCAGAGGATTAAAGGAAAAATAGTTGAGAGAATTTATCACCTCTTATTTTAGGAAATTTACCATTTATTTATGAATTTTATGCATTTATATTAATCAGGTTATGTTTCAGAAGGTTTGAAGTAGTTTCTGGCATGATTTTGAGGCCATTATGGATGAACATGGTTTGAGGATAGTTAATAAAAACTGTGTACCCTGTCTAGGAAACTAGGAAGCTTGTTTGGTAGGAGGAACAATATATTCATATATTTGGGGCACAGTTTGGCCAAACCATGTGGATGAACAGTATAAATCTTTCAATTGAAACAGTGTGGAAATGCATGGTTTGTGCATGGTTTGTCTAACTATGCAGGTTAACCGTGTGACGGGTTGTCTTGAGAATGTAACCCCAACACAATTAGTGCATGGTTTTCCAAACCATGTGACCTAACCATATATCATACAATTGGTCCTCCTAAATTTATAGATCTAATTAAATTTAACTAATATAAGCCTTTTTTCACTAATTCACCCATAACATGAATTCATTTTGATCCCAAGGCATGAGAGACATTTCCATTTAGTCTGGGAGTGACATGTTGGTGAATAAATATGAGTTATATCCTTAGATTAATTTCTAAGTTCTCGTCCTTGTACATTATACTAATATCACTTCTTCTTCAATTTTAAATAACCTTATATCTATTCCATTGTGGGTAGATCCATGTTTCTTGATAGAAATTGAGATTTTTTTAGATGAATCTAGTGATGGAAAGGTGATTTTTTGTTGGAATTAGAGTATCATTATGCCATTATTTTATTTCACTAATGTTTGTGAGGAAGGTGGTCTCTCCCTATACACCACTTGATTAGATCTATAAGGATTACATTGAAATGAAATTTATGATTGAAATGATTATAAAATTCTTGTGAGATCTTGGTTAGAAACCTCTTCGATAATGGTTTGAGAAATTATTGTAATTTTATGGTTTTTTGGAAAATAATCATTTATTATAATTTTAAATTGATGATTTTAAAATTATGGAGTCTTTTTTATACACAAAAAAATGTTTTTTGAACTATTTTAAATAAATAAGGGTTTGTGAAATGGTTTGGAATTGGTTTTGGAATACATGGTTGGTGTGTGTTAATTTTCATTATACATGACCCTATGGAAAGGGATTATTCCATTGGGGCATGTGGTATTTTTTACCTTCTAATGACTTGGTAGAGCAATGAGATACCTCTCATGAGAATTCAACTATCACCTAAGCATGAATGTGTATATGTGTTGATGTGCGAGATCATGGAGTGGGCATGGTAAATGGAATTGAGAATGGTTTTAAAAGCATGTTTGGATTTTTCCCAGGGAAAAATATTCTATATTTTAAATAAAATGAATTAAATTATTTCAAACTATTATATATATATATGATAAAAAAATTCCTAATGGTGTGACATGGTAAGTCATTAAGGAAATTCTAATGATTTTAGACTCACCCCCTACTTGGGAACTATTATGGAATTGTAGATGTCATCTATTGAGACACAATTAATGGAAATGTATATTACTTATTTAGTTATTCTTCTAATACCATGATCGTGACATGTCAAGTTAGATTTTGGAGCATGTTCGGAGTTACTGGTTGGATATCTTTAGTGCTGTTGGGTTTTTTTATCTTTAGTTTTCTCTGGTTATGTCTATTTTTTTCTCTTTTAATTTGACATAGTCACTATTTTGGTTATGTTGAGTTTTATTTTCACTCGTGGATCATATATAGGTTTTTTTGAATTATTATGTTTATGGATTGGATGTTTATCTTTCTGGGGGAAAATCATCCCCAAAAGATTCTTTAAGTCCATTGGCATTTACTTCCATTATTTGTTGACTTGGGGATGCCACTAAGGCATATTAATGATCCAAAACCTCCTCCAAAACAAATGGGGGAGGGTTTTGATGTTACATGTTTGAAATGGTTAGAAGTGTTTCAAAGTGGGTGAGATGGGTTTTTTTGATTTTAAAGGGGTGTATTAACCCATGTGAATAGTGTTTTTAAATACATTAATGGCTTTAAAGTTTGTAAAAATAGTTTCAAAGGGATTGAAAATGATTTGGTTTGGTATTTTTCTTTAAAAAGGATGTGTTGACTTTTATGTGTGGTATTTGAAACCTTTTTACAACCTATGTCTATTTAAAATGTGGTTTTAAGGTAATTGTGAGTTCCCAAGGGGTTTCAGAAATGTTTTAATGATATTTTGTCCCACCAGTTGATTTGGAAAACATTGAAATGTGGTGAAGAGGTCATGGAATTCCAAGTTTGTTCTTTGAATAGGATCATTTGGATTTTAATGTGAAATACATTTTCATAAATAGTTTGAAACCCTATTCGAACCTTGTGTGATTCTTTTATGGTTATGTTGGCTTGTGATCCCATAAGAGGATGTCTGTTATCGATTCATCATCATATGTTTTTTATTTTTTAGTGTGTATAGGGGATGTTTCTTATGAAGTTTTATGAGGTGAGACGTGACGTATTTCAAATTAGTAATATTTGATATATTTTATAGATTATTGGTGCTCCCATCCATTATCCCTATCATGGGATACCTTGGTGGTTCCGAATAGGTAACTTCGGTAATTGATTCCTTGAAAAATATTGCTAAATTTTCAATGAAAAATTTTCTATGGGGATTTAAGAGCCTATAGAGGTATCATTCACCAAGGGACTAAGATTTATCATGGGGGGCTGTAGATGAGAGAGCCAATGGGATCCAAAGATCCCAGGGAAGGCTAAGTGATATTCCATTTTTTTATTCATTATTAGTGCATTTTGAACCTAATTTTTTTTAATTCACACTAAATCCATTTTATTAAATCCCATTTCTTAGATCCCATTACACAAGGATCCCATATAGGGCCTTCTTATTGAAATTATATTGCTTCAATTTTATACCCTTAATTATTGTATTATTTCTTGGAAACTATGTACTAATGGTTTATTTATTTGTCCTGTGACATTTATATAGTTGTTCATCTTGTGTGCATCCTCCTTTTTTGAATTGTAGATTAATTTTCAAAAGTTTTAAAAATTAATTTGTAAAGGGTTTGGAAATAAGGAAGTTGAAAGTGTAATTTTAATGTGCTTTAAAACAGTTCGTAAAAAGATTTTGAAAGGAGAGACCTTCAAAAGTGAATATTTGATTTCCAAAAGTGTTTTTTGAGTATTTTATTAAAAAAATTAAAATTTATTGTCTCTGAATCTCTAGTTTGTTTGGTATTTTAAAACATGGTTTTAGGTCATCATTCTTTGTTTTAAATGAAAATCAGTTTTCAAGAATATTTTAGAAAACCATTTGAAATCAAAAACCGCAAATTACTATTGAAATATTTATTTTTAATTGATCTATTTCGGAAATGGTTTTAAATTGGGACTTTAAAATAGTGGTCTAGTAAAAGGGGATTTGGTAAGGGAAAAGTGTTCACGAGGTGATCTTTTTTCCTTTCATGAAAATAAAAAAAAATTTAACACAAATAATATCTAATTCGTGTGTTTTATGTAAAGGATTTTGAATAATGTATATTTTTATAATACATTTCATACTAGAATTTTCAGATGTAATAATAAAGTGACTACATAGATTCACTAGGTGGTGACAAACTAGGTTGTTTAGCTCAAGACTATATTTTTATAGGTTACTCATTCCAGTTCATTTCAAATCTATTGATTTTTTAGAGAAGATGACTAGTTTTATAGTGACTATGGGTCACATAGAGACTAAAAGGATTGAGTTTAAGATATTCTTTCAGCTTTGAGTTTTTTATTGGTAATCTGACCAGTTGTATTTTAGGTTTCAATTTTATACTTATATTCATCTAGTATTGATTCATTTATGTATTCTTCTGTGTACTTTTGATTGGATGTTTTATTATTCTTATCTCTTGTGGGATGGGTTAAGTTTTTATTTCTACAGATTATTTATATTTTTATATGAGAGATTAATTAGCCTCTCATCATATTTTGGGACACCGAAGCACTAGTTTCCATTCTATGGGGATCAATCATGCCCTTCAGTCCATGTGATTGGACATTTCTGGATCTAGGTTTGTCTTTTTAATTCTACTTATTATTTATATTATTATATGAGAGATTAATTAGTCCCAAAACATATTTTGGGAAACCTATGAATTAGTTTCTAGTCCATGAGGATCAAGAATTCCCTTCATTCCATGTGATAGACCAAATAAAGAGCAAGGTTATACTGAACCATGGGTCGGTTCATTATAGTTATTTAGTGAATAATATTCATATTGTTCCCATAAGTGATTTCAATGACAATTTCCCTATGTGGGGAGTGAATCTATGTATGACACCCATTCTCATTTTCCCACATAACCATAAAACTCTCACTACCCTAACCGATATTAACCTCACTTTTTAGTAGGTTTCCTCTTGTATTCTCATTTTAATGATAATTGGATTTATAATGATCTTATCCTAGACTTAATAAGATAATATCAATGATCTATTAACCCACATACATTGATTATCATCTTGAAGAATATAATTTGGGCACGCACACAAGACATGTGAATTCTACTTAGTTCATCCAAACCATCCAATCATAAAGAGCATAAATTGAAATGTGTTGTAGTAGAAGAATACATTAAGTATCTTTTAGTGTAGGATTTAGTAAAGGTCACTCATATTTATGGTGATATTCCTCATACAATATTTAGGGACATCCCCCTAACACCCAAGGGTTACTACCTTTTCCCTCTTCCATTTCTCACTACATCAAGAGGTAAATATCTTTGGCACACATTCTAATTTATTACTTCATAGTCTATTTGTTGTTACACCAATAATTTCTCATTTATTTTCACACTGATCTTTTAAAAACTATTTATGAACTTTTCAATTTTAAAAACATAACTTTTCATGTGGAACTAGTTTTCAAGTAATAACATATTCCATTGCAAGGTTCTAATATAAGTACCAAAATCATTCTATATTATTCACAAGCTATGAATTTCAAACAATCACTTTTTTACAACAAAACTCTTTTTCATAAAATTTTACACTTTCTGAAAAGATCCATTATTTTCCAACAAAAAATTCAATGAAAAGGAAACAATTACAATCACATAACTACAAATTTTGAGAAAGTATATATTCATAATTCACTACAAATGAACTTATTCAAGGTATTTATATCACTAATTATAGGTCGAAAAGGATCATACAAATGGTATACTGAAAAAATCAATGATTCATGGACGTTTCTCATCAAACATAGTGGTTCAGATAACATTATTCCCACAACTCATGACTTTGGTGAATTTAGAGTATTGTTATCTCAATAATCTCCCTCTGCTAAATTCTATACATTTTTTTCTAGGTATATGGTATTTATAGGAAAATACTGAACCTTCATGAAACATCCACATTTTTTCTAGCCCTTCTTGCAACTTGAAACTCTGCATTCTTAAAACTCCACATTCACAAAACATTTAACAACATTTAACATTTTCATAAGCTCAAAAAATACATGTTTTTTTATTTACTTTTTATGTGAAACTAATCACCTTCACATAAAAACACCTCTATTCGAAAAACTATGAATTTCATGAAATGTTCATTCTTTCGTGAAACAAATGCCTTCTTGATATATGAATGAGGAAAATTTAAAACATCACTTTCTTGGAAATTTTGACATGTTCATGTAACTTTTTCCTTTCATGAATATCATTCATTTTTATCATGTTATTGAGGAAACTCGGAATAACCATGGTTATGTAACTTCTGATTTATTCAGGTATTCTTCCTTTATTCATCATTCTTATACAAAATTTCATAACATAATAAAACACTTCCAAACCCATAATTTCATTAATATATCCTGGTCTTCATGGTCCTAGAACTTATCCATAAACTTTTCATGATGTATAACTATCTTAATACTCATATTTATTAGATATATTTCAACCATATCTCAATATAGTCGAGATATAAATTCTAGGATCACACAAGTTTCCATCAAATATCCTTGAAATATTTATATTCTATCTATTAATTTCACTTCTTCAGGAACACAAAAATCCCATGAAACTATTGAAATTGGGATTAATAAATCCAATATGCTCCATCTAACAATCTATGGTCAATAATGAATTTAGCATATATAAATAAATATTATCATCGGGGTACAACAATATCCACCTTTAGAATTGATGGAAGGACTTAATTAAATCCTTTACCCCTCTAAAGATACCACCTATTGAATCTTCCTTGATAAAAAATGATTATAGATACCAGTTATTCTTGTATGAAGATACCAACTATAGCTAAAAATTAATACAAATTATTACAAACTATTATACTAATGGTGGCACATGAGAAGACCACTTTTTCAACTAAACATCATAACTGCTTTCATCATGAATATAGATATCACTTTTGTGACATGTCTTCACTAAAAGACCTAATTTGGTATCATCAAGATTTCATCCATCACTTCTTAGTCTCCCTTTAATGGTTCGGTGAAGAACACATGCAAATTTATGAGAATTATTTATCCCCCTTCAATATCAAATCCCATGATTACCCTATATCGCATGTACTCAATATTTAGTCTTTGGTAAACCAATATGTTGAAAAATAAGGGTGTCATATCTAACATTGTTATCATTCTCCTCTTATATTTTTTATGTAAAAAAATAAAAAATTTCATCCTTCTATTCCTCTAAGACCGTGCATTAAGTCATTGAAATTCATCTTCTTAATGAATGATATATAAAAGGATATTTTTCTTCTACACCAATGACAGTATTTTACTTGCATTAGATAAAGAGAGATTATAACCCACTATGATATTAAACTCCTAAAAATTCTATAATTGTTAGGACCACTCATCCGACCTAAAATATATACTTTATTCTGAAAAAATATCTTCTTGTTTGGTTTTATGTTTGAGTAATCACTTTAACATAAATATATGTTCTCGAGGTTGTTTCATTCATAAAAAAATTTCAGTTGGAGGACTTATAACCTAGAAAAGACCCATCAACAGAACCACTTATCCTACTAAGCTGGGATTCTATGAGGGAAACAAGATATAAATTTAATAACACCCTCGTTTTTCATTTCATCAATTTACTTCAATTCATATAACAAAACAATAGAACATTAAAAAAAATTTATGAACTCTTCTATAATTTTTATTTACAAATAATGTCTAGACACCAAACTAATACCAAATTTTGAAAATAATAAAAATTAAAATAGATACAAACATGTTGGATGATACCATTTTTTGAATATTTATTGATTAGAACTCACATGGTTGATCACATATATTTTTCGAAACCATTCTTGATTCCATCAATTCAAATAATGACTCATTTTCTTGACTTTTGACGGCACAATCGGAATAGTACAACATAACCAATTTATTCTCACATCCATAGGGTGTATTTATTTGGTTAATAAATATTCCATATGTCATATATTCATTTAAAAATAAGTTCTAACTCTCCAAAATAAAAATTAAAAATACAGTTGTTATTTAGTATGAGAGTTATCAATCCATAACAGCTTCGAATATCCCCTAGATATTTATTATATTATCAAAATTTAGCTCTGTACACAAATAATTGATACTTCTTGTTACATCCCTAATTATATAATTATCAATTGGAACTCTAGATTATATCACATAAACACTTTACATATTTTGATGCAACTTCACCATGGATCATATCCCACTGAATACTTGAAACACTTAAATAATAGTTAATAGTATTTAAACACATAGTGAGAGGGGATGTTTCACATATTCAAATTGATAAATGATGGTGGTCTTGGGGGACCAACCCTTCACAATCACGCTTTAATTACCCCTTCTTATATTTTAGTAAATGAATCACATCACCTCATTAACATTTTATTCTATCTGATCATTCTTCATTGTAAGCTACTTTAGTTTCTAGAAAAAGGAACACATTTGTGTGATTCCACTTACACAGATTTCAATTTAATGTTTTTTAGAATTCTCTTTTATTGGATTGGGTATTTTATTTTCATCAAGATACAACTCACAAACATTTATTCCTTTGGTACATTAACCAGTAAGGATCTCCTCACACATTAATGATTATTCCATTCTTCTCCATGTCTTCTTACTACTTTGTTTACCCTCTCATGATTCATTATCTTTCCAAACCCATGCATTATTTCCATATGTTTATTTCACTTGATTGGATTTTCGAGACATTTTATTTTTCCAAATATCCTTATTGTATTTATAACAATAGTTCAATTCAATTATTGATTTCGTACTTCTCATGATTCCCTACATTCACTTTTCTTAAGAACTCCCATATTTTTCGTCATTAATGAAACTTTCTCAATGATCTCATCTATATTTATCATAGATAGATTAGTTTCCTTTTCACTCCAATTTATTTCTGTATTTCATGGAGGTATTCCATGAGTAAACTACTATGGGAGTTGTGGAACCTCTTTTTGAGATCCATTATTTTTCCCTTGAACACTAATACGTTTTTCCAAATTTACATAATTTATTTTAGTGAAAGAAAAATCTTCTCATTAGTTATAGGAATAGAAGAATTACTTACAACATATTTAGTTAGATTCTTACTACAAAACTAGAACATGTGACCATGGTTAGCACAAATGAAGTGTCACATTTTAAAACTATTGGTTCTTTGTGCCTCGAATGTGTTTCAGTGGAGACAGATATATTAAAATTTATTTTAATAATTGTTTCCGGAAACCAAGAGCGAGGATATTTCATGTCAAATTTATAATTAATTTATTTGATATCTAAGGAATTAAATACCTAGACTTAGGAACTTTTTTTATTTAATATTATTGATCATTTGAAAAGGCCCTTCCGGATTACCATCGTTGCGTTTGTGAAAATCCAAGGGTTGAATCCCTCTAGAGGTAATCCACACATGCTACAATGGTCCCTCAAAAATGCCTCTCATTATCCATGTGCTAGAGTAGTGAATCAAATACCTTTCCTTATTCATTCTTGATTTCTAAATCTTTTACCTTGAATAAATTTACTCTTGGTCTTTTCGTTCTTGAGATTGAGGGAGGAGGAGTGGAGAGGGAATTATTTGGGTGAGAAAATTCTCTATTACAAAACATGGAATTGGTTTCTAATGCTTTAAACAATAGACATAATAGTCAATTTATAGAGCTGGGATTTCAGTTACAAAATTTTATTTTATAACATCTATTAAATATAATTGTAACCATTAATGGAATCCCATACAACAACATAATAATAATAATAATAATAATATCATTCTTTGGTGTTCCAACTTGCGCAATATAGATAAATAATATTGACTGACTTTTAAATAATTAGTTTTTCACTGGTCAAGGTCATGCTCTGTTTGATCTCCTCTTGAATTAATTGAAAACCTGAATAAATTTTTTATTATCTTCAATAAATACTTTATTCACAAACTAGTAAATAAATATTTATTAAATATTAAATATAATAAAAAATATATATACTTTATTCACAATCTGGTGAATAAATATTTATTTAATTTATCTGATCAATATAAATAGAATAAAAATTTTCTCAGTCTTGAGAATAATATTAATTCCTATAATTAAATTCAAATATAATCTAATCTAGACTAACAGAAGCCCATAGAGTGTGACCCTCTAGGATTCCTTCTCATTGGAATTATGCGGGCATGTCTATATTCAAAGATTTCTGTCTAAAAACAAGTCAACGTACCCAAGATAATGATCATAAAGTTACAATGATGAGAACAGCATAAAAAACTCAAAGTTTAATACAATCACTTTGTCATAATATCTCGTCAAATAGACAGCATGATGGTGTCATCAAATTATATGCTTAATATATCATTCTTTGACTATCTGAAATAAACTCATCCTTACACCACATACATGGAATTTCGGGAGACATTTTTATTTGAATCAAAGGGTAGAGAAATAAACATCCATAAATATTGAAAGGACAAATCCTTTCTTGAATTATACATCAATAACATGTCATTCATGACAAAGCTAATGTACCCTACTTCTCCCGAACATATGGAATGACGATTTTCATTAGAAAATCTAATTGAGTGATTCATGACATTAATTAATGATAATATTATTGTCTAAGGACTATTACACATGATTGTAGATAGAAATATCTGATGACACAAAAACATGCATTATTTCTATTGGCGTGTCTTTTCTCATAATATCCCATCTTAGAGATTACCATGTGCGAAGTTCATTACAAGAAGACCAATTTGCTTATGAGTAATTTCACTTGATAGTATATATATACTATGTGTCCCATCATATTATGTTATCCAACCATAGAACTATATTAATAATATTGTTATAGAACTTCAAGGTTCCCATCATAGTGGAGAACAACTATGACCTTATCGATGCGACAAACACTCTAGGACATTATTACGTTCAATTCATGCATAAAAAGAAAAATATGTAATAATTTGTATAATTTAAAATTTAATACAAAAAATATTCATGATATCAATGTATAAACAGGTTTTTCTAGCACACAGAGCCAAACAAACTCCCACATAAACTAGAAACAACGACATAGGTCTTTTAGCCCGCTAGACCTTGCATGAAAATCATGTTCATACTGAATCAAGAGTGTTTTCAAGGGGTATTCCAAATTATCTTCAATGCAAGTAATACTCACTATGACCTCATATCTCTAATAAAAATACCTCATGAGATGATACTTCTATAGTATGTGTTTCATCTATTGATGTGACCTTGGATCTTTTTCGAGATCCCTCGCTGCAAAATCATCTCAACTGATTGTGATGGGATCTCTGCTTCTAGGTTCCACCTCCATATCTTAGATGAAATTCTGCATCCAAACTGCTTCTTTATCTGCATCATAATTCATAATATACTCAAAATCCACTATAGAGTTTGTGACCATAGCCTTATTTGAGATCTTCCATCTCACATCACCTCCATTAAAAGTGAATATGCATCTCATTTGTGACTTTATGTCATATTGATTAGTTTGAAAATAGAGTCTTCATATCCATTGATAACTAGTTCCTTATCTCCCCTATTAACCAGGAATATATCCTTAGTATTCCTTAGATACATAATAATAATCTTGACTTCCATCAAATGGTGTTCACCTTGATTATCTTTATATCTTTCTACCACACTTAATGTGTCAGTGATATCTTTCCTAGTATATAGCATAACATACATGACTACCCCACTCATGATGAATATTGAATCCTTTTTATTCTATTTTTTTTTTCTAATGGGTATGAGGACACATTTTAATTGAAAGATGAATTCCATGTGATATGGGAAACAATATCCTCTTGGATTGTTCCATACTAAATATCATTTGTATCTTGTCAAAGTCTGCACATTGACATAGGCCAATAAAATTAATAGATCTATCATGATGGATCTTGATCCTCAGAATATATGTTACCTTTCCCAACTCTTTCATGGAGAAACATTTATTCATCCTTGACATAATAGACTCTAATAATTCTATTTCATTTCCAATAATTAATATGTCATCAACATATATTATTATGAAAACAACTCCACTATCACTAAACTATTTGTAGACAAAAGGCTCAGATTCTTTCTTTATAAAGAAAAATTATATTATGTCATTGTCAAAGAGAATCTTCCATGACCTGAATTCTTACTTTAATCCATAAATGATTTTTTGCAACATTCATATCTTATAGGCATCCTTTAGAGTCACAACCCCTTCAGGTTGTTTCATGTAGAAATCCTCTTGAAGGTTCCCATTAAGGAAGGATGTTTTGACATCCATTTCCTAAATCTCATAGTCATTGTAATCCACAATTGATAGAATAATTCTGATGGATTTTATAATTGAAACACATGAAAAGGTTTTTTCATAGTCAATGACTTAACACTATTTAAACCCATTTTCAACCAGTCATGCCTTATTGGTAATGAAATATCATTCGATTTCCAATTTCTTCATGAATACCCATTTTCAACCAATGGAATTCACATCGACTAGAGGATATAGCAAAATAGAACTTTGTTTTGGTACATGGAATCCATTTCAAAATTGATGGCTTCTTGACACTTAAAACATTGGTGCAACTTACTACTTCCTTGAATATTATAGGATCATTACTATCAACTAATAATGAGTCACCATCATCAGTAACTAAAAAACCATACCATTCTAGTTCTCTAGAATCGATTGTATTCCTTCATAGTTCTTGTGTCTTTGTAATAGTTTTTTTTCATTGGGCTTTATGGAATATAATCCTGTATCAAATCTTGTGAGCCTTGATCCTCAATGTCATCAAAATTTATCTGACTCCCATTATCTCCTTTGGATATGTGCTCCCTCTCAAGGAATATAGAATTTATTACCACTATAACATTTTGGTATAAGGGTTCATATAGCTAATATCCACTTATTTCCATAGGGTGTCCTATAAAGTTACACTTTTTGCCTTAGGGTGCATGTTTTTTACTTTAAAAGGCCTTAGAAAATGTTTTTTGTCCCCAAACATGTAAATTTGATATCATGTTTTTTCTTCAGCTTAGAAAATCATATGGAATATCATTTATCGATTTTTTTGGTATTTTGTTTACTATGTGAGCCGCTATTTATAATGGATATCCCAAAAAGAATCATGGAAGACTTATATGACTCATTAATGATCTCACCAAGTCTAACAAGGAATAGCTCCTCCATTCGCTTACACCATTCCACGGAGGTGTGTAAGGAGGATGGAGTTGGGATAGGATACTAAACTCTTATAAGTAATCAATGAATTATGGATTAAGATTTTCTCCACCATAGTCTGACTGGTGATTCTTAATCTTCCTCCCAAACTGGTTCTCAACACCATTATTTTATTCCTTGAATTTAAAAAAAATTTGACCTATACCTCATTAAATAAATATATCCATATCTATTAAAATCATCAGTAAAAGTTTTTATGTCTGATTTTACTCCTATTTATTAATCCAAAAATGTTCCACACACATCGGTATGAACAAATTTAAGAATCTCTTTAGGCCTTTCCCTTTTCTAAATAATGGGTCTTTGGTCATTTTCCCTTGTAAACATGCATGACCAAAACCAAGTGTTTTTAGTTCAAAAGATTATAAATATCCATCTTGATGTAATTATTACAAGAATTTTTCATTTATGTGACCGAATCGGTGATGCCAATGTTGGGTGTGGTATGAGTCATGTGAAGTAACTTCATTATCAATTTTCATTACTTGGTTTAGGTAATACAACACCTGAAGACTGTTATGTAAATTTTCCTTACAATAACAAATTCTATATTTATAAAAAAAGAAACATTTATTTCCAATTTTAAAAATGAATCCTTCTGTATCTTGTCTAGATACAGAAATAGTGCTTTTGGAAACTGAAGGCACATAACAACACCCCTTTAAACCCAAGATCATTGTGGTTAGCAATGTGAGGAGGTAGTCCTTGATAGCTACAACAAAACGTTTATCAATAATGGATGCTCGTAGATCTACCTCCCCTCAGTGAATGTTTTTGAATCTACCTGGTTCATGTACTTCAATACATATGTTAGAACCACAAGCTATTTCTAACACCCAATTTTTAGAAATAGATAAATTTCACTCGATAAAAAACACACTTGAAACATCCCTTTTCTTCTTTGGCTATGTGTAGTTCTTATTCTAGTGGTCATTTGACACATAATAAATAAAGAATATCTTGTTCTATTGCTTCCCCTTTGATATTCTTCTTCATATAAGGGTGTGAAATAGATTTGGTCTTAAATATCTTTGATTTCCCATTCTGTTTGTTCACTATAAGAACAAAAGAATTTTCTTGATACATAAATTTATCTAGATAGTGAAGGAGGATAAGGAGATCTTGTAGAAAATTCTCAATGTTTTTCGTTATAAAATTCAGAAAAAAACTATAGAATCTATAAGGGAGTGATGGTAGAATTAGATCAGTGCCCAGTTTATTAGGGAGTTTAATCCATTGAACCTCTAGGCACTCAATGTATCCAATGAGATTGACTATGTAAGTCCCATATGGGGAACCCTCTCCATGATTAATCTGAAAGAGCACGTTAGAAATTTTAAATATTTCATGTTTATATCTCTCCTAGTAAATAAAATTGTGGTTCTCAAGCATGCTATACACATTCATATTATCATGATACTTCATGATTTTACTAGACATAGATGAAAGAATCAAACATTGAAGATCTACCACCTTATTCATATGTTTTTTGTATACTGGGTACTCTTCATCACTCACCTCTTGATTTGGTGGAGGAGACATTGAGGATTCAGGCTTGTAAGATTTCTGTTCATGGTGTATAACAACTCAAATATGTCTAAACCACTCTTGGAAGTTATGACCAATGAGGATATTGTCTTTATCCAAAATTGGTCATAGGGATAATTTGGATGGTGAGGTTCTCATTTTATTCTAAAACTAAAAGTGTATATTATTATTACTTTTCTTGATTATAATTTTGTGAGAAATAATAAATTAATGGATTTTATTAAATCTTTTTCTATTTTATCAACTCCCAATGGCCCTCACTGTTGAAAATGAGATGTCTATTTTCAAGGAAATTGTTGTGTCACGGATCTATGTTCCCCTTTTCATAATCCCATCAAGGGTTGGTCAAGCTATTATAAAGGTATTTAGGTAGGTAAGTATTTTCCAACTATGGCCTTGTAGATCCTTGATCTGTTGAGTGGACTGCCCAATCCAAAAATACTAACTTAGATTTTCTCAACATTTTCCTATAACAAACAACTTTTCTAGAAAGGGCTACTCCTCTTGTTGTATAATGGTGAAGTCAACCCTAAACCTTCATAATAACTCCCCTTATAAAATTTAGTGTCCCAACAATGGTTGGTCAAACACATAGTTTTAATGAGTTTTATTCCTAATCAAGTAACAGAAGGCTTAGTCTAGAATAATATTAAATTGAGGGATTTTATTTTATTATACATAAATATTTATCTATTTTTATCCTTTACATGTGTTATTAGTATTTAAGTGGATGTTTACTTAATTAATTAACCATGTTGGGATAAAACATTTATGCATAATCATTTAAATTTAATTCCATATTTATATATTATTTCATTTGTGTGATCACGTTCTTGCATCCATAAATATAATTTTAATGCATTATACATAAAATAATTAATTAATTAAATGACCATATCATGATCTTGTCTAACGGTTGACTTAATGAGAGGATATTAAATCAACATATGACCTAGGGTAAATAAATCCTTATGCCATAACTAGAATTAGCTTCAACATCCAACATGCCCACCAATGTATCACCAAGTTGGAGCCATTATGGTTTCTTCATGAACCATCTCCATGTGCCTTGGTATTCTCAATTAATTAAAAATATTTATTGCTTAAACATAGGTGTGGGTAACCAAAGGATTGGTCAAAGATAATTACTTAAATATCCAAGGATACACTGGTCATTCATAATAATGGAGGCAGGGATGACTCAAAGACTGTCTTTCAAATTAATATTAAATAATTGAAAAAAATATAATAAATTTAAATTAAATAAATAAAAACACACACTTCCATCTTGGTTAATCTCATGATCGGTTGTACATGCAATGAATATACAAAAAGTAACTCGCTAGCATTAATTTGCTAATTTTTCTTTCTTATTAAGATGATCATGTTTGTATAAATTAATTCAAAAATTGATTTATTACATTTTATATTAAAGATCCTCAAAACTTAATTGGAGATACCCATAATATTTTCATTCAAGAAAAATCAACATAATAACTGATAATGATATATTAATTACTGTAAATTAATTAACCATTTGAAATTCTTTAGACCCATTATTAAATATTCAAAGACACAACTGGGTTCCAAATAATAAAATAAGGTTTTAGTGCTGAATTTTTAAAATTTAATGTAATTTTAATTTTTTCCAATAATGGGAGACTACATGGAGTGTACATCCAGCTATGTTCCATGTACCTCAATTTTCTTATATATAAGTGACATTCCTGGGGATTCAGCATGTTAATTCAGACAGAATACACAGCGTGTACATCCTAGGAACACACCTTGTATCCTTCTGGCTTCATTCCAGGTTTTCCCAGTTAACACATGGTGTTTAATGAAATCACTGCATGTTTTTAATTGGTTGGTGCATCTAGATACAGTGTACATGGATATTAAACTTGTTTTTAGGCTACACGTCGTGTTATAACGACCCATACTTTACATACATTGTTAATACTTCAAAATTGAAGCACACTTATTACAACATATGACAAAACCACAAAGGACCGTATAGGTATAGTGTCTTTAGAAACTGGGAAACATAAACAACTGGTTCATAAATCTTCTACAGTATCTCCCGTTTATTTCATCATATCTAGGGTCCCTTTTAGCATATTCAATTTAATATCCATCTTCCTGACCTGGGGAAAAGAAAACATAAAAGGGTGAGCTCAAATGCTCAGCAAGGGCAAATAAAGGAAATAAAAATCATATCATATCTTTATGAAGATCAAAACCTGCAAAAGAGATCATAATATCTTAACATGGAATAAATCATAGAAGTGAAAATGAGATCCCCATAATCATAACATAAAACTTGAAACTTTGTGGCATGCACACATAATCATGGAAAATCATTTCTTGTTAGTCATGACTCATTGCCAAGACTATCTTAGTGGACAAAGTCCCTTTCTGAACCGAGTTCACTCCTCGTTTCAGTCCTGTATCACTGAACCGAAATAACCTTCCGTTCCAGCCATGCCTATCTCATGAGATATAAAATCTTTACCCAATGCATTGGAGGGAGATATAGGTCCCACCCATCTTATAATGAATCCTTTCTTATGTGTGCCACATAATCATAAAACATACATCATCGCATAACACATATAACAAAAATGGGATTCTTGAAACATCATGACATCATAAATCAATTCATATATGATAAAGGAATTCATAAACATAATTCCATCACAACATAGTCAAACCAATGTAAAAATATGGATAGAAACAGAACCCTTTATTATCTTAGATGGAAAATAATTTTGATAAAACACTTGTATTGAATTCTTGAGGAAAATATCCTTTCTTCTTCAAAAACAATTTTCCTTTCATAACATGTCATACAACTTTAAAATAAAAGAAGTTGATTAAAAATAAACTTGAAAACTTGTAAAGGAAGCTTCTTGGAAATAAAAAATCCATTCATGCCGTATAAGTTAAAAAAAACATTCTTCGTACTTTTGTCGGAAAAGTCAAAAAGTACCTCGTACGGAAAAACGACAAAAGATTCCTTTCATATTCTTTACTAAAAACTCACCTAAGGGTAAAATTGGATTTAAACTATTGCAAGTGTATGGAAACAATATTTCATATTGAGGGAACATGGATGTGGATGATAAAATACACCCCAGTAAATACTTACGAATAAACAATCTCGGATAAAAATGAGATTGTGATATTTCCCTTACCTTAGGTCCAATTTGCTTTGTACGTGTCCGAAGCTCCTGTATAATGGTTTAAATAATGTTATTGACTTATTCCAGAATCATACATATTTATATGATATCATATATGGTCATATTATTAGCTTCTTGTTAGTAATATTTCATTGTTACTTGTTACTCGGGTCTTTATAACTTTTTGTTCTTATGCGTGTTTTGTCGAATAAATTCTTATTCTTATCTTTAGGTTATAGATAATTCATTTCCAGAATGGTATTAGTGTAGTATATACCATATTCATTCATTCAATTCATTTATATAATCATTATGAAATGAAGATCATGTAGAACGAGTCGCATCACATCGTGGAGACGGTATTCCGTACGTACGCACGAGTGATGATATCGTTCCTATGATCGTGGAATTGTTTTGGAGTATATATATATATTATTTCAGTATCAATATTACTTAATAATAATCATATATAGTTACTCATTACACCATTATACCCATCCTTGTAAGGTGATGGTGGAAAATAGATTACACCACGGCGTGGAGACGGTATTCCGTACGTACGCACGCGCGGTGATTTCATTTTTTCCGTAGGATGGATAGAAGGTGAATTAGGGTTGTTTCATATTTATAATAACATATCAGTATGTAAGTAATACTGATGTTATTACTTTATCATGAAACAACTAAAGAAGAAGAAGTTGAAGAAGAATGAAATTGAAAAGATCGGTAATGGATATTACCTCTTCTTTGGAACGCCTCTTTGAATCCTCCACTTAAGGAACTAAGATTGGTCTTTGGAGAAGACCAGGACCTCTAGGATTATTCTAGAGAAGTGGAGAGGAGAAAATGGCAGGGGTTGGCCGAGCTTGAGTGCTCAAATTGGTGTGAGGAGGAGGGGGAGGAGGTGCCCTTTTATAAGGGAGGAGAGGGGCACCTTAGGAATATCTCAAAATATTATTTTATATTAAAGTCAAAATCGGTTTATAATGGTTCCAAAGGGTCTTATTTCGAAGCTAAAGTGGGGATGGGTCGAAATCCTATCAACCAATAGGATTTAGACAAGTTTAGGGTATTATTTTAACCTTATCAATTAGATTTAACTCTAAGTTAATTAATTTAACTTTTACCGTGTCTTTTTGTTTTCTTTCACTATATGGTTAATACACTTACTATAACATGCCAAACGAACCCCAAATTGTTTATTATTAAAATATATATTCTTATCTAAGTCATTTGGCCGAACCATATATTTTTAGGAATAAAATAACAATTAATAATATAATATTTGATTTAAAAACTATTTTGTGTCAATTTTGACACTATTTGATATATGATTTTTGTGAAAGTCATAACAGAATTATATGTTCGAACCAAGTTAATTAAATCATTACTAATATATCATAGTAACCTAGAAAATTAGTGTAATTCATAAAAAGTCTCAAATTACATTTATTTTGGTATTTATATTATCAATTTGTTCAATATTTCATTAATAAGATAATTACTGCATCATCTTTGTGTCATAATTAAATTAAATTATTTGATGTCTAAAAATTACAAATAAAATACCATCATGTAGTAAATCTTTTTAGCTTTCTAATGAATATTTACAATCTAATTTATCTTATGTATAACCCTATATTAAAAATGATTTACTTATTAAACTTTGATTTTAACTATTTTAACCCTTCTTTAAATAAATTAATAATAAATATCCTAATCTAATCCAAGTGGGCCTAAATGGTCATATTTTATTCCTAAGTTTGTTTTTGGTCGAATTACACTTGTCCAATAGAATTAGGACATGTGTTAGGGTAATATTAATATCATATTTACCCTTAGTTACCCTATTTACTATTAACCGCGGTAAAAATAGTAAAAAGTTACTATTCACCAAAAAATTATTTTCATCTCATTGAACCACATTTTAGTCCTTGATATTAACCGTGTCTCTCGGATTTTTGAAATTCCATTCACAGAAGCGGTAAAATTATGTTTTATGCAAAATTCAGTTTTTAACCTACCACTTAGTGGTTTCACTATTCATCAAAAATTGAAAGTTTTCAGAAAAATACCAAAATTTCACCCTAGGCTAATTTCGATATTCTGAGTCCAAAAATGAAGTCCATTTTGAAAAATAAAATTTATAAAATTTCAAAAAGTGGTTATTACTATTCATAACGGCTAGTTTTAATAGCATATTGTTGTTTAGTGAAACTCGGTATTGCGTACGACGCAAGCTATCGAGGAAGGTCGCGATTGCGTGTAAAGCAAGCCAAGCAAGTGTTGTGTAGAAAAAGATTCCTTTGATGATAACATAAAAGTCTCGGGTGTTACATTCTACCCCCCTTAAAAAGAATTTCGCCCTCGAAATTCGTCACTTTGCAACAAACAAATGAGGATACTTCTCCCTCATCATATCCTCAAGCTCCCATGTAGCTTCTTCAAGTTGGTGGTTTCTCCATAAAACTTTCACCAAGCGAGTGGTCTTGTTTCGTAGGACTTTTTCGCTACGATCTAGAATCTCTA
Organism: Viscum album; assembly: GCA_963277665.1. Classification (NCBI taxonomy): domain Eukaryota; kingdom Viridiplantae; phylum Streptophyta; class Magnoliopsida; order Santalales; family Viscaceae; genus Viscum; species Viscum album. The sequence continues at coordinate 676,843,958 of OY728157.1, read as the reverse complement.
TCGGCTATTCTTCATAAGAAAGATCTTGCTCCAGCGGTACAACTTCTGAGCTGAGTACATGTGAAGGATCTGGTATGTACTTTCTCAGGAGAGATACGTGGAACACATCGTGAACTTGAGAGAGATTCGGTGGAAGCGCCAATCGGTAAGCTACCTTCCCAACACGATCCAGTATTTCAAAAGGACCGATATATCTAGGGCTCAACTTCCCCTTCTTTCCAAATCTCATAACCCTCTTCCAGGGAGATATTCGTAAGAACACTTTATCGCCCACTTCAAACTCTAGGTCTTTTCTTCGGTTGTCGGCATAACTTTTCTGTCGACTCTGAGCTGCTCTAATGTGTTGTTGAATAGATCTAACCTTTTCTGCCATTTCATCAACGAGATCAGGTCCTAATAGCTTTCTTTCCCCAACTTCATCCCAGCAAGTTGGAGTCCTGCATTTCTTTCCATAGAGAGCTTCATAAGGAGCCATCTGAATACTGGAGTGAAAACTATTATTATAAGAAAATTCCACCAAAGGTAGGTGTTGATCCCAACCTCCTTTGAAATCCATAGAGCAAGCTCTCAACATATCTTCTAGGGTTTGAATTGTTCTCTCAGACTGACCGTCTGTCTGGGGATGATAAGCAGTGCTGAAACTCAACTCTGTATCCAGAGTATGCTGAAGACTTCGCCAGAACTTCGAGGTAAATCTCGGATCTCGATCAGATATAATAGAAAGTGGTACTCCATGCAATCTTACCACTTCCTTTACATATATCCTGGCAAGCTGATCTAGAGAGAAATCCTCTCTAATAGCAATGAAGTGTGCAGACTTTGTAAGACGATCAACTATGACCCAGATAGCATTATTGCCTTTGGATGTTTTAGGAAGTCCTGTGACAAAGTCCATAGTGATGTTTTCCCATTTCCATTCGGGTATGGGTAATGGTTGTAACATCCCCTTAGACTTCTGTCTCTCAGCTTTAACTTGTTGACAAATCAAGCATCGAGAGACATACTCAGCAACATCTCTTTTCATGCCATCCCACCAGAAGTACTCTTTCAGGTCCCTATACATCTTCGTGCTTCCAGGATGAATAGAGAATGATGAACTATGAGCCTCATCCAGCAGCTCATTCTTTAATTCGGGGATGGGAGGAACGCAAACCCGATTCCTGAACTTTATTATCCCATCACAATCAAGGTTGAATTCAGGAACATTTCTCACCTTCTTTTGTAACTCGACATCTTCTTTCTGTGCCTATTTAATCTTCACATGTATAGATGGTTGAACATTCATTTGGGAAAGATAAGATTTTTCCCTTTCCATTATAATTCCAAGATCCATCCTTTGTAAATCCATAAATATTGGATCTTTTGTGATCCTCATCATGGATAAACTAGCATGGTCTTGTCGACTTAATGCATCTGCCACCTTGTTTGCTTTCCCAGGGTGGTAATGGATTGAGCAGTCATAATCCTTAATCAGCTCCAACCATCTTCTTTGACGCATATTCAACTCCTTTTGTGTGAAAATATACTTTAAACTTTTATGATCAGTATAAATATCACACCTTTCACCATAAAGGTAATGCCTCCAAATCTTTAATGCAAAGATTACCGCAGCCAACTCCAAATCATGTGTTGGGTAATTTTGCTCATGGATTTTCAACTGTCGTGAGGGATAAGCTATCACCATATCATTTTGCATAAGAACACACCCCAATCCCTTCTTGGATGCATCACTGTAGATCACAAACCTTTCTCCACTACAAGGCAGTGTGAGCACAGGTGCACTGGATAACCTTCTTTTCAACTCCTTGAAATTCTCTTCACATTCCTCTGTCCAGACAAACTTAACTCCTTTCCGAGTCAACTTGGTGAGTGGATTAGATAATCGTGAAAAATCTTTTACAAAACGTCGATAATATCCAGCCAAACCAAGAAAACTTCGGATCTCAGTTACTGTTGTTGGTCTTGACCATCTTTCGATAACCTCTGTTTTTGCTGGATCCACAGATATCCCCTCTTTTGAGATTATATGACCCAAAAATGCAACTTTTTGAAGCCAAAATTCACACTTGGTAAATTTGGCATAAAGCTTCTCCTTTCTCAGGGTCTTCAATATAATTCTCAAGTGATCTTCATGCTCTTCCTTGCTCTTTGAATAGACAAGAATATCGTCTATAAAGACTACCACAAATTGATCAAGATAGTCTCTAAAGACTCTATTCATTAGATCCATGAAGATAGCAGGGGCATTAGTAAGACCAAATGGCATCATTATAAATTCATAGTGTCCATACCTTGTACGGAAAGCCGTCTTTGGTATATCCTCCCTTTTGACCCTTAATTGATGATACCCTGAACGAAGATCAATCTTGGAAAAGTATTGAGCTCCGCGTAGTTGGTCAAATAAGTCATCAATGCGTGGGAGAGGATATTTGTTCTTGATAGTGATCTTGTTAAGTTCTCGATAATCAATGCAGAGTCTCATTGATCCATCTTTCTTCTTAACAAATAGAACAGGTGCTCCCCAAGGTGACGCACTAGGGCGTATGAATCCCTTATCAAGATTCTCTTGGAGTTGCTTCTTCAATTCCTGCAACTCAATTGGGGCCATTCTATAAGGTGTCTTTGAAATAGGCAAAGCACCCGGTACGAGTTCTATTGAAAACTCAACTTCACGATTTGGTGGAAGACCCGGTAATTCCTCTGGAAAGACATCATCAAACTCCCGTACAATGGGCATATTCTTAATCGTGAGTTTCTCACCAACCATTTGAGATAAATAACCTTCATTTAGTGGAATCAATACCCATAAGATGGAAGAAATTTCCACTGGAAGGTTATGTTCATCCTTGCATTGATAGACGATCGTAGATTGATCTGGAATATGAAATGTGACTTCCCTTCTTTGGCAATCGATATGAGCTCTATGTAGAGAAAGCCAATCCATGCCAAGAATCACATCAAATTCCACTAAAGGAAGGATCACAAGATTTGCAGGAAGCACTTTCCCACAAACTTCGATCGGAGAAGAATTATAAACTTCTGATGCGATTGATGTGCCATTAGGTGTTGTCACAGCTAACTCAACATTTAATTGTTGAGGTAATACGGTGATACCCTTAGAAAATTTTTCAGAAATAAAAGAGTGGGTGGATCCAGAATCAAATAAAACATTTGCTACTTTAGAGTGGGTGGTAAGTGTACCTTTCACCACATCGTTATCGTACTCCACCTCGCTGATAGAAATTGCATGTGACTTTCCTTTGTCTTTAGCCTTAAGAGTTTGTTGACGTCGACCATCATCATCAACCCTTGGATTTGGGCATTGATTGGCATAATGCCCCATCTCCTTGCACTTGAAACATTGAAGTGTTGTAGGTTCATTCTGTGTATCCCTTCCTTTGTTTGCGTCATTAGACATCTTCTTCCCATTATCACGGCATTCAAATGCCCGATGACCTTCCTTTCCACATTTAAAACATTTACTTGTCCCTTTAAGACAACTCCCTCCATGTTTCTTTCCACACTTTGAGCATAAGGGAAAGTTCATCTTCTTTTCCGTGTGCTCTTTAGATTTTTCTTTGAATTCCATCTTCCTCTTCTTATCAAACCCATGTGACTGATGGGTTACTCCAATCTCCATCTCGACTTTGAGAGCACATCGAACGATTTCCTCGTAGCTATTGAAGTCCCTTATGGCTAACGCCCTTCGAAGACTTGGTTTTAAGCCACTAAAGAATCGATCGATCTTACTCTCAGGTTGGATAATAATACCAGAAGCGTACCTTGCAAGTCTTGTAAAATTTGCTTCATAGGTACTAACAGATTCATCATCCCTTTGCTTCAGTTCAAGGAACTCTTTCTCCATCTTTGTTCGGAGAATACGAGGGAAGTACTTATTGAAAAATAAGTTCTTGAACTCGTCCCATTCCATAGACTCAATTTCATCCCTTTGCCTCGTATTCTTAACAAGATTCCACCATTGATCAGCATCTCCTTCCAAACGATACACTGCTAGGATGACTTTATCATGCTCAGAACATTGAAGAACTGAAAATATCTTTTCAGTAGTACTAATCCATTGTTCAGCAACTAATGGATCAGTAGACCCGCTGAAAGAAGGTGGACGCTGCCTCATGAAGGATTCAACAGAATGTTGCTCCCTCCTTTGCTCGTTTGGAAATCCTGCATGATTCATAGCTTGAGAAAGTTGTGTGAGCATGGCTACAAGATTTTGCATTCCAGCTCCCATATCGTTTGGTTGCTCAGGGGGACAATCATTGCATTGCCCATCGCATTCCGCATTAACACGGTTCCTTCGGGTTCCAGCCATTGACTAAAACCAAGAAGAATAGTGTGAGCAACACTAATTATAATAGGAAACCACATAATTCAAGAATAAAATTTTCATGCTTATGGTCTTATCCTAGGTTATTCAAGGCCATTTCTAAAACACTAAGATTGTGTTCTATGCTTAGACTTATCCTTTGGGTTCTTACTAAGGCTTTCACATCCTAGTTTCCAAAGGTTGACTATACCTTTCCTCTGATACCAACTATAACGACCCATACTTTACATACATTGTTAATACTTCAAAATTGAAGCACACTTATTACAACATAAGACAAAACCACAAAGGACCGTATAGGTATAGTGTCTTTAGAAACTGGGAAACATAAACAACTGGTTCATAAATCTTCTACAGTATCTCCCGTTTATTTCATCATATCTAGGGTCCCTTTTAGCATATTCAATTTAATATCCATCTTCCTGACCTGGGGAAAAGAAAACATAAAAGGGTGAGCTCAAATGCTCAGCAAGGGCAAATAAAGGAAATAAAAATCATATCATATCTTTATGAAGATCAAAACCTGCAAAAGAGATCATAATATCTTAACATGGAATAAATCATAGAAGTGAAAATGAGATCCCCATAATCATAACATAAAACTTGAAACTTTGTGGCATGCACACATAATCATGGAAAATCATTTCTTGTTAGTCATGACTCATTGCCAAGACTATCTTAGTGGACAAAGTCCCTTTCTGAACCGAGTTCACTCCTCGTTTCAGTCCTGTATCACTGAACCGAAATAACCTTCCGTTCCAGCCATGCCTATCTCATGAGATATAAAATCTTTACCCAATGCATTGGAGGGAGATATAGGTCCCACCCATCTTATAATTAATCCTTTCTTATGTGTGCCACATAATCATAAAACATACATCATCGCATAACACATATAACAAAAATGGGATTCTTGAAACATCATGACATCATAAATCAATTCATATATGATAAAGGAATTCATAAACATAATTCCATCACAACATAGTCAAACCAATGTAAAAATATGGATAGAAACAGAACCCTTTATTATATTAGATGGAAAATAATTTTGATAAAACACTTGTATTGAATTCTTGAGGAAAATATCCTTTCTTCTTCAAAAACAATTTTCCATTCATAACATGTCATACAACTTTAAAATAAAAGAAGTTGATTAAAAATAAACTTGAAAACTTGTAAAGGAAGCTTCTTGGAAATAAAAAATCCATTCATGCCGTATAAGTTAAAAAAAAACATTCTTCGTACTTTTGTCGGAAAAGTCAAAAAGTACCTCGTACGGAAAAACGACAAAAGATTCCTTTCATATTCTTTACTAAAAACTCACCTAAGGGTAAAATTGGATTTAAACTATTGCAAGTGTATGGAAACAATATTTCATATTGAGGGAACATGGATGTGGATGATAAAATACACCCCAGTAAATACTTACGAATAAACAATCTCGGATAAAAATGAGATTGTGATATTTCCCTTACCTTAGGTCCAATTTGCTTTGTACGTGTCCGAAGCTCCTGTATAATGGTTTAAATAATGTTATTGACTTATTCCAGAATCATACATATTTATATGATATCATATATGGTCATATTATTAGCTTCTTGTTAGTAATATTTCATTGTTACTTGTTACTCGGGTCTTTATAACTTTTTGTTCTTATGCGTGTTTTGTCGAATAAATTCTTATTCTTATCTTTAGGTTATAGATAATTCATTTCCAGAATGGTATTAGTGTAGTATATACCATATTCATTCATTCAATTCATTTATATAATCATTATGAAATGAAGATCATGTAGAACGAGTCGCATCACATCGTGGAGACGGTATTCCGTACATACGCACGAGTGATGATATCGTTCCTATGATCGTGGAATTGTTTTGGAGTATATATATATATTATTTCAGTATCAATATTACTTAATAATAATCATATATAGTTACTCATTACACCATTATACCCATCCTTGTAAGGTGATGGTGGAAAATAGATTACACCACGGCGTGGAGACGGTATTCCGTACGTACGCACGCGCGGTGATTTCATTTTTTCCGTAGGATGGATAGAAGGTGAATTAGGGTTGTTTCATATTTATAATAACATATCAGTATGTAAGTAATACTGATGTTATTACTTTATCATGAAACAACTAAAGAAGAAGAAGTTGAAGAAGAATGAAATTGAAAAGATCGGTAATGGATATTACCTCTTCTTTGGAACGCCTCTTTGAATCCTCCACTTAAGGAACTAAGATTGGTCTTTGGAGAAGACCAGGACCTCTAGGATTATTATAGGGAAGTGGAGAGGAGAAAATGGCAGGGGTTGGCCGAGCTTGAGTGCTCAAATTGGTGTGAGGAGGAGGGGGAGGAGGTGCCCTTTTATAAGGGAGGAGAGGGGCACCTTAGGAATATCTCAAAATATTATTTTATATTAAAGTCAAAATCGGTTTATAATGGTTCCAAAGGGTCTTATTTCGAAGCTAAAGTGGGGATGGGTCTAAATCCTATCAACCAATAGGATTTAGACAAGTTTAGGGTATTATTTTAACCTTATCAATTAGATTTAACTCTAAGTTAATTAATTTAACTTTTACCGTGTCTTTTTGTTTTCTTTCACTATATGGTTAATACACTTACTATAACATGCCAAACGAACCCCAAATTGTTTATTATTAATATATATATCCTTATCTAAGTCATTTGGCCGAACCATAGATTTTTAAGAATAAAATAACAATTAATAATATAATATTTGATTTAAAAACTATTTTGTGTCAATTTTGACACTATTTGATATATGATTTTTGTGAAAGTCATAACAGAATTATATGTTCGAACCAAGTTAATTAAATCATTACTAATATATCATAGTAACCTAGAAAATTAGTGGAATTCATAAAAAGTCTCAAATTACATTTATTTTGGTATTTATATTATCAATTTTTTCAATATTTCATTAATAAGATAATTACTGCATCATCTTTGTGTCATAATTAAATTAAATTATTTGATGTCTAAAAATTACAAATAAAATACCATCATGTAGGAAATCGTTTTAGCTTTCTAATGAATATTTACAATCGAATTTATCTTATGTATAACCCTATATTAAAAATGATTTACTTATTAAACTTTGATTTTAACTATTTTAACCCTTCTTTAAATAAATTAATAATAAATATCCTAATCTAATCCAAGTGGGCCTAAATGGTCATATTTTATTCCTAAGTTTGTTTTTGGTCGAATTACACTTGTCCAATAGAATTAGGACATGTGTTAGGGTAATATTAATATCATATTTACCCTTAGTTACCCTATTTACTATTAACCGCGGTAAAAATAGTAAAAAGTTACTATTCACCAAAAAATTATTTTCATCTCATTGAACCACATTTTAGTCCTTGATATTAACCGTGTCTCTCGGATTTTTGAAATTCCATTCACAGAAGCGGTAAAATTAAGTTTTATGCAAAATTCAGTTTTTAACCTACCACTTAGTGGTTTCACTATTCATCAAAAATTGAAAGTTTTCAGAAAAATACCAAAATTTCACCCTAGGCTAATTTCGATATTCTGAGTCCAAAAATGAAGTCCATTTTGAAAAATAAAATTTATAAAATTTCAAAAAGTGGTTATTACTATTCATAATGGCTAGTTTTAATAGCATATTGTTGTTTAGTGAAACTCGGTATTGCGTACGACGCAAGCTATCGAGGAAGGTCGCGATTGCGTGTAAAGCAAGCCAAGCAAGTGTTGTGTAGAAAAAGATTCCTTTGATGATAACATAAAAGTCTCGGGTGTTACACGTGTAACCCAACATTACTAGCCAAATATTTTCCACTTACTCATGGCATCTTAGGTCATTCTTCATTTTTATCTTAAATCTCAAAGAAAATGAAACATTGAACAATTATGATTAATATTTCAATAATAAGTTAATTCAAATCATATTAAAAGATGATTAATATAAAATTAAAATCTATCAATTATTTCACAAAGATCAACAATCAAATAAATTATTATAAATTTAAACATGAATGCTCTGATACCACTTGTTGGTTCTGGGAGTAGTGGAAACGTTGTGGTAGAGGGATATACATTAAAATTTCTTTTAATAATCATTGTCCGAAATGAAAATAGAGGATCTTGAAAGTTAATTTTATAACTAATTTATTTAATATATAAATAAATAAATACCTATGAAAAGGAACATTGTTCTTTGATGATTGATGAATATCCAAAAATTCCCTTCCAAATTTCCTTCATTGCATTTGTGAGGACCCAATGGCAGAATCCCTTTAACATTGGTCCCCACATGCTCCAATGGTCTCAAACCAACACCACTCATTCTCCAGGTTCTATCACAGTGAACTGAATGTCCTGAATTTTTTTTCTTGATCGCTCTTCCTATTGTCTTGAAGAAATTATCACTTTGGTTTCTCATTCTTGAGAGGTAGATAGGATTGGAAGTCGAGAGATAATTCATTCTGTACAATAATTCTCTACTCCCAAACCTGGCAATGGTTTTGAATTCTTTACCCCAAATAAAAAATTGTCTATTTATAGAGATGGGATTTCTATTACAAAATTTTATAGCGTAATGACCATTAAATTTAATTATAACCATTAATGAAATCACATTCCACATAATAAGAATATTATTATTATTTTTTTGGTGTGCCAACTTATGAAAAATGGAAAAATAATATTTACACCCTCGTAAATAATTATTTTATCCTCGGACACAGTCTTGGTCTATTTGAACTCCTATTACATTTATTGAACTCTTGAATAAAAATTTTATTATCTTAAATAATTATTTTATTCACAAAATAGTGAATAAATATTTATTAAATATTCAATAATATATATATGTATATTATTCATTATATGATGAATAAATATTTCCTTAATTTATGCAATCAATATAAAATGAATAAAATTATTCCTCAATCTTGAGAATAATATTTATTTCATTAATTAAATTCAAACACAATTTAATTGCAACCAACAAAAACACTTTATGTGTGACCCTCTATGATTCTTTTTCATTGGAATCAGGTAGGCTTGCCTATATTCCAAGATTACTATATATAAATAGGTCAAGAAACCCATGATAATTCACTTAAAGTCACAATTATGAAAACAACATATGAATGATCACTGTGTAATATAATACCTTTGTAACAATATCTCATCATGTATATTTCATTACTATATCATAAACTTATATGCTCGATAAATCATTCTTAGACAATCTGGAATAAACTCATCATTAAACAATGGCCATGGAATTTAGGGAATTGGTTCTATTTCAATCAAAGGACTAGTATATATACATCTATAAAAATGAATGTAAAAATACTTTCTTCACTTATCCACCAATAACATGTCATTCGTGATGCACACAACATACCCTACTTCCTACAAACATATGGTGTGACAATTTCCATCAGCAAAATATATGTGTGTAAGTTATGACATGAATTAATGATAATATTAAAGTCTAAGAACCATTACACACACTCGCATTTAGGAATATCTAATGGCACCAAAACATGTGTAATTCCTACTGGAGAGTATGATCTAATAATTTCCAATCTTGGGGATTTTTAAGTGCAAAAATCATGAGAATAAGTCTAATCTTCTTACGAATACTCACACCTGACGGTCTATATATACAATGTGTCCCATAATAGTATGGTATCCAACTGTAGAACTACATTGAGAATATTTTAATAAAACCTAATGGTTCTCATCTTAGTGGAGAACTACTACAACCTTATCAGTGTGAAAAATACTCTGTGACATTATTACATTAAAGTCATACATAACAATGAACAATATGTAATAAGATGTTTAATTTAATGTTAAATATTTTCAATATTCATGTAATCCTAGTTCAAATAGCTGGTTCTAGGAAACCATCTCTAACAAAAACCATACCTCATACAGTCATGCTATGGTTGAGATATTATTAAAACATATTTCCTTTCTTATTTGATCCCCTAGGCTTCCAAGAGAATATTGATGGAATGAACCAGGATTCCATAATAGTATATTTTTATGGATACCTTCCTATGAGAGTTGTCTCTCTCATATTTAGAAATATTATTTTTCTCACTAAATGAATCTATATTTCCCCATCTATGGAATCTAACTATCGACGCTACCATGGGAGGGATCTTCATATTTTGTTTGAGGTTTTTAGCCTCCCTTAAAGCTCCTTGATCTTCTGACCCTTATCCTTAAGTTGGTTAGTGATCTTTACTAAAATTTAGATCGCGTGTTTTCTATATTTTGATATCTCTCTAGGTTTTTATTTGAAGGGGTAATTCTATCTATTAGATCCTTATTAATAGACATTTTATTTCCCCCTTTCTTATAAAGTTATTCAAGTAATTCACATTGACTTTTAATTTTTTCACCCATCTTCACAATGTCATCATTATACATCACCTTCAATTTTCTTGGCCTTTGGTTCATCTCAACCAATTAATAATTCCCATCCCTTAAATTTTGAACCTCTTTTGATTCAATCCCCATATCCATGGAACAAAATTAACTTTTTTTCATTAAAATACATATCTTACAACTTATTTACCAAGTTATAATTATTCTCCAATTGATTTTTATCCATATAAATTTTTATTTGATTGATACATTTCGGTTTGTTAACCTCAATTTTTAGCTCTTCAAGGTGGATGCCCTGTGACTCATTCTTCTTTTTCATATCCATGATTTATTCCTTTCGGCCCTAATCAAGAACTTCTAACATGTGGATTCATTCAACATTTTGTATTTCTATATACCTCATCATCTTAAGTGAATCTAACATGGCTTTGAAAATGAGGATCCTTCGATAGTTTTTCATCTTCATTCTATGAACAAGTATACACGCCATCACATTCACACATACCTTTAGTATAAGTTTTTTGGGATCATTCACATTGATCAAAAACTTATAAAAACTTATTCAATTATATGTCATTACTATAGATCTAAACTTATTTTTTATATTATTTATCTTTACCATGTTGTACAGGAAGAATAAAATTCATCTCCAAAAATTGATTTAATAAATTCAAAAGAAAAATAATCTAAAAAGATAATGCTATACTCTGAAACCAATTGTTATCCCCATAATGGAATTTAGAGAGAGATATCCTAAGTGGGGGTGGTGGGGTGGGGTGAATATTAGTATGAAACTCATTCATGTTTCCACATGTAAACATGAAAGTCTCACAGCACAAACCCATCAAAACCTCAATTTTTAGTATGATCACTCTTATGTTTGTATTTTAGTTATTATAAGATTAGTAATGTGTATTTATTAGCCTTAATTAAATAATATCTTTGATACCTAAGCCCATATACATTGGTTTTCATCCTACAAAGTATAGGACACAATACAAAAAGATTTATATTGGTTCACTTGCACTAGGATTGACCAAGGAGTATACAATAAAAATGTACCTAAGTTCCAAAATCAACTAATTATATTTTAGGGGGATTTAGGTGAGGTATTTACTATTCCTATGGTATCTTACCTTAAAAGTGTTAGAGTTGGATCACTGCCACTCGAAGGCCACTACCTTTATCCTCCCCTTTTCTTAATTCTTCAAGAGGGAAATATATTTTTCACACTAACCAATTAATTACTTAACTATATTTTTTAAACTAATATGGGTTAATTGATCTTAAAACTTCCCTTTAAAAAATTATTTTTAAACATAACTATTGTAGAAACATTACTTTCTATGTTGAACTTGTTTTAAAGGAATAATTTTTTACATAAGAAATTTCTATAATGAGTTTTAATCACTTTATATTTTTTTTAATAACTGTGAATGTACAATACTCAAATTTGTACAACTCTACTATCTTCCACAGAACTATTCAGTTTTACACAAATTCTACTTTTTTTGAAAAACCTCTCAAATTATCACAAAAATATTAATTTCACACAAATTTTAATTTCATGAAAGTATATCCTTGTAAATCTCTATTCATTAACAAATTCAAGGTAGTTCATTCGTAATATATATCTTTCACATGAAACATTGGTTCAAAAAAATGATATATTTGAGGAAATTTGGGATTTTCATAATTCATTTGTGGAACATAATGGTCCACATAATGCCATATCTGAAACTCTTGAGTTTGGTGAGTTCAATGTATTGTGATCTCAAGAATTCCCTCTTCTAACTTCTCTATCTTATTTTTAAGGCTAGTGAGTTTGTTGGAAATTATTGACCCTTCACACGACTTCAACCTCAATCATTATCATGTCACACAACGTGAAATTATAACTATACCATCATGTAAATTTATGGGCCATTTTTCATTCCCATAATCTTTAAAAAAACTGCCACCTCTACTATTTCTTTTCAATCCCCATGTTTATGAAACTTTTAATTTTCATGAGCCTTCTTCCTTTCCACTATTTTACTATATAATCTTCTTACATACACTCAAACACTTCAAAACCCATTCCTTAGTTAATATATCAAATGATCTTCATTCTAGTAACATATCCATAAACTTTCATGATCTATATTTTTCTTGGTTCTCATCTTGGATAGGCACTTTAAACCAGTCTCTCAGTATATCAGTATTGAAATTTCATGATCGAACAAGTCTCTATTTAATCTCTAGGTAATATTCATATTCAGTCTCAAAATTTACCATCATTAGAAACACCACTGTCTTATGAAACCATTGAAATAGTAAACAAAAAATCCAATATTCTCCATCTAATACTCCATGGTTGACAAAGAATCCAATACATAAAAGCGCAAATTCTTATTAGTGTCCTAAAATCCAATACCCTTTTCCCAAATCATGACTCTCATGTTCTTATCTCTATATTCCCTACACAATTATACTAAAGAAATAATCCACCATCTGATGAACTATGGTTCATGGGCTCATATTCTTCTATTATACAATACTCAATAACAATTCATGATCATAAAGGGTTTCATAGAACCTAATCAGAACTTATCTTTTTCATTAAACTTATTCACCAACATTCATGTAAAATAAAATCATAATTCAATATAATCATTAGTTGAACTTAATATAGCCTCATTATCTATATCAAAAGAATAAACCATAAAAAAAACACAAAACGATATTACAAGATAATACATCCTTTAATTTGGGTAAACTTAGAAATAATTGGAATTCAAGAAGTACTGAAAAAATAGGTCAACATAATTTTAATTTATCTTTAAATCATCACTAAAAACACCCCATCATCTCTTGAGTAAGGTAATGGGTACCCATGTCATGAAAATAGTGAGAAAATATAAATAATAATAGGGGTATCATGCTTTGAATTTCCTATACTTATATAATGAATTTTTTCATAATTTCTTAATTCCTTTTGATAGTGATTAAGAAATAATCACAAAAAATAACTTCAAATATATAAAAATGATTAATCCTTCATGACCAAAGGTATTCAACATTTATCCATTCTAAATGATGGTGATTAAACCTAATCCTCTATTGGTGGTTCTGGGGTGTAGTAGAAGTGGTTGATCCCATTCCAAACAACATTTTTTATCAGTTTTTTCGTATAAATCCTTATAATTTGATGATAGTAACCTCAAAATATTTGAACATTAGAACCTTTATCATATTATTTATAATTAATTTATAATCAATAGTTACATTCACTTAGAATTATTCCTTTATAAATGATCATGGTTGACCTTCTCATTGTACCATCACTGCGATGAAAATTCCAAAGCAGAACTCCTCTAAAAATCTTCACAAATGCTCTATGAACCTTGGACCATCACCGATGGAACCCTGGGTTCTATCAAAAATGTTATGATCATATTTCATAACTAATTGTTGATTTCATCAAGAATCCATTAGGGTTCAAAGGATTCTTACTTTTCTATCAATTTAGAGTAAGAGGAGGATGATGGTAGTATGTTATTCTGGATAGAATTATTAAGAGGATTCTATAAGGTCTTGAGAGAATTATCTCTTGATAGAAACATTATGCACAATTATTACCATTATTATTGAAAGGATATTAATGTGTAAATATATTTGGGTTACAGAATTAGTTATTTCACAAATTCCCTTAACTAATATCTCTATTCTATGTAAATGTCGTGCCTATAATAATATTATTATTAATTACAAGGCATTCTCAACCTCATGGATTATTTAAATATAAATTTATTAAATAAATACATACATATTTATTTAAATTATATTAAATAAAATATATCATTTCCACTTAGGACCTTATTCGGAACGTTATTCCTCCTTGACTTTTGTTGAACATTTAATAATAAATATTTTTTAAAATAAATTAATATCATTATAATATTCAATAATAAATAAATAAATAAATAATGTATTCACTAAATTTTGAATAAATATTTATTTAATATTCAACTCATATATATTTAAATCTCAAATAATTGTTGATTGATTTTTAAAAATCAAGAAAACCTGAATAGTTATTATTCCTTAATCCTGAGAAAAATACTTATTATATATTTAATTCTAACAGAATTTAACTGAGATAATAGATACACCTATCAAGTGATCATCTAGACCTATTTCTCATTCAAATTAGGTAGTCATGACCAATGTACAGGATTATAATATAAAAACACATAAAGTCACAAAAATAGATTGAAACTAATGCCACAATGATAAAAACCTCATACAAATGTTTATTATCTAATATAATACATTTGTTTTAATATCCCATTAAGAAGGATGTTTACATTTTTAATCAACCTATATTTCTTAATTTTTTTATTTGACTCTTTGAATTTAACATTTCAATAAGATATCAATGAAATGTACTTAAAAATGTTGTTTATTTTAATTTCACAAACCGAGTTATCCTTTTCTAGTTGGGGAAGAGGGAAATACTTTCTTTACTTATTTTTCAATGTCATATCACTTATGATGCACCCTTTATATCATATTTCACCATGAGCATATATTTTAATATATTTTTAAAGAATATTTAAAAGTGTGTGTTTCATGTTACATATAAGTCATAATATCATGTCTAAATACCTATAAAAACATATAGAGATTGGAATATAAAATAAAAAATAAAGCATGTGGTATTCCTATTAGTGGGTATATTATCTTAACCTCCTCTTATTGATATTACCAAATTTTAAATTTATAATAGAACTATCAAGGTCTTAATATACCCAAACACTTGATAATGAAACATCATTTTTGTCTTATCAGATATATCGTATCTGACCACATGACAGATGTCAAACAATATTTTCATATCATGGAAAGATTCTTCTTATAATATGGACTTGATTTAACCTTTTTAATGCAAAAAATACTATAATACATTATAAAATTAATTTTATATAGAATAAAACTCATTATATGATAAGATATTTATTAATATTCGAGTATTTTTATATATAGGTAATAAAAAGTATACAGTTAGTTGGTTACAACGCACCAACTTCTATAAAATCCAACATGTAACAGATCCAAACACTAATACATTTATGAATTCTGGCACCCACATGATATTTATTCTTTTACTGAGATAATTCTTTACTCAATAAGTTATCCATGTTTTCTTTTAGGGAAACTATCTTTAGAAAAACCTCGCCTATTTGAGAAAACTCTTTTAAGAGGAGATATTTCTGAATTATATGATACATCCATTAATGTGAGCTTAGATCCTTAGTGAGGACCACCATTATAGTATTATCAAAATATAGTGTGATAGTATATATATTTTTAGGAACCAAATCGAGTTCATTGATTAAGTTACATATCCAAAATTCGTCGTTAACTGCAACATAATCATTAATATACTCATACTTTTCTATATAATATATGAAAAATATATACTTTGAGATTATCCAGCTCATCACTCCTATTTTAAGGGAGAATTCATATCTTGATTATAATTTTAATCATTCAGATCTATCTAGAGACAAGAATCTATGTATCCCCTAATAACTAGTTCCTCATCTCCTCCATAAACTAAAAACATATCCGAATGAATTATTCAATACATTATGATAGTCCTAACTATAGTATAATAAATATTAGAAATTATACATTTACCAATATTTAAAATCCAATGGTATATCCCTTAAAACCATTGATATTTTTTATACCCATTTATCCATAAATCTTTGAGTGTTTATAACTCAGGATAGGTCCATACCAATGGCTCCCAAAAACCGTTTGTATTCTCTTACACTGACGATTTTGGAGAACTGTAGGTATAGATGGAAAACAAAAGTTCTCTAGAACCGTTGGAATAGTCCCATTTACAAGGAATGACACACCACCTAGCTTACACACCCAAATACAATCTTTAGATTGTTTAACAACCTATTAAAAAGATACCATTCACAATACATATTCTAAACAGGATACACATTATATATTTTACAATTAATTAGCTAATACCTTAAAAATAATAATAATAGATATAAATAGTTACAATAATAAATCACCATACACATGGTTGGACGGATCATAAATATCAATTAAAAAATATATTGGATAAATATCCGCCTCTAAAAAGAAACATCATGACTGAAAAAACTGTGATAGTCATCACTATCGTCAAACTCAACCTGATTTTTCTTACAATAAACATCATATTTAACATAATCATCACCATCACAACCTCAAAATTCCTCACCTGACCACCACTAGAACCATAATCTATATTACCATTAACATTATATAAGAATTACATCATTTATATTCTAGTTTCAAAAACTACAGTAGTATATAATGGATGTGATATACATAAATCTATTATAGCTACAATGAACTATTTAATGACATTATTTCTTCTTTCACAGTCATGTATAGATATGTTCTCCACAACTACTTCTAAATGAGCCACTTATAACTCAATGCTACCAAAATTGTTTGAGTTACTTGATGTTTCCATATAGAGTGTCGATGGTACTCTTCCTAGTTTGATAATGGCCTATCCCTAGTTCAATTCATACTATATCATTCACAAATTATAATTTTAACCAAATTCATCATATTTAAACACATCAAGTGCCTCTATTGAACATTATCAATAATATAAATGAGATACTCAGTAATGAAATATATATTACAATTTGAAATAAGAATAATAAAACTTATAGTATTTTCTTACATCTCATCATTTACAACACGCATATATTTATTATTTCTTCTAAACCAATTTTTTTCTTGAGGTACATGCCTTTCATTATTGAACACTACACACATTAAATAAAATTGAATGTAATAAAAAATTTAAATAACAATTTATTTCTAAAAAAGATCAACCAAGTCAAACTAATATTTAATTGAACAAAATAGAAACAAATAAAAATAAATTTCATTGAAATGAAACATATCATCCTCGCATATGAGAAACTAGAATAAATCAAACCAGAATAAAAAATGTTGGATCATTTGGGTCAAGTTATATTCATATTATTTTTTTATTATTGTATTGTGTTTGGTGGGATGGGTTTAATACAATTTTGTTCTATTTATTTTTTATCAGTGCAACTATGCTTGGGTGAGTTGAGTTTGTGTAAGAATTGTTTAGATCAATTGGGAATACTTATATCCACTTAGTCTTTTCATAGTTTAGTTAGGAATAAAATATTTCATTTCATTTTAATTTGGGTCAATATGGTTGAGTTTTTTTGGTCTAGTTTAGTTCATGAAATTTTTGATTTCTTTATTTTGGTTTGGTTCAATTTATAGTTGTTTTCTATTGCTTAGTTAAATTCATGTTTGGAAAGATAAATTAAATTAAATTATTTTTGATTTAGTTCAATTTTATACATATTTTTATTAAAATTGATTCAATTTTGTTGTTGTAAAATAAAATATGATTTAAGTGTTATACATGTTATTATAGGTAAATTCAGTAAAGAGTTGATTATATTTAGTTACATTCAATTTTATTTTATTCATGACTGATTGGTTCAGGTTTATTTGGGTATATTTGTTCTCTTTTGGTATAATTTGTAATAGGAATTTTGATTTAGGTCAGGTCAAAAATAAATTCATAAATTGATTTATATTTAGTTTCATTATATTCTCATATAAGGTAGTTAGATTTTATAGTTTAAATGTTTTTATGTTCTTATGAAATGAATCTATTTACATATTTTTTTGTTAATATTAATTAAAACATTGTAAAAGTTTTTATATTATATAGTTTATATGTTTAGATGTTTAAATGTAAAAAATTTATTTGTATACACGTTAATATAGTTAACATTTTTAAATTTTTATATATTAATATTATATGAATTTATTTTCAAGATTACATGTAAATATTAAGTCATACTATTTATACTATATAATGTGTAACATTTTATAATTATATGAAACTATTTATATTATTTAATTGTTTTTCTATTAATTTAGTTTCTATATTAACATGTAAACAAATATTCTCTTTACATACTAATTTATAAAACTATATTAATATGAAAAATATATTAATATGTAAAAAAATCGTTACAATTTATAGTTTATATATTAACATTTATAATTTATACATTAATGAACTTATAAAAAATAATAATATTAATGATCATGTAAACTATTTGAAGTTTACAATTTATAGTTTATATATAAACTATAAATTTTGTATAGTTTAATGAAACAATACACTATTTATAGTTTATATGTTAATATGGTTTACTCTAATTACAACATATATGTTAGTAAACTATATATATTTTAATATAGTTTAAGTGTAACTATTTAGATTTTAATTTATTTTATATGTTCATATAGTTAATATGTTATTACTATAAAAATTCAAAATAAAATATATGTTCACATTATCAACATGTTAATAATGTTATATATGTTTATAAAATTTATAAAATTATACAATAATACAGTTTATGTAAAAAAAATAATGAGTTAACACTTTTTTATGTAAATATAGCTTGGATAAATTTTATTTGGTGTTATAATGTTTGATTTGGGTTGATTAATTTTTTATTTTTTATTTTTTATTATTCAAAAAATATATATATATTTTTTAATCACTCTTGGTATAATAGTTAGTTCAATTTGGAATTTATTTAATACACTTCAGTTCGAATAAGTTTAGATTAGTTGATATTAATTTAATTCATTTCACATCAATTCAATTTAACTTCATTAGGTATGGTTCAATTTATTTTATTTTTATTAAATTTTAGATAGTTCATGTCACCTAAGTTCAATTAATGTCAGTTTTTTATTCAATTAAAGTAGTCTTTTTGTTATTTTATATCTATTTTGATCACATACATTCATCTTTGTTTCATTTGGGATGGTTTAGATTAGTTTTAGTTGGCATGAATTAGTTCTTAATTGGTATAATTGGTTCATGTATTTTTTATTTGGTTTGTTTCTTTTTAGATTACTTCAATTTAATTCACTTTTTTTATTCATGCTGAGTCATTCTAGGTGTGGTAGGTTTAAGTTGTTTTGTTTTTTTTTTATTAGTACCCAATTAATATTTTTCGTGCATGAAAAATGCATTGTTTCTCTCATTCTAATGTATAGTAATTTGCCTAAAAATTTTCATATGAAAAAAATATTATTATTACAAATCATAAAAATTTTGAATAAAAACCCATTAAATTTGAAATATATCTTAGACACACTACTCTTCCAACAGTAAACCATCGCCTTGTACTATATAGCTAGATAATAATTTAGGGCTTGTTTACCCTCCAAATATATGTTGAATATACAACACAAAACATTTTAACTTAATCATTTATCCTTCCATAACTCACCTAATTCCATCAATAGTAAATCCCTTACAATTCCACCATCGAAAAAATTTTAGTGAAGTTCCAAAAAAAGTATTATTTCAAATAAATATAATAGTAATAAAAATTTAAATATAAAAAAATTTATTACCCATTTCTAAGTAAATGTATTACCCTATACTTCATCCCTATTATGTATTCAAGATATTTGTCACATAAGAATGGTCTCACTATATTTGGAAACTGTATCCATAAAAATACAAAGATCTATCCCATGTTTACCAATCACTTGATTCCCATCATTATACTCAACCATTACCGACATCTTGCAATTATATACTTCATGTATTCTTGTATTCCCATTATTATTAATAGTAATAGATCCATACATAACTAAATAAAAAAATCAGTTAATATATGATGGAAAGAAAATAAATTATGGTTATAAAATCTAAATGTTTCCATACATATACCTGAGTCCAGATTTGCAATGTCAATATTTTAAATTATTTTAATTTTAATTTAAATGTTTCAAACCACAATTTTATTTTTTAAGTGAAATTGTCAAATTTTAATGATTTGGAATTATATTGAACTTAATTTTAAAAATGTTCTAATTTTGGTATTTAATTGTTTTATTTTCTTCTTTATTTCGGACCTAAAAATTTTAAACTAAATTAAATTGTAAAATTCCATTTTTTAGGATTCCCAACATCTTGAGAAACGTTTACTAATTCTAGAAACCAATCTCAATATATCGTTGTGAATCCCAAATCTAGCTCACAAGGTGGGTCTATTAATCTGTGTAGAGATATGGAGAATTTTATTATTGGCCCCATATCTCATAAAGAACCATCCCAAATAAGCAAAAATTTGAAAATAACATATAAAAAACTAAAGAGTAATAACTTATTTAATTTTTGAACTATATGATTCTCCTTTATTCAAGTTCATTAATGCATGGAAATTTTGAGCATTGGAATATGAAGTGTCACCAATAGAGAATTAATTTATTAGAGTAATCTGACCATAACTCATACATTATATGGACAATAAAGATCGAATTTTGTGGGTAGAAAGAGGAGGAATAATGGAACAAATATTTTTATGAAAATTTTTAAAAAACCATTCATTATTGGGTCAATCAATGATTACTCCATCAGAAGATGATTTTGGAGCCATCATTTCTCTCCCTTTTCCCTATAAAAATGTGTCCCTTATTTATTCCAAAGGGTTGGAAACTTTGGTTGGACGTTTTTTATAGAATTAGGTGTTATAAAAATATAATATTTTTTTACTTATTTAATGTATCTTTTTCATCTTAACCTATTCTATTTTATTTTCTATTTTGTGTTCCTCACAGTGATCCTTCTAATCTTCATGAAAGTGGATAACAAACTCTCATTGTTGTTAAGGGGGGTTCTTGAGATTTTTTAACATGAATTTTTCTCTTTATTTTATTATAAGAATTTTTATAGTGGGAAAATGAGTTTGGTGTAGGTTTCACCCCACTTTTAGTGCTATTGATTTCTTCTTCCTATTTTAATCGTTTCTTCTCCTTCATTATCATAATGTTGTATCAAGTGGGAGTAGCATTGTGGTGATGATGTGAGTGAGTGTTACCTTTCATGTGGAGGGTTGGTGTGGGATAATAATAGTTATAGAAAATTTGTTGAGTTGTATGGTTTATCTAAACATGAGTACAATATTGAGAGTAAGATTTCTTTAAATAACAATGATTACATTACCATGATCACTTAAGATTGACAATGATTCTTCACAAATATCTTTGTGTCTTATCTTCTCCATCATCTTTCATTTTAATATGTGTGTCTTCCTACATACATATATATGTATATATTATTTTAATCTGTTTAAAATACCCCACATCTTTTATATTAGTTATGTTAGTTTTATATTAGACAGTTTATAAATAGTGACAATATAAAAATTGATGTTTGTAAGCAGCCTCTGCGAGATATCAATCTTAGGTTGCACACTCTGTTTCATTCTTAGGTAACATTAATTTATTGGTGGGGAATTCATAGAAAATCAATCCCGTTAATTTGGAACCATTTATAGGGTGTCCAATCACTTTGACACATTTTTTTCAAAGAAAGGTAGAAATTTCAAAAAAACCAAAAAGATTTTGAACTTCATTGGATTTCTCTTTTTTCTTGTTTGATAGATATAATTTTAAAGTAATTTTTCATATTATTTTCATGGTAAAAATATTTATGAGTCTATAAAAAATTATAATTTAATAATTAGTTTGTTGAGAATGAAAAAATGAAAAAATATTTGAGGAATCAAATGGAATTTATTTTATCTTCCTTAAAGGAATTGGTAGCTCAAAAGGATGCTCAATAATAAGAGGAATCAAATGGAATTTATTTTATGTTCCTTAAAGGAATTGGTAGCTCGAAAGGATGCTCAATAAAAGGAGGAATCAAATATTTTTTTTAAAACATTTTCAATTGAAGAGTCCTGTTAGGAAGAAATTATGAAGGGACTTTCCTAAAACCTATCCATACCATATCAAATGGAGGTTGAAGTGGAAGACTTTCTAGCTAATGCACCTATGGGTGATCAAGGTGAGTTGGATGAATATTGGGAAAATTTTGTAGAAGATGAAAAGGTATGTGATTATACCAAATATGATAATGAAAATAAGAACTTGTAAACATATCTAATTATTTATAAGATGAAAATTAATATTCACCTTCTTAGATTGAGTTTCCAATAGTCTTTCTTAAAGAGATAAATTTCCATGATGACTTACATGAAAGGAAATATTTATTTATTAATTTATCATGTTTTAATATTATAAAACATGAACTTTTCTTGACTTCTTCGTTACTAAAATTTATAACAAAATAAAAATGTAATAGGACATGGATTTTATGGAAGATACAACAATTGTGGTGGTGGTCAAAGAAGAAGAAGATATAGAGAAACATGTGGTGTGATTGCCTCATCTGCAAAAATTTTCATACCATATGGAGGAGGAAACTAGAGAATTACATAAGAAGTACCCCTATTTTGTTTTCCCTACAACTATGGAACTCAAATTATTCATTGCTGTATGGGAATTTGATTATTTCCTTTTTGGTTTTCCATTCTGAATGTCTACTCATGGACAGTAGGAAAAGTCTTATGTGGTGGATTCTATGTAAGAACCTCAACCACCTTGGGATTGGGGTTAAAACACTAGAAATACCTGAATTGGGGAAGTAAAATCCTAACACTCGTATGGTATGTTCAAATCATGTTCAATACTATTTTCCCTTCCTCTTTATTTTTCTTTATTTTTCCCAGGATTTTCTTTATTCCATGATTTCTAGGTTTAGTGGTAGTAGCTTGGATATTAAATCAATGTTTCCACTAAAAAAATAAATTTAGGTTGTATCATTCACTCTCATTAGTTTTTCTACCCTTATATTTTCTTTTTTCTAAGATGAAATGATGGGTAGTAAATTTTATATGTGGGGGAAGGAGTGTCGACCTTCTTAGTTGTTTTCTCATGTTCAATTTTTTTTGTTTTTCATTTTTTTAGTAAACTTGAGAAGAAATGAATACGGTTATAATATTTCACACATCAATTTATTTTGATAAATTTTAAATGATTTTTTAAATAATGGATTTTAAATGATTTTTGATGTGAATACTTTTCCCATGAATTGGATTTTTGAAATATTTTAATGAGTTTGATCGAATTCTGAAATCCATGTCCCTGAATCAATAACTAAAAATATTTTTCCATCCTGTGAGGTATTCTAAACCATTTTGAAATATTATTTCTAATACCCACACATTAGTGATGGAATCTTGGATTTTTGGGGAGAACCAAAACTTTGAATTTTTCACTTTCAAATCTTTGGATTTCATGGAATTTTTTTAACATGATTGAGTCACTTATTCGGATATAAATATATTTATCTTGAGACACACACTTAAATCTATGGTTAATTAGCCAATAGATTTATTGAATTTCCTGATAGTTTTAAGCCAAAATACAAGCCTAATTTCCCTTACCTACCTACACTCTTGGTATTTTCCTCTGGATATTTCTTGTTTGAGTGTGGGGGAGGGCCTTTCATTGGTGTTCTTTGGGATGTGTTTCATATTTGGGTTTTTTAATGTGTGTTTCATCATTTTGGGTAGTATAGAATGAGATCGTTTTTCTTGATTTATCATTTCATTGTTCTTTAAAAATTTCATCATGTTCTCTTTAAAGAATAATAAAAAAATAAAAAAAATTAAAATATAATTGTGCCTTTCTAGATCTTAATAAAAGAAATAAATGAGAACATGGATGATATCATTCAATGTAATCACTGATGGAATCATGTTCCATGTTATAAAAGTAGGTGGTGTTGTGTTTCAAAATTTCAAGGGGAATTGAGTGAGGTTCATCATGTGTTTTCACTTGATTGTCCTTGCATTGTACATAAGAGTCCAAACTCCTCTTTCTAACATTAATTATTTTAATCATTTTCTCACCAACCCTAATCTATAAAATTAACCTATAATGTACCTCATGATTGAATATATTTTTAGGTATCATGCTATTTAGAAATGATAATGTTTACAAGCATGTGGGGACACATTCAATTTACATGTTTGAGAATAACTCTATATTTTATTTCTCTTGAGTGAAGAGTGAAAAAAAATTAAATTTGAGGAAGGTTTTGATGAGGCCACGGATGAATTTATGATGTTAAAATAATTAAAATTTTAGTAAATATAATGATAGGAATTTTTTTCATAAAGTATACATTATGGAATTAAATTTTGGAAATGATCATGGATGTTTTCTCTTTTTATTTGTATTTTGATTTTAATATATGACAATTGTCTATGAGTGAAATTATTATTGTGGGTGAATTGATAGAGACCATGTTTTAAATTATTTCAATTTTTATTTCAATTTTTTAGTCCACCATTGTAATATTTTAAGATAAATTGTCAAATTTTATGGTTTTTGAAGTATTTTGAACTTAATTGTAAAATGATATAATTTTTTGATTTAATAGTTATATTTTATTCATTATTTTGGACATAACGTTTTCTACACTAAGTGAAATTTTAATATTATTTTTTTAGGTTTTTGAAAATTTGGGGCAACATTTAATCCTTTTGGATACTAAGCTCAATCTATTATTTGGAGACCCAAGTATAGATCACATGTTGGGTATTAAGATATCTGTATATACCTGGATAATATTTTTGTTGCGGCCATATCTCATTAAGAACTGGTTAAAATAATCTAAAAGTCCACAAGAACCTATAAAACATCTGGAGGAAAAACTTATTTGACATTGGAAATAGATTATTAATCTTTATTCAAGGTAATTGATGAATGAAAATGTGGAAAAATGGAATATGAAGAGACACCAATACATAATTAATTTTTTTGAGTAATCTGGTTATAACTCCTACATTATGCAGCTAATAAAGACAAAATTTAGTGGTTATAAATAGGGGGAATAACTGTCCAACTTTTTAGAAGAAAAATATTCCAAAATATGTCATTAATTACACCATACATGTGCATTACCTTATAAGACAATTTTAGAGCCAGAAATTCACTCCCCTACCTATAAAAAGGTGTCCCTTCTTAATTAAAATGTATTGGAAACATAAGATGGAATTTTTATATAGAATTTGGGTTTATTCTAATGTATGATTCTTTTACTTGTTTAATGTATCTTTTTTCATCTTTTTCTCGTCACTTTCATTTTCTATTTTTTGTTCCTCCACCATGATCCTTCTAATCTCCAGACTAGTGGATAACTAACTCTCATTGTTGTTTGAGGAGGGATTGGTGGTTATTGAATTTGTTGTGCTTAAATTTTTCTATCAATTTTTATCTAAGAATAAATGTTGTGTTAATATGGTTCTGGTGTAGGCTTCTCCACACATTCACTACTATTTTTTTCTTATTCGCATTTTAATTTTTTCCTCTCCTTTATCATCATCAGGTTTTACCCAGGGTGGAGTGAAATTGTGGTGATAAAGTGATTGAGTATTATCTTGCATGTGGAGGGTCGGTGTGGCATAATAAAAATTAATGTTAAAGTTCTGGGTTATAGGTTTGATCCCAACATTGAGTAGAATATTGAAAAAAAAATTTCTTTAAATAAAAATGATTTCATTGTTATGATCTCCCAAGAATTACAATGATTATTCTCTAAATTTATTTTGTATTATATTCTAAATAATGTTTTTTTATATTCTGTGTGTCTTTCATAAATTAATATATATATATATATTAAGTTTATTCATTTCACCCCCATATTTTATATTAATTATGTTAGCTTCATATTAGAAATTTTATAAATAGTGACAATAGAAAAATCAGTTTTTTTATGTTACCTCCGCCAGATATTGACCCTATGGTACAAAATATATATAATTATTTGGTAATAATATTTTTTGGGTTAGGTATTCATGAAAGATACCTCTCATTATGGATTATTTGTGGGATCTTTTGGAATCCTATGCTATAAAGTATCAGTAACCAATGTAGTTTCTAAGTTCTCTGTTATATGCCCACAATGATCAGTATACTTAGAATTAATAGAATGTCTTGGAGAAGAATTCAAAAGATCATAAACATAAAATAAGCAATAGAATAGATAATTATGAAATTGAGGCATCATGGAATTTAGTGGAAAAGGAAAATAAGGATATGGAGTGGTATCCATCATTGGATGAGTAAATAGTATATGAGAGCATAACCTAATGAAAATGATTGTAAAAATATAGGAAGCCTGAATATCCTGGGTGCCTCTAAGAGAACTATAGGATGAGATTCTATCCTAGATGGAATATCGGGCGAAGGTTATAGGTGATATTTGGAATGAAAAGTATTGAGAGTATCTCTAGTAACCCCCCCCCCCCAACTATTAGGTTGGTCACCACTATTATTAGTATGGCCAGAGAATAGATTCCTCAGGCATGATGTCTATAGATTAAAATTTAAAAATGATAAATAATGTGAAGTTATATGTTATATAAATGTTATATATATATATAAATATATATAAATATATATATATTTGAAATATTATACTCTAGTATGAACTAAAAGAAAAATTCCCATCTCTATCAAGCATAATTTTTTAGACATTATTTTCCTATGTATCTCTTTAATATTTTCAATTTCATGAATTGGAAAAAAAATATTCATTTAATTAGATATTTCTTACTAATGGGTATTCCAAACATTACATAAGAGGGGAAATGATATAATTAAAAAACCATAATTAGTGTCAAGATAAATAAAATAAAAATTGTGCAGCATGACATAACCAATGAAAACTACTTTGCATACTACACACAAGTAAGATATATTTTTCTGCTTATATATTCAATTTGGTAAAATTATTCCTAGGTTATATTGATTCAATTTTGATTATTTCATGTAAGTTTATTTCAATTTTATTCATCCTGGATCTTGGTTTTTTCTTTCTTGGTTATGTTAAATATGTATTGATTCGGTGTATGTGAGTTTAAGTCAATTTGGATAACATTTTTTATTAAAGTTCATTTGGATTAGTTTTAGTTGTGTCTAGTTACATTAGTTCAAATTGAATAATGTTATTTCATTTATTTATGAATTTTGATTACTTTATGAATTTTTTTTCTTACATTTGGAATTTTTTCATTGTTCTTTATTTGTGTATTTATTTTCCTTTGATTATAATATTTGTTTCTTTGTTTATTTGTTCTATTTTGGTTCCCTTTATTGTATTTCTTTGTGAATTTTGAGAGGATCGTTAATTTTATATATATATATATATATATATATATATATATTCATTATATATATTTTTCTTTATATGTTTGTTTATATATTTCTTATTTTTATATTTTTTATATCCTTGTTTGTAATTTTTTAATCTAGTTGATTAATTTTTTGTTTCTCCTAATCTGTTTATTATATTTCTATTTATTATTTTTTAGGAATAATTTCCTTATTGTTAATTTTGCCATTTTTTCATTTTTTATTTGATCATTTTGTTATTTTTTATTTTTTTCATTTGGTTACTTGGTCATTTGGTCATTTTATAATTTATGTATTTTTTATTAAATCATTTATTTATTTAGTAATTTGGACATTTGTTCATTTAGTCATTTATTGATTTGTGTATTTTTTTCATTAGTGCATTTAGTCAACTGGTCAACTGGTTATTTATATATTATTTATTTCGATCGTTTTTTCATTTTCAAATTCGGCCATTTGATCATTTTTTTTTATTTTTTTCATTTTTTTCATTTGGTCATTTTGTCATATGTTTATTTAGCCATTTGATCATTTGTTCATTTGGTCAAATTGAATTTACTATATGATGATATAATTAAATTCAACGAAATAAATATATATAAAACAAACATACCCTCATGAATTGAAAGCAACATGAAAAAATGTGAACCATATAAAGCTATATCAAACTAACCAATTTAAATCAACTTGAATGGTACCATGTTCTAAAACTCATGCCAATATAAATTGAATGAACTATGACTAAATATCATTTATTCTGTAAATTACCCACCACTACTATAGTTTCACCATCAACTCTAATAATACAATTATTTGATTTATGAAAGGAAATATATTGATCCAGACTAATTTTGGATGCAATAGTTTCAATTTCATCCCTACCGTCATAAAAAATATATCTTAGGGTCACTTCAATAATGTCGATGAATTCATGATTTTGAAAATTTTCCACCTAAAAGACTTCTTTCACCACTGATTCCAAAATATATACCTTATCAGTAGTTAAAAACTGACTCATTTGATAACTCTAATTCCAAAATCATCAATAAATGTCCCATTTTGAATCATTGAATAAAATAAATTTCATTTCATCATAAAGAATTAGACATGCGTTTAATAAAACAATATTATTATTTTCTTAACAACTCCAAAATAAGAGACCTTTTTATATCAATGGTGTCTTTTCTATGAACTAGTGTAATATTCTCTCACTGTATTTAATAAGACACTGTCATACATTAATCTTATGTTTACTACTTAACCATTTATTAAAAAAATTGTAATCATTTATCATGAGTGATTATAATTATGTACAAAATTATTAAGACAAAAATCCAACACTCTTATTTCTAGAGTGGTTGAGTCAACGAGTAAAATAAATACTATAAATATATATTAATATTACAATTAATGTTATATTATATATTTAATTTTTAAATGAAATGGTATTACCTTCAATTTCAACACAAAAGGAATCACATTATTATAGAAAGTACGCATCATTCACAAAGGTGATGAATGATAAATTCTAATTCTAATTTTTTTATATTCCATGCATAAAAATATAAAAAAAGATTTAAGTATATATATACAATTACAAACGATTGGATAAAATATAAATGTTAAAATTATATACTTAATATAGTTATCAAATGAATCATTTTTTAACAAGACAGTATAATGTCCCGTCTTCTTCTATTTGAGGATAAATGTTTTGAATGTATATGATCAAATAATTTCATATTATTGGGGAAATGATGGAAAAGCATGATCAATTTTATCATTTGAATCATCTTTATTTTTCATTGGTTAATTACATATCAGGTTCAAATTTGTGAAATACATTGAATATTGATCAATAACCTTCGAGCCAATTCTTTTTCTCAACATAATACATCATTGTGCACATATTTCTTCTAGTTGGATACATCCAATGAAAATAAATGAATCCCAAAATAAGTATTTTAGTTAAAAGTTAGACAGTTAAATATGAAATGAAAGTGAAAAAAAGACTAGAAGGAAAATTTTATCTAACTCACAAAAATTTAATTGTTACACAACATTAATTTTTTTCTAGAAAGAGTTGGATACGTATTTATCAAAAAAATCACTGTAAAATTGAAAAAATAAAGTCACTTAACCCTAAAATTATTGGATAATAAATAATATATTTCTATTATAATCAATTTCTAAATAAGGGTGTGATAGTTACCAGTTTTTATACATTTCAATTTCACACGTCTTCTATCTACCAATTTAAATGTATTTCTTGATTAACCATCAAGAACCATGATAGTCTCTAGTAATTTGATAAAATTGTCCCTCTAATTCTATCATCACATAAGAATAATAGAGAAAATTATAGTTATTTTTACTGATACACTCTAGATGAAATTATTATTTAAAATCGCAATCCATCATGTCATCTCATGATATTAATCATATTTAGTTTTGACCTTAATATTTAAAAGGATTAAAAGAAAATTTATAAACCTTTTTTTCTCTATGTGAATTATGTCTATAAAATTACATAAAAAATTTGTTTGAAAAATAATGGAAATTAATAATGAAAATTTTATTCCTATAATTATAATTGGATTTAGAGGAAATATACCTCATATTAAAATATATTATCTAACCTTTACCATATAAAGAATGGATATATTGATATTCAAAAAGAATATCAACTCTAGATATATGCCAAGGTGGCTTCTTGGTATCGATGGTATGGTCAAACCTTCAATGAATCTTCATGTATAAATAATCCATTTAAAATAATTATTTATTTTCGATGAAAACAAAAGTATTATGATATGTTAGCCTTCAAGATCTTGTATTATTTAAAAAAAAAATAGGTTAGGATAGTTTTCCATTTATTCTCCAGTAAGACATAATTGCATAAGAAGGAAGATCATTTATCATCCCTATAAGAAAAACATGAATTTGAGATGTATATTTCAAAAAAGTATCATATGTGTGCACATAGACATTTGAAATATAATTCATGCAACACCCTAACCTCACTTTCCCTGATTGATTAATTATTTTTTTCTCATTTTTTCACTCAATTTAACATCTTTTTCATTTGAAATTATATAAAATTTAATTATTTTCAAGTTTAACAATTATAGTTAACCATACGATGGTCGTATAATAGGTTTTTAGTTTTAAAAAAATATATTCACATGGTGGGTTAATGGTTTTTCTAACCATGTGAAAAAAACTATGTGGAATCTCCCATATGTGTTCAGCTAGGCGAGGGAAGTTGGTGCATGGTTTGGTAAATAGTGTGGAAACCATTCGATCTATGCCAATTTTTAAGATTTAATATTTCTATTATTCCCTTTTTGATTTTACAGATTCCATCCCCTATTATCCATTTATTCATTTGAGGCTCTTCCAAAGGAATTTATTGATGACCTTTCTTTCTCCCTTCTTGAAATTTTGAGTCCCCTGATTTGATTTTCATCATTTTCATTACGTTTTTTCTTTTTTCCTCTATTTAATTCCTTTTATTATTATTTTAAATTTATTTAAATTATTATAGGTTGTTGTTAGCAAAACACTATATTGGGTTTAGTTATAATGAGTTATGGGTTTGACTCGTAGAGTATTTGGATCCCTCTTTGGGTCATTCTCTCTTCATATTAAATATTTTTTCTCTACCTACGCTTGACCTAAGTAGGTGTTTCCATTTTTTCCCCCATTTTATTAACAATCCATGTTATGATTTGGGTTCTTAAATCATTTTCCTTACAATTATATTTTTTTATTTATATATTAATGCAACGTCCCCGGCCCAGAAGCCACTAAACTGGTGCTCCGATCCGGGTAGTTACATGACCTTAAGCATGCCTCCCCATACGCCAAAGGCTGCCGACTAGCAGTGGGGGTCTAGGGAGTCAAGTGGGGATACTATACCCCCTTTTTATCAGAGTAACCCACCATAGAAAAAAACCAAATATTGGAAATAATAACCAACAAACAAGGAACATGTACAACAACCATTTCTAATAATAAATATGTCATGTCATACTACAAGTGAAAAAGTGAACAAAAACCCAAATTAAAGGAAATTTCCAAAATCCCCAAAATGCTCCTGAATCCAAGTCCAGATCCTCCACCAAGTGCTACCCATGTCCACTAAACTATCTAGTAAAGACCCTTACCCTTCTCCTGACCTGAAAACATGAAGTCTTCCTGGGTACCAAACGGCAGCCCGAGCAGGGTGTGAGTACAACTCAGTAGGCCACCACCAATGATGTCTATAAAATATCCATTATGAACAGGTAGTGCATGAAAAAGGAATATGAATTATAATTTCCATGTAATTATTTAAGGTTCCACTAACCAGTTCAGATTCAAATCCATTTCCACTTCCATTACCATTCATTCACACCGATTATCATCACTTACCATCCGATCACATTTCCATGGGTTAATAACATACACTATGTTACATGGGTCTAGGGTCAACAATCACATCCAAGAGGGTAAACACATGGTTATCCTATCTTGCTAGTACTAACCCCCTCATAGAAACCATATTCCCACCTCAAAACCTCAGTTTGTGTGGATGCAACCATATCCTCACCATGGAGCCTTAGTCCGGGTGGATATAACCATTAGAGAATAGATCATCAGTCCTCATTCCTAACCTATGCATTTAGGGTGGATTTTAGAGCATTATTCTTCGTTCGACCTGTGGGAGTAGATCCTCAAGTCATGACCCATTCTACCAAGCCATGTGCACATGATTATATATATAAGTAACCATCAACCATCCATACCATTGCGCCTTAGACAAACCATTCACAATAAACGACACAGGAATTCACATCATGCCTTAACCCATTAACACATTACCATTTCACATCATTCAACAATTTACCCAATTCCCATGTGTTATTCCAATCTCACTAAGCATTCAACACTGGACCCATAATCCATCCCATTATGGTCTTTAATCAGTTTACACATTAACCCATTTAACCCGTTCATCATTCCCATGAATCAACCATTCAACCAATTCCAATTTATATCATAGGTTATCACAAAGTCTAGGTGAATCACCTAACTTCTATTCAAAGTTCAACCAATCATGCCTACATATTCATCAAGGGATCTACCATTTATTACAACAAGGTCGCTTGTTTAATAACAATCCCTAAGTCTAGGAAAGTCGTCGCATCCCATGGATGGCCCTAAATTAGGTCAAGTCAACCCCAACACATCCCATGGGGATCATGAGGGTTCCCATTTTCCATTTCAAGCAACATTATTACCAAACATGACAAGGTTATTCAAAACATAACCATAGGGAAACAAGAAAATAACTAAACATGCAAAAATACCCAAATAACCATGGGATATAACTTGTAGACCAACTACCTCGAAACTGTGGTTGAACTCACCCTCAATATAGTCCTTAGACCATGATCCGACCAACCTTTGGAGATTCAACCTAAAACTCACCCAAAAGATAGGGTTGTAGAGCTTCGGAATAAGAGGGAGAGAAGATACAAGTCCTAAACCAAAAAGAGAAGCAATGCACGGATTTGCCATACCCGGAGCATTGATCCACAACCAACGGTACCAAAAACACCTTAGAAACAAGGGAGATTGATCTCTTGGAGATCCTGGGAGATTTGGTTCGATCCAAGGGTGAAGAGGGAGGAAATGAGAGGGAAACCCGAGTGGGTTCTTAAAATCCTAGAGGGGAAATTTTGTAAATTTTCTAAACATTAAGAGGCTGCACAGTTTTTCCGCACGGTTTGGAAAACCATTCTCATGCTACTGTCCGGAGGGGGAGGGGTCACATGGTTTTCCTTGGCAGGCCGCACGATTTTCCATGGTCATGCGTAGGTCGTGCACCATGGCTTGTCTTGCCCAAATTTCCTTTCTTTCATGTCTCGAGCCCCCGGAACACCCCCAAGGCCTCTCATACTTTCAGAAGATATCCCTTGAAGCCCAAAACAAGGGATTCGACCAAAACATAATGAAAACATACCTTTCCAAAAAACCGGGATCTTATAGCCTCCCCACCTTATAACAGCTCGTCCTCGAGCCGAGTTTCCAAGCCTCATTGATCCACCGAAGAGAAGAGTTCGTCCCACTGATCCCACATATCCGATTCTCGCCCCCAAGTTTCTTCCTGAACCTTCCCATGATGACATAGTACTTGCACTAATGGCACATCCTTGCCTCACAAGACCATTTCACTACGATCCCCCACACGAACCAGATGCTCCTCAAAGGACGCATCAGCCTAAAGCTCCACATTCTCCACATCAACCATGTGAGATGGGTCAGGGTGATACCGTCGAAGCTACGACACATGAAACACATCATGCATCCCACCATACCACTGTGGAAGAGCCAATCGGTAAGCCACTGGTCCAATCCTCTCCACAATCCCAAAAGTTACCACATACCAGGGCCCAACTTGCCCTGCCTCTGAATCTGACGGTGACCCAACCTTGGAGACACCCAAAGGAAAACTTTTTCACCAGATGCAAACTCAAGGGGTCTACGTCTCCGATCTGAATATGACTTCTGCCTACTCTGACCCATAGACAACCGCTTCCTGATCAACTTAACTCTCTCTGATGTCTCTTGCACGATACATGGCCCCAACAACTCGGATTCACTAGCCTCTATCCAACACAATGGAGATCTACATGGCCTCCTGTAGAGTGCTTCAAGCGGTACCATCTGAATCATAGCCTAAAAACTATTGTTGTAGGTAAACTCAACTAATGATAGGTGCCTCTCCCAAGATCCACCAAAGTCTAGGACTCAATATCTTAACATGTCTTCCAACACATGGATTGTACAATCCGACTGCCCGTCCATCTGCGGGTGGAAAGTCGTACTCAAAAATACATGCGTACCAATCGTCTTCTACAAACCTTGCCATAAATGTGATGTGAAACGCGGATCTCGGTCCGAAACTATTGTTCACGGAACACCATGAAACTGCGCTATTTCTCAAACATACAGCTCACCCAACTGGTCAACTGTATAGGTCTCCTAAATAGGTAAGAAATGAGCCACTTTTGTTAACCGATCCACAACCACCTAGATTGCATCATTATTCCATGGCGTCCTCAGAAGACCCATGAAATAATCCATTATTACATCATCCCACTTCCATTCCAGAATGGGAAACAGATGCAACAAACCACCTGGGTGTTGATACTCGGCCTTCACCCGTCGATAGGTAAGGCACCATGCCTCAAACCCACAACTTCCTTCATCATTACAGGCCACCAAAACTGCCTTCAGAGATCATTGTACATCTTGGTCAAACCGGGATGCACTTCCCACTTTGATTCATGGAACTCATGCATCAACTCATCCCACATAAACTCTGGCACAACCACATGATCACGAACATG
This sequence comes from Viscum album, assembly GCA_963277665.1. Taxonomy (NCBI): domain Eukaryota; kingdom Viridiplantae; phylum Streptophyta; class Magnoliopsida; order Santalales; family Viscaceae; genus Viscum; species Viscum album. The sequence goes on along the minus strand of OY728157.1, from coordinate 676,808,649 downwards.
AACAACACCTTCTATGTCGATGGCCCAACTAGAAGGCATCTCCCCACATTTATGATTTTCCGTCATGGTCAAACACTTAGGATCATCTAGGTTACCTTCTTTAACTCGAATCAGAAGCATCGACTCCATCGTTAAGGAAGTAAGAGTGACCTGACCATTCTCCTTCTGCACCTCTAGGTGCATCTCTGCAAACAAAGCCATCACCTTCCACTTGGTGCTGGACTCCTGAACCACCTAATTCTGAACCTTCCTACTCAGAGCATCAGCAACGCTATTTCCATTTCCTAGAATCTACACCAACTCAAAGTCAAAATACTGGATATATTCAACCCATCTTCACTGCTGAAGATTCAGATCCTACTGTGAGAAGATGTACTTTAAACTCTTATGGTCGGTAAAAACAGTAAACCGTTCTCCCAACAGATAGTGCCTCCAGCACTTTAAGGCATACACCACTAAAACCATCTCAAGGTAATGAGTGGGATAGTTCTGCTCAAGGGGTCTCAACTTCCTCGACCCATAAGCCACAACCCGTTCATCCTGCATCAACACAGCCCCAAGTCCGACTCCGGATGCATCACAAAACACGACGTACTTCTTACCCGGCTCAGGTAAGATCAAGATAGGTGCGGTCGTCAACTTCTTCTTAAACTCTTTAAAGGAATTCTTGCAAGCCTCAGACCACTCGAACCGAATTCCTTTCTTGGTCAAGCCCGAGAGTGGTACTTCCAAGCGAGAGAAATCCTGAATGAACCTTCGGTAATACCCTACCAAACCCAGAAAACTCAGAACATCATAAACACTCTTGGGATGCTCCCAAGATACAACTGCCTAAACTTTCTCTCAATCCACTGACACACCTTCCTCTGAGATGATGTGACCCAAAAAATACACCTCACTTATCCATAATTGAATCTTTGATAGCTTGGCATATAGACGGTGCTCTATTAGCGTACCCAAGACGATGTCAAGATTTTTGGCATGATCGTCGTGAGTTTTCGATTACACTAAGATATCATCAATAAACTAAACCACAAACCAATATAGATTGGGATGAAAGATCTAGTTCATCAAATCCATAAACATTGTCGGTGCATTGGTCAAGCCGAAAGGCATTACCACAAACGCTAACAACCTGTACCGACTCTGGAAAGTTGTTTGTGGTACTTCAGAAGACCTCACCCTTAACTGGTGATAACCCGACCTCAGATCAATTTTAGAAAACAATTATGCACCCCTTAACTAATCAAAATGATAATCAATTCTAGGAAGAGGGTACCGATTTTTCACTGTCATTTGATTCAACTTTCGACAGTCAACACACAACCCTAACGACCCATCGGCCTTCATTGAAAAAAGCACGGGAGATCCCCAAGGAGACGTACTAGGATGGATAAACCCCTTACCACCCAATTCCTCAAGCTAAACCATTAGTTTCTGGAGTTCTGTCGGTTCCATTCAGTATGGAAGAATAAAAACTGGCTCTGCTCCTGGCAGCAACTCGATTGCGAACTCAACATCCCTCTCGAGGGGTAACCCCAAGAAATCCTCAGGAAACATGTCCGGAAACAAATCCACCACAGGAGGGAAAATATACTGTTCTCCTCCTTCATTATCATCAAGCATGAGACATGCCACTTGAGCTGTGAGTCCACTCATATGTTGAAAAAATGGTTCTGCACAACCTGCTCGAACATCCCATTCTCCATGGTGGACATAAGCATCACCATCAAGCGACCTGAATGATACTCTGCGATGATAACAGTCTATGCACGCTCGATAAAACACCAACCAATCCATTCCCAAGATTAGGTCAAACCCAGACATCTTGAGAAGGAACAAATCCAATAGAAAACGATACCCACCGACTTCCAAGGAACATCCCTTGCACTGCTTGATATCCTCAACCTGCACCCCCAACGGAGTGTCAATTGACATAACTCCACACACCCTCTCCACAGGTAAACCCAGCGCTACCACAAGTTGAGAAGAGATAAAATATTGTGTGGAACCTGTGTCAAAAAACGCACTAGAAGACGTAGAATCTACAAGGATCATACCTTGAACAGTCGAAAGTCAAGCCTCGCCGTCACTAGGCGCAAACTGAACTGCCTGCAGCTGACCTGCCTCTCTACCCTTAGCTCCAGCCTGAGTACTTTGTGCTACACTGCCCTGCTGGTGTGAGCGATCTTTCCCTGGAGTCACACGTCTGCCTCCTGTGATAGTACAACCCGTGGAGCTCCAACTGCCTGCCTGATATGGGGAAACTGATCCCCATCCCATACCCGGCACCTGCTTTTAACCATCATACTCGCCCACCTTCTGAGGCTTCGTGCAGAACCTCTGCACATGTCCCATCCTGCCACACGAACAGAACTCAATTGTAGTTCAAGGACACTGACCACGTATATGCACCGACCTACCACACTTATAACAAAACACTTGGTTCCCAATCTAAGAGGCTTACCCTCCCTTCTGACCACCTTGTTGGAAACATTCCAAATGACGCTTCCGAACTTCAGAAGATGCACCACATGTCCGACCAGCTAGAACGACAAGACCACCACCCAAATCTCCCTTCAGGTTCCCTTCAGAGATGAGTGATAGATACATCACCTCTGCAAACCGCTTCATGTAGAATATATTTACTTGAGACCTGATCTCACGTCTCAGCCCATCCAGGAAACCCCTTTCCATCATTCCATCATCTCCTACTAACACTGGGACAAAGCGTCACAAATCAGTGAAGCGACTATCATAGTCCATCACCGATAGCGTTCCCTGAGTTAGGCTTATAAATTATGTAGCCCTCCCCTACCTAAAAGTCTCTGGGTAGAGATGCTCCAGAAACTTTTCCTGAAAAACCATCCACAACATTTCCTCAGCCTGCTCGATTTGAGCCTGAATGTCCCACCAACCCCTTGCCTGGCCCCATAACATATAAACGGTCAGCTTTACTCACTTTTCAACAGGGTTCTCTAGATGATCCAATATCGTCTAGATAGACTCTAACCAGAACTCTGCCACCTCTGGCCCACCCTCCCCAGTGAAGGTCGGAGGGTGCTGTAGCTAGAACTCCCTGTTCAGCTCAAACATACTCAGTGTAACCCGCCCTGGGTCCCGATCCATCATCTGCATAAGGCGATATATGTTCTCCTAGAGTTGGTCTTCTCTACCTTCATTGATCAACACATTTTTGGGCTCTTCTATGGGAGGTGTGTTCTCAGCAACACCATCATGTTTCCCAACTGGTAACCGATGTCGTGGTGGAATCTCTCTACATTTCCAACCACGCGATTTAGCACACATAGCACATAACATTAACTACTTTATCAAAATCTCTTTACTAGCTACAACAACCCATATTCATATACTAATTCCACAACATTAATACCTTAAATTCACCACCCCCAATGATCCCTACTACGGGCCATGGTCCACATGTGGTAAGCAACCATGCACTATAACCAAACTCACACAACACTTTACAAAAACTTTTTCCACTTCATTTACAGCCCTTATATTTCATTAAACATCATTTACCCACTTGTTTTCTTTCATTCTTCTCATTTTTTTCTTGGTTTCATGAAATGAATGATGCACCCTACTTTCCTGCCTCACACACTCACCCCATGCATGTGCATATCACAATTCATGTTACATATCTCCCTAGGTACCAACAATGATGCATGAATGAAAATACTCATGTTGTTGAGGCCACAGGACAAATATCATAAAACAGTCACACAAACCACATGTGCATCACCCAATGGTGAAATATCATCAACTGTAACAACACACAACCAAGAACAACAATTCCCACCCAGGGTGACTTGGGTTTTCCCTCGTACATGGATTAACTACTCCCAAGCACGACCTAATTACAAAGGCGCGACACGTCTTAACCCTTGGCTACCAATCCCAAATAACAATACCTCGGATAAGGAGAAGAAACACACCCTCTGAAACCAATTTGTAATGTCCCCGGCCCAGAATCCACTAAACTGGTGTTCCGATCCGGGTAGTTACATGACCTTAAGCACACCTCCACATATGCCAAAGGCTACCGACTAGCTGCGGGGGTTTATGGAGTCCAGTGGGGAGACTATACCCCCTTTTTATCAGAGTAATCCACAAGAGAAATAAAGAAAATAGAGAAAACAATAACCAAAAAACACGGAACATGTACAACAACCAATTCCAACAATAAATATGTCATGTCATACTACAAGTGAATAAGTGAGAAAAAACCCAAATTAAAGACAACTGCCAAAATAATAATAATGGTCCCGACTCCATGCTCGGATCCTCCACCAAGTGCTACCCATGTCCACTCAACTATCTAGAAAGGACCCTTGCCCTTCTCATAACCTACAAACATGAGGTATTCTCAGGTACCCAATGGCAGACCGAGCAGGGTGTGAGTACAACTCAGTAGGCTACCACCAACAGTGTCTACAAAATATCCAGTATGAATAGGTAGTGCATGCAAAAGGAATATGAATGATAATTTCTAAGAAATTATTTAAGGTTTCACTAACCTGTTCAGATTCAAATCCATTTCCACTTCCATTACCATTCATTCACACTGATTATCATCACTTACCATCCCATCACATTTCCTTGGGTTAATCATATACACTATGTTACATGGGTCTAGGGCCAACAATAACTTGCAAGAGGGTAAACAAATGGTTATCCTATCTCACTAGGACTAACCCCCTCATAGCAACCATATTCTCACCTCAAAGCCTTAGTCCATGTGGATGCAACCATATCCACACCTCGAAGCCTCAGTCCGGGTGGATGCAACTGTTAAGAGAATGGATCATCAGCCCTCATTCCTAACCTATTCATTTAGGGTAGATCTTGGAGCCTCAGTCTTCGCTTGACCCATGGGCATAGATCCTCAAGTAATACCACACTCTACCAAGATATGTTCACATGCTTATATATATAAGTAAGCATCAATCATCCATACCATTGCCCCTTGGACAAACCATTCACAAAAAACCACATGGGAATTCACATCATTCCTTAACCCATTAACACATTACCATTTCACATCATTTAACCATTCACCCAATTCCCATGTGTTATGCCTGACTCACTAATCATTCAACACTGGACCCATAATCCATTCCATTATGGTCTTTAATCAGTTTACCCATTAACCAATTTTTGCAGTTCATCATTCCCATGAATCAACCATTCAACCCATTCCAATTTAACCCCTTGGTTATTTCCAAGTCTAGGTGCATCACCTAACTTATATTCCAAGTTCAACCAATCATGAAAACCTTTTCATCAATTTCTCTACCATTTATTACAACAAGGTCACTTGTTTAATAACAATCCCTAAGGTCTGGATAGCTGGCGCATCCCATGGATGGCCCTAAATTAGGTCAAGTCAATCCCAACACATCCCACGGGGATCGTGAGGGTTCACATTTTCTATTTCAAACACCATTATTACCAACCATGCCAAGGTTATTCAAAACATAACCAAGGGGAAATAAGAACACCACTAAACATGCACAAATACCCAAATTCCCTTGGGATATAACTTGTAGACCACCTACCTCAAAACCACGATTGAACACACTCTCAATCGAGTCCTTAGACCTCGATCAGACCAACCATTGGAGCTTCATCCTAAAACTGACCCAAAAGATAGGGTTTTTGGGTTTCATAACAAGAGAGAGAGAAGATAAAAACCTTAAACCAAAAAGAGAAGCAAAGATCGAATTAGCCTTACCCGGAGCTTCGATTCGCAACCAACGACACCAAAAACGCCTTATAAATAAGGGAGATCGATTGCTTGGAGATCTTGGGCGTTTTGGTTTGCTCTTAGGGTGAACATGGAAGAAATGAGAGGAAAACCCGAGTGGGTTCTTAAAATCCCAGAGGGGAAATTTTCAAAATTTCCCAAACATTAAGAGGTTGCACGATTTGGCCACATGGTTCGGCAGACTAGGAAAAAACCATGTGCATGCTACTATCCGAAGGGGGAGGGGTCGCATGGTTTTCCTGGGCAGGCCGCACGGTTTTCCCTCGTCGTGCGCATGCCATGTGCCCTGGCTTGTCTTTCCCATATTTCCATTCTTTCATGCCCTGAGCCCCCAGAACACCCCCAAGGCCTCTCATACATTCAGAAGACATACCTTGAATCCCGCAACAAGGGATTCAACCAAAACATAACAAAAACATACCTTTCCAAAAACTGGGATCTTACAATTAATGTTCCTAAGGATTTTTCATAAAAGGAAATATTATTTTAAAATGACATCTTTTATTCTGAATAGATTTTTCAAGGGAATTACATGGGTATGAGGGTTCATTGTTTGGCACTAATTTTTAATGCACTTATATGTTTTTCATTAAATTCCCTATTATCATGTCTATAGATAATACTATTATATAGTGTTTTCATGAGATTTTGGTGATGTTTCTCCTTAATAATTTTATGGTTTATTTAATTTTTATGATTATAAAGTGGTGCACCCTTGGTTCCAAAGAGGGTTTCTAGTGATTTATAACTTTAAATTGGGTTTAAAAGTCAATTAAATAGTTTTATTTTTAATGTATAGTCTAAAGAATCATTTTGTATCTTTTATAAAATTCTTTTCTGAATAAAATTGTGTTTGAAATGGTTTTCAAAATAATTTTTATAAATCGTAATAATAGAAAAGATTCAAGTCTTGGTTGGAACTTTATATAATTGATTTTTCTTCAAATTGAGCAACAACCTAGATTTAAGCCTCATGTAACCTTTTTAAATATGAGTTCTTAATATGTTTTTTATTTTTTTAGTAAATTTAATTGGGGTATTTAGTGAGAAGGGTCTAGGAGGGTGGGATGAGGTGTGTTATTATCATGGTTTACATTATATTACATTATTCATGTGTTTATGATATATCAATAATCCATAATGACATTTTCTTTTCGTATCATGTGGATTAATTTCATAATAATGATATACTGAGAGATGGTTCATATAAATGTTATGTTTATGAATTAACAATCATCCCCAGATTTTTTTTGTTATGACCCCTACTAGGGGAGTACCATGAGTAAGGATAGTAAGAGAAATACAAGTGGGTATTTTCTAGGAGGTCTATCATTAAAACTAGAAGATGGTTCCTTTAACATCTCAGTTCTGGAAGCCACTCAGAGGCGCCCCGTACCCGGTTGGTCACATGGCCTCAAGCACATTTCCCCAAACTCCAGATTCTGCTGACTAGCAATGATGGACTTTGTTGTGAGAGTGGGGAAACTATGCCCTCATTGGAAGAGTACACAGCGGTCGTAAACAAGTAGAAAATAACAGAAGCAATAAATATCCAATAACAATAAATAGCGGAAGACTAAAATAATAAACAACTATAGCACACATGAATATATGAAATGATGCATGATACATATGTCTAAGAAAACATCCAAATATGTCCCAATGCGGAATAAAATTCTAAACCAACATACAAAAGAAAGATAAATAGGCAACTCCAGAGCATTGCAAGCATTGTCTTGGCCCCATGCTCTCCTACTAAAGAAATCAAGTATCAGAAGTCTAAGGGCACTTTCCCTTGTCTATACCTGCAAAAAAATACACTGTTTGGGCCCAAAAGTATGACCCAAATAGGGTGTGAGACTAATCCCAGTAGGCAACCTCCCAAAGATTTGTGCCTTACAGTCAGTGAGTATATGGTAGGTAATAGTACAGTAAGCAGTAAACAGTAACAGTAGACAGAAGGCAGTAAACAGTAAGCAGTAACTGGATGACATACAATAGTAATCAAACCAAAGAACAACAAGAAACAGAGAATAAAATATATAAACCCAAAAAGAACCCATCTGGTCCTATCCAAGAAATACCAACAACACTCTGGGCAGTGCACTCAGCCTAACCCCTCTGGTTTGGTCATATGAAAATTATAAGACTCTCTGGGGAAGCTCGCTCGGTCAATTCCCCTTATAGTCTAGGGTAGTCAGGGACTCTCTAAGGAAGATCACGCGGTCTAACCCAATTATATCCCTAAGGTCTAGAAACTCTGTGAGGAAGCTCACTCGGTCAATTCCTCTTATAGTCTCAGGTCTATCACAGACTCTCTAAGGAAGATCTCTTAGCCAATTCCTTCTCTATCCTGGAAAGGTTTTAAAGAAATTCAAACAAATTAAAGACTCTCTAAGGAAGCTCACTCGGTCTACCCTTTTGTAGTATATAATATCCAAGACTCTCTAGGAGGCTCACTCGGTCTATCCCCTGTAGTCTATATTGGCCAAGACATTCTGAGGAAGCTCACTCGGTCGAACCTCCTATAGTCTATTATATCCAAAACTCTCTGCGAAGCTCACTCAGTATATCCCTTATAGTCTATAACACCAGGTTCTCACGTTCTTGTGCCAGTCAGTGCATAATAATGTTTTTAGGCCAAATTACACCTATAAAGCTACTTGGATAACCATTCTACAACATAATAAGCATGTCCAGAAAAACATTCCATCCTACGATCACAAGGCATGGAAAATAGGTATAACGACCAAAGGCTAATAAGACCCAATGGTTCTAATAAGAAAAAGGCATGGGAAATACATCCAAGCACAACAATTATCCACAAACATGATCAATTTACCTCTCTACAAGCATACAAGAATGGCAGGAAAAAAATAGGGGAAAAATGGTAAACACGCAATACCTCATTCACAGGTATTGGTGGAATTTGCATATAAAACTCAAAGACTTATAAAGATAAAGAACAAACCACCTACCTCGATGCTAGGATATAAATATACAGTGACCACTAGGATTGATTCTCCTTAGAATGGTGTATATCTACGAAAATAAACAAAACGTTCAACCCAGGATAACTTGAGTAAAAGGAGGAATTGGAAAACAAGGATCTAGGAGAAGGGGGAGCTTACTGTTGCAATCCCAACGCAGTCGACAGTGGTCGATTCGGAGAATAGAAGGAGGATCAGGGGCTCAGAGGGTTTTCACGGCCGTACGGGCACTCTCGGTCGAAGAACATAGAGAAGAATATGTTTCCATTGATTAGGCGCGACCCCGGTCCGTTTGATGAAAAAAATAAAGTACATGGAGTGTACTTCTGGGGTACATGGCGTGTACTTGGCCTTTCCGTACTCCACTTTAAGCGGTATCCACATCTCCCCAACACACCGTGTGTGTGGCCCAGACACGGCTAGCACACGGCCTGGTGCTGCATCAAAGTACACGGTGTGTACTTATAAAGTACACGCCGTGTACTTCAAAATTTTCCAGATTTTCCTCTTTTTCTCAAAAATGACCAGAAAAGGAAAAAAATACGGGAAAAGAAGATCCATGTTCTTACAAACTTCCCCCCTTAAAAAATTTGTCCCCAAATTTCCCTAGTGAGGCGTAGAATAAGAAACACTGGACAGTTCTAGCCACTGCGATCGTACATCGGCCTCCCTCTCCCAGGACTCGTCCTGTACTTGCTCGTGTTACCATATCACTCGTACCAAAGGAACAGACCGGCCATGAAGAACCTTCGTACTATGATCGAAAATCTAGATAGGATGCTCCTCAAATGATGCATCTTCTTCAAGCTCAACCTCCTCAGGTTGAAATACATGAGATGGGTCTGAAAAGTATAGCCGGAGTAGAGAGACGTGGAAGACGCTGTGCATATCCCAGTACCTCTGAGGTAACTTCAACCGATAGAAAAATGGCCCAAATCTCTCCAACACCTCAAATGGCCCGACGTACCATGGTGAGAGCTTACCCTGTCTCTGAATCCTCTTGTGTACCAACCTTGATGCGACACACAGGAAAACCTGATCCCCGACCTCGAACACTAGAGGTCATCTCTGCTGATCAGCATAAGACTTCTGTCGAGACGGTGTTATAGCCATCCTCTTCTGAATCAACTCTATCAGCTCTGAGGTCACCTGAATAGGATGAGGTCCTAGGAAAGCAGCCTCTCCTGCCTCAAGCCATCATAAAGGTGATCGGAATGTCTTACCGTACAAAGCCTTGTAAGGTGCCATCTGAATAGTCGCCTAAAAACTGTTGTTATAGGCAAACTCTACAAGAGGAATATGGTTATCCCTAGAACTCCCAATTTCTAGAATTCAAGCTCGTAGAATATCCTCAATCAACTGAATTGTATGCTCAGACTGGCCATCTTTCTGGAGGTGGTATGTTGTACTCAAAAGTACCTGTGTACCCAAAGCATTCTGAAGCCCCTTCCAGAACCGAAAAGTAAAACGTGCATCCCTGTCTGAAACAATGGAGTGTGGAACTCCATGTAGAGGTACAATCTCTCAGATGTACAATTTTCCCAACTCATCAACACTAAAGGACTCCTTGATCGGATAAAAGTGAGCAACCTTAGTAATCCTATCGACGATGACCCAAACAGCATCACTCCCTCGAGGTGACCTCTGTAACCCAGTCACAAATTCCATAGCGACATCATTCCAATTGCACTCAGGGATGGGTAATTGATGTAAAAGCCCTACTGGTCACTAATGCTCTACTTTCACTTGCTGACAAGTAGAACATCTCATGATGAACCCAGCAACATCCCTCCTCATACCTGGACACTAGTATTGGCAGTTTAGATCACAATACATCTTGGTGACACAAGGATGAACTACCCAAACTGAATAATGAAAATCCCACATCATCTCCTCACATATGTCTACTGGCACCCATAAGCATCCTTGGAAATGCATGATCTCATCCTCTCCCTTTGAAAATCCAGGAAGAGTATCCTCTCCTGACACACTCTCCGACAGGACCAGTCCTTCTGAGTCTGATAGCTGTCTCATCCATACCCGATCAAGAAGAGTTGAGGTAAAAACTACAGAAGAAAGAAAAGTATGCCCCTGTTTTTCATGCAACTTTAAATGTATCTCAAAGAACAGAGCCTTGAGCTGCCACTCATTGTTGGCCTCCTGAACTTCCTGAATCTGAGTTCTCCTACTCTATGCATCATCCACTGCGTTGCAATTTCCCAGCGTATAGGCACGCTCAAAGTTGAAGGACTGAAGATACTAGACCCACCTATGCTATCTCAGATTCAGATCATGCTGAGTGAAGATGTTCTTGATACTCTTGTGGTCAGTGAAAACCTCAAAGTACTCTCCCAGAAAGTAATGTCTCCAATAGCGTTAGGCATGAACAACAGCTGCCAACTCTAGATCATGAGTCGGGTAGTTCCTCTCGTGTGGCCTCAACTGCCAGGACCCGTACGAAACGACTCCATCTCCCTGCATAAGCACAACTTCCAATACGACACCTGAAACATCACAGTAGACTCTATAGATCTTTCCCAGCTCTGGAAAGACTATTATAGGTGCTGATGCCAACCACCCCTTCAGATCCTGAAAGGCTGACTCACAGGATTCTGAACATAAGAACTTCGCCCCTTTCTTGGTCAGACCTGCCAACAGTGCTGCAAGGCATGAAAAGTCTAGTGTGAAATTCCTGTAGTATCCAGTCAGCCCTTGAAAACAATGCACCTCAAAGACATTCATCAGCTGATCCTAGGAAATTACAGCTCTCACTTTCTCTGGGTCTACTGATACTCCTATCCCTGAGATAACGTGACCCAAGAAGTGAATCTGATACATACAAAAGTGGCATTTCGGGAGCTTAGCATATAACGGATGCTCTCTCAGTTTACTCAGAACGATCTCAAGATGGGTAGCATAGTCATGTTGAGTGGGAGAGTACACCAAGATATCGTCCACGAAAATCACAATGAAGGAATCCAAGTATGGATGGAACGCTCGGTTCATCAGTGCCATAAAAACTGTCGGCGCATTCGTGAGACCGAATGACATGACTGTATACTTGTATAGACCATACCTACTCCTGAAGGCTGTAAGAGGTATATCTAATGGTCTAATACACAAATGATGATAACTGGACCTCAAATCGATCTTCGATAACACTTGGGCTCCTTGAAGGTGATTAAAGAGGCCATCGATCCTCAGCAAGGGATATCGGTTCTTGACCATCAATTGGTTTAGCATCTGATAATCCACGCAAAGCATAAGGGTGTCATCTACCTTCTTCACAAAAAGGACAGGCGAACCCCAATGAGAAGTACTAGGTCGGATGAAACCCTTTTCCTGCAACTCCTCCAACAGCATCTTGAGCTCCTGCAACTCAGGTGTATCCATCCTATAAATAGGAATAGACACCGGGGCCACCCCTGAAACGAGCTCAATCGATAAGTCTACCTCACGCTCTGGAGGAAAACCTGAAAAGTCCTCTGGAAATACATCCCTAAAACGATCCACCACTGGAGGAAAGTATAACTGTGAAGCCCCCTGGTCATCCAGATAATGACTGGAAATCTGAGTTGTAACTCTTCCTAGCCCATGATGCTCTGGTCTAGCTCTACCCACCTGAACATCCCACTTGCCTTTATGAAGAAAAGAACCGACCTCTGGTCATACGAAACTCACCCTGCGGCGATAGCAATCAACGACAACCTACAAGGCAACTAACCAGTTCGTACCGAGAATGACATCATACCCTGTCATCTCTAGGACATAGAGGTCCCATAAGAAGTGGCACCCTGCAACCTCAAGAGGTCACTCTCTACACTGATGTACGCTATATGTCCATGTTCTCATCGGTGTATCAAGAGTCAACATGTCGGTAAACGAAAACATACAGATCCCAAAGCTCTCCACAACAGCAACAGAGATAAATCTATGAGAAGCACCAGTATCAAAAAGAGTTGAAGATAACACTGAGGCTACTAAGATCATACCTCGAACTGTAGAAGGGCTGGGATCCTACTCATAATGGTTCTAATCCACGGAGAATGTATAGCATGTGCCGCGGCCCTGCGCCCCTGGCTGACCACTCTGAGAAGATACACTCTATAGTCACTGGTAACCTGTTAACTGACCACCACGGATGTGACCTCCACCTCGGCCCGAACGGCCGGAAGAACTCCAGTTTCCAGACTGGTGAGAAACTGGTGATATATCTCCTGAATGCGGGGTCATAGAAGAACCACTAACACCAGCTTTAGGTGAAAAGATCTGACAAAAATGCTGAAGATGGCCCATCTTGACGCAAGATCAGCACTCCATCGGGTCTTTCTGACACTAAGGCCTAGTATGCCCACTCCTACCACACTAGTAGCATACTAACTATCTTCCCAAGAATTCATTCCGCCTACCCTGATCTCCTCGAGCAGACTCCCTGTGGCGCTTCCTGCTATCAGAAGGAGAAACACTGACTCCAGATGTCGAACCGCCCAGGCTCACTGCTCCAGAATCCATCAGATTGCGCTTAGCGATCAGCACCCGGTTGACGGTAGAGGAGATCGAATTCAACCTAATGATATTCACTTGGGAACAAATCTCCTGCCTGAGACCATCCTCAAAATTCCTAGCACAAAACAACTCATCACCTACTAGAATCAGCAGGAAGCGCTGCAGCTCGGTAAAGTGAGACGAGTACTCCATAACAGAGCGAGTACCCTGCTCGTGACTCATAAACTCCCAGGCTCGGTTGACCCTCAAGGTCTCCGGATAAAAGTCATCATTGAATATGCACCAGAACTCATCCCAATTCATACTCTGTTGGATCCCGGACTGTGAGATCACCACCCACCACCTCTTGGCGGTGTCTCGAAGCATATAAGTGGAATTCTTTACCCTTTTCTCCAGAGGTATCTCCAGGTGCTCGAAGATCATCAGCGTGGCCTCTATCCATGAATCTGCAGCCAGGGGTCCTCCATCTATTGAGAAAGTATGAGGATGCTGCTTCTGGAAATCCCACGTCAACTCAGCCATCAACGGGGTCGGAGGCGGCGCCCCATGAAAGGTATGCATCATCCTCAGGAATTCCTCCCTGAACTGTGCATTGGAGCTGGCAATAGGTATAACTACTGGTACCAAGGCTGACACAGCAGGAGGATCTGCAAGAGATCCATGATCAGCCATATCCAGTGTCTGATCACTGTCTGGAAGCTATCGTACAACCGGTGGACATCTTGTAGGTATAGATCTGAAAGATCAAAAGCACACCTTAGATCATGATTATCAAAGATTGAGAACATAGGATAAAAAATATGAATAAGGGTAAAGAACAAAAAAGTTCTACAAAACATGACTACACGGCATGTATAAAACTACATGGCATACCTTCCAAAGCCAGCCACATGGGCGTGAACTTCTTCCACGGCTAGTCGTGTAACACCCCAGACTACACGACGTGTTGTCACCACACACAGTGTGTACTAGATCTCCATTCCCTTGACTGAGTCTCCTTACGCGGCAAGCCCACATGGTCCTCTTAACCCTAGACTACACGGCATGATAACTAAGTACACGACGTGTACTAGACAAGGTTTCGATGGCCCGCGTTGTTAGTTACGCAGTCGGCTACACGGCTGACCCTTACAATGCGTGTTACGAATAAACACGGCATGTATATGAGAAGATATACCCATCCCGTGATGTTCGTGACATGGCTGGGTATCTAGAGCGAGACTACACAGCATTTTCATACCCAACATGGCATGTACTACGTGAGCTTCCTCAACCCGTGTTGTTAGTGACACGGCCAGGTATACGACTCATTATTACCCGGCATGCAACTACAGTACACGGCGTGTTTTCGAAAACTTTTTCACCACCCCATGTTTTTACTCACAGAGTCAGTGACACAGTTTAAAACTACACGGCGTGTAGTCAAGTACAAGCTGTGTATTCTGGGTTTTTCCAGGCAGTATCTCAAAAACTGCAACGAAACCCAGAAAACACTGAAAAACAAGCATGGAGGTGCCAAATTCCGATCCGTGGGGGGCCATACTCCCCACGAATCAAAGCTTGGTATCTCCTACATATCAAATACAAGAGAAACAAGTCAATGATAAACCAAAATCCAGTTCACGAGGGCCCATAACACCTCAGGAATCAAACATTTGCGTTCATTTAAGTAAATGTACAATACAAAGAATTTCTCTATTAAACAGTAAGGATTCTATCAAACATCTATCACAACAGCAAGCATAATCTACACAACGTCTATAACAACAACATGCAATCGCTAATGCACCCTAGATGGAATGGCAAGAATGCATGGCATGTGATTTCTAACAAGTGCCTATATGATGCATGAGATGGAATACACTCATCTCATAAGGTTGAGGCGGAAATAAAACTGCAATAGCAACAACAATAACAACACATGGCATGTGAATCACTCTAGGTGAAATCATATCAATTGTAAATTATCAAAACCAGAAAACTGAAATAAATGAGGTAGGTTGGATTTTCCCTGTACATGGGTTAGCTACTCCAGGGCACGGCTTATTACCAAGTACAGAATCCGTTATATCCCTGGCTAAATGCTCCAAACAGTAAATCAAGAGAAAAGAAAAACCTTTGATACCACTTTGTAACGTCCTAGTTCCGGAATCCACCTAGAGGCACCCTATACCTAGTTGGTCACATGGACTCAAGTGCATCTCCCTAAATGCTAGAGTCTACCGACTAGCAGTGAGGGCCTTTGGTGTGATAGTGGGGTAACTATGACCTCATTGGTAGAGTACACGGCGGTAGTAAACAAGCAGACAATAGAGAAAGCAGTAAATATCCAACAACAATAAACATTGGAAGACTAAAACAATAAACAACTGGAGCACACATGTATATATGAAATTATGCATGATACATATGTCTAGGAAAATAGCCAAACAGGTCATAATGCTGAATACAGTACTAAACCAATGTAGAAAAGAAAGATAAATAGGAATCCCCATAGCATTGCAAGCCTCGACATGGTCCCATGATCTCCAGATCCAAAGCAATCAAGTATCAGAAGTCAAAGGGTGCTTGCCCTTTTCTATACCTGCAACAACATAGTATATTTGGACCCAAAAGCATAACCCAAACAGGGTGTGAGACTAATAAAAGTAGGAAACCACCCGAGGATTTTTGCATTATAGTTAGAGAGTATATGGCAGGTAATAGTACAGTAAGTAGTAAACAATAATAGTAGACACAAGGCAGTAAACAGTAAGCAGTAACAGGATGATATACAATAGTAATCAAACCACAGAACAATAAGTAGCAGAGAAGCAAATAGCTAAACAAAACAGAAACCCCTATGGACCTATGAAAGAAATACCAAAAACCCAATGGGAAGTGCACTCATCCTAACCCCCCTGGTTTGGTCATATGAAAATTATATGTCTCTCTGGGGAAGCTCGCTCGGTCAATTCCCCTTATAGTCTAGGGTAGTCAGGGACTCTCTGAGAAAGGTCATGCAGTCTAACCCTCTAATAGCCCCACGGTCTAGAAACTATCTTAGGAATCTCACTCGGTCAATTCCTCCTATAGTCTCAGGTTTATCACAGACACTTTAAGGAAGCTCGCTCAGTCAATTCCTTCTCTAGCCTGGAAATGTTTTAAAGAAATTCAAACAAAGTAAAGAATCTCTAAGGATGCTCACTCGGTCTACCCTCCTGTAGTCTATAATGTCCGAGACTCTCTCGGAAGCTCACTCGGTCTATCCCCTGTAGTCTATAATGTCCAAGAATTTCTGAAGAAGATCACTCAGTCTACCCTCCTGTAGTCTACAATATCCAAGACTCTCTGGGAATCTCACTCGGTCTATCCCATATAGTATATAGAACCAAATTCTCACGGTCCCATGCCAGTCAGTGCATAATAATGCTATAAGGCCAAAGTACTGCTACAGAGCCACCTGGCTAACCAGTCTACAGCATAACAAGCATGTCCATAAAAACATTCCATCCTACGGTCACAAGGCATGGAAAATAGGTATAACAGCCAAAGGCTAATAAGAACCAACGGTTGTAACAAGAACAAGGAATGGGAAAAATATCTGAGAACAACAATTATCCACAAACATGATCAACATAACTCTACACAAGCATACAATCATGGCACGAAAAAAACAGGGGCAAAACGGTAAACACATAATACCCCGTTCACGGGTATTGGTAGAATTTGTGCATAAAACTCAAAGACTTCTAAAGGTAAGGCACAAACCACCATCCTAAATTCTAGGATAACAATATACTTTGACCACAAGGCTTTATTCTCCTTATAATGGTGTAGATTTAAAAAACGCACAAAATGTTTAACCCACGATAACTTGGGAAAGAGGGGGAATTGGAAAACAAGGCTCTAGGAGAAGGGAGATCTTACTGCTGTGGTCCCAACACAATCGACAGCGGTCTATTCAGAGAATGGAGGTATTCTTGGGGTCTCGGAGGGTTTTTTTGGTCGTACAGGCGCTCTCGGTCGAAGAACCTAGAGAATAATATATTTTCGTCGATTAGGCATGCTCCCAGTCCATTTAATGAAATAAACGAAAGTACATGGCGTGTACTTCTGGGGTACACTGTGTGTACTTGGCCTTTCTATACTCTGCTTTAAGCAGCCTCCACATCGCCCATACACACCGTGTGTTTGGCCCAGACACGGCCAGCACATGTCCTGGCGTTGTATCAAAGTACACGGTGTGTAATTTTAAAGTACACGGAGTGTACCTCGAAAAATTCCAGATTTTCCTATTTTTTCTCAAAAATGACCAAAAAGGAAAAACATACCTGAAAAGAAGATTTGGGTTCTTATAGTTCCACTCATGTATATATAAGATCATTACACTATATTTTTAGGAGTTCCCCATGATTACGTACTCATTGTTTTTAATTCTTTATTGATACCATGGATTACACTCTTTTTTCATTCTTTATTTTTTCTTCCTTATTGTTTTTATTTATAATTATTTTTCTATTCGATCTATTGTGGCTATATTTGTTATATGAAACTTATTTGTATATCATTTATGGTTGATTTTGGTGTATATATTATCTAAAAATTATTTATTAACACTTGAAATTATTTTATACAATTCTGATCTTAAATCATTCAATTCCCCATCCATATACCTTATTTCTTAATTGTAATTATGTATTTTCTTTTTTCCCTAGGATATTCTATTTTTATATTATTATTCTAAAATATTTTTTTAAATGGTTTTGGAAGTGCATTTTAAAATTGTTTTTAAAAAGGAAAGATAAACATTAATTATGAAAAATTTTATTTTCAAAGAGAAATTTATTAAATGATTGAAACTTGTTTTACTAAAGAATTAAAAAACACCTTATTTTAAAATACCATGATTTAAAAATGTTTTTTTTTATTTTTTGAAAAAATGGAATGTATATACTCTTTAGAGAAATTACATGGTACTATTTGGGATCACACCATACATATGCCACCAGATGTCAGTAGATTGAGTTGATTTTATAGATTTCAGTTTCTTTGGAAGCTTCATATTTGTATAATTACACTTTTGGGACACTCTAGGTGTTGATAATTTATGGTGATGTATGGTAAACTTTGGTTATGATGGTCCCTTCATCTATTATTTTTTTTCTTTTGGGTGTTATGGATCATTTATGTATCATCCAAGTTGTACATTCCTAAATTTTGGTTTTAGATTTTGTTCTATTAGATTTATTTTGATATAGATGTTTATTTTAATTTTTTCTAGTTTGGTTTGTTCCTTACATATTACTATTTATTTCAATTTTTAGGGAAATCAAATATTTGGATGCATCATAATGGATTTTTGGTATAATATTATTTTGTTGATATTTTTTATATGGTTGAAACCCTTCCTCACATGTATATTTTGATTCCCATACAATTATTGCTAAGTCATGGGGATCAAGACACCCCTACAGGCCTTTCCATAGGTCGGATCTTATATACATATTTGGGATATCCTATGTTGGTTTTTAAAACATTAACTCTTGTATTTAAGGTTGAATGTATAGGCCTATATCATTTCTAGGATCATAAGGTATAGATATGAGTATACTTAATAAAGAAAATAGTTTTTTCAAGAACATCCATAGGGAAGAATGGACACATGTTGTTTGATGTAATAATATGGAAAGACGGACTAAATCCATCTCATTATATACTCAAAATATCATTACACACGTCAGTTAAAAAAGCAAGACATTTTGTATCAAATATCTACCATGCTAATATATATATAAGGGAAATCAACTAAACATTATCCTTAATTTTTTTATCATCATAGAATCACATATTTATTGATATTTAATTATAAATGAAAATATTTTGGAGCCTATGAATCCACAAAAAGTGAAACATTAAATTTTTTGGCACACAAGATGGTGTTATATATTCATTTGGATTACATAAAGATTTACCTCATTCTTTATAATAATTTATTCCCATGTTTTCCTCTTAAAATAAAATATAATCTTTTGGAAAAGCAATAATTTTCTTAGTTGAAAATACAAGATAATCAATTAACTTTCATTTCACATAAAAATTTGAGGGAATATCTATATAATAAAGAATAAATCCCTTTAAAAGGGTAAGAATATAATCAATTCTATTATTAAAACTTCAGTACATGGATCTTCCATGATAAAGTCTCATTAAAAATTCAATATCTTTCATTTTGACACATGTTTGTTGTATATGAGCCCTCGCATCATCCATTAATTCTTTTCACTCTAAAATAATCACAATTTTTATTAGTTGGATCATGTGTGTTTATACCACTGTCATATTACATTGTTATATATTATTTCTTATGTTGATGGATAAAATGAAATTGAGAAAATATTAAATTCTCAATTTCAATACTTTATTTTGATCATGAACAGTTTGAGATTTCTTTTTCCCTCTATTGTAATTATAGACGTAATAGTTTGTTTAAAACCACATTTTTTATATAATAGCTAACTTATTCCCCACCTAATAAAGGTCGTGTGACATAATTATAACATGTGAAGTGGATAATTCCTCTATCTGAAGCATTGTAAATTGTATGATCTAGAAAAATCAAACTCAATTCAAATTAAATTAGTTTCATAAATCCAAATTCTATCCATTCTGATATAAAAGAACTAAATTTTTATTATAATCAATGTAGTAGGATATAGTTATAAAATTCCTAAAATCCATGAATATTTTGAATACATATTAGAAAAAAATCCCATTCTTAAATAGAAATTTTTTTATCATGGAAAACATTTATCAAAGAATAACATTGTTCCACTCAATATGAAATGTCATGTCTTTTATATAGATGTTTTTATCATAGAAAAAAATAGTTTTATGTTATAATTAAATATCACACATCTGTAGAATATATCCAATAAAATAATCTAAATACCCACTTTGATATGAAAAAAATCAAATAATACTCGTAGCAATTGAAAAAATCATATGGGATGGAATATTCTATAATCGATGCATACTAGTGACAACCTAAACAAAGTATAAAATAGGGAACAAGAAATAATTAATACACAATAACAACATAATAATAAAGGAAAAATTATTATATTATCTAAAAAGTTAGACATTTTATATTAAAATTTTTATATTATTCATTAAAATATGTTTTTAATGTTTTAAAACATAATTTAGGAAAACTTATATTTAGAAAAATACATAGTATCCAAGGGAAAAATATTTTTACACATAAAAACATTTAAATTTAATTATTTTTTTCTTTATTTAAAATATGGTAACATCTTAATGCATCTTGTTGATCTCACCTGTTTTGATAATCCCAATTATGCTTTAACATACTTTGATAATCCCAATTAATGTTTATTTATATTCTAATTCGCTCAATCTAGGATATTCTATTATCGAGATGATAATAATATTAAAATAATCCTTGAAATATGTTAATCAATTTTATCTTTGTTTATATATGTTTTGAAGTAATTCTATCCCAATTGGATATGATTTTCATAAAATAGAAGTGTTAGTCACTGATCTATGTATAGCTATTAATACATAGCTATCGGTACTTAGTCTACTAATAGACAAAGTCACCAATAATCTAAGGTCACCGATATGCAGAGCTACCGATATTTACAAGTCCACTGATAAGCATAGAACAAGTCTTCTGATAGTATAGAATAGAGCTACTGATATGCATAAGTCTACTGATACACATAATCACTGGAACGAAGTAAGCTACTGATATAGATAGACACCAATACATAGAGCTACCGACAGACCAGATCTACCGATAGACTAAGATCTACCGATATACAGAGTTAGAGCTACCGATACACAGAGTAAGAGCTACTGATATCAAGAGATACGGATATAAGTGCAAAGAGCTACCGATAAAAGTTCAAAGAACTACCGGTCACTACTACACAATGTCCACTGTACACATCTACAAACAGAAGGATACTAATGATTGACATACCAGTCAAACTCTATACTCTCAATACTATTTATTTATTAAGATAATGGTTACATTTGATGCTTTTAATGCAGTTAATGTCATTTAATTATTTCTGTTGCCATGTTAGGGAACCGTACCTAGTACCCATGCAAAAAAGTAATCATTCCTTTTTTCTGGAGATAAAAGCTATAAAAGAGAAAAAAATACCTATATTTAAGGAAATTAGTGAACACAAAGACTTAATGAAAGTAGTGAACACCGTGTGTGCATACAACAAGAATCAAGGAACTAAGAAGGCGCACAAAGGGTGAAAAAGAAAAAAGAGCTCAACAGCATTGAAACGTGGTGCATTCTCACAAGATTACATCCATACTCCAAGAACACTAGACATATACGAATCCACTCATTTATAGAGGAGAGCAAAAGCTGCATCTTGAGTGAAGAACTACAACAAACACTACATGCACTCAGGCTGATAAGCTGAACCTGGAACCAAGGAAGAAAAAGACACTCTATTTTTCAGACAAAAAACCAGAGGCCTCGGAAGCTTTTCTGATCAATCAAATGAGTCCAGAGATGCACTGCCAATCACTAAAGATTTTATAAACTCATTCATACTTACTTTAGTGATTATTTAATTTAAATTTCGAGTAGTGTGGGTACCTTGTTTATTTTACACAAACACACTGTCTCTTGAGCTAAGATGGAGGATTCTTAAATCCTCATTCAAACTCTATAACTCTTTGTATCCCACTGTGGATAGTGGTAGAGGTCGAGTAAGACCTGGAGAGCTGTGATCTATTGTTTTTTTTTCATGTAGAACTGTGGTAGAGTTCTTTATAACTGCACAATTTGTTCACTGTTTTTACCCCGATCCAGGGTGTGGGTCAATTTATATAAATTGTTTGAGAGGACTAAGTCTTAGCTTGAGACTGAGCCTCTTGGTTACATCTGCTATGCATTTTAGTTTAAGTCATAATTATACTATATATATTTCATATTTCACTACCAACTACTTTTAAATATAATTTGTTTTAAAGTTAATTTGATAGTTAAATTAGTAAGTGTTTATCATTATTGTAAACCATTAAATTAGCTTCAAAAGTTATTTTAATCTTTAGATTAAATTAACTAAGACCTAATCAATCTTTTGGAAACTATTAGAACATTTACACTCTGTATAAATTCACTACGGTTTAACATTGTTTTTAAATAGGGGAATTTTAAGAGAAATATTTTTAACAAAAAATTTTATTGGAACTCAATTAACCCCCCTCTTGAGTTTCCACTCCGACCAACATTTTGTATCAGAGGTTGTTTTTATTGATACAAATTTTCAAAAAATTCTGTTTTTCAACTGTGATTTTAGTTGCATCATCAAAGATCATAAATTTCTATTAGTTCTAAATTTTATCTCTTTAAAACTATTTTCTAATATCTAGTTATGGATAATAGACTATAAGGTGCTGCAACTAACATGACACCTTTCTTTAATGGTACAAATTATTCGTAGTGGAAACTTAAGATGAAAATTAATTTAGATAGTATGGGTTTTGATATATGGACTGCTATAGTGTCACAATATAAAATTCCAGAAACTGATAGAACTACTTGGGATGAACCTACAAAGACTGCTTAAAATAATAATTGTAAAGCTATGAATTCCATGTATTGTGCTTTAGGAGATGAGGAACTCAATAAAATATCTGCTTGCAAAACTACTTATGAAATATGGGATACTTTGGGTGTTTCTCATAAAGGAACATCCAATGTTAAAGAAATGAGTTTAAACACTTATACTATTAAATATGATAGTTTTAAAATGAAGACTGATGAAATTATTTCTGACATGTATCTCAGGTTCAATGAGATTGTTAATACTATGATCTCTCTTGGAATGGATGTTCCAACAATAGAACAAATCATGACAATCTTGAGATGTCTACTAGACTGATGAAGGGGCACTTCTGTTTCAATCAAAGAATCATGTGACATTGGTGCTCTCCCTTTAAAAGATCTTATTGGTAAATTAATGATGTATGAGGAACAACTCAAGGTGAATAAGGAGGAATATGATGAACCTAAAATAAAGTCTGTAGCTTTCAAGTCTACTACTTCAAAGAGAAAAGACAAGGAGAAAATACATGTACCTACTGAAATTTCAACCAATGAAGATTCGGACTCTAACTGTGATGCTGAGATGAACCAAATAGCTAGGAGATTTAAGAAGTTTTATAGGAAGAAGAAATTCTTCAAAAAATCTAAATAAAATGGTAAGTATGACAATAAAGGTCATTGGAAGAAGGATTGGAAGAAATGTGATAAGGAAGATGATATAATCTTCTATGAGTTCAAAAGGGAAGGACACATCAGGGCTGACTATCCAAAACTAAAGTTCAAAAAGAAATATGATTATAAGGACAAGAAGTACAAGAATGCTATGAATGATACTTGGAGTGCTTCAGAAGACAGCACAAGTTAATCTGAAATTTATGATTTTGAAAATAATTGTGCCAACATGTGCTTCATGACCAATACCTCTGAGGTACATGCTTTCCATATGCTGAATGGTTATTAGTCGAGAAATAATATCCATTCAGATAATGATGAAAATATGTCTAAGGCTGAACTATTTGAATATTGTAACATGCTAGAAGAAACATGTAATGAACTTAAGGAAAAATGTATGTCAATAATGAAACAGCATGCTCTTACTGCCAACGTTAAATCTGCCTTTGATATGGAAAAAGAAAAGAATGCTCAACTTTTGAAGAAAAATACTGAACTGAAAATGTCTAATGAGAAACTTATAAAGGACTTAGAAAAGTTCACAAATGTAAAAGATACACTTACTCAAATCATAGGTAAAAAAGTTTCACCAAAATAAACTACAGGTTTGGGATACCAACCTGGACAGAGACAGTTTACCAAAAATCGATTAATTTCTAAATATGGACAAAATTCTACTTTTTCTAGCTCTGAAAATATATATTCTTCAACTAGTTATTCATATGGTTATAGATCAGATAGAGTTTATCTTTCAAAATCTATTGCTTCTGTAAATTATATGAGACCCATAAAAAAATTTTGATACCTAAAGCTTTGATTGCTAACCTTTCTGGACCGAAGAAGATTTGGGAACCAAAATCATTCCCAATCTAAATCTGTTTTGTAGGAAACATGTTTGAAGAGTTCCCATAAGAATACATGGTATTTGGATAGTGGATTTCCAAGACATATGTCTGGTGATTATTCATGCTTCAAGAGATTAATAAAGGTTGATGGAGGCTATGTCACCTTTGGTGAAAATTCTAAATGAAAAATCATCAGCCTAGGCCAGACTAGTAACACTGATTCAGTTTTAATTTCTAAGGTTTTATATATTGATGAACATAAATACAATCTCTTAAGTATTTCTTGATTTTGTGATGATAGATTTAATGTGAAATTTGAAAATGGTTCTTGTAATGTTTTTAATTCTAAAAATGTTTTATTATTCTCTGACTTAAGAAATGAAAATGTTTATGTAGTTGATCTAAATTCTTTAACTAAAAAAAATTACTTGTTTGAATGATTTTCATAAAGAATATTGGCTTTGGAACAGAAGATTAAGACACTACAACATCCATTCACTTAGAAAATTGGCTAGGAAGAACTTAGTAAGAGACCTACCCAAACTTGAATTCCTAAATGAAAAAGTTTGTAATCCCTGAGAAAAGGGAAATAAATATAAAGTTTTTTTTAAATCAAAGAAAGAAGTATCAACTTCTAAACCTCTCAATCTGGTTCACATGGACTTGTTTGGACCTTCAAGAGTTTCTAGTTTAAATGGGAAGCACTATGTATATGTCATAGTAGAAGACTTTTCTAGATATACTTGGGTATACTTCTTGGCTCACAAAAGTGAATCTTGATCTTACATTGTTAAATACTCCAAGTCTGTAGAAAACCTTAGTGGGCTTAAGATTAAAACCCTAAGAAGTGATCATGGTCGTGAGTTTGAAAATCATGAGTTTTAATCTTACTGCTCAAACAATGGCTATAGTCATAACTTTTATGCTCCTAGGACACCTCAGCAGAAAGGTGTAGTAGAAAGAAGAAACAGAACCCTTCAAGAAATTGCAAGAACCATGCTTAATGAGTATGACCTGCCTATTTATTTTTTGGGTGGAAGATGCGAATACAGCTTGTTATATTATTAATAGAGTCTTGATTAGACCTGTTCTCAAGAAGACCCCATATGAACTATGGAATAATAGAAAACCCAAAGTTAGTGATTTTAGAGTCTTTGGCTGCAAAGATTTTATTCTCAATACAAAGGATAATCTGGACAAGTTTGCTTCTAAAAGTGATGAAGGAATTTTTCTTGGTTATTTTTTAACTAGGAATGCCTAAAGAGTCTTTAATAAAAGAACCAAATATGTGGAAGTATCTGTTCACATCAAGTTTGATGAAACTCATCCACATGAGCCTAAAACCTCTCTTGAAAATCTTGAAGAATATTTGACTGTTCTGTACCTTAATGATAAAACTAAAGAACCTACTGTAAAAATATCCAGTTCTGGATATAGTCCATAATCTCCTACTGTTGAACCCGAACCTATAGATGAACCTGAAAATTATAGTCCTACTTTACTAGATCAACAAGGATTCTAAATAATCATCCTTTAGATGTTTTTGTTGGTAATCTTGATAGAGGGACACAGACTAGAGCTTCTCTAAGAAACCAGGTTGAACATCAAGCTTTTCTTTCACAGTTAGAAACTAAAAATGTTAATGATGAAATCAATGACGAATTTTGGGTAATGGCTATGAAAGAATATTTAAATAAATTTGTAAGAAACAAAGTCTGGGAATTAGTTGATAGACCCAAGGACACTTTGACAATAGACACTAAATGGGTTTTTAGAAACAAAGTTAATGAATTTAGAATTATATTTAGAAACAAAGCTAGGTTAGTTGCACAAGGATATAGTCAAGAGGAAGGAATAGACTATGAGGAATCCTTTCACCATGTAGCTAGATTAGAAGATATTAGAATTCTACATGCCTATGCTGCTCATCTGAATTTCAAGTTATATCAAATGGATGTCAAAAGTGATTTTCTAAACGGCTTTATTGTTGAAGATGTTTTTGTTGAACAACCACCTAGATTTACTAATCCTCGTTTTCGAAATCAAGTTTTCAAACTTTCTAAAGCTTTATATGGTTTAAAACAAGCTCTAAGAGCCTGGTATGATAGACTTAGTAATTTTTTTATTTCAAAATATTTTACTAAAGGGATTGCTGATCCAACTCTTTTTTTAAAAGAATTTCTAAATATGTTTTAATAGTAAAAATCTATGTTGATGATATTATTTTTGGATCTTCTAAACACTCCTTATGTACTGCATTTTCAAATAGTATACAAAATGAATTTGAAATGAGTTTAATGGGAGAACATAAATATTTTCTTAGATTTCAAGTTTTTTAAAATGAAAATGGTATTATTTTGAATCAAATTAAATATACAAAGGATATTTTAAAACTTTTTAGTTTGGATAGTATTAAGGAAAGTGATACTCCTATGATTACTATCTATAAATTGGATGCAGATGAAGCTGGGAAACCAGTGGATCAAACCCATTATATAGGTATGATAGGAATCTTACTTTACCTTACCGCAAGTCGACCAGATATTATATTTAGTGTATGTATGTGTGCAATATTTCAAGCTAAGCCAAAAGAATATCATTTACTTGATCTTAAAATAATTTTTAGTGTATATTAAAGACACTATAAACTAAGGTTCGTTTTACTTAAATGGACAATCATGTGACTTAATGAGTTATTCAGATGCTGACTTTTCTGGTTGCAATTTGGATAGAAAAGGTACATCTGGAACATGTCATTTATGGAGAAACTCCTTAGTGTCTTGGTGTAGTAAGAAGCAGAATTCTGTAGCTTTTTCCACTGCCAAAGTAGAGTACATAGCTACTGGTAGTTGTTGTGCACAAATTATGTGGATGAAACACACTCTTTTGGACTATGGATATGATTTTAAGCATGTTTCTATAAACCGTGACAACACTAGTGCAATAAACATTTCTAAGAACCTTGTATCTCACTCTAGGACCAAACACATTGATGTAAGGCATCATTTCTTGAGAGATAATTACCAAAAGGGTGATATTACTCTTGAATGTATAGGTACTGAACATCAATTATCTTACATTTTCACCAAACCTCTGAGTTGGGATAGGTTAAGTTACATTAGACATGAGATGGGAATGATTAAACTTGATCGGTAGCTACCTCACCAATGTAACCTCACCGATGTAACCTCACCGATGTAATCTCACCAATGTAACCTCGCCGATGTAACCTCACTTATGAAACCTCACCGATGTAACCTCACTGATGGACCTCACTGATATGAATTCTCACTGATACACCCTACCGATGAGTACGTTGGTTTAAACTTTTTTCTGCCACAAGAATCTGAATCATTTTTAATTTATTTGATTTATTTATTTTATGATTCTTAAATGACAAAAACTAAGTCCTAGTTACTTATAAATCCATCGAGTCTCAAACCCTTACCCTCAAACCTTAGCTCTTGAATCTCTTGAAAACCCTAAATCCCTCAAACTAGTGATGGAAAAAACCAAACTTCTGACTATCAAAGATGACACTTATGATCCGAAAGCAAAGAAGAAGAAGTCCGAGGAAAAAGCGAGTGGTAGTGTTGGTAGAACTAGGTCAGGTAGGTGACCAGTGAATCCTTATTTGCATAATAGAGTTATTGTGATGGAAAAAGAGATGTGTTTGGAATGGTTGCTGCCTAGAAAGTCGTTAGTGATCGAAGTGCTGGAAGATCAAAAGTGGGTGGATTGATTTTCGAACAACAATGGTCCCTACTATCTGAAGTTAGTGAAACAATTTTATGAGTTTGTAAGCTTTGAGAAATCAGAAGGTGAAAATTGAGTGACTTCTTTTGTGAATGGAAATGAGATGTATTTTTCATCTGTTGAGTGGGCTGAATTCTTGAAGGTTCCACATGAAGGTGTATCTGGATATGTCTTGAAAGCTATGCCACCTACATGTGATACATTCGATTATGAGACTTCCTTGGAGGAGCTCACCAGTGATGGAAATCAAAGACAAGTAGTGGTTGCTGAAATGGATTTAGAAAACAGATTGCTTTTCAAATTTGTTCAGCATGTCTTAATACCAAGGAGAGGAGACTTTGTGAATTTAATATATCAGGATATCTATCTTCTGCATCTCTTGAGACATTGTGTAAAATTTAATCTGTGCATATTGTCTATGATCCAAATAGAAGACATGACATGGCCAAAATCAAAGACTAATACCCTATTCTTTTCCAAGTTGATCTCACTGATGATCAAAGTGAAATGGGTAGCTGAGTCTCAAGATGAGACAGTGGTAGTAAGGAATAAATTTTGTATCACAACTATTGTTTCCAATTACATGAAGATAAATTGGAACCCATGGATAGGAGAGTGGGTTAATGTTGACCACAAGGTATATGATAAATTCAATCATGTGAATCAACCTTCAAGACCTAAGGATGTGAGGGATCTAGGTCTTGGACCTAATGAAGAAGAAACTGAGTACAGTGATGAGACAGAAAAAGAAGAGACTTTTATGGATGATGGAAGAGATCCAGAAATGCCTCCAAGTCCTGCTGCTGAAATTGTATCTTCTAGAAAGGAAGCCTTAGTAGACGAAGAGATTCTTGCTAATGAGGAAGACCAACCTGCTCCTGAGCATAAAAAAGAAAAGAAGAATGAATCTGAAGCCTCTGATTCTATCTATTTATGTATGATTCCATTAATTGGAAGCTCAGTTGTGCCTAATGATGATGTTGTAGGAGAAATAGGAGAAGTTGTACCTAATCCAGATGACCCTCCAACTGTTGCAGAGAAAGAATTGATAGTAGAAGATTCTTCTCAGGAATAAAGACCAACTGAGAATTCCCTTGCTGTACAAGAGATTGCACCCATTGAGGGGGAGAATCAAACCAAGTTGGAAGTGTGTCAATGGATGTTGATATTGAGGATTGGGAAGAAGGCCTAGTTTTTTTGGTCTGGGGATTAGACTATCCAGATTCTGATAATGAGTCATTTCTAAGTAGACCAAAGATCATTTATGATGTTGAGTCTGAGTTTCTACCTGAAGAAGTTGTCAGAATGCATGACCTGTATATTTTGAACAAAATGCTTAAGGATAGTTTTGTGGAAGAGACAAGAAAGTTGGAAGCTTCACTGGTGTCATCAATCCAATCGATTATGAATGCCCCAGTAGCTAGCATAGCATCTGAAAGATCACCTGTTGTAATTGCTCCTGCTGATGTGATCACTAGGACTGACCTTGAATCCTTATAGGATAAGCTAATATAGTACTTTAGTGCTTATGTTACTAAGTTGAAGCACTGCTTTGTTGAAGATATGAGCAATTTGGAAAAATCTTCTGAACTCTCTCTCGGTTGTAATTTTTCTACCTTTTTGGACAAAATAGTGGAAGATGTTACAGACTACCAGACTCAAGTATCTAAACTGGAAGCTGATGTTGAAGATCTAATGAAATCTGTTATCTCTTTATACTCTTACATGAGCTCAAAATCCCAAGAAGACAAGGACTTAACCTACGTCAAAAGTGTTGTAAGCCGGATGGTTTCAGTGTTCGAAGGTTTTAAAACTTCCTTTAAAGTTCATGTTAAAACCCAAGATTTCCATGTCCAAAATCTTATCATTGGATTGAACAAAAACTTCAACGAAATAGTAACCTTCTCTATTGGTTCTATTTCCTCTAAATACTCAATAGATTTGAATCAGATTCAAGTAGTGATGAAGGAGGAGCTTGGTTCAGCTTCAACCAGTGGCTCTGTGGACTCATCCGACCTGAGTAAAGTTGTGCTTTCTACTCGAGATTCAGCTGGAGAAATAATTAAGATAGTCTAAGACTATATGAGAGAAGCTTCTTCCTCTCAAAAAGAAGTGAATGAAAAGGTGGACTCATGTTTCAAAAAGATTTACACCAAAAATTAACTCAACAATCACTTTAAACTTCTGTGGGAAAACCTAATGTTACCTGTTGTCAATCAAGCCTTCAGAGAGAAAGTCAGCAAACTAAGGTAATTAACTCCATCCTTGGACAAATTCATAGAGAACAAGGATGAATTCATATCTTTTATGGAGAGAGGAGGAGGAATAATTATGGATTTCATAAATCTTTTGCTACCTTTCCTGCATGTCGATGCTAGACCAGTGATTTTACCTCCAGTCATACCTACCTCTGCCTCTACTGCTTCTCCTGTTCAGATGACTCCAGCCCAAACCATTCGAAACCTTACACCTATGATCACTCAAAGAACTCCTCAGTACAGGCCAGGCAGAGTTTCTATGGCTCTGCCCTCTATGATCATTTCCGGAATTCCTAACCCTTCACCAGCATCCACACAGTCTGAATCCTCTTCTAACCCAAAGGGAAAATATCACATTAAGGATGTGGATTGAATATATGGCTAAGATGTTTGATAGGAATCCCATGTAGTTGGTTTTCTGTCTATGTACCTTTTTCCAACATCTAATACAATTGGATTTCTTTTCTTTCTCATTTTTTCCTCTTCTCTTTATTGTTTCCCACATTTTGATTATCACAAAGGAGGAGAAATATTATCAATGTATCAAAGAGGGAGCAATATTATCTAAGGAAGAACTACCATGCTTTTCCCCTCTAATATCATTGCATTTAAATCTACCTATAATACATTATGCACTATAATATAATGTTTTCTATGAGATAATTTCATTTAATTATATATCCTCTGATACAACTACTCATTTTTTTAAAACTATATTATCATAAGTTGTGATTATCAAAACGGGGGATATTGTTGACCTCACCTGTTTTGATAATCCCAATTATGCTTTCACATACTTTGATAATCCCATTTAATGTTTATCTATATTATAATTTTCTCAATATATAATACTCTTTTATCAAGATGATAATAATTTTAAAATAAACCTTGAAATATGTCAATAAATTTTTATCTTTGTTTATATATGTTTTGAAGTAATTCTAACCCAATCGGATATGTTTTGCATAAAAAAGAAGTGTTAGTCACCGATCTGCATATAGCTAATGATACAGAGCTACTGGTACTTAGAATACTGATAGAAAAAGTCACCGATAAGCTAAGGTCACCGATACGCAGAGCTACCGACATGTACAAGTCCATCGGTAAGCATATAACAAGTTTTTCGGTAGTATAGAATGGAGCTATCGATATGCATAAGTCTACCGATATGAATAATCACTAGAACTAAGTAAGCTCCTGATACCGACAGTCACCAATACATAGAGCTACCGACAGAACAGAGGTACCGATAGACTAAGACCTACCGATACATAGAGTAAGAGATACCGAAATATAGAGTAAGAGCTACCGATATCAAGAGCTACCGATATAAGTGCAAAGAGCAACCGATACAAGTTCAAAGAACTATAGGTCACTGCTACACAAATTCCACCATACACATCTACCAATAGAATGCTACTAATGATTGACCAATCGGTCAAACTCTATACTCTCAATACTATTGATTTATTAAGCTGATGGTTACATTTGATGTTTTTAATGCAGTTAATGTTATTTAATGATTTCTGTTGCCATGTCAGGGAACCGTACCTAGTACCCATGAAAAAAGTAATCATTCCTTTTTACCGGAGTTGAAATCTATAAAATAGAAGAAAAAGATCTAGCTTTAAGGCAGTTAGTGAACACAGAGATGGTATGAAAGTAGTGAACACGGTGTGTGCATACACCAATAATCAAGGATCTAAGAAGGCACACGAAGGGTGAAACACAAAAAAGAGCTCAAGAGCATTGAAACGTGGTGAATTCTCACAAAACTACATCCATACTCCAAGAACACTGGACATACATGAAGCCACTCATTTCTAGAGGAGAACACAAGATGAAACTTGAGTGAAGAACTACAAAAAACACTTCATGCACTCAGGCTGATAAGCTGAACCTGGAACCAAGGAAGAAAACGACACTCTGTTTTTCAGAAAAAAAACCAGAGGAGGACTCAGAAGCTTTTCTGACCAATCAAACGAGTCCAAAGATGCACTTCCAATCACTAAATATTTTCAAAACTCATTCATATTTACTTTAGTGATTCTTTCATTTACATTTTGAGCAGTGTGTGTACCCTGTTTATTTTACACACACACATTGTCTCCTGATCTAAGCTGGAGGATTCTTAAATCCTCAATCAAACTCTATAACTCCATGTATCCCACTGTGGATAGTGGTAGAGGTCGAGTAACACTTGGACAGCTGTGAGCTATTGTTTTTTTTCACATAGAACTGTGGTAGTGGTCTTTGTACCTGGACAGTGTGTTCACTGTTGTTTACCTCGATCCAGGGTGTGGATCAATTTATATAAATTGTTTGAGAGGAATAAGTCTGGGCTTGAGACTAAACCTATTGGTTACATCTTTTGTTCATTTCAGTTTAAGTCATAATTATACTATATATATTTCATATTCCGCTGCCAACTACTTTGAAATATAATTTGTTTTAAAGTTACTTTGATAGTTAAATTTGCAAGTGTTTATACATATTGTAAACCAGTAAATTAGCATTAAAAAAGTTAATTTAATCTTCCAATAAAATTAACTGAGACCTAATCAATCTTTGAGAAACTAATTGAACATTTACACTCTATATAAATTCACTACAGTTTAACATTGTTTTTAAATAGGGGAAATTTAAGAGAAATATTTTTAACAGAAATTTTTATTGGAACTCAATTCACACCCCTCTTGAGTTTCCACTCCGACCAACACATCTCAATAGACACAAGTATTCTATAGAATAGGTAAATTTGACTGAATCCTTATAAAATAATGTAAACTCCATGATATATTGATTTAAAAATAATAACTTATACAATCGGTGTTTCGTTCAATAAATAATCCATAGTTGAACACTTTACTAAATATAGTGAAACACATGTTTTTTTAATTTAATGATTGGTTTCAAAAAAAAACAATAAATAATAAATATCAAAAACAAATAAAACTAGTGTTTGTAAAATTTAATTTGGATTACAAAACCGATTTTATACTCAGCACTTCTCAAAAAATTGAATCAAATATAAATTGAGTTAATGTTTCTTATGAAAACCCAATTCCTACCAAAAAAAATTTTAGTGATGGCATACTATAAATGAAACTTATAAACTTCAATTCTTAATATAAAATAAAAATACAAAAACATGTTTTATAACTTAACTATGTAACAAAGTAGCATAACTATAAAGTAAATAAATCAATTCCCCTTATTTTAATAACATAACCACTTGTACTTTTGTTTAATAAGGCCAATAATGTAATCATAAACATTACCAACTTACTTCCCATTTAATATTACATAATAACTTGTCATTTTTTTCACAGAGTTCAAGAAAGCAACTATGTCACTAGCAATTTAGCACTAAATTAAAAACCTACATTGAAATATTTAAAATTATATGAAAAGGAATGGATATGATAATTTTTCCTGATTAATGAAATTTATATAATTCAAGAATGATGAAATGAATATATAATTTATCTAAGGATAATAGAATATTTAATAAGAATAAAAACATTTAAAATAACCCATAAATTGCTATAACACCATGTACCTGATCAGAATGACTCATAACATTTCACTTAAAATTCCATGGAAACCTATTTTATTATATTTTAATTGAATTTAAATAAAAACCAAAATTTTATAATTTGAATTTAATTAACACAATCAATCATTATTTTTTAAACCAATGGAGGTATGTATAACCACCTATAATAAATGACAAATCCAATGATCCACAATATTTTTCAACCATGGGATGTAAGAAAAGGAATTGTATAGCGATTATAAAACTGAAGAATCCAAGAAATTTGTGAAATTTCAAACCCTACTCAACCATTAAAATATAAGGATAGAAAATATAAAAAACCGAATAATACAATAGAAAATGTGAATGGGAACAACATACCATAACGATTTGAAAAAAAAAATGTAAAAAAATCAAAAATAAAATAATAATTAGGGGAAACAAGGGGAAGAAGAAAAATACCATGGAAATATAATAACTAGATCAAGGGAATGGGGGGAGGGGCTCATGTTGGATATGTCATGTACACTGTACAAATTGTGATAACAAATCATTCTTTGAGGATACCAACACATAGGGAACTATATAAACACACTGTTGAAACTATTGATATAGAATACCTATATTGAGGATTTTAATAAATCATTGGTATATCCCCACTAGTATAGGGAATAATTCTAGTAGTCGATGTTGTTATCCTATTTTTTCTTGAAACCTGTCAACTATGGCCAATGCATAGGCAACGTCGAGCCTAGTACATAACATGACATACATGACAGATCATATCATTACTGTGTAAGGTATACTACTCAATCTACGAAAAAATAGGTGGTTAACCGTGTTAATCCCACTTTTTATTTTGTTTTAAGGGGTCATTTTTTAATTTATAAATGTTTTAAAATGTGTCTAAATTATACTCATTTAAAAATGGAACTAATTAGGAAATTGTTTTGTAAACATGAATTAAAAATTTTTAAATGTGTTTTAAATGTAACAATATTAAATAATAAATTAAAAGTTTTTATATGTGTTTATATTTATAATAGTTTTACATGACATTAAAAATAAATATTTTTCATATAAAATTAATATATATGTATACACACAAACTCATATATAAATATATTGATGCATATATTTGTGTTTGTGTGTTTATTAATTTATAATAATTTATTTATATATATTAATATATATATATATATTTGTGTGTGTGAGTAAATTAATATATTAATATATAGATAAATATATAAAATTATATGTATTTATATATGCACATACAAATATATTAACTTATAAAACAGATATAATATATATATATCTATCAATTAATTTTAATACATATATATTAATTTATAAATATTATCGTATGACTGTTTCTTTTTATAGAAATAAAAATAAATGTTATATATAAAAATTTATAATCAAATATATTTATGTATTTATATATATATTAATTATTATTTATATATATTCATTTGTATAAATATATATTCATATATATTAGTCAATAATACCCAAATAATGGATGATTAAAATATAAATTAACAAACACGTTCATCGATATATATGGATGTATTTATAAATTTATATATATATACACATAAATTCATATAAATATACTTATAAATTTATATATATATATATATATATGTGTGTGTGTGTGTGTGTATTAACATATTAATTTAATTATAAATAAGTGTATATCGTGTTATTAATTATTATATATGATTATAATCGAACAAACCAAAAATTAAATATAAAATACTATAATTATAAACAGAAAAAAAAGGCTTAGGTGAGTGGTTCGGGAATTTCAAGATAACTTCCTCATCTTAGGTTTGATTCCTTGGGTTGAGTTTTATTTTGAAGGGTGGGGTGTCATTAGGGAATGGACAGAGAGGGATGAGGGTGAGAGTGGGACATTGATAGCAGGGAGGAAGTGGGAGAAAAAAAATTCAACAGGATGTGGGACATTGTTATCAGAATGTGGGGTTGTTTCTGTGGGCAAGATAAGTGGTATCATTAGTGTTATCATAGGAGTTAGAGATGAGTGTTTCATAGAGTGAGGGGGAGTCTAGAAGGGGACTGGAGGGGGATGGTTATGTCAACGCACTTTAGGTGGGGGGATGATGATGTTAGGTGGGATAGGGGTGGGGTGTCATGGGATGGGGTGGGGATGGTCAGGTGTAAAGGGAAGGTAGGGGAGGGGTGTGGGTTTGAAAAAAACGAAATGTTAATAATTAAAGAATACCATATTTTCATGCATTTATAAAGGAAAGTACAATACCATTGATTTACCAATGTTTATAAACGCGGGTAAAATAAATGGGATTTACTAACACCTCATTTCCCTATGTTTTTTAAAAACATTGGGAAATGATTTAGACCTATTTATAAACATGGCTAAAGATATTTTTTGTAGTGTTATCCTCTCTCACTTCTTTTGTGTTGTAGGATACATTTTATTAGAGAGATATATAACATATGACATTAACAATAATCCCCTATTAGAAAATTCCATAAAAAATATCTTCAACGCCTTATAAATTTATATACCATGACTTAGTCTAATAAGCCTCTTAGATCTATCATGATGGAACTTTATCCCCAAAATTCCAGACTCTTCACCTAATTTCTTCATTGTGAATCAATTATTTAACCATGTATTAACGAACTATAAAATAGGCATCCTGTTTTTCAGCAGTAATATAACAT
The DNA here is from genome assembly GCA_963277665.1 of Viscum album. Taxonomy (NCBI): domain Eukaryota; kingdom Viridiplantae; phylum Streptophyta; class Magnoliopsida; order Santalales; family Viscaceae; genus Viscum; species Viscum album. The sequence goes on along the minus strand of OY728157.1, from coordinate 676,771,992 downwards.
CAATATATAATACAAGGAAAATGATTGCAGTCCCACTAATCATTTTGTGGGAAAAAGGCTCGAAATAATTATTTTTTAAACCATATTGTCATATTGATTCACCAAGATGAATGTTCCTTGATCTGGATGCTTTCTTTAACCTATAAATGGATCTTTGCTGTAATGAGACATCCCTAAAGATGATATGGTCCTGAGTCTTAAGACTAGAATTCACTTTCCTTAATTATCAATGATCTTTTATCTATATATTTTTTGAGAATTAGGACAAACTCTGGCATAGTAAACCCAAACATATAAGTTGACATTTATACTCAGTATCTATTTTCCCATAAAAATTAATATAAAATATTATTTATTTCTTGAAAAATATTCACAATTTTTATCTGGACTTATTCCTTGTCCATATTCATCCTTAAAATATATGAAAATATTTTTTTTAACCTGGAATGATCATAAAAATCTCAGTCATGGACATAAAAATAAAAAACCATTTGTTTGGTGAAAAACAAGGAAACCTATGAAAATTTTACCATTATTTCAATATTCATTGAGAAGATGAAATAAATCATTCCCACGTACATATCAGACATGTTTTTCCCCAAATAAAAAAATTAAACTCATCCCATGAAGATAAAATAACATTTGATACACTCAGAGGATTACATTCATCACCAATAAAAGGAAGAAATAGAGCCTAGTTAAATCTATAGAAGGAACATCCTCGGTAAATCCCCCCTTCTCAGTTATTACAAGGAACATTACCCAATACAACATAGTGATATCTGGGTGTACCAATCATAAAAGATACATTAGGATCGACCAACATAATTTAGGCTCACCCAATGTATAAGCTATATTGGGAACACTTGTGAAGTATAATGTGGATCAGTCTATCGTATAAGTTGTATCAGAATCACCCATTTCACATATAATTATCGTGTACCATATAAAAAAACTAATGATTGCACCTTTTCATCATAAAATGTTTAAAAAAATCTTATAAACCCCTAGGAAAAAACTTATTTATATATCAAAATACAATTTTATTTTAAAAACCCATCATCAATATAGAAATAACCAGGAAAAGGGATAGAGATATTTTCTTCGATGAAAAAAATCAGTAAAAATATTATTCACGAAACAAAACTTTTCACTTTGAGTAACATCAAAGGATTTAATATAAGATCTAAAATTATTTAGAAAGATCACTTGAATTATATCTTGATGAAAATACCCTTTCCCATTTTGAAATCACTTATTTTTAAAAAACTATGAAATTTTAATGGAAAAAAATTCATTGAAAAGAACCTCATATAAATATTAAAGAAGATTCAGATAAAATATTATTCATGATAGTGGGAAAATGATCTCTCGACATATATTTAAAAAAATACTTTTTTACACATTTAGTAATTCAAAATGTAGCTCATTCATAAAATGATTACAACATTCCTTTTAAACCATTTAATAAAAAGTCAAAAATTCATAAAAATGACATTAAAATTTCATTTGAAAAATATTAATAAACATTATTTAATTTTTTTATATAATAATAATATAGATATGGAAGAAAAGGTTAGTTTTAAGGGAAAAATTATAAAAATATTTTAAACAAAATCCCTTACCATAAGTCAAACTCATTATATATGTTCTTTATCTTCAAGAGAAATAAAAGTCGGATAATTATTTACTTTCTTAAGAACATTTTTCATGTCTATTATTCCTTTAATATCACTTATTACCAGGATATATTAAATTGATTAATCATTTATGTTCACATCAGATGTTTATGAATATATTCATCTCATATGTCATAAATGACTTTTATAGGTAGAAAATGGAAAAGGAGGTCATTATTACATCATTTATATCATAATAAAAATGAAATAATTATAAATTTTATATATCCATATTAATTTTAAAACCAATCCTAAAATATTGATCTGAAAAATAATCTACATTTCAATCATTGAGACAGTAGGTCGTACGTACATATTAGTAATGTTTCCATTTATCAATCAATAATACAGAAAAGGACTTTAAAAATGCTAAAAATAGCCTCTATCAGTGCTAGATAAGTGCTGACTACTGGAGAGAGATTAAAATCCCTAGTATTTTATTAGCACTTTTAAAATCACTCATATATCATCCATTTATGAGTGCTTTTAGAAGTTATCATAAAGGGGCATATTGTAGTGTTCTCTAATAGCACACTCCAACACCAATGAAGTGTTCTGTAACAGCACACCAAAACACCACAAAATAAGAAAAATCAAGTACGAATACAGAATCCAAATGAAAAAAAAAATTACAATAAAAATACCACAAAAAACTATATTATAGAAATTTCAAACATTGGTTTATACAATTACAAAGTAAAAATTGTTACATGCATTCAAAAATAGCAGTTTTCCATTTTCTATTGATCCTAACCCCTTCTCATGAAAAAAACATATGTTTAAGAAAAAATTTAATGTTAGTATTATCAAAATAAATAAATTAATAGAAAGTGTTAATTTTAAACTAAACTTTGATACATATAGCGAACTCTATGAATCAGATTGAGTTGTGGTAGATTCTTGTACCTCACTCAATTTTCTATTCATATTAAAGAATAATCAATATAAAAATTAACTAAATAAGTATAATGTAAAAATGATAATAAAATTAATTAATAAATAGTAAGTAGAATGGTAGGAAATAAATCGAGGATTGTTTTCTCGGTTATAATGATGTGATGCACGTTTTAAACTAAAATGATTCTAATATATTTAAAAGACACACATGGAGTTATTCTAGTCACATTGTGCATCATATTGTGGTGAGGATAATTTTGACATGTCTCAAAAAACATATGGATCATTTTCCAAAAGTACCAATATAATGTGAATATGATTGCCTGGTTTTGAGCATGTCGATTGTTTTTTTAATATAATGTCATTTTAAACTGAAAACATTCACTTTGACTCATATCGGTTACATTGTGTATCAGTTTGAATTGATAATAATTATTAAATTTCACAAATGACTTATGAATTATTTCCCTAAATTATAAGGACAATCCGAGGGAATTGTATCAGTTTTCTGAAAGTGAAACTTTTTGAACTAAAATGTCGATTTTAAACTGATAATAGACACATTGAGACATACCAGACTCATCATGTATTGAATTGACCTATGTATTATTCCTACACATCGAAAATTAATTATGAATCATTTTTCAAAATAATCTAAACAATTCGAATTCATTTTCTTGGTTTTGAGTAGGTCAGTTGTCCTTTTTACTAAAATTTAAGGAAATTTTAAATAAAAAGACACACTTGGAGTCATATCTGTCACACAGTGTGTAGGATTGATGTGAGGATAATTATTACATTTCCCAAATATCTTATGTATTTTCTTTTAAAGTATTAAAATAACTCAAATGTTTTTTCCTGTTTTTGAGTACATCCCTTCTCTTCTATTCTAAAATTTTATTTCATACTGGAAACATGCACTTTGAATCATACTGATCAAATCATGTATCAGTTTGACATGAGACTAATTCATACATGTCACAAATGACTAATTAATTGATTTCCTAAATTATCATGAGAATATGAGTATAGTTTCTTGGTTTTTAGTGATTGACATTTTTTTAAATAATTTTTCAATTTTAAACTGATAATAAACACAATGAGTCATATCGGGAACATGTTGTATTAGATTGAGGAGACGATGATTATTACACGTCACAAATGACATATGGATCATTTAACTCAATTATCAAAACAATAATACTATGTTTTCTCAGTTTTGACTTGGTTAGTCATCATTTTTAATAAAATTAATGTCAATTTCAAATAAAGAAACACACTGGAAGTCATACTGATCACACTATGAATCAGATTGAGGTGTGGAATATTTATACATGCCCAAAATGACATATGGATCCTTTTAATAAAGTATCAAAACAATCTAAATGTGTTTTCTTAATTTTTATTACGTTACTTTTTTTTCAAAAATTTATTTTTTAACCAGAAACACACACAATGAATCATACTGATCACATCATGTATGAATTTGATGTGACATTGACCCCTAAACATAAAAAATAACTTAATAATTGATGTATTCAATTATCATTAAATTAAAATCATGTTTTATATATTTTTTATTTCGTGAAATTTTTTGAACAAAACTATATATTTTAAAATGATAACAGATACATTGAGTTGTGGTGGTCGTATTGTGCATCGATTTGAGGTTTGGATGATTCATATATGTCTCAAAGGACTTATGGATCATTTTCTTTATGTATCAAAACAATAGGAATATTATTTTATTAGTAATGAGTATGTTAGCTATTTTTTGTAAATTAATATCAATTTTAAACAAAAATATTCACATAGAGTCATACTGGTCACACTGTGGGTCGGATTGAGGTGTGGTTGATATCTACACATCCTAAAGTCTTAAAAAATCCTAACTTCCAATTTTTTCATGTTTCTATTTTATTTCTATGTTTAATTTACAACATTTCATGATGACCTGATGTTCTTAGCAAGAAAACCTTTCTCGTTGTTGAAATTCAGAAGAGTATAGGAACCTCATGTGCCCATTATATCAAGAGAAGTCACCACAATGGGAACATGAGCTTTTGATAATATTCTATATTTAATTAACAAGAATTATTTTTCAACTAATAACATCAAATAAAAATAAAATTTTGGAACTTAAACAAATAAAGAAAATGAAAATTTAAAATTTGGTAACATTAGCAGAAAGAATCATTTTATCTCTTTTTGGCTTGTCGTGAATAGCTAAAAGAAAAAATATGATTTCCAAAAAGATATGTGAAAAAATAATAATGAGATAAAAATGAAAAGGATATGAACTTAAAAATAGTATATAAAATGAAAAACAAAATTAATTAAGTAGTAGAAATTCACTTTTCTTGATGGTTGTATGCATTCTTGAAGAATTTCCTTGTCGTTTTTATCTCAGTTACATTCTTGAAGTCCAATAACTCATGAGCATGAGTAGCCTCGAACAAACCACCCCAACATGAAAAAAATAATCCAATTCTATAATAAAAAAATCATTATATGTGTAATACTAAAAATAAATATATTAAACATAAATATTAAATAGTACATTAATTCTATGGATAATGATTTTACTATTCAAACATTGTTGAAAGAAGAAATTGATTTCAGGTAGTGAAAATTGATCATATTAGATAATGAGACAATTAAGTACTGACTTAAAATGGGTGGGTTGATATGTTTTTATTATGATAAGATAAAATTGATAGATATTTTTTACTAATTAGAATGTGGAGATTGTTAATAATTAAAATAATAAAGAAACACCATAGGAAATTAATGATGAATTAAGTAGAATATGGGAGAGAATAAGAGCTTAGGTAGAGTAATAATAATACATTTACAATGAGGAAAATGAAGAGGGATTTGAAAATACAATAAATACATGCAATGATGAATTCAATAAATAAAATATCATTGGTGATCAGATTATTTCAGTGAAAACTCAAAAGAGTAAGAATCAACAAAAAACCTCATTTTTTCTAAGTAGAGCCTAAATAATTTAGAGAGGCAAGAAAAGTATGATAATTGGATCAAATATATTCTTGAAGAGATTGATCCGGATAATAACAATGTGATATGGGAAATTGTTCCACGGCTAGAGGATATAAATGTTATAGAACCAAGTGTATGTTAAGTAATAAACTCATTGACTTTGGAAAAGTGAATAAAAAAATAATGGATAGTGTGAAAGGGGAACTCTTAGATCAAAGGAATTTATATTTATGATAAATTTACTCTCTCTTATCCAGGTTGGAAACTAATTTAATTCTTTTGATTAGTTCATTGAAAATTTAGTTGAAAGTACTGTAAATGGATGTCAAATATATCTTCCTAAATTGAGTTCTTAAGGGGGAGTATACAATTAGAAACCTTATGGGTTTATTATGGATGAAAATGAGAGAAATTTGTGATAGTTAAATAATTTTATAAGATATTGAAACAAATTAGTATTTTGTTTTTTAAGGATTGATCAATACCAATGAATGCTCAGTTATTAGAGAGGTTGAGTTGATCACAACCTCTACATCAAGAAGGATATTCATTAAAGGATGTTGGTACTCATATATATCAATGACATTATATTTGAGATTGTAAAAATCACGATGCAATTTTTTGTGGATTATATGAGGTATGATATCGAGATATCTATGATTGGTGAAACATTTTCCGTGGCCTATATAAAAATCAAGGAAATCATAGCACATTATTTTCTCAATCAAAATATGAAAAATTGGTTCCCAAGTAATTCTCAATGGAATATTCCAAACCAATGACAACACAAACTACTATATGGAAGAATTTTCAAAAAGATGACGATTTCAAAGAGGTATTTGTCATTAAATATTATTATTTAGAGCCTATTATACCTCTCAAAAAAATGAATAATAAAACAGGTGCATGCATAATAATATTATGGAATAAAGAGATGATTCATTCATGACACATACATATACATGAATAATAAAACTATTGCATGCATGTTATTTCATGAGTTAAGACGATAGCCATATCATAAATTACAAATGACATTCGTGATTTTATAATCACTTTGCACACATAAAAAGATAGTTTTAATAATTTAAAACATACAATATATAATAAACATAAAATTATTATAACTTTTCTTTTTTAAAATATAAACCTATATTTTATGAAAATCAAATCCACTTTACAATAACAAAAACGACATTCTAATTTTTTATATATTATATTTTAGAAATAAAAATACTTGAATGAATATAAAACCTGATTTTAAAATTTGAATAAATTGAAATTAATCTCCTATACAGATATCTATGTAAAATACATTTATCGACATGATATTTTAATTGATGTTGAAAAATATAATTCATTACATAATGAAAAAAAATAACCTGAAAAAATGTAATCTAAATAAGTAACTAATCAAAGATAATTATTATAATTCAAATGATATAAAAAATTTATAAGAAAAAATATTAGAATACAAATTTGACATATGAAAATGAATTCCTTTTCGAAAAATATATCTTGTTAAAATAAATAAAGAACTAATATATTTTAGAGATTATAATGGAAAAAAATAACATCTGGAAAAATAAATCCTTAGAATAAAAATATATTTCCTTAATATTAAAATCTAAACATAAAAATAATATGGATAATCTCCCTTAATCGATTGTAGAATATTTCTTCTTCTTCTAGGAGAAAAAAATCACTCACACTCACTGATATTTTTAAGCAGTATACCAATAAAATAAAATCAGGACATGTAGCAGTTAAAAGAATGAGGATGGCTAATCAAAATTGTTGAGAAAGACTCCAATTTATATCCTACTGACAAAAAATGGATTATATTTTATTCATTCATTCAACGTGCATCTTGCTGAGAAAGCAGTTATTGGGCCCACTAATATACATTTTTATTTTTCATTGACATTGACAGAATAGAAAAAAGAATAAAATGATATAGATATCAAACTGGATATAGATATCGATTGCAAGTGTCAATATTTTCTACTTTTTTTAACATAAATAGTAGAGGATTCTTTAAGAAGCTAAGACATCATTCAAAAGAAACAACAATGAATTATGGGTCCTTTTATTAAATGATAGTGAAACTTGACTTATTGGGACACATGGATGTTGGATGATAAGGTTTAGTGGATAACTGAGGGAAATTGGAGATATCTAAAAACCAAGATTTTATTTGAGACTTGGTTTCATTCAACCCTTGAATCGCTCAAGCCTTGGATTCGAGCCTTGGAATAGTTGGAGCCTTGATTCTAGCCTAGATTTGAGATTGGATTCAAAAAAATGAGTGATATTAGCATGTAACTTCAATGGGTAGTTTCAGATATAACAAACTAGATCGCAATGTTTAGGGTTCTTAAAATAGATCATGAAATTTTTATGAGTTCTTCCAAAAAAGCAATGATAAAGATACATTTTACGAGTGATAAGTTATTCAATACTTATAAAAGGAATCTTTATCGGTTCTTTTTTAGAACTAATAAATACTTATAATACTTTTTAAAAAATAATATTTTTTAAAAAAGTATAATTATTATATATAATAATAAAAATAATAATAATAATAATAATAATTTATATAAAATAATAATTTTTTAATTCATTGAATTTATAATTATTTATTTATAATTATATAAATAATTTTTAAAAATAATATTTATATCATTATATATATTTATATAATTAGATATATCTGGTAAATATATTTATTAATTAAATAAATTTATTATATTTTATAATTATTTATTTATAATTATATAAATAATTTTCAATGAAATATTATTTATTTATTTATAGTTATAAATGTATAAAAATAGTAAATATACATTTTTAAATATATTTATTTATAAATATTTATTTATAAATTTATTTTTAACATTATTAATGAATATATAATCCTAAGTGCATGCATGTTAAAAATGAATAAAATCGATTAATTAAAAATTATTACAATATCGAAAATTTAGATAAGTTTGATTAATATAAATAATTAAAATAGGATATATATTGAAATAAATATGAATACATATTGAAAAATATTAAAACATAATAAAAATATATATATATAAAATAAATTATATAAGTTAATTAAATTCAAAAAAAAATATTGTCTGTGTGCGTATATATATATATATATATATTAATTATTACATATATGTGAAATTAATATAATATGTTTGATCTATGTTAAATTTAAAAAACAAATGATATTAAATTATGTCCATTACTTGATGAAATTAGTATGTATTTTTAAATCATATAAATTTATAATTATAAACCATTATTCACAAAATATATTACTATTTAATTTAAAATCATAAATAATATATTTTATTATTTATATCATATTTATATACATTCATATATATCTATATATTTAACATATTCATTTTATTATCTTTATAATTAATTATTTAATTAATAAAATGTTTCAAATTTTTCTCAATTTATTTTTTATATTTAATTTTTTAATTTTTATTTTACACATATATATATATTTAATATATATTATTTATAATTTATATAAATTATTATCAATTTATTTATTTTTATCAATAATCATTTAATTAATATAATTTTTAATATTATTTTTATAAAAGAAATATTTTTTGTTTATTTTATTATTTTATTTTATTCATACTTTTATCGTCACTAAAAAAGTGCTTATAAATGATTCATTTATAAGTGATAAAAATAAAGCACTCATTAAGGGTGTCCTTTTTTAAAGCTACACATTAAGCGCTGATAGAGGACACCATTCATCAGTGCTAAAAAAAAGTATAGATAAACATTTCCATTTATCAGCGCTAAAAAAATACACTAATAAAGGGTGTCTTTTATTAACACTAGAAAAAAAGTGTCAGTAAAAGTTACTAATGGTAGAGATTTTAGTCTTTTTACCCTATTCAATTAAATTCTTATTCTTCTAAGAGTGTATCATAATGGAAAAACCTTGGGTTGATCACAAGGGGGTCGCTTACAACACATAGTCTTTCAATTGTCTCTATTATTATCTATCTAATATAAAACTACCTTATATAATATATATGGTGGGGATGAAATTTTTAAATGATAAATATATTAATATATTTAAATAAAAAACCCTAAGAAAATGGAGAAATGACATAAAGATGTTACTGGACAAAAATCATTGCTCTCAGGGTCTCATGGTGTTGTTATAATTATTATTCAAAATATTTGCTCATTATTTTACTCAATTTAGAGATCCAATCCATTCACTCTACACCCAATTATTTGAATGGTATTACCCTACACCGATAACTCTGCATGTAGGAGTAATATTTTCCGCATCAACACATAAACCAAACTCCACTGTTTGAATGACTTAGATGTCAACGGGAAGGAAAATGAGGGAATGAGAAGGAACAAAATAATAGTAGGGAAAGTGGGGTGACCACTCACCAAAATCATTTTAACCACTACAGATTACTTTGAATAAAATATAACAAATCATTAATGTTCAATAAAAAAAATCCACCACTTCCCCCTTTGAACAACGGTGAGGATTACTTTTCCACAAACATGGAGTTGAAAGCACGGTGGGAGAACCACCAAATGAGAAAAAAATAAAAATGGAAGAAGAAGATAAATGTATAAGAGTGCTAAAAAAAATTATATATGAAATATAAATATAAATTATAATAACAAAACTCGGCCTTAACCCCTAAAAATGTATATATCATGAAATGTGAGAAGGGACACGTATTTATAGGCAGAACGGATGTAGAATTCACACTGAAAACATTTATTCCGGAAGTTTCTGCATGGATTTTCCATTAAATGGCCGAATTGGTAATAGGAGTCTTCATCAATGGTTTTTTATAATATCTATTCAGTTCACCATCAAAATTTCAGCATGATTTCCCCCAGAATAAAGAGTTATTGATTTAATACTATGGTTAACATTTTTGGGCCGTGATTTCCCAAATTCATTCTCCAGATTATAACATCCAATTTCCATCTTAATGACATAAAACTTACATAAAATTAGTTTTTGGAACACATATATGTATCCATTTTCATATCCATTTAGAATTGCATAAATTATAGATGTGTCTCCGGAGTTATTATTCTATTACGGGGTTGGGGTCCACATTGTCCTCCAGAACAAGTCTACAAATTATTTGATTTTTCCCCCATTTGTCCGAATCAGCTATTTCTATAGAAGAAAACGATTTAGAAAATCTATCAAGGAATCTGACAATTAATCACAAATTTTTTAATAATATTTTAAAAAATGACCAAATTACCAGGGTGATTAAAATATGTTAAAATTCAAGAATTATGACATTTTTTAATTTATGCTCAAAATACTTCGAAAACCGTAAAATGTGACACTTTATGATAAAATAATATAATGGTGGGTTTAAAAACATTGAATTACATAAAAAAAATATATTAAAATATTGTCTTTATAAATCCCCCACACTTAACCATTTAACTCTCATGCAGTCATCATATATTCAAATTAAAATCCACAAAAGAATAAAAAATGAGAAAACATCAAGGATCATTTCCAAAATAGAATTAAAACATGTCTCATTTATGAAAATAAATTACTATTTATTTTCATTCCACACATTTAACATTTTTCAACATCATTAATCCATCAATGTTCCAATCACTACCGACCTCACATTGAATATTATGTCACCCTTCACTAAAGATAAATTGATTCTGGAGTTATGACCTTACTTGGAATGTGCATGTATCACTATATGCTTTTGAGAATTATAATTTCCCCACAATGTGAAACATGAAATTTAATTTTATCATGAGAAAGTATCCTGGTGAGTTCTATGGATTTGGGTTGGTGGGAAAAATGATTGGAAACTTTAAAGTTTATAAAGAGGTGGTTTGACTCTTAAGTACAATGCACGAATAATCAAGTTAAAATATAAGATGAACCTCACTCAAATACCCTTGATAATGTGAATCACAACACCACCCCCTTTATCTTACATTGGACATGATCTAATCATTGATTACAAAGAATGATTTTATCCATGTTCTCCCCTTTTTTTCCTTTTTTAATCTCCAAAAAAGCTCCACTTTTTTATTTTTTTTTCTTAGATAATGAGATGAAAATTGAATACAAAGAGTTAATTACAATCATAAACTTTATTTTTGATAGGTATATGACTCACAAAAGAATTTTTAATGAGGAATTCATGATCATCTCCATTTATTTCCATTTTTAAAGGATAATAGATTGAAACAAATAAAGCATAATGAAATAGTGACTTAAGTCCAATTATATCAATCTATACTTCCCAAAATGTATGAAAAGAAATAACATCTCCCAAAAATGAAACACATCCCAAAACACTCACATTAAATTACCATCACCCACACACAAATTTTAAATATCCATGTAAAAATACTAAGATCTTGGGTAGGTAAGGAAAAATAGGCTTTTAATGTGGCTTAAACATATAAGGAAATTCATAGAATCTATGTGATAATTAAAGATATATGATAAGGTGGGTCTCAAGATAAAATGTGGCTAGCCAAAATGGTTCCTCAATCAAGATAAAACATTCCATGAAATCTGAATCAATGACGAAGAAAATCATAAGTTAAATTTCTCGCAAGAAATCCATGTTTCCCTCAAGAATGTGTGGGTGTTATGATGAATATATAAAAGTGGTTAGGAATACCTAATAGGATGGGTGAAATATTTTGAGTTACTATTTCATGGGAATGTATTTATAAAATCATTCAAACTCATAAAAATTATTGAAAATCAAGTTCAATGAAATATTATTCACATTAAAAATTATTTAAAATCAATATTTTTTTAAAAAATCATATCAATTCCATCAAACTAAACTCAAGTGTGAAAAGTGATAAGAATATTCATTAAATCTCAAGGTTCCTAAAAATATTAAAAATACAAGTCACGCAAGAAAAACTAGTCAGGTTGAAACTACCCCAATCTTAAATTTCAATATCATTCATTTCAACTCAACAAAATATAAATAAGGGCATAAAATCTAAATAGAAGGAAATATATAACCCAACATTTAATTTTTAATGAGAGATTTGAGTCATTCTCCTAACTACTATCATATTGAAAATAAGTGAATAAAATTAAAATACATGTTAAATGAAAATAAAATCAAATACAGAGGGGAAATAAATGGGATAAATCTTGGTTTGACCCCCCAAGTGGGTGTTAGGTTTTTACCTCCCCTTGTAAGGAAGTTGTAATGGGTTGACCATAATCTGAATGTGGGCGGGTTATCTTTCTCATAAATAACCACATATGAATTTTCCAAATATCCTTGAAAGGAATAAAAAAAATGAGGACCCCCATATAAAATAAAAATAGTCCCAACCCCTATAATTGAGGAAAATGAAAATTTTAGATCAAGAGGGGGAGGGGAAAAAATAAAGGGGGGCTCCATGTTTTTTTATTACAGAGGGGTGGTTGTAACACCCCAAGATTTCATAGTGTGTTATTTCTTCAAAATAATTCAATAACTTGCACTACACGCAACACCGAGTTCAATCACACCATGACTTACAAAAAAAGCCATTAAAAGAGGTCATGAATACAATTAACTACATTTTTAACTTTATATAATCCTTATAATTTTAGAATCCATATTATGAGTTTCTTAGTCATAATGCAAGAACAGATTCATTTTCAGTATTGCACTTTTATCAACTTTTAATAGTGAAACCTTTTTAAATACAATATTTTAAACTTTTTGAATAAATGGGGACATCAAAAAATTTAAAATGAAACATCCCAAGCTTACACGGTACGCTTTCCTTTGAATAAAATAGTAGCGTGTGTTGTACGCAACTTCGAGTTTCAACACCCACCACAACCAATCAAACTAGCCGTTATGAATAGTAATACCTAATTTTTGAAATTATATATATTTTATATTTCAAAATGGACTTCATTTTTGGACTCGGAATATCGAATTTATCCTAAGGTGAAATTTTGGTACTTTTCGGATAACTTTAATATTTTGATGAATAGTGAAAATTACTAAATTTTAATTAAAAACAACTTTTTTAATCAAAATAATTAATAGTGATAATTTATGAATTTGAGTGGTTTTAAATTATATTTAGAATATATTTTTACAATTTAATATAATGTTGGTCATTGTACATAATTTTACAATTAAACCGAACATAAACAAGTGTCAATCTTTTGATAGTTATTATCTCTTAAAAACACGCTTTTTGTTTTGACAGCGGGAATTAATTTTAAATTAATTTCTTCCACTTATGTGTTTCGAATTTAGGAAAATGGATTCCATATTTGGAATCAGGATGTTCAAATTGTGTAAATAGGTAACTTTTATTTTTAGACATTTTGAATAATTACTGCAGTAAATTTTTTATTTAACATGGTTAAGGGTAAATCCGGTAAATAAGGGTTAAAAAATAATATTATAATAATACTAAATTACCATGAAACGTGTCTTAACCCTATTGGTTGATACATGGTCGACCATGGGAATCTTTGGGTCGATTTTGGGACCCCATGGATCCACTTGTAAGTGATAATGACACTTTATTTTAATTAAGTTAAAATGAATACAAAAATGACACAAGCATATATCGTTTAGCAAAACAATTGTTAAATAGGGTTATGTATGTTGGATATTAGATTATAAATATTAATTAGAAATATAAAAAGCTTTCCTACATAATGATATTTTATTTATAATTTTTAGACATTAAATAATTTATTTTATTTATGACACAATGATGATGCAGTAATTACTATAATAGTGAAAAATTAAAATAATTGATATTATAAATACACAAATAAATATAATATGAAACTTTTAATGAATTAAAATAATTTTCTAGGATAATATGATATATTAGTATTGATTTAATTGACTTTGTTCGAAGTAATCAGTCTGTTATGAGTATCACAAAAATCAACTATTGAATAGTGTCAAAATTGACATAAAAGAGTTCTTAAAACAAATATTATATTATTAATTGATATTAAATTCCTAAAAATCTACGGTTCGGCCAAGAGACTTATATCATGATATTTGCATCATTAATGGACCACTTGGGGGTCTCTTGGATGTATATAGTAAGTTTATTAACCATATTATATAAAAATACAAAGAGACATTGTAAAAGTGAAACTAATTAACTAAGAGTTAATACTTAAAGATAATGTTAATATAAGTACCCAAACCGGTCTAAATTCTTTTGGTTGAGTGGTTTAATACCTATACCCACCGTAAACTTTGAATAATCAACTTTGGAGCCATTAGAAACCGAATATGAATTTATTATAAATTAATATTTCTAGCTTTTCCAAAGGTGCCCCTCACCCCTCTTATAAAAGGGCACTCCTCCTTCTCATTTCTTAACACCTTCAAAGCCCTTTGGTTCGGCCAAACCCTGCCCAAATACTATCTCAACTTCCCTAACTACAACCTATAGGCCTTATTTTGATCAGAAAGCCAACCTATGGAGCCCTTTTGATCAAATCAAAAGGAAGAACCCGAAGAAGAGGTTATGTTTTCACCACCACTTTTCAAGTTCCTTTCTTCTTCCACTTCTTCTTTATTTGTTCTTACCATTCTAAAATAATAACTCCAGTATCTTCCATATACTGTGATGTTATTATAAATATGTTACAACCATATTCAGTATTCTATACACCCTTTGAATAACATGTCACCATACGTGCGTACGTACGGCTTACCGTCTCCACGTCGTGGTGTAATTGTTATTCAATATATTATTATTTGGATGGGTATAATAATGATGTGTAACTCATGTAAATAATAAATATAACATGTTAATGATTCTTTATATATGATATACCATCCATTTATAAATTATTTTAATATCAAAAGAATGATATTGTCGCTCGTGC
The DNA here is from genome assembly GCA_963277665.1 of Viscum album. Classification (NCBI taxonomy): domain Eukaryota; kingdom Viridiplantae; phylum Streptophyta; class Magnoliopsida; order Santalales; family Viscaceae; genus Viscum; species Viscum album. The sequence goes on along the minus strand of OY728157.1, from coordinate 676,756,491 downwards.
GTACGTACGGACTACCGTCTCCACGAACGCGATGAGATTCATTCTCCATCGTATCCATTCAAGTATAATTATCATTTGATGATTTAAAAATTATGTTTAAGGAATTTATATCATTCTGGATATAAATAAGATACAACAAACATGGCTTATGTAACAAAACATATAAAATAAAATGATTAAGTTAACACCCGAAACGACGATAATTCTAAGATATTATTATCAAATCAATGTTAAAAGATCATATATGATATCATATTAATATATATGATTCTTGTATAATTTAATAACAATTATTTCACCATTATACAGGATGTTAACCTACCCCAACCAAGGAAAAGTACAAGGTAAGGGTTATTTCACAATCTCTTCATTATCCGAGGTTGTTTATACGTAATAATCTACTGGGATTTCTTTATCATCCACATCTATGTTTCTTCGAAATGTATTTCAAAACATATTTATTATTTACAAGAATATGGGTTAAAGTCATTTATACCCTTGTTTGACTTTTTATAAGAGGTTTATAAAGGAATCTTTCCGTCGTTTTCAAAACAAGGTCCTTTTTAACCTTTTCGACAGAATTAAGGTAAGAATGTTTTTTTAACTTATACGGTGGGTGCGGCTATTTTCCGCCGTTATAAAATCTTCAAAGCTTCACTTACAAGCTTATAAGAATATTTTCAAAGAAAATGTTTTATTTTATATTGATCATAAATGATTTCAAAATAAAAGGAGATATTTCTTTAAAAAGAATTTTGATTTCATCTATGTCAACATCCTTTGATGGATTTTAAGATTATTTGAAGTTGATTTATTATGATACAAAACTTCTATATTGTATTGAAGGTTTTGTGATATGTTTGACTGTGGATGTGTTATTTTTATACCATTCATAGTTTATGGTGAAAGTATTGACATTTCGTATGCTATTTTTAATACGAATGTTTATGTTATGTTTAAACCTTTTCATATGGGAATGCATTGGACTTAATATGTGACGGGTGGAGCCCGCTATAGCTCCTCGATGCATCAGTAGGTCTCATGAGACAAACTAGTGTCTTGGCACAAGGCCTTGACAAAATCTTATTTGTAGTCTTGGCACGAGGCCTTGGCTATGTGGTTATGATAGTCTGGCATTATTCATTCCATCATTATGAAAGTGGTTATTGATTTTGCATGTGATTATTCGATTAGTAGAATAACCATGTGAATAAGTAAATGACATTATCTCATTTTATTTATGCCATACTATGTTAAAAGTTCAAGTTTAAAAGGCTTTTTTTTAGTTATACATTGCCTTAAATGTTTATTCTTATTTATGAAAGTTTTCGCTATATTGTTATCCTTACTGGGAATTTGAGCTCACCCCTTTTCTATGTTTTATTTTTCCCGGGAAGTGAAGAAGTAAATTATGAATGACCTGCAGGGATATTATGTGGGGATATGAGTGTGGATTATGGAGACAATATGTTGTTGTAGTAGTTTTTCATTTTATGATGTAATGTAAGACTTATGAATATATCTAGTGTTTCCAAGACTACTAAACCAATCGGTCTTTCGAGATTTGATCTTTCTTGTGATCATACCAATGTTATGTAATAATGCACCGACTCCGGGTAACTGGGGTCGGGGCGTTACAGTTGGTATTAGAGGAAGTTTAATACAAACCTTGGAAGCTAGATTTAGATAAACTCTGATTAGAGCACATAGACCTAAGATGAACTTTGAGGATTAGTATAGAAGAACTTCCTAGAATTTTGGTATTGTAGAGATTTTGTGAGTTTTCCGAGCAATACATCCATGTCTAGATACAAGAATGTAGAGGCGGCTCTGGCACAGATGTACCTAGAGGTAAAACCCGAAAACACCGCTTTGAGCTAGACTCGAACGGGAACTGGTGCACGACAACGGGCCTTGCTGCACTCTTGGTTACGACACTCCCGGGGGATATGCTTAGGATAATTCTCATTTTCTTTACAAACCATTATGAAGGGTTTATGAGTATATACATCCTCAAAGGAGACATTTTTATGATTATGGATTATATCCATAAATAGTTCAATTTATGTTAAGTGTTTTATAAGTATGGGATTATGTTTTTTGATTCATAAACTGACCTAGTTTATGCCATTGTTTAGAAATGGCGCCCAGTAGAAGGAATGAGAACTCCAGAAATACACATGATTCAAAGAGAAGGAAGGATCATATCTTTCATGGTCTTAAGCTAGAATTTATAAGAGAAATAGTCTCCCAAGTATTATCATCATATGAATAAATAATATCATGTGTTGATAAGATAAGGAGTTTACTGAGTCCTATGGCTTTGAAGGGAAGCAAGAGAAGAAAAGGATGGAAGAGAGAAAGATGGATAAAGGGAAGAGGGAAAAGAATAATTTTCCCATATGTGGTAACTGTGGAAAGAAACACCCTGAAACTTGCCTGAAAGGAATGGGAGTTTGTTATAAGTGTGGAAGAAAAGGGCACAAAGTACGTGACTGCAAGGGTAAGAAAATGGTTTCAAATGTACAATGCTTCATTTGCAAGGAGTTTGGACACTACGCGAACCTATGTCCCAGTCATCAGACTATGCCGCAAATGATGTTATTGGATAATAATCAAGTTATGAGACTACCACAGATGAAGTGGAATGATTAGAGTTCTTATGTTGATTATGTCAATTGAGTGTTGTATCAACAATGTACTTGTTATAATAATTATGGAGCATATAAGGATTGTACTGCAGTACTATTTCATTAAGGACTTGAGATTGTGTGGAACAAAGAAAAGTGACTCAATAGTAGGATAAATTTTTGGAAAATATATGGTTGAGAGAATGATAAACCATAATATAGTTCTGATACTGATGTAGTGATTTTGGAATAATACATGATTGTTTTGGATAAATTATATTGGATATTCTTGACTACCTTAGAACTGATTAATGATTTGTATATTCATCATTGTTGGGGTTTAAAACATTTTTTGATTAATGAAGTATATCCAGCATTCTATATGGAATAAGGGAGCATGAATGTAATCAATAAGGAATATGGTAATTCAGGATGTTTCAGTGTATTAAAAGAATACATGATGAAGGTATTCATATGCTATTACGGGGTAAAAAGGATCTACATTATGCTTAACTTCCTTATAAATGTTGGACAGTGAGTTTGGACAGAAGTATTTTGGATAGTTCTAGTTTGGATTATTTTGGATTTCCATAAAAGGACAACCCGGAGGTCGGGCGGCAACCTGTCACGTCCGGCAAGGCTGCGAGACTTGATCCCGCAACCGAAGGGCGACAAGGGTGTATCACCTACCACTGGCCCACGAGATGTCCTGGATTAAATAATGTAGTTTTTTTTAAAAGATCTGGTAGATGAATTATAAATTCATTTATTTTGGAACCTTGTACGAATAGTATAAATAGAAAAAAAAATTACGTTCTATTATCTTTTAGAGTGAAAGATGATTTTGTGGTAGAAATTTATTAATTTATAAAACTCTAATTATAATGTAAGTATATCTCCTTATGATCTTAGCCAATCTCATAAATAAATTCCTCAACATTAATAAAAGGAACTTAGAACAAAAATTTTGTCCTAGATGGTACCTTAAATCATCACTAATTTATGGCTTTGGGATTGTTGGCCTTTTCATATCCATGTTCTCTACCACTATCCATCAGATAATTGATGGTTAGATTTCTATTCCATATCCATATTTTCCTACATGGAACCCTAGTATGTGTTATTTTTGGTAATCGTCATACTTTCCACTCTTTATTTTAAATAGAGGCCTCATTAATTCATTTTTCAATGTGGGATTTCAACTAAGATATTTTGAAACGTCAAAAATGTGTTATCCCAATACACTATATTTTGTTGAACCGATGGTACTTCAAATCATCATAGATTGATGAGTTTAAGGACCTCAATTTTATACTTGTTTGTGATTGACGACCTCAATCACTAACTATAAATATTTACGTTTTTCCTCCAATTATATATCTCTAATTGCCACCAATGTTCTCCTAATCAAGATCATAATTTGGTGGTGACCCTTTCATTTCTCTTTTCCTCATATTAAGACTAAATTTTAGTAACCCAATTTCCGATGTGGGTTTTCCCACAAATATATTTTCTATTTTCAACCTTTTATTTTTGAAGAACAATTTCAAATTGCGAGGACGCAATTTATTGAAGGAGGGGAGAATGTAACACCCCAAGATTTCATAGTGTGTTATTTCTTCAAAATAATTCAATAACTTTCACTAAACGCAACACCGAGTTCAATCACACCATGACTTACAAAAAAAGCCATTAAAAGAGGTCATGAATAGCATTAACTACATTTTTAACTTTATATAATCCTTATAATTTTAGAATCCATATTATGAGTTTCTTAGTCATAATGCAAGAACAGATTCATTTTCAGTATTGCACTTTTATCAACTTTTAATAGTGAAACCTTTTTAAATACAATATTTTAAACTTTTTGACTAAATGGGGACATCAAAAAATTTAAAATGAAACATCCCAAGCTTACACGGTACGCTTTCCTTTGAATAAAACAGTAGCGTGTGTTGTACGCAACTTCGAGTTTTAACACACACCACAACCGATCAAACTAGCCGTTATGAATAGTAATACCTAATTTTTGAAATTATATATATTTTATATTTCAAAATGGACTTCATTTTTGGATTCTGAATATCGAATTTAGCCTAGGGTGAAATTTTGGTACTTTTCGGATAACTTTAATATTTTGATGAATAGTGAAAATTACTAAATTTTAATTAAAAACAACTTTTTTAATCAAAATAATTAATAGTGATAAATTATGAATTTGAGTGGTTTTAAAGTATATTTAGAATATATTTTTACAATTTAATATAATGTTGGTCATTGTACATAATTTTACAATTAAACCGAACATAAACAAGTGTCAATCTTTTGATAGTTATTATCTCTTAAAAACACGCTTTTTGTTTTGACAGCAGGAATTAATTTTAAATTAATTTCTGCCACTTATATTTTCTGAATTTAGGAAAATGGATTCCATATTTGGAATCAGGATGTTCAAATTGTGTAAATAGGTAACTTTTATTTTTAGACATTTTGAATAATTACTGTGGTAAATATTTTATTTACCATGGTTAAGGGTAAATCCTGTAAATAAGGGTTAAAAAATAATATTATAATAATACTAAATTACCCTAAAATGTGTCTTAACCCTATTGTTTGATACATGGTCGACCATGGGAATCTTTGGGTCGATTTTTGGACCCCATGGATCCACTTGTAAGTGATAATTACACTTTATTTTAATTAAGTTAAAATGAATACAAAAATGACACAAGCATATATCTTTTAGAAAAACAATTGTTAAATAGGGTTATGTATGTTTGATATTAGATTATAAAAATTCATTAGAAAGATAAAAATATTTCCTACATAATGATATTTTATTTATAATTTTTAGACATTAAATAATTTATTTTATTTATGACACAATGATGATGCAGTAATTACTATAATAGTGAAAAATTAAAATAATTGATATTATAAATACCCAAATAAATATAATATGAAACGTTTAATGAATTAAACTAATTTTATAGGATAATAAGATATATTAGGAGTGATTTAATTGACTTTGTTTGAAGTAATAAATCTGTTATGAGTTTCACAAAAATAAACTATTGAATAGTGTCAAAATTGACATAAAAGAGTTCTTAAAACAAATATTATATTATTAATTGATATTAAATTCCTAAAAATCTACGGTTCGGCAAAGAGACTTATATCATGATAGGTTCATCATTAATGGACCACTTGGGGGTCTCTTGGATGTATATAGTAAGTTTATTAACCATATTATATAAAAATACAAAGAGACATTGTAAAAGTGAAACTAATTAACTAAGAGTTAATACTTAAAGATAAGGTTAATATAAGTACCCAAACCTGTCTAAATTATATTTGTTGAGTGGTTTGTGACCTATACCCACCTTAACCTTTGAATAATCAACTTTGGAGCCATCAGAACCCGAATATTAATTTATTATAAATTAATATTTCTAGCTTTTCCAAAGGTGCCCCTCACCCCTCTTATAAGAGGGAACTCCTCCTTCTCATTTCTTAACACCTTCAAAGCCCTTTGGTTCGGCCAAACCCTGCCCAAATACTATCTAAACTTCCCTAACTACAACCTAGAGGCCTTAGTTTTATCAGAAAGGCAACCTAAGGAGCCCTTTTGATCAAATCAAAAGGAAGAACCCGAAGAAGAGGTAATGTTTTCACCACCCCTTTTCAAGTTCCTTTCTTCTTCCACTTCTTCTTTCTTTGTTCTTACCATTCTAAAATAATAAATCCAGTAACTTACATATACTGTGATGTTATTATAAATATGGTACAACCATATTCAGTATTCTATCCACCCTTTGAATAACATGTTACCATACGTGCGTACGTACGGCTTACCGTCTCCACGTCGTGGTGTAATTGTTATTCAATATATTATTATTTGGATGGGTATAATAATGATGTGTAACTCATGTAAATAATAAATATAACATGTTAATTATTATGTATATATGATATACCATCCATTAATATATTATTTTAATATCAAAAGAATGATATTGTCGCTCGTGCGTACGTACGGACTACCGTCTCCACGAACGCGATGAGATTCATTCTCCATCGTATCAATTCAAGTATAATTATCATTTGATGATTTAAAAATGATTTTTAAGGATTTTATATCATTCTGGATATTAATAAGATACAACAAACATGTCTTATGTAAAAAAACATATAAAAGAAAATGAGTAAGTTAACACCCGAAACGATGATAATTCTAAGATATTATTAACAAATCAATGTTAAAAGATCATATATGATATCATATTAATATATATGATTATTTTATAATTTAATAACAATTATTTCACTATTATACAGGAGTTTAACCTACCCCAACAATGGAAAAGTACAAGGTAAGGGTTATTTCACAATCTCTTCATTATCCGAGGTTGTTTATACGTAATAATCTACTGGGATTTCTTTATCATCCACATCCATGTTTCTTCGAAATGTATTTCAAAACATATTTATTATTTACAATAATATGGTTTAAAGTCATTTATAACCTTGTTTGACTTTTTATAAGAGGTTTATAAAGGAATCTTTCCGTCGTTTTCAAAACAAGGTCATTTTTAACCTTTTCGACAGAATTAAGGTAAGAATGTTTTTTTAACTTATACAGCGGGTGCGGCTATTTTCCGCCGTTATAAAATCTTCAAAGCTTTCCTTACAATCTTATAAGAATATTTTCAAAGAAAATGTTTTATTTTATATGGATCTTAAATGATTTCAAAATAAAAGGAGATATTTCTTTAAAAATAATTTTGATTTCATCTATGTCAACATCCTTTGATGGATTTTAAGATTATTTGAAGTTGATTTATTATGATACAAAACTTTTATATTGTATTGAAGGTTTTGTGATATGTTTGACTGTGGATGTGCTATTTTTATACCATTCATAGTTTATGGTGAAAGTATTGACATCTCGTATGCTAGTTTTAATACGAATGTTTATGTTATGTTTAAACCTTTTCATATGGGAATGCATTGGACTTAATATGTGACGGGTGGAGCCCGCTATAGCTCCTCGATGCATCGGTAGGTCTCAGAGACAAACTAGTGTCTTGTAAAAAGGCCTTGAAAAAATCTTATTTGTAGTCTTGGCACGAGGCCTGGGCTATGTGGTTATGATAGTCTGGCATTATGCATTCCATCATTATGAAAGTGGTTATTGATTTTTCATGTGATTATTCGATTAGTAGAATAACCATGTGAATAAGTAAATGGCATTATCTCATTTTATTTATGCCATACTATGTTAAAAGTTCAAGTTTAAAAGGCTTTTGTTTTAGTTATACATTTCCTTAAATGTTTATTCTTATTTATGAAAGTTCCCACTATATTGTTATCCTTACTGGGCATTTGAGCTCACCCCTTTTCTATGTTTTATTTTTCCCAGGAAGTGAAGAAGTAAATTATGAATGACCTGCAGGGATATTATGTGGGGATATGAGTGTGGATTATAGAGACAATATGTTGTTGTAGTATTTTTTTCATTTTATGATGTAATGTAAGACTTATGAATATATCTAGTGTTTCCAAGACTACTAAACCAATCGGTCTTTCGAGATTTGATCTTTCTTGTGATCATACCAATGTTATTTAATAATACACCGACTCTGGGTAACTGGGGTCGGGGCGTTACAGTGGTATCCACTAGTGGTCAATGTAATAGAATATGATGAATCATCTCATCTATTTTAGGTTCATAAATTAATTCCTCATGTATTTGTTCTATATTTCCACCATCCTTGTTTTCTCTAGTGTTTAACTTGATTGGCTCTTCCATTCTCTCGTAAAAATATGTAACTTCATCTACTCCTTTTACTATGCCTGCAATATTGGTGACCAATCTAAAAATAATAATTTGTTAGATTAGTTTATAGTTCATAATTAATAATATTTGAATTAAAATATTGTATATAAATTAAATATCCCTTAAAAGTTTCACCTTTAAACTCTTTTTCCTCAATCAAGGTAGGTGGGAACTCATTTGATACAGAGGGAATTGGATCATCAAGTTTCAATTCAGCCTCACAAATATCTTTTTGAAATGTTGTTGGAAAAAAATCAATCTCCCGATATTTTATTTATTTCTTCCATATATAAGACCATAACATATTCACCTTCATCATCTATCAATGTAACCATCTTTCTTTCTTTTTCGATATCTTTGAAATTTTCGTGAATCATTTTGGAATTTTGTTCCCTTTTTTGTGTGTTGTATACCATTTGTTTCATCAAAGTATCTTAAATTCTAGGATAACCATAAATTTTTTTTATAGGCCAATAATATTATTAATCATTATAAAAATCCATATTGGCCTAATAATGAAAGATATGAAATGAAATTCATTTTTTATATTTTTGAAATATTTAATTTTTTTTTGTTACTAATAAAAAATGGTGTATGAAAGCTCTTGGAATACCTAGAAAAGGGTCCAAATTGATGGTAGGTATTTTAGTCATTTTACCCTAATCAATTAAAATCTTATTCTCATAAGATTTTACCATTGTGGCACAGCCTCCGGTTGGTCACAAGGAGGATACTCACAACACTGAATCTTTCTATTGTCACTATTATTATCTACATAATAAAAAACTAACTTATATAATATATTTTGAGGATTTTAAATTTTGGAAATATAAATTTATAAATATTTAAAAATAAAAAAAAATTATGAAAATGGATAAAATAAACAAAGAGTTTAGTGGTTGAAAGTCATCGCTCTTAGGGTTTCAGGGTGTTATTATCATTATTATTCTAAAACATTACCCATTATTTTACTCAATGTAGAGATCCAAAAAAATTACACTACACCCTCTAACTAGAATGGTATTACCCTACACTAAGACCGATTCATGTATTGCTAATCTCTTCCACATTAACACATAAGATAAACTCCACCATTTAAATGACTCGGGTATCACCAGGAAGGAAAATGAGTTAATGATAAGAAATAAAACAATAATAGGGAAAGTGGGGAAACACTCAAAAAATAATTTTAACCACTACTAATTCCTAAGAATAAAACTTTACAAATCGTTAATTTTTAGTAAAATAAAATTACACCACTTCCTCCCTCAAAAATGATGAGGATAAGTTTTCCACAAATATAGTGTTGAAAGAATAGTGGGAGAAACATAAAATAAAAAAAGAAGAGAAATGGTAGAATAAGAAGATAAATGATGAAGAAAGATAAAATAATTTATATTAAAATTTTAAATAATAATTAAAATAAAAAAAACTCCGACTTATCTCTTGAAAATGGATATATCATGAAATATTAGAAGGGACGCGTATTTATATGAAGAAGGGGTGAAGAATTCATGCACAAAACGTTTATTCTGAAATATTACATGTGTATGTTCCCTAAAATGGTATAATTTGTAATAGGTGTCTTCAGAAAAGTTGTTCTATAATGTTTTTTAAGTTCACCTAAAAAATTTCAGAATCATTTACCTCATGAATAAATCGTTATGGGTTTAATACTAATGTTGACATTTTGAGGCCTAGAATTTTATAATTCTTCCTCCAAATTATAACATCCAATGGACCTCTTCATGACTTCAAACCTCAATAAATATAATTTTGAAAATATTATATTTTTCTTATTTTGTATCCATTTTGAATCACATTAGTTGGATATGTTTATCATGATTTATTCTTTAATTAATGAAGAGGGGTCCATGATGTCTGCCCGAATAATTCTTCAAATGGTTTAATTTTTTTGGACCCCCCATTTTTTCAAATAATATATTTCTATGTTGTAAAAATATGAATAAAGTAAATCAAGGAATCAATAAAAATAATCAATCAATTTGTAATAGTATTTTAAATTAAATTAACAAAATAACCTTGTGATTAAAATCTATTAAAATTCATGAATTCGTTAATTTTTTCATTTAATCTCAAAATACTTCAGAAACCTAAAGATCTGACAGTGTCCTGTAAAATAATATTATGGTGTGTTTATACTAGTGGATGATCAATATAAAAGGAAGTTAAGTGTTGTTTTATATTTATATAATTATAATCATACTATATAAATCATATTATTTCCTTAAATATACTTATATATATCATCCATGTGATGTGTGATGAAAAATGTATCATGTCTCATTGTGTAGGTTGTAGTCTACAGATACGCATGGAAAACTCTTCCATTTTTTATTATATAGAAGGGTTTGAAAATATTTGTTATATTATCCAAAAAAATTGATAAATATTTCATTAATATAATATATATAACTTAAATCCATCATTACAACCAGGATTGAGAGATGGTGATGAAAAACAAATTATATCAGTTTGTGAGGAGGTAGTCCACTGTACACACAAACCATGAAATCATTTCCCAATTGATGGAGGTTAGAGATGGATAAAGGATTTTTCAATTAAAATAATAACATATTGGTATATTTAGGATAATATTTTTATTATTTTATAATGTTTTAAGAAAATTTTATGGAGTTGGAGGAAGAAATAAAACTAAAACATGCGGATTAATACTACACCTCTTCCTGGGAAAATTTTCATTGATTAACACCTTAATCCCTCTAAGGTTTCTGTTATACCTAAACTGATACATATATAATTATCGGAGGTATTATAATAATGGATATGGGTAGGTCTTGACTGCTCAAATTGGGTTTTTAAGTGTGAAGGATTGAGAAGAAGATGTGTCCTTTTATAAGAGAGGGGAGGGTCACACTTGGAGTTCTTTAAAATATTAAATCAATATAAATTAATATTCGTTTCCAAATGGGTCCAAACGTTTTTAGTTTAACTATAGGTTGAATATGGGTCAAAATAAATTAATATATTAAAATTTAGATATGTTTTGACTGTTTTTATCCTTATCTTTTTTATTTTAACCCTTCATTAACCATTTTTTAATTTATCTAGACAACAAGGTTTTTTATACATTATGGTCAATATAGTTAGTATAAATAAAAACATCCCATAAATAGACCATTTATTATATTATAAACTTAATATTAGCAACTTGGAAAAATATAATAATTTTATAAATTTTATATCATTTTATAAAATATTATTTATTATAATATGTCATTAATGTCATTTTTTATAACTATTCATTACATTGATTTTAATAAGCTCAATACTACAAGTGAAATTAGAAAAAAATACATAACATATAATTTTTATCTATAAAATTCATAGATCTAATTAATAATCTATAATTATATTATTTTAAACATTTTTAATATTATTTATTTGAATTTTAAATTAATTAAATAATTATAGTATCATTGTTGGGTAAATATTTAATGTAATTTTATTTTCAATAAAATTTAAAAAAATATCATGATGAAGATAAATATTTTATATTTAAAAATAATATTTATAACTGAACATATCCCCTTCTTATCCTTATGTTAAGAATGTTTTAGTCATTAAAAACAAAAGAGTTACATTATTGATTTTTCTTGAAATAAATGTTAAAAATGACATAATCTCATCAAAATGTCAAAAAAGGTCATATATTATACCTTCGTATAATTATGGATAAGATATAATAATCTAGTAAAATATATTCATGTTTTAGGGTTATTTTATAGTCTTTATCATATAAATTTAAACCTTTGATTACTTGATTTACCCTTTTATAGTAATGAAAATTACTAAGGTTGTCATTCATATTGAACAAAAATAAAATGGAAATATTTAATAAATTTTTAATTCCTGATTAAAAAAATATTTCATTCATTTATCAAAATTAAAATCACTAATGTGGAAGAATAAAATTTAAAATTAAACAAGAAAAACGCAATGAAAAATAGTTTTCAAGAAAAATTGCCTTTTATGTATAAAATGTTTTTATACTAAATTAAACAATAAAATTAAGTCAGAAAACCATAATAGGATTATTATTCATAAAAATGAACTAATGAAATATTAAAACTAATATAAAACATAATTATATTTTACAAATACTTAAAAATAAAGTACTATTTTAAATAAAAATCAGTATTTCACACTATTCATTGAAAAATCAAACATTTCCAAAAATTCAAAAGAATCATCTTAATATAATTATAGCATGATTAATTCAAAATTAAAATTTATTTTTTAAAATAAATTTTATAAAATATCAATTAATTAATTACAATCTTCACTCGTAAAAATAAATAAACCCAATTTTTAAGAAAAACATATTTTTGATGAATAAAAAGTTATTATCATAAATTAAGTGATTGTTTTATAAGAATGTAAAAATGATTTTATATTAACAAATATTTTATAATTTTTTATAAATTATTTATTTTTATTCATACACTCCAATTTAACATCTTGGTTATAAATCACATTTAAATAATAATATTTCATTGTTCATTTTTGATCGATGTTGTATATCTTGTAAGCCATCAAAAATAGTATTTTATTTTAAAATATAAAGATATTACATTCTACCACAATTTTATAAATTAAATATTCAAAATTTAATTCAATCTTGGTAACAAGAGTTTGTCTTAACAAAATACCTTTGATGAGGACCCGTATCATAAAAAAATGTTAATAATACCTCCTCTTGAAAAGAGGGAAATGGAAGTGTGAATTCCATTTGGAATGAAAAGTAAGTTTAAAAGTATGATAACATTTTTGGAAAGTGAAAACAAGGATATATATGAAAAATATAACATAGAAAGACTATTAGAAATTGATAAATAACATTATCATAATAAATGTAACCTTAAAAAACCATAAATCTTTGATGGGTTTAAAGGCCATTGATTTCATGGTATGAAAAGTAAAAGAATAATGTTTTCTTGAATACTTTTCCTAAAGTATAAGAATTAATTTACTTACTAGACTAATAATATAATTAAAATACTTAATTATCAAGAATAATTTCATCTTTTAATCAATTTCTTTTAAATAATCGATTTTTTCTCCAAACTATGAGTATTAAAGATTACTTTTTTTTCCTAAAGAACAATAATGAACTTCTAATGAATAACATAATCCATAAAATGATAAAAATATATTCATCTAGTTTTTATAAATTAACCAATATCAAAAGGTTAGGAAAAGATAAGATAATTCCCAAAACTAATAAACCTTAATACAAAGAAAAAATAATTTAATTTCCAAAAAGTCAATAGTAATACAGAAAGCTCAATATAGATCATTCAATAAGTAACTACCCTTAAAATTACACAAAATAATCCAGACTAATATTAAAACCCAAAAATCAAAAGGATTTATCACAAAGCATTCTAAGATTAATTTAAAATTTATCTTTAAATAAAATGAATCACACTTAATTTCTCATTCTAAAAATTATATGTCTGAATCATATTATATCCAAGATTTTCTAGTCATTTCCAAAAAATAAACTAAATCACCATAATGCCTCATTAAAATCATATATTTTTCTAAAATATAATTCAACCTTTATTCCTCAAATAAAATCTTATATTATTATGTTTACCTTATTCTTATAATTCTCCCAAAGATTAGGGTGAATATATTTTGAAATAAATTTAACCACTTAGTCACCATATCATTTTCCAATCACATGGTTATCTGTAAGATAAAACATACATTCCCAAAATTAATTTAAACTTTACCTATCAGATCTCTTAAATAAAAAATTGGCATACTAACTAAGACATCACATAGGCCTATAATAGGCGATACACAATTTTCGCCATTTGGATGTGGGTTCAAACCTCACAGCCTTTCCAAATATGACTAGTTGTCACTCGACAATCAGGTAGTCATTTTTTCGAACTATAATCCATATAGATATCCTAGAAATGTGAGAAATATTCTAAAAATAACATTAATATATTCAATGTTAATGAAATTTCTTAACCTCAAAGGTTATGTCATACATTTTCTTCATCCCAAAACTATAATAACCCATAATTACATCAAAATCAAATATTATATAAACCATAAAGTTTATCCACACAATTAAACTCATGTACAAAAATTTAAAAGTTCATTATTCATCAGATAACTTCTTCACATGATAAGATTAAGGGTTACATACACCAAAAACATCTATCAAAACTCAATAAAAGTCTCTCAAAGTTCTCACAACACTAAAAGAGTATTAATGATTTTAAACTTATGATTATCATTAAATTTACCACTATATCATAACTTCTTAATGTATAAGCATTCACCAATATAAATAATCCCTTAACCCCCCCCCCCCCAATGGCTCGAAGGCCTTCTTTTTACTGATTTTTTATAGCCCCCTTTTAAGGAATAATCCTTTAACCATGGTTTTACATATTATTCATTAATAATTCTTTCCTATAATTAAAAATATAAATCATTTCACAATATTAAACAATATAAAAGAATAATCCATGGAATAGTCTATAAATTTTATATGTCATTTTCAGTTTCCGATTATTCAAACGTAATGGAATTAGGTATTTCTAAATAGTTTCATGTATGATGTATCTAATCCCATTCATGAGCCTTCACCTTAGGAAATATATTTTTATAATGACCATTATCCAAATATTTAAAACATTCAGTTGATAACTCAGAAAGAACTTCTTTCCCCGTCATGGAATTAGCTGAATGATTCTATTTTCCATGGCATATTACTTCTTTATGACATCATTTCCTAATTTTAAACATATTATAATTCTCTTAAGACTTTTTATTGGGTACTTATTTCCACACTCTTAACTCATAGGTCATTGAATATATTTACCTTTCTGATCATCATCACTTGAATATCCTTGGGGATTCATTTCTCTTGTATTTTAAGAATTTATAAACTCACCTTGTTTCTAATTATTAATCATTTCTTCTAATAGATGGTTATGAATAACCATAAACATTCCATTATAACTCCCATTCTACTCCATTTCTCATTCATACAACCACCACATTTTAATTTTCATATATTGTTACTTTGGTTCCTATTGGATCCAACCATTTACTAAAACAAAAAATATTAGTGTGGGAATATCAATAAAATCATGATATAAGATCTTATGAGGAGCATAAAAACTAAGATATCCTTTTTATTTTTATCTCAAACTCTTTTGATTTATCTATAATAACTATGATTATCCCAAACATACTAACCATTGTAGTTTTATAAGACAAGTAAGATATTCTTAAATAACATCCAAGCCTCTAAAGTTATCTAAGCACTACTCTGATAAAAACTATAAAGATCCAACCGAAAACGAATAATAATCTTGAGTCATTAGACTATAATTAAATTTTCTTAATTCCCAAATATATTTTAGGTGTACAGTATTAAATAATTAATAAGAAATATTATATAATAAACTTATACATTATAAGTGGACAGTTATAACAAGTATCTATTTTTCTTATAGAACAAAACTCTTTAAAATAATATATGATTTATTTTATAAAAAGAACTCATTATATTAATCTCTAATATATCCATTTATTTAATCGTACTTAAAACTTGGGAAAAAATTTAAAATGTGGGACGAACACCAAAAATCTCAGAAACAGACATAAAAAGTAGAAAAACAATCGGTCCAATAAAAAACCTGAAAACACATGAAAATTCAACTTTATTTCAACAAACATTGAGTTGATGAAATAAATCATTTACATATGAAAATAAAACACACATATTTCCTCATATAAAAAAAATCTAAATTCATATCAATTAAATAAAAAACATTTTGGAAACTTAGAGTATTATATTCATCACATGTGACAGAAATAACTGGTTCCTAGTTAAATCCAAAAGAGAAACATGCTCAGTAACTACATCCTTCATGTTTGTTAAGAAAAGAAATATTAATAAATTCATTGGAGTTCTATATGGGTTAACCCATTATATAAGATGTATCTGGCCCACCCAACACTATCTGGGTGCGCCCAGTATATTAGGTATATTTGGCTCACCCATGAGCTATAATGGGGGTTGACCCAATGTATAAACTATATCGGCCTCACCTGTTTTACATATAATGATTAAGTACCACACAAAACAATATATTATTGAATTTTTTTATCATATAACCTTTTAAAACCTCTTTTAAACCCATAAGAAAAACACATTTGGATATCAAAATATTATTTTCTTTTAAAACCCTATTTTCCAAACTACAATTCTTAGAAAAATGGAAAGAGGATTTTTCATTGAAGAAACTATCATTAGAAAAATTATTTAGGAAAATAACTTCCCACTTTTAGTGAAATAAATGTATGTAATCTTAGATGGAAAATTATTTTGACAGATCATTTGAAACATTTCTTGAGGAAAATACACTTCCCCATTTTGAAATAACTTATTTTTTAAAAACAATGTAATTTTAAAGGAAATATATTTCATTTTAAATAACCTTATAAACATTTAAATTTATATACAAATAAAATATTTTTCTTGTTTTTTGGAAAATTCTATCGGGACACATAAGGTAAAAAAACATTCTTTTTTAAACTTTCAGTAAAAGTCAAATAGTACATTTCTCAGAAAATTCAAATAAGATTCCTTTCAAACCATTTTATAAAATGGAAAAAATGGATAATAATTAATTTAAAAATTCATATAATAATATTAAAAACATTCTTTAAAAAATTTAGGGAATAATGTTTTGGATATGAAAGAAAAATAGAGTGATGAGTGAAATTTTAAAGAATTTTTTTAAAAGAAAGTCTCTTACCATGAGTATCACTCGTCACAAATGTTATTTTTATATATTAATAATAAATTTAGGTTCTTTTTTTACTTTATTAAGAAACTTTTTGAAGTTCATTATTCCTTTCATAGCACTTATTAACTTGTTATATACAATTAATTAATCATTTAAATTCACATCAGATATTTTGGATGATATTCAGCTCATATGTTAGAAATGAATTGAGTAGGTTGAAATTTGTAAAAGTGGTAATTAATCCATAATTTATAGAATAATATTCATTTTTATACATAAAATAAAAATTTTTAACCAATAATAAAATTTTGTTATTAAAAATGGACTATATTACAATCGTTGAGACTGTAGTCCATATGTACGCTTGGGAAACATTTCTATTTATCAATGATCATTATGGAAAAATATAACTATTATTTTATCTTTTAATAATTATCATCATAAAATATAAATCATATTATCTCTTTAAATATTCTTATATTTATCATCCATGTGATGTGATGATGAAAAAATGAATCTCATCCCTTCATGGAAGTGATAGTCCACTCGTACATACCGATGATGATATCAACTTATATTTTATGGAAAGGTAAGACAATATGTGTTATATTATCATTATATATTGATAAATATGTCTTTAATATTGAATATATAACATAAATACATCCTTATAATCGGTCTTGAGTATTAGTGATGGAAACAATATTATATTTGTTTGTGAGGGAGTAGTTTGTCGTACACACGAATGATGAATTCCTTTTCCATTTAATGGGGGGTGGATATGGATATAAGTTTATTCATTAACATAATAAAATATTAGTCTATTTTGGATACTTGTTTTATTATTTTATCATGGTTGAATAAACTTTTAGGGAGTTGGAAGAAGAAACAAAACTAAAACGTACTGATAAAAATTATACATCTTCTTTGGAAAACATCCTTTGATTAACACATAATCATTCTAAGGTTGGTTAAATGCCGAAAAAGACATATAAAATGATTTCAGGGATTATAAGAAGGTATTTTGGTAGTTTTTATGATAAAAAATGGTTTTGAATTGTGAATTATTGTGATTAATAGGTGTCCTTTTATAAGAGAGGGGAGGGGTACTCTTTGAATTCTTCAAAATACTAAATTAATATAAATTAATATTCTTTTCAAAATTCATACAAACAAGTTTATTTAGAATATAGGTTGGGTATTTTTTTAAATAACATAATAAAATGAAATTTATATAATTTTTTACAACTTTTTATCCGTATATTTTTGTTTTAACCCTTCTTTAACCCTTTTTAAAATTACCAGGACAACAAGCATTTTTAGAAATTAAGGGTCTATAAAGTTTCTATCAATCGAAAAAATTCCCATAAATAGACTCTGGTTGATATTATAAACCAAATATTAGTAACTTTTATGTGTATTATAATTTTCATAATTTTATACCATTTAATAAAATATTATTTACTATGAAATTTCATTAATTTCAATGTTTATAATTATTCATTACATTGATTTTAATTACATAAAGATAACAAGTAAAATTAAAAAAACATTTTAATACATCTATAAGCTATAATGTTCATCTGATCTTTTTATCTCCTTAATTTTCTAAAATTTTATTACATTAAATATTTTTAATATCTTTTTTTTTTTGCATTAATTTAATAATTATGGTGTCATAGTTGTGTAAGAATTTAAGAAAATTATTTATTCACTAAATATTAAAAATAAATTACCATGATAAATAAAAAAATCTATATTTTAAAATAATATTTATAACTAAGAATATCCTTTGATAATACTTATGTGAAAATTATTATTATTATTAAGAACAATAGGGTTACATTTTTTTATTGAAATAAAATATTATGAAAATCATAATATCATAAAAATAGAAAACAAAATCCAAATATTATACCTTTTTATGATTATGGATTATATATACTCAAAAAATGAAATTTTAGAATGTGTTAGGGTTATTTTATAGTCATTGCTATATATATTGTAAACCTTAATTACCTGATTTACTATTTATCATGGTAGAAAAAATTTCTAAGGTTATTATTAATATTGAAAAAATAAAATAAAATGGCTAGGCCTAATAACCCTAACACAAGTCTCACACTATCCTTTTGGTATGTGTACTGTAGTTTGTAATTCATAACCACAAAAGGACAGTGTGAGACTTGTATAACCTATCATTTATTTCACCATATCTAACATGGTTTTATTCCTACTTTCACTAATACCATTCCACTATGGTTTATAAAGAGGAGTGAGTTGGGATTTAATTCTAAAGTATCTATGATTATGGATGAAATCATAGTTAAGATATTGTATGTTATTTTTTGAGTGGATAAATTTTCTCTTTCTACCAAGACAATTATCTTCTTCATTCCTCAACTCCTTAAATTTATAAAAGGAATCAAATATATGTCCCATTATTTAGATAAAACCATATCTACTATAGTAATCAATCAAAGTTATGAAGTATGAGAATCCACCCCTATATCCAATTGTTAAAGTTAAATATACATCAATATAAACCAATTAAAGAAGCTTTATGTCCCTTTCACCCTTTCCAATAAATTGATATTTGTAAATTTTATCTTCTAAATAATCATGACATATACCTAAGTGTTTTAGTTTAAATTGATCTAAATATCAATTTTAATATAGTTGTGTAAATAACTTCTCATTTACCTGACCATACTGGTGATGTCACAATTGGGTGTCATTTGAGTAATGTGTACATGATTTCATTTCAATTTCTAATACATTTTTTCATATTCTGATATATAAAGACTATTCTTTAAATTTTACATACCAGAATATATGATATATTTATAAAAGTATCAAAAATTATTTTCAAAAATGAAAATGAAGTCATTTGTATATAAATTATACATTAATATAATGTTTTGTTAATACTCAACAAATAAAAAAAATTTGTTAAAACTGGAATTAAATTCGTTGGAAAATTAGTATGGTGCTATCTAATAACATATAAATTATTATGGTGGAAATTTGTGGTTCTCATATATCTACTTCACCTATATAATCCATTCTATATCTATTTAGTTTTTATATTTGGATACAAATATGAGAACCACAAGCTGTATCTAATGGTGAATTTACATAAACTAAAATAATAAATTTTATGATGAAACACCAATATCTCCCACTTAATTATTCACTAATGTTCTTATATTCTTCCAGTGTCCCTTATTTCCACATTAAAAAAGCATTTTGTCTTGTTCCTAATCCTACCCTTTGACCCCCCCCCTCTAATATTCAGGTGTTTCAAAGGTGTGTTGGACTTTCTATTAGTATTGTAAAATTTCTCCTTTCCCTTTCACTAAATCACCCTAAAAACTGAAGTATTTTCTTGAATCAGATCATTATCTTATAGGATAATCAAATTAAAGATATTTTTGAGTGAATACTTATTATTTTTCTTGGTAAAATTTCAAATAAAACTGGAGACCATGTGAGGTAGTGAGGAAAGTATATGGTAAATATAAAAACTTTTTGGTAGACTGAAACCCAAAATTTATAGATACTCAATATAGATAATCATTTTGACTACATGAGTCCTAAATGGTGTACTGTCTCCAGGATTTAATGTGAAAAGTGAACTTGAGATCTATTTCCTCTCTTTTCTAGCTTTCTTTTAATAATGATCATGCTGATTGGACAACATGGTGTATTCATCTATGTTCTCATAGAGATTTTAGAACAAACTATACTTGGATGATAATATGAGGTAATGGAAATCCAATGCATCATCATCAAGTTTCTAGAATATAGTATGACCCACTACACTAACCTCATTAGAAATTTCATTATCATGAATTGGGGACTCCAGCATATGGAACATCAACACATAGAGTAATGTAATGTGTATGTGAAAGTACCACTCTTAGATGTTTTTTTGAATAAAGATTTTTTATTTCCCCAATATTGATATTAGGGAAAATGTTAGGGTTACATTACATAAAATTTTCAATAACAAAATAAACACAGTATTTAGTAATTTATTTTTATCACCAAAGGAATGATGTAATGAATTATTTTTATTTTCTCCAACTATTTTATTAAATCCTAATAGACCTCACTATTGGATAAATAATTTCATTACATGTGGATATTCTAGTGGAAGAGACCCATATTTCCCTACTCTTAAAACTAAAATGGTCTTAATCAAATTACATGAAGGTATTTAGGTATGTAATCCAGCCAACAACGTAAATTGGAAATCCTATGATCTGTTGAGAACACTCTTAAATCCTGAAATCATAGACTCAAATTTCCTCAACACATACCTCCATGATACATCAAGTATTTCATGGTAAAATATTATTGATGTAAATTGGATAAGTTAACCAAAAACATTCATTATAACTACCTAATAAATGAGAGTGTGATGATAAGGCCCATACTAACACTTTGATCTATGGTTGTATAATAAATCAAATAATGGATAGATTTTATAACTTAGTATTTACGTGATGGATTTTTCTATATTTTGTATAAAATTTCTTTATTTTCTCATTTTATACAACTCCTATCATTATGTGTCTTCTATCTACCTAAATATCTTTGTATTGATAAAATAATTTTCACATAATCCATTTATTTTATTCCATATTTCCATTTTTTTAGATAATTTACATTATGTAATCATATTTAAACATCCAATAAATGTGAATCACATAACTTAATAAATATCCATGCACTATAAAAGATAAAATAAATATATAGAATGATCTTTTGCTTATATCTAGAGTTCATTTTATCAATAGGATGATAAACTAACCCTTGACACTCGGGAAATAACTAATGACCTAGGCTGGGATCGAGTTGCAATATTCTACCCCATGATCTATGTATCTCCTCTAGTTGGTTTAAACTTGGATCATTCTGGAATTATACCATATTTCCTAAGATCTCTTTTATTTATTTATAATCACTAATTAGTGAGGGGGACCAAGGGTTTGGGGATACATATAATAAACCATGGAAATGAAGGTATGTACATAATAAATAGAAAAGGATGATATACATATCATCATAATTATTTTAATAAAAAATTTATTAAACTAATCATGTAATAAATAAATAAATTAAATAGAAACCAAACAGGCATAGGTTGATAAATCTCATGATCATCCACACAAGAAAGAACTCTACAATTACATAAACTGGCTAGCATGAATTGTAATTCATTCTTTATTATGATAAATTTATCAAATTAATAAATAAATTAATCAATATTAATCTTCCATCCAAATATTACTTGTGATTTTCATCCACTATAATTTTAATAATTTAAATTAACTAATGGTAAATAAAATTTAATAGGTACTTGGCATGTAATAGAGGCATCATGAAATGTATCCTTCTAATTATATTTAAGAACATTTTTTTAGTTTATGTAACATATGACACGTACATTTATATAAAAAAAACTTTGGAATAATGTAATGTATGGTACATATCATTTAAATTATTCTTACATAGAATTTATATATATAAGCTATGTTATGATATAAATGAAAAATTGATCTATGGGTTTGGTTGTCCAGTCTTCACGGTTTGTATTACCGGACAACATGCATGTATATACAAGGTGTGTACCACTAGTAATACCTATGAAGTACACAGTGTATATGATAACCACATAATTAGTGAATCATTTATAACAACATGGAAATTAACTTATTAAGCATTTAATATCACGCAGGCCCACAAAATATAACTTAGCATGTGATCAATGAAAAACCTTGTCACACGGTGTATATTTTATATACATTCCATGTTGTTTAGTTTCATTGCTTTAATTAATTTTCTTTCCATGTTTTGGATCACACAACAAGCCAATATCAACATTTTCCTAGCTTGAGTTGGCCAAAATTACACAACGTGTATAATAAACTATATGGACTATAATTTGTTACCATCCACCCACAATACACATCTTGGGACTTAGTGTGTATTCTGCATGGGATATTACACATTTAATGTAGTTTATATCCTTCTACACATCATTTACTCCAATCATTTTCATGTAATTTGATTATAGTTTCTTACATGGAATGTATTCAATACATGTCAGATATGTTAACCATGCATCTTCTGAAATTATATGGGAAGAAATCATCTGGTGTTACAAAACATGTAAGCTAGATACATGTTGTGTAACCATATCATACAGTGATCCAACTGGAATTAAATAAATGGAATGTAATGGTGCTATTTACTAAACACCCACAAGAACAATTTTTATTTTCACAACTCATTCTTATCCGGTTAACCATGGGTACACAGTGTGTACATTTTAGTTATACATCATGTACCTTTGTCTATAAACTATAATTCATAGAACCCTTGAATGGGATATTAGAGGGTTATTCAACTTTTTTTGGGGCTATAACAGGACATATGAAAGTGTAAAATCACAATATCTAAACTTCTAGACATACAAATTAAATTGAAAAATGAAAATCTAATTTTTAAATAAAAAATTTGTTTGAAAATAATAAATAATTATAAATTAAGATGTAATAGATCTGATACCACATAGAAGTTATATAGTGAAGTATTAGTGGTTGAGCTCATGCATAATGAATTTTTTCATATGTATATTTGGATAAATCCAAAAAAGGGAATGATACGGAACACGAAATAGATGAATAATTAATATTGTCACAAATATTTTATAATTAATTTATAATTATGAATTACTATATATTATAGTTGTTTATTCATTGATTATCATTGTGGTATTTTTCATTTTATTATCGTTATGATGATATTCCAACAAAAAAACATCTGGATGTTTCAAAACATGATTCAAAACCCACAGAATATCCCCAATGGAACTCCAGGTGTGAGCACATAGGTTCTGATCATCTTGAATAATTATTTTTCAATAAAAATAAGAATCCCTTCAAGATTAAATAATTATTTCATATCCTCTCTGTCTTGAGAGGGAGTCAGAGGATATAAGTTTCTTATTCTTAAGAGAATTCTCTTTAATCTTGAGAGAATTATCTCTTGGGAGAAATTTTTTTGCACAATAATTCCTCTTATTCCTAAAATGAAGTATGTGGGTTAATATAATTAGTGTGAGAGAAAAAATTATTTAGAATATTCCCTAAAATAATATCTATATTCTATGTTATCCACACAACTAATAATAATATTGTTATTGTTATTTCCCCAGTGTGAGATAACTTGCAGGTAATTCAAAAATAATTTTCTTAAATAGATAAATCAATATTTATTAAAATGATATTGAATAAAGTAAATAATTTCCATGTGTGCCCTAAATTTCACCCAATAATCCCCATAAGATTTTTTTGAACCTTGAATACAAAATATTTAATTAAATGAATAAATATCACTATAATATTTTTCAATAAATATATAAATAAATAATATATTAACTAAATACTACATAAAATTTTATTTAATACTAAACTTACATATATTTCAAACTAAAATGACTAGTGACTGAATTTATAACATTAAATTATATAAATAATTATTATTCTCTAGTCTTGAAAATTATATTTATTCTATATTTAATTATAAGAGAATATAATCAGGATTCTATATACACTTAGTGTGTCACCCTCTAGGCTAATTTCTGAGTGTCATTAGGTGACCTTGCCTAAATTATTATATTAGCATATAAAAACACATCATTCAACTCATAGACAAATATGGTAACTTCACAATGACAAAAAAACAACATATGAATACTTACAATATAATATAATACTTCTTTCTAGACACTTCATAAAAAAGGTTACAAACTTGTTACATCAACCAATAAGATTGAATATCTTTCATTAACTCTCTAAAATGAACTCATCGATCAACTTCCATAGTCATAGACTTAATTAAACCATTTCATTTCAATAAAATAGCCTATGAAATAATATTATGGTTTAGGAGGGGGAAACCCTTTCTTGAATTATCAATTTTTTTCATATCACTTATGAAACACCCAACATAACCTACTTCCCCATTAACATATGTAATCATTGTTTTTTGAAAATAAATCAATATATGTTATTAATGAGATAAATTAATAAAAAAACACAATTCAAAGGATAAATACACACATATAAATATTGAAATATTCAATGACATATAAAATATGTGGAATATTGATTGGTGGGATAGTCCTCATAACCCCATCTCCTAGATATTGCTAAGTGAAAACTTCATGAAGAGAAGTTTTAATGTCTTATGGGCCTCCAACACCTGGTAACCAAATATCTTTTATGCCTTATATATTGGATTTCAACAACCCATATAACATATGATTGGGAATATTAACCTATCTCTTTAAGGTTTTCATTTTTGAGGGGAATTGTTAAAACCTTCAAATTTAATGAATAATTTAAGGATGTTTTCACATGATTGTTATACATAATAAAAATCATTATGTGATAATATATTTATTAATATTTAGGTTGTTGAATATATAGTTAATTAAAAGAACTATAATTTGGTTCTAGAAAACTAACATTAATATATTTGTATCACCTTATGTAAATATGAGAGTGATTAATAAGTAATTATAAATAGCCACTATAATTTCCCCCTTACCTCTTCATCTAAAGTTTCTCATTTAATGTTTTCTCATTCAAGAAAAAACTATAATATATTATATCAATAGGATTAAGAATTCATTTATCATTGTCTAATCAACAATTATATATCTAGAACTTGTGGTACAACCTCGTAACAAATTAGTTTTCTTACAAGAAACTTCATCATTATTTAATTTCATTAACTCTTAAGATACTTATTCTTAGGAATCCATTCATAAGATATGTGGTGATAGGAAATAATTTAAGTCAACTATATTTAAATTTCATCACACTAGACTTAAATGTTTTTAATTTATTCAGATAAGAATAATTTTTTCATGGAAACTACAAAATAAATTTTCATCATTTTACACACTATATCGTATTCTCTGCAGATTTGTAACATTTCACTAATAACATTCATCTTCCAATTATATATCAAATATTTTAAAAGAACCATGGTATATTCATCATTTCTTCTCATGATAAAAAAGGTTGTATAGAATACTTAAAAATAAAAACGGAGAATATTTATCTTGCAAATGCAGAAAAATGATTAATATATTTGATTATACAATCTTTTGAGGATCTAAAATACCATTATCACAAAGAAAATAGGGTCATAGTCACCAAACATCGAATATTCTTCTTAAAATATCAAGAAGTCTCCTAACCACAAAAGGGGATCTAACTATGAAAAAATAATTAATAATCTAGAGAAATACCTTATAATAAATCAATATTAAATCCTCATTGTTCCATAAAACCACCCATATAAAATGATGATAATATGCCATAAATTTTTGTATCTATGTTGATCACTTATAAAAACATCATGATAGTTTGAATTTATAACAATAAAAACCCTAAGAGAATCACACATCACATTTAGTAAGATCACATTTCATGCCTAACTAACTCAGGGCCAGGTTATCATGCTTCGAAGGAGGATCTAATCAAATCATGGTCCAGTGCCCCATTCCACTACCGCAGGTCATGTTTCGTCCTGTTTAGATAGACTTTCAACATTCATATAAACTGCGAATCTACTTCCATTGTGATTTGGGTTAGTCATCTGCATCTTACTTTACTATTTCTAAACCTCGCGATTATTAGGATGATTGGAAACCTTATGGGAAGGTATTTTTTTTCTGATAGCTGAACCGACTATATTTTTCTTCCTATTAGTCCCCAGATCTGCATAGAAATTGATGCCTCAAGATTTCCTCTAGACTAAATTGGAATTATAGTGGGTTAGGAGTTCAATTAAAGATTGAAAATTGTTCATGAATCATGTGTTTATTTTTTTTTCTTTTTGTAAGATAATGGGTATCCTATCAGCAGAATATAGGCATAGATAGTCATAGATATAGTAGGGTGCGGGCAGTGTAGGCAGTGAAAAGGTTCTTAGGACTAGCATGATGAATGTCTATACTGGTCAGTGACCAATGGGTGTTGAAACCATGGACAAGGAAAAATAGATTGAACCTTTATGATAAAATCCCTTGGTGAATTATATCTTCAATCGGTTGAGGAAGAATATTGAGGTTCCTTAGTCTTCTATGGATGGTTCTTTGGAGAGAAGTGGTTTAGAGGGGGTTAAGGAGGTTGGATCTTTGGTCTCTCCATCACTAGAGGGCCCTTAGGGTGGAATTAGAAATAACTATAATTAGAATCTCTTGTGGTGGATGATGGAGGTCATACGGCTCCCTTGGGTGCTTCATATGATGAGATGTTATGCCCTGGGAGTGGCTTTAGAGTTAGAGGTTGGTCTTAGGCCTCTATTGAATCTAGGGGGTAGAAACCATTGAGTTGGGTAATTCTTTCAATCAATTATCAAATGAGGATTCGGTTTAGTAGTTAGATAAAGAGCCAATTAGGCCCTCCATGAATGGGAATGAGTCTGGTGATGAATTTTCTATTTGTATTGCAGGTTGGATGGAGGATGAGGGTCTGGGTGATAATCTTCCAAGCCTGTAGAGAAGAATGTATATAATAGGCATTCGTAAAGATAGAAAGTGTTATTCTTTTTTTGTACTACCAATGGAGACCTGATCAGAAATTGATTTGAAAGTTAATATGGTTGACAGTGATACTCACCTCTCCCCTAAGGATACTTTCTAGCAGAGGAATCTAGCTGATGTGATTGAAATATATTTATAATTTAATATGTTCTCGGAAGAAAAAGTGACTAAACAAGTGTTATACCTTAATTATACCAAAAAAAGCTCCCAGGATTAATGGGAGGTCATTAAAGGTGAATCTTAATGAATAGTAGTATTACATGATCGACAAGAAGGACCGGATTTTAGATGGGGGATTCAAAAATAGGAAGATCATCCTTGAGGAGTATATCTAGTCGTGGTACAAGCAGGTGTTTTAGTTCGAATATCTTCTTTTGGATAAACTAGAAACTTAGGTACACAATATCACCTTGAAACTTTATAGGGAGATTAAATATAGTATGCTTAAACTATATTTTAATGGTTATGTCATTTTTTTGTGCATGAACTCATACTTTGTCACTTTTTTCTTAAAAGATGTTGAATAATAGAAAATAAATTTTTGTAAGAAGTATATGAGGGACCAATCATTTAAGTAAATAATATGAGTTTAAACATCCCTTTCACATCATCCCATAAACTTAGCTCACAAAATCTCGCTAACATAAGATGTACCATATTCTACAAAAACTATTACTTGGTAAGATAGTAGGCACAAATATCTCATACTTGGGTTCTTGTAAAAATTAATTATCAACATCCTGATTGATGTTGGTGGGCACTCAGATAAGGTTTGATTAGCTCATCATTAGCTTTAAACACCACAAAGAAAATTTAGTATGGTGCAGTATTTCATTCAAAAGGTTTTGTAAAACGCTATAAGTCCATATAATAATGATGACTAGACATCCACAAAATAGTTTCCATATAAGAAGAAAGAATGCATAGAAATCGTATCCTCTCCACAGTATAATTAATGGGGCAACTTAACTATGCCTTCAATCAAGGTTCTATGTACTCACTTTAGTCAATACAAAGTCCCTTTAAAGTATTACATCGACAAATACACTATAGTTAGATTCCCTGATAGGTTATAGTGAACATTAACACCTCTAAGATCATTTCCTTATTATTCCCAAACAAATAAAATATTCACATGTTCCAAATTCAAAAATATATACTACATTTAGCTAAATGCTCTAACACCACTATAAGAGGACTCGGTTCCACCAAAAACCAACCCAGGTCAATGATGTAACTAAGTGTGACCCCCAAATATCACCTCCTATATTCCATGAGAAGGAAAATAACATTGAGGATAAAAACCACATATATAGGAGGAATTACCCATAGAATAACATTGGTGAAAACTATAAACAACCAAACCATGAACAATCAAGAATCCAAAATCAACTAATATTATAAAAAAATGGATGAGTGTTATAAAACATAACCAAAATGAAACATAGGTATAATTATGGGAATAAATCCTCTAAATATTGAAATTTTATTAAAACCCTTACTACTCATGTATATTAGTTCTATAAAAATAAACTCCCACAAACCAAACTCCTACTATCATCATTGATTTTCAAGTTAGTGCAGCATGAAACTTTTGAAAAGAAAATATTATAAACCTGTATGTAAAAATGTGTGTGAGTATATACACCTGATTAGTAGTTCATTCCCTAGTAATGAAAAAACATGTTAAATATCATGCATGAATTATAATAAAATTAGTAAAATAATATTTTATATTCACATCCTAACCAACCAAATCACGCAAGGGGAAACTAGGTTAAATATAAACTACTGAATTATTCTTTCAAATAATTAATTTATAAATTACACCATATTAAGTTTTAATATTATATGTTTTTTTACTAATTAATCAATTTCATCAAGTAATTTCATTCCCAAGATCACCAGGAGGATCACATACTATATTAAAATCATTTTAAATATAACACATGTTGTAATACATAACAAGTCCCCAATTAACCTAGCCATAAATAGTCCTAATGATGGAAAAAAATTATTTGAAGGATTGTGTTGTTTTCATTTTTTGATAATATTAAGAATTTATCAAGTGATTCTTTGAGGATTTTATGGATTCATGTTAATTAATCCTCTCCATAGAGTGATTGTAATCTATTGGAGAAGAGATCTATCTAGAAGATAGGTCCAACACCATATATCCTGCTCCACACTACAGGATATTTATTTTTGGTCAGTATGAACAATAGTGTGGTTGACTACACTATAGAGGAGATCATAAGAGATTTTAAAGGGAACCTCACACGATATCCACACCATCGATTCAATATCTATTCTATAATTATGGCTAGAAGGATGAAAAAACACCGTCAATCCCACTCAATTTTAGCACTCAAGTAGCCTCTAAATAAGATAGTGGTCGATCCCATGCACCACATAATTCAGTGGTCTAGTAATTAGAGTGTCCATATGACAACCAGTGTGTATAGGTATAGGTATTTGAATGTTGGAAATGATGTTGGGATATACCATGGTTAAGTGGTCATGGAGTAGGTTAATATAATGAGTGAATTTTGAAATGATGGTGGGGAATGATATATTATATGGGGATAGATTTAAAAATAAAATTATGATTTAGGATTTGAATTTTTTGGCCACACTATAGGAATATAAATCCTGGAGTAAGGTCCTTTAAAAGAAATCCTTGTTTATATTCATCTGCATTTGAAAATTTGAGGTGCTTATTTCATATATAGATGGATATGTTGTAATCCTATTGGACATAATACTATAACACCAAAGCTATGATTTTCTTTATAAAGAGTCACAATATGACACACCAAAGTGGAATTGGTTGTGTCATAAAGTGTTTTATGAGGTAAATAAGAGTTATGGAGTTCATGTGGAGATCATGATAAAATTAAAGTGCAAGTGATTTTTGTGTATCTTCCCAACTAGAAGATCCCACACCACAATATGATAGACCAACCCATAGTGAAAGCTAAGAAAATGAAGTTCTAACCATAGTAGAGGTAACCACACCATAGTATATAAAAACAAGGATAATAATACACCATATTATACTAGACTATTCCACAACTAGGTAGTTTCATCAAGCTCCTTGTTTCAGCTAGAAACTGTAAGTGAGAGTAATTGCTTAGATTTCTAGGGGTCAAACTTAGATCTAATGGATACTTATGGTTATATTAACTAAGGTGGAACAAATAGAACAATCATAGGAAATAAAAATTCAATTCTAAACATTTTATTGAGAAAAGAGAGTATTGGATCACAAAATAAAACAAGAGAGTTTGTTTTAGAATTTCTTAAATACATTGATTAAGCAAGATCAAAGAAATAATGGGAAAATTATCTCACTGGAAAATCATCAAAGGGGGCGGAAAATACATGCCATGTCAGGTGTATTGTTGATATCTTATTCTTGTAAATATGGTAAATTTGGTCATATAGGTATAATTAATTTTATCTTTATGATAATGTTTAGTGATCTATCACATTTCTTTAGAATAGTGAGTTTGAGAAGTTAGTGAGACCACTCAATTATATAAACCAAGTGAATTAGGGCACTCTACTATGTTGGTTCATCAATACATCACTGATTTATTTCCCTATGTAATATATTGGTTATGGTGAACCAAAATAATTACCAGTGTGATATTTACCAATTTCATTGATAAGCAAGAAAATTTTAGTGAGAGAGAATCAAAGTTCCTCACATAGGGAGAACTATATTGTGATTAGGTGATTCAGGTGTTAAAATTTATGATTCCATGATTCAACCCCTACACCCCCTAAGGTAATTCCCTTAATATGGGACAAATAAGTGGAATTATAGGTAGGTTTATGGGGTAAATTGTTCTCTATATTAGAAGGATAGAATAAGTAATGGTGGTGAATCATAATGAAATACTACTTTCTGAAGGTAAAAATTTCTTCTAATG
Source organism: Viscum album (assembly GCA_963277665.1). Taxonomy (NCBI): domain Eukaryota; kingdom Viridiplantae; phylum Streptophyta; class Magnoliopsida; order Santalales; family Viscaceae; genus Viscum; species Viscum album. The sequence continues at coordinate 676,724,620 of OY728157.1, read as the reverse complement.
GAAGAATATGATTAAATAGTACATCTGGTTTTTGGGAATAAAAGTGTACACATCAGCTATTCAATGGAATACAGTATATGTGGTAGTGGGTCTTTACCTAAAATAAACCGCAAGGAAATTGATACATATTAAAAAAAGATAAACACCTTAGGGGATCCTTAGAAAAACTTATTTACCCCAAGGTAACGTCTTCAAAAATCTCTCAGTACATGTTGGAAAATATCATGAATATTTATTAAGGTGATTATAAAATTAAAGAAACAAATACGAAAGTGATATCAAAAAAACATGAATACCTAAGGATGAGACTGATTAGAACCATTGATTAATTTTATGATCATTTGAATGTTATCATTAAATACGTGTGATGTATTTGGGAAGACAGAGTTAACACTAAGATAAAGAAATAAATATTTTGTAGACAACCTCCATGGTTTAATTCCGATGAGTTTATACTTAAAGAAAAGGATCGGAAGGATGTATCAATAGAAATCATTCAATTCCCACCTATTGCATATGAAAGGAGAAATGATGATAATGAGTCCAGAGAGAAGGAAAAAGGCTAGGATGTTTCGTAAATAAAGAAATATTATGTTAAACAAGGTGTATATAAAGATGAATTTGATGGTGCGATGGGATTTATTTCTTGTAAACTTAATAGGTTAAAAGTAAATTTAAATGAAAATATTCCATTTGATTGTTTTTTATGTGGAAAGTTAGTTAATCTATCTTAGAAGTGTTTCAAAAGTCCTTATGATGAATATGGTGAGGTTTCTAGGAATAAATATTTTAAAAGTGATGATATTAGGACGGAACCATAATAAAAAATTAAAAGGAAAATAAGATATCCCTTATGGATGGATGTCCAAATGAGTCTAAATGGGAAGAAGATGAATATGGGAGGGAACATAATGAAGATTATTTTGTTTCTATTATTTACTGACCAAAAATTGATGGTAGGGATATTTAAGGTGATGATGATTTGGGGAGATTTGTTATAAAAGTTGATCTAGAGGCATCCCTTGAAGAACATGAAAAATAGAGGTATAAAACTAAGAAAGAAAATTTATTTATTCATGGATCAAAGTTTTATATGAAACCAAATAATAATATAAGTAAAATTTAAAAGAAGATATTGAAAATTTTAAACCTTGATTTTTTATAAACTAAGGAAAGTAATTAGAGAACAAGATTAAAGTGGAATAAGATGTATGAATCATTGATAGCTTGACCAATACAATGAATGACAAGTTCAAGAGGTATAAATAACTTGAATAAGACATAATTGTTTGTGGAAGAAGTGTAAGGAACAATAAATAATTTTTTAACCTAACATGGTATCATGTTACTCAAAGAAACTGGTTCTATTAGAGGATATTGATGTATGGATTCCTGTGTTTTTATTACGTTACTTTTCATTACATTGTACAAAAGAGGATCTTTTCAAGTTTACTTTTATGGATATATGGTATATAATACATTAAAACACAAAAATATTCTATAACCACTTGAAATAAATATTTATGGGTTCAATCTAGGTTACTTTTACTACATATCATATCTTGGGGATATAAATCAAAGGAACAGAGTGGGAATGAAGCCCAGTAAGGGAATAATAAAGAGAAACATTGAGGATGTATTCTTGATAAATATCAACAAGAACATGAGGTATAAAGATAATTAAGGTGTAAGAGTCATTTAATAATACTAATAATGATGATGAATCGTAACATGGAAATGTGGCTAAAACATTTAAATTAGAGATTCATAAGCATATCACAAAGGTTTATCCCCATGGTGTCATTAATAAAAATTACCAAGGTCATTCACCATGGAATCATAAAACTTGTCATATCTAGAGAATAAATTATTTACCCAATTCATTATAGTTGTATTAAGGTGAACCCTTCTTAAGTATTAATTTAATGTGTACCACATAGATCATAATATATCATTTAATTAATAAACCATGGAGTATAAAGAATGGGTTTCTTATCAAAATCTTTTAATACAAAAGAGATTAAAAATATGATTGTCATGTCATTTTTAACCCAAAAAAAGAAATATTGAAAACATATATGTAAATAACTAAATAAAGATATTAATTTTAAAATCTAGATGAATACCCATTGAAAATAAAATAGTTTTTTGTGTCTAAATAAAAAGTAAAATAGAATTTAATATTTAAAAGGAGGAAATTTTAGATGTAAATTTGGCATCTTGACGGGCATAAAACATGGATTTAGAAAAAGATAATATTATAGGGTCTAGCATATAACACTAATAAAGGACTATAATTATAGTAATGAGATAATAAAATGTGGAAATAAACTTATTTTGGTATTTATAAGTCATACCAAATAAAAAGGGAACTAAAATGGAAAAGAGACGTAAGTATTTTCCCTTACCCTGAAGAGTTGCTCCAAAACATGAGGATGGAACCTTGGGGGCTTGAGGAAACCATGGGTCATTCATTAGGATGGAAAATCACTAAAACATCATGTATGATCGATTGGGAGTCAAGGGGAATGGTGAAATTTTCATGTACTTATAGCTAAAGTGGAGGATTTGTTTTATAATTTCCAAATATAGGTCTTAGAGAACTAGGTTGTGGAAAATGAAAAATGATTGGCTTATCCATGGTTTTATCCCTTGTTTTTTGACATTTGGGTCACATTATATGATAATTTAATCATCCAGAACCTAAAACCAATATTTAATACTTCTTTTGGCAAGGAAAGGTAAAGATTCTGCAATGTAAGGTTTTTTAAAATTAAAAAATTATTTTTAGACTTTCAACAGTAACTTCCAGTTTAAAATTGAATGAACTATATTAAAATACATAATATTAATAAAATAATATATTTTAGTTCATGTAAGGGTTTTAATTAACTATTACATCATTATGACATAAATATGATGTCACAAAATATTCCAAAACCCTAAGAGTGAATATTTACTATTCATAAAGAAATAAATCATTTTTGAAAATTATAATAAATTCACCCTAACCTAATTTTGAAATGTTAATTTAAAAAATGTTTCTTATTTTGTTATATAAATTCATTAAATTTGATAATTTTTACTTCTAAATGTTGAAATCCTAATTTATTTAAAAATAACAGTTTTTTAGAAAGAGTTAATTTTCTGAAACGTATAAAAAAATTCCTAGGTCATTATAAGATTATTTTATCAATTATTATTTAAATAAAAGTTTTTTAAAATAATATTTCATTAAAAAATACTATTCATAATTCCTTTGTTAATTGTAAAAATTCAATATATTTTCTAAAAAAAAACAACTAAATTTTATTCGCATCCAAAAATAAAATTATCAAATTGATCTCAATTATACATATATTTTATTAAGAAAAATTATTCTTAAGAGGAATTTATTGGATAAAGATTGTATTTATACAGAGGAATTTACACTTTATTTAACTTAAGTTTGGACATGTAACCCCTTATTACACCCACATATGTTCTAAGGGTAAGGTATGTGATGACAGTAGTTTAATGGGGTGCCTCGGCATACAATGAACAAGTATTAATCTCTACTAAATTGAACTTTTACCGCAGGCAATTTCCTTCAAGATTTAAATATTAAATATCAGGTTGGTCTTGGTTAAGGTAGAAACCTAGTGATGATACCACCTTATCAAGTTCAAACAAACAGGCTTCAAACACTTGACTCTACAAGTTGAGGCTATCAATTCTCTTTTTTGTATCAATTATCCTCTGTCATTACTACTTATAATCACTAATTATAAAAATCAAATTATCAACCATGGTTATATTTTCAAATAGTCATATTAACCAATATTCTTATTAAACAACAACCATATAATGGTCGAATACCAACTGTCATATTTCCCTTTATACCCTATAAATATATCTTCCTTATTTCATTCAAAATTCTCTACAACTCCAGATAAGGTTATATCTTCATTTTTAAAAGATTTGGATTGGTTTAATAATATTTTTTTTATTTCTATAGAATTTTTAGTGGGGAATATGATTCTAGTATATTAGCGGAATCTATAATTTCCCATTGTAGCACTTCTATTTTATAACTTTTTTCTCGTTCTAATGTTTGGCATTATAATGGGTTTTATAGCAAACTAATGTAATGATATTTATTAACAATATAAATATTTTTTGTTTCTAATTATTTTTTATGTGTATAATATTATATTATATGTATCAAACTATTATTTATTAAATAAATATCCTTTAAAAAGTGTTTGGGACGCTACATTTTTCCCACATAAAAAATTCCATCCCCAAAAATTGAACTCATTTTATTAGTTGAGAAAAGGTGAGGTTACTTATATCTCATTTTATCCTCCATTTCCCACCTCACTTCTTCATATTTATGGTTCCTCCATAACACATTGATGAGTTAGGTAGTATTTTTTCATAATCCTTGTCTCTACATTCTAATATCTCTACCGGATGCTTTTTATAAGAGAGGTTAGGTTCTGGTTGAACTACATTAGGATTGAATAAATGTGATGGGTCAGGTATTTACATACTCAAGTGATATGAGAAAAATAAATCATGAACTTCATGAAGATTCATTAGAAGTGCTAGCCTATAGGCCACAGGGCCTATGTGATCAAGGATTTCATAGGGGTCAATATGCCTAGGGATAGGCTTCCATTTCTGTCCAAACCACATGACTGTCTTCAATTTTTATATTTGAAGTAAAACTTTTTCACAAAAATAAAACTCCATTTCCATTTTATGATTTTCAACATAGATTTTCTACCTAGTCTAAGCAGTCTTTATAGGTTCCTAGATGGCATGAACCTTTTTTCTGTCATCTTCTTCACAAGATCAGGCATAAGAAATTACCTCTCACCAACTTTATAATATCCTATCCTTAAAACACTACATAATCCTGAGTTTTATACAAGAAAATTCATTCTTACACATTGAGGATATTTTATAGTTTATAGTTTTATAAAATCAGGACATAAAACATATATAACGTCCCAAAATCCTAGAAGTGGATACTACTAAAATAGTATCCACTTTTTCTACAATATAAAACATAAATAAAAACATAATCTATTTGAAAAATCATCATAACATTTAAATTTTCTTCCTTCATTCTATTACACATCCTTATATCCTATTATAAACATTTAAAAACATGGTTTGAGCACAAAAGGCTCAGTAAGGGATATAATGTAAGAAAATTTTTGTCATGTGATAACATAAAAACCAATAAAATCAATTTCATAAAAACTCATTAGCATGCATTGAATCATCATGTAGTTTCCTTGGGGAATATTTAACATATCACACTTACAATAATCCTTACACATAGAATAACCATTTGGTAAAATTCCATCTTTGGAGTACCCAATGCATTGGAGAGCTATAATGGGGCTCACTCCTCACATCTTGAGCTATAATGGGTTCAATACAACATATCATGAGGTATAATAGAGAAAAACCCAACATAACTATGTACAAAGAAAATATCATAGAAATAAAGTATCATGAAATCAAGAGAAACCACTCATTTCATATATATATATATAAGTGAATTTCTGAATTTTATTAAAGAGACTTTTAAAAGGATTCTAAGATGAAAGACTCTTACAAATATTATTGGAGTGAGAATTAATGGAATGTAAAGGATATTTTTATGAACAATAAATACACATAATACGATATAATAGAAAAAAAAATCTTTAAACAAATTATCTTAATACCACATAATGAATAAATTAGAAGGTTAATATAAGGCCCCAGCCTTAAACCTTACTTAATCTTGAGTTATTACAAGATTACACATTGAGGATCTTTTAGGGTTTAGAGTTTTAGAGAATTAGATCATAAAACATTCATTACATTCCACATATAAACAATGTGGTCACATAAAGATAGTATTCTTCATTCCCATCAATGGAAACATATTTAAAATAAAACATGGATTCATTCTTGACACTTCCTTGACACTATCATCATATCATGTACCTTTCCATTGACCTGTGAAAAACATTTCAAAAAAACTTGGGATGAGCATAAAAAGCTCAGTATGGGTTATAAAAACATGGAAAGGAGACATGGGTACATATATACATAAGAGTGAAATCATACTTTACCCATTAAACATAGGAACTTTAACATACCTCATAAAATCATGAACAAATCATAGAAATCATAAGACATAAAGGTAACTTGAGGCATTCATAACATTATTACGTAGGGAGTAACCCTCTTTGTTACGTTTGGAATACCCATCAAAGTATATTCCCTAAAATATCATCGGAGAAACCTTAACGTTTCACTCCTTCGGGTTACCCAATGCATTGGAGAGCTATATCGGGCTTACCCGCCATTAGTTTATCACGAAACCACCCGTCTTCATAATAATGCCCAAGAACCATAACATATTCGTATCACATAAAACATGCATAAAGGAAACATAACATTTCCACATTTCAATCACAAGATATCAATACAACACAAAAAACATTGTAAAAACCATTTTCAATACCAAAATAAAAGAAAAGTAAAACATCGTATTTATTTTTCTTTTAAAAAGAAGGTATGGCTTGTAGAGGAAGCCGAAACTCAAATAACGGTCATGACGGCGGAGAAGTCTTTGTCGCCTCATACGTACAACAAAGACATTCCCTTTTGTCTTTTAGTAAACGCTTCGTATAAAAAGGATTCCTTTTGAATAAATTTAAAAGTCAAAGGGGTTTATACACCGTATAAAAGAAAGTTGTGTATAAAATAAAATATGCCTCAATGAAAGGAGATTGAGACGAAGTCCCATACCTCGTATCCGACTTGACCCAACCGTTCTTTAATCTCCTGAATAATAAACTTGAGTTAATCTATACTTTCTTATGAACCTTTTTCAAGTTCATTATTCCTTTTATACAATTTTATGAACATCATGTAATCATTTAAGTTAATAATGTTCATTTTGTCGGTATTTGGTTCTTAAGTAAAAAATAGACGTCTTACACTTACATGTTGTTAATTTGGTGAATGTTTTGTTATATACAGAATGATATTAATGATTTGGATAACATATATATCATATATATTCACCATATACATGTATTTATAATATTACATCACATTTAGAGGTAAGAAATGAAATGCACCGTTCATGGAGACGGTAAGCCGTACGTACGCATGAACGCTACTTCCATTTCTATTTCGTATTTTATGGAATGGAATCATAATGATATAAGAGTATATTATAATTCCAGTATAATAACATATATAATATCATTAACTTTATCCTTTACACATCCCACATATGGTATTAACGAATCAAATCACTTTCAGGGGGCGGTAGTCTGCACTTCCTAAAATGAAGATATCGTGTTTACCCATAATGGAAACCATAAAGGTATGCCCAAAAAGAAAAAAAACAGAAGCTTAAGGAAAACATAAACATATTATATATCATATATAAAAATAGTGACATCATAATGGCCACCTTTGAAGGTGTTAAATGATTATTGAACAATCATCGTTTCGGGAGGTAGAATTTCGCCATCCACGGAAACCGTATGTTCTTTAACCATTTGATATAGTTTTGTGAGAGTTTAGCTCAAATAAATCTTATAAAAACATCCTAGTATATTGAATATACTTGTTTTGTTACAAAATAAGTAAATAAAAAGAGTTTATGGGGTTGGAGAAGCAAAATAAAACAAATGAACATGAGAGAATGAATTACCTTTAAAAGTGTAACTCCTTTTGATTTGATCCTAAAGGCTTCCTTTGAAAGGATTATGCCCAAAGGGAATCCTCTAGGATAAGGAGAGGGATGTGGAGAGAGTAAATGGGAAGGGTTTGTCCAAGCCAAGGGCTTGAGGAGTTTGTGAAATGAGGTAGAGGTGGGGGCCTTTTATAAGAGGAGAGGAGGGGCACTTTTGGAAAGTAAAGATAAGTTACATTATTTTAAAAAGAGTTTCGGATTCAAAAGGTCCCAAATTGCTATAATTAGATGATAAGATGATAAGGCTTATAAATCCACTCATCCAATTGGTTTTTTCCATGTGTAGGTTTTATATTTTTCATTATCTTTCCATTTTATTTAAATCGTTAAATAATGAGGTCATCGCTGCATCATCATGATGTCATAAATAATTTAATTTATTTAAAGTCTAAAAATTATAAAAAAAATACTATGATGTAGGAAATATTTTTATATTTCCAATGACTATTTATAATCAAAAATCGGATCTTTATAACCCCATGTTAAAATTGTTTTTGTAAAACATATGATGTTTGTGTCATTTTTACTTTTACATTAAATAAAAAGTTTTTTATGTCATTTCCCAACCAAAGTGGCTCCATGGGGTCCCCTAGTTGACCCATGGCTTGTCTTGGTCGGCCATGACACAACCAATGAGGGTAGGACATGTTTCAAGCTCATCTCATTTTATTAAAGCATTATTTTTACCTTAAACTACACTAATTACCACTAATCGCGATTAAAAACTTAATAAGTTACTATTCACCAAAAAATTATTTTAATCTCATTGAACCACATTTTACTTCTTAATGACAACCATGTATGTTGGATTTTTGAAATTCAAAACACAATGATGGCAAAATTTCATTTAAATGGAAAATCAATTTTTATAAGTACCACTTAGTGGTTTCACTATTCATCAAAAATTGAAGTTTTTCAGAAAATTACCAAAAATTCATCCTAAGCTATATTTGATATTCCAAATTCAAAATTGAATTCTATTTTACAAAATTCAATACATATATGTCACATTAATTAATTTAATAATTAATTCCCACTGTCAGAGCAAATAGCGTGTTTTTATAAAACAATAAGTATCAAAAGATTGACACCAGTTTAAGTCCAATTTCAAAGTGAAATTGATTCCAATTACCACCATTGGATTAAATGGTAAAAATATATTCTAATTTAACTTTAAAACTAATTCAAAAGATAATCTAATCATATAAATAAATTAGATTAAAAAGAATTTTTGTTGTAAAATGCAGTATTTTTCACTATTCATTAAAAAATGAACATTGTCAAAAAAATACCAAAAATTCACACAAAGTAAATTTTGATGTCCCAATATTAACGAATAAGATTATTTTTACCAACATAGTTTATAAAATTTTCAAAAGATAGAGTTAAAATGGTTTTTCCATCATAAGGCAGTAAAACAATCTTTTAAGAATATTAGTGTATTCCATGCATAAAATTGTATTTATTTTCATTTTAAGCCTCTAAAACACTATCTTAATAATTAATAAACATAGATAAAAATATCTATTATTCATTACTTACTTGGGATGTTACAGTTAACACAATTATTGGAAATTGGGTTAATAATTCCCTTACCTAAGGTTTGTATTACTTAAAACATGATTAAACTTATGTATAATGGTTAAAATAGTTTTATTAATATCTTATAGAAACATATTCATGTTTATAACATAGTATATGATAATTTCATAAAATCATTTTATCGTTTAATTATTAGTATTTTGTTCCTTCCATTTTTTTGGGTGCGTTTTTAACATGATTTCCATGGCCAGTTTGTATTTGATTTTCTTGTCGTATTGATATGCAATTATAGAAGTGGAATGAAGATGAATTAATATGTTTCTATATTACTAAATGATTCCATGAATCATTTTGTTTATATGGTATCAGGATGAATCATTAGAAAAATCATTAGTGATGTCCTTTTAGATCATTTTGGCGGTTCTTTGATAATCACGAACTAGTTTCATTATATAACCAGATGTTATGTATATATGTTAACTCTAGAACATGAAAGAGGATATATCATTCACATTAAAAAAATTTTTAATAATTAAAATGGTTTTATAACTATTTTTGAAGTAATTAGTTGAAATTTAAAACATATCATCCACGCTTTTTGGTAAATCGGCACATCACATACAGTGTTTTTATTTTTAGAATATGAGGAAGTAGAGAGGAAGAATGGTGATGAATATTTCCTTAAAAATGATAAAAATATATAATATATACCATACTGGATATTTTACTCCTCTTGTATAAAGGTAGGATAATTGATCATAAAAAAAGAAATGAATTGAAAAGAAAACACAAGAAAATTTAAGATGATTCTTACTTCTTGATCTCTTCTCCTATAAATCCTCCTTAAGAACATTGTTTTTGGCCTTTTGGTGATACCAGTAGGTCTTGGACTTGTTTAGGAGCCTTGGGAAGTATATTGGGGATAACATAGACAATTCTCAAGGATTGACAAGTGTGAGATGAAGAGGGTAATCAGGGTGGTAATTATAGTGGAGGAGAGGAGGAATTTTACATTATTTTAATCGTTATTTTAATATTTTTTCCCAATACTATGAATAGTCTTGATTCATGTGAACAAAGATAGTAATAAGTGCATGGGATTTCTAACCAAGTGTTCTTATGTCAGCCTTGCATCACCAATGATGCATTAAAACAAGTATTTAGCATTTATCACAATTTATCATATTTTACTATTCATCAAAAAATTAAGAATTATAGAAAAGTACCAAAAATTCACCCTAACCATTATTCAATGATAGAATTTAAAAATGGAAAATAATTTTCTAAATAATATTATTTTAATTTTTAAATAAAATCATATTTTATTCAAAAATAACAATTTTAAAACTATAAATCATATTTTAGCACTTTGAAAAATTAATCAAGATCTCATTATCTTATAAACATAAGAAAATAAAATAGTAATACCATTTACTATTAATAGGTGTCATGTTACTATTCATAAGGGTATGTTACTATTCACTAAAAATTTGTTGGTTCTATCAGACTCCAAATAACTTACTAATCACAGCCATAGAAGATGGTTTCTGAAATTTGAATCATAGAAGCAGAAAAATTGTGTTTAAAGGCATTATATAACTATATATTTTAAACAAAGTTTCTTTCATTCCAATTATTTTTTAAATCCTTAGGGTGTTTCATTATCCTTGCATTCATGAAATTCCATCCCCGTAATTTTATTCTCTTATTAAACAAGTAAGGGTAATTTTCCCTCATGGCATTTTTAGATTCCTTCATTACTTCTTCTACCATGGGGTTTTCCCATAAAATATTTACCTAGTGGATTACTTTATTCCACAATGCATTCTCTCTATGATCAATAATATGAACTTGTAACTCTTTATAAGAAAGTTTCTCTTCCAATTGAACTACTTTTGGGCTCAGAATAAGAGATGAATCTGGAACAAACGTTTTCAACATTGAAAGATGAAAAACATTGGGTACCTATAATAAACTCTGAGGTAATGCTACTCAGTAGAAAATCAGTCCAACATTATATTTGACTTCATAAGGTCCAATGAACTATTGACTCAGCTTCACTTTCTTACCAAAATGTATAACACTTTTCAATGGTGAGATTCTATGAAAAACATGATCACATAATCAAAAGGAAGACTCTTTCCTCCTATCATCTAAATAACTTTCATGTATGTTCTAATATTTCCTTATGTGTTGAAAGATCATCTTCACTTTCTCTGACAATTACTCTATTAATTCTGGAGTAATCAACTTTCTTTCCCCAACTTCATCCAAAAAATCTAGAGTTCAACAATACTTCCCATATAATGCATCAAAACGTGTCATATGTATACTGGAATTAAAACAGTTATTATAAGAAAACTCATCTAATGAAAGATGTTGATCCCAACTTCCCTGGTAGTCCATTGAGCAAGTTTGAAGCATATCCTCCACATATAAATCATATGTTCTGACTTCCCATCTGATAGCAAATGAAAATTTATACAGAAATTTAGTTCTATTACCAAATAATTCTAAATGTCTTTCGAATAGTAAGAAGTGAACTTGGGATCATAGTCAAATATAATGGAAATAGGAATTCCATGTAACCAGATGATCTCTTTGAGGTACAGAGGAGAAATTTGACCCAAAGACATGGTATCTCTTAAAGAATAGAAATGAGAATGTTTAGTCAGTCGATCAATAATAAGCCATATTGCATTGTTGCCTCACAAAGTCTTTGGTAGTCCCACAATGAAGTCCATAGATATATTTTCCCATTTCTACTCTCGCAATAGTAAAGGCTGATGAATCCCCTTCAGTACCTTTCTCACTATTTTGACCTATTGACATGTTAAAAATTTAATAGTAAAATCAACAATATCTTTTTTCATTCTATCCCACTAGTAATACTATCAAAGATCTCCCTACATATTCCTGCTGCTAGGATGAACTTAAAAAGGAGAACTGTGAGCTTCACATAACAATTGTTTCCTAAACTGATAATCACTAGGAACACATAATCTCTTCCGAAACCTAAAAACACAATCTTTATCAATGTTAAATAATTGAAATGTACCACTTTAAAAAAAATAATCCTTTTTCTATAGCACACCATCTTCCTTCTATGATATCATAATTCTGTCTGAAAAAGATGACTCCACTAAAACCCTAAACAAACATATCCATTTCCTACACCAATAACATCCAAGCCAAAGTTTATCAAAGCATTTACCAAAGGACCATGCTCAAAACATATCATGGTTAATATAGAATTAATTTTCTGACTTAATGCTTCAACAACTCTATTGTCTTTTTCAGGATGGTAATAAATCATTCAATCCTAATGCTTGATTATTTCCATCCATCTTCTAGGTCTCATGTATAATTCATTCTAATTAAATATATACAACAAGATTTTATGTTTAGTATATACTTTACATTTTACTCCATATAGATGATGCCTCTAAATATTCAAACCAAAAACCAGAGATGTCAATTCTGAATCATGTATGGAATAATTTAACTCATGTGGTTTTAGTTGAATTGAAGAAAAATCAATATCCTGATCTTTGTGAATTAGAATACAACCAAGTCCCTTCAATTAACAATCATTGTAGATACCAAACTCATCATTTCAAGAAAAAAATTCCAAAACTGAAGCATTCACTAATCCCTTATTTGGTTTCTAAAAACAAATATCACATTCTTATATCCAAAAAAACATACCCCCATTTCGTGTTAACTTAGTTAGAAGGATAGATAACCATGCAATGTTTTTAACAAACTGTCGGTAATAACCTACTAATCTAAGAAAAATACGATTCTATATAACATTTTTAGGTCTTGGTCATTCATCAACCACTATTGTTTTGGTAGAATCAACTATTATTCCATCCTTATTTATAATATCCAAAGAAAAAAAAATATATTGCAATTAAAAATCACACTTACTGAATTTCCTATACAGTTTATTTTCCTTTAAGGTTTTCAAAACAACCCATAGATATTTTTCAAGATCTTATTTTCTTCTAGAATATAAAATAATGTCATTAATAAACACAAATAAAAACTTATCCAAGAACTCGTGAAATATTCTATTCATAAGATCCATAAATATATAAGGTTAATTAGTTAACCCAAAAGGCATAACTACAAATTCATAATAACCATATCTAGTATAGAACGTATTCTTTAGAATGTTAGCATCCTTTACATTCAACTAATGGTACCCTGACCTCAGTTCAATCATCAAAAAATATTGTGCTCCCTAGAGATTATAAAAAAATCATTGATATGAATAAAATGATACTTTTTTTAACAACGATGTTATTCGAAGATCTATAGTCAATGTAAAGTCTCATGGAACAATATTTATTTTTAACAAACAAAATAAGATAACCCCATGGTGAAGTGCTAGATTGGGTGATTCCTTTATCTAATAATTATTAAAAATTCCTTTTTAATTCTTGAAGTTACATTTGAGTCATTTGATAATGGGGAACAGAAATTCTATTAGCTTTAGGAACTAAGTTTGAAGTAAACTCAACCTCTCAATTAGGAATAACACTAGGCAAATCGTCAGGAAAAAATTTAGGTATTCATTTACCACTGGTACATCATTAATCTATATATATCCTTTATCTTCTAAAATATGAGAAAGATAACCTTAATTTCCATATTTTATAAGTTTCATATCTTCTTGATATGTTATCAATGGTATGAGTTCATTCTTGTACACACACTTAAACTCTTTCTGAAAAATAAATTGTTTTCTCTGCAATTTATCATTCTCTGATAAAAATAAATACATTCCATATCCAAAATAAAATAAAACTCCACTACAGGCAATGAAACCAATTTTTTAGGTAAAATCATTCCATATAGAAAGATAGGTAGATTCATATAATATCTTATTTCTACAATATTTCCTCCATGTGTTTCTATATTCAGTTCTGGTTTCATTTCATGTGGTGTAATTCCAAATTTTCATGAAAATTTCTTAGAAATGAAGGAATGTGTAGACCCCGAATTAAACAACACATTTGTGAAATATGTAAAAACCTGAAATATACCAGATACCACCACCTCATTTGACAACTCAACATTTATTAAAGTGGTTTAAAATGATTTTACCACACCCTTCTGCTTCAAATCTTGCTGATTCCCAACTTGAGTGACCAGCCTCTGACATTCATTAGAAAAATGACATAATTTCTTACAGTTAAAGAATCTCACCATCTGATTCTAATTAATTTTTGGATCATTTTCCTTTCACTCATGAGATATGTTTACAAATGTTCCACATCGGTAGCATTTTCTAGAATCTATAATGCATTCACCATGATTCTTTTTCCCTCACTTTTCACAAGGTAAATTGATTTTCTTACCTCCATATTTCATTGATGTACTCTTCCCCAATACCAACCTACCTAACCTATTCTTATTATTTTCATCATGAGGCACATAAGTGTATGCAAACTCCATATCAAATTTTTTATCAAAATAAACAATTTTCTCATAGATTTTAAACTCTTGTGAAGCCAAATCTCTTCATACAAATGGTATCAAATGAGGGTAAAATATACTAATTTTACTATCAAAATCTTGAGAAAAATATGGTATGTACCTGGACAGTATTGTAAAATTGGATTCATATGGTACAACAGAATCATTGAATTTCTACTTTAGTTCCAATATTTTTTTCTCCATTCTGAGTAGAATAGTTTTAGAAAAATAGTTCTCTATAAAAAGACCCTTAAAATCATGACCTTCCATACTATCAAGATCATCACTTTCTCTCATGTTATTAACCAAATACCACCATTGGTTGGATTCACCTTTCAAATGATAAATGGATAGTATTACCTTTTGAAGATCGTAACATCCCATGACCTAAAATATCTTTTCTAGAGCATTGATCCATCCTCTGGCTATCACTACATATGTGGTTCCCCTGAATGCTGGAGGATGTTTCCTTATAAAATGATCCACCAATGACATGTTCATTCAGGGAAGATCTTGTTACACTCTCTCATGGATATAACCATTATTTATTGCTTGAGTCATCTAAGCCATTGTGGTCACAAACTTCTTAGTTCTAATTCCCACAATTCCAGGCTCTATATTCGGACATACATCAGCCTCTTGCTGCCTTCCTACTTCAGCTTCCCTGTTTTTCTATAGAAAAGTATTCTGAATAGACATGTCTTAGATGAAGAAACATGGTAATATTAAAATTCTATAACATTTAAAAATAACCATTAAGTAAAAATCATTTATGGTATTCTTTTAACAACATCATAACCTCTAACGTTATCTAAACCATCCTTTGATACCAACTATAACGAATTTGCCTTAAAAAATTACATAATATTGTGTTTTATACAAGAAAATCTATTCTTAAAAATTAAGGATCATTTCAGGTTTAGAATTTTAGAGAAATTAGGACATAAAACATTTATAACATTGCATAATCATACAGGATGATACTACTAAAATAGTATCCACTTTTTCCAAAATATAAAAATTAAATAAAAACATAATTTCATTGAAAAATCATCATAAAATATAAATTATCTTACTTATTCATCTTATACAGACTTATAACCTGTGAAAAACATTTAAAAATGTGGTATGAGCACAAATATCTCAGTAATGGAAATAAGGAAAGAAATCATTAGTCATGTGATAACATAAAAACCAAAAAATACATTTCATAAAAACATGTTAACATGAATTGAAAAATCATGTAGATTCCTTGTGACATATTTACTATATCACTCATACAATCACACTTACACATAGAATAACCATTTGGTCAAATTCCATCTCTAGAGTACCCAATGAAATGGAGATCTATAAGGGGGCATAACCATCATATCTTAAGCTATAATGGGCTCAACCCGACATATCTTGAGCTATAATTGGCTCAACCAAACATAAGTATTCCCAAATAACATATCTTGGTAATAAAGTATCATAAAATCCAGATAAACTACTTATGATATATATATATATAACAATCTTTCTGAATTTTATTAAAGAGAATTTTAAACTGATTTTAAAAGGAAAGTCCCTTACGAATATAATTGGAGTGAGAATTAATGGAATAGAAAGGAAATGTGTATAAACTATAAATAAACATAATAAAAAAAATATAAACAAAAAATATACACATAAATAATATTAATACCACGTAATGAATAGATTATAACGTTAACCCAAAGATTGGAAATTCGTAAAATACTTCCCTTACCTTAGTTTCATCATACTTCAAACATTTTAAACCTACTATATAATGGTTAAAAGAGTTTTATTAATATATTACACAAACATATTCACTTTTATAACACCATATATAATAATTTCATAATATAATTTTATCCTTTAATTATTAGTATTTTTCCTTCCATTGTTTTGGGTCCGCTCTTTACATGATTTCCATGGCCGGTTTTTATTAGATTTTCCTGTTGTATGAAAACGAAATTTAAAAAGTAGAATTAAAAGGTATTAATATGTTTATATATCAATAAATTATTCCATGAATAATATTTTTATATGGTATGAGTATGAATCATTAGATAAATCTTTAATGATATCCCTTTAAATCATTTTGGCGGTTCATTTATAATCACGAACTAGTTTCATAATATAACATAATATTACTAATATATGTTAAATCCAGAACATGAAAGAGGATATATCATATAGTTTAAAATATCTTTCAATTGTTAAAATGGTTTTACAACAATTTTTTTAAAAATTAAGTGAAATTGAAAGCACTTCGTCCACATTTTTTGTAAATCAGTACATCACGAACGGTGTTTTTATTTTTGTAATATGAGGAAGTAGTGAGAAATAATGATGATTAATATTTACATAAATGTGATAAAAATAAATAATATATATCATACTAGAGGTTTCATTACTATTGGTTAAGGGAAGGTAAAAATAGTATAATAAATGAAAAGAATTGATAAAAAAACATAGGAAAATGAAAAATGATTCTAACCTCTTGATCTCTTCTACTAGAGATCCTCCATAAGGCCTTTGGTTTTGGCCTTTTGATGAGACCAGAAGGTCATGGGTGTGGGGAAGAGCCTTAGTTAGGATATTTGTAAAAACATAGAAACTAATCAAGGCTTCATATGTGTGAGATAAATAGGGGAATGAGGGCGATATTTATAGTATAGGAGAGGAGGGATTTTACGTTATTTTAATCATTATTTTAATATTTTCCCTCAAGACTATGAATAGTCTTAATTCATGTGACCCAAAATAGTAATAAGTTCATCTGAGTTCAAACCAAGTGTTCCTAAATCATCCTTTCATCACCTATGATGCAGTAAGACAAGTATTTAGCATTTATCATAATTTATCATATTTTACTATTCATTAACATTCATGAATTTCAGAAAAATCAAAAAAAAATCAACCTAACCATTTTTTGATGTGTATAATTAATAAATGAACTAAATTTTTTGAAATTAATTTTTTAAATATTCTTAATTTAATTTTTAAAAAATCATAATTTAATCCAAAATAACAAGTTTAGAACTATAACTCATTTTTAACAAAATTAAAAATTAAACACAGTCTTGTTATCTTATAACCTTAATGAAATAAAATAATAATGTGATTTGATATTCATAAGTTTTATATTACTATTCATAAAGGTATGTTACTATTTAGAAAAAAAACAAGTTGGTTCTATGAAACTTCAAATAACATACTAATCACAACCATAGATGACCATTTTTAAAATTCAAATCATAGAAGCAGAAAAATTAAGTTTAAAGGATAATTATAACCATATAATTTAAATAAATTTTTGTGAAATAAAATTAATTTTTAATACCTTGGGTTGTTACATAATTCATCAAAACAAATAGGATTTCTACATTACTTTCCATATATAGTTTCACATGGTTCCATTTGAATACTCGAGCGGAAGCTATTGTTGTGTGGGAACTCAACTAATGGGAGGTGTTGATACAATCAACATTTAAATTCTATTGAGAATGTTATCATCATTTCCTCATGTTTTTTAACTTTCCTCTCATATTGGACATCAGTTTGGTTGTGATAGGTTGTTCTAAAATTCAATTCAGTATTTGTAGTATGTTAAAGACTTATCTAGAATTTAGATGTGATCCTTGGATCATAATCAGAAATGATTAAAAGTGGTACCACATGAAACGTCACCACATTCTTTAAATATAACTAGTCAAGTAGGTCAAGAGAGAAATCTGCCCAAATATATATAAAATGGGAAGTCTTAGTGAGTCGATACATTATAACACTTATCTAATACTTTCCTTTGGATGTTCTTGGGAGTCAAGAAATGAATCCCATAATGATATTGTCTCACTTCCATGTTGGTATTCGTAGTGGTTGCAATTCCATTTTAAGAAGTTTTTTTATACCTTTACTTGCTCACTTCCAACCATCTCTTTTTTCTCATGTTCAATTCCTTTTGCATGGAAATAAACATCAAACATTTGTGACCTATGTGTATGTCAAATTTCTCCCTATAAATATAGCTCTTCAATATTTTCCAAGAAAAAATAACCTCAATTTGTAACACCCCAAGATTTCATAGTGTGTTATTTCTTCAAAATAATTCAATAACTTGTACTACACGCAACACCGAGTTCAATTGCACCATGACTTACAAAAAAAAAGCCATTAAAAGAGGTCATGAATAGCATTAACTACATTTTTAACTTTATATAATCCTTATAATTTTAGAATGCATATTATGAGTTTCTTAGTCATAATGCAAGAACAGATTCATTTTCAGTATTGCACTTTTATCAACTTTTGATAGTGAAACCTTTTTAAATACAATATTTTAAGCTTTTTGACTAAATGGAGACATCAAAAAATTTAGAATGAAACATCCCAAGCTTCCACGGTACGCTTTCCTTTGAATAAAACAGTAGCGTGTGTTGTACGCAACGTCGAGTTTTAACACACACCACAACCGATCAAACTAGCCGTTATGAATAGTAATACCTAAATTTTGAAATTATATATATTTTATATTTTGAAATGGACTTTATTTTTGGATTCGGAATATCGAATTTAGCCTAAGGTGAAATTTTGGTGCTTTTCGGATAACTTTCATATTTTGATGAATAGTGAAAATTACTAAATTTTAATTAAAAACAATTTTTTTAATCAAAATAATTAATAGTGATAAATTATGAATTTGAGTGGTTTTAAAGTATATTTAGAATATATTTTTACAATTTAATATAATGTTGGTCATTAGACATAATTTTACAATTAAACCGAACATAAACAAGTGTCAATCTTTTGATAGTTATTATCTCTTAAAAACACGCTTTTTGTTTTGACAGCGGGAATTAATTTTAAATTAATTTCTTCCACTTATGTGTTTTGAATTTAGAAAAATGTATTCCATATTTGGAATCAGGATGTTCAAATTTTGTAAATAGGTAACTTTTATTTTTAGACATTTTGAATAATTACTACGGTAAATATTTTATTTACCATGGTTAAGGGTAAATCCGGTAAATAAGGGTTAAAAATAATATTATAATAATACTAAATTACCCTAAAACGTGTCTTAACCATATTGGTTGATACATGGTCGACCATGGGAATCTTTGGGTCTATTTTGGGACCCCATGGATCCACTTGTAAGTGATAATGACACTTTATTTTAATTAAGTTAAAATGAATACAAAAATGACACAAGCATATATCTTTTAGAAAAACAATTGTTACATAGGGTTATATATGTTTGATTTTAGATTATAAATATTCATTAGAAAGATAAAAAGATTTCCTACATAATGATATTTTATTTATAATTTTTAGACATTAAATAAGTTATTTTATTTATGACACAATGATGATGCAGTAATTACTATAATAGTGAAAAATTAAAATAATTGATATTATAAATACCCAAATAAATATAATATGAAACTTTTAATGAATTAAAATAATTTTCTAGGATAATATGACATATTAGGATTGAATTAATTGACTTTTTTCGAAGTAATAAATCTGTTATGAGTTTCACAAAAATCAACTATTGAATAGTGTCAAAATTGACATAAAAGAGTTCTTAAAACAAATATTATATTATTAATTGATATTAAATTCATAAAAATCTAAGGTTCGGCCAAGAGACTTATATCATGATAGGTTCATCATTAATGTTCCACTTGGGGGTCTCTTGGATGTATATAGTAAGTTTATTAACTATATTATATAAAAATACAAAGAGACATTGTAAAAGTGAAACTAATTAACTTAGAGTTAATACTTAAAGATAAGGTTAATATAAGTACCCAAACCTGTCTAAATTCTATTGGTTGAGTGGTTTTCGACCTATCCCCACCTTAACCTTTGAATAATAATCTTTTGAGCCATTAGAAACCTAATATGAATTTATTATAAATTAATATTTCTAGCTTTTCCAAAGGTGCCCCTCACCCCTCTTATAAAAGGGCACTCCTCCTTCTCATTTCTTCACACCTTCAAAGCCTTTTGGTTCGGCAAAACTCTGCCCAAATACTCTCCCAACATCCCTCACTACAACCTAGATGCCTTAGTTTGATCAGAAAGCCAACCTAAGGATCCCTTTTGATCAAATCAAAAGGAAGAACCCGAAGAAGAGGTAATGATTTCACCACCCTTTTCTAAGTTCCTTTCTTCTTCCACTTCCTCTTTCTTTGTTCTTACCATTCTAAAATAATAACTCCAGTATCTTAAATATACTGTGATGTTATTATAAATATGGTACAACCATATTCAGTATTCTATCCACCCTTTGAATAACATGTCACCATACGTGCGTACGTACGGCTTACCGTCTCCACGTCGTGGTGTAATTGTTATTCAATATATTATTATTTGGATGGGTATAATAATGATGTGTAACTCATGTAAATAATAAATATAACATGTTAATGATTCTGTATATATGATATACCATCCATTTATATATTATTTTAATATCAAAAGAATGATATTGTCGCTCGTGCGTACGTACGGACTACCGTCTCCACGAACGCGATGAGATTCATTCTCCATCGTATCCATTCAAGTATAATTATCATTTGATGATTTAAAAATGATTTTTAAGGACTTGATATCATTCTGGATATGAATAATATACAACCTATCCTTTACAAACATGTCTTACGTAACAAAACATATAAAAGAAAACAAGTAAGTTAACACCCGAAACGACGATAATTCTAAGATATTATTAACAAATCAATGTTAAAAGATCATATATGATATCATATTAATATATATGATTCTTGTATAATTTAATAACAATTATTTAACCATTATACAGGAGGTTAACCTACCCCAACCAAGGAAAAGTACAAGGTAAGGGGTTTTCATCTCACTCCTTATTCCCGTGAGATTCATGCCATATTGGCACCATCACCTTCTGTGTGGTGTATGTACTGCCCATAATTATATTCTTTGTGTAACACAGTCTAATTTATGTGTATTTACATATTCATTGTATGATACCTCTTTCATGGGTTGTATGTTTCATAAGTTACCAAATTGGTAAGGGTTATTTCACAATCTCTTCATTATCCGAGGTTGTTTATACGTAATAATCTACTGGGATCTCTTTATCATCCACATCCATGTTTCTTAAAAATGTATTTCAAAACATTTTTACTATTTACTAGAATATGAGTTAAAGTCATTTATACCCTTTTTGACTTTTATAAGTGGTTTATAAAGGAATATTTCGGTCGTTTTCAAAACAAGGTCCTTTTTAACCTTTTCGACAGAATTAAGGTAAGAATGTTTTTTTTAACTTATACGGCGGGTGCGGCTATTTTCCGCCGTTATAAAATCTTAAAAGCTTCCCTTACAATCTTATAAGAATATTTTCAAAGAAAATGTTTTATTTTATAAATATATAACTTTTAAATGATTTCAAAAAAGAGATATTTCTCTCACATATATGAAAATCCGGTGCAAATGTATACGTATTTAACGCAAGCTTAAAAATGTTTTTAGAAAATCTGACTCTCGAGTATGGTAGACAGGAAGGGATTGGGCGTGGACCCATCATGGCCTGTAATTAGTCGAGCAGTCTCAGAATTAGTTATTTTGTTTTCAGAAGCTTGCATAATGTTTTCAGAAAAACACTGGAGTATATTTGAGCAATTTTAAACGTAAGTATCTTCTAAAAAATTGCATCGGTAGGTCTCATGAGACAAACTAGTGTCTTGGCACAAGGCCTTGACAAAATCTTATTTGTAGTCTTGGCACGAGGCCTTGGCTATGTAGTTATGATAGTCTGGCATTATGCATTCCAACATTATGAAAGTGGTTATTGATTTTTGCATGTGATTATTCGATTAGTAGAATATCCATGTGAGTAAGTAAATGGCATTATTTCATTTTATTTATGCCATACCATGTTGAAAGTTCATGTTTGAAAGGATTTTGTTTTAGTTATACATTGCCTTAAAAGTTTATTCTTATTTATGAAAGTTTCCGCTATATTGTTATCCTTACTGGGCATTTGAGCTCACCCCTTTTCTATGTTTTATTTTTCCCAGGAAGTGAAGAAGTAAGTTATGAATGACCTGCAGGGATATTATGTGGGGATTTGAGTGTGGATTATGGAGACAATATGTAGTTGTAGTAGTTTTTCGTTTAATGATGTAATGTAAAACTTATGAATATATCTAGTGTTTCCAAGGCTACTAAACCAATCGTTCTTTCGAGATTTGATCTTTCTTGTGATCATGCCAATGTTACGAAGTAATGAACCGACTCTGGGTAGCTGGGGTCGGGGCGTTACAGTTGGTATCAGAGGAAGTTTAGTACCAACCTTGGAAACTAGATTTAGATAAACTCTGATCAGAGCACGTAGACCTAAGATGAACTTTGAGGATTAGTATAGAAGAACTTCCTATAATTTTGGTATTGTAGAGATTTTGTGAGTTTTCCGAGCAATACATCCCTGTCTGGATACGAGCAGGTAGAGGCGGCTCTGGCACAGATGTACCTAGGGGTAAAACCCAAAAACACCGCTTTGAGCTAGACTCGAACGGGAACTGGTGCACGACAACGGGCCTTGCTGCACTCTTGGTCACGACACTCCCGGGGGATATGCTTAGGATAACTCTCATTTTCTTTACAAATCATTATGAAGGGATTATGAGTATATACTTCCTCAAAGAAAACATTCTTATGATTATGGATTATATCCATAAATAGTTCAATTTATGTTAAGTGTTTTATAAGTATGGGATTATGTATTTTGATTCATAAACTGATCTAGTGTATGCCATTGTTTAGAAATGGCGCCCAGTAGAAGGAATGAGAACTCCAGAAATGCACATGATCCAAAGAGAAGGAAGGATCATATCTTTCATGGTCTTAAGCTAGAATTTATAAGAGAAATAGTATCCCATGTATTATCATCATATGAAGAAATAATATCATGTGTTGATAAGATAAGTAAAGAGTTTACTGAGTCCTATGGCTTTGAAGGGAAGCAAGAGAAGAAAAGGATGGAAGAGAGAAAGATGGATAAAAGTAAGAGGGAAAAGAAGAATTTTCCCATATGTGGTAACTGTGGAAAGAAACACCCTGGAACTTGCCTGAAAGGAATGGGAGTTTGTTATAAGTGTGGAGGAAAAGGGCACAAAGTACATGACTGCAATGGTAAGAAAATGGTTTCAAATGTACAATGATCTATTTGCAAGGAGTTTGGACACTACGCGAACCTATGCCCCAGTCATCAGACTATGCCGCAAATGATGCTATTGGATAATAATCAAGTTATGATACTACCACAGATGAAGAGGAATGATTAGAGTTCTTATGTTGATTATATCAATTGAGTGTTGTATCAACAATGTACTTGTTATAATAATTATGGAGTATATAAGGATTGTACTGCAGTACTATTTCATTAAGGACTTGAGATGGTGTGGAACAAAGAAAAGTGACTCAGTAGCAGGTTAAATTTTTGGAAAATATATGGTTGAGAGAATGATAAATCATAATATAGTTCTGATACTGAGGTAGTGATTTTGGAATAATATGTGATCGTTTTGGATAAATTATATTGGATATTCTTGACTACCTTGGAACTGATTAATGATTTGTATATTCCATCATTGTTGGGGTTTAAAAAAATTTTGGATTAATAAAGTATAGCCAGCATTCAATATGGAATAAGGGAGCATGAATGTAATCAATAAGGAATATGGTTATACATGATGAAGGTATTCATATGCTATTACGGGGTAAAAAGGATCTATATTATGTTTACCTTCCTTATGAATGTTGGACTGTGAGTTTGGACAGAAGTATTTTGGATAGTTCTAGTTTGGATTATTTTGGATTGCCATAAAAGGACAACCTGGAGGTAGGCGGCAACCCGTCGCGTCCGGCAAGGCCGCAAGACTTGAACCCGCAACCGAAGGGCGACAAGGGTGTATCACCTACCACTGGCCCAAGAGATGTCCTGGATTAAATAATGTAGTTTTTATTAAAAGATCTTGTAGATTAATTATAAATTCATTTATTTTGGAACCCTATACGAATAGTGTAAATAGAATTTTTTATTACATTCTATTATCTTTTAGAGTGAAAGATGAGTTTGTGGTAGAAATTTATTAATGGATAAAACTCTAATTATAAAGTAAGTATATCTGCTTATGATCTTAGCCAATCTCATAAATAAATTCCTCAATATTAAGAAAATCAACTTAGAACAAAAATGTTTTCCTAGATGGTACCTTAAATCATCACTAATTTACGGATTTTGGATTGTTGGCCTTTTCATAGCCATGTTCTCTACCACTCTCCATCAGATAATTGATGGTTAGATTTTTCTTCCATATCCATATTTTCTTACATGGAACCCTAGTATGTGTTATTTTCGGTAATCTTCATACTTTCGACTCTTTATTTTAAATAGAGGCCTCGTTAATTCATTTTTCGATGTGGGATTTCAACTAAGATATTTTGAAACGTCAAAAATGTGTTATCCCAATACCCTATATTTTGTTGAACCGATGGTACTTCAAATCATCATAGATTGATGAGTTTAAGGACCTCAATTATACACTTGTTTGTGATTGATGACCTCAATCACTACCTATAAATATTTACGTTTTTCCTCCGATTATATGTCTCTAATTTCCACCAATGTTCTCCTAATCAAGATCATAATTTGGTGGTGACCCTTTCATTTCTCTTTTCCTCATATTAAGACTAAATTTTAGTAACCCAATTTCCGATGTGGGTTTTCCCACAAATATATTATCTATTTTCAACCTTTTATTTTCGAAGAACAATTTCAAATTGCGAGGACGCAATTTATTGAAGGAGGGGAGAATGTAACACCCCAAGATTTCATAGTGTGTTATTTCTTCAAAATAATTCAATAACTTGCACTACACGCAACACCGAGTTCAATTGCACCATGACTTACAAAAAAAAGCCATTAAACGAGGTCATGAATAGCATTAACTACATTCTTAACTTTATATAATCCTTATAATTTTAGAATCCATATTATGAGTTTCTTAGTCATAATGCAAGAACAGATTCATTTTCAGTATTGCACTTTTATCAACTTTTGATAGTGAAACCTTTTTAAATACAATATTTTAAGCTTTTTGACTAAATGGAGACATCAAAAAATTTAGAATGAAACATCCCAAGCTTCCACGGTACGCTTTCCTTTGAATAAAACAGTAGCGTGTGTTGTACGCAACGTCGAGTTTTAACACACACCACAACCGATCAAATTAGCCGTTATGAATAGTAATACCTAAATTTTGAAATTATATATATTTTATATTTTTAAATGGACTTCATTTTGGGATTCGGAATATCGAATTTAGCCTAAGGTGAAATTTTGGTACTTTTCGGATAACTTTCATATTTTGATGAATAGTGAAAATTACTAAATTTTAATTAAAAACAACTTTTTTAATCAAAATAATTAATAGTGATAAATTATGAATTGGAGTGGTTTTAAAGTATATTTAGAATATATTTTTACAATTTAATATAATGTTGGTCATTAGACATAATTTTACAATTAAACCGAACATAAACAAGTGTCAATCTTTTGATAGTTATTATCTCTTAAAAACACGCTTTTTGTTTTGACAGCGGGAATTAATTTTAAATTAATTTCTGCCACTTCTGTGTTTTGAATTTAGAAAAATGGATTCCATATTTGGAATCAGGATGTTCAAATTGTGTAAATAGGTAACTTTTATTTTTAGACATTTTGAATAATTACTGCGGTAAATATTTTATTTACCATGGTTAAGGGTAAATCCGGTCAATAAGGGTTAAAAAAATATTATAATAATACTAAATTACCCTAAAACGTGTCTTAACCATATTGGTTGATACATGGTCGACCATGGGAATATTTGGGTCTATTTTGGGACCCCATGGATCCACTTGTAAGTGATAATGACACTTTATTTTAATTAAGTTAAAATGAATACAAAAATGACACAAGCATATATATTTTAGAAAAACAATTGTTACATAGGGTTATATATGTTGGATTTTAGATTATAAAAATTCATTAGAAAGATAAAAAGATTTCCTACATAATTATAATTTATTTATAATTTTTAGACATTAAATAATTTATTTTATTTATGACACAATGATGATTCAGTAATTACTATAATAGTGAAAAATTAAAATAATTGATATTATAAATACCCAAATAAATATAATATGAAACTTTTAATGAATTAAACTAATTTTCTAAGATAATATGATATATTAGGATTGATTTAATTGACTTTGTTCGAATTAATCAATCTGTTATGAGTTTCACAAAAATCAACTATTGAATAGTGTCAAAATTGACATAAAAGAGTTCTTAAAACAAATATTATATTATTAATTGATATTAAATTACTAAAAATCTAAGGTTCGGCCAAGAGACTTATATCATGATAGGTTCATCATTAATGTACCACTTGGGGGTCTCTTGGATGTATATAGTAAGTTTATTAACCATATTATATAAAAATACAAAGAGACATTGTAAAAGTGAAACTAATTAACTTAGAGTTAATACTTAAAGATAAGGTTAATATAAGTACCCAAACCTGTCTAACTTCTATTGGTTGAGTGGTTTTCGACCTATCCCCTTTTAACCAATGAATAATAAGCTTTGGAGCCATTAGAAACCGAATATGAATTTATTATAAATTAATATTTCTAGCTTTTCCAAAGGTGCCCCTCACCCCTCTTATAAAAGGGCACTCCTCCTTCTCATTTCTTCACACCTTCAAAGCCTTTTGGTTCGGCCAAACTCTGCCCAAATACTCTCCCAACATCCCTCACTACAACCTATAGGCCTTAGTTTGATCAGAAAGCCAACCTAAGGATCCCTTTTGATCAAATCAAAAGGAAGAACCCGAAGAAGAGGTAATGATTTCACCACCCTTTTCTAAGTTCCTTTCTTCTTCCACTTCCTCTTTCTTTGTTCTTACCATTCTAAAATAATAACTCCAGTATATTACATATACTGTGATGTTATTATAAATATGGTACAACCATATTCAGTATTCTATCCACCCTTTGAATAACATGTCACCATACGTGCGTACGTACGGCTTACCGTCTCCACGTCGTGGTGTAATTGTTATTCAATATATTATTATTTGGATGGGTATAATAATGATGTGTAACTCATGTAAATAATAAATATAACATGTTAATGATTCTGTATATATGATATACCATCCATTTATATATTATTTTAATATCAAAAGAATGATATTGTCGCTCGTGCGTACGTACGGACTACCGTCTCCACGAACGCGATGAGATTCATTCTCCATCGTATCCATTCAAGTATAATTATCATTTGATGATTTAAAAATGATTTTTAAGGACTTGATATCATTCTGGATATGAATAATATACAACCTATCCTTTACAAACATGTCTTACGTAACAAAACATATAAAAGAAAACAAGTAAGTTAACACCCGAAACGACGATAATTCTAAGATATTATTAACAAATCAATGTTAAAAGATCATATATGATATCATATTAATATATATGATTCTTGTATAATTTAATAACAATTATTTCACCATTATACAGGAGGTTAACCTACCCCAACCAAGGAAAAGTACAAGGTAAGGGGTTTTCATCTCACTCCTTATTCCCGTGAGATTCATGCCATATTGGCACCATCACCTTTTGTGTGGTGTATGTACTGCCCATAATTATATTCTTTGTGTAATACACTCTAATTTATGTGTATTTACATATTTATTGTATGATACCTCTTTCATGGGTTGTATGTTTCATAAGTTACCAAATTGGTAAGGGTTATTTCACAATCTCTTCATTATCCGAGGTTGTTTATACGTAATAATCTACTGGGATCTCTTTATCATCCACATCCATGTTTCTTAAAAATGTATTTCAAAACATTTTTACTATTTACTAGAATATGAGTTAAAGTCATTTATACCCTTTTTGACTTTTATAAGTGGTTTATAAAGGAATCTTTCGGTCGTTTTCAAAACAAGGTCCTTTTTAACCTTTTCGACAGAATTAAGGTAAGAATGTTTTTTTTAACTTATACGGCGTGTGCGGCTATTTTCCGCCGTTATAAAATCTTCAAATCTTCCCTTACAAGCTTATAAGAATATTTTCAAAGAAAATGTTTTATTTTATAAATATATAACTTTTAAATGATTTCAAAAAAGAGATATTTCTCTCACATATATGAAAATCCGGTGCAAATGTATACGTATTTAACGCAAGCTTAAAAATGTTTTTAGAAAATCTGACTCTCGAGTATGGTAGACAGGAAGGGATTGGGCGTGGACCCATCATGGCCTATAATTAGTCGAGCAGTCTCAGAATTAGTTATTTTGTTTTCAGAAGCTTGCATAATGTTTTCAGAAAAACACTGGAGTATATTTGAGCAATTTTAAACGTAAGTATCTTCTAAAAAATTGCATCGGTAGGTCTCATGAGACAAACTAGTGTCTTGGCACAAGGCCTTGACAAAATCTTATTTGTAGTCTTGGCACGAGGCCTTGGCTATGTGGTTATGATAGTCTTGAATTATGCATTCCAACATTATGAAAGTGGTTATTGATTTTTGCATGTGATTATTCGATTAGTAGAATATCCATGTGAGTAAGTAAATGGCATTATTTCATTTTATTTATGCCATACCATGTTGAAAGTTCATGTTTGAAAGGATTTTGTTTTAGTTATACATTTCCTTAAAAGTTTATTCTTATTTATGAAATTTTCCGCTATATTGTTATCCTTACTGGGCATTTGAGCTCACCCCTTTTCTATGTTTTATTTTTCCCAGGAAGTGAAGAAGTAAGTTATGAATGACCTGCAGGGATATTATGTGGGGATATGAGTGTGGATTATGGAGACAATATGTAGTTGTAGTAGTTTTTTGTTTAATGATGTAATGTAAAACTTATGAATATATCTAGTGTTTCCAAGGCTACTAAACCAATCGGTCTTTCGAGATTTGATCTTTCTTGTGATCATGCCAATGTTACGAAGTAATGCACCGACTCTGGGTAGCTGGGGTCGGGGCGTTACACAATTAGATCCAGGTCATGCATAGGAAAATTATGAACATCAGACTTTAACTATCAATATGAATAAGAAGTCACTTTTTCATTGTACATTAGGACAAATCCAAGCCCTATAACAGATTCATCACTATAAAGAAATAATACATTTCTAATAAAGGGTAGAGTAAACATCTGTGCAGCAACCAATATCTACTTTAGTTCATGGAAACTTTCTTCATAATCCTTCATCCAGATGAACATATTCCCTTTTCAAGATGACTTGGTTAGTGGATAAAAATGTCATGAATGTTTTTTTTACAAACCTCCTATAATATCTTCCTAAAGAAAGGAAATAAAGAATATTAATTACTGTTGTAGGATGATGACACTTCTCTAAAACCTTTTTATTTGTAGGGTCAACAGGGATTTCTTTATTCGTTACATTGTGCCACAATAATGCAACTTGTTGAAAGAAAAATTTACATTTTATAAATTTTCAAAAAAGATTCCCTTTCCTTATTTTTTTAGACATAAACCTTATACGATGCTCATGCTCATCTATAATTTTGTAATATATCATAATATCATTAGTAATAACTATCATGAATTCATCAAGGTAGTCCTTAAAGACTATTAATAATATATATAAATATAGTAGGAGAATTAGTCAAGATGAAGGAAATAACAACACACTCTTATTGTGCATATATTATATGGAAGGTATTCATTAAAATATCTTCTTTCTTCACCCAAAATTGATGATACCCATATCCCAGGATAATCTTAGAGAAGAATAGGTCCCCATGAAGCTGGAAAAATAAATAATCAATCCTTGGGAGTGGGTACTTGTTCTTCAATGTGATCCCACAATGTTTTATATAATTAATGAATAAACTAGTTGATCTATCCTTATTATTAATAAGTAGAATAGGTTCTTCCCAAGGATACACACTTGTTTGGATAAATACTTTCTCTAAAATAACTTGAAGTTGATTATTTAATTCCTCTAATTCCATATTTAACCTTCAATATGGGGTCTTTGATATTGTCTAGAATCCAAGTATGTGTTAAATGGAGAACTCTACTTCTCTTTGTAAGGTATGTCTTGGTAACTATTTAAGAAATATGTTATCATATTCTTCAATGATAGGGAGATTATCTATCTTTATACTTTCATTTCCTTGTCCCTCTTCACTGATCATATCTATAAATAAATCTATGGGATGTACTTTTATGCAATGCTTGGGCCGAGATATATCTCCTTTGAAAATAAATGTGGGGTTTCCTTTCAAGACTATGGAAATTTCATTTCTCATGTTGTTGATTTGATCTTTATAATTAAAATGATAGTCCATCCCTTGTATAGTATTGAATTTTACACGGGAATGGACACTATATTATTGATGAGATTGTACCCACAAAAGTTAATAGAATAGTTTCTAAACATTTTTTACGCTAAGATAATCCCTACGAGATTCTTAACTGATAAATATACTTTTAGAATTTAAATTATTAATTCCATATTTTTTTAAAATTGGATAAAATTAAGGAATGTGTAGAACTAGAATTTAAAAAAAATGAATTTCTAGACTTGAGAGCATAGAGAGTATACCTAGCACCACATCAATCAGAGACTCTAATTCAACTTCCATGATATAAAATGCTCGACCTCTCTTTTTAGGCCTATATTGAGGTTGGTGGTGGTTCCCTTTACTATCTTCTTATTATTACATTGATTGTAAAAGTTCCCAAGTTTTTATCACTAAAATCATTGAACTTATAGTTGGGCTTACACCATCTTTCCTTTATTATTTGTGTTAAGAAGTAAAGGCTTCACCTAACCATGAGAATTGTGAGATATATGGCCATATAGTCTTCAATTTTATCCCTTTACATTCCCATGTAAGTATTTTTTTTAATTCATATTCCCAAATTTGTTTCATGTTGGAAGTTTTACTTTCTTTCTTCAAATTACATTATAAAATATCCTCCCTTTGTTTGGATTCGTTGATATCTTCTTTACATCCAATCTATGTAACCACATCATCTCTCCAAAATATTATTCATCCTTTATAGAACCCCTCAATATTTTATTGTATATTTTATATTCATGATTTTCTAGATTCTTATATAGACGGGGTCTCATTCCATCAAATAATCTATCAACTTTTACCATAGAATCAATAACAATCCAAGAGGTGCATTGAGCATGTATTTTAAATTTCATGTCATAGCATCACACATATTTATTTTTATTTTTTTTAGTTCTATGAATTCCTACTCCATTTTTGTTCACATTGAACGACAGAGATATTTATTGAAAAAGATTCCCATAAAATCATCCCACTCCTTAGAATTGATCTTCCCTCTTGGATTCATGTTTTTAATCAGTTTCCACCACTAATAAAATTCTCTTTATAAGAGGTATACTTCTTTGATTACTTTCTATTACTCTAAACAATGGAGTGAATAAAATATATTATCTATAGATCTTAATAATTGTTCAAAAATCAATGTGTTTGTTGATCCACTAAAATAAGGTGGTTGTTGATCTATGAAGGACTCAACATAAAGCTGATCCATGTGAGGTGAATCCAATCTATCGACATGATTCAACATATTTTTAATAACTTTAGTTATTTTATTAATCATCATCATGAAGTTTTCCATTCTATCTTCCCTCAAAACAGCTTCAGTGCGTCATCTTCCGCACTCATCATTTACATGGTTCCTCTTATTTTTTGAAATTTTTATAGACTAAGAAAACCAGAGTGAGAAACATGTTGTCTTTGTAAACCTTATAATTTTAAATATATTTTATGCCTTAAAAGTCATGTTTATATATTTCATTAATCTCATCTAATAACAATTACATTCTCTATATATCTTTTATAATGTATCATAAAAACCTTATGATTAACCAATCATATCCCACCTAGAGTGTCGAACCAGGAGTGTACCAAGGTCCATTTTCATGCACGAGTCTACATTAGAGTCTATTTCAAAGATTTGCTTTCAGGTGTTACCATAAGATACATCTATTCCAGATCCACATACACTTTTTCGTATCATGACTTACATTTCGTTGCTCAGAAACCACTTACTTAATACTATCCAAAATACCATGATGTTTTTATATATCTAGACGTTACCCTAGGGTTCTTCCTAATTTTTTCAATTCCTAATTTCAAGAAATAATTAAACCTTAATTTGATACCTACTATGGAATCATGCATTTTTGTTACATATATTTTTATTACATGGTATAATCATAGGATCTTTTCCAGTTTACTACCTTGGAAATATGGTACATGATACATGAAAACAAAAAAAAATTCTTCTAAAACCACTTGAAATAAATATCCATGGGTTCACCGTAGGTTACTTTTACTGCATCGTCTATCCAATGGATATACATAAAAGTAAAGGAGTGATCATGAATCCCAGTAAGATAATTAGAAAGAGAGACATATAACATGTGATTTTGAGACATTCCCATAAGAACATGTGGCCTAATGATAAGGAATAATAAATAGGCATATAATAATAATAATATGAAATATAACATAGAAATGTGGATAAAACATTTAAATTATACATTCATACGAATATCACTATGATTTATCACCAACGTGTCATAAATAAAAATTAACAATTTTATACGAAATGGTATCATACAAAATGTCATCTCTAGAGATTAAATTATTTACCAAATGCATTGGAGTGCTATTATGGCACACAATTCATATATATTATTTTCATGTGAGACACTTAAATCATATTGAATAATTTCATTAACAACCCTTAGAGGATGAAGAATGGGTTTCTTATCACTATTTTGGCATACAAAAGAGCTTAAAAACAAGATTGTTGTGTCATTTTAAACCCACAAAAAATATTTGGATATCATATATGTAAATAAAATAATCAAAAATTCATTTCAAAATATAATTGAACATATATTGAAAATAAAATATGTTGGGGTATTCGAAAAAAATGAAAAGATAATTTCTTATTTAAAAGAGGGAAATATGAGAATTAAACACGACAGCATGACGGGTAAAAAACATGGTTCTAAAAAGGGGTAAATGAGAGGGGGGAAATGTCTATCAATCATAAAATAATCCTCTTGTAGTAATGGGTTAATATAATTTAGAGAAAATAACTTATTTTTGTATTCACAATACATACCACATAAAAATGTCACCTGAATTGGAAACATAAGGCAAAATTTTACCTTACCAGGAAGATTTGTTCCTAAATATTGAAGATTGAACATTGGGGGATTGATATGCCCTTATAGAGACTCCTTCGGAAGTAAATCACTATAACTTCATTGAAGATGGATTTAGAGAAAATTTTAATGGTGAAATATGTAGGGTATTTATAGAAAAACTACAGGATTTGTTTAATAATTTCCAAATATAGGTCTTGGAAAACTAGGTTGTGGAAAATAAAAAACCATTAGCTTTCCCATTGTTTTCTCCCTCTGTCTTGGAATTTGGGTAACATTTTATGACAATTTTGACATGATAATTTCAAAAATTAATATTATTTTATTGTAATAATTCTCTATATATGATATTTTTAACTTTTACATATACAAATAGTTATTTATTTAAAAATAGCAGTTTTTAAGACATATCCAAATTTCTGAAACTTATAGAAAAATTACTTGGACATTGTAAAATTATTTCGTCATTTATTATTTAAATTAATATTTATTAAAATACTCTTTCATTAAAACAAAATCTATTCAAAACACCTTGGTTTATTATTAAAATTGTAAATATTTTCTAAAAACTACTGTTTTATTTGAATCCAAAAATAAAATTATCAAATTCATCTCAATTAAACATTTAATTTATTAAAAACTTCCATTATTAGGAGGAATTGGGGGAATAAATATTTTATTTATAAAAATTAATTTACACTTTAAGTAACAAAGTTTTGTACATGTAACCCCTTATTACACTGGAATATTCTCTAAGGGAAAGTTATGTGATGGTGGTAGTTTTGTGGGGTGCCTTAACTAACATCGATGGAGTGGTAATCTACACTAACTTGAAATTATCCCATAGTAAATTTTGTTCAAGCTTTACTTTCTGAAGCTCATATTGGGATTGGTCAATGGTTAACCCTAGTGATGATGCCTCCAACCAATGTTCGGATAAATGGACTTCAAACGGCTTGACTCAAATAGATGAGGTCAACAATTATCTTTTCTGTATCAGTTATCATTTTTTATCACTAATTATAAACAGTAATTATAATGGTATCATTATCAACCAAGGGTATAGTTTCCAATGATCATATTAACCAATGTCTATATAATAGTAAAATCTTAATGGTCATATTTCCCATTATACCATATAAATAAAACATCATTATTACATTAAAAATTCATAAAAATTTCACTTAAGGTAATAACTTCATTTTTATATTGTTTTGATTGGTTTACTAATATTTTGATTTATTTCTATAGTATTTTTAGCATGGAAGATGATTCTAGTTGATTGGAGAGATCCAAACTTCCCCATTTTAACTATTCAATTTTATATTTTGTGTCAGGTTATAATTATTGGAATTTCAATTGGATTCGTAGAAAAATAATGTAATGAACATTGTCAATTATATAAAATTTTTTGGTTTATATTTATTTTTTAAGTATATAATATTATATTATATGTAAAAAAATTTATTCAAGAAACATATATCATTTAAAAAGACTTTGGTTCATTACATGAAGTCTTGGGAGTACCCATTGTAGAGCATATTCCCATTACAAATATAAAAATCCTTAAAAACGGTTGGTAATATATTTTCGATCGTGATTAAATGGATAAGACACCCACACCTTATTCTATTCCACAAGCATCAAATCCCCATAAGAAAGTGAATTTAAGACAAGATTAAAAGACTAATTTTAAATTAGAGACAATGGAAATAAAGAACGAAAACCTTTTTTGTTATTACTATAGAAAATGTGAAAACATTACTAATTTTTTCTCCAATATAGAAAAATAGAGAGAAACAACACTAAAATACCGGGAAAAAATTCCCATCATATTTTTATGCACATAACAGTTATTGTATTTGGTGTTAATTTTATAGACAAAAAGAAGCCCATTGTAACTCTAGGGTACAATAATAAGTGACTGATGAGACTCAAAAAGGATGAAATTAGTAAATGAGAACCACATCCAACAATTTTAAAACTAAAAATAGATTCTCAATTTTTTAAGATCAAATGGAAATTGCTGAACCAAAAGTGTCACAATGGAATTAATCATCAGAAGAAGTTTCTCAATAGTTATGGAAGTAGAATAAATTGTTTAAAAAATAAAATTTTGCTGAAATTGTTTTGATAGTAGTAGGAAGGTCTAAAATATTGTGTTTGGACAACACATATTTCTTACACATGATAAAAAATTAAAATTTTATTACTAGAATCAAATAAGACTATAGTGGAGTTGTTTGTTTTAAAAATTGTAAAGGACTCAGAATCATTGTCTATGCGAAGGACAAACATTGTGGAAAATATCCTCAAAATATAGATATTCATTAGGTAGAATGAAATATCCATAATTTGTTAAGTGTGATTAAGTTATGTGTCTTAGGAAATGTAGTAAAATTTGGAAATAAGGGGTGTTCTATTGATGAAAAGGATGGATCACTCATTCTATGAGGAGAAAACAATAGGAATTAATATTTTACCAATAATGAAAATTGGTGTATGTTGCCCAAAGAAGATGAAATAAATCAATGTCATAAGAAACTTGGTAACATAATCCAATGATCCATAAAACATTTATTGAATAACTATGGATAATATGACTTTACCTAGCTCACAAGTGAAAACACACATACATGTGACTCTTTAAAAAAGGGGAAATAGTTTGAAAGATGTGAAATCCAAAGAAATGAAAGACATAAAGATTATTAGATCTTGTTCATGTAGTTATTTGTGGGTCAATTTATTATAAATAGTATTATGGAAAAAGGTATTTTATTTTTTTATTGATTATTTTAGTATGATGAATTGGTTCATGGTTATTACTCACAATACAGAAATGTCTAAGTGAATCAATCAATACTTAAGATAAGTTTAAAGAGTGATTGGGGTCCAAATTAAAATGTTTAATATCGACAATGATACAGAATTCAAAAATTCTCAATTGGATAATTATATATAGAAACATGGTATCAAATATTAATTATCAGTGATGATTACTCCTTAAAATGTTTTTAAAAGAATAAATAATACCATTAATAACATGGATCAAACTATGCCCATTGAAAAATACCTACTGGATATGTATTGGAATGAACAATTATTAATATAAGTGTATATCTCCAATATGGAATATGTATTTCTAGATAAATATAATAATCTCTATAAAATGTGTAATGGAAAGAATTCCAAGCTAAAATACATCTGTTGATTTAGGATTAAGTGATTCATACTAAAAAAAGAAAAGAATAGAATGTTCAAAGAATATAGAGATAAAGGGATACTTCTTGGATATTAATCCAATATTAAGAAATATTGATTCTATAATAATCAGTTGGTAAAAATTATTTAAATTTATAATGTGACCATGATTAAAAAATGGATATTTTTTTCAAATAAATATTTACTTTAAATGAGTATAATTTTCACATAGAAATTAATAAATGTGTGGTGAACAATGGTGATAATGTGTTTGGATTAGGGGGAGTTCATAGGACTATAAAAAACCAATTATAGTTCTATGGATGAGAAAATGTAGAAACAATGACTAGTGCAAATAAACAATCCATTAGATCTAAATTCACTGATAGAAACATAGTATGTGGGTGTAAAACTCTAGTTTAAACATGATTAGTGAAGAGGAAACAAAAAAATCCTATATCTGGTGGAATTGAAATCTTTTAATAATTATCTGTAGATTTTAGTTGGGTCAAATATATGAATGATGGACTTGATCAAATGAAGAAATGTCTGAATTGGGAAATTATCTCAAGGCCAGAAAAATATATATGAATAGAACCCCATGGAATTTTCATAACAAAATAAATGAATATGGAATTTTGATTAGGAATACGAAAAGACTCATGTGAAAATGTTATTCCCATATCGTTGGAATCAATGTCGATGAAACATTGTCACTAGTTTCATTTCTTTAAACCATTAAACTATTTATAGAAATTATTGTGTAAAAGGTTTTAAATTATATTAAAAGGATTACAAGTTTGTATTATTGAATAGAAACCTTGAATAA
Source organism: Viscum album (assembly GCA_963277665.1). Classification (NCBI taxonomy): domain Eukaryota; kingdom Viridiplantae; phylum Streptophyta; class Magnoliopsida; order Santalales; family Viscaceae; genus Viscum; species Viscum album. The sequence goes on along the minus strand of OY728157.1, from coordinate 676,686,473 downwards.
GAAGTATACATCTAGTAACCAGATGTGTTTTTCAATTATTATAAAGATGGAAAGGTTTGTCGATTGAGGAAATATTTATACTGGTTCAAAAGGAACCACCTACTTGGTACTCAAGGCTATAAAGGTACCTATGGAAGCTTGGTAATCAAAATGGAGGGGTTAATCACAACCTCTACAAAAAAAGCAAGGATAATAGATGAAAGCACTTATATACATAAAGGAATCATATTTAGAGGTTCATATGACTTCTAATGTAATTAGTTTTTAAATTTAATGAAGCATGAATTAGAAATGGCTTTAATGGGTTAACATTAATTCTTTATTGGTTTTTACGTATTTCAAAATAATGATGATAAGTTTATATGTAAAACTAAACATACTACAGAGGTATTGAAATGATTTCAAATGGAAGATATCCTACATATGGAAATAAAAACAGATAAGTGAATGAAATTTCTTAAATATGGTGAATGTGAGAAACTAGATATCACATTTTTAGTAAAATTATTGGTAGAATACTTTAGATGACAGACACCTATATAGAAATTGTGTTTTCCACATGTCAAACGATAAGATATCGCAGTTCTCACATGGTAAGTCACATGAAATCTATGATAAAATTACTTCAATATGGCTACCAAAAATTGAATTATGGCCTATAATATTATATAAATTCATAGAAATAATTAGTAGGATTTCTAGATTTCGATTGGGAAGGTTCAAGAGATAAATAAAAATCTACCACAATGGGTGTTTTCCACTAGAATATCTTGAATTTCTTGGAAAAGTAAGAAACGGTAATATATATCCTTAAGTATTGTAGAGGAGTGATATGTAATGGTAAATAAAACATGTACATAGTTAATTTAGATGAAACAATAGCTTAAAGACATTGGTATCAATGTGCCATGTTATATTCCAATTATGTCTAACAACACTAGTTCTACAAACATGTGAAAAAAACCATTCAACACTTGAATACGAAACACATTAAAAAGGTAACATTTCTTGGAGGAGATGGCAGAGAAACATGTTACTAAGAAGGAGTATGTGCTGACATAAGATCATTTTGTGAATATATTTTGGATTGTAATATCTTCTCAACACAATTTTCTTACAAAATAGGGTGAATTGTAGTTCAAAAAAATAGTTTAAAATAATTAAACTAAACAAAACCCAAATCCTTTTTTAGTATATTATAACAATATACCATCGTTCCAATTAACAAAATTAAAAAATTGGAACCTATCTATGGTACGATTATATCATTGTGAAAATCATAATCACTATGGATCTAATTTATCATAGTACAGTAATCGTGATCACAATGAATATGATTTACTCAAATTTAATGTTATTATCATAATCAAATTAATATATAAAAAATTAATAATTGAGATATGAATATGGTTATTCAATTTCTATTAAATGTGTGAAGGAAAATAAAAAATTGCATAAAACAAGTAATAAAATAGCATACAAATGAAAGAATTAATTTCAAGATATTAAAAGGATAACACCTTTAACCTTAATATAAATGTTGTCTATAACCTATACTAAAGTTATATTTTTTTTTATACATATATAAAATTATTTTTTTCCTTAATAAGATAATACCTCAATATGAATATCATAATGGCTCTATTTTCCTATCAGAAGAATCCCATAATATGTTTATCGACTTTACTATTTCTACCTATCCCTAGTAGCCCTCAATTCGATGGATCTGAATATACTTCTTCTTAGCCCCATAATCCCTCGATTTTTACAATTATTAGATGTAGAAACAATTTGGAAAACAATTCTTAAGGACATATCCTAAAAATATTTCCTTAAGAAGACTACTCTCTAAAGAAATACAAAGATCAAAAATGATTTTTTCACATTGAGTAATCTTCTAAAAATTCAAGAATGAATTTAATAAACAAAAAAAAAATTATTTGAATGACATAGTATTTATAGGAATCCTTCTAATGTTCATATTATTTAAGTTGGATGCAATGAAAATAGGCACATAGCACTTGATGTCTCCTGAAATCATGGAGTAATTAAATGTCTACCACCATATTGGTAAAAAACATTATAGTACTTAAAATTTTTCTTCCATTAAAAATAAGTATTTCATATTCCAATTATAAACATATTTAGTTCAAATGTAATTAAATACAATTTTCAATATGATAATCCTTATGAGTATTAGTGTGGTGTTTATCAGTATCGGTATCTGTCTGATTGTTAAGACGTTGTCAGTAAAACAGAAAAGAAAAACTTTCTAGCATATGATCTGATTAAGTTGAGTCTGGTGTCTATCATAAACATAACTATTACGATAATTGTATTAAAAAATGAAAATTTTATATCAGTTATACTTCAAAACTTGTTCTAGGTATGGAAAAATATAATGTTTTCTACAAAAAACATTCTAAAACACATTGGATAGAAAATTTTAGTAAATCACTTTTGATGAAATATTTTTTGATTTAAAAACCCAAATGAATGGAAATATAATAAGTATAACTTATAAATGAAAAATCTCCCCATTTATGGAAATCCCAACCCCAAAACATAAATGAAAAATAGCTAGTAAAAATTATAGTCCATTTATTTTAAGTACTTAATATTTCTCGTTATTCTTTGAAACCCTAAATCCCTATAATTTTATAACTCTTGTGAATATGATGGAGATTATGATTTTAAATATGATTAACTCCCCCAAAGGATAATATCACCCTAATGATCATATTTTCCATTTAATAGAAAAATTTCCCCCTTTGTAAAAACTTCTCCCCATAATGATTTCTCCCACTTTTTATAAAAAATTTCCTCTTTGTGAATTTCCAAAAGGAATGGGGAATAAGTTTTATTTTTCCTGAAATGTTTGAAAAATAAAGATACAAAAAAATATAATAAACTAACTAATAATAAATAAAAATATGAAATAACAGTCAACCAATTAGAAATATAAAAAAGTAAAAAAAAATAGGAATTATATGAGAAGAAAATTAAAATATTAGAAATGATTCAAATTCTTTTCAAAAGAAATACAATGAGAGGTCAAAAGTAAAAAAGGTAAATATTTTTTTCTCAAGGTTTTAAAGAACACCTTGATCTTATGGAACCCATTTCTATCTATCTCCATCTTCTTTAATTTTTCTTCTCAAGACAAAACTTTCTCAGAAAATTATTTATTTACTTCTATTAAAATGAAAACTTCATCTTTTCAGGATCCTAGTTTAGACATTTTAAGCTGCATATCACGGATCTTCTTCATCAAAGATTCATCTTATTTAGTACAATCATTAGTTTCATCTTTGAACTCATATAAAAACTTCACCCTATCTTCCCTATATTTAGATAAAATATTTAAGGATTCAACTAGTCCATTTGTTATCTTCTTCACATCATCAAAATTATAATTATGAAATTTTATATCAGCATCAACCTTATGGGAGTATTTTAATATCTCATAACACAAATTTTTATGATTTTGGGAACTTTATTAAAAAAACTTCTATCTCAGGTTAAAAATGAATAGAATTATCTCTTAAAACCTTAGTTGATTCTAACTTCTCCTAAATAATTTCCTAAAAAAGTTGGAATCAAGATTCAAGATTCAAAAAATAAGGAATAGTTTCTTCTATCCTTTTCAAATCATGAATAATATAATCAAATACTTTAAAATAAATGGTTCTCACTTAGTTTGACAGATCATCCTAAACATCAAGAGGTTTTGGTATGCTTGTTTCTACTTTAGATTCCTTTGCTTTATTCTTTTCATTATTTAAAATAGATATTTCATGAACATTAGAATCACTTTTACTAATATCTTTATCATATTATATTTTCCTGATATCCACATCTTCAATTTCTAGTTTATCTTCAACCTTTGTCTTTGAATTCTGATCATCGTCATATTTCTTAGATGACGTATGCGTTTCCTATTCTAATGAGGATTCCCCTTCTACATAAATTTCAACTTTAATTTCTTTATTGGTTTTGGAATTCAAGTCTGGTGAGGATTATGATGACTATTATGATGAAGACTTATCACATTGAGTTTTCCTGTTGACATATTCTTCTCCATTATTATCCTCTTCATTCTGATCCTCTTCTTATTCTTCTTAACTTAACTCTTTAATTTATCTGTAATCACTTACTTATTCTTATTCTCATTCTTTCAATTTTTTTCAATCCCATAAACTTATTCATAAAAAACTTTATAAACCCCTCCTTGACCAATATAACTATTTTCAAAACTCTTTTTATGGGTGGTGCTAATTTTGATTCTTTTACTAAAACTTGTGGTACTGATTCTCCATCAACTTCTCTCTCTATTTTCCTTTATCTTCCTTGGAAAAAATGTCATTATTTACAATAGTATTATCTTAAATATATAATCCAAATCTAGGATTAACTTGTTATGTCTGAGAAATTGGCATATTAATTTTCTAATAATCCATTTCCAAACCTTTCAAAAGAATCTCACAAAGTTGTGTTTCGATCAACCTATTATTTTTCTTTCATTTCTTTTCTCCTTTTTCTAATGTATCAGTAACATGAATTTTCCATGACATGGACTCAGTATGATCAACTCTAATTTGAGTATCTACGTGTTTATTTTCTTCTTTATGTTTTATTCATTCCTCATATACCTCATTTGGATCTTTATTTTTTTTCTTTTACTTCTTTTGTGGGGAGGTATCAACTTTCTTATTTTTCTTCTCATCATTCTATGGCTTCCATGATGGTTATGCTTCCAATGAAGTACCAAAAAAATTCGCAACAAAAATTTTATACTTGGTATTATAACAAATAAAATCCTATTCATTATATCATCACTGATGAAAGATATATTTTCTCTCATCAGAACTGATTATTTGGAAATTCAAAAATGCATAATACATTCAACAACCAATTTACTAAAGAATGTAAGAAACAAAATAATTATGGATTTTATTGTACTAGATTTGATATTCTCCACTATTAAGAAAATGAAACTCACTAAATCTATATTTTTCACTTTTATAAGAAAGTCCAATACAAAACCATATTAAACTGATAGAGTATCAGGATCCCTTTGGTATAAGAAACTATTTTATCCCTAGGGAAATAACACCATTGTCCTGTGTCAGATGGGAAAACTTCTTAAATTTTTCTATTTGGAAAGTAATGAATCTTCTGCCTTGTTCTTATTAAATGAACCTAGTTCATCTGGAAATTTTTTTGAAGGACAATAATCATCCTCTTCTGAGGGTATTCTAACTAAGATTGCAGGTTTCTTATATGAAAACATGTACCGCTTACCATAAGTAAAAAATAAAATTTTTATTTTTCATATTATTTTAAAAACACAATGGAGGGAAAAAATCTCAAACAATATCTTGATAGAATTGGTAAAAATCTTTATTATCATTTTCTATATATATTGATTCCCATTATTTGAATTACATAATATTCTTCAAAATAGAATCATACTTATCCTAAATATATATTTTGACTAAAGTTTCCCAAAATACATACCGTTTAATATTGTCTAAATTAGATTCCATCGGATTGATACATAGGCCAAAGAATCATACTAAAAGAAGATTTATTGTACTGATAAATATGAATGGAGAATCAACTCAGAAACAAATCATCGAGACAACTGATGTTGGATAGGGATCACCCTATTTTATATAGAAATTTGAAACAACGTTTAATTTTTTATAAGATATCCAACATTTGAGATTTAAAGCATTATGATCTGACTGCTAGAATTCATATGAGGAAAGTTTCAAATATTTTATAACTCCACAGGTTTTTTGAAAAACATTTATTGGATTGAGTATGAATCCAATTTGGAATTTTTAAAAAAAAATTAAATTAGAATAATTTTTTTATAAAAAATACAATTATAAAAAAATATAAAATAATAAAAATATGATATCTTAAAAAACTAAAAGGAATAGATAAGTTCCTATCAGAGTGAAGAAATCCATTGGTATTAATAACCCATTCTTCAGGATTTTTTTAAACGAATATAATATGATAGTTTTGATTATGAAATTATAATGTTTTTAAATATTAAAAATATTTTTATTTTGAATCATTGAATACAAAAAACATAGAGAGAAATATGAATTATAATTTTTTTTAAGGAAAATTAATTATTACTATTTAATTTATGAAAACTAATTGTAATATTTATATTAGATAAGTTTTTTAATAAAATTATTTGATCCTGAAATTTTTCTATAAAAATAGATTCTGGAATTTTTTATAATATTTTCAGAGTGTGAGGAATCTTTTATGGATTCTAGCTCTAAAATATTTATGAAGAAATATGATTCCAAAAAACTCATTATAATAAATTATTTAAGTAAAATAATTTTTTTACAAAACAAAATGTTTTTGGGAAAAACCAAAAAAAATTAAAACAAAAAACATATGTACTCCCACAATGAAAAGGAGTATCTTAATGTAATGATATAGGTCAAAAAGAATAATATATGAATTATTAATTTACATTGATCATTCTAAACTTATATTTAATGTATTAAAATATATTAGAACTAATATTTTAAGTAAAGATGTCAACGAGTTGATCTTTCCTTCTGATGAATTATAAAATTATATCTCCTTTGAATGTGTGATCATAAAAGAAATGGTGTTTAGTATCAAGGTGATTAGAACTTGAGTGATGTGCTTGGTTTTTTACATTAGTAAATGGAACATGTGTTATCACAAAGTATTTGAGTTTTTGTAAAACTCATTCCATAGTTAGTGAGTGTGCGTTGCATCCAAAACTCTTAAGAATAAAAAACTTCCCGCTATGAAATATTCAGCTTCAATAGTGGAAAGTGATATTATGTTGTGTTTATTATGTGAATAAGGAACTAAAAACTCTCATAATAAATGAAAGGTTATGGATGTATTTTTTTATCTATTCTACAACAATAAAATACATCATCCAAAAAACTTTTTAATTCAATAAAAATTCCATAAGAATAGAAAATTCCTAAATCCATAGTTCCCTTAAGAAAACATAAAATTCATTTTATAGATTTTAAGTAGGTTTCCTTAGGAATTTTTCAATATCATTTACATAATCATTTCAAAAACCATAAATCTATACAACTAGCAATTATGTAAAGTCAACATTATATCACACCTCTAAAAATATTTTAATCAACTAGTTTCCTTGCCTCCTCAAGATATAAAGTATTTGAAGTACCGATGGGACTTAAAATACCTTTATTATTGTCTCATCCATATTTATTTGGAAGATATTTTATATAATTATATTGAGATATGAAAATTTCAATTGGTTTTTTTCAAATTTGAAAACAAATAAAATATGTTAACTCACTCATCATACTCATTCCAAACTCATATTTAAAAAGATATGAAAAGTAATATGTTAATGAATCTTTATCCGATCATAATGTAATGTTTTCAACATTAATTTTTATTATTGTAATGTTTTTATTAAATTCTTTTATAAAAGGAGTTGGAAGTGCATCGCCTTTAACAAAATTATTTGTTAAAAAATCATGTTTATCTATCGTACCATGATCTAGGGGCTTATTTAAGTCCATATAAATATTTGGTAAGTTAATAAAATTATTTACAATGTTTTTTATTTTCAAGACAATGATGTTTTTAAACATAAAATTCTTCCTGAACATATTTCTTATGAAAATAACACTTCATATTCATTTGAAAAAATTTTAAATCGATTAATGAAACAAACGATAGATGTATTCTAATAACTTCAGTTATTTCTATTAGTGTATAAGTTTCTTCAGAATCTATTCCTTCTTTTTGACTATAACCCTTATCAACAAGTATGGATTTATTTACAACAATTATTCCATTATCATTAGGATTAATTAGTTCAAATTTTGATAATAAATATAGATGTTCAATTTCATTCCATTATAAACATCTAGTAATGACTAGATGATATACATCACCAATGATACTAGCACTACGATGATTCTGAAGAACCAACTAACTTCATGGGTTTTTAAAAGTATGTTCTTCAATAATGAGTAGGAAATATTCTTAAGGAATAACTTTAGAAAAAATTTCATGAGTTATATCCTTATAAGATGAACATTCTAACCTAGGTTTAAAATAATTTTTAAATATAACATATGATGATGTTAGTTGGGGTTGTTTTAAAAAAAAGGATTTGTTTCATCAAATTTAACATAAACTATTTCCTCAATAGTACACAAATTTTTATTAAAAACCCTATAACCAAATAATTATGGGAATAAACTTAATCTTTAACGTCATCAGATTGGGGTTAAAATTTATGTAAGTTATCTTTCAAATTCCAAATGAATACTCTGTAACCAAATATTTTTAAGTAAAAAACACTTGGTTTCTTCTAATCTATAACTCATTAAGAGTTTTATTAATAAAATGCCTAATAAAACCATTATTTATATTATAGTAGGAAGTACTACCTTCTTCATCCCAAAAAACATTTAGCAATTCATTATTCACTCAACATGATTCTAGTTTTTTCTTAAAGAATTGTATTTCTTATTTCAAATATGTAATTTTGTTGAGGTGTTTTAGGACCTGAAAAGTTATGTTTAATACATTTCTTACTATAAAAAGTTTCAAAATAAGAATTTAAAAATTCTAGGATATGGTCAGAATGAATAGAAATTAAGGGAAGGTTTTTATTATTTCTAACTTTGGTTTCAAAAGTTTTAAAATACAAAAAGGCTTCAGATTTATTTATAAGAAAATAAACCGAAGTTAATCTAGTGTAATCATCAAATAAGAAATATACATAGTTTTATTCAACCAATACTTCTAGTTTTGTAAGACCAAATAACTCCATGTGCACTAACTATAAAGCATCATAAGTTAATACTTCACTAATAGATTTAAAACATGGCTTATTTTTCTTACCATATTGATATTTTTCATAGAATTTTTCATAATCAAACCTAGGTTTTTGTATATCCTTAAAAGGTCCTTTTTCAGTCAACTTAGATAAGTTTTTAATGCTATAGTGACCTAAAACTATATTCCATAACCAATATTGGTCTCCTGTTACACTAAATATGGGATATTCATGGCTCTTAAGGTATTATAAGTAGAGAGTCTAAATGTTCCCTTAATGATTGGTAAAAAGAATATATTAATACTTTGAACTATATACTAAAAATTTATTATTCATAATGCTCATAAGGTAACCAAAATCACATAATTGACTTAATATTATAAGCTTGTTCTTAAGTCAGTCATCAAACAAAACATCTGAAATAAAAAAATTCAAATAGAAACAATATTACCTATATCGATCACATTTCCTTAAGAATTACCTCCAAATGTTACTTTTCCACCTCTTTTTTTATAATCTTTTTAAAGAAGTAATTTATTTCTAATAATGTTTCTAGAACACCCATTATCCATGTAAATATTTTTTCTTGGTACGATATTATTTTCTAGAAAATAAAAAGATTTTATTTTCATCACCCAAACCTTTTTAGGCTCAGTAAAGTTAGAATATCAAACTTTTTAGATCCACATTTTTTTATAAAAATATAATTTGAAAAATCCTAGGGATTCAGCTTTGTTTAATGAACAATAATTTTTTCCGAAGACCTATTCTTTGAAACTTGGTGCAAAATGGGGTGTTATAAGGAATAAATTTTTTTTACTAAATACTATTTTTTTATATGTATAACCAATTTTAGAGCCACTACCATGAAGATGGATTGGTTTATAAATATTATAAAAAAGTTATTTTCTGGTGTTAATGTTGGATAAAAGTTTTCTCAAACTAGATATTTCAGATTTTATTTTTACATCTAAATCCTTATCCTCAAATTTATTATTTTTAGAATTAAGTTTAGTTTCAAAAACAAATTTCTCATAAAATACTTTTCAAAATCATTAAAATTTGTTTCTTTCTCAAAAATAGTCTCATAGAGATCTTTTTAAAGATTTTATATTTTAATTTAACAAACATTTATCCTAGAATCATCCTAAGAAATATTTTCCTTTGAATTATCAAAAAAAATAAAATTTTAGAATTTTTATTTTCATGTAATTTAGAAAAATATGAAACATCATCATGAGAAGGAAGAGAATTATCTTCTTCTGAGGAAGATTCTTCCTCAGAATATATATAATCTTTCTCATCGGGATAATTATCGTTAAGGGAAATATAGCCAAGGCTTTAACATATTTGTACATAATCCATAAAACATTTACTAAATTTAGGTACATTGGAATAAAGACCTGTTCTGACCAGAACTATCATCATATTAAGAAATATTTTAATAAACAAATCTACCATAACTCTATGTGTCATCAACATACAATTATTTATTTCCTTTATATTTATAAAACGTTTTAGCATTCCACTATGAATTATTTTCTTTTAGATCTTTCCTGATCATATTTGGACAATCTAGTCTGATGTGTACAACTTTCTTCAATTCAAAACAAGTAACTTCATCTTTATTATAACATCAATCCATATGAACTTTTTTGTATCCATATTGAAAATATTTATTACCAAAAATTTTATTCATCCTTCTAGCCGAGATTGATATTTCACTCTCAAAATTTTTAGAAACACTTGAATTGCATTGAATAATAAATTTCTTCTTTCTTTAAGGATTAACAACTTCTTTATAAGATTGTACTTTAGAAAGAAAATTATGTGTTTTTTTAAAGGAAGAACCACCATTTTTATTTTTATTTTTCACAATATCTCTCTAGAGTCTTCCCTTGTCCTATATAATTATTCCAATCAAATCATCCAAGGTTTGATTATTTAACTTTATAGCTTCATAAAATTTATTTCTCTTTGATTCCCACTAAATGGTAATGATATAAATTATATTATCAATAAGTATCTCATCATCAAGACCTTTCTCAACAATAGATTATAAAGTAATAAAAATATTCAAGATCCTCTGATGCATGTTTGTAATAGATTCACTTGGTATGTAGTCAATGGCTTATTAATATGCTCTTAACATACCTCTTTAAGTATCAAAAACATTTAATGTAACAAAATGTGTGATCTCAAACTTTTTCCATATATTTTTACCTGCTTTACAAGAAGTAATATGGCTATAAATGGTTCTTATCATATAATATAACAAATTATTCCTTACTCTATAGTTAGCTGATATTTTTGTTTCTCTTGATGAGTAAAAGTGGTTACATAGTTTTCTCTAATTTCATAATATCCAGTGAGCATTAAAAAATGTAAAATAATGATTTCATAATCAAGGTTTTCATTCTTTACCTCCAGTACTCATAATAAGCACCAACAAAAAATAGAGGTCGATTGAATTTCATATTTTATATGGATCTAATATTCATTCCTTATATATTTTATACAATATAAAAGTTTTCCACATAAAATGGTTAGTGTAACAACAATTTATAAACATGATATTAATATAAAAAAATTCAACAAATTGAAAAAGAAAAAAATTTAAAAAACACAGAAAGTATTTGAGTAGTGGAATCCTGGTTGGATACCAAATGTAAGTATCAGTATAACAGAACTCTTTCTTGGATCCAATACTAATTATAGGATCATAAGTTCAACTCAAAACACAATACTTACAAGAGCGGGGTGAACCGTAGTTTAAAAAAATAGTCTAAAATAATTATGTTAACCAAAAACCAAAGCCTATTTAAGTTGATTATCAAAATCGGTACTCAATTTGATTAGAAAATTCATAGAATCATAACCTAGATATGGTCTGATTATATCAGAGTGAAAATATTAATCCCTATGGATTCTTTTTATCATATAAAAGAATTGTAATCATGAATAATACAATTTACTAAAATGTATTGTTATTATCATAATCAAATTAATAGAGATAAAACAATCAGAATTGAAATATTAATACGATTATTAACTTTCTATTAAATGTGCAGTGGAAAATAAAAAATCATATACCTGAAATAATTAAATAGAATCCAAAATAAAGAATTAATTTCAAGCCATTAAAAAGGTAACTCTTTTAACATTAAGATAAAAGTAGTCTATAACCTAGAATAAATTTATCTACTATCTTATACTAATAGAAAAGTATGTATTTCATTACCAAGTAAGGACATTGATTTAATGATCATAATGGCTTTGTATTCTTATCCCTATAAGACATCGATATGATGATCGGGTTTACTTTTTTTACCAATCCCCATTAGCCTTTTTTCTAATGGATTAGAAAATCTATTTTCCTAGCCATGGAAGGCCTCAATCATTATGATGACCAAACAAATAAAAAATTACAAACAATTCCTAAGGAGACAACATAACCAGGTTTCCTTAAGGACACTACTCTATATATAAAAAAATATTACAAAAAATCTATTCAAACTGAGAATTCTTATTAAAATTCAAGAGAGAATGTAATCGACTAGCTCCTAACTATTCAAATAACTTTGTATTTTTTTCACCCTTCCAATGGTAATATTTTTCAAGTTTTTTTTCAACGAAATTATATACCTAATGAATGATAGATCATGAAAACCCACAAAAACATAAATTTTGATGTTTTATTGGTAAACATTATCAAAAATGCTTAATGTTTTCCTAACATTATAAATAAATTTTTAGTATTCCGATTATAAACATAGTCTATCTGATGGACTTCCTTATAAAATTCATTAGGATAATTATTATGGGTATTTGTCCTATTTTTATCAGTACTGATATTAGTCCAATTTTTTAGACTTTTTTAATATAATAGAAAAGAAAAAAAGTCTAACATCTGATCTGATTAAGGTGAGTCTGATGATTATTGAACACATGATCATTACAATAATCATTATGAAAAATGTAAATTTTATATTCATAATTTTTTAAAATTTATTCTAAGAATGGTAAAGTATAATTTTTTCTACAAAAAACAATATAAAACCTGTTGGACATTAACATTTAGTAAATATTTTTTTAAGAAAGAGTTTGTGATTTCAAAAAAAAGTCAGGAAAAATTAAGAATAAAAATTTTAATTCAACAATATCGTGATGAAAGTGTTGAAAAAAAACTAGATTTAAAATGGCATCTGTTGTCTCTTAATGTTTAATTTATCGCATCTCTTTAGATGGACTCATAGAAGGGACCGCCACTACCATATAACAATTAATTCAAGAGAATGATGTGAATTCTTAATTTCACTCATGTTAAGTGTCTCTAAATCTTCTTTTGGAATCCTCAAGGAATTGATTTTTGGGTTATTTTAAAAAGGGGAAGAAGTTGTTTTTGAAAATGGGGTAGAATATCCACTCAGGGAGAGGATGCTTTGTTTTTATGTCATGGGGTTAACGGCATGTGATGGAGGTTTAAAACTTTAAATTAAATGATTCGTTATCATATTAGAATTATTTTATTTAATTCTTGTTCTCACATAGATCATTATCTCTCTTGATCTTAGAGTTTATGATTTAAAAATTGTTTGTGACCTCTTTGATTAAAAAAATATAAGCACGTCGTTTAGGTGTGTTTTTTGTAATGTTAAAAGTGAACTGGAGGATAGTGTTAAATTGTCAAAAAAACCAAAATGGGGAGATTTTTTCCCAAAACACCTTTGAAGTTTTTTTTGGATTTTACTTTAGGACAAGTTGAATAAGGGTTCAAGTGATGATTAGAGGATTGTTATACATTCATGGTAATTCACCCTCACTATATAGTTGTTGGAATATATTGAAGAAGAGATCAATCTGGAAGAAAGATCCCATGTCACAGATCCTACTCCATGTCATAGGATATGTTGTCTTTGATAAGTCTATTTCATAGTGATGTCATCAATGCCATATAGAAGATGAAGGAAGACTTTAAAGGAACCTAAAATGATGTTCAGGTCATATAATTGATGGTTGGGCCACAATAATAGAAGGAAGTATGAAAAAACATAGCTAACACCACTTGTGTACTACACCCGAGTATCCAATAGACACGTTGATGGCTATTCTTAGGAACTACATAGAAGAGTGAGCCACAAGAAGTGTGTTAATGTGAGAACCCATGTGTGTAGGAACAAGTTTGAGTGAATGTAGTCCATGATGTTGGGAGTAACTGTGGTGAAGTTTTTGTGGAATGGTTTTGAGCCATGGGGTAATATTAACATGATCATGGGGTAGGTTAATTTATATTGAACTAGATTTATAAAAGAAAGTATGATCTAGGATTCGAAGTTTTAAATCCATACCATGGAGAAATTAACATTTATGTAGACTCCTTAGTAGAAAATTCTAGGTTTCCACATCATGGATAGTTGGATATCATGTAATACTACTACAAGGAAGATGACCCTGATATAGATATGAATTTCATCATAAATAGTTACATGAATCCATGATATAGTGTAAGTGTCTGTACCACATAGTGTTTGGTGACTAAAAGAGGAGTTAATGAGGTCATGTAGAGATCATGGGAGAATTAAAGGGCATATATATTTAGTTTACTTGGTCAGATTCATATTCCCACACCAAAGTATGTTTGACTATGCCATAGTGAAATCTGATGAAATTAAGGTTTCAATATAGTATATGCAACTATGTAGTAGTAAGTGGAATGAAAATGATGCCCTATAGTATAATTGGCCGCACCGCATACAAGGAGTATTATTCAGCTTGCAGTTTCTTCTAGAAACATTAAGAGGGTGGCAATTCTTGGATTTCATAGTGTTTGATTCAGATTTAATATAAGTTTTGGGATCTATTAACAATAAGATAACACCGGGTACAATCCTAAGAAATGAATATTCAATACTAACCATTGGATTCATAAAATAAAATAGACTGGAGGATCTCAGAAGAGAACATGGTAGTTTTTCAAGTTTTTCTAGAAGATATAAAGCAAGGAAGTTCTATGAAATTCTAGGAGAATTATCTCACTATAACATCATTAGAGGGTGTAGAACGGGCATACCGTGTTATATGATTTGTTCAAATCCTAATATTTTGATGAATATCAAGGTGTTAATGCAGGTATAACTATGTTCCAATTCGTTATGAGAGGTAGTGAGCTTTCTCATTTTATTTTAATAGTGAGTTCATATGATCAGTAGGACAACTCTATTATGTAAGAAAAATGAATCATTGGACTCTATTATGATGAATTATCAACACATAATCGATTTAATGCTTCTTATAATATCATGATTTTGGTGAACCAAGTAAAATTTCATGTTTTCTGTCACGAACCATGCCGGGTCGTCATCCAACCCAGCGCCCGACCCAGTCTGCGATATGGCCCGAAGGGCGTTCCCGTTCCCCATGGGCTGGCAACTAGTGTCGTGCATCGAAACAAAGATGTTGGGAATTATTTGACCAATAACAAAGATAAATAAACATAAACTGAACAAGAAAATAAATAAAGTAAAATAGAATGAACAACATGGTAGGGGAATAAAGTAATGAACAAAGCAACGTGACATACCTCAGGTGACCTCGTGGGTCACCACGGTACATAAACTACACTCACTCCCAAAATCAATCCAAGACTAAAACCCGCAAATGAAAAGCAAAGTAGGCATGAGCACTGAGATGCTCAGTAGGAATGTCAAAATATAACCACGTCCTATGCCCCTGCCTTTAGTAAGAAATCCAATCATGCCAGTTTAAAAATAATGTATAAGAAAATAATATTTTTCCAACTTTTCGAATTCAAGTAATGAGTTTTCATTTTCAAGTAAAGCATTTCACTCCCACTACATTTTCAAAATAGGTTCCGAGCAAGACTTAACGTTTAAAAATGAAAAGAAACAAGTTTGGATTAAAATATGGTTCTCACAAACAAGACACCACGTATGAAACAACTAAAAAGAAAGTTACATCACAAGAATCATGTCACAAATGAGAACCATGGGTAATCCCTATAGGTATATTGAATAAGTTTGAACCTAGAGACCTCATACCTTGGTGAAACGTGGCTTAGAAACCACGACCCTTAGAAAAACGTGGCTTAGAAGACCACGACCCTCAGAAAACATGGCTCAGAAGACCACGACCCTCAGTAAATGTGGCTTAGAAGACCATAACCCTCAGAAATTCATATGTTTATTTATTGTCGTTGTGTCAATCCTGCAAGACGAACTGGGATTAACGCCTGCTGTGTCATCTATCGTACTAGTCCTAGTCACCCATGTAGATACTCATGTTTCCCATTGTGCTCTATTTCAAGTGGTGGTGAGTTTTCCTTATCAAGAATTTATGTTTTTACTTAACACATTTTTTTATAAAACCCATCCAACCTCTCACCACTGTTCTCCCCCTTAAGTGTAATCCCCCAATTCCTTGTCACACAATGCATAATCATTAAATTTGGCACATAATAATACATTCAACTTAAAAAACATTTTTTTTTCTAAAACCCAACGGTGCATGCCTCAACAGAGGTTTTTCTTTTTCATAAATAATTCTTAATATGAAAAATGGTCTCAATCACATAAAGGGAATAATTTTTACAATTAACTGGACAAAAAACCAGACACCTTTGGAAATAAACATTACCACTTAGAAAACACTTAAAAACTAATTTTAAAGAAAAGGTTACTTAAGACCGATAGCATTAGAAATACATTTCAATTTTCAAAACAAATGCAAAATCATTTTAAGAAACCACAGCCAAATTTTATAGCATGTGTTTATAGCATAAATGTAAAACCTAATTTTAAAACAAGAAATCAATTATGAAATTCAAATTAAAGGTGTATGAACAGGGGACCTACCTCAAACATGCCGTTATTTTTCGACGACCACTCAAACTGACCCTGTGAACTTCCATACACATGAATTTATACATATATATATAAATACCCGTAGATGCATTGAAAATATTCCCCGCGCCATAAGGGAATATGTAAAAAGAGGGAATTTATATATATATATATATATATATATATATATATGTCTTTTCTTATGCATGCACATGAAGGCGTTCTTGACACATGAAACTTGAAACCATACAGCAGAGTTCAATGTGCTATACAAATAATTCAATAAAATAATTAAACACTTAAAATCTAAAAAACGTTTCAAAATAACAAATAAGGGTTTTCGCTAATGACACACCCATTTATTATAACACAATAATCAATCACATACCATAAGAGATAAACTACTCAAACATTTCAACCCACCATTTGAAAGAAAAGTGAAAATCCCATTTTTAAGATGAGACCACGCCTCAATTAAAAACCAAATTCCCATTAAAAGATTTAATGAACCACATAAAAAATTTATGAAACAACTCCAATAGGTATCACAAGGCTTTGAACACAAACGCCCACTAAACAAAATTCTTCTAAATCCAAAGGCAACCCAATCACATGACCCAACAAAATTTACAGCGCTTTCCCAACATAATAAAACACAAGTAAAATATTAAATGTGGGTTTTCATCACAAACACACTCCATTCCATATGAACAAGCTACTAAACAAATCTGACACATGATAACTTCCAGGAAAACCATATTTTCACAAATCAAATAATTTAAAGAACATGATAAATTAATAAAACAAGTAAAGTAATTCCTAAAATAACATTTGAATGCAGAACCATCAACATTGGTATAGAAAACTTTGCAAAATTGGTGTGAATCTCCCATCTCATGACACTCTCACCATAATGGGTCTAATGCGAACCCTAAAAACAAATTATCGAAGCAATTGAATCAAAAACAAACCAAATAAAACAAGCCAATAAGAGAATCCTCACCTAAAACGATGACTGATGAACCGAGACGGACCGAAACACATCGAACCGCCTCTCCTTGAACGGTGGTTGTCGGGACATGCTCCAAAGGGCCTCAAGGGACCATATGCACCAACTTAGAATAGGAGAAAACAATAAATCAAAGGCATGCCCAACAAAATAGGGTTCATCTGAAAACAATAAGGTGGCACAAAGGAGAAAAACAATTGGCCAAATGAAGAAAGAGAAGGAGGGAGAGGTCTCACCAGTGAAGGAAGCGGCGGCCTACGTCCTAGACGACGACAGTAGTGGGCTCGGGGGAGGACGTCATCGGTGCGGCTATCCGGTCAATGAGCACTGAGGTGGACTCAACGAGAGGGAGGCGCATAGCTGAGGAAGTAAGGGAGGGTGAGCAGGGCGTCGGTGGTGGCTCGCTAGAGGGAGGTCGTGGGAGGCAGAGCGGCCAAAGGGAGGGAGTTGTCTGGGTGGAGGGGGGTCATGCAGGAAGTGGGTGCATGCAAGGTAGAGGTTGTGTGGGGAGGGAATTAGAGAGAGGGGAGGGGGTTACAAACAAAAAAATATCTAGGGTTTCAAGTGAAAAAAAATTAATAATAATAGTAATAAAAACATAAAACATAATAATAATAATAATAATCAATATAATAATATTAATAATAACTAAATTTATAATAATAATAAACTAAATAATAATATTATCATCATTATTATTGCATCATTTTTTTCAATCATTTTTTTTATTTAATTGGGATTTTAATTTAAAAAAAATTAAACTTTAATAGACCAACAGACAAATAAAAATAAATAAATAAATAAAAACAACTGCGACCACAAGATACCGGGTCGGGGTGTGACATTTTCCATCTACTATTTTTATCACACATTGATAGAAAGTAATTTAGAGAAAAGGAACGTTCATCACATCGAGATAATAAGACTCTAATCAATATATTAAATGGTTGAAATAAATTCTACCCTTATTCACCCCCCACTCTTTGGGTAATTCACTTGATAGGGTACAAACACCCAAAGCCTCACATCAAAAAGGATATCAACCTTGTTAGTTATTCCTTATGACCACATCAACCACATTAGCACATCATAAGGGGAATCAACCTCATTACCTCATTATCAAGATCATCTAACTACACATCTATATAATATCTTCATCTAAGGGTAGGCAAGGGATAGGGTATATTTTTTATCCATCACACTAGCCCACTCATTCAGTGTGTGTTGTGTAAAACCTAATAAAAATACCCTCAAGTGGTGGTTGCATAAAAAACTTTATTATCATCACAGAAATAACATAATAAATAAAAATATATATTATCATTCATAATCTTATACCCCAATTAGATATATGAACACATTTATTAACTAAAAAATTGAGGAACATCATCGATACTCATAATATTCATACTGTTAAAATGATCATAGTACATTTAGTATCATAATTTTATGATAATATACAACTATAACAAGGTGAAGTTACTCCCTCTAATAATTAATATAATTCCCAATATATAGAAATCCACCTCTAGGGTAAACCATTAATGTGGTATCATCACAATTAGTTCACATAATCATCACAATGACAAACCAATGTTATAGTTCTCTGGGAAAATCTACCAGAGTCCATCATGTCAGTCAATGATGTACTAAATCCATGTGAACAACAATCCACCCATCCAATCACATACATATAGTGAACCTTAGGATAATATCCTATATATAAAACAATAACAATCCACATATACTACCCTCTTAAAATATAATACAAGTGGTATGAATATCCTAATAGGGATTATCACATCATAACAGAACTTCCAAGTACAAATTCTACATCAAATCATATCATACCACAATCCAGAATCACCAATATGATAAGGAAAAAATATTTAGTATGTAAAATTCAATTCATATTATTGGGAAGTATATATTTCTCATAAGAGGAAAATAAAAGTATTATTTCATTAACTATATGTGTAAACCACATTAATTCATCTCAATTTCCATATGAGGGTTTCTAAACACCAAACATTCACTGTGGGCTTGATGTTTCTCATTATCAAGAAAAAATATCAATTCCTTGATTAATTTTTAATTTTTGATTGATATGGATCATCATTATTATACACATGATCATGAATTTAGCATAATTATTCTCACACTACGGCATATCAGCCTTTTATCGGTGCTATAAATAGATTTTTGAGTGCTAAAAAACACATATATTTTAAGCACCTTTAAAAGGTGGTTTCTTTTATCATCATTGATAAAATCTCCCTTTCTTAGTGTTAGAAAAACTCTAATTAAGGCCCCCTTTATCTTCATATTTTTATCACTAATAACTAGTGTTTTATCAATTCTTTTTAAGAACTAATAAATTCTCATTTATCAACACAATTTTAGTGGTGATGGTGGATGGGTTAATTAGTTCAAAAAATCACTTATAAAATCAATTTTTTTTAAATTATTTTATGTATGCTACTATCATACATGAACCCATTTATTATTTTCCACAGCCAATTCATGTAAGACCCACCCCACCCCTTTATCAATTCTCAGACACCCACCCCAACACCATTTATTAACACTTGGCCACCAACCCACCCTTGATTAGCCACACACATGGCAGTTATTCAAGTTTGAGACATCTATTTACAAATCCTATTAACTTTTCTAGTAATCCATTTTATTTTCTTAAATATTTTTTGATATATACATATATATATAAATAATAACCTTATCCATATATTTATAAATATTTATATAATTATTTTAAAATTCATTTATAAAATATGCATTCCCTATGGGAATTGAGCTCGATTTTTTGGTTGGGGATACCTTACCGGTTTATAAATACAATTTGGGTCTTATAGATTCTTGAAGGTGCAAGATTAATCCTTATCTAGATTTCGAGGAATGAATCACAACTTATCCTTGGTTAAATATGGGTCATAAAAGAGATTAATAAGAAGTGAAAACATTACTCATATCCTTGGCATCCAAGTGGTTATCATATATAGATCAATAATATGTAAATTCTCAAGTATTGTGATAATGATTTTGAACCTGGGAAATATTCCATAAAGGTTATAAGATAAGAAAAATCAGTTTTTAGAACTGTGGATCTTCAAATATTAGAATTTAATTATTATTGGGCATGGGTACTTCCACATATTGTTTCCTTTCGATCAGTTAAAGAGGATATCTTGGGGTCTCAACCTGATTTCCATCAAACTTGGTATGTTATGTATTTAAGAGAATGATTTTTGGTTCAATCCCATTGTAATTCATAACACTATAACCGAATTCTAGGTTCAAAATTTTAGTCTAAACTGGGTCATGTGGAATCCATGGATCCTCATTGACATAGATTAGGTGATTGGAATCCCCCTAAAAATGAACAAAGCCACATAAGAGGCTTTCATTGGCTATTTTTCATCAATTTTTGTGGATTTGGAACTCAACTCCACTCGAATTGGAAAAGTGGTCTTCTCTACTTCAAATGTTGATTTGGAATTAGCTCTCCATTATGAGAAATATTCTTTCTATAGCACAGGTTGTCAGCTAATCGAGCATATTAAAAAGAAGTGTCGCAAGGATATATGTTGTTATTCCTATTATTAGAAAGTACATGATGATTATTTATATAGAATGAGGAATGGTTAACCCAAGGTGTGGCCTACTTCCCCACCATAGGGGATATTTATTCCCAAGGTCTGATCGGGCTCCAAGTTCTAGTCCATCCCTACTGATCCCTAATGAGTATAGGCATAGTGCTTTTACACCTACCGAGGAAGGGGAAGTTGGTGCTGATATATAGGATAAAGGCCCTATCTATTAGAATAATATAGTGGATGAGGTGATGGACTCTCATACAAGGGTAGCAATTACTTCTTATAATTTTGAACCCTTTAATGTACAATTCACTAGTGAAATTGATCCACAAGTTCTTTCTAACCATCTGATCCAGAATGAGTAATTGATTCCTTCATTAGATCATAAAGGAAATCAAAAAATGGGTACATGATCCCAAATTAGATTAAAGCCTAGGAATATTAATCAAAACAGTAAATTGATGCCTGGAACTTACTTAGATAAGGAAATGTAAAAAGTTTTTTATATTTTTTATGTGACTCTAACTATAGGAAAGATTTGTTTGGATAATTCAGATGGTATGATGAAATTGGCAGTTGGATTTTTCCCATTAACTAATATAGTTGTGTCGGTAACACTACTAGACTATACCAAAGGCACCAAGACTCACATACATCATGAAACCTCAATGAGTAGCATCAATGAGATGTCAACTTTTTCAAGAAGGGGTATAAATTCTAGTAATTATAGTACAAAAAAGCGAGGTAGGTTAAAGATACCAACCCAATTAGGGTTGTTGTTTATGCACCCATAGTTTCATCATGTCTTGGTAATCAGAGTAGGGGATCATCCCCATGGGTGGACATTGAGGTCCAAACAAACAACTTATTTGAATTTATTGATTTATTTAACACTTATATAGAGGAGGACCCTGATCCTAAAAATTCTTTTAAGGAAAACCAGATTTATGGGGCTCTAGTTACCAATGTACTCTCTAGAGAGGTAGATTTTAATGAGTTTGATGGGGGTTGGTCATACCCCTCTCACCTATCTAAATCAATGAAGATCATTTATGACATTCTTTTCAAAGTCTCCTCTGAGGAGTGTGCGGGGGAAACGTTGAAAAACACTTTCGTATCCTCACTAGAGGACCTTGACTGGAAGATATTACCTAAGGTCCTCAAGGAGGAAATGCCTGATTTGTTTGAGTCATAGGTAGGGTTCATCTATGTGAAAATAGACATGGTATATACTATAAATAAAGAATTATTTTCACTCTTGAACATTATATCTACTATTGTTTATATTAACATTCAATCCAACCATGAGTTTGATATTAGGAACCTGGTAAGGGGATTTAGTTTCCAACCAACCTCAAAGCTTTGGATGTCATTAAGAGATGACAATGAGATATATTAGAAACCACGAGCATGGAGGAGAGGTCGACACCTTCATGGAAGAGGCTGATACCATCAAAAAATTGGCTTTAGGGAAAAACCAAGAAACACATTTTTATTAATTTTTTTTTGGGAAGTTTCTTCTTTGTCTGAAAATAGTTTCATCTCCTATACTTTTTTGCGATAATAAAGGGGTATTGTACCTTAACATTTCTAATATGTTAAAAATCAATTTAGTTGTGGGGTTTCAATGGTTTTATTCAAAATGGAGTCTAAATTTTTGTGTTTTTTTTACACTGTTTTTTGAAAACCTGTGATAGATGTGAATTTATGTTCCTAAAAAATATTTATTTGATTTTAGTGGTGGTTTTCAATAACGACTGTGAAATCCTGATGGTGTTTTAAAAAATACTACAAAATATAAAGATAATAAATAATCAAATGATAATAAATTTTTCTCTATGAGTCTGTTTATACACCATGAATAGTCAAATTAAATATTTTTAAAATAAGTAAAATATAATTAAATAATGATTTGGTAATAGTTAATAATAAATTTTTTTTTACTATTTTAAGAGAAGTTAAAAATCAAAATTCAAATTCAAAGGAATATATCTTTTGATTTGAGTGTTTGTTTGGGCTCTGTAGCTAGTCAGATCGAAGATTAAAAAGCCCTTTCAATAATTTAAATATGGTGAAATAGTATTCCATGTTTTTTGTTTTCCAAAAAAAGCCTGAAATGATCCTAAAACTATGTTTTTAATTGAGATACGAAATTTTTGAACTTTTGATGATATTTTTTCTTCATTTAGGATGGTCTTCGTATAATAATTTTTGTATATTTATAAATATTTATGTATATTTTTTATTTTTGTATATTATGTGGATATATATATATATGTATGTATTTATGTATATTTATATTTTTTATATTTATATATATTATGTGAGTATCTTTCTATGTATATTTATATGTATATATATATATATTTAAATGTGTTTATCTATATATAAAAATATATATTTAACTATAAACATGTGTGTTTTTATACATATTTAGATAAATTTAGTTTTTGGTATATCTATTTATAGATATTCATATATATATATATATATATATATTTTTATATATTTTAATATATTTTTATATAATATATTGGAATATATATATACATATATTTGAGTGTGTATTTATATACATTTATGCATATCTATTTATATTTTTTATTTTTTATTAGATATATATATAAATATATTTTCATATATTTTTAGATTTATATATAATATATTTAAATAAAGTTACATGTTATTATATTTCTTACATGTGTTTATAAATTATAAATAAATATATGTACACATGTGTATTTTTTTTATTTAACTTCATGTGTGTAATTTTATTAATGTGAGTCCTAGAAATATCAAATCATATAATGATTGATAAATGAAAATTCAAAGTCTCATAGATTTCTCATATATAGATTTTTCAGCAGGTTGAAATTGGGAAACATGAATTATGTTGAATCATCAGTTTTCCAGCTTTAAAAAAATCATATCTACCATTCCATTAAAATCCATTTTTTCTATTAATGAAAAAATTTCATTGAATTATTTTCTGGAGAATTGGATAGGCTTGCCACTAGTTGATCCTATTAATACATCTGATTAGGAGACCAATCTCAACATCTCAATCAAAGATAGGACGATCATTCTATAAAACCTATTGATGGACAAAAAGAATGTTTTGATGAATCATAATTTCATTAACCATGATGATGTTAGTATTTGGTAACCTAAAATGAATGGTATAACAAATTTAATAATTTTTATAGGAATACTAATTGTGTGACGGTTCATAATTGGATTTTCACCTTCAATGAAAAATGGGTTCGGCCATAATGATTTTCACTAATCAAGATAATTGCCTTTTTAAATATTTTGGTTGATGTCAGTCTTCAAGGAGAGGGTATTTCATTATTCTCAAGATGCATTTTATGCCCCCAGTATAGAGAAGCTTTCCATAACCTCTTCCTTAGCTGTAAAATAGCCTCAAAATTATTTAAGTTGATTTTTGATTTGTTTGAAATCTATCTACAGTATGCGGATTCTATACATAACATTCTCCAAGCTTATTAGAGAATTAAGATCTCTTAAAATATGTTCAAACTTCTGACGGATTGTTTTCCTGAAGTGTTACACATCACATGGGATAACAAGAAAAAGTAAAAACATGTAAAATCACCAATTAATATGCAGTCCACTTTATCTCATGTCATAGTGGATATTTGGGAATAAAATTCAATCCAAAAAGGCCATTATAATAATTATATTCATTAATTTTTGTCCAAAAACACTTTGATATTGTAGGTAAGTGTAGTAATCCAAAGGGTACACTATAATTCATTTAGATTTCACCTTTTATTGGATGGATAAAATGTAATATTGATGGTGCGTCAAGTGGTAATCCTATTCATGGGGGGTTTGGATCTATATTCATAGACCATAATGGATATATTATGGGATTCCATTATGGTCCTTATAGAGTGACATCATTTATTTATGTGTAAATGCTTGGAAAAGTCAAATTGACAAAGATGGCACAACGAAGAGGATGGGACAACTTATGGTTTGAATGTGACTCTACTACAGTAGTGCAATCGGTCAAATCAGGAAACATTCATTTATATTAGAATGTGACTGGTCAACGGATGAAATTTTTGGAATCTCTTTCATGCATGAATTTTTTAATCACCCATTTGTATTGGGAGGCAAACTATGTTGTTGTTGTACTTGAAAATAAGGGGGTGAGTTGTGAGAACCTCATCTCCTCTATGGCTATACCTGAGGGTTCCATGCCTCTCTTTCAAAGAGATTTTTGTAAAATTCCCGCTTTCATATTGTTGTAATCATTTTATTATTCAATAAAATTAATTTTCCAGTAAAATTTATAATTTGTAATTTGTAATTTATTTATTATTTTTTATTTATTATTATTTTTAATTTCTTATTTATATATATATTTATTATTTATTTACTACTTATTTTTTATTTTTTTATTTTTATATACTATTTATTCATTATTCATTATTTATTATTGATTATTAATTATTGACCATTAATTATTTTCTTAGTATTATTTATTTATTTTTTATTTATTTTTTATTTATTATTTTATATTAACATATTTATTATTTATATTTTATTATTTATTATTTGTTTTTTGTTTTTTGTTTTTTATTTATGTAAGGGATTGATCTTGATTTCAACTTTAAAATGAAATATGTGTTTAATGGTGCTTCAAAGTCTATTGATAGTTTTGATACCCTAATTTGGGTGATAATAGTTCAACAATCCATGATGCTTTGAAGGATCGAGTTATCCTTAATAAGTTTTCAATTCATGTGCTACATGTAGATCAAAATTATGATTCCTTGAAGATATTTTCTAATTTTTTTAGATTTTAGGGATTTTTGATCTATCTATGATTTCAACGTAGGTTTTTATATCTAATATAATCCATTTATGTGGAATTGGAATCATTCTTTTGTTGAGGTTGAGAAGAAAATCCTTGAGAGGTGTCTTGAAGATTTACAATATTCAATTATTTCATGGATCTTGCTTAAAAAAATGAGCCTCCATGGAATATGAATGATCTGTATACCCAACTCCTACAGGTTTTTATGTTTGATGGACTTCTATTGAACTCATTTTGTAAGGGTATCTTTTATATCATATTTCCTATAAGTGTTCTCAAACTGAAGGCCTAGAGATTGAGACCCATTTCTATTAAACATAGAATTCTTAAGTTTCAAGAATGGTATTTCTACTTTGATCTTACCTCCATTATGAATTTGATCACTCAAAAAAGGGTTCACTTTAAAATCCTTAGTTGGTTATTTTTATATCCACAAATTTATTGGGATTTTTCTTCTATATTCGGTGTTCCCATCTTATTTCATAAAAAAAATTAAGTGGGTGAGGTTTTAGACATTATGCTTGAGTATTGGTGGAGGCTATATACTCTATCCACTAATTGATATAGTTTTTCTTATTTCTGATGCGAATCATATTGTATTAAGTATTATATTTGAGAAACATAATTATTTCTTCAAAAAAATGTTCTTTAATTTGAGATGTTGTTGATAAATTCCATTAAAACCAATTTATGTATAATTGCCATAAATTTGGGTACATGATTACACAATGAAAATTCAAACTATCCCTTATTTAGGTTAAGTACTCTACAAATAATAGGTTTCTCAATATCTATCTAGGATAAGGCTAGGAAGAATGTTCATGCTATTGAATCTTCCACCGCTAATAAAAATTTAAATGGTGGTTGGGGTAGATGAAAACTCTCCTTTTTTGTAAATTTTACTAGTTCAATTAAGAAAATAATGAATAACCTTGATTTGTAATTTGTGATTTAATTCCAAACTTTTAAGGTTAATATATATCCAAATAATGTACCTTCTCTCAAAAATCCTCTCTAATAAGGGATCTAAGAATACTCTCGACTCACACCAGGATGGGGGATCACACCCTCATAAGGGAACTATGGATTCTACACCAGCCACATGTCTTGGTGGGAATCTGACATTATTTGACAAGTTTTTTTGTGAAATTCCTAATGTTTTGACACTACTAGTTTCTAAATCATTAAAGATACAACTCTTTGATGTTGTAATGTTTTCAAAATTTCATGTTGTCTCATTAGTTAAGAAGGGAATAGTTTTGAAGGCTATTTAACAATCACATCCCCATGCTTAGTTGACGGGGTTTGGATTGAAGATTGCTAAATCTTCTATGATAGAGATAAAAACATAAGAAATAGGTGAAAATTCTAATGATCCAAATATATATCAGGTTGGAAATTTTTTTATCACATGTATATAGAGAGGAGAGAACAAGATCTGTCAAATAAAATGATGAACATCTTGATGCAGCTGATATGATTGGTGAGACATTTATGAAATATGGAAATCATAAGGGAAATAATCCTTGTATTTTCCATTTGATGTCTCAAAGGAAATAATTTAATCGGGTCTCACACAAGGCTTCCTCTTTAAAGCTAGTGGAGACATCTTGTAACATATAGGATGATCATAATTTCTCATCATAGGTGACTACATATCTAGTGAATAAAAGGATATGTTAATCTTTATCTAGTGTTGGTGACTCACTTGGGTATGGTGATAATTATAGGGACTCAATATCAATATATTATGATGAGAATATCATTTGGGTTGGACCAAAAAATCTTACTAAATCTATCTTGAAAGTTATGGTTATAGATGATTTTTGGGTTGTGCCTACCAATGAACCTGCTGATTAGGTTGGAGAATGGGCTTTTTAAATAGCAAATATGAAGCTAATATGATCTAATTTCCTATAGAGGAAGTGTACTATGATTCCCTTTCCAATAGGCCTAACACTAGGGCTATTGTTGGATTGGAGAAACCCTCATATGCTGATCCTATGGTAGTGGTAATATAATCTAGAACAAATGGTGTTAGAGACCATATCCACAACTCTAGTGCTAAGAATATTGGAAAGTTGGTTCCAATCTTCTTCTCTATTCTGGAGTCCATTGACTAACCTACATTTTATAGGATAAATATTTAGGGCCTTGAGAAGACTGGTTATAGCAACAAGATGAGACCCGACTCTTAAATAAAATATTGGAATTGTTAATAATCTTTCATAATATTATCCTAATGATGCTTCTACAAAACCTATAGATCATATTTCCACTCTTTTTAATGTAATACCATCCATTATCAGGAGGTATTCATCAAAGTATGAAATGGAAAAGGATTTTGAATTGGAGGCCGAACAGGCCTCAATTGGGGGTGATGCACCAAAATAGGGAATGGGTGGAGATGTATGTCAAAAACCTTAACATATTGATGAAACCACATGTGAGGATTCTACATTAGTTCCAAGTGAGAAAGAAGAGTTATTAGATGTGGATAATCAATCTACCTCATGATAGACTCCTAATAAAAGGAGTAGAGGTTGATACCCCAAAATTCGGTGTGGTTCTCAGAATATGGAAAGTATACATAAAAAAAGATGAGTGTTTTTGTATGTTGTTCTCTAGTGGGGTTCCTTATGTCACATTTCATGAACATGCAAACTCATATATCTTTGTGTGCATGAGACTGTTTCTTTTGATAATTTTTCTAGATACATGGGTTTGGGTTCCCAAATTCATGGTTTTCATGGTTTCTGATTATTTCTTTACTATTTATTTATTTATTACTTATTTTTCATTATTTATTTACTACTTATTATTAATTTTTTTAGCAATGTATTATCTTTATTTTTTATTTTTTATCATTTATTTTTTATTTTTTATTTTTTATTTTTTATTTTTTATTGTTTATAAATTATTTATAAATTATTTATATATTATTTATTTTTTACTTATTTACTTTTTACTTATTATGTGTTTATAATAAAAAGTTAAAAATTAAAATCCATATAAAATATGAGTTGGAAGACCAATACATACCCCCCTAATTATTATAAAAAGAAAAGTGTACTTGATAAAATATAATGTGGAACATGATTACATAACCATAGAATACAGTGAAAAAAGATGGTAGTTTCCACAGTAATATTAGAGATGATCCAAATGATTTCTGGAGATTTTAAGTGAAATCTTTGACAAATCAACAAATCTATAAATATTATATACTTTATAAAATAGTGAATCTCAAAGCCTTCAATCCACATAGCATAACCAAGATAAAAACCTACATTATCTCTAATAAAAAACACATATTTCACCTCTCTATAATAAGAATGATCTACCTATAATGTCTATCGGGGGTTCAATTATTGAAAGATGTGAAAAGATTATCAAGGAATGGGCATATATTAAAGTGTGTCACTTGAATATTCATTGAAACATAGTGCTTGCATGGGCAATCATAGTGGGGGAAATACTAAGATGAAAAAACATGGGAAGTAAATAAACTTTATTCATAAGTATAAAAATCAGATAAATCTATCTATGAAAGTCAACCAAAATCAAGGGATAAAGTGTAGAAAAATAAATAACACTCTATATAATTAGGATTCACATAGTAAAATCCATCTTCAAGAAAAAAAAACTTCATACTCATTTTTTCCATCATTAAAAAGTACCATATATGGTTGAATTTTAGTTCTACAAAATCAGTTGTATAATAACTTTTTTATTAGTAGAATATCCATGAAACTTCACATTTTGTTCATCAAATTATAACACTTATAGAGAAAATAATCAATTAAATCTATTATTCTAGTTCATTATTCCAATATTAATCAACTAGCCATTTAAATTCTCTCACAGATTAGTGATCATAATACTATCTTTGGGATAATCTCATCCTACATAAAATTGGTTTCTTCTTGAAAATATATCAAAGTACACAGCACACAAAATCAAAAAAAACAATATACCCTATAAAGGATATGATAATCCTAATAGGTATTTTTTTTAAATTATGATTCAATTATAGAAAACATGAATACACTATGGTCAAGGTATCCATCCACAAATATCTCACCATTTTCATATATATTAATGGATAATAAATTCTGTTCGATGAAACAAGAATAAATTTTATTAATTATACCCTACATGATGATAAGAATATGATTCTACATGTTGTTTATGTCTTCTATATCTTCTTTATTTGATGATGAGGAAGGCCACCCAATAACATACTGAGTAGGAACATCTTTTTTGATATTAATGAATATCTATGATGATCTGGTGAGAATAGTTCTCTCTATCTCAGAATAATCCTTATGCTTCTGATTCCTCATAGATTTTTGGGTTGTAAATCCATAGGAGTCCTCAATTGGACTATTACCTTCTTATCATACTAGTGAGGATAAATGAATTTAATTTTACTTGTTTTATAATTCTCAAGATAATATATGTCATCACCCTTTTAGGTTATTTGATCACTCTTCGAAGTTGGGTGGGGGTCAACCACCAATGTATTAATTTATGTATCCATTATAGAGTGTACCTTATATATGGATATCCTCTTTGAAGCATCCTTAAGA
This sequence comes from Viscum album, assembly GCA_963277665.1. Lineage (NCBI taxonomy): Eukaryota > Viridiplantae > Streptophyta > Magnoliopsida > Santalales > Viscaceae > Viscum > Viscum album. The sequence goes on along the minus strand of OY728157.1, from coordinate 676,655,699 downwards.
ATCAACTCATAGATGGGTTGATCATTAAAACAGTATTAACAAAAATTGAAAAGTTCTCAACACCAGAGTTGTCTTTTGTGGATCTAGAGGGACTAGAAGGCCCCTCGCACCCCAAAAAAAGTAACCAGAATCACAAGGGACTTGACACCATTAGTTGGAGACTTTGTCCCCTAACCCTAGAATCACTAGAAAAGTCCCTATGGGGAAAAGAAATTTTTATCTTATTGAATTTTCTACACCCAAACCTTTTGGGTATAGGGTTTAACCTCTGAGGAATTCATTGTGATTCTACATATATTTGCCTTGTGACCATTCTTGAAAAAGGATGACCAATATTTGGGTAGATTTTTATAAATATCTTTTTTCACAAATATAAAAGAACCATTTTGAAACCAAATACATAATGGGGGTGAATTTAGAAAATCTACTTATATGTAGATCATTATGACAAATGGTTGAGAGTTCTTTCTCATAAAAGATTCATGTCAAAGAGGCATACCAATAAGAAAAGAAATTGGAAAGAGGTCAGATGATTTAAATAAGTGCACTGGAGTAGTGAACTCGTTATAGAATAACCCAGTGGTAAGTGTTTCAAATCTAAACCCACACATAAATATTCTTAATTTCTATAGGGTTTAATAAGTAAATAAATAATATAATAATATTTTTTTAAAGTTACACAACTAACATTAAATGTTACGCAACACATTATAAAAATATTTATGAGATTTTTCCCAACTCCTCAATACACAGGGATTCTAGAAATCATTTCGTGATGCTTTTAGAAAATCACCAAGAAATGTTTCCACACACTTCAATATGTTGTGATTTTTAATAATCAATGTTAAATTCCAAAAAAACTTCCACAAGTGGATTTGTTGGTGTAGTGATATTTATATTTATATACATATATTAAAACATATACATAAATAAATATATTTATTTGTCAACACACATACACATATTTATATATAAACATTATATATAAATTTTATAGGTATACATATTTTCATGCATTTTTAAAAGGTAAATAAAATTAATACATTTTTATTTTAAATAACGCAGATATTTTTTAATTTTCATATGGTTTATATATTTAAAAAGATTTTTATTTGTAAGTATGTTTAATTTTTTATTTATACATTTACATTTTTATATATAATGATATATATATATATATATACATTCATGTATGTATATATATATATATCTAATTATAAATAAAACCATGATTTAAAAAATGATAAAACGTGAACACCATAACATCCATTTCAAATTAATTCCTATGATTAAATTCAGTTTCTACAAAAAATACCAAAAGGCCTTCATAAACAAAGCTATAATTTAATCAAATATTCACAAATTAGGTAATCACAAAAAACTCAATTTTTTAGGTATTTAGTACCTTTTGTGACCATAAAAAACGAGAATGAGATCTCCCTAGGGTTGAAGAGCGTAAAAAGTTTCATAAACTTCCATTGATATCCCTTGGAGCCCAAACAAGCACTCAGTTCAAAAGTTATGGTTATTTGAATTCTGATCTCTATATTCAACCAATCTTAAGATATTAAATTATTTATTAATTGATTCTTTCATTGAATTATTTATAAATGTTTTTTACTCTATATTAATTACAAAATTATTGCTTAATATTAATTATTAATTATTTTATAAATCATTTTCACTAAATCTATTATACATTAAGAGTAAATATAAATTTAGTTTTATATAAATCATAATTAAGAAAATAATATATATATATATATCAATAAAACTATATTTTGATATTAAAATATTATTTTTCATAATATATAATTGTTTAATGAAGTTCTCCTTTTATTCGAGCTAAAATCAACCTTTTTAAAAAAGATAAAGGGCACAGATTTATCAGTACCAAAAAAAGCCACTGATAAATGGTGAACATTACCAGTGCTAAACAAAGAAACAATAAAGGCCAGTATTTATATGTGATAAAAAAAATACCTTCTAAATATTACCTTTTATTAGGGTTTTTTTAGTGATGGTAAAAGTACCATTTATTAGTACTTTTAGTTAGCACTAATAAAAGAACCGCCTTTATAATCGCTTTTTTAGTTCTAATAAAGGGTATTGTTGAATAAGCACAATTCTATAGTAATTTGATGAATTGAAATTCTTATATGATTCACCTAGTTTTCCAGAAAAACACTTTTGTACAAAACCAATTTTATCAATTTCCAAATAGATGGATTATTTAATTATTAAACAAAGGTCATTATTGTGATGTAATCTTAAAAAATTCAAGTATTAAATTTCAAAATTTTCATATACCACTGCTACATATCACACCTATATCTGCATGAAAAAATAAATTAATCAGTACTAAAAAATCATCGATGTTGTTAGCACCTTTAAAGGTTGGTATCTTTTATTAGTTCTCAAAAAATCACAGATAATGAAAGATTTTATCAATGTTAAAAAATAACTAATGAAGTAGGTCTTTATCAATGATTTTTTAGAACTAATAAAGGATGCATTTATGAGGACTTCTTTTATTATAGTTTCTTTTGCTGATAAACACACCCATTATGAGTGCAAAATAAATATATTTTCAATGCACCAACCCACCAACACCTTTATCATCACCTACACTCCCTAATTACTCACAACGTGCAACAAAGTTTTATCAGTGCTCTCTAGCCCGAACACAATTCCTTTATTGATTCTTTTCCCACCTTCTAATCACCCCCCTATGCATGTCTCTTGTTGGATTCAAACCCAGGACCTCCACCCATGCACGAATATTCACTTACCACCTCCCCATGTTGATTTCCTCTATATATTATGATATATCTCTTTATTTTTATTTATATATATATTCATATTTTTATAAATGTATTTATTATTATTATATAATTAATTTTATATAATTTTATAAAATATGGTGGTATATTTGAGTACCTGTGTTTGTTTGTTTACACACACACACATATGTATCTTCGTATATATATAAAAATAAATAAATTTATTTTTCTTTTCATATATTATATATTAGAATTTATTTATATAATATTAGAATATATACATAAATATATGTGTGTTTTTTAATACAAACACACACAAAGAAACATATATTTATATATAAATATTATATATACATTAAATTAGGTATATATGTTTTCATATACATTAATTTTAAATAATATGGATAATAAATATTTCAATATGGTATATATGTTTAAAAATATATTTTACATGTAAATATGGTTAAATATTTATTTATAAAATTAAATTATTTTATGTAAATATATATATATATATAATTGTATTAATATATATATTTAATTATAAATAACACAACAATATGGAAAAAATTAAATTTTATTACTATAATATCTATATAAAAGAAATAAATTCATTATCTATAAAAAATACAAGAAGAGCCTCTTAAATGAAAATTACTTTTTAATGAATACTGAAAAATTAGAGAATCCCAACTAAAAACTCTGTTTATAAGGACTCCCCTGAGCCTTTTTATATTTAAAATGTTGTGACTGAGGTCCTCCTAATATAGAAATCATAGATCTCTTTGTAATATTTGATTTGAAAAAAAAAATATATATATATATATATACATATAAACACACACACACAAACATATATATATATATATAATAACATAATCATATTATTATTAGAATCATCGTTATTATTATTAAAATTATCTTTAATTTTTTATGTTTTATAATATAATACTATTTTGATTTGATTTTTGATGCAAAAAATAGCCCAATGGGTCGACCATCCTCCCAATCCTGTCTTAGGTAACCCCAGACAACAACCATGACCATTCATGTTTGTTGATGGAAGTGACTTTATTCATCTTTATCCTTATATTGTAGTAATGTCCTGGAAGCTACCTCTTCTCCATTTACCTGGAGTGAGTTTGGTCGATTCCCCGACATCCTCCACTCAATAATGGGTGGCATCATTTTTCTTACTCTTAATAACTAGTGAGCCATATTTTCCAACGACATCAATATTTATAGAGTTAATAATTTCAATACAAAGAAAATGATAATAATAGTAATTTGACATAATTAAACCATACTAACTAAAACACATTACCAAAATTATCATATAAAACGTATAGACTTATTATCATTTGAAATGTACAGTAATTTTTTGTATTCCAAAATGATCGAGGGGTCATGCCTAAATCGAGACATAAAATTATGTGAGTATTAAATAAAACACATGTTTCAAGTATCATATAGTTGATGGAACTGAAATCTAATTATTTATTTGAGAGATTTAATGTGGAAGTTTAAAAGAATTAAATTAATTACTTAATTCAAAAAATTGTAACAATTCAATGGGATATAAATATCATTAAAGAGAACACCATACTTAGGGATCAATTATATGGTCAAAAAATAATTTTCAAAAGCATTTTTTTTTTGAAAATTGAAAAACTCATGTGCGACATATTAAATGATATTTTCTTAAAATTAATAAATTTATTACAATATAGAACTCTTTAAATTCATGTAAAACTTCATTTCTAAGTTAAATATCCTAATCTAAGATCAGTGAATCCATTTTCATTATCATTTACCCAAATAAATTACCATTATTCACATGTTTATTGTTTTCAAAATGTGGTAAAATAATTTTAAACATCACAAATAAATTTTTTAGGAACTTTATATGTTACCTAGATCACAATAAATACTAATTTTCTATATTTTTTGATTTTTTGATGTATTGTTTCATTATTTATCACTTTTGGGCATATTATTTCCTCCTTTCATTTGATATATTATTATGACCAACAATGAGTAATAGTTTTATTTCAACCTTGAACACATCAACTATTACTATGAAAAAATATATAAAACCCCATTTTATTGAAATAATGAATCTGGGATAGTGTGTTTGGTTTCTAAATTTTATTAATTGATTTCATTATTTTCTTTCCCAATAATAAAAAAATAAAATAGTTCATAATATTTTGTAAATTGTTTTTAATGATATTATTGTTACAAAAGAAAGTTTGAAGAATGAAATAATTAACATATTTCTTCTTAAATATCTATATTAATGATATTTTCTCATCATAACATTAATTTTTAGGTGGTTTTAAACCCAAATAAATTGGTTATGAAATATATCCCATGGAACCATACTAGGGTGAATTATGGTAACGAAAAAATTAAACTTTTTCTTCAGTTAAAACCTAACTAATTTTTAGATATTGTTCCCTCATTGGAATAAACTCATTTAATATATATTTAACCCTAAAATTTAATCAAATTGAATATCAAAAACACATATAGAAAGTAATGTGAACAAACAAAAGAATTTTAAGTAGTTCACCCACGTTGCACTATGCCCAAGGAGAATACACAAAGCGATGTGTTGGTGTACTAATTCCACTAATAAATAATTTTTTTTATGGATATAATTATTTTTTATGGTATTTACATGATAAGGATCACTACCATCACAATATATTTATAGATAATATAATACCTCCCAAGGGTAACTCCTTATTCTTTTAAAGTTTCCAGATCCATAAAAAAGAAATATGTCAGAAAATAACCAAAAATGATTTTTATCAGATTTGATGGATCATATTCCAATTGATCAAGACATAAATGTTTTTTCAAACAAAATTTTTCCATCAAATATTAACATAAAAATCCTTGAACACAAATTTGATATCATGCATGCTAAATTTATAATTAACTTATATTATATTTGAAAAAAAATTACCTTGTCTTGGGATCATTCTTCATTGATGTTTTTGATCATACCAAATCAATTTTTATATTACAATAATTTAATAGGGAGGACTGAAAGTAGGGTCCCTCTAGTAGTAATACACATATGGACCTTTGTTCATTTAATGATAGTGAGTGATTTCCAGGTGCTATCATTGAAAATTTATTGTCTTGTGTGGTTCATTTTGATTATTTCATGTTCAATCAGGATAAAAGGAACTATAATTTTCTTATCATTATTGATAGGGTAACAGGAGGAGTAATCAAGAGAGAAATTTTCTATGGTCAATGTTTATCAAATTATAAATTAACACTCCAAAATAGATGTATCAATCTATTTATAATTCCACGGTTAAGGTTAAAATATCATTTAATTTCTCAACAACCCCTAAATATTGTGTAAACCATATCTGACCCCATTCCATAAAATAATATTTTTTTATATATAGTGCACTAACTGTTGCAATCATAAATATTATTTTATTAGCTTGAAAATTAATATTTATCGATGAATGTTTTCTTAGTATGATCATCCTTCTCAATATTTATTGAATACCAGAATAAATATTTAATTAAATATTTATTCATAAATACATACTCAATCCACAGTCTTGATAAAAACTATTTATTAATATTTTAAATAAATAAATCCTAAAAAAATATATTTCTCATTTTTGAGGATTATATTTATTTCAATAATTAAATTAAAATATAATTTAATTTAAATCAACTGAAACACATACTGTGTGGCCATATATGCTTATATCTCATTGGAATTAGGTGGAATTACCTAAAACCAAACACGAATTATTTCCCTGTAATATAATATGTTTGTCATAATATCTCATCAAGCTGGTTTCAAACATGCGTGATCAACCAATGCGCTTGAAAACCCATTTTTTTACTATTTGAAATAATCCTTTCATAACCCCATGGATGTGGAATTTAATATAATAGTTCCATTTCAATCCAAGGGATGAGATACTACCTTCCATAAAGATGGAAGGGGAAAACACTTATTCAATGTATTAACTTAAAATTTGTTATTCTTGAAGAACCCAATGTATCCCAATTCCTATGAACATATGCAACAATAGTTTTTTCCAGTACATCAAAGTGCATGAGTTATGAAAAACATTAATAATAATATTAACGTATAAATACCATTACACTAACTTGGAGATAAGATTCTCTAATGAAACATAAACATGTAGAAATCCTACAACTGGTTCTCTTCTTATATCTCTCATCCTGTGTATTAACAAGATAAAGCTTCTTGAGAAAAATTATCATATACCCACGAGTACTCCCACTTGACATTAAACATTCTATGTGTACTATAGTAGTTTTTTTATCTAAATGTAGAACTATATTTAAGAATATCATAATGGAATTTCAAGTTTCTCATCATGGTGAGGAACATTTATGACCTTATCAATGAAACATATACTCTGATACATTATTATATTAAATTCATGCAGAACAATAAAAAATATGTAACAATATGTTTTATTAATATTAAAATCATTGAATATACATATAAAACAAATTAAAAATAGTCGGTTCTAGAATACCAACTCCAACAGAATCCCACTTAGAGGAGATCCAATTTCCTAAAACTTTTAGTTCACTAGACCACAAATGATTATCATGCTTCTTATGAGTTAAGTATTTCATAAAGGGGTCCACCAGGTTATCTTACATGAATATAATGATCATTGTAAATTCATTATTTTGAGAAAAATCCATTAAGAGATGATATTACCAATGTATGTTCTCAGTCCACTAATGTGACCTTGGCTCCTTATATAGGGCCACCATTGTAGTATTATCACAATTGAGTGTGATAGGATATTTACTATTGGGTTACACATCAAGCTATTGGTTGAAGTTTAATATAAAAAATTATTATTTATCTTTCATATAAGATAAAATATGCTAGGAATATAATGTGGAATATATATCCATAACATTCCATGATATCTTTCTGATCACAACACCTCCATTGAGAGTAAAGGTGTATCATGTTTCTTATTTCAAATCGTCTTGATATTTTTTTTAAACTAGCATATGTGTATATTTTTATGAATATTTCATAATATCATCTATAAAATAGGACAATATAATTTTTACACTTTGGATAATTAATGATAGTCTTGACTGTCATCCAATGGTGGTCACTTGGATCATCTCTATATCTTCCAAGTAAAATTAAGGCGTAGGTGATATCTAGCCCAGTACAAATCATATGATAAAGGACTAATCCAATTTTTCATGTGTAAGGAATCATTTAAATCCTCTATATTTATTCATGTGTATCAGGACACATTTTCTTGCAAAGATTAATCTCATGTGACATTGGAAACCATCCTTAATTATATTTTTTTCATATTGAATATCTTTGGTATCTTTTTAATATATATACCTTGACATTGATAAAGAATCATCTTGGATTTATCATGATGGATCTTTGTCAAAATAATATATGATTATTCACCTAATTCATTCAGAGAAAATAATATATTTATCCATGATTTAAAAAGTTATATGACTTTGATTTCATTTCTAATAAGTAGTGTTTCATTAATATAAACTATTAAGAAAATGAACATACTCCAACTAAACCATTTATATATACAAATATTTCACTCACTATTTATATAACAAAATTTGATGATGTATTCTTCAAACTGAACGTTCCATGACCTAAGTCATTCTTCAATCCATAAATGGATCTTTTCAATTTGTATACCTTGTTGGTGTCCTTTGGAGTCAAATAGATTTTCAGATTTATCATATAGAAATATTAATTAAGGTTCATATTAAGGAAGGATATTTTAATATCCATTTTACAAATCTCATAGTCATGGTAAGAAACAATTTAAAATAAAGGATTTCATCATAGAAACTGGTGAAAATGTTTCATCGTGGTCTATGCCTTAATACTATTTGAGCCGTTTTACAACCATTTGTGCCTTATATGTACTGAATTTCCATCCATTTAATATTTCCTCTTGAATACCCATTTAAACCCATTGTTATTTACATATTCTAAAGAATATAAAAAATATAGACTAGGTTTTTCCATAAGGAATCCATTTCATAATTTATATCTTCTTGTCACTTATCAGCATATGTGACACTAATTACATCCTTCATGGTTACAGGATTATTATTATAAACTAATAATGAGACAAGATCATCAATGACTATAAAAAACCTTTCATGTCCTATAACATCACTTGTACTCATATGCAGTACTTTTGTCTTCATAAAAAATTCTTCCATGAGGGTTTGTAAAAAAAATTCATGTGATAACTCTTATAAACCTTGAGCCTAAACTTCATCAATGTATATCTCTCTCCCACCATATCTTTTATATATATGATCCCTCTAAAAGATAATATAATTTATTTATACAATTAACTTTTTTAAGTCTCTAACAGGTAATATCCCCTTGTTTTCTTGGAGTATCCTATAAAGTTACACTTTGTTCCCCATAGTGAAATTCTGTTTCCTTAAGATTCCTTAACAAATGAATCATATCCCCACTTAAGTAATTATAAATATATAGGTTTCTTTACACTCTAAAATTAGAATAAAATATTTTCTAACACTTTAATTAGTGCCTTTTTATTGTTTTTATTGTTGTCTATATCATGTATCCTTATAAGGATATCAAAATATTCACATGACTCATCATTGATCTAACCAAGTCTAACAAGGGGTAGTTATTGCTTTCAGTTACACCATTCCACTGAGATGTATAAGAAAGAGTTACTTGATATATAAAATCTCAAAATTTCAAAAATAATCAAATAATAATTGATTAAGATATTCTCTAGCATGGTTTGAGAAAAGTTTATTTATCTTATTACCCAGATGGTTCTCAAATTTACTATGTTATTGATTTTATTCTTCAAAAGAATATGAATTATACCTAATCAATTAAACATATCCATATCTACAAAAATCGCCATTAAAAGTTATAAAGTATCAGTACCCAAACCTTGATTTAACTGGAAATGACCTACACGCATTAGTATAAACTAATTGAATAATCTCATTGTCTTTTTAACAATTTATACTATGTAAGGATTTGGTATTTTTTACTTGTATACATACATAACATTCACCAAGTTGGTTTGGTTCAAAGGGATCTAAATATCCATGTTGGTGTACTTTTTTAAAATTATATTTATTTACATGACATAGTTGGTGATGCCATGGTTTTGTGTGGTATAATTTATGGGTTCTAGTTTCATTATCGATCATCATTTATTGGTTTGTGTAATCCAACACATAAAGAAAATTATTTTAAAGTTCTTCAAAATAAAAAAATTATATCTTAATAAAATAAGAAACTTTTATTTTTTTAATTTGAGTATAAATCCATTTTTATCATGTATTGATATATAAATAATGTTTTGGGTAATAGATTCCACATTATAAAAATATTAAAAACCAAAGCTCAATCTCATCAACAGTGTAATAAGGTAGACCCCAATAGCAGTTACAGTAATTCTAGATCTGTTTTCTACTCAAATGTCTACCTCCTATTGGTTAATATTTTGGAATCTACTTAGTTCATGTATTTGAATACATATATGAGCACAAATTGCAATATCTATTACCCAATTTTTAGAAACTCATAGATTTCACCAGATAACAAACCCACCTCATGCTTCCTTGGCTTATGTTCCTAGGTGTGGTTTTTCTTCCATAATCCCTTCATGCACCATGAGAAATAGGACAGATACCATTACCTTGATTATCCCTTGATCTTTCTCTTCATAGAAGGAAATTGTGAAGAAGATTTGGACTTAGATCTTTTCACTTGACCTTTACTTATGTTCACTGTATGTAAATAGGGATTTTAATGCTTCCTCTCATTATCAATTTAGTGAAGAAATGTGAGAAGATCTGGAAGAAAATTTTCTATGTTTTTTGTTTTTAAATTAAATAAAATGTTATAGATGCTCTGAGGGAGTGATGAAATAATTAGACTAGTGCATATTCATTCATCTAGTTTAAACACTAGAACCTCTAAGAACTCAATATAGCTAATGATTTTGACTATTTAAGGCCCAGCTAGAAAAAAATTCCAAGATTACTTTGAAATAGTGACTTGGATATCTCAAAACACTCCTTTATATGTCTCTCCAAATATAGACCACCAAGATGTTGGAGCCCGATATAAGTATCCATCTCTACATGTCACTTCATGAGTTCACTAGATATGGATAAAATAATTAAACATTGAACACTGACCATAGAACTCATGTGTTTATCACTGATAATATAATCCTTATCACTCACCTCATTTTTAGGCTGATCGGGAAGTAAGGATATAGCATGTAAGATTTATGTTCATGGAAAAACACACCCCATAGGCATATGAACCATTCATGGATGTTACTTCCAGCATGGAGATGTTCATTCTACAAAACTGATCATAGGGATAATGTGGTTATTGAACATTCCATTTTTTTTAATTATAAAAGTGTATATTATTAGTACTTTACTTGATTATAATTTATGTGGAGTATAATAATAATTTTAGTTTTATTTAGTCTCCCATTATTTTATCAAGTCCCAATAATCCTCACCATTAGACTCGAAATGCCTAGTTTCTTTGATATTCTAGTAGAAATGATCCATATTCCCCTTTACATAACATAAGTGAGGGATTGTTCAATTACATTAAGGTAATTAGACAGTCATGCCTTTTCTAAATATAGGCTTGTAGTTAATTGATCTATTGAGTACACTCCCCAATCTAGATAACCAAACTTGGATTTCCTCAAAACATGCCTCCAAAGTTAAAACAAGTCTAGAGAGGGATACTTCTCTTGATTGAAATTGGTTAAGTTAACCCAAAACTTTCATAATAAGTCCATGATAAATATAAGTGTACCAAATATCTTTTCAAACACTTAGTTCTATGTATTTCATTCCTAATCAAATAATTATAGTCTTAGTAAGAATTTATATTAATCTGAAGGATTTTATATATTATGTTTAAATATTTATTATTTATCCTTCACATTCTTATTAATATTATATAGATTTTACTTAAGTGATTAACCGTGCTTTGATAACACATTTATGCCTTATTCATTTATCTAAATTGCAAATTTACATATTATTCCTTTTATTTATTTGATCATGATATTTCATCTAAAAAATAAATAATGGAAAGATAAAAAATAAATAAATAAATGATATGATAATGATCTTTTATAACAGTTGAATTATTTATGATATAACAATTAAACTTAAAACCCTAATGAAAACTCATTGCTATGAACTGGGAAGGAGTTATAGCATCCCACCTTTCTACCTTCATTTCTCCTGGGTTAGTTTTTTCTTGGTTCCACCTTTAAATGCCTCTATGCACTTGGGATACTTATTTTATAACTTATGTTTATAACTCACAAGTAGGAATGTGGAACCAAAGGATTGTTTAAATGGATTACATAATCAACCTTGGACATGTAGGTCCTATACAATAAAAGTGGGAGGTATGACATGTGGACCATCGTTTTTAATTTAAAAACATATAATTGAAAACTAATTAAATAAAATTAAATTAATATAAGAAATAAATACAAAAGTCCATTTAGTGCTCATGAAAGTTCATATACATTAAATGAATATTTAAAATCACACTAGTTAGCATAAATTTCAATTCATTAATTATTATTAAGATAAGTCCTCTTATATTAATTCATTCCATTTATCTTAATGAAAAAAGACTCTCTTGGAGATACCCATAATAAATGAATTCATGGAAAAAAAGAAATGACCTTAAATTATAGATAATAACATTAAATTAACTAGTCATTTATTAATTATATAAAACCTTTATTATATAGCTAATCACATCTGATGAAAATATTGTAGTGGGGTTTTATTGCTGAAATTAAATATTTTAAATCAGTTTAATTCTAAATTTTATTAGGTGAGTACAAGACATGTACTTACACTTTTATAGAAAAATATTTTACATCATTTTTTAATTTTTAACATCGGTTAGCACACAACATTATTACAGGTGACATTGTAAATAAGTTTTTAATACTTTTTAATAAAAATCAAAATTGTAAATAAATTACTAAATTGTTTTTCACCTTGTTTATAAGATATATGACAAGAAAACCCCATTCATATTAGTTTTTGAAATTTTATTATTTAATAAACGATGTAAAAAATCATTTTTTGCGTTGATTATTTGATAACTAATGTGAAATATGGGTACATAATGTTGGTTATTTTATAAAAATTGTGGAAAAACCATAGATATTGGGTTTTCACATTAGTTATCAAATAACAGACGTGAAAAATATTATTTTAAATAATTCTCTTTTTATTTTTCCTCTCTACAATATAAATGTAATAGAAAAGCAAAAAGACCAGTAGAAAAATAATTAGAAAACAAACAGAAAAACAAATAATGAAACTAACAAAACACTCTGACATTTATAACTTCAAAGTTTACAATATATAAAAAAATAAACTAAATTATAATAAAAAATAAATGATTCATCCATTCAATTTATAGTGTCTTAAATACTATACACTATAAGGGAGAGGATTATGAAAAATATAAAAATTAAAAGGAAATATTTAATCAACAATCCTAATTAAATGACTAAAATATTACGGAAATGTTTATAATGTAATATAACTTTATAGAAAATTTTAACTGTTCCAATTAAGATTATTTCATACATAAACCTTAAAAAATATCTATATTCATTTACACCTTATTTTTTATGAAAATGTTGTTTAAAATAATTAAATTTAAAATAGAATTTTTATGTAATATATCTAAAATTTAGTACTTGTAAAGAAAAAAATCACCTTTTCTTTTACGTTTTAGATCTTAGAGCTCTTCATTCTTGTGGTTACTCTACAAAAACTCTTTTCCTTATTTGAAATTAATTTGAATAAAACTAATTTAAAATAAATATAATATAAATAGATATTAAAAAATTAAAAAATACATGTTCAATACATTCTTACACTTTTCTCACACTTCACCATGGATAAGGCATATCTAGTAATGTTTATTTTCCCTTTGACAAAAAACATGAAACATCCAATGAACACAGGTATAAAAGAAAATTTAATGATATTAATTATTATATTAAGAGATATATAATGGTTTCAAAGATATATTATCCATACTATTAAAGATAATGAAACATCCAACACTAAATAATTGCATTCTTTTGAAATCATTCAAAAATATAAACATTTCCTTCCACATATTTCACTGTCATCACTATCAGTGAAATGAAATATGGATCCATATATCCATATAATTATATTTTTTCATGATTCTTACATATTTTACAAAGATAACTAATACGAAACAAACATAAGTATAAATTTTCAATAAATTTAACTAATGAAATATTCTTTTAATAGACTAACATGGAAAAACAGACAGTAGGTTTATGCAGAACTAATCTCTAGTTAAAATATCCTTGATATAATTTTTTAAAAGATTCACTATCATTTCATGCCCAAAAATTAAAGCTTCAATTACAATCTTAAAAACAACCAACAAAAAAATTTAATATCTAGAAAATCTATCAGGACTAGTACAATTTGAATCAGAATTCATATCACTTTGTAATTACTTTTTTAAAAATTATTTCCTTACCATTAAAGTATTCCTGTGAAAAATAGATAAATATTTAAACATAAAAATGTTAAAAAAAATTAATAGTAAAATGAAATAAAAGATAAAATATAAGCATAATACTATAGTAATATGATGAAAAAGCATAAATTCCAGACTAAAAAGTGGTCGATACTTTGTCAAACTATAGTCACCTCATATGTGGGTATTGGTATTCTTGCTGATCAATCTATAATATCTTGTACAGTGACCCTATGATGATATATATCTATCTATTGGTGATGAATGGTATGTAAAATAAAAAAATATCATCCCATATACAACAATATGAGGTTGAATATCATCAACATATATCTCACAATAACTAGGTAGTTATAGAGGAGAGGGTGTAGGAGTTGGAAAAGGAGTGGAGTATGAAAGAGGGGGTGGAGGAGAGGGAGATGTTAGCAGAGGTGGTGGAATAGGATCAGTAGTGTGAACCTATCTTTCCATCTCTACAAGAATTGACTATACTGAAGTTATGATCCTTCTCTCTATCATCACATAAATATGTTGAAATTATCTTCTAAATATTCTAATTTTTTATAAACATCCATTATTTAAGATTCTTTTGAACATGTAAATTCTATTTTCATCATTACACATATTGGATATCCTCATACATGACCCAGGTGTTTGGGATATCCTAATGTTGTAGCTAAAATATCCTTGTAACCCTCATTTAAAAATCCCCCTTGTGTTATATACCCCACAAGATAATCCTGTATAAAATTTTATAAAAAATATGTAATGAATCACAATATATAAATAATATATTTAACATAAATAAATAAATAATGTAAACATCCTACAATCCCCTCAGATACAACCCTTGACTCCTCTGTAAGATATTCTCCTTTATTTCTCATCTGATCCCTCTTCCATTTTTCATGTTTAGCAGGGGGAGGGTAAACCTCTGTGGAACCTGAAAACTAAGTTCTCAGTTTTTCCTATCTTTAAGACATCATTTATTCTTTTAACAACCTATACCCTCCCCGAGAAAAAGTATGAGGGTATACATTTTTGTATTAGATCTCCTAATGAGATATACTTGATTTCTATAAATTTGGAATAAATAAATCATTAATAAAATCATAGATATATAAAACTTATAAAACGTAACATTTAATTTAGAAAAACACTTTAATATTACAATTTAAAAAATTACTTCCATGTATCTTCATCTATAAATAGACATATATCACATGGATTATGATATTTTCTATACCAAAAAACGAAATCTGATGTGGGGGTTGATTTAAGATCACTACATCTCATAGAATCCAATGATTAAAATATCCTCCTAACTTCACCAGTATCAGGTATATCATATGTCATCTAATAAGAAGGGGGAAAATATAATACTATAAATATTTCGAGATAAGTAAAATAATAACAAAAAATCATACCAAAACCATTTCCCACATGTTATATATTTTCAAATTTTCAACAATTGTCCAATCATCAACAAAAATACTAAATTTTCTTTTACTGTGAACTATTATAAAATTCTTTATTTTTCATGAATTTGGACTTCTTGGAATATAATTATCATCATAGTCTGTCGGAATCCTTCGGTCCTAGGAAAATGAATTTGATGATTTTGGTAAACCTGTGTTACCATGTTTACCAACCCTTGAACTCTTATTTGGACCTATAGGATAAGGCTAATCAATAGGAGAATCTGTATATTCCTCCCTTGTGGAATGAGTTTGATCATCTCTAAAAAACATGTGGTGTATTAGCTGATTGATCTATCATTATCCAACAAATTAAAGTAACAAATAACTAGTACAAAAAAATCAAAATCCAGCTATTAAATACTATTGTAGATAAAAAATCATAAACAATCAAATAAAAAAGTAAACTTAACTTATCACATTTTTAGTCATATTTTTTATAGTTTACTAAAATCATAACGACATTAATAAGAGATGAAATTCCATATAAAAAAAAACAAATACGAAATGGTGTATGTATAGTAAAAATGATCCGACCTAATAAATATCTTTTTAAATAAAGAAGAGTATATTTTGAATATAATATTATAAAATATTTTTTGTTTTTAATGAAAAAATTAGATTTAAAATAATGTTATTTTGAAAAAAAATCAATTAATAGATAAGTTATGTAAGGGTAAACATGGTAAATGAAACAAAATTAAACTAATTTAAAAAAAACAATTTAACTTATTTGTTATAATACATGTTTTAATAATTAAAATAAATTTAAAATAACTAATATTTATTAAATTTTAAAATGTAAAAAATAAATAAACATATGATACATATAATATTAGGAATTTAATAAATTCTTTTTCCCAAATTCATTCATCATGATCGTTCCAGGTGGAAAAACCCATGGATATGATGTTATCATCAATATTATATGTTAATATTTCCATGGAAGTAGGGATATCACATAAATTAGCATCTTTATCAATTTTATCCTCACCAAGATACTATTTTTTAACTCATAAAACAATATACCACTCTAAATCAGAATTACCAAGAATATAAAAATTTTCTTTTTCTTGTATTTCCATTATAAATAGATTGGTTGTGTTTTCCATTCTATCCATATTTACTAGTTTCATTCCAAATTCAACATTAGTAACATTGTATTTAGCGATGAACCATTTTTAGCTAAAAACTGGAATATGAAATTTAATGTAATCAGCCTCTCATATCTATTTAATGACTCTATAATATGAACTTGATGAATAGATTGATATTTTTCTATATCACTTGAAATTGCATTTCTTTTGAGAACAAAAATACACTATAATTATTAATTGCACATATTTTC
Organism: Viscum album; assembly: GCA_963277665.1. Lineage (NCBI taxonomy): Eukaryota > Viridiplantae > Streptophyta > Magnoliopsida > Santalales > Viscaceae > Viscum > Viscum album. Next base: position 676,638,434 of record OY728157.1, on the reverse strand, counting down.
TCTTGATCTTTTGTATGAAATGTATATCCAATAATGTCATACCCAAACCATGTTATCAAATTTAAACTTACGCCACCAACTAGATATATAAATGTTTCTAATGCATCTAATCTACCTAGCACGGTCTCTTTAAACTGTGGGAAAAAATTGTCATGATCAATCAAAATGCACATATCTTTATTCTCTAGATAACATTGTTTCTGTGCATTAATATTCAATGTTATATATCGATGAGCCTCATCTATGTTATTCAGTATGTATAAATGTACTTTATTTATCTATTCACCTTTTAATGATTTGACTTTCAAGACAAGGATCCCCTTTCCCACATAATTAATTCATTCATGGGAAGATGTAGCCAAATCAATGTGCTTCACTACAAACACGTAGATTGTAAAAAACTCCATAACCTCCTTAGAAATATAATTCTCAATAATGGAGGCTTCATGTCGATATAAATTCTTAACATAACCCATAAATATCATCACATAACTTTCTAATGGATACATCCAACGTAGATATACATGTCTATAAATCTTTATTTCTTACACCAAATGAACCATTAAATATACCATGATGCTTAAAAGGGTGGAGGAAAATACATTTCCAATTGACATTGTATATAAACTTCTTCATTCTATAAATTTTTCAAAGAAATAGAATCAATCACCTTATTAATAATTGATTTGAAAAAATAACACACCTCCAAAATAGTCGTTATGACACGGATGGTATATATTCCATACAATAAAACCAGTAGGATTTGTTACATCATTATTTTAAAATCATGAGATTTCATACATGTCAACTTCAAATCCTTTAAAGATATAAATATTTTTTACATTTGAAGAATAACCCTATTGTAATTTTATATCAATAATACACTGAAAAAATATAATTTCCCCCTCTTGGGTAGTTTATAAAAAGATAGGGTATGGAATTTATTCTTTCCATTAGGAGTGGGATCCAAATAATAACGTATTGCCATTACAGTAAGTCCAATCTCGTATTCAACCCATCATTAGTGTTTTCTTTAATATCTAACCATGTTCCAATCAATTGATCACATATATTATTCTCCATGTTCATGACATCAATGTTCTGTTTTACCTCATTATATCTCCAAAATGACAGCTCAAAAAATATTGACCATTTTTTTCAAATATTTATATCATTACCAGATTTATGATTATTTCTAAATGTCACATCAATGTTTTGAACCCACTCAAAATAATGATCAATTGATAAAGGTTTAAGAGATATATAAATTTCTATTGAGCCATTGAATGCCTTTTTTAATCTTTAATAAGTGTGTTCCATGGACAAAAACTATCGACGACCCATGTAAAATATTTTTCTCCCATTATAAAGTTGATAATATGAAGTATGTCATTCAAAATTAGATAAGATTTATGCCCCTTAACACTGTATCTAGAAAAATTTATCTATGTTGGGAAGCCATTAATAATGAACATAATCATTGAATTTAGTTGAAAATATTCCTTTTTATAAGAATCAAACACCCTAATACCTTCCTAAAATAAAATTTTCAAATCACTAATTAATGGTGATAAGAAAAAATCAATATCATTTATGGTTTCTTTTGGTCCAAATATCATTAAACTCAACAAGAAATAATTTCACTTCATAAAAAATTAGGGAATAAGTTTAAAATTTCAAATAAAATGGGCCATGATCTATGTTTTATACTAAGGCTTAAAATATGGATTTATTCCATCCATTCACTCTCCAATCCTAATATTTCTAACTTCATTTCTCAATGTAGAAAACTATTATGCAATTTTCATCCACTGTGGAAAATTAGTTGGATTCCATAGTTTTCCATCAAATATATTATCATGTTCATTCCATATTAACATTTTTTCATCATGTAAATTTGTAAATAAATTGTTTAAATGATGAATTATAGGAATATATAAAACGACTTGTTAGGGGTCCCTATAACTGTTAAATCACCCTATGATTTTTCTTTCAACTTATACTATGGTTTCCAAATATTTAGGACACCCTGAAAAAATTATTATTCCTTCCTATATAGAACAAAGTCATTCAGAAAAGCTTGTATTTTTTTAATACCCTAATCCCATTTGGAAAAGTATTTTATTCTCATTATAATGTGAATCTAGATGATCAATGTCTTTAGGAAGAATATATTTCAGAAATTATATCAACACTATAAAATTCTTTTCACTACATCCATGTATCACGTTCAAGTTAATCAATCTTTACACCATCAACAAAACTATTTATTACATACAACCCGAATACAATGGTTTTTCAAAATCACTATATAGACACTAAATTTTCAGTTCTTTTTTAATTATCTCTACTTCAATATCACAAATCATTTATTCAATTTGATAATGGTTGCCATATTTAAAAGCATCATGACCAAAAGATCTAAAACCATTTCTAGTTTAACCATGTGAAATCAAAGGTCTTTAACTTGGACTAAAATCTTGAAAAATTAAATTATATTTGACCTCACCTATTTTCAACTTCTTCATTTTTAAACATTTTAGGTGAAGATATAAAAACATGTTATTATTTTGAACATTTGTTTAGAAAATTCTAAGAAATCATAAACACCTTCCTCATATTCATCACTTATTCGAAGTACCATAATCCATCATTGAAATATTATTATCTATAATAGATATCAAAAATAAATTTATTTTCAAACGAATATAGTGGTGATAAAATTGATTAAGATGGTAAAATAGTAGATTATTTAAAAGATTATAAATAATACACAATTGTGGTATAATTTATTAGTAAAATGTTTCTATAATTTTCACTAATAGTGAATCTAATGTTTAAAAAGTTAATAACATTGGAGATGAAATTAAATGTTAATTATGATGATTATACAAAAATCAAACAAAAAAATAAAGTAAATTTATATCAAATATGTCAAAATTTTAATGTAAAAAAATTGTGAAATTTAAAAAAATATACATTGAAAACTATAATTTTGAATTCTAGATAATAATGAATTACAAGTTTAGGTATTAATGGTAAATAATAAAAAGAAATTTATGGAAGTAATTTAAAACATAAAATATAGTTAGATGATTCTCTAATTTTTCATTTTATTCTCAATGGAATTATATGATAATTGAAATTGAATATTATTGACTAGAATACAAATCAAGTGCACATTTTCTATTTTGATTTGAATATTTATCATAAAATTTCTTAATAGTTTTTTTAATGAAAAAATCAACAATTATTAGATTAAAAATTTATTCATATTATAATATAATCATATCGTAGAGTTCAAACAACATAATGATGAACTTTAAATATAGTAAACATATATATATATACAAAAAAATATTATATATTATTTATATCTAGTGTATTTTGAAAATTATTCAAATCATATTACGTACTCTGTATTATATGACAACATGTTTTATTTGAATGAAACACAAAAATAATACACATTTTAAATATTTCATTATACTTCATATGATACAATAAAAATTCAAATTTCATTGGAGAAAAATGCATTCAGCGTGAATACAATGTCATACATGTGTAATTCAATGAAATTATAACATATAAAAACACTACCCAGGTAGTGGGATAATCCTATAAATTTAAAAATTAATGTTACCTAATGTTTGAATGGGGATAGTAAGTGTGTCGATATCTATTACCATTTGTACCAAATGGGTTAATTTTTCCAAATAGATTCAAAACCTAGCATATATCTAACATATTATAACAAAGAAATGTAAAGGAACCAATTGCTCGTTCTTATAGTATATTCACCAAAAATTTCAAAGTTAAATTAAAAGTAACTCATAATATATATACTAAATATTTAATATATGATTTTCAAGACAAGAATATTTTCACTTCATAATAAAAGTAGTGATGTTGATACACACAAAATATATGATATTGAATATTTAACTGTATGAAAGTTGTAAGGTATGTATGTATTACATTTTAATATTACTAGGTCACTAATAAAAGCATGAAACTAATTGAAATTTATCCACACATTCCTAAGTGTATTCATAAATAATGAATGATACACAAACTTTACCTAAATGTTCAACATTTAGATATTAGATGAAAAAAAATTTAGATGTGATAAATTAAAGACATCTGTGAAAATATTAAGTGAAATCTCCTCCCCATATTGTAGAAACATTTTAACATTAAGATATAATCCATAAATTTATAATCTAACATAGAACATTGAGATATAATTCAATACACACACCTTTTCACTTAAATCAATGGATAACTCAAGTATATGAAGATGTGGTAATCTGAGTTTTGAGGTGATAATATCAATATTTGAATTTGAAATGATGACACAGATGAAACCTAAGGGTTTATGAAGATGGTAATGTGTGTTTTCAGTATAAGAATTCAAAAAAATGAGAGTTAGGGTGTCCATATCATTAAACCACAGAAAGAGGGGATCTATGTGTGAGGTTTAATTGAAGAGATAAGAAGATCAAATTTGCAACAATGAGGATGATAAAAATTAGGGATGTATAAAGATGAAAACAAAAGATTGGATTCCACTAGATTGAGGAAATAGGGGTTAGGGATTTTATTTGAGAGAAATGACTCTTGTTTCTTTAGATTGAGTAGCTCAAAAATGATTCAAACCAACTATTTATAAAATTTTAAATGGTATATAACATCAATAATATAATAAATGATGTTAAAAGGTAGGTAATTTTTCTTTATCACATCAGTTATTATATAGATGATTTGAAAATACAAAATTTTCATCTTTATCACATCAGTTATATAATAACTAACATGGTAATGAAATTTACAAGGCTTTTCAAATCAGTTTTATGATAACCAACATGATAAATCAAATACATCTCTTTGTGACATTTTTTATAAATAACCGATGTGAAAAGGTTGATGTGGTAAATACTTTTTATACTAGTGTTACAAGCTATATTTCATATTCCCTGATTTTTGTGTACTCGGGATAAAAAACTAGGGATCCATATTATACCTCATCTGAACTACATAGCTTTTACTAATTAGATACATGCCATGTGTTTCACTTACCAAGTGTTCTTGTAAACCTCTGATTTACTCAATATTTCTTTTGGATATAATCATATGATGTATACTTTGGTTATACATCACATGTCCCACTTTTTCATGTGCCTATGTAACACACTGATTAAATTGGTGCGTACTTAAGAACTGGTAATTTATGGGTAACATTTCAGGTATATAGGCAACATGTAATGTGTCCCATTAATTATATATAGTTTCAACCTGATGTAGTTAGAAATTGTGTATTTGACCACATGGTTAGCATGAATTTTTCCACTAAACCGTGTACACTACATTATGTGAATACATTTTATAGACAAAGTAATCCTAAAAAACATGCTTCGAGTTGGTTCGGTCTACACATGGTGTAAAATAAATTCAATATGTGTAATAGCCACTTGAGGTGTCATGTATCCCGCGACACATCTAGGTGAAGTGAAATTGGTTACACATTGTATACTCTATCTACATATCATGTAACATGAACTACTATCTAGAAACTTTGGAACCTCCTCATGGCATCTTTATTCATTCTCCATATGTTTTTGGGATTTAAGAAAATATGAATCTTGAATAATAAATTTAAAAATTTCGATATGTTGTGAATTAAACTTCTTATTTAAAGAATGAAAAAATATTTAAATGAAATACGTAACCACTATTGTTCCTATAGATCAACAATAAATCAAATATTTATAAATTTAATTATAATCCCTTTAATACCACTTAAAGGTTCGGGATACAGTGGAAGTGCTTAGTGGGGAAATCACCATTATGGTTTTTGTGGGTTTTAATGGATCATTCTCCGATTATGCAAGACTTAAACTTCAAGACCAATGAAATTATTCCATTGAATATTGACATAGAAACCCCAAAATCAAAATAATATCTTATTCCTATTAAAATTATAATTAATTTAGATTATATTTGAAAAAATATTATATAATATTTTGATATTTCTTTGATGATTTTTTTGATCACATGAAACAATTTTTAATACTACCATCCTTTTGTTGGGAGGATCCAAAGTAGATCCTATCTAGAGGTGATACACACATGGTCCTTTGAAATCCAAATGACACTAACGGATTTTTGGGTTCTATCATGAAAATTCAATTATCTTGTGTTGTTCATCCTGATCACATCATGTAAATTTAGGCTAAAAATATCTTTTTTTCTTCTCATCATCATGAATCTATTTTTTTGTATTGTCACATTATACTTTTAAAGGGTAAGTGTGAACCAAAAACAACTTCAACTAGTTAAAATCAATATAAGGGAAGTCATGCTAGGTAAACTACAAGAATTGCCACTCCCCAGCGGCTACATCGTTACGTCATGTCTCCACCTTCATAAGACCACTCGAATAGCTGTCCCATGTAGGATTTCATGGACCTGGTACTAATGCAAAAATCCATACCCTTTTGATCATCCATATATAAATGGCCAAGCGCTAGTGAAAACGTCTTTCTTTGAATCCTCATATAGAGTTATTCCTTGTAGAGTATCTAGAATTTTTCACATTCCAGAAAAAAACACCAAAAACGAACATGCAGACGCTAATCCATTCAAAACACATTAATACACTGGAATCCATTGAAGGAATACTAGAACCTCTGCGACAACGTCAACCTCCAAGAACCGACAGAGGTGAAAACACCACAAGGAGCCAACGATTGCTCACCCTCACATTCCAAAGTACCAAGAAACCAGTACTCAAATCCCCCTTAAAGAGAGTGGAAGAGTCCTGGAGTAAGGGCATGGAAACAAGAGGATAGTCCCCCCAACAGAGCTCAACTCCACAACCCCCCAACATTGAAGACCACCACCAAATCAAACCAAAACATCCATATCCCATACAACCAGTTTCAAAACAGTCAACCCTTCATAGAAAAAATCCACCAACATGAATGCAATGGAGAGTAAACCTAAATAACCTTCAAACCTGAGTTGTCCAACACTGGATGCGCCCAGACACAGACGGCCGCCTATCCATACCTAAAAAAACTCAGTGAAACCACTATAGTAGATCTGAATAGGAAACCTGCGGTGGAAACAAGCTATCAGGGTAGGGTTAAGCGGTCGGAACCACAAGGCAGCAACAACAACATCCCATCTTCAATAGACTCAGAACCAAATCGTCTCTCATAGATCTCAAGTCCTCAGATCGATATCAAGAGTTACCTTCAGATTTCAAATAAACCCCAAACATCCACAAGATCCCAGCATTCGTGAACTGGTCAGATGTTAAAGAAAAATAAACCAACAAGATTCACGCAAAGTTAAAGTTAAATGAAAAGAAGCTATAATTACAAGTTTTCTTGTAGACAGAAAGATCTTCACACGAGAAAACATAACCCCCATAAAAGCACCAAAGAAAACACTTCAACTCTCTCCAAAACCAAACACTAAAAAACACCAACCTCATATCTGAAACCCCTTTCAAAATATCCCAAACATAAAAAACAAATCTATAAAAAACTCTTACTCACCGCAAAACCATACCATCGTGACACTGCTCTCCATCAAGAGAAGAACGCTGAAGCATACAAAGTCTGCCGGTCAGGAAATGCAGTGGAGCCCATCCCACTACTTAAGAGATGATATCAAGGAGGAGCAGAATTGCTAAGGGAACGACTGCGCGCTGTTGATCGAAATCGAAACAAAATTACACCAGAGATAGGCCACTTCCATCAGAAGAACATCGGAAGCTGCAACTGAAGAATCCAATGACTCACAAATTTTACATCTGCTTCGAACCGAAATGGTGTTCGGACGAGTCATCGTCCCCATCGACTGACAGACCCCGCCATCCAATACCATCGCAATGCTGCTGGAGTGGCCATCATCCACGTCAAACAGCCCGACGTTGCAAAACCCTAGGGAACACCCGAGAGCAGAGAGCTCCCGAGAGCACCCTCCACTTCCTTGGGAGGAAAATTCAATTCTCCTCACTCTTTAGAGGATTATAGGAGGAGCAATAAATAAAGAAATTTTTTATTGAAAAATATTCTCTATTTCTTAATTAACCTCACAGAATTGAGGTATAAATTTATTTATAGATACATGATTAAGGATAAAATATTATTTATTTCCACAAAGGCCCTTAAATAATATAATAAACTATATCTGACCATATTCCATATAATAATAATATTATTATTATATACATATTGTGCACTAACTTGTACAATGATAAAAATTATTTTATCTACATGCAAATTAACATTTACAATCAGTCACATAATTGGTTCATTCATCTTCCACAAAATTTATTGAATATAAATATATATTTAATTTAATATTTATTAATGAATTATTATTATTTCATAGTATGTTAAATATATAATTATTAAATTTTCAATAAATAAAATAAATATTCTATTCAAATTCTGACGAATAAATATATATTAATATCAGCGATCAATAAGTTCTGACTAAAATTATTCCTAAATCCTTAGAATAATTTTTATTTCAGTAATTAAATTAAAATTGAGTTTAATTAAGATCGATGAAAACACTTATTTTGCAACCTCCAAGACATGTTTCTCATTGGTATTAGTCGGTCTTGCCTAATGTCTAGGATTACTCTCGAGTAATCGGTCAAGACACCCAATAGAAAGAAGTTAATTTCACTTGGCCAACGGAAACGGATGAATTCTTATTGTTTAATATAATACCTTTTTAATAGTATCCCATCAAACTAGTTTTACACATGTTTCATCAACCTTTATGACTAAAACATATTTATTTTAATATATGAAATAAAATCATTATTATACCTAGGAGAAAGAATTTATTCTGAATGTTATATTTCAATAAAAGGGTTGAGATATTAAATTCTATAAATATTGAAGGGACAAACCCTTAATTAATTTATTAATTAAAAATATGTTATTTATCACACACCCAACATACCCTACTTCCCATGAACATATAGTGTCAATGTTTTGGTTATCACAATAAAGTTTGTAATTCATTAAAAGCTTTAATTATAACCTTAAAGTGTAAATACCATTACACAGTCTTGTAGATAAGAATATCTAATGGCACATAAACATATGAAATTATTATTGGTAGGTCTATTCCCAAAATTCATCATCTTCGAGTTTACCAACTGTAACTGAAAACTTCAGGAGAATAAGTCTCATCTACTTATGAGTACTCACACCTAAAAGTAAACATTCTATGTGTCAATTCATAGTGTATGTAACCCATAAGTTTATCATATGAAATTATTTTTAGGAAGAATGTTATTTTCACTTTTTTGACACAAGTTTAATGGTGTAGATATCCTTTTGGTTTTATATGATTTTTCATGAATAAGGTTATTTATTAGGATGTACATCGTATTTTTGTGAAATTTATGATACTTATATTTATATATTTTTATAAAAATGAAAACTCGTATCTTGAAAATTAATAGTTCTTGATCCCACATCCAAATGAAAACAAAGGTGCACTACATGCAACTAGCCTACATGACGTCCTAGTTAGTATGAAATTTTAGATAACGATTTTTTTAATATATATTTTATCATATAGATAACCATGAGATTAAACATTGATTTTTTTATTAAGAGATTATTGTTATTTTGAATGAAATTCACTATCTGGGAAGCTTATATGATTAAGGTAAATAGAATATTATGAGGTTTTATTTGATGATTAAAGATTGAATATGTGACATTAATGTGGATTTATTGTGATTTGGTCCATTTATAGAAATGATTAACATATATTGGATAATATATAACTATGTTATATACATTTTTGGTATGAGATTTAAAGAGTGATCGTTATGATTTGAAGATAAATATTGGAAGAATATCTGATAAAATCATACTAATATTTTGGTTTCAATAAAATTCTAGAATATATTGAATAATTTTGAGGGTAGTAATTTATAGAATGATTTAGTATGAACTTTGGGTATTACTATTGAATTTTGGGAATAGTGTTTTATTTCTTTATATGAAGATATAATAATTTTGGGAATTATCTTAACTTTTGCAGACCATTTAGGTTTTTATTAAAGAAAAAATATCTTTTTACCCTTTTATAGATGTATATGATCTAATGGATGTTTAATTTAGTTCTTCTAGAATAAAAATATCATCTTGAATGTTCATCATTTGGAGAAAAAGATGATATTGTGGTGGAAAATAATTTATCCTATTACCTTCATTTCTGATGAATTGATGAACTTTTCCACCCCACTTTGGTTTATGGTTTTATGGTTATTGAATTTATCATGATCATTCAATATTTTGTGAACAATGATCTATGTCACTCTCTATCACTATTTATATATTATACTTTTCTTAAATGTCCATAATTTTACTTCCCACTAATGTTTTTCTATTTGGAAACCTAGTTGTCTATTATTCTTGATGGCCAACATACTTCCATTTTCCTATTTTCAAGTGCATGTTTTATTAACCCTTTCAACAATGTCTAACTTCAACAAAGCTATTTTGAAATGTTAAATATTTTTTTTTTTGAATTTTTGTTTAAATTGAGAGTATGTGATTTATTAAGGTGGGAGATAATTTTATATCCTAATACTTTAAAGTAAATTTTTGTTTGATAGTGTATACGAAACGTAACCCTGAGCCGAAACAAACCCTAAAATGTTATTATTTAAATATGACCATTATAACCAGGCAATTAAATTGGAAGGTATGAATATGGTTAAATAATTTATAGAATATTTATTAAGTTCCTAATAAATACAAAATTATTGACTAGTGTTTCTAAAATATGAACTTAATTTTTATTAAATCCATTTTATTCTTCAAAAACATGATTTTTTAAATGGTTTTTATTGTTTTTTTTTTGTGAGAAAATAACTATAATTAATTTATTTAAATTATATAAATTTTACTTGATAAAGAGGATACCATTTTTTAAATTATAATATCAAAATTAACTTGGGATAATATTTTGGTAATGATTGATTTTTTAGTAAATAGTGAACATAAAGCTTTTTCTAAAACTATCATTTTATTTTCACTAAAAATTTTCCTTTTGATTTTGTTTTTATATTAATTTGAAATAAGTATTATTTAACAATATATAATCTAATTATATTTATTAGATTCATCATTAAACCTTATTTGTGTAAAAGAATATTTTTTACCGTAAAAACGAATTTCTCAAAACACTGTTTTTCGTCGCATTTTTCTAATTTAATTTTAAAACAAATTCCACCACTTCTGTATTTTTAAAATATAAAAATATATTATATATTTTGAATCAAGTGGTGATAATTTTTTAAATTGTTTCTTTTTATTTTTGGCTGTTATAAATTATAACTTTAGTAATTTTTGTTACCACTATAAAGGGAAAATCAGGAAATTAAGGTTAAAAAATAAATTAATAAATAATAAATAATGATCCAAAAAAATTGTATTAATTTTACCATATGAGTTTGTCTCATAAATAATCATCAAATATTCAAATTTATATCTTTTTTTTCTTTTTCCATGATTTTTACCCTTTATATTATTTTATATAAAGAAAAGAAAAAATGACATTATCTTTGTTTTATTTTCTTCAAAGTTTTTACATATGGATAAAAAATGGATATGTTAGGTTATAAATTCTTATTTGAAATCTAAATGACTTTTTTCCATCAAGATAAGTTTTTTAAATTTTTTTATGATATAATTTCCTTAAATAATTATGTAACAGTGACACATTGCTAGTCCAAGAAGTAAAAAAAATCAATAAAATAATTTTGAAAACTGTAAAAATAATATTATTTGAGTAAGTTATTTTGATCCATGATTTTATATAAAAATTAAATATTATATAGTTTTTTATACATTGTATTGAAATTAAATTATTGTATTGTAGTTTTAAAAGCTAAATTATATGAATTTCTCTAAAGTTGACAATAAAATTATTTTATGTCATATAAAGTTTTATCTAATGATTTACTATTCCTAAAACATTATATTCATACAAGTGGATTATATATGGTTAATTAAATAAATCATGGTACCTTTATGATAAATTTTTGATTTTACAATAACTCTATTAATCAATATAGTGTAAAAAAACATTGTTTCACGATAATAGTCAAAAAGGGGCTCTCAAGGGTTAAAATAAAATAATAAGGGTAAAAATGTGATACAAATGTAACCAAATTTTATTTAATGATATTATATAGACTCATAATAATATTATATTTTTATTTTTATCAAAAAAATCATTTTTGATTCAAAATTAATTTATATTATTTTAATATTTTAAGAAATTCCAAGAGCTCCCCTCTGCTCTCTTATATAAGGTATTGATTTCTTCTCATATATTCACATTTCAAATTCCTTTAAGTTTGGAAAATTTCTAACCAAATACATTTCTATAATACATAAAATCATTATATCAGTCCTGATTTTGAAATAATACCAACCTTATAGGTTATAAAGTGTTAAGAAAAGGAGACTTTCTAAAGATGTTGTATAGTTCGGAACCAAAATTTTTAGTTTTATTTATTATTCCACCTCCTTAAAATATTATTCAACTATTATAAAATAATAAAAAGAGTATCCTAAATATATTGAGATTTTTTTATGTTCATTGAATAACCTATATTCATCTCAATTCCATCAATTCTGGAAATGAAACCATTATTAGTGTGTATGGAAGACTGCCGCCTCACGAACTAATGTAATTCATTTTCCATCACCAAATCTCACAGATGGTAATATTTATTTAATTAATGTTTATATATAATATTAATTACATATTCGGTTATTCTAAAAATTTAATATTTCATTTACTCACTTACCTTTCCACTCACTGAGAAATTATAATGTTGGTTGTGTATACGGGTGGACTACTGCCTCTATGAAGCGATGTGATTCATTTTTCATCACTAAATCACATGGATGATATATATAAATATGTTAAAATAAATAATTTTGTATTTTTGATATAATTATTATTTTTTAAATATAAAATAATACTAACCATCTTTACATAACGATCATTGAGAAAAGGAAACATTACCCATGCGTACGTACAACCTACCGTCTCCATGATTGTAACATGGTTCATTTTTAAAAACCATATTTCATGAATGGTTTTAAAAGTCTAGACAAAAAATATAATTATTTTATGATTATTTTTTTATAGGATGTAATAATTACCTCTTTGATGATAGTCAACTTACCAAATCTATTTTGGACTTAAGAAATGAATATCGTCAAAATGTATGACATGAATTTAATGGATTGATTAATTAAATATAACTTGGTAAGAGATAAAATAAAATGAATAACAAACATGAAAAGGGTTATTAAGCATGTAAATAATTAACATATGTTTATAATTAATAAACATAATGAACATATATGATGAGCCGAACTCTAGGAAAATGACTTTCATTTAAAAAAATTAGATTTTAATTTTTCCATTCCAACTCTTTTCCTTCCATGTCCAAATTTTTAAAAATTATTTTATTGATGTATTTATATGGAGATAAATTTATTTCTCTTTTAAACAGTTTTCAAAAATAATATTTTTAATTCTTTAATTACTTTACAAGAGACAAAAGGAATGTTTTATTTTAATATATACCACAATAATAACTTTTCCTATCACCATAACAATTATTTTATATTTGGATTCAATTATAATATATAATGTTTAATTTAATAAAAATCACTCTTTAACTTTTATTCTAGGAATTTTAGTATTGTAAAATATATTTTAAAGGAAATGGATATATCAATATCTGAAAATGTTCCCTTATGGGTGAAAACAATGTTTTTACGATGAAAGATTTTATATATTCTGTTATGGTTCATGGGAATTATTTATAATGATGGAGTGTTCTATAATAAAATGATAGCAGGTGAGCCCATTATATATCTTCAATGCATTGAGTAAAGGAATGGATTTAACTGATTAGTTCTCTTCTAATATATTATAAAAATGTACAATTAAAGTTATTCTAAGTGTAAAAAAGTTTTTATGAGTTTTTTCATGAATATAAGAAACCTTAATGTGTTTTATTATTCATAATATATTTATTATAAATTTTTTTATGGAAATATTTTTCTAGAGAAGAGAATTTATTGGGTAATAAAATATTTATTTTGAAAAGGAAAATTTTTATAAGTATCCATAGAATAACCATTTCATTATTTATTTTTTATGTTACTAAATGATATTTGTGTGATAATCCAATGTCTTAGAAAGTTTTTCACAAAGTTTAAGGATGAGTATGGATACATATTAGGCCAAGATAAAAAAATTTAATATGTTTCCTAGAAAGGTAATATGTTTCTTTTTAAAAAAATTTATAGAGGAAAATGGATACTAAATAAAAGTGTCCACTTTATAATATATGACCTTTTTATATAAGAGTTATAAACTAACTATCTAAGAATAATTATATTAAATATATTTGGTAATGTATGAAATTGGATTATTGTTTAAAGTCACTAGAATATGTAATGTATAAGATTGAGTCCTTACAGTTGGTATTAGAGAAATGGTTAAAATAATTTTAGAGGATAGAATTTTATTTGATCATAAATTAAAAGTCCTCTATAACCATAAATGATTGTTTGTTATGGAGAATTATGTTTATTGTTTATAAATTTTAGGACTTGGATAGAGAATGGTATTGTTAAGGATATATTGTTATTTATCCTCCTCATAATATGGTTAATTATGATTAGTATACTCACATTAACTATACGTTGTTTTAGTAAATGGATGAAACTAATAGGAACCAATTTAACAATGAATGTGAAGAAAAATGTGGTGGTTTTCAGAATGAGAAATTTAAAGTCATGAGAGATGTAGTCAAATATCTTCTACTTATTATTAACTAGCTATCATTAAATAAGGTTAGTTAATATCATTATAACTGAAATGTATCAGACCTCTCCAGTCCATTATTTTACTGAAATCTAGTATCTGAGGTGTTCTGGGAGGTCCAAGTGACTTATCCCTAACACTTTTCCAAATTTCTTGTTCTATGAATAGTGTTTCCAGCATTAGTAGGTTTATAGTGTTTTTAGGATTGGTAGGTAAATATTGTTTTTTGCATCAGTAGGTGTATAGTTTTTCCAGCATCGGTAGGTGTACAGTGTTTCTAGTATCAGTATGTGTACAGTGTTTCTAGCATCGGTAGGTGTACAGTGTTTCCAGCATCGGTAGGTGTACAATGTTTCCAGCATAGGTAGGTGTACAATGTTTTTAGCATCGGTATGTGTACAATGTTTCCATCATCAGTAGGTGTAAAGTGTTTCCAACATCAGTAGGTGTACAATGTTTCCAGCATCAATAGGTGTATAGTGTTTTCGGGATAGGTTAGTGTACAGTGTTTCGAGCATCGGTAGGTTTACAATGCTTCCAGGATCAGTAGGTGTACATTGATTCAAGGCTCGGTAGGTTTACAGTTTTTCCATCATTGGGTGGTTGTACAGTGTTTCCAAAAATGTTAGGTGTATAGTGTATCCAAGATCAATTGGTGTATAGTGTTTCCAGTATCGAGTAGGTGTACAGTGTTTCTAACATCCTACAGTTCAACCCCTTTGACTCTTTCCATGAAATAAAATGCATTCAAGGCCTTGTTTTAAGGTATTTAAGGTAAATTAAAATATTGTAACTCCTATATTAATTTTTTTAAGGCACGGGATTTTTTTATATGGTCAAACTGTGTGGTTTAATGCGATCCTCTTTTAATGTAAAATCCAGCGTATCTTAAATCGATGCTCTATAAATCTTCTAAAGAGATGATATATCTTCCTCCCATGTTCTACCCTCTTATTTATTAGTTTTATTCTCTTGAACCTTTTATTTTTCCCATAGGATCAGTGTCATCGAACCTTAATCCTTAGATTACTACCCCTTAACGTTTCTTCCTACTGCATGCACACCCCCTATTTTGGTTCAATGAGGAAGTGTTGATCCATCATTGATAAAAGTTATGATCTAGTTCTGTTCTTGTGTTTTATGCAATCCTTTTTCCCATTTTCTCCTTTCCATGTTATTGCATGTGACCTTCGTGCTTCTAATAGAGTTTTCTTGGGTGTCATTTAGTGCTATCATGTCACGACATCCTCAGGTGGATTCATTTGTCATGAGGGAGTCGATCATAATCAATTGTGTGGATCATTCTTGTATAAAGAAGCTCAAGAACCTTTGAGGTAGGGGATTCATTGCTTCTCTATTCTTTTACATGAAATAATAGAGTTATCATGTTTTAGCCACTATACTAAAATTGAATTGACATAATAAATATTTAAACTAGATAAATAAATTTATATGGATTGTATGTTATTGCCTATTGTCATACAAGATAGTGTGATATCTATGTTGTCTTTGTTTATATTTTTTTTATTGATGGAAATTGGTAAATAATGTAAACTAGGATTAATTATAAACTATTTTTCAAAGATAAAGAGTCATGTAAATGAATCCGGTTATTGTTTTTATAATTTGATGTTAATAAAATTGGTGTAGTAAGAATGTATAAATATGTGATAGCTATTCTAGCATTCTATTTGGTTTCCCATAGTAATAACCTACAATTAATGAACTAGTTAGTTCAATATGGAATAAATAACTAGTTTTTTTATAAAATATAATTCCACTTAAGGTTTTGAGTTACCCTCTTGCTTGTAAATGCTAAAATCCTTATTCTTTGAGATGTGAGAGCTCATTGCATGTGAAAGAAGAATTCCTTGTTTAAGGGCTAAGATCCCAGTTGATATGATTTATTTTTCTTACTTCTTTTGTTGTGATGTGAGCTTGGATGGTTGTTGTGACGTGTGGGGGCACGGAGTCCCATTGTTTGTGGAATAAGTGGATGCCTAGAATGGTGAGATGCATCATTTTATGCATATGGGTGTTGGGGAGGACACCAGAGATGATGAAATAGGTTGGATGTGAATGTTTTTATTCTTGATAAATATTGTTGGTTGCTTATCTACATTAATTTTCCCACTGATCAAAGATAGTGGTTTTTCTTACCCTCCTTCCAAAAAGGGGAAAATACTTGTGGGGTATGCCACGTGATTTCCGTGTTTAGTTCCTTGAGGGAGTATGGGTCTATGCTCTTGCTATAGATGGAAAAGACTTGACGGGTAGTTCAACTACCCACCATGTTGATCCCCCTAGTGTTTAGTAGCTTAGAATGTTTTTCTATAATGCCTTGGAAAATTGTAAAGTAGTAATGATGTTAATAAATGATTTAATTATTAGTGATTAACTCATGGGGTTGGAGTTTGCTCGGATGCAATGTTGAGGTTATAATTTAAAGGAACAGTAGACTTTTGGTGTGATGATAATGAAATAAAATATGGAATTGTAAATGGTTAATTAATGTTTAAATTATTAACTAAAGTCAAGTTCAACTGATAAAATGGTAAAAATTAATCTAATTTAGCTCTTTAAATGGTTATGTACTTTTAGGATACCTAGTCTTATTAGAGGCAGTCGAGAGTCCGAGAGACGTCAGCTGCAGTTGATTATTATATTAGGTTTTTTCCATAGTATGGTTGTGAGTTATATTATATCATGTACTTTTTTTATATACTCTACCACACCCTGTCGATTAAGGCGACTGGCACCCCGGGGATTCTGAGCCCTGGGGGTGTTTTCCCCAACATTTTTGTGGGAGGATGGATGGCTGACTACACCTTTGGCCCCTCCCTCTTCTCTTGATAGTTACTTGTGTTGGTAGTCATAACGGTTAGTTATCTTCATATATGTGTGTAGAGGGCTGTAATGTCTTGTGGTTATTCACACACATATATTCTTGATATATTTTTCTCTAGACTACTATAGGTGTAACGTGTATAGGCTTTGATGGATTGAGGATCCGTACTCAGTGTATGGAAGATAATGGCTTGAGTTTCAATACCTAACATATGATACATGTTATGTGAGCTATAAAGAATCCTATAGACTACCCAGTTACTTTGGTTATAGGGTCTTGGTGGTTTTTGTCCATAAACTCCATGTTATGGTGCTACAACTAGGTGTATGTAGGAAAGCCTTTTTGGAGAGAGATGCTTAGGATGTGCGACATTGGGAAAAAGTAGAAAACTAGTGGGGTATTGGTAGCTAGGTACCCTTGATATTATTTAATATATTATATACTCTTGTATTCAATACATGGTGAGAGTATCCATAGTGAGGCTAGGAAATTAATATACCAATTTAGGTGATGAGTAAGTTTCACTTGTTTTTCATTGTGCTTTTGCAAGATTTCTTTACATTTTCACAAGAGAATCTGAGGAGGATCATACTAAGAATTCTCTTATACTAACCCTATGTATATATAAACGATTTTTTAGGTCACTTAGAGAAAGCAGGAGATCAGGCTGGTTACTACTAGTTTGGGGTTGTAGGAGCTGTTCGGGTTTCGTGGTTTATGATGTTTTTACATTCCTTTGGTACTTACAATTTCTTCATTCAGTTTTAGTAGTTATTTAATGAAATTAAATATGTGTACTTGGGTTTTATTTTATTTTGTATTCTGATTTGGAGTTGGTTGTTGTATTTCTTATCTCTATCTTTCTCATCTGTTCTCTAAGAGGCAAACGCCTCCCATTTTTGTGTTTATTATACCCTCAGTACTAGTCTCCAACCCAGGGCCTACTAAAGGAATGAATCGGGTGGTCAACATCTCCCTTAACACATTTATGGCCCAAGAGGGGTACAGCTTGTGGGGAGGGGGTCATGACATAGGGGTATCAGAGGTCTGGTTAAGGGATATGATGGAATTTAGTGTTTGTCACAGGTGAGGTTGTATGGGTTGGTAGTGAAAAAGTGTCAGATAAGTTTATCAAGTGATTTAAACACTAGAGACTAGCTGAGACAAACGAATTTAGGGCCCCCTATGATATGATGCACTGACCTTTATGTTTATAGTGGATACTAAATGAGGAGACACAAGTTTCAAGGAAGAGACCTAGGAAAAGATCATGCATGATTCTTCTTTGTACATGTGTTTGAATGGGTAGACATTGGGATAGATTACCCAAAAATGAATAAAAGAAAATAATTAATTAAATAATGTTGAGTCTTCCATATTACAGGTTTAGGATCTATAACTATTTTTTATTTTACAAGTATGGCTCTAGGTCGACGTCCTCGTTAGGTTCGCATAGAAGATGTCCAGTAGGCTCCGCCAGTAGATCATCGTGGGGTAGAGGTTGATGATGACGACACTTGGAGGAGGACACTTTGAGATTTTTAGTTCCAGAGTCTTGAGAAGTACGAGGGCTCCATTTCAGATGTATTCATAACAGACTAGTTAGAGGAGGTTGAGATAGCCTTCAGTTCCATCAGTGATCAAAAAGATCATTGGGTTTATTTGGTTGTGATGATGTTGTGTGGGGTAGTGAGGTAGTGGTGGTTCATGTTTCTCGGGGATCGCAAGGATTCAACGATCTCGTTGGAGGAGTTCTGAGACAAATTTAGAGTCGAGTTTCATTCCTTGACTGCGAAGGCATCTAGTTGCTAGGAGCTTCTTCCCCTTTGACAGGGGATCGAAAATGTGTGAGAGTTTGGAATCCATTTCATGAACCTTTTATGATATACTTTGGACCTCTTTCCAGATGGGGAGACTAAGGAGAGATATTTCAAGGAGGATTTGCATCCAGAGATCTAGTTCCAGGTTACCCTGTTTATACTGAAGATGTATCTTGAGGGGATGGTAAGGGAAGAGGTCATCGATAGAACATTGCCTCAAACCGGATCATCAGGAGAGGAGAGTCATCCTGATTCCTCATGAAGCAGAGTTGTGGTCTGAGGTTCCTAGTTTTCAGGGTATAAGAGTTTTCGTTCTGCTGGGGGTATGACCCCACCCCCAGTTTCTCATTTCTCTAGGGGTAACAGCTCCCATACCTATGATAAGAGATTGGGTTCTTGTTTTTCTTGTGGTGAATGAGGGCATCAGTATCGAGAGTTCATGTCCTTTTAGAGAAGTCATCGTACACCAGGTGTTCTACTCTAATTTCCTCTGTTGACGCAGTTTCTGCTGAGGCAGCAGCAACAGGTTAAACCAGATTTGGATCAGCAGAGAGAAGATGGGGCATGCATAAGGCATCCTCATGATGCTATCCATCCTCAGAGAGCATAGTGCAGCCATGGTGTTGGTCATCATTAGAATCAGAGAGGACGTAGAAGAGTTCTTGGTCAGATTCATTCATTAGCTTTGCCAGTTCCAGGAGATCCATACATCGTCTGAGGTACCCTATCTTGTTTTCTACTTGGTTTTATGCCTTTTTTGATTCAGGAGTGAAGCACTGCCTCGAATAACCTTCCCATTTCCATGCTTTGGGACTTGACGTATAGAGTCTTACAGTGCCCTTGGCATTGACGATGCCATTTGGAGGTCGATCTAAGTTGTTTTAAGTATGTAGAGATTGTGAGCTAGTGTTGGGGAAGCACCACTCTTGGGGAGATGTCGTATGTTTACAGATACAAATATATGATTTCATCCTTGACATGGATTGGTTGTATTCAGTACTGGCTATTTTGGATTGTTTCAGGGGGTAGTTTGCGTTCTTTGATGCATATGGAGACCCAGAAGTGTTTGTTGGCGAGCGAGACCCTCGGATGGGTTAGTGGCGTGTTCTGTTCATATTATCCTTGATGGTTGAGCTGATGATGAGTTCGTCAGAGGTCTAGAATTTGTCATTTCCCAAGTTCATATAAGAGTGCCTTGATGTCTTTCTCGAAGATGTTGTAGCATTACCCCATCAACGAGATATCGAGTTTGGGATCAAGCTACAGCCCGAAGAGTCTCTTATCTCTATGTATCCATATAGTATGCCCCCTTATAAGTTATTAGAGCTATGTATAAATATTTATGGTTTGTTACAGTGTAGTTTTATTTAGATGAGTGTGTCACCCTGGGGTGTACCAATTTTTTTCATGAAGAAGCTGATGATAGTTTTTGGTTGTGTATCGATTATCATAGCTTAAGTAAAGTGATAGTGAAGAATCTCTATACTATTTCGCATATTGATGATTTATTAAATCAACTGAAGGGTGAAAGTTGGTTCTCAAAGATTTAATTGAATTCAAGATATCATCAGATTCATGTGAAGGATGAGAATATCTCGGAGACTGCTTTCTGTTGTCGTAATGGGCATTATGAGTTTGCTGTAATGTCGTTCAGTGTGATGAATGCTTCACCTGTGTTTATGGGATTGATGAACATTTTGTTCTGTGAGTTCCTGGATAAGTTTTTTGTGTTTTTCATTGAATACATCCTCGTGTACTCCACGTCTGAGGAGGAACATATAGAGCATCTTCACGCCAATTTGAGTGTTAGTCATCAATAGCGGGTATTTTGGAAGTTGTTGATGTGTGATTCTTGGGCAAGAGAAGTTCGTTTTGTGGGTCATGTGGTGTCCCATAAGGGATTATATTTGGATCCATCAAAGATAGAATCAGTTGTATCTTGGGAATCCCCCAAGATAGTGGTAGAGGTGTGAAGATCCCTTGGTCTCGTAGGCTACTACAGGTGGTTCGTAGCTAATTTCTCTCGGTTGTGACTCCTCTAATAGTTTTGACCCGAAAAGATCAGGAATTCATGTGTACTTATCAGTTTCATGAATCTTTTGAGTATCTGAAGGAGAGTGTGTAATGTGCTTTAGTTATTTGTCTTCCAGAAGAGGGAGTTCAATTTTATTTTTTCGGTAATGATTAGCATCTTGGGTAAGGTTGTGTTCTAATACAGTAGAGATTAGTTATGTCATATGGGTCTCTGTAGTGGAATCCCCACTAACATAACTATTCCACCCATGATCTTGAATTGGTGGCAGTGGTGTTTTCTCTAAATTTGTGGAGACATTACCTCATTGGAGATTGTTTTGTGGTTTTTACTAATTATAAGAGCCTGAGGTATGTCTTCTCTCAGCTTGACCTGAACTTGTGGAAGCATCGGTGGATGGAGTTCTTATAAAAACAAAACATCAAAATATTGTATACCCCTAGAAAGGGGAATTTTTTAGCTTATGAATTGAGCAGGAATTGATATAGTGATGCAGTGTGTGAATCTGGTGATTCTTGGAGAGTGATGAAATAAATTTCAGCATTACATCTCGATATGGGAGAAGTTGGGGGAAAAGGATGACTTTTTTAGATAAAGGTGCAGTCATCTATGGTGCAATAGGTGGAAGAGTCTTAGTTGGGGAATCTAGAGGTGGAGGTATAGGGAGACCAAGTTGTTTTTAGTGAGTCCCCTGATGGTTGGGTTGAGGAAAAACAACATTGATTGTTGTATCGAGGAAGGATTTTTGTTACATTGGCGATGCATGAGATGGTTCTCAGAGAGTTCAATAATTCACCATTAGCAGTACATCCTGGCATGAAAAATATATACCGAGCTTTGAGGAGTCACTTTTGGTGGCCTAGGAAAAAGCAGGGAGTTGCAGAGTTTGTGTCTCAATGTTTGATCTGTCGGAATGTGATGGTCGAGTACTGTTTCCCCAATGGTTTTCTCCAACCATTAGATATTCCTCAACGGAAGTAGGAGTACATATCAATGGACTTTGTTACTGTTCTACCTTGAGATTAGGGAGGACGTGACCCAATTTAGGTGGTAGTGGATTATTTAACAAAACCATCCCACTTTATAGCAATCAAGGAGTCGATCTTGGTGGATATTTTGTCGAGGTAGTATCTCAAGGAGGAGGTGAGACTCCATGGTGTCCTGAGGATGATCATTTTTTATCAAGATTCTCATTTTTCCTCTAGGTTGTAGAGAGGTCTATAATATAATTTTGGTTCTTAGCTATGCCTTAGCACTACTTTTCATCCATAGACGGACAGTCAGATAGAGCGGACCATCTAGACTCTTGAAGACATGTTGTGCACCAATTCCATGGATTTTGGAGGTTCATGGATGAGGCACTTACACCTGGTGGAGTTCTCTTACAATATTATTTTTTACTCCACCATTGCTATGGCACTATTTGAAGCCTTGTATGGATGAACTTTCTGTTCTCCATTGTGCTGGACTGGGGTTGGAGATTTAGCAATTTTCAGACTGGAACTTGTGAATAATATGATAGGATGAAGATAGTACAGGTTCATCAGAGGATGAAAATAGTACAGGATCATCAGAAATCATATGTCGATCAAAGGAAAAGACCCTCAATGTTTGATGTTGGGGATCACGTGTTTCTGAATGTGACTCCCGGTCATGGGAAATGAAGGTTTGGTCATGGGACTAACCTATCTCCTTAGTTTTTTGGGCCTTTTGAGGTTTTGGATCATGTTGGATCCATGACATATTGAGTAGAACTTCCCCCATAGATGATCTGGATACATGATGTTTTTAATGTGTCACTTCTTCATCATTAACTTCACGATGACTCTCATGTCGTCAATTAGGGAGAGATTGATGTTGATGATAATTTGACATTCGAGGAGTGGCATGTGGAGATCCAAGACCATAAAGAGATGGTGTTACACGGGTGTTCTATTCCCTTGGATCATGTCTTTTGGAAACATGGTGGTGTAGAAAAGAGTACAAGGGAACATGAGTCACAGATACATGCTCTGTAGCCCGAGTTGTTTTATGTTTAAATCTTTTCATGTGATGATGTTCGCTTTGTGGTTCTAGAACATTCATGTTTATTAGATAGATTTCTTTTGTTACTTCTTTTTTCTTTCTCTCTTTTGAGAGGTATCTAGATGGGTGGTTTTTCAGACCCCTTTTATGTTTACTTTTAGGATGGTTTAGAATTCTTGAGGATGAGAATGTTTTGAGAGTTATTTGATGTAATGTCTCGGACCTCTCTAGTCCATTACATTGCTAAAATTTGGTTTCTAGTGTGTTTTGGGAGGTCCAGCTGACTTATCCCCAACACTTTTCCAAATTTCCAGTTTTGTGAATAGGGTTTCTAGCATCAGTAGTTGTACAATGTTTCCAGGATCGGTAGGTGTATAGTGTTTCCAATATCGGTGGGTGTATGGTATTTCTAGGATCGGTAGGTGTACGGTGTTTCTAGTATCGGTAGGTGTATAGTGTTTCCAGCATCAGTAAGTGTACATTGTTTCCTGGATCCGTAGGTGTGTGGTGTTTCTAGCATCAGTAGGAGTACAGTGTTTCCAGGATCGGTAGGTGTACAGTGTTTCCATCATTGGTAGGTGTATAGTTTTCCCATATCATAAGGTGTACAATGATTCTAGCATAGATAGGTGTACTGTGTTTCCAGCATCATTAGGTGTACAGTGTTTCCAGCATTGATACGTGTACAATGTTTCCAAGATCAGTAGGTGTACAGTGTTTTCAGCATTGGGTAGGTGTACATTGTTTCTAACTTCCTACAGTTTCACCCCTTTAACGTTTTCTTTTACATAAAACTCATTCAAAGACTTTTTTAAGGGATTTAAGACTGATTCAAAGCACATAACTCCTATATTAATTTTCTAAAGGCTCAAGATGCCTTTACTTAGTCAAACCGTGTGGTCTAATGTGATTCACTATTATTGGAAAATACAGTGTATCTTAAATTGATGCTCCATAAATCTTCTAAATTGATTAGATATCTTCCTCCCTTGTTCTACCTTCTTGTTCTCTCATATGAGATGCTAAAACCTTTCATTATTCTCATCAAAGCGGTGTGATTGAACCTTATTCCTTGGATCGTTTCCCCTTTGAAGTTTTTTCCTGTAGCATACGCACCCTATGTTTTAGTGAAAGTATCAAGTTTCAATCCATCATAGATAAAAGGTATGATTTACCTCCATTCTTGTGATTTCTTTGATCCTTTTTCCTTGTTTTCTCCTTTATATTTTATTTCTTGTGGTCTCTATGCTTCTAATAGAGTTTTCTTGGGTGTTAGTTGGTGATTTCATGTCGTGTTGTCCTCAGGCGGATGCATTTGTCATGGGGGAGGTGCTCGTAATATATTGTGGGGATCATTCTTATATAAACATCTTCAAGAACCTTTTGAGGTAGGGGATTCATTGATTCTCTATTATTTTATGTTCATTCATAGAGTTAGCAATATTTATCCACTGGACCATAATGGAATTGCCATAATAAATATTCGAACCTGATAAATAAATTGATATGGATCATATGTTATTGCCTCTTATTATGCAAGATAGTTTGATATCTATGCTCTCTTTTTTTAGATTTTTTTTCTTGATGGAAATTGGTAAAGAATGTAAACTAGAATTAATTTTAAACAATTTTTTAATGATAAATATGAATGTAAATGAATTTGATTGTTGTTTTTGTAATTTAATGTTATTCAAATTGGTGCAGTAAGCATGTATAAATTTGTGATAGCTATAATAGCTTTCTATTTAGGTTTCCCACAGTTGGAACCTACTATTAATTAACCAGTTAATTCAGGATATATTAAATATATGGTTGTTTGATAAAATATAATTCCTCATAGGGTTTGGAGTTACCCACCTTCTTGTAAAGGCCAATAGCCTTATGCTTGGATCTGTGAGAGCTCATTGATTGTGATGGAAGAATGCCTTGTTTAAGGGCCAAGATCCCAATTTTTACTATGTTTTTTAATGTTTCTTGGGTTTTTATGTGACCTTGAATGGCTGTTGTGATATGTGGGGATAGGGAGGCCCATTGGTTGTGGCCATAGTTGACACCTAGAGTGGTGATATACATCATATTATGCATGTGGGTGTCAGGGAGGACACCAGAGATGATGAAATGAGTTGGATGTGAATATTTGGATGCTTAATGAATCTTATTGGTTGTTTATCTACATTAATTTCCCCACTGCTCAAGGTAGAAATTTTTTCATACCCTCCTTCCAAAAGGGTCAAATATGCATAGGGTATTCCATGTGATTTCCATGTTTATCTCCTTGAGTGAGGATGGGTCTACACTCTTGCTATATGTGGAAAATACTTGACGAGTAGTTGAACTACCCTCCATTTGATACCCCTTGTGTTTCGTAGCATAGAATGTTTTTCTACAATTCCTGGTAATATGGTAAAGTACTAATGATGTTAATAAATGATTTAATCAATGACGATTAACCCATGGGGTTGGAGTATATTGGGGTGCAATGTTGAGGTTACAATTTAAAGGAACAGTGGAATTTGGGTGTGATGCTAATGTAATATATTGTGGAATTGTAAACTGTAAATTAAAGTTTAACGAATTAATTATCGTAAAGTGAAAATGATAAAAAGAGACAATGTAATCTATTGTTGCTCTTTAAATGGTTGTGTTATTATAGAATACCTAGTCTTATCAATGGAAATCAGGAGTCTAAGAGATGTTAGCTTCAGTTGAGTCTGATACTAGGTTTCACACATAGTGTGGTTGTGGGCTATATTATATCTTGTACTTTTTGTGTTTCTATATGCTACCCCACCTTGTCAGTTAAGGAGACTGACACCCCATGGATTCTGAGCCATGGCGGTATTTTCCCCAACATTCTGGTGGGAGGATGGATAGATGACTACCCCCTTTGTCCCCACTCTTCTCTCTTGGTAGTTACTTGTACCAGAAGCAACAATGGTTAGTTTTTCCCACATATGTGTGTATAGGGATTTAATGTCTTGTGGTTATTCACACACACATATTCTGAATATAGTTTCCTATGGACTACAATAGTTGTAACATGAATAGGTTGTGATGGCTTGAGGACCCTCACTCAGTGTATGGGCTATAATGGATTGGGGTTTAATACCCGACATATGATACACGTTATGAAATATGTGGTGGCTCCCAGAAACTACCTGGTTACTTTGGTTACATGGTCGTAGTGGTCTTATTGAACAAGGTTTGTGTTGTGGTTCTATGCCCAGGTGTCTACGGGCAAGACTTTATTGATAGAGATGATAAGGACATGTGACGTTGGGGAAAAGTGGCAAACCATTGATGAAGTGGTAGCGGGGTACCCTTGATATTATTTGTTATATTATATAATCTTGAATGTGATACTTGATGAGAGTATCCATGATAAGGCTATTAACTTAGTATACCTCTTTAGGTGATGAGTTAGTTTAACATGTTGTTTACTATGCTTTTTCATGCTTTATTTACTTTTGAACGAGAGGCTACGGTGAGGATCCTACTGAGTATACTGTTATACTCACCCTATGTTTAAATAAATTGTTTTTTAGGTGACTTGTAGTAGGTTGGATATCATGATAGTTATTACTATCTTGGCGTTTTATGAGCTATTTGGGATTTTTCATTTCTACTATTTTTACTTTCCTTTGGTACTTGCAGTTTTTCCTTTTAGTTGTAGTCGTTCTTACATGACATAACATATGTGTACATGGGTTTTCTTTTATATTGTAGTATGTGTTGTAGTTTTTTGGTGTTTGACTTGTCTTTCTCTTTTTCATGTGTTCTCTTAGAGGCTAATGCCTCCAACTTGTGTGTTTACTATACCATCGGTGGTATTCACCAACCTGGGGCCTACTCGAGGCTGGAATAGGGGTCACTATCACCCTTCTCACTTTGTCGGCCCAGGAGGGGTACACCTTGTGGGGAGGGAGTCGTGTCACTAACTACCATACCTATCTATGCTCTGGAATTGATTGAAATCTTGAAGCATGTTATATCTAATATTGATAGGGTGTTGGTTGGGTTCATATGGGATTCTCTTTTAGAGGGAAGAAGGCATTGGGGTTCCTAGGCCAGGATGGATAGGCCTATTCAGGAAGGGGGTATTAATGTGTGGAATATTTTTAATACTCTCCACTCAATGCATTCAACGTTGGAATAGGATGTCTTAGAGGATATAACACTATGAGGGAGGAAAATGGACACTAAATTAACAGGGGAGGAAGAGGTGGTGGGTGGGGACTCATCTACTTTGTGGTCCTTGATTCATCCCCACATGTTCAATCGATAACCTTTTAACCAATGGATAGTGGGGAAAGGTGATACTCTCTTCTGGAATCACAATCGGGTTGTCTTTAAAATTGAGTTTCCATGTTGTCCAGCACCTAGAATATCATTCAAGTATTCCATTTTATACCAAGCATTCATTAAGACCATCTTGGACACAAATAAACAGGAATTCTTTGATCTCATTGATTTGAAATCAAAATCGAATAGGTGAATTTTTATAGCCTCTAGATCTAGAGTTTTTTCTATGTGGGACATTCGAAGGGAACCCATTACCCGAGATCAGAGTGATAGATCTAATGAGTTGTTGTGGTGAAACATGACCCCAGCAAAGTAAAATTTTCTCAACTTGAGAATAATAAATAATGTGGTACCTACATATGATAATATCAGGAGATCTAGAGTTCATCTTCCTTCCAAGTGCTCATACTATAGGGAGTATAGGGAGGAGAGTATGAATCATTTATTATTTGAAGTTCGATGGGCATGGGATAAATGGTCTTATTTTGGTGTATTAACTTGTTTTTTCTCGAAGAAGCCTACTAGGTCATCATTTATGGAAAAGTGGTTTCACAGAGTAGGCATTGTGGGTCTTAAAAATAAAGCATGATCCATAGTTATAAGAGAAGGATGTTGGTTCATCTAGAAATCATCCAATAGGTCACGTCATGACAGGGAAATCTAATTAGGTAACTCCCTCATCATCTGAATAAGGAGTCTACTACTTGACTTCGTGAAAACGATCAAGAGATTGAAGGACGCACCAACTCTGAGACAAATTATTGTAACCAGCACTATAGATCAACCAACTTGTAATGATCCATAGGGTCACTAGGTTCGATAGTGTCCACTATCCTTATATATGAAATTAAACATGGATGGATCCAATTACATGGGTGTGATTCATGAAAGATGTTAAGTTTGGGATACCAGGGGTTCGGTCACTCTGGCCTTCACATGACACTTTGGATGCGTACATTCTCTCAAGGATGAATCCATTTCAATGATCCCTATTATCTACATACATGGACAGAACAATATTAAGATCATATCCATGGAAATAGATTATATTTCTTTATATAAATATCTATATGGAATTGGCATGGTCCTCACCAATCAAATGCAGACTATTAATAACTTTCATGAGGGAAACAAGGATAGATACCATCTTGACTTTACCACAAACCAAGCATATAGTGTTACATGGTTCAAAAGCTAGATCACCTTGGAACCAAAGGCGGATAAATTTTAAGACTGGATGCGTTGGGTCTCCATTATTGTTGTCCTCTTTAATCCTTTTCTTAGTTGTTTTTCCCTTGTCAATATTCCTTGTTCTTTCTCCATTTTTTTATGCACAATGTTTTTGGCCTAAATAATTAATGAGATGATTATTAAGGTTTTTGTATGTAGTAATTGAAAAGTTATGATGTAGTGGTATATTTAAGGATGATCATAATTTTAAAATAATTAATTCTCATTTGATGTTTTATGTAATGGTTGTACTTTTAGATAAATTTATTGAACATTATAGATTTTTTAGGTATGTGTAACCCATAAATTTAACATGTGAAAATTTATTTGAGGGAAAAATATCTTCACATTTTGTAAATAAGATAAAATGTATTTATAATCTTTAGGGTTTATATGATATTTGATGATTAAGGTTTTTTTTAGGATATATATCATTTTTTTGAAAATTTTATAAGAATTGCATTAATATTATTTTAGAAAACAGATAACTCAAAGTATGCATAACAATCCATCACATCCAACAATTCCATGGGGATTGAACCCCTAACCAAATAGCCACAAGATTGAACCATCTACCACTATAATATGTTATGTACTAGTAATTACGATATTAATAAAAATATTGAGTTATTTTTAGGAATATATTTTTTATTGAATAGATAACCATGAGATTAAAAAGTCTTTTGGTTATTAAGTTGTCAATGTTATTTCTGAAGAAAATCACTATCTAGTAACCCTATATGATTATGGTAAATAGAATATTATGGGATTTTATTTTTGGATTAAAGATAAAATATATGATTTTAATGTTAATTTATAGAAATTTAGATCATTTATGGAAGTGACTAGCATATCTTAGATATTATATGACTCTATATTATACATTTTTTGTATGAGACTTAAAGAGGGATTACCGTTATTTGGAGATAAATATTTGAAGAATATGAGATCAAATAATAATAATATTTTGGTTTCAATATAGACTATAAATATTTTAAATAATTTCATTGAAGTTATTTATTGAATGATTAACCTTGAATTATGGGTATTAGTATTAAATTTTGGGGATTAATGTATTATTTATTTATATGAAGGTTTATTGATTTTGGGAATTTTCTTACCTTGTGTTTACTATATTGGTTTTTTAAGGTCTAAATATATTATTATTATTTTATGGAAGTACATAATCTGATGGAAGTTGAATCTAGTACTTTATGCATAAAAATTTTATCTTTAAAACTCATTATTTGGATCAAAAGATGATATTGTGGTGGAAATTTATTAAAGGATGAATTTATACTAGGAAATGAAGTGTGTTTACTTATACGTTTACTCTATATGGTAAAGAAATTATTCAAATCTAGGTAAATTGATCTTGAAACAAAAATATTATCATATTACCTTTATTTATGATCAATTTATAGTCTTTTTCACACCTCATTTGTTTTTTGTTTTTCATTCGTTAAATTTCTCATCCTCACTCACTATCTTTTAATCACTAATATGTGTCAATAGAAATCATTATTTGGACATTATGATTGTACTCCATGTTCATATTTTCATTTCACACTAGTGGTTTCCTATTGGAAGCCTAGTTATGTGTTATTCTTAATGGCCTTCATAATTCGATTTCTCTCTTTTGAAATGGATTTATAAGTAGCCCTTTTTGTGATGTTGGATTTAAACATAGGTAATTTAAAATGATAAATCCTTGGTTATTGATTTTGTGTTAAAATTGTCGGTAGTAGATTTAATAAAGGGGAAAAATTTTATTATCCTATGATTTGAAATGAAAACTGTGTTCGATAGCGTACACGACACACAACACCAAGCCTAAGAACCACAAAATATTAGTATTTAAATATTATTGTTATAACCTATAAATTAAATTGGTATGTATTAATAGGTTTAATTACTTTATAAAATATACATAAGGGTATTAATAAATACAAATTTATTGATTAATTATTTATAAATAAACATGTAATTTTTATTAGAGCAATTTTATTCTCTAAAAAACTATTTTCTTCAAAAATGGTTTTTATTTCTTATTATAAGAAAATTAATTTATTTAATTTCCTAGAACTCAGTAATTTTATTTAATAAAAAAAATTCATTTTTAAAATTATCATATCAAAATAATATTTGGATGAAGTTTTGGTAAAGATTGATTTTTCAGTGAATAGTTAAAAATTCTAATTTTTCTAAAACCATTATTTCATTCTCATTAAAAATGGTTATTTTGATTTTAATTTTATATAAATGTGAAATAATTATTATATAATTATATTTCATTTAATTATCTTCATTTGAATCATTGTTATACATTATTTTGGTAGAAGTAAACTTTTTGGCTTAAAAACATCTTTGTGGAAAAATTCTTTTCATCATTTTTTTCAGATTTATTTTAAATAAAATTATTACATGTCTATGTTATGAATAATACAAATTGGATACCATATTTGGAATAAAGGGATCTGAATTTAGTAAATTGTTCCCTTCTATTTTTGGACATTATAAATAACATTTTTTACAGTTTTAAAAATAAAATTATAAGGACTAAAGAATGACCCTAACACTTTCCTTGCATTATAGTATAAGTGTATCACATACATAATCATCAAAGAGTAAAATATATGGACTTTTTCCATTTTTCCAAGATTTTTATCCTTTATATTATTTTATATAAATAAAATTAGAAATTTCATTTTCTTTATTTTATTATGTTCAAATTTTTGAAATAAGGGTAAAGATGGGATTTGTTTAGTTCTAAATAATAATTTGAAATTTTAATTGTTTTATTTCATCATGGTAATTTATTTTTAATTTTTATCGAATATATAATTTTTTAAAATGCTTATGAAAACTGATACATTTTCTGTGCAGGCACTAAAAAATCAATAAAATGATTTTCAAAACACTAAAAAATATACTATTTGATTCTGTTTTTTCTTCCATAATTTTATAGTCGTAAATTAAATATTATATATGTTTGTATACTTATTATTATAATTTCATTATTTTATTATATCATTAAAATTCAAATTAAATGAATTGGCCCAAAATTATCATAAATGTTATTTTATGTTAAATAATGTTTTACTAAATGATTTAAAATTCCAAAAATGTTTTATTCATAAAGTTTAATGAATATGGTTTATTACTCCAAAAATGGTCCATTTATGTCCCATTGTTTCTTTTATAGTAAATATATTAAACCATAAATAGTAAAAAACATGGTTTCCTAAAAATAGTCAAAAAGGTAGAACGAAGGGTTAAAATAAAAAGATACGTGTAAAAATGTGATCCAAACTTATAAAAAATAATTTTATGACATTATTTATTCTTATCCTCATATTATCATCAAATATTATCAATTTGGATCCATTTTGACATCAAAACGAATTTATATTATTTTAATATTTTAAGAAATTCCAAGAGTTCCCACCCCTATCTTATAAAAGGGCATATCTTCTCATTTCTTCACTCCTCAAAAGAATTTTGGATCATTAAAAAAACAGGAAAAATTTTCTTTATAGTATACCTACCCTCATTATATTGGACATTTTTTGGGAAGAATACCAATTTTAGAGGGCTTAAGGTATTAAGAAAATGAGACTTTCCAAATAAAAGTTAAAGTTTCTTACCACATGTTTCAGTTTTATTTGTTCTTTGACCACATTAAATTATTCTTCAACCATAATAAAATAATATCATCATTATCGTAAATATACTAATATTTTATTATGTTAATTTTATAACTTATATCCATATCCTATTCTATTAAATGGGAAATGACATCATAGTTCATGTGTATGGTGGACCACCACCTCACAAACTAATGTAATTCATTTTCCAACACCAACTCACACAAATGGTTATATTTAAGGAATTAATGTTTATATATGATATTAGTGAAATATTTATCATTCTTAAAATAAAATATATAGTTTACTTTTTTACATTTCCATTTAATGAAAATGATAATGTTGTTCGTACGTACGTGTGGACTACCACCTCCATGAAGTGATGTGATTATGTTTTCATTACTACATCACATATTTGATATATATATATATATATATATAATTATTATTATATAATTTATATGGTATTTATTATATAATTATTATTTTTTACAGATAAAATAATATATATCATCTTTCAAAAATGATCATTGAAAAATGGAAACATTACTTATGTATACATACGGTCTACCATCTCCATGACTATAACATAGTTCATTTTTCATAACCAACTTTCATGATTTATTTTAAAATTATAATTAATAATTATAAATATTTCATGATTATTATTCTAGATAATCAAGAATAATTATCTCTTGGATCATATTCAACTTACCAAAGCCCTTTTGGACTTATGAAACGAATATCATCAAAACGTCTGGTATGAATTTAATTGATTAAATAATTAAATATACCATGATTAGAGATAAAATAAATGGAATAATAAACATTAAAATTTTCTTATGAAATTAAATAATTAACCTAATTTTATTATTATGGAATATAAATAACACATGTGACGAGTCATACTCAAGGTAAGGGACTTTCATAAAAAAATTATTTTTGTAAGTTTCTTTTCCAACTCTGTTTCTTCCATGTCCATATTTTTTAAAATTATTTTTTTGATTTATTTATATGGACATAAATTAATTATAAAGGAAATTTTATGTCTCAATCAAATGTTTTTCTAAAATAATATTATTGAAGTTTTTACTTTATTAAGAAAAGACAAAAGAAATGTTCTATTTTAATGTATACCATGACAGTGACATTTCCCACCACCGTAACTACTATTTAATATTTATATTCACTTATAATATTTCATGTTATATTAAAATAAAAAAAAATCATTTAAATTTATTCTAGTTATTTTAGTTTTAAAAATTGTTTCTTAAAGGAAATGAATATATCATTATCCCAAATTATTTTCTTGTGGGTGAAAAGAACGTTTTTATGATCTAGGTTTGTATGTATTCTATTGTGGTTCTGGGGAATTTTTTATGAATATGGATGCATCTATTATAAACTGATGGAATTTGATATCATTATAGCATCCCAATGCATTGGGTAAATGTGCATATTAAACCGATAATATTTCTACAAATATACTGTGGGAATGTATCGTGAATGTTATTCCAAGTGTAACCATGATGGTTATTTTGTGTGTAATTTTTAAGGTTATTATAAGTGTAACCGTTAAGGTTATCCAATTTTTATTAGTTATATGAAAATTATACCTCAAGTTTCTCTATGATTTATTTATTCTTTCTATCGGTTTCTATGAAAATATTATGATTTCAAAAGTAAATCTAATGGGAAAATATTTAAAGGAATGTACGTGGTACTTTTTAGGGGTGGAATGTATAACTTTATGAAAAAATATTTATGAGTTTTTCAATGACTAAAATATACCTTTATGAGTTTTATGTTCTCCTTTATGATTTATAATTATATATTTTATTAAAATATTTGGTCACATAATATGACTTGTTATGTAAGAAAATGTTTATTTTGAAACCCAAAGATTTTTTTGAAAAGTAAAATTATTATAAGTATTCATGGACAGCTGATTTATTTATTTCTATTTATGTCATTTATGATATTTTTGTGCTCATCCAATATTTTAAAAAAATCAGAGGTTTTATTGATGATTAAGGAAAAGGATTAGGTAAAGATCGAATTTCTGAAGATGTTTCTTGAAACGATAACATTTTTATTTTTAAATTTTTGTTTTATAGGAAAAATAGATATTGAATTAAAGTTTCCACTTCATAATATATGAGTTTTTTATATATGATTTATGCCTTAACTCTCTAAAAATATAAATCTAAAATAAATTTGGTAATGTAAGAAATTGAATTAGAATTTATATTCCTTATAATATGTAATGTATGGGTTGGGTTCCTAAAATTACTTATATATAGGCTTCGAAAAAATCCATTTTAAACTTATATATATCCATACTACTCACTATAATTACTTCAATTCTATATCCATTGATCTTTTATTCTTATCTTCCAGAACCAATAGAGATGCTATATATGTCAATATTTTTCACTTTCTATCATATCACCTTTGGGTACATGTTAGATATAATTTTGGATGTTTTTTCACTCGTCACCATGTTCATATTAACATAGTATAATAATCTTTATTAATTTACATCCATCATCTCTAAATGATTCATTATTAATTCACAACATATCTAATAGTAATTGAAAGTAAATCCAACTCACAATATTTAATTTTGGAATTATCCCCCTTTTAATTTTGATTAGAATTCTACCATAAATCCATCTCTATAATTTAACTCCACAAAATCCAATGTAATGTATGGATTTATGTTGTATTACATTCTCCCTCATTGATAATTAAATTCAATATTTATCCCCATAGGTCATTCGTCTCTTTCATAAACCTTTTTATAGAAATTAAGAGGTGTATTTTCAAAAAATATTATCCCTTTTGTCAAAAAAATTATTTCACTACATTTAGAGAGACCGGTCTCACCAATTTATATAGGCTTCAAGGATCCAAAAATTTCTTTCTAGATCAACATATACTAAAAAATACATATTTAAAATATAATTTATTCCCTTTTTTATACAACTGCTTCATATCCATTATCTATATGAACTACTTGTTCATTTCTTAAAATCCATTAGGATATGTTTACAATAAATATGATTTTAGTATTATTATTATTTCCACTTGTTAGATGAAACTTTATCTCTACTTATCAATTTTAAA
This sequence comes from Viscum album, assembly GCA_963277665.1. Taxonomy (NCBI): domain Eukaryota; kingdom Viridiplantae; phylum Streptophyta; class Magnoliopsida; order Santalales; family Viscaceae; genus Viscum; species Viscum album. The sequence goes on along the minus strand of OY728157.1, from coordinate 676,602,488 downwards.
GCTTCAGGATTTACTTTTCAGCATCATCCTTTCTTCCTGTTTGGCACTAAAAGATGTGTTTTCAAGGCGTTTATCACCATTTATTGGATGTAAATCTACTTTATCCATTCAGGTTCAAAACCTCAATCAACTATAGTTTCACTCACAATGATTTTCAGTGATTGAATTATCCACTTTGTAAGGAGTTATCAACAAATCCTCTCAAACTTCTAATTCAAACGTCAGTGTAAAAAACAAGAGTATTGGATACATAATAAAATATTATCCATTATACTCACTTATATCCATAAATACATACAAATTGATATTTTACTTCCTTAAATAATATAAATTTAATATCCATTATTAATTCATTATATTTTCAAGGAATAATCAATAAAACACAAAATGTTTGAATCATACAACATATTGAACTAATTGATGCCACTTGTTATGGTAAACTTGTGAAGTTACTTGATGAATCAATTTTTTTTCTTTTCTTTATAATGTTTACCCTCCTTCCATATAAGGATAATCAAATTTTGACTCTTTATCATAAACAATACCTGAGTCCTTTTATCTTCAGAACCAATTAGTGATATTCATCACGGGTGTCTCCTTTCAAAAACCTTTGATATAATGAAATTAAAATAAATGATACTAATTCATTAGAAATATAACAAATAAAACACTAAATTTATTCGATAATGTTTCAAATTCTCCATAAAATTTTCATTTTTCTTCATCAAGCACTAAATTCATTTGTTAAATACAATAAACCACCTATTGATTTCCAAATTTAACTAGATACCACTTTATATTTCATATTAGGATTTGACACAACTTTATCACTAACTTAGGATAAATGTCACTAGAAAACTCTATAATAACTATAAAATCAATAATTATTAATATAATACTTAAAATTTATCTACCAACCAACTTTAATTACTTACAAGTCTCTATCACCACTTAAAATTATACATTGGGACTTAATTACACTAGTTCTTTCCCCAAAACCACTTGAAACATTCATATTATTAAAATGTATTCTTCTACTTGAAATTCATTTAGTCCATCTCAATATATCTAAACTATCTCGACATATTTAACCCAAGGTTTATATCTCTCCATTAATTATCCATCACTCCAACATCTGTTGAAAAAATTAAATTCCAGGGGAGAGGGATACTTCATAAAAACCTCAAACAGAGGAATGTGGTTCGACACGATGAGGAAATTATTTTCTTCTATTTTTCATCAATTCCATCCTTTTGGTTCTTATTTAAGTGAAACCACTTTTTAAAACTTCATTATAGATATTTTAATTTGGTTCTTATATCTTCTATGGCATGGTATCTGTTAGGTCCACTAGGTCCAATACCCTGAGAGGGGGGTGAATTAGGGTATAACATATTAAAACTTTCTCCCATTCAGATCCTATTTCGTTGTTAGACAAAACACAATTCTCTCTTCCTCCCATAGTAATATATGAATAGATATTAAATCATGCATAGGACACAACGATCTTTACTTAGTACACCCTCACTAGGCTACCTCAAACAAGAAAAAAATGGCAATGTGCCGATGTATCAAATTCATTAAGGCTCACAACCAATAATGAGTACAAAGTTTGGTCTAGATCTTATATGACCAATCTCATTGCCTTTGAAATGTTTGGGTCCTCTTACTCCATTCCCATGGGTCACTTCATATGCCTCTTTCTATAGCTCACTGCTAGTGGAAAGGGTCATCTCCACCCTCTTTATTCGCTCACTGCTCTTGGAAAGGAACCCACTCACAGTACATGTAGGCCCCTTCATTTTCATGAATTCTTGCATCCCCAACTATAGGTGGATGCACTGTTCAAGTCTCATTATCACCTGTAGATGAATTCCACCTTCCAGGGTACTGCTAGGTACCGAAAAATTCTTTTTCGAACGGATTTCAAACTTTCACAAGCTTCCTTGTACAAATCGTGAATCATCTACCCCTACTACGTACTAAGTAACCATTTTGGTATTCATAGTGCCTTCTCCACATACTTATTCCAATTTCGTGAACCTCCTCTATATGCAGATTGCCTCTACCTTCACTGTCACGTATTGCCTTCATGTACCGACTCCACAAACCTCCTCAGTGAACTACCCTCTGTTCGTGAACAGTTCTCTATTCTAGGACTACCTTTAAAAACTAAAATCACGTATTGTATCTTCTTCTTCCACGTACCGCGCCCTTTCTAGGTTACTGTTCTCCACAATAAAATTTCAGCGGAATATATTCAATGTGAACCACTTCATCCTTAACCAACCTCCCTTCACATACTTATTTCGAATGTGGACGAAATCCCAGAGAAAATATGTGTTCTCAAATTATACTCAATCTCCATATTAATTAGTGGGATTAACGATTCTTATATAGTAAATGATACCTGCAAAATCTGGTAATCCAAGATTTACCAAATCTTCAATCCATCCTTCACCGCTTACTGATCCTTCTAACACTGTGAACCGCAAGCCACCCATGAACTATGTTTCATAAACAGTCCTAGTAGTAGTTTTTAGCTTACATGGCTGATCTCCTCTACCTACACCAAGTCATCCATGAACCACACTTTCTTTCACTGCAAACTGTTTTCAGTTTCACAAACCACCCCGTAATATCTTTCCTACCACTCCGTGTACCATTCCTTGACCATGGTTTGCGGACCATGAATTATGGTATGCAGTTTTCACTATTTTCTAGTTTTCTTCAAAATAATTCATTCCATTCACTCCTATGAATAAATCCTTCCTTTTCAAACACAAAACTCCTGATTTTGAGGCCCATAAATTTGTAAAACATTGGGAAACTATGCCACCTTAAAAAATTGTCTTTGAAAAATACCGACAATAATTATTTGGGGTCATATGGCTTTGTTAACAAACAAAACCACACCCAAAACAAACTGAGAGGACCTCTTGAGGGATTTTTTTCCAACAATCTCACCCTTTGGGTTTGTTTACAACTCTTCTCATAACAATCCTGCACATTTTGATACCTCATTAGAACTCCTTGAAACATCAACCACCATTTTCTTCATGCGATTAAGATAGCGATCAAGGATTTACTCAACACATACTCTAAGCCCACATGAGAAATTATTTTTATGAGAAACAATAGTATAATTAAATGTAAATCAATGAATCACTTCATTACAAGTCACTAATTATTGATACCATACTGATACATTGATAACAATGAATTACTTTAATCACGAGCCTCAGCTGTCGTGATATATAGTCATCGATCGATCACTTCTAGCATCATCATATTTAATGATCCCCCTACGTTACAACTCCTCTAACAAGCTTCAACTCCCCCTATCTCACTACTCCACTTAATAGCTTCTCCCCATGTCTTTTCTCCCCCTGAATAGTCATAATTTCTCCCCCTTTTTCAATGAACCATAGGGTAACTTCAAATTTGTCTGCAACATGGTAAAAAACACATATGAGTACATTAGGCAAAAACACACTACGCCTCGGGGAGAGGGGGACCCACATCCACACTTTTCAAGTGTAACAAGTTGACTGGACTACTAGATCCAGTCGATGTCTTTCAAACGCTTCTTTGGGTAAGGCCTTTGTATGAATATCTACATCTTGTTGTTCTGTAGGCACATACTCCAACTCTACAATCCCCTGCTCCACCTTCTCCTTGATAAAGTGATATTTGATTTCAATGTTATTTTTCTTTGAGTGATGGATAGGATTTTTTCTAAGATTTATAGAACTTTAATTTTCACAATGGATACTGATCATAGGTTTCACTTCAATTACCATATCTTCAAGTTGTTGCTTCATCCATAATAGTTGCGTGAAAGCTTGAGTTGCCGCAATGTATTCAACTTTTGTGGTTCTCAATGAAAAAATATCTTGTTTCTTGCTTAACCAATAAATACACAACCCTCCAAGATAAAAGTCACCTCCTGATGTTAATTTTGTATCATGTACTGAACCATCCCAATCTGCATCTATATATCCTAATAACTCTAGATGAGATTTTTCATTATACATTAGGCCTAAATTCACTATTCCCTTGAAATACTAAAGAATTATCTTTAAGATAATCAGGTGGCTCTCCTTGGGTTTGCTTTGATACATTACTGCTTGGCATGTGGAAAATACAATATCACGCCTTGTCATTGTTAGGTTCAATATACTTCTAATGATTGGCTTATATTCTATGATATTAACTGCATTACCTTCATCATACCGTGATAGTTTCAACTAGGTAGTAACCTAAGTCTTTATCTCTTTGGAATTATCCATTCTGAATCTTCTCAAAACCTCCTTGAAATATTTATATTGAGAAATAAACTTACCATTACTTACTTGTGTCACATGTAATACAAGGAAAAAAGTTATCTCACCAATCATCGATATTTCAAATTCTCGTTTCATGTATTCAGAAAACTATTTTCATTGGGCTTCATCTGATCCACCAAATATTATGTCATCGACATAAACCAACACCATCATCCTTTTACTACTGTCATTGTTGGAATATAAATTGTAATCAACTCCCCTAAACTGAAAACTGAGCTTCTTTAGAAACTAATCAAGCCTTGAATATCATGTTTTTGGTGCTTGCTTCAAAACATATAAATCCTTCTTCAGCTGACAAACTCTATTCTCATCTTCATGAATGAGAAAACTATCGGGCTTCTCAATGTAAAATTCTTCCAAAACTTCATTTAGAAACTCTAACTTGACAACTATCTGGAAAACATTAAACTCTCTTTGCACAGCGATGGCCAAGAATAATCTGATTTTTTCCAGCCTTACAACAGGTTAAAATGCCTCATCAACATCAATACCCTCTATTTGAGAGTACCCTTTACACACAATTCCTGATTTGTTTCAAATCAAACCACCATATTAATTCATTTTGTTGTGAAAGACCCATTTTTCCCCTATAATATTTTTGTCTTCAGTCCTAAAAACAATTTCCCACGTCTAATTATTCTCAATTTTGTTAAGCTCTTCATTCATTTACTGAACCCAATTCTTATCTCCAAATACTTTGTCAGAGAATTTAGGCTCAAATTTTGATAATCAAGATTCTTACTATTGAAATTTCATCTTCCTTGTTTGCACTGGTGTTGTCTGATCACCAATTATGTTCTGCCTATCAATTTCATCTCTTCTTGTTGGTCTTTGGAAAGACACCGATTTATTCTCATCATTTGAGTCTTCTTCTGAATCAATCTCCATAGGTAGATCATCTCCTAATCTACTCAAATCTTCACTGCTATCCTCCTGAGTCTGATCATGTATTTTCTAAAGATTCTTTTCATTTTCTACTATAGTCATATCATGACTTTCAACTATCTTTCCTAGTTACTTATTGAATCATTTATATGTCAATTGTTCCTTGAGTAGCCAATAAATATCCCTTCATCCCCAAGGGATTAAAATTTCCTATGTTTATCCTTATTTTGAATGAAACATTTACTTATAAATATTTAGAAGTACTTCAATGATGGCTTCTTTTCATACCATAACTCATATAGAGTCTTATCCTCTTTTATACAAAGTAAAGTATCATTCGATGTGTATATTGTGGTCATTACTACTTATTTCCAAAATTTCTCCGAATGGTCTTTTTAAATTAGCATTCTTCTAGCCATGTTGTTCACAATTCTATTTCTTCTCTCAACTACTCCATTTTGATGTGGATTTCTTACTACAGAAACTTGATGCCTTATCCCATGTTTCTCAATATAATCCTCTACTTGGAAATTTATGAATTCTATTCCATTATCTATTCAAATCATCCATATTTTCTGACTAAGAATATTTTCACATTCCCTTCGATATCTTATAATGCAACTAAACACTTTAGATTTTTGGTTGATAATTGATACCCATGCCATTCTGATATAGTCATAAATGAAAAGAGAATAATAAATCCTCCCATCAATAGCCCTTGTAGAAATTTTCCAACACACATCAATATGCACCAACTCAAGCAATCTTTTTGACTTTTTCTCCTTTGGTTTATATGACTTTTGAATGATCTTCTCCTATTGATAGGCATCACAGGTCTAAGTACGATCACGTGATAAACTAGGGATATTTTGAGTTGCATAATATTTTAAAAGATCATTCAAGGAACCTTGGATTAAGTGAATAAGACTCTTATACCATAACTTGTTTTCTTCATCCTTGGACAGAATGCACATATCTTCTTCTCCACTTATGAGGTAGAGATTCCCTTTCGTACGCTTTCCTTACAACACAACAACACCATTATTTTATTTGATGATGCACAATTTCTGATAAAAACTTAAGGCATGTCCTGAGTCATAGAATTGACTAACACTAAGAAGGTTATGACTAAGCCCCTCAATAACCAAGACATTGGCTCATCTCATGTCTTTTATTCAAAACTTGGTTTTCCTTGACCAATAAGTTTCAATCTCTCATCATTACCAAATATTTCAATGCCTTATTTATCATACAAGATTCCAGTCACAATACCCTTATTTTTCATCATATATGAAGTGAATCTACTATAAATGATACATATCTTAGTACGATATGATGCCTTGAATTCAATTTTTGTTACAACTACCTGCTCGACCCTTTTCTTTTTGACCCAATTCTCTGATATGGAATTATAATCTTGACCATTCTCAGTATATGATGATCCAGCTTCAACCTATAGATCTTCAAATCGATTTTGAATTTTCATCTCTCCTTAAGATACATTTTGTAACATCCCAAGTAAGTAATGAATAATAGATATTTTTATCTATGTCTATTAATGAATTAGATAGTGTTTTAGAGGCTTAAAATGAAAATAAATCCAATCTTAAGCATGGAATACACTAATATTTTTAAAATATTGTTTTACTGCCTTTTGATGGAAAACCATTTTTGAATCTATCTTTTGAAAATTTTATAAACTATGTTTGTCAAAATAAACTTATTATTTATGATTGGGACATCAAAATTTACTTTGTGTGAATTTTTGGTATTTTTCTGACAATGTTCATTTTTTTAATGAATAGTGAAAAATACTGCATTTTACATCAAAACTGCTTTTTAATCTAATTTATTTATATTATTAGATAATGTTTTGAATTGGTTTTGAAGTAAAATTAGAATATATTTTTACCATTTTATCCAATGGTGGTCATTGGAATCAATTTCACTTTGAAATTGGACTTAAACTGGTGTCAATCTTTTGATACTTATTGTTTCGTAAAACACGCTATTTGCTCTGACAGAGGGAATTAATTATTAAATTAATTAATGTGACTTATATTTTTTGAATTTTGTAAAATAGACTTCATTTTTGAAATCAGAATATCAAATATATCTTAGGGTGAAGTTTTGGTATTTTTCTGAAAAACTTCAATTTTTGATGAATAGTGAAATCACTAAGTGGTAGTTAAAGAAACTGATTTTTCGTTTAAATGAATTTTTTCCACCTTTGTGTTTTGAATTTCAAAAATCCGACATACATGGTTGTCATTAAGAAGTAAAATGTGGTTCAATGAGATTAAAATAGTTTTTTGGTGAATAGTAACTTATTAAGTTTTTAATCGCGATTAGTGGTAATTAGTGTAGTTTAAGGTAAAAATAATGCTTTAAAAATATAAAATGAACTAGAAACATGTCCTAACCTTATTGGATGTGTCATGACCGACCAAGACAATCCATGGGTCAACTTGGGGACCCCATGGAGCCAATTTGGTTGGGAAATGACATAAATAACGTTTTATTTAATAAAAAGTAAAAATGACACAAACATAATATGTTTTACGAAAACAATTTTTACATGGGGTTATAAAGATCATATTTTTGATTATAAATAGTCATTAGAAAGATAAAAATATTTCATACATCATAGTATTTTTTTTATAATTTTTAGACATTAAATAAATTAAATTATTTATGACATCATGATGATGCAGCGATGACCTCATTATTTAACGATTTAAATAAAATGGAAAGATAATGTAATATCTAAGACCTACACATGTCCAAAACCTATTGGATGAGTCGATTTAGAACCGTTATCACCTTATCCTCGAATTATATCAATGTGGAACCTTTTTAATCCGAAACTCATTTTAAAATAAAGTAATTTATCTTTACTTTCCAAGAGTGCCCCTCCTCTCCTCTTATAAAAGGCCCCAACCTCTACCTCCTTACCCACACTCCCAAAGCCTTTGGCTCGGCCAACACCTACCCATTTTGTCTCTCCACTTCCCTATCTTACTCCTTGAAGCCTCCCTTTTGGCAGAGGTCTTCCCAAGGAAGCCTTTGAGCTCAAATCTAAGAGAGTTACCCGATTTTGAGGTATTGTGTTCACTTGTGTTCTTTTGTTTTATTTTGCTTCTCCAACACCCTAAACTCTTTTTATTCGTTTCTTTTGTAACAACTACAGTATATTAAATATACTAGGATTTTTTTATAAGAAGGATTCGAGCTACACTTACACACACCTACATCTAATGGTTAAAGGACATACTGTTTCCGTGGATGGTGAATTTATGCCTCCCGAAACGATGATTGTTCAACATTATTTTAACACCTTAAAAGGTATCCATTAAGATGTAACTATATTTATATATGATATATAATATGTTTATGTTTTCCTTAAGCTTCTATATTTTTCTTTTTGGTCATACCTTTATGGGTAAACGCGATATCTTCATTTAAGGAAGTCCGGACTACCGCCCCCTCAAAGTGATTTGATTCGTTAAATACCATATGTGGGACGTATAAAAGATGGAACTATGATATTATATATGATATTATACTGGAATTATAATATACCTTTATATCATTATGACTCCATTCTATAAAATACGAAATAGAAATGAGAGTAGCGTTCAGGCGTACGTACGGCTTACCGTCTCCATGAACGGTGCATTTCATTTCTTACCTATAAATGATTATGTAATATTATAAATTCATGCATTTAATGGATATATATGACATATATGATATCTACATCATGAATACCATTCTGGATATAATGGATAGAATAACAACTTGTAATTATAAAGGGCTTATTTTTTACTCAAGTACCAATGATCGTTAAAATGACCGTTATTAACTTAAATAATTACATAGAGTTCATGACATGGAAATAAGTGATATAAAAGGAATAATTAACTTGAAAAAGGTTCTTAAACAATTAGAAATTAACTCAAGTTTATTATTCAGGAAATTAAAGAACGATCGAGTCAAGTCGGACCCAAGGTATGGGACTTCGTCTCAATATCCTTTCATTGAGGCATATTTTCTTTTATACACAACCTTCTTTTATATGGTGTATAAACCCCTTTGACTTTTACGTTTATTCAAAAGGAATCTTTTTTATACGAAGCATTTACTAAACGACAAAAGGGAATGTTTTTTTCGTACGTATGCGGCGACAATGAATTCTCCGCCGTCGTGACCGTTATTTGAGTTTTGGCTTCCTCTACAAGCCATACCTTCTTTTTAAAATAAAAATAAATACCATGTTTTACTTTTCTTTTATTTTGGTATCGAAAATGGTTTTCATAATGTTTTTATATCAATGTGATGTATTGATATCTTGTGATTGAAAGGTGGAAATGTTATGTTTCCTTTATGCATGTTTTATGTGATATGATTATGTTGAGGTTCTTGGGAATTATTATGAAAACGGGTGGTTCTGTGATAAACTAAGGGCAGGTGAGCCCGATATAGCTCTCCAATGCATTGGGTAACGCGAAGGAGTGAAACGTTAAGGTTTCTCCGAAGAGATTTAAGGAATATACTGTGATTGGTATTCCAAACGTAACCAAGAGGGTTACTCCCTACGTAAGAATGTTATGAATGCCTCAAGTTACCTTTATGTGTTATCATTTCTATGATTTATTCATGATTTGATGAGGTATGTTAAAGTGCTTATGTTTTATGGGTAAAGTATGATCTCATCCTTATTCATATATGTACCCATGTTTCCTTTCCATATTTTTATATCCCTTACTGAGCTTTTTATACTCATCCCAAGTTTTTTTGAAATGTTTTTCACATGTCAAGGGAAAGGTACATGATATGATGATAGTGTTAAGGAAGTGTCAAGAAAGAATCCTTGTTTATTTTAAATATGTTTCCATTGATGGGAATGAAGAATACTATATTTATGTAACCACTTTGTTTATATGTGGAATGTAATGCAAGTTTTATGATCTAATTCTCTAAAACTCTAAACCCGAAAAGATCCTCAATGTGTAATCTTGTAATAACTCAAGATTAAGTAAGGTTTAAGGCTGCGGCCTTATAGTTGGTATCAGAGGTCGGTTTAGATAACTTTAGGAGTTACAATTCTATTAAATTATTATCCAAAAAAATTATGGTCAAATTGAAGTGATATAGCATTTAAAGATTACCATGTTGCTTCATCTAAGACATGTTTGTTCAGAATGGTTTTCCGCAGAGGAAACAGGGAAGCAGTGCTAGGAAGGAATACAGAAAGAGATAACCTTCCAAATCAGCATCCCGAGATGGTCGGAATTGGAACTGAATAGTTTGTTGTAGTGATGGCACAGTTGACTCAGGCTATAAATGGTGGCGGTATCCATGCACGAGATCAGCCAGATCAACCGCAGAGGAACATGTCAGTGGTGGAACATTTCATGAGGCAACATCCCCCATCATTCAGAGGATCATCTGACCCGGTGCTAGCTAAAGGGTGGATTAAAGCACTGGAGAAGATTTTCAATGTCATGGGGTGTTCAGACAATCAAAAGGTTAGTCTTTCTATTTACCGTTTGGAGGTTGAGGCAGATCAGTGGTGGTCGATGGTTAAAAATATCAGGGACGCTGATGAGATTGATGATCTCGACTGAGATGAATTCAAAGGTATGTTTCTGGAGAATTATTTTCCTAAGGCTGTTCGACTTAGTATGGAAAAGCAATTCTTGGAATTGAGGCAAGAGGAAGACTCAGTGGCTTCCTATGAAGAAAGGTTCATTCGATTGGCAAGGTATGCTCTAAATTTTATCCGAGACCTTGATAGTAAAATCAATCATTTTTACTCAGGATTAAAGCCAAAATATCGAAGGGAATTATCTTCTCGTGAGTTTAAAAGTTGTCAAAAGCTTGTTTGATGTGCTGAGAAGGTGGAAATGGAGTTTTCCGATGATCAAGTGTTCTATAAAAACCAACAGAAGAAGAGACCAAGGTGTCAGGAGAAAGGTAAGAATTCTTCAAAAAAGTCTGATGGTAAGAAAACTAAGTTTCCAGTTTGTGATAAATGTGGAAAAAGGCATGCTGGGGAATGTCTTCTGAATTTTGGAAAGTGCTACTGATGTGGTAAGATGGGACATAAGGCTCGTGATTGCACTGAAAAGGATCAAGGTGAAGGTAAGACCAAATTTGATTTACAGTTAGTTAAATGTTATAAGTGCAATGAGATGGGTCACTATGCAAACGAGTGTCCGACAAAGAGCTTTGGTGATGGGAAGCAGTTAGACTACAAGCATAAAGGGGTGGTGAAATCCTTTGCAACTACTTCAGCAGATGTCGGGCCATCAAATGAAGTTGTATCATGTACTTTGTTTGTTTTTTCAGATTATGCCAGTGTGTTGTTTGATTTGGGGTCTACACATTCTTTCATCTCTGAAACCTTTTCTAGTAAAATGGGAATACCATCTCAAGAAATGACTCCTGAACTTTTGGTAAAAACACCTGGGGGGAATGTTTAGACAAAAAGAATTTATAAGAATCTTCCTATCCTTATCTGTGGAAAGAACCTACTTTCAAACCTTATTTTTCTACCTCTAGTAGAGTTTGATGTTATCCTAGGTATGGATTGGCTCTCTATTTACCATGCTAAGATTGACTGTAGATCTAAAGAAGTTTCTTTTCAGAAATACTTTCAGTTTGTGTACAAGAATGAACCCTTACTGTTGATAACTTATCAAGAGGCCAAGAAACTTGTAAAAGATGGAAATGAATGTTACCTTGCACACATCATTGAAAATAAAGGAACTATTCAGATTAATGACGTGCCAGTGGTAAATGAGTATCCTGATGTTTTTCCTGATGAGTTGCTTGGAATAATACCAGATCGGGAAGTTGAGTTTACTGTTTACTTAGTTCCTGATGCTAAGCCAATTTCAAAACCCCCTTATCAAATGGCTAAAATTGAACTTTTAGAGTTGAAGGATCAATTGCAAGATTTATTAGAGAAAGTTTTCATTCAACCTAGCACATCACCTTGGGGAGCTCCTATTTTATTTGTTAAAAAGAAAGATGGTTCTATGATACTTTGCATTGATTATAGAGCCTTGAATAACATCACTATTAAGAACAAATATACTTTGCCTCATATCGATGATTTGTTTGATCAGCTCCAGGGAGCTCAGTTTTTTTCAAAGATTGACCTGAGATCGGGGTACCATCAGCTGAAGGTAAATGAGGCAGATATTCCGAAGACCGCGTTCCGTATGAGATATGGCCATTATGAATTTGTAGTAATGCCTTTTGGGATAACCAATGCACCTGCTGTATTCATGGACTTAATGAATAGAATTTTCCGTGAGTTCTTGGATAAGTTTGTGGTGGTTTTGATTGATGATATTTTGGTGTTTTATAAAAGTAAAGAGGAGCATGAAAGACATTTAAGGGTTATCTTTCAAACCATAAAAGAAAATAAACTGTATGGAAAATTCATAAAATGTGAGTTTTGGTTGCAAAAAATTTCTTTCCTTGGTCATATTGTTTCTAAAGATGGGATAACTGTTGATCCTGCAAAAACAGAGGTTGTTGAAGAATGGCCAAGACCCACAAATGTAACCGAGATTCGTAGCTTCCTTGGTTTGGCGGGCTATTACTGATGGTTTGTTATAAATTTTTCATGGTTATCTAGTCCAATGACTAAGCTAACTCGGAAGGGTGTTAAGTTTATCTGGACAAAAGAATGTGATGATTGTTTTCAGGAATTGAAAAGAAGATTGGTGAATGCTCCAGTTTTGGCACTACCTTCCAGGAATGGTGAGTTTGTTATATACAGTTATGCTTCATTGAAAGGACTTGGTTGCGTCCTAATGAAGAATGATCAGGTAATTGATTATTCTTCACGATAGTTGAAAACTCATGAGGTAAATTACCCTACACATGATTTGGAATTAGCTGTTGTTGTTTTCGCTTTAAAAATTTGGAGGCATCATTTGTATGGAGTAAAGTGTGAAATATATACCGATCACAAAATTTTAAAGTATATATTCACTCAGAAAGAGTTAAAAATGAGACAGAGGAGATGGATGGAATTAATCAAGGATTATGATTGTACAATTCATTACCATCCGGGAAAAGCAAATAAAATGGCTGATGCTTTGAGTCGAAAATGTAATGCTTCTTTAGCAATGTTGAGTTTGGAAAGTGATCCTTTGGTTAAGGATTTGATGAACTTTGGAATAGAAGTTGTTGGTGCAGGAAGTTCTTCTATTTTGTTTCAGGTATCAGTGAGATCATCTCTCTCAGATAGAATCAAGCAAGCATAGAAGCAAGACAGTGAGTTGCAGAAAAAGGTAGAGCTGGTTCAGAAAGGTAAGTTGCCTGAATTCAACATTGATAATGATTGTGTTTTGAGATTTGGGAAGAGATTGTGTGTGCCTTGTGATTCACAGTTGAAGAGAGAGTTGTTATGTGAAGCTCATAGTTCTCCGTTTTCAGTTCATCCAGGCATTACTAAGATGTATAGAGATCTGCAAGAGTATTACTGGTGGGATGGAATGAAAAGTGATATTGCTGATTTTACTGTGAAGTGTTTGACTTGTCAGCAGGTTAAAGCAGAGCGGCAGTTACCGAAAGGGATGCTTCAGCCTTTACCAGTGCCAGAGTGGAAATGGGAGAATATATCCATGGACTTTGTTGTGGGATTACCGAAGATATCTCGATGTAATAATGCAATCTGAGTTATTGTTGATCGCTTGACCAAATCTTCTCATTTCCTTTCTATACGAGATTCTTTTTCCCTAGATCAACTTTCCCATTTTTATCTTAAAGAGATAGTCAGGTTATATGGAGTTCCTCTCTCCATTGTATCTGATCGTGATCCCAGGTTCACTTCTAACTTTTGGAAAGGCCTTTAGAAGCCGTTGGGTACTGAATTAAATTTTAGTATAGCTATTCATCCTCAATCAGATGGGCAGTCAGAACGAACAATTCAGACCTTGGAGGATATGCTACGTTCTTTCTCTATAGATTATCAGGGAAGTTGGGACCAACATCTTTCTTTGGTTGAATTTTCATATAATAACAGTTTTCATTCTAGTATACATATGGCACCATTTTAGGCATTATATGGGAAGTGGTGTCTAACTCTAGATTTCTGGGATGAAGTGGGTGAAAGGACGTTGATGGGACCATAATTGGTAGAAGAGTTGGCAGAAAAAGTTCTGCTAATTCAGAAGCACATGAGAATAGCTCAGAGTAGGCAGAAGAGTTATGCAAACAACAGGAGGAAGGATCTATCTTTTTAGGTAGGTTATCATGTTTTTCTCAAAGTATCACCATGGAAAAGTGTGATGTGATTTTGTAAGAAAGGAAAGCTGAGTCCAAGGTTTGTTGGACCATATGAAATTCTGGAGAGAGTTGGATCAGTTGCTTACCGGGTGGCTTTACCGCCGAGTTTATCTCAGGTACACAATGTTTTTCACGTTTCAATGTTGAGAAAGTACATGCCAGATCAATCTCATGTTTTGAGTCCAGAGGTAGTTCAACTGGAAGAGAACCTATCTTATGAGGAAAAACCGGTCCAGATTCTTGACCACAGGGATCAAGTGTTACGAAATAAGGTGATTCACCAGGTAAAGGTTTTGTGGAAAAACCACATGATTGAAGAGGCAACATGGGAATCTGAAAATGCAATGAGGGATAAGTACCCTCATTTATCCGATAAGTAAATAAATTGTAGGGACACAATTTTCTAAATGGGGGAAGGATGTAACATCCCTAGTAAGTAATGAATAATAGATATTTTTATCAATGTCTATTAATGAATTAGATAGTGTTTTAGAGTCTTAAAATGAAAATAAATCCAATCTTAAGCATGGAATACACTAATATTTTTAAAAGATTGTTTTACTGCCTTTTGATGGAAAACCATTTTTGAATCTATATTTTGACAATTTTATAAACTATGTTTTTCAAAATAAACTTATTCTTTATGATTGGGACATCAAAATTTACTTTGTGTGAATTTTTGGTATTTTTCTGAAAATGTTCATTTTTTTTAATGAATAGTGAAAAATACTGCATTTTACATCAAAACTGCTTTTTAATATAATTTATTTATTTGATTAGATTATGATTTTAATTGGTTTTGAATTCAAACTAGAATATATTTTTACCATTTAATTTAATGGTGGTCATTGAAATCAATTTCACTTTTAAATTGGACTTAAACTGGTGTCAATCTTTTGATACTTATTGTTTCATAAAACACGATATTTGCTCTGACAGTGGGAATTAATTATTAAATTAATTAATGTGACTTATATGTTTTGAATTTTTTAAAATAGGCTTCATTTTTTAATTCAGAATATCAAATATAGCTTAGGGTGAAGTTTTGGTATTTTTCTGAAAAACTTCAATTTTTGATGAATAGTTAAATCACTAAGTGGTAGTTAAAGAAACTGGTTTATCGTTTAAATGAAATTTTTCCACCTTTGTGTTTTGAATTTCAAAAATCCGACATACATGGTTGTCATTAAGATGTAAAATGTGGTTCAATGAGATTAAAATAATTTTTTGGTGAATAGTAACTTATTAAGTTTTTAATCGCGATTAGTGGTAATTAGTGTAGTTTAAGGTAAAAATAATGCTTTAATAATATAAAATTACCTAGACACATGTCCTAACCTTATTGGATGTGTCATGGCCGACCAAGACAATCCATGGGTCAACTTGGGGACCCCATGGAGCCACTTTGGTTGGGAAATGACATAAATAACTTTTTATTTAATGTAAAAGTCAAAATGACACAAACATAATATGTTTCACGAAAACAATTTTTACATGGCGTTATAAAGATCAGATTTTTAATTATAAATATTCATTGGAAAGATAAAAAAGATTTCCTACATCATAGTGTTTTTTTATAATTTTTAGACATTAAATAAATTAAATTATTTATGACATCATGATGATGTAGCGATGAACTCATTATTTAACGATTTAAATAAAATGGAAAGATAATGTAATATCTAAGACCTACACATGTCCAAAACCTATTGGATGACTGGATTTCGAACCTTATCACCTTATCCTAGAATTATATCAATGTGGGACCTTTTGAATCCGAAACTCATTTTAAAATAAAGTAACTTATCTTTACTTTCCAAGAGTGCCCCTCCTCTCCTCTTATAAAAGGCCTCCACCTCTACCTCCTTACCCACACTCCCAAAGCCTTTGGCTCGGCCAACCCCTGACCAGTTTGTCTCTCCACTTCCCTCTAAAACTACTTGAAGCCTAAAGTTGGGCATAAGTCTTCCCAAGGAATCCTTTGAGCTCAAATCTAAGAGAGTTACCCGATTTTGAGGTAATGTGTTCACTTGTGTTCTTTTGTTTTATTTTGCTTCTCCAACCCCCTAAACTCTTTTTATTCATTTCTTTTGTAACAAATCCAGTATCTTCAATATACTAGGATGTTGTTATAATAAGTATTCGAGCTACAATTACACACACCTACATCTAATGGTTAAAGGACATAATGTTTCTGTGGATGGTGAATTTATGCCTCCCGAAACGATGATTCTTCAACATTCTTTTAACACCTTCAAAGGTGGACATTAAGATGTCACTATATTTATATATGATATATAATATGTTTATGTTTTCCTTAAGCTTTTGTATTTTTCTTTTTGGTCATACCATTATGGTTTCCATTATGGGTAAACGTGATATCTTCATTTAAGGAAGTGCGGACTACCGCCCCCTTAAAGTGATTTGATTCGTTAAATACCATATGTGGGACGTATAAAGGATGTAACTATGATATTATATATGATATTGTACTGGAATTATAATATACCTTTATATCATTATGATTACATTCTATAAAATACGAAATAGAAATGAAAGTAGCGTTCATGCGTACGTACGGCTTACCGTCTCCATGAACGGTGCATTTCATTTCTTACCTCTAAATGATTATGTAATATTATAAATGCATGAATTTACTGGATATATATGACATATATTATATCTACATCATGAATACCATTCTGGATATAATGGATACAAGAACAACTTGTAATTATAAAGGGCTTATTTTTTACTCAAGTACCAATGATCGTTAAAACGACCGTTATTAACTTAAATAATTACATAGTGTTCTTGACATGGAAATAAGTGATATAAAAGGAATAATGAACTTTAAAAACGTTCTTAAACAAGTATAAATTAACTCAAGTTTATTATTCAGGACATTAAATAACGATCGAGTCATGTCGGACCTGAGGTATGGGACTTCGTCTCAATCTCCTTTCATTGAGGCATATTTTGTTTTATACACAACCTTCTTTTATATGGTGTATAAACCCCTTCAACTTTTACATTTATTAAAAAGGAATATTTTTTATACGAAGCGTTTACTAAACGACAAAAGGGAATGTTTTGGTCGTATGTATGCGGTGACAATGACTTCTCCGCTGTCGTGACCGTTATTTGAGTTTCTGCTTCCTCTACAAGCCATACCTTCTTTTTAAAAGAAAAATAAATACAATGTTTTACTTTTCTTTTATTTTGGTATCGAAAATGGTTTTAATAATGTTTTTATATCAATGTGATGTATTGATATCTTGTGATTGAAAGGTGGAAATGTTATGTTTCCCTTATGCATGTTTTATGTGATATGATTATGTTGAGGTTCTTGGGCATTATTATGAAAATGGGTGGTTCCATGATAAACTAAGGGCTGGTGAGCCCGATATAGCTCTCCAATGCATTGGGTAACGCGAAGGAGTGAAACGTTAAGGTTTCTCTGAAGAGATTTAGGGAATATACTGTGATGGGTATTCCAAATGTAACCAAGAGGGTTACTCCCTACGTAAGAATGTTATGAATGCCTCAAGTTACATTTATGCCTTATGATTTCAATGATTTATTCATGATTTGATGAGGTATGTTAAAGTGATTATGTTTTATGGGTAAAGTATGATCTCATCCTTATGTATATATGTACCCATGTTTCCTTTCCATATTTATATATCCCTTACTGAGCTTTTTATGCTCATCCCAGGTTTTTTTGAAATGTTTTTCACAGGTCAAGGGAAAGGTACATGATATGATGATAGTGTCAAGGAAGTGTCAAGAAAGAATCCATGTTTATTTTAAATATGTTTCCATTGATGGGAATGAAGAATACTATCTTTATGTAACCACTTTGTTTATATGTGGAATGTAATGCAAGTTTTATGATCTAATTATCTAAAACTCTAAACCTGAAAAGATCCTCAATGTGTAATCTTGTAATAACTCAAGATTAAGTAAGGTTTAAGGTTGGGGCCTTATACATTTGGCTTCTTCTTATGAACAAATTCAGTCTACCTCAGTACATTCCTCTGCATTATTGATGCGTAATATCTTTCCATATATTTGAGTCCTTTGCACCTGAAATAATGACCATCAAATGATGACCTTAAATTTTGAATTCTATACGACCACCTATGTTGGTCTTCTTCCCTTTGGTACCTCCTTTCCATGGAACATACATATTGAGAATGTCCCATTTTACTAGAACAATAGAATCTTATGTGAGGTACATTCTTATGAGGAAATGCACCACAAGTTGTGCCTTGGGTTCTATAAATATTTTGATTATGTTTTGTCACCCAAGTCAATCATCAATCTTGGAGTGGGTTCTTGTGGTTTGACTTGAACCATAACTTATTTCTATTTTAGATAAATCCCCATATCAGCCTCATCATTTAGAATTAATTATCTTCCCTGTTCTGATGGACCACTCTACTCAAATATATTCTGATATGTTTCCTATATGATCTACTTTTATGATGTCGAATTTAAAGTTAGTAGTTTCTTATGATCATCAATTTTTCATTTCAGACTAACACATTCCTCTTCTAGTTGTTTGATATGTTTGGTTTTATATTTTTCAGTTTCAATCAACCCATAAATTTCTATTTTCGGTTCTTCTATTTTGATTTTGTACTCAACCACATTCTCTGATTTTTAAGGCCTTGAAGACCTCATCTTTTCAATTTCTATATTCATATCAGAATGATCTTTTATTTTTTGTTGCAAAAAGAGATTGGCTTCATGAACAACTTTATTATGTTTCGTTTTTTTGGATCTCAAAATATCTACCTCATCAAGGAAAGATTTGAATTCAGCCTGAAGATCACTTATTCCTTCCATTTCTACATCTTCGTTGTCACTTTCCTCCCTTATCAATGGAATTATGAAAACTCCCACCAAGGAATCTATTTTATAATCCATGAAATCCTCTAACTCTTCAACCTTAGATTCTTCTGAAATTTCATCCTCTTTTGAAATAATATTCTTAGTTTTGAAGAACTTTATCCTAGTACTTCTCCATTTCTCATTTTATAAATACTTATTTTGGGGAATTTCATCATTTTCTTCATTTTAATCATCAAAATTTTTAGGACACTTTTCTGAAAAATGACCAATATTTCCACATCAAAATCATGAAAATGGAAGTTTACCTTTGAACTTACCTATCCCCCTTAGCATATTGGAGGAGAGTAATAACATGACATTATCCATATTTTCCTCCTCAAGACTATCTTTAACTGGGAAATTCTTCATAGACTTGAATGCCACTTCCTTAGACATTCCTTTTTCCACTACATCGTTATCATCATTTTTCATTTCATATGAAATAAGGGTAATATGTTGGTTATCTATTGTCAACTCTTTTGGTTATTTGTCTTATAATACTGAAACTTTTGGATTGAACCATGGTGGAAGTTTCCTTAAGATACATTTCACAATCTTTATATCGTCAATGACTTCTCCAAGACCCTGCATGTCTTCCACAATAATATTTATCCTATCAAAAAATTCATCAACAGTCTCATTGGAATTCATTATAACATTATCATACTTGTTCTATAGAACCTGAATCTTTGATTCTCAAACTTTTGAGTTCCCCTCGTAAACATTAAACAATTTTTATCACATTGCATGTGATGTTTTACAGGACATCACCTTCGTATAAATTGAATTTGATAGTTCTATCCCTAAATCATCAATCTCTTTAGAATTTTCATCCAATTCTCTTGTTTTAGATTCTTATAATTCACCACTATTAATTTCAGTCGTAATTCCATGTATAGTTGCTGTGAAGACATCCATCCCTACTGATTGAAAGTAGTGATGCATTTGATTATTCCATAGTTGAATTTTTTTTTTCAAAGATCGTAAATCCTTTTGAATTGACCACCCCAATTTCTTCATCCTAATAGAGAAACACAGACTTTAAACCATTCCCTATGATACCAATTGTTATGTCTGCTAAGTCGAATACCCTGAGAGGGGGGATGAATCAGGGTATAACCTATTAAAACTTTCTACCGTTCATATCCTATTTCATTGTTAGACAAAACTTAATTCTCTCTTCCTCCCATAGAAATATATGAACAGATATGAAATCATGAACATGACATAATGATTTTTACTTGGTTCACCCTCACTGGTCTATATACATGAAGCATTCAACGACAATGTTCCGATGTACCAAATTCACTAAGGCTCATGAAAAATAATGAGTACAAAGTTTGGGCTAGATCTTCTATGCCCAGGCTCATTGCCTTTAAAGAGTTTAGGGTCTTCTCAATTCATTCCCAAGGGTCACTCTTTATGCCTATTTCTCTGGTTCACTTTCAGTGGAAACGGTCATTGTCTTCCTCTTTCTTCACTCACTGCTCTTGGAAAGGAACCCACTCATAGTTTATGGACTTTTAAGTCAAACACAGTTTATGGACATCTTGGTCCCTTCATTTTCATGAATTCCTACAACCTAAACTATAGGTAGATGCTCTGTTAAAGTCTCATTTTCACCCATAGTTGAAGTCCACCTTCCAGGGTACTACTAGGTAACAGAAAATACTTTTTAAAATGGATTTGAAGCTTTCGAAAGCTTCCTTTTGAAAATCATGAACCACCTGCTCCTCCCTCATACTGAGTACCAGGTTTGGTACACATAATGCCTCCTCCGCATAATTATGCCTATTCCACGAACCTCCTCTATCCGTGGATTTTCTCTACCTTCGATGTTGTGTACTGCCTCCGCGAACCGACTCCACAAACCTAATCAGTGAACTACCCTCTGTGTGTGAACTATTCTCTATTTGCAGACTGCCTTCACAATCCACTATCATGTACTGAGTCTTCTTCTTCCATGTACCACTTCCTTGGCGGGTTACTGATCTCCACAAAAACTTTCAGGCGAATCTATTTTGTGCAAAGCACTTCATCCTTCACAAACCTCCCTCAAAGAACTTACATCGGACTTTGCCGAAATCCCAAATAAAAAATGTGTTCTCTTATGATATGCAATCTTCAAAGTAATAAGTGGGATTATCAATTCTTATATAGTCAAATATACTCGCAAAATATGATAATCCAAGACTTACCAAATATTCAATCTAGCCTTCAACCCTTACTAATCCTTCTATTGCTGAGAATAGAAAGCTTCCCATGAACAGTTTTTCATATGTGGTGCATGTACTGTCATTTCTCTTATGTTGTCGATCTCCTCCGCCAACACCAAGTCATCCGTGTATTGCACTTCCTTCTACTGTGAACCATTTTCAGTTTCGCGAACAGCTCCGGCGTACCATTCCTGGCGCTCCGCATACCACTCTCAGAACATGGTACGCGGCCCATAAATTATGGTACGCAGTTCTCACCCTTTGCCAATTTTCTTAAACGTTATTCATATCATTCATTCCTATGAATAAATCCTTCCTTTTGAAACATAAAACTCCCGATTTTGATGCCCAAAAATTTGGAAAACACTGGGGAACTGTGACACCTTAAAAAAATTTCATCGGCAAATAAGACTTATTTATGGTCATCTGCCTTTTTCAAAAGACACAACCACACCCAAAACATACCAAGAGGATTTCTTGATGGATTTTTCCCCAACAGTATCAATCTCTATTCTGAAAATAATCCCACTTATAAATGCTTTTTATTTTTATGCATCATCAATGCATACTTCTCTATGCTTCATCCACCATAAGAGGGATCTTCCACCTGTCATCTTCTCCTACCATGTGGCGTGATTTTTTAAACAACTTATGCATCCCTAATGCCTTTCTTATTCAAAATCCCTTCTATCATCCTTTTATTTTTTAATCCTTGATACATTTTTTTCTCATAATCATCCTTTATTTTTTGAATAAGGGAATATCCCATTTAATTTCACTAAATTTTCTTATGTTCTCTCCATGATTATTGCAACATTATCTAACCCATTGGTGAATGATTCACTCTTTATTTCCTTTCTTATTCGTAATATTTCAATTCCATAAATATTTTTTTTAAAATAAAATATTTTTATTCAATCCATACTTTACTACAACTTGATGTATGAATGGAAGCTCTCAAACTGAAAACACCATCATTTATCATACTAAAATACTCCAAAATATATCCATGGTTAGTATATATATAACATATCCAAGGGTTTACCCATGAGTCTGAAGTAATAAAATCTTAATTCCACCTTTATTTGAGAACCATTTCATACTGATTTAACAAAAACCATATACTTATTCAGTGATTCAAAATATCCACCTTTGTATGATCAACTCATTGAGGCTGTCATGGGAGAGTTTCCAACTTTATTTTCAAACTTAATAACTTAATTTCCTTTTCTATATCTTTGATATTTATTTCTTTATCCTTTGGCCAATTAGTCAATGATTCCATTATTAAAAAATATTATTTTATAAATTTTATCCTATCTTTAAGATTATGTTTGGGACGGATAAATTTTTTTTTAAAATAATTTTCATCGTCTATTTTTTGATCTAATTTTGGGGAATTTTCTCCAAGTATAAAACTTTTCCCTTTAATTTTTATGTACATTCTCATAGTTAATTATTTTATGGCCCTCTCACTCCAATATCTTATTCAATAATACACTAAAACTAGATTTATTAGAAACAAGCCATCCACTTCATGGATGATTTTCAATTGATACACCAATTCATATATGGCTTGTATCTTAACTTAGTTACCGCACATAAAATACATAGATCGATAATTTGATGTTGTCACAACTTATTCCTTTTTGTCAACATTCTCTCTGATTTTTATCACAAAAATCATGTACACTTACCACAACGAGTGCATATTTATTCTCAAGGGATTTATTTTTTAGTCCTCCTTTTATTACCACTAGTTAAAAGGTTATTTATCTTTATTTTTCCTTTTAAATATCACAATGATAAATTTGAATTTAACTATTGATAAGGATATGACATAATCCTTTCCTCCATTGGATTTTACATGAATATCTTATAAAATATCAAAAAATTTAAATATTCTTTATCAATTAATAATATTATTGAATACCTCATTGATTATCCATATAATAAAGTCATTATGTGTCTCTACATCAAGAACCATATCATTGTGCCCTATAAAATCAGCATCCTGATGTATATACTCAACAACATCATTATCACAAGCTTATAAAAGCAAATAATCTCATTATTTGATGTATCAAGGTATCACCCTTATAAATAAGATCCTTCATTATTAATTCCATGTTTGAAACAGATCGAAAAATATATTTAATATATCAAAAACCAAATTAGAAACTATAAGATCTGATAACATTTTTCAGGACCAATGGGTTATGATATATGTTTAAGGAACACCGATAGCGAAACCTTAGGGTGCAACCGGAATTAAACTTTTTTTCAATTTAATCCTCACTAACTATTAGGTCTTTCTCTATCTTTTTAAAGAACTCATTCAAGAAATATTTTACCCATGAATACAATTAGTTAGAATATAAAAAACATATAAATAAATTAAAGTGCCCGAACACAAGGTATTTTACTTAGTTCACCAACACTAGGTAATGTCCTAGGAGTATACTCATGGTAATGTGTAGGTGTACCAAATCCACTAATGGATCATTATCTTAGTGGATATAATTTTATGGAAAGGTTACTCTATACCAAGTCCCACTAACTTTAGAATATTTTTATGAATAGATAACTACCCCTAAAGCATCACTACCTATTCTTCCTCCTCTATGATCTATATTGGGGAAGTCTTCAGCAGTTTATAGAATTGATGGACTATTTGTGACTAATATATATAGAACTAACTAGTCATGTAAGAAAAAACTAAATATTTGATGCAACATTGAAATATATCTTGTCACACTATTTCTATTCAACACTTAATGATATAAACATCCTGATGAAATAGTTGAATATATTTTTTTCACATGGTTACATTAGCATAAACTTCTTTTAAATGAGAATAATTACACAATGTAATTATTAATGTAACGATCTATATTATTCTATAAAACTAAATATATTAATGAATTTATATCTTCATGAGACTCTCTTCAAAAAGATAAATATAGTACTGAATTCTATTCCTTCTCTTAGATTTTTTATTATCTTTATAGAAACTAATTTTAAATATTGTTTTGTACTTTTCCAAAAATATTGTACCCGTTTTTATAAATCTCTATAAGATAAAAACATTGAATAAAAAAATTAATATAAATTTTCCTATATCTAATTATATGAGTTAATGAAATTGGTTTTACATGTTTTATTGTGATAAACATTCCCATTCAGTTTATTAGTCCATATAAAACTCATGAAAAATATTCTCATTTTAAATTTAACATTGATCTTCGAAATATTCCATATTTTAGTATCCCAGGGCATGAATCCTATAATTTTATCACGAAATCTATCTATATTTATAAAATTATGGAATAGTATCCTTTATTATGGAATACCGTTTAAGTAAACTATATATCCATAAAATCTAGATGAAATCTCATTTAAAATTCCTTGAAATTCATGATTTGATCCTCTAAATCTTCATAGATCTTTTCTTCTTGGTGATATGGTGGCCTTACTCAAGGCCCAATTTGATTAGACATAGGTAACAAAAGTTTAACCATATAATCATCGAATTACCTTATCATGGATCAATTAATTCATCATGAAATAACCAAAACAAAATTCAATATGATTTTTACACTATCATAAATTTAGAGATGCACCAAATTTTTTATAGCCTGACATTTTGGCATGACTAAACCTTACAATTTACAGTTCACCAAATTTTTATTCATTAAAAAACATTATTATGGTGTGATCCAATAATTGTTTGTTTTGATTTTTCTTATGTAGATTGATTTTATTCCTATACAAGTCCTTTAAGGTGTGATATCCTTCTTCACAATGGAACCATTCATCAAACACTAGATTTTATCCAGGAAAAACATTTAAAGCTGTAGATTTAAAAATATATAAACTTCAAAAGATCAAATTTAATATTATATAGATTCTATTGTGTATTTCAACTCATAAAAACACTATAGGAAATGAGCCTATAAGAGCAGTTTAAAGAGTCATGAAATCGTTTTGTGGCGGTTTCAAAAAACCATCACTAAATATGGTATAAGGAAATATTTCACACCATTTTCAAAATTATTTGGTTATTTTATTCAAATTTTGTGGAATTTTATCATTCTAGTGATTATTTATATTTTTAGTGGTTTTTTTGGATAGAATTTTCTCATCTCGGATAGAGGTTGTTTAAACCTCTACTAAATACCTAATGTTATTTACCATCATATTAAACCATTTTTAAAATTTTACTCTTATTTAGAGGTGGTTTAAAATACCACTATTTATTTTAGTATAAAAAATTTAAATTAAAATTTCAACCCCCATCACAAATAAGAAATAGAAAACATACCAAAGCTTTATAAATACTCCATCAAATATAATACTAACAATATTTATACTATCACAAAAATATCATACATTATCCATACAATATCATCACACTTTATTTCTACTTATACAAATCACTACATAAAATTTCTTAGGAAGACACACAAACAAAAAAAATGGTGATATGAAGAACTAATTAAGGGGAAAACATCATCAATAACTCTATTAGATACATGAATGATCATAAGGAAGGACATATTATCCCTAGATAGATATTAGAATAAGAACACTATAAAAAACATAAAAATATGGAAACAAAATGATCATCAACCATAAATAAAAATGACAGGCATGTGTTACATATACCGTAATAGTATATCAAAACCAGAAGTCAATTATAACTACCAATACAATCATAACTCAACAGAATAGGCTAATTTTTCAAGTCCCATAGATAAAAATATAATAAGTTATAATGCTTTACCCAATGCAATGTTGGTTTATATAATTTCTAGTAAAACCAATATATAATTCTATATAAATTTATATGTGTAACACATAAAGAATAAAACAATCATATATACATCAAATTTCATTGAATGATTAAACCATGAAAATAAAACTTACAATTTAAACATTTTTCATGAGTTAAAATGATCATTCAAAGAAAGAATGTGTATAATAAAATTATTTTATATCATTTTTGAAAGGGAGAAAACATATCACAATAGATATCCATAGGTTTTAACATAAATAGAATTTATATAGATGATAAATCAATTTCGTTTTATTTATGAAATTATATAATATTTTTGAAAAATATTTCTTAGGTGTTATCAAAACATTAAAAAATTCAACAATAAGGGAAGGATTATTTTAGATTTCATTTTCATGAATTGAAATAAATTTTATAATATTTTCATAAATAATGTTTTAAAGATGACTAATGAGTAGGAAATAAAATATAACCCAGGTAAAAGATTATTAATCTTAATTAATAATAATAGTAATTATTTATAAATTTTGGGGATATCCAATTTTAAATAATATCATTATATATCAAATATTTAAGATTAATATTTTTTTAAATAATAATATTTATGATTAATAATGTCATTAATATCATTAATAATAATATAATTATATTAATCTTAATTAATATCATTATTTTGGGGATATAAAATTTTAAATAATATCATTATATATCATTATATTTAAGATTAATATCATTATATATCAAATATTTAAAATAATAATATTTTAGATACATAAATAGTATATATTATCATGGATATGGAAGATAAATATTTAATCAAAAAAGTGATCAATAGTAGAGTTCCCATTTTTTTCATAAACCAATAACCATAATAAAATTGTATTTGCATCCATTAATAGGAAAAATTATGGATAATAATATAAATATGTGTTTAATAAAAAATAATTTGTTGCATATAATGAGTTTAGTTATAAAAAATCACTGAGGTAACGTTCCAAATTATTCCCCATGGTTATCTAACAACTAGAGACAATTATCTCCATCTCCATCTCCATCTCCATATCTACTACCTTCTTTTAGAACTTTTATTATAATATATTATAAAATTAAAATATGATTTATATTTATTTTTTAAATTAAAAAGAATAAAAATTTATATTCTAAATGATTTTGAAATTGTGAAATTTAGTTGCTGACTTTGTCAAACTATTGATACAATCTCATTAGAAACATATCCAGCCATCTTATGATATAATTCAAATATGAATTTTTAAGAATAAAAACCATTGCATCTTGAATTTTTATATGAATCCCATGTTCCTAAATTTTGTTTTATTTTTATTGAATTTTTTTTCATCAAAAAAAATCCTTAAGGGGTTCTATAGGGATAGAAGTACAATAACCAAAAATAGATTCACCTGATGAAAATGAGCTGGATAACCTACCAAATACCAGATATGGTAATGGTCCAAAAACATGCTCATGCACATGACCATGATGCTTCTTCAAAGTACCTAACCAATAGGATCGTCTTGGGTGAATGAGATAGAGTGTGCAATGTTGGAATGCCATAATTATTTTATTTTTATATATAAATAAAATATCAAAAAAGTTTAATGTAATAAAAATTAAAAAAATGTAGGGGGATTTTTTTTCCTTCTTATAAATAATTGATAATGTTTGATAAAAAATACTCAAAATAGTTTCGAATGGTTTTAACCAATAAAAAAAAGTTAATTTAAATATATCATGTCTTAAAACACTAATAATACCCATATGATTTTCAAAACCCAAAAACTATCAACCTTGTAGTAAAAACATATACCTCAAATAGACCCATCTCGAGAAATAGTTTTAAAAAGTCACCCTCATTTACAAAATTCAACAATAAATTAAGACATCTTCTTCGTGGTTTACCTAAATAAATTAATGGAAAGGATATATATTTGGTTGTACCTCTTGATAAAATATTTTACACAATGATAATAAATGGTAGTGTATTCCTTATATCAATAATTTATATACAATAGTAACATATAATGGAGTGATTTTTAAAACACTATGTTGAAGCGAAACATGTTTTCTTTAAAATAAATATGAAGAAAACACTAAAATACATTACTATACAATATATTATATGGAATAAAATAGGCATCTAAACAAAATTATGTTTGATCAAATTGTCATTAAAACTTCTCATCTACATGAAAATGATAGAGGCAAATATTTTTTTATATGAAACATGTAATATAACCATTAAAATATTTTAATTCATGAAAATGGCACCATAAAATATATGTATCTCTAAAAATTATTTAATAAGATGTGTCAGGGATGATCTGTTTGTCACTTCTCAATGCATTTTTATACTTCCTAAAATAAATAATAGGTTCTTTAATTATAGTGTTATACATACATATACATATATAATTATATTAATTTAATAATATATTGTCCTATAATATATGATATTCATGGTGATGAATGTCGATAAAACCCTTCCACATCTCTAAAGGTACTCAAATAGGCACCTTATCATACATCCACCAAGTCAATAATGTATCATTAAACTCACACCACAATATCCATTTAAAATCCTTACATCTCTTACCAAAAAAATCTAATTTACATTGACATGCAATAGCATCGTCCTTGCTGAAGTGGAAAAACATCTATAACAAATCATTCTTTAAAATTATTATTATTTAACTAAATAATTATATTCAAGTTAATTTATAAAAGATTATGTAATAAAATTACCTTTTTCTAAAAATAAAATAACTTATTTATAGAATATAGAGGAATATGTCTTCAATATGAATATTTAATTGGAAGGGTCACTAGATCATAAGCCAACAAGCCCAATATCTGATCAAAAAATCCCACAATATCTACTATTGGGACCCCAAAACCATCAAATGGTATGATTAACTTCATTCCATTTAGATTCATCACTTTGAAACTATAAATGTTTTCTATCAAAAATTATTGTTTATATCATTTGTGAAAAAAAATGTAAGCACAAAAAAATGTAATAAATTAATCACTTTAAATTTTGTACCTATGATCATGACCCTCGAATAGCCTTATAAAAAAATTTGAGTAACCACCTTCTCCCTTGATGCATGAACATCACTAATAAAACTTGATGAATTTTTAGTATGTGTGCCAAATTCTATCAGGAGAGAGATATAGGGTTTTCTAGATATAATTGGGATGGAGTTGGAGGGCATTCTAGATTCCATAGGGAGGGAGCCATAGGGTATTCCAGATGTCATCGATAGGGAGGAAGAGGGTAATCGAGATACAATATAAGAAAGATAATGATGCAAAGTCCATGAATTCTATATTAAAAGAAACCCATTTTGTTTTAATTGACTCATTTCACTGAATTGTTTTTTCCTCAACACTCTTTTGATCAGGAAAAAATAAAAAAATAATTTTAAAACAATTATTACATTTATTTTTTAAAAATTAAACACTTTATGCATAATAAGAAATAAAAATATGATCACACATAAGATATAAAGACTCAAAACCACTAGATACCTACTATATTAAGAACACTCCCAAAACCCAAATACCAAAAACCAAAAACATACCAAAATCCACAATGATGGGCCCATCCAATCCATTATAAAATTCTGAGCGTTACTATAGACACCACCATTAACCCATATCGAGGCATATCAGAAATAAGAAATAATCATTTCAAAATTTTAAAACACATGTTGGATCCAAATTGAAAACTCAAATGGCTATAAAATCAACAACAATTAGTTTTCAATCAATGATTGAAATCTATTTTAAAAATTAATTTTCAACTTTCAAAATCTAATTTATAGAATAAATAAAAAAAGTGGGAGTGGAGACCACATGTCACCAATAAAAAAAATCTAAAGAAGTGTTGTGATTATCTAAGACTAATAATACTATATGTTTTTTTATTAATAAAATTTAATACTAGATCCTAAAACCAAATAATCTAAGTAGATTACTTTTTAAAATATTTAACACAATTATATAGTTGGAAAAGACATTTTAAGAAGGAATGACATTTACTAAGTAATATCAAAGTACATGGATTCTAATTTTGGAATACCCAAGGAAACAATAAGAAAATTAGATATATATATATATATATGAATAATAAATTTGAAATATATAGGGATAGAATGTCTCCAAGAACCTCACTCATTATTGAGATGATCACAAATTTATGGAGGGATATCACATCGCTAGACAACCCACACCTTGTTATATATTGTAAATGTCATTGGGGGGGAAGGGAGGGCTTGGGCAAGGGGTGGAATAGGGATCGAGGGGAGTGGGAAAGGGGAAGGGAAGGATTTCCTACCATAAGGATGGACACACATAACTTGAGATATCACACAACACCGATTTATTTTATAGAGTTTATTTTACAATATTTTTTAAGAAACACCAGAAATTAAAGGTGAATTTATTTAGTTTGAATTTTATAAACCACCACTAAAAATCTCTCAATATATATGCATTTTCCTATAGTGTAATGTTTTTACTTCTAGGTTACTCATATATAGTCATTGAAAAATCCTTTTAAATATTATATAGGTGTATACTTTTATAAAATTTGGATTCATTCTCAAAATCCATTAACTTATTCCATAATTCCTTTATTACCATAATATTCCATAATGGACATCGATTACCTTATCGTAATATCTTTCAATGAAAGGTCCACTGGTCCCTATACTTATCATTCCATAATCATGATGATTTTAAATATCAAGGTATTTCTCTATAATTCCCACCACATAGTCATTGTAGTGACTTCAATTCTAGTTATACAAGTCTTTCATAATTATCCTCATGTTTGAATATAAATGTTGTATATGTAAATGTTCTCCACTTAACATAATATATCCTATTAGTGCATGTTGTGTCCACCATTAGGTGTAGTCCCTAAAGAAATATACCTTAAATGCATGTGATTCCATATGGAACAATATTGAATTTCATATATTATGACATCCATATAAAAAATACTTATCTAAACATTTGGGTAAATTTCATTTTATGATATATTCATATCATATATCCTTCTTGGGAATTTTGTATTATACGACATAGATTAGACATAATTACATAAACCATGTGGGTTTATTCACTAATAAATACAACAGATCCCCTAAGTCAGGGATACATCAAATTTTTAACATTTGAATCTCTTTAACTCGTCAGTTATCATTGATTATCCATTTCATAATATAAAATGGATGGAGAGTGTCTGGTCGAGTGTTACATGATACATAAATGAAGGAATTTACTCATAAATAAATAAAGAAATGAGTAAAGTTATGGTCTTTGGCATAATCACTATTTAAAATATAAAGGATTCCCGTCCATGAGTCTTATGTGTGTGTTCCTCTATCAATAATATGGATGAAACATTCTACTTTATGAAGCTATCCTATTTCACCCCCCCCCCCCTTAACACCATGAGATACTAGCACATCATAGTGGTTTATAAGGTCCTACAAAAAACATTTGGGTGATTCAACGAAACCCATGAATACACTTCAGATGATATATCATTTTTGTTATTCCTTAATAATATTCATCCAACTCTGAAAGAATGGAAATCAAAACAATGTAATTTAGTGTAAAGTACAGATTTTTCATATCAAGTTTTACATAATTTTATTTTTAAAGTCATGATGAAATTTGGTTATGTGGTTTATAATGTATATAGTAAATTGATTTAGTGTTAATCACAACATAGAAACCTTTTAATTGAATCAAATACTTACTATAAAAATTCATTCATGAAATCATGTTGGAGATGAAAGTTTTTAAAATCATGATGCCTATTTTATTCTAGAACATTAAATATATTTGATCATTTTATTCTATATCCTATTGACTCATGGATTGTGATATTGGTTATCATAGACAATGATGTGGTAAAAATAACTTGATTTTGGTTTTTCATAAACAAATATCCAGGATACAATCAAATCCGGCCCTAAGAAATTATCATTAAAAAGTGCAAGAAAAGACAGGAATCTCAATAGTGTTGTGTTTCATAGGATCTAACAATGCTTACTAAACATGGTGGAATAAATAATTAAATATCTAAATCCATTATTAATAATTATAAACACTGAAATCATGCTAATTGTAAAATAATGAAACCTTTGTACCATTCACCATGGATGGATGTTGTATTTATATTCATCACATCTGCTTCATGAAGACCGTATGAGAGGTAAACGAATGAAATCCCTCCTATGAAGGTATTTATGAGTTATTTTCAATCATTATAAAATAATGTAAGATCCTCTCATCAACCACAACATGATAGTGCCTCATGGAAAAAATAGTAAAGTGGAAGATAGATTGCGAGATGAGGAATTTTCATCCAAGTATTTCGAGATATTACATACACACATCACGATCACATTGTGAATTATACCATATAATTTCCTCTAGAATTTTCCATTAGTGAACATGAATTCACTCATGTGTTAAAATATATGAGTAAGTATCATTCAGCCATTCGTGCCTTAATTGTATGAGTTCATTTTCAACCCTATTGTTTCACCTCTTGAAAAGGTTATTAATGATAGCCAATGTGGATGATCACTCGAACATTAAAACTTAATGTTCAGCCACCGCAACAATCTTAGATAGTTTCACGGTATTGTATACAATTTCTTTTTATAAGGATAGTCATAAAATATGACTTTCATGTGAAATAGAATAAAATATTCTTTATGATATCCCCTTATCATAAAATACAATATCACTAGATGCATCACATGAATAATTGTTTTAGGTAACATATCGTTCAATCTACCACTTGTACTAAAGCCCGTAATACTTTGTGTCATTTCACCTTATATTTTATATTATAAAATAACTTTTCAAATCTTATCCAAAACTACTTTTTGATATCTTATAAAACACTTTCTGGGAAGTTATCACCAACCTCACAACATATCACATCATATGTAATACCTTGTGACTGACAATCTAAAAATATCTTCGATGAAATATTATTTAATTTTAGATTATCTCTTTGAATAAAAGTAAACCCATATTCAATCAACCCCAAAATGAGACCCCAAAGGCCTTTGTACCATTAAAAACAAATATGAATCATCATATTTAGAAATTTTAGAAAAGTATGCCCACTACAAAATCATAAGTGTTACTCAATATATAAAGTTCTCTAGTGTTTTATCCATCAAAAAAATGTTTTTATATAGTTTTATCAACTATATTCATCATATGAAATCATGAATGCCCATAAAATCCCTTTTTCCAAGACAAAAAATAACCATGGGACATAAGTTATGTTAATACCATATCACTTACTCATACATTATTTTTTCTAAAAGTATATAATATCTGAGTCAATGAATATTTCAAATGACATTCACCTTTATGGATGAGAACATCACATATGCTATCTAGTTTTATCTTCACATTCTCTATCCTATCTTAATCAGGGGGTTAAATTAAATACACTATATATGTTAGTAAAAAACTCATCTTAGTTGAGCTCCAGTTGATGACATTATCAGAATCAGAACTGTAACACCCCAAGCTTATGCGGAATGCTTCTCTTTGAATAATATAATAGTGTGTGTTGTACGCAGCTTCGAGTTCTAACACACCACAACCAATCAAACTAGTCGTTATGAATATCAATATCCATTTTTTAAAATTTTATAAATTTTATCTTTCAAAACGGACTTCATTTTTTTATACGTAATATCGAAATTAGCTTAGGGTGAATTTTTGGTATTTTTCTGAAAACTTTCAATTTTTGGTGATTAGTGAAAAACACTGAGTCATAGTTTAAAACCGAGTTTTTATTTAAATAATTATTTATTTTATTTAAATTTATTTTAGGTCAAAATAGATACATAATACCTATATAAGTTCAATGTAATTCATTGGAGTTGGTTTATAATAATTTTAGATATATAAAACTTTTATGGAACTTTTCACCGCCTTTTACCCATCTCCTAGGAGAATTTGAAAATTCACATAAAACATAAGTTTACCACTTCTGTTAGTGGAATTTCAAAAATCCGAGAGACACGGTTAATAACAGTAACAAAAATTTGGTTTAATAAGATGAAAATAATTTGTGGTGAATAGTAACTTTTTACTTTTATTTACCACTGTTAAAATTAAATAGGGTAATTAAGGGTAAAAATGATATTATTATTACCCTAACACATGTAATAATTATAATTGAAAAGTATAATTCGACCAAAAACAACCTTAGGAAAAAATATGAACCTCTTTGATCCACTTGTATTAGATTCAAACATTTATTATTATTTAATTCATAGAAGAGTTAAAAGAGTTAAAATCAAAGTTTAATAACTAAAACATTTTTAATATAGGGTTATACATAATATAAATTAG
Organism: Viscum album; assembly: GCA_963277665.1. Lineage (NCBI taxonomy): Eukaryota > Viridiplantae > Streptophyta > Magnoliopsida > Santalales > Viscaceae > Viscum > Viscum album. Next base: position 676,567,602 of record OY728157.1, on the reverse strand, counting down.
ACTATAAATATTAACTAGAAATATAAAATATTTCATACATAATGGTATTTTATTTATATTTTTTAGACGCTAAATAATGTAATTTATTTATGACACAATGATGATGCAGTAATTACCTAATTAATGAAATTTTAAAATAATGGATACTATAAATATTGAAATAAATGTAATTTGAGACTTTTTATGCATTACACTAATTTTATAGGTTAATATGACATATTACGGTTGGTTAGATGAATTTATTTAGAAGTAATAATGTTGTTATGAATTTAGCAAAAACAAAATACCAAATAGTGTCAAAATTGACATAAAATATTTTTTAAAAGAAACATTATATTATTAAATGATATTCTACTCATAAAAATATAAGTTTCCTCGAAAAGACTTATATAATGATAGGTGAATCATTAATGAACCACTTGGGGTTCTCTTGGAAGTATATAGTAAGTTTATTAACCATATAATATAAAAATACAAAGAGACATGGTAATGTAAAACTATTTAACTAAGAGTTAAATCTAAAAGATAAGGTTAATATATTAACCCAAACCTGTATAAAACCTATTTTATGAGTGGTGTTCGACACACACTAACCTTAGCCTCTAAATAATCCATTTTTGAGTCATTATAAACCTAAAATGATTTTATTATAAAATAATATTTCTAGCTTTTCCTAAGGTGCCCCTCACCCCTCTTATAAAAGGTCACTCCCCCTTATCTCTAATTCACACATTAAATCCTTTTGTATCAGCCAACCACTTCCCAAATACCCTCTCAACTATCCTCCCATCGTCCTAGAGGCCTTACTTTAGTCATAAATCCAACCTAATGATCCCTTTTGATCAAATCAAAAGGAATAACCCGAAGAAGAGTTAAATATTTCACCACCTCTTTCATCTTTTTTCGTCTTCAACTTCTTCATTAATTATGTTTCTATTATAAAATAATAAATCTAGAATATTCTATATACTTTGAAGTTATTATAAATATGGTACAACCATACTCATTATTCTATCCATCCTTTGAATGACAGGTCACCATACGTGCGTACTTACGGCTTACCGTCTCCACGTCATGGTGTAATTGTTATTCAATACATTATTATTTTGATGGGTATAATAATTATGTGTAATTTATGTAAATAATAAATATAACATGATAATTATTCTGTATATATGATATAATATCCAATTATATATTATTTTAATATCAAAAGAATGATATCTTCGTGCGTGCGTACGTACGGATTACCGTCTCCACGAACGTGATGAAATTCATTCCCCATCGTATCCATTCAAGACTAATTTTCATTAAATGATTAAAAAAATGTTTAAAGACTTAATATAATTATGAATATTAATAAGATATATCCCATCCATAAAAAACATTACTTACATTACAAAGCATATAAATAAAAAAGGTATCAGTTAACACCTGAAATGATGGTAATACTAAGATATTATTAACAAAGCAATGTTAAAAGATAATATATGATATCATATTAATGTATATGATTATTTTATAATTTAATAACAGTTATTTCACCATTATACAGAAGTTTTACCTACCCTAGACCAAGGAAAAGTACAAGGTAAGGGTTAAATTCACAATCTCTTTGTTATCCGAGGTTGTTTTTACGTAAGTATCTAATGGGACATATTTATTATACATGTCCATGTTTCATGAAATAGTTTTCAAAGGGATTATTTTAAGGTACTTTTTTTACTAAAACAACATTTTAAATGTTTTAAATATTTATTCTTCTAAATCATTCTCTTTAATGTCCATGTTTTCAAAATGTTTTTTAAGGATTTATTTATATGGACATGAATGTTTTTAAAATGTTAATTCCTTTCAATAGTTTCAAGGTGTTATGGGACACTTTGAATTAAAAATGTATTTAAATGTCTTCCTTCCTAAATTGTGTGACTTTTAAATGTTTTCACGAAAAGGGGATATTTATCACAATGAGTTTTCAAAATCATTTTCATCTATGTCAAATTCCTTTGATGGGTTTTAAACTTGTTTGATGTTGATTTATTATGACATAAATCGTCCTAATTGTATTGAATGTTTTGTGATGTTTCTGACTATGGATGTGTTATTTTTATACAATTCATGGTTTATGGATAAAGTATTGACATATTTTATGCCAGTTTTAATACGAATTTTTATGTTATGTTTAAACCTTTTCATATGATGAATGCATTGGACTTAGTAAGTGATGGGTGTAGCCCCCTATATCTCCTCGATGCATCGATAGGTCTAATGAGACAAACTAGTGTCTTGGCACAAGGCCTTGACAAAATCTTATTTGTAGTCTTGGCACAAGGCCTTGACTATTTGGTTATGAAAGTAAGGCATTATGCATTCCATCATTATGAAAGTGTCTATTGATATTCCATGTGATTATTCGTCTAGTAGAATATCCATGTTAGTAAGTAAATGGCATTATTTTGATTTATATTTTCCATATTATGATTAATTTTATGTTGAAAAGGCTTTTGTTTTAGTTTTATACAAAATTGTCTTAATTGTTTATGCTTATTTATGAATGCTTCCGCTATATTGTTATCCTTACTGAGCATCTGAGCTCACCCCTTTGTATGTTTTATTTTTTCTAGTATGCGAATAAGTATATTATGACTGACCTGCATGGATAGTCTATGGGACCTCAGTGTTGTCTATGGAAAAAATGTTGTTGTAATTTTCTATTTTATGATGTAATTTAAAACATATGAATGTATCTATTACTTCCAGGGCTACTAAACTAATTGGTCTTTCGAGACTTGATATTTTGTGATCGTGCCAATGTTATGTAATAATGAACCAACTCTGGGTAACTGGGGTTGGGGTATTACAGTTGGTATCAGATAAAGTTTAGTGCAAACCTTGGAAACTAGATTTAGATAAACTCTGATTAGAGCACATTATTCTAATATATACTTTGAGGATTAGTATACAATAACTTACTAGAATTTTGGTATTGTAGAGATTTTTTGAGTTTTACAAGCAATACATCCCTATATGGATACGAGCAGGTAGAGGCATCTCGGTCACAGATGTACCTAGGGGTAAAACTAGAAAACACCACTTTGAGCTAGACTCGAACGGGAACTGGTGCATGACAATGGGTATTGCTGCACTCTTGGTTACGACACTCCCAGGGGATATGATTAGGATAATTCTCATTTTCATTAAAAATCATTATAAAGGGTTTATTAGTATATAATTCCTCAAATAAAAAAATTTTCTGATTAGGGATTCTATCCATAAACAGTTCAATTTATGTTAAGTGTTTTACAAGTTTGGATTTATCAATAGCGATTCATAAACTAATCTAGTTTATGCCATTGTTTAGAAATGGAGCCTAGGGGAAAGAATGGAAACTGTATCAATGCATGCACTCCATGTAGGAATTTCCCTCCTGATCAAGATAATTATTGTGGAGCTGGTGATACAACTGGCACTGATCAACTAGTCACCATACTGGGACAACTCACTCAGGTTATGAATAATAACCTTACCTGTATGGATCACCCTGATCCACAGTATAGAGGATCATTATTTGATTGATTCATGAGGAAAAAACCACCAACATTCAATGGGGGTAAAAATCCATTAGTAGTTGAGCAATGGATAAATTCAATAGAGAAAATATTACATTCCTTGAGTAGTAGTGGAAGGGAGAAAGTTTTCAGGGAAATTTTCCACCGCACTGGAGATGTTGATTAATGGTGGTCATTGATTCAAAACACAAAGGAAGATTATGAAGTATCAAATATAGAATGGAGGGTGTTTAAAGAGCTTTTCTTAGAAAAATACTATCTTCGTGACCATTGTGAGAATATTGAAAGACAATTTCTGATTTTGGGGCAAAAGGAATATGAGAATGTTGTAAAGTAAGAAGCTAAATTTACAAGGTTTGTGAGGCATACAGCAGATTATATACGTAACCCAAGAAGTAAGATTGATCATTTCATTGATGGGTTATAACCATTTCCCTATTGAGAATTAGTCTCACAATCCTTCTCATCATATGAAGACATTGTCTTATGCTCTATCAAGGAAGAAAAGGAATTCTCTATGTCTTACAACTTTAAAGCAAAGAAAGAGAAGAACAGATCTGTTGAAAACTCTAGAAATGAAAATACGGTGAATAAGGGAAAAGTAGAATATACATCCTGTAGTAAATGTGGGAAGCAACGCCCCGGTACTTTCGTGAAGGTAATGGGAGTCTGTTACAAGTGTGGTGAAAAAGGTCACCAAGCTCGTGATTGCAAGGGGAAGAAAGAGTCTGTTGATGTTGAATGCTACAATTCTAGAGAAAGGAGGAATTATGCAAATGAATGTACTAAGAATAATGGGAACTTACCTCAGAAAAGGCCAAGGGATCAAGTCCAAGCTTATGTTGTCACTACTACGGAGGTTGAAGCTCTGAAAGACGTGGTGGCAGGTAATTTAATGGTTTCATCAAGTTTAGAAAATACTTGATTTGATTCTGGATCACCACATTGTTTTATATCATCCCATTTTTCTAAGAAAATTAGATATTTCTAATTTGATTTAACAATGGAGTTGTAAATCAAAACTCCTAAGGGAAGTATCATTGCAACAATTTTTTGTAAATTAGTTCCCATTAAACATACAAACGTTATTTATCTGCTGATCTCATCATCATACCCATGATTTAATTTGATATAATCCTCGTTATGGATTGGATTTTAGACCATGATGTGAAATTTAATTGTAAGAAGAAGGAGTTTACAAGTTTTGATGATGATAAGGAGTACCTTATCTTTAGAGCAGAAATGTCACCACCCAATTTTTATCTAGATCCACCCCCAATAGCTCAACTAAATTCAATTATTGGGGAGGAAGAGAATGAAATAACTATGGATGTGGAAAGGAATGTTCAAATAGAGGATGTACCTATTATGAAAGAATATGTTGATGTGTTTCTAGAATATTTACCAAGACATCCTCCAGAATGAGAAATTGATTTTTCCGTTGATTTAATTCCTGGTTCAAGGCCCATATCGAAGACCCCTAATAGAATGGCCAGTATGGAATTAGTGGAACTAAATAAACAACTAGAGGAATTGAGTAATAAGGGATTTATTCTCCCTAGTGTTTCTCTATGGGGATCCCCAGTCTTTTTTATTAAGAAGAAATATGGATCTATAAGGTTGTGTATTGACTACAGGGAGATCAATGCAATAACAATAAAAAACAATTATCCCCTACCTCGTATTGATGATTTATTCGACCAACTTAATAGAGCTCAATACTTTTCAAAGATTGAAATTCTATCTAGATATCATTAGTTGTGTATGAAGAAGGAAGACATTTCAAAAACATCATTTTGAACGAGTTACAAGCTTTACGAGTTTATAGTAATGCCTTTTAGATTGACTAATGAACCCTTTGTCTTCATGGATCTAATGAATAGAATTTTCAAGTAATATATTGATTAATTTTTAGTGGTATTTATTAATGATATCTTGGTATACTCCAAAATCTACGAATATAATGAAAATCACTTGCGCGTTATCCTGAAGATTCTTAGAAGGCATGAATTATGTGGGAAGTTTAGCAAGTTTGAATTCTTACTTCAGGAGATTTATTTTCTTAGCCATGTTGTCTCTACGGATGGAATCTCTATTGATCCTTATAAGACAAGAGTAATCCAAGAATGGCCAGCACCAATGAGTATAACTGAGGAACACTTTTTTATTGGTGTAGCGGGTTATTATCAACATTTCGTCCAAAAAATTTCTCTGTTGGCTAACCCATTAACAAATCTCACACGTAAAGGGGTTAAATTTGTTTGGATAAAAGAGTGTGAAATTTTTTTTGAAGAACTGAAGAGAAGATTAGTCAATGATCCTATATTGAATCTACTATTGGGGAATAATGGTTTTGTTAATTATAGTGATGCTTCGAAGAAAGGAATTGGTGGTTTACTTATACAGAATGATAGGGTTATTGCATATGCATCACAACAGCTAAAAATTCATGAGAAAACTATCATACTCATGATCTTGAGTTAGCAGCTGTAATGTTTTCTTTGAAGATATGGATACATTATCTTTATGGTGAAAAATGTGAGATTTATAATGATCACAAGAGTTTGAAATATATTTTATCACAGAAATAACTCAACATGAGGCAAAGGATATGGCTTGAACTACTCAAGGATTATTATTTCCCCATACACTACCACCTCGGTAATGAAAATAAGGTGGCAGATGCCCTAAGTAAAAAGGATCATGGATTTTTGAACAAGATGAGAGTTGAAAAGATCCAATATACATGGATCTAGTAAATATGGATATGGGAATAACCATGGAAGGTGAAACATCAATGATTTTTCAAATGGTTTCCAAACTATATTTAATAGAAAGGATAAAGAGTTATCAGACCGATGATAAAGAGTTGAAAAAGAATATTAAAGCTATTAATGATGGGAGATTGAGTGACTTTGTATATGAAGAAGGAATTTTGAAATTTGGGAAAGGAATTTGTGTTCCCGAAATACCTGATCTAAAAAGGGAATTGTTGGATGATGCTCCTAGTTCCAATTTCTCAATACACCCCTGTATCACTAAGATTTATAGATATTTGAAGGAACATTTTTTGTGGGACAACATGAAGAGGGAGATTGCTGATTTGGTGTCAAGATGTTTGGTTTGTCAACAAGTGAAAGATGGAAGGCGACAGCCTAGAAAAGTCATGCAACCTATTCACATACCTGAGTGGGAATGGGATAGTATTACAATGGACTTTTTCATGGGGATACCAGAGACTCCTAGAAGGAACGATGTAATATGGGTCATTATTGATCGTCTTACCAAGTCAGTACATTTTCTTTCTATAAGAGAAGATTTTCCACTTGAACGTTTATAAAGACTATATATTAATGAAGTTGTAAGACTTCATGGAGTACCACTATCAATTATTTCTGATCAGGATCCTTGTTTTACATCAAGATTCTAGAAAAGTCTTTACAAATCCCTAGATACTGAACTTCGTTTGAGCACTGCCTACCACCCCCAAACTGATGGACAATTAGAACGGACTATTCAAACTTTAGAAGACATATTGATATGATTCTCACTTTAGTTTAAAGGTATGTGGGATAAATATTTACCTCTGGTAGAAATTTATGATAATAATAGCTTACATTCAAGTACTCAGATGGCCCCATATGAAGAGTTATACGGAAAGAGATGTTGCACACCAACTTGTTGGGATGATGTTCATGAAAGAAAACTCTTAGGCCCAGAACTTGAGGAGGAAACGATGGAAAAGGTGAAGGTAATCCAAAACCACATCAAGGCACATCAAAGTAGACAGAAGAGCTATGCTGATAACCGAAGGAAGGATTTGGAATTTCATTTCAGAGATCATGTTTTCCTGAAAGTATCTACATGGAATTGTCTTATATGTTTCAGTAAGAACGGAAAATTAAATCCCAGGTATATCGGACCAGTCAAAATTCTAGAATGAATTTGGGTTGTAGCTTACTGTTTGGAAATGCCGCCAAGTCTCTCCAACATTCACAATGTATTCCCTGTATCACTATTGAGAAAATACATGCATGACCCAACGCATGTACTCACCTACAAGAAACTAGATCTGGAACCCAATCTGTCTTATTGTGAAAATCTTTTCAAGATTCTTGATACAAGAGAACAAGTGCTGAGAAACCGGACGACTCGTCTGGTAAAAGTTCTATGGAGAAACCATAAGATGGAAGAGACAATGTGGGAACCAGAGGGACTTATGATTAAGAACCACCTGAGTATTTTCATGCAGTTTTTTTCTAGAAATTTCAAAGAAGAAATTATTTGAAGGAGGGTAGAGTGTAATGCCCCAAGCTTCCACGGTACGCTTCTCTTTCAATAATACAATAGTGTGTGTTGTACGCAACTTCGAGTTCTAACACACCACAACCAATCAAACCAGCCATTATGAATAGTAATACATACTTTTTAAAATTTTATAAATTTTATCTTTCAAAATGGACTTCATTTTTGGATTTGGAATATCAAAATTATATTAGGGTGCATTTTTGGTATTTTTCTGAAAACAATCAATTTTTGCTGAATAGTTAAAAACACTAAGTTATAGTTTAAAACCAATTTTTTATCGAAATAATTATTTATTTTATTTAAATTTATTTTATGTAAAAATAGATACATAATACATATATAAGTTCAATGTAATTAATTGTAGTCAGTTTATTATAATTTTAGATATATAAAAATTTTATTAAACTTTTCACCATCTTTTACCCACCTCCTAGGAAAATTTACAAATTCACAAAAAAACTTAATTTTACCACTTTTGTGATTTGAATTTAAAAAATCTGAGAGACACAGTTGATATCAGTAAAAAAATGCGGTTCCATTAGATGAAAATAATTTTTGGTGAATAGTAACTTTTTACTTTTATTTACCACGGTTAAAAGTAAATAGGGTAATTAAGGGTAAAAATAATATTATTATTACATTAACACATGTCCTAATTTTATTGGATAAGTATAATTCGACCAAAAACAACCTTAGGAATAAAATATGAGCCTATTTGGGGGACTTGGATTAGATTAGGACATTTATTGTTATTTAATTCAAAGAAGAGTTAAAAGAGTTAGAATCAAAGTTTAATAACTAAAACATTTTTAATATAGGGTTACACATAAGATAAATTCGACTATATATATTAATTATAAATATAAAAATATTTTCTACATAATGGTATTTTATTTATATTTTTTAGACATTAAAAAAGTTAATTTTTTATGACACAATGATGATGGAGTAATTACCTAATTAATAAAATATTAAAATAATTGATACTATAAATATCCAAATAAATGTAATTTGTGACTTTTTATGAAATCCAGTAATTTTATAGGTTAATATGACATATTAGGTCTAGTTAGATGAATTTTTTTTAAGTAATAATGATGTTATGAATTTAGAAAAAACAAAATACCAAATAGTCTCAAAATTGACATAAAAGAGTTTTAAAAAAAATATTATATTATTTATTGATATTCTATTCCTAAAATTATAAGGTTAGACCAAAAGACATATATAATGATATTTTTATAATTAATGAACCACTTGAGGTTCTCTTGAAAGTATGTAGTATGTTTATTAACTATATAATATAAAAATACAAAGAGACATGGTAAATGTCAAACTATTTAGCTAATAGTTAAATCTAAAAGATAAGGTTAATATAGTGACCCAAACCAGTCTAAAACCTATTGGTTGAGTGGTTTTCGACCCACCTCCACATTAGACTTTAAATAATCCATTTTTGAGCCATTAGAAACCGAAAATTATTTTATTATAAAACAATATTTCTAGCTTTTCCTAAGGTGCCCCTCACCCCTCTTATAAAAGGGAACTCCCCCTTATCTCCAATTCACACCTTCAAAGCCATTTGGCTCGACCAAAAACAGCCCAAATACCCTCTCAACTATCATTCCTTCGTCCCAGAGGCCTTAATTTAGTCATAAATCCAAACTAAGGATCCCTTTTTATCAAATCAAAAGGAAGAACCCGAAGAAGAGGTAAATATCTCACCTCCTCTTTCATGTTTTTTCTTCTTTCACTCCTTCTTTCCTTGTTATTTCAACTATAAAATAATAACTATAGTATTTTATATATAATATGATGTTATTATAAATATGGAACAACCATGTTCATTATTCTATCAATCTTTTTAATGACATCTCACCACCATATGTGTGTATGTACGGCTTACTATCTCCACGTTGTGGTGTAATTGTTATTCAATACATTATTATTTGGATGGGTATAATAATGATGTGTAATTGATGTAAATAATAAATAAAAAATGATAATGATTCTGTATATATGATATACCATCCAATTATATATTATTTTAATATCAAAATAATGATATTGTCGCTCGTGCGTACTTACGAATTACTGTCTCCACGAACGCGATGAAATTCATTCCCCATCATATCCATTCAAGAATAATTTTCATTAGATTATTAAAAATAATGTTTAAAGACATAATATAATTATGAATATGAATAAGATACATCTCATCCATAACAAACATTACTTATATAACAAATCATATAAAGTAAAAGGAATCGGTTAACACCCGATACGATGATAATACTAAGATATTATTAACAAAGCGGTGTTAAAAGATCATATATGATATCATATTAATATAAATGATTCTTGTATAATTTAATAATAATTATTTCACCATTATACAGGAGGTTGACCTACCCTCGACCAAGGAAAAGTACAAGGTAAGGGTTAATTTCACAATATCTTTGTTATCCAAGGTTGTTTTTACGTAAGTTTCTACTGGGACATATTTATTATCCATGTCCATGTTTTATGAAAGAGTTTTAAAAGGGATTATTTTAAGGGAATTTTTTTACTAAAATATCATTTTAAAAGTTTTTAATATTTATTCTTATAAATTATTCTCATTAATGTCCATGTTTTCAAAATGGTTTTTACGGATTTATTTATATGGACATGAATGTTTTTAAAATGTTTATTCCTTTCAAAAGTTTCAAATTGGTGTGGGAAACATTGATTTAAAAATGCCTTTAAATGTCTTCCTTTATAAATTTTGTGACTTTTAAATGTTTTCCTGAAAAAGGGATATTTCTCTCAGAGATTTTTACAAATCATTTTCATCTATGTTAACATCCTTCGATGGGTTCTAAACTTGTTTGAAGTTGATTTATTATGACTCAAATATTCCATATTGTATTGAAGGTTGTGTGATATGTTTGACTATGTATGTGTTATTTTTATACCATTGATGGTTTATGGATAATTTATTGACATTTCCTAAGCTAGTTTTAATATGAATGTTTATGTTATATTTAAACCTTTTCATATGAGGAATGCATTGGACTTATTAAGTGATGGTTGGAGCCCACTATATCTCCTCGATGCAACGGTAGGTCTCATGATACAAAATAGTGTCTTCGCACAAGGCCTTGACAAAATCTTATTAGTATTCTTGGCACAAGGCCTTGACTATGTGGTTATGAAAGTCTGGCATTATGCATTCCATCATTATGAAAGTGGATATTGATATTGCATGTGATTGTTCTACTAGTAGAATATCCATGTGAGTAAGTAAATGGCATTATTTTGATTTATATTTTCCATATTATGATGAAGTTTATGTTGAAAAGGATTTTGTTTTAGTTTTATACAATGCCTTAAATGTTTATGCTTATTTATGAAAGCATCTTCTATATTGTTATCCTTACTAAGCATCTGAGCTCACCTCTTTCAATGTCTTATGTTTCCCAGGATGCAAAGAAGTATATTATGACTGACCTTCAGGGATAGTTTGTGGGACATCAGTATTTTCTATGGAAACAATGTAGTTGTAGTTTTCCATTTTATGATGTAATGTAATCATTATGAATGTATCTAGCCATTCTAAGGATACTAAACTAATCAGTCTTTCGAGACTAGATATTTTGTGATCATGCTAATGTTATGTAATAATGCACTGAATCTGGGTAACTGGGGTCAGGGCGTTACAATAACCAACCATACCTCATTAAAAATTATTTAAGGATTGTGTAAGAATTTAACAAAATACCATGGTTCTAATATTAGTTATTTCACAGGTCTCAGGAAGTGGGGACAATAAATATTATATATTCACCTCAGGAAGTGGGGAAAATAAATAGTATATATTCACCTATAATATTCAAAAAAATCATATATGATAGAGTTATATATTATCCTTACATCTATATGTAATTCCTAACACATCTCTATATGAACTCCTAACAAAACCCTCTTGTTAAACTCTTTAGTGAGTGAAATTTATTAATAAATCTGGTTAGAATAATGATGAGATTTAGGAATAATATTTCTATTTTTTATCTCCTTGAACATATTCAAACTCCTTAACCCCATAACATCAAATACTATAATGTAAAATTATTTTATCTACATAAAACTCTTTTAGGAATAACATCATCATCCTAGGAACCCTTTCCATCAAAATATTACCTTGAAATATTTTTGTATCTAATATAACTATTTTCATTTTCACTTACCAAAAAATGATAAAATTGTTCATGATAAAGTGAAATTCACTTTTTTGCGATAAATAAATGTATGTTTTTACAATTATATTTACCTATATACTCTAAAATATTTTAGGATATTAAGTTAAATTCACTTTGAATTTAAATTTATATAATATTTTTTATATTAATTATAAACTTTTTAAATCTATAAATAAACCCAATAGCATTTTAGACACGATATTCATTTAGGAATAACATTCTAAGATACAAAAACTCCTTTCTATTAGTAAATAAAACTTATTTAATTTTATTAGGAATATTTAAAAAATAAATTATTTTATTATATCATATATGTCTTTATATATGTTTGTAAAAAAATTATAAGAAACAAAGATTTTATTCTTTAAAATATACCACTGATGGGTTGCAGAAACACCTTACATTGTATTTTAACAAAAATATAGATAAACACTCTATCCTAGATAAAACAAATTATCACTATATTCTTTTCGAAACGTATTTTAGAATATGATGGATCATAAACCACATGTATTGAATACATTATCTGAAATATTTTTTATGAACCAATTTGGATAACCTACTAAACATATACCAGAGCCAACGTTATCATGTCCTGAAGGGTATTCTCGATCCCCATGATATGATGACTAGTACCTGAAAATCAAAAATGATTAAGTAAAATGATTTATAGAAAATAAAAAAAAATAATTGATACAAGTTAAGTGGATAATAATCCATAAACAGACTGTATTCCAATAAAACCATCAAGAAAAACGTACCAAAAAGTAGATAAGTACAAAATATAAATCCTAGAAATCAAAAATCCTGTGAAAACATCATTAGAATATCTCTTTATAATAGGTGGATCACATACTCTTCTTGTCATTACTAACATTAAATAACTATCTAATCAAGAACACCCACCATCTCTAAGCAATACTTTCCCATTTCCAAGACCTAGAGAAAGATATTATATACACACACAATGGTATATATAGGGTGTGAGAAACACTAGAATAGTTGGATTTCACCTAGATATTTCATAAACATTTAATATTAAGTCATTAAAATGTGTTTAATTTCTAATAAACATGGAATGGTAATCATTTCAACAATTCATAATAAAAAATGATTACAAATCATTTCAAGGAAGAAATAAAACCATAATTGATATTAATTTCTATCAAATACACATTAATAAAACATTTCATCAACATTAGAATGTAAATATCATTTTTAGGGTTATATTAACTTAGAATAGATTGATTGAGGATCAAGGATCCTCACAAATCTCAGTGAAATATGGATCTAGGTGTGAAAACATTTATAGATATTAAACCTTGCGGGAATAAGAGTACATCCCAAAGAATGAACCCCAACCCCAATCAAGTTTTAGTGAGAATCTTCATCATTAATATATTTCTAGGTAGAGCTAATACATGGATATCATTCATTTTCTGGACTTCCCACATAACTACTCAATCTCCCATGTTCTTCAAGTAAATTAATTAATGAGAAAATCAGTAATCTAAAATTACTTTCATTTATAAATATTCATGCAGGACCAAATAATATTTTCCACATTCCATATCATTTCAAAAAACCAATGTTAAACTATTTTCATCAAAACCTATTCCATTTAAAATAATTCATTACATTCAAATTCTTTAAAATATTTAATGCCTTTATTTCTCCAGAATCATCACCAATTCATTATTAAAATAATTTATTTAAACTGGAGAATAATTTTTCTAGAAATAAATACTTTTTTAGAAATATATTTATAAAGTGTTTGCATCACACGCCATTACATTTTAAAAACATTTTTCAATAATATCAAATTATACGTTAGAAATCAATTAAAAATCTATTTCAATTCACACCTAAAACAATAGTTTCAAGTGATATGAACACCATTATGAAACCACCTACCTCAGTCATGGTATCACCAATAAACCAAAAAGGGATCTTTGATTAGAGAGTCGGAGTCTAAAATCAATCAAGTGGGGATGAAATAAATACAATACAAAAATAAATATCTTGATCAATTAATGAAACAAGAATTCCCAACCCACATATAAGGAGAGAGATGAGGAATGGAGGATACACAATCGGATCAAGAAAACACTTCATAAAAGAGATTAAATGATTTAATAGTAACTTTTATCCATTAAGATTTATGGTTAGAAGAGACAATATAACATAAAGGGTGCCTCCAAGGTCCTAGGGGTCAAATGGAGTTCAAGGGAGAGTAAATTTGATTTAAAATAATTGTTTCAGGAAATGGAATTATGATACATCACAAAAGTTAATCTATTATATCAGTATAACTAGCTAACACCGATTATCTAGTGGTTTCAAGTATAATTATTAGTCCTATAAAATCTCCACTAGTTGACATATGGTTCTCATGAGCTAACTGTTTCACTTCTAGCAGTATTTATTAACTGTAGGATTAAGTCCACCCAAAACCCAACACCAATACACCTCATGAACTGTCAGAACATAATCCAAACCACATAAATATACCTCTAAAAGGATATAATCATAAATTAACTTCAAATAATCAATGAGAATGTTAAGAAAATAAAGGTAAACCAAATAATATAACTGAAAGATAAATTAAGGGTTGCTAAAATTATCCACACCCCAATGCTTTCTTCCCCCAAAAGTCCCCATCAAGGATACTGGTCTAAAAATATATGAGGACACTGATCTCTCATCATAATCCGATACTCTCGCATCTCATGATCATCCAAAAAAATACTTCCATATAACCTAGTTCAATGAAATGGACTTGCCACAGATAACCTTAATTATAGAATCAATAATCTAGACTTGTTACTCAATCATGATCATATCAAGTTTCACATAAAGGTCTACCCAATTAAACCCATGATAATAGTATAAAATTTATTTATTTATCTATGACACATGAAACATGTTATGAATTGAAGTCATTTGAGGTGTAAATTCCAAATGGTATGCCACATATCCAATTCACTGAACTACCTCAAAAGGTCCCACATATCCAAGTGCTAACTTCCCCTATTTACCAGGTCGTTGATAACCCGGTCAAGGTGAGACTCTCAAGAACACCAAGTCACTAGAAGATTATTGAAAAGGACATATATGAAGATCCAAATATGATTTTTACAATATTTTATTTATTACGAACCTCTGATCAATCAGCTGGATCTTCATCACCGTCTCCTAGAACAAGCTAGGTCCTAATAGGGAAGCTTCACCAATATATAACCCACAAAAAAAGACTTGTAAGACCATCCATACATGGACAAAATGGTGAAAGTTTAATGTAATATATATATATATATGAAAAATTGACCAGACCCAAATGAAAATCCCATTCACCTTTTAGTTTAAAGATGAAATCATGAAGCATTTCTTTATGAATTTGTTTATCCTGTTATATTTGGCCCTCTATTTGAAGATTGTATACAGTTCAAAATATGACATGGGGACCCATAACCTCCTAGAGGCCTCTAAAAAATAGATATATGAACCTAGATTCTTTATCAGAGATAATGGATGATGGAACTCCCTGTAACATTATAATTTCTTATACATATAGATTTCCCAAATACTTAACGTTGGTGGTATCATAAATATTAATAAATTGATCCAATTTAGACAATAATTCTATCAGAATAAAAATTACATTATTTACATGATAAGTTCATGAAAATACAACAATTAAATCCATTTATATCTCATCACCCGTACATATTTCAATGGGAAGGGGTTGAAGCAAGACAAATAGATTTTCATTCTCTGCTTTTATCTTCTGAAAAGTGAAACAGTGGGAAACAAAATCAATGATGTCTTATTTAATACACGGCCATCATAATTACAACTTCATATCATAAAACTTCTTAGTCAGTCCACATTAAACCACCAATTGGGAATAATGAAAATTACTCATCACAACGTTTCTCATAGGAGACGAAATGATATAACATTTCTTAAAGAAAAGGTTTCCTTATAGAGATAGAGACCATTTTCCGATGGTATCTCCTCTATATAAATAATTAATGATACATTTAAACTCATCATAAAGATACTAATATTGTCAGATCATATCAATAAGATAAAATTTTAACAGACAAATCACTAGAAAAAACCTAGTCTCGTCTTCTTAGACTCCCAACTACATGCAAGAAAATAGTTCCCTGAGATCCCACTACTCTGATGACTTATTCATAGTATGGAATGGAAACTTCCTACTAAGAGTGATGGAAATAATGTTCCAATTTCCATGTGTTTAGTAAATTTCAATATAAAAATATTTTAGGTACTCCACCTATAACCTTTAATGTAGATTAAAATCTTTTAATGAAAATATATAACTCAAGATCTTATAATGATAGTAAAATGTAAACCCTTCACTAAAAAAGATAGTTTATCCTCCTCTTAAGGGAGTGCCTCACAACAATTATTTCTAAATCATGCATGAGATAGTTATTCTGAAGTGGTCAAAGCTAAAGAGAACCCTCAGACACCACATAAATATCCTACATGAGAACACAATATAACCCAAACTTGCAGCATCACTAAATATTATATAGCCTTGAATAGACTCATGAAGAGTAAACATTGGAGATGATGTCAAATTATACTTAAATTCATTGAATTAAGTATGAAATTTTAAATATTAAACAAAACATAATCCATTCCGTGTGAGAGAAATAAATAGAGAGTCCTTCTTAGAGAAATAATTCATGAACTGAAAAAAATACTCGTTAAACCGAGAAAGATTGGACTCTCAAAGACATTATATATTTCCTCCCATGACATGAAAAAATTCAAAATTTTTGGATCAACTGATATACCATGCTCCAAGACACATTCCCCACAAAATTCACCTCCAAAATATAAAATAGGAACTTTGATATCTTGGCGTAAAGTTGGTGATTCCTCAAGATATTCAAACCCACTCTCTAATGAGGCACATGATTATCCTCGATG
Source organism: Viscum album (assembly GCA_963277665.1). Taxonomy (NCBI): domain Eukaryota; kingdom Viridiplantae; phylum Streptophyta; class Magnoliopsida; order Santalales; family Viscaceae; genus Viscum; species Viscum album. The sequence goes on along the minus strand of OY728157.1, from coordinate 676,550,516 downwards.
TTTTAGTAAAATACGATTTAATTCATGAATAACACATTTAAATAGTTTAGATACTGGTGTAAAATAGTATTTATCCATTCCATATACAAATAAAAATCATTGGTTGTGCTGAATAAATAAAAAAATACTCATAGTGTTCATACTTGCTCTGGAAAATGACTGTTGGAATATCAGCCTCCTTGACCCTGAGCTTATGGAAACCAAACCAAATATCAATCTTTGATAATAACTTTTACCATTTCATATGATTAAATAAATCATCAATAGTGGTATAAAATATTTTTTCTTGACTATAACCAGATTGATATTTTGATAATCAACACATAATTGAAGGGTTCCACCATATATTTTAGAGAAAAATACCTTTATTTCCCAGTAAACAAACTAATTCGAATAAAGCCTTTTGACAACAAGTCATCCAACCAATTATTTAGTTTCTTTGGTTTCTCTGGTTCCATACGGCAAGAGGTAAGAGATATGGTCTAAGTACGTAACACCAATTTGATATAGAAATCCACCTCCCTTTCTAGAGGAAGACAAGAATAGTATGATAGGAAAACTTCTGGAAATTCAGTATCTATTAGAGGTAGTTTACTATCAGTGGATTTCTAATCTAGTTCACTAACATATTAAGATATCATCTAACCTAGCTCCCAAATAGGATATCTTACACGGTTATCTCTTAGGTATCATTCGACTTGGAAAATAAGGAAATACCCATTATGGGTAGAAAAGGAAACTCGTTAATGGTAATAGTTAATACAACCTTTATGAGTGACCAACCTATCCATTCTAAGAAAAAAATCTTGAATTTTCATATCAAGAACCAAAAATTCCTAGATATTCTTGATATCTAATAAAGAAAAATCAAAATATAGACATTAAAAATATTTTTTCTTATTTTCCCTAAGAGGTGTTGTAATGTACATCATATAAAGAATGAGTTCCATAGTAAGATTCTACAGGTCCATAGTGAGGGTTTATATGAAATAATGGGATGCACCAATATCAAATAAAGTAGTCATTAAAGACGAAACAAAAGAGATATTACCTCTCACTATCATAGTACCCACACCAGTTCCCACCACAGACTCATCCAATGCATAAAGTAGCTTCATTCTTGATGTTTGTGGCTAGAACTCCATTATTCTTGAAGAATAATAATACATAATAGAATCACTTAAAACTAATGATCCAATTCCACAAATTGAGGGTATAAAAATATGTAAAAACCACTGAAAAGAGCCTGAATTCCCACATGAGATATAAATATTTGGTGGAACCATGATATAATAATTCAAGTTCCCAAATTTTCCATATTGAAAATAAGTTAGTGGACCTTTAAAACGAACTAAACATGATTTAGAGTAAGTTTTCTGTTTAGTTCCACCACTATTATTTCCACCAGGAGGATCATTTTTGTTTCCCGATGTTTTAAAAGAACCACTAAGGTTTCCAATAAAAGTATGAGGAACCCCAGTAAACCATGATGTACTCGGTAGATTAATTTTCCCCATCATACCTCTATACCTAACATCATCATAAGGGGTATCCTCAAGTATAATGACTTCATATTGGATATCTGATAAAAGACCCATCTGAAACCTTTGGGACTTCGGCTTCTCGTTCGATACCACCTTAAGTGAATGCTAACAAGGTTTATAAAAATGATAAGAATATTATGTCACTATAAAATAAACTCGGTTAAGGTTTAGAAACTCCATTTACATAAACAATATGATCAAATATGGATATAACTAATCTATAAATATATTTATGAAGTATTTACACTCTAAGACCTCATCCCGCTTCACCTGAACTATAGAATCCCACCATATCATTCTAGGCCCCTCGATATTGAAGACAATGCACTTCACCATAATAAAATCTATCATATTCAATAACTAAAAGATTCATAGTAAAGGACTAATTTATTAACCATATCCCATTTATCATCTCAAAGGAAATTCCTTAAGTACTTCCCATCACCCACACTTGGGTCTCATATCGAAAATCCTAAGGGATATCTATCAGCCCACCACCCAAATAAAACTCACTTAATCACGCAATTAAAGTTATAGGGGACTCATTGTAATATCTTGATATTTTAAAAGGAAATACTATGTCCGTTATCATACAACATACATAAAAATTATCTTAAACGAATAATAAAATACTATTTTTTAAATATTACCATTATAACCTAGCCGCTAAATTGGCAGGTAAAAAGAGGAATAAACGATTAATTAAATAAATATAAATATATATCAAAATATAAATTTATTGATAAATTAATATAAAATAATTACAAACTTTTTAGTAAATTCATTTTATTCCTTAAAAATATGTTTTCTTCAAAAATGGTTTTTCCTATTTTTTATGAGTGAATATTATAATTATTTTCCAAAACATTGAGAAAATATATTTGAAAAAATGAATTTTATTTTTTGATTCATCTTCTAAAAAATTTCATTGGATGAGTTTTTTAGAATTTCATGGAAAGATTAATTTTTCAGTGAGTAGTGAAAATCACTATTTTTATAAAACATCTTTTTTATTTTTATTAAAAATTCATTTTATTATTATAATTTGATATAAAATTAAATTATATAAAATTTATTTATATATAATCTAATTAATTTCAATTTAATCCTCCTTATACATTATTTTTCTATAAGAAATGTTTTGGGCATAAAAAAGTATTTTTCAATAAAATTGTTTTTCATTGCGTTTTGTGGGAATAATTTTAAATTAAAATTTTCAACTTTTTTGAGTTAAATCTTGAGAAATGGATTCAATATTTTCAATAAATAGGTATAAATTTCTTAAATAGTTCCCTTTTTTTGGTCAATATGATTATTATCTTTAGAAATTTTGGTTGCTAACTTAAAGGGTAGCTCGAGTAATTAGAGTAAAATAATAAAATGATAATGACTGTAAAATTACCCTAAAACATCCCTTAATTTTATTGGATGAGTCACTTTTATCTATATTCATAAAATTCTCTTTTATATGGTATTTTGTATCCAATTTTATTAGATTATGGCCTTTATAATATTTTATTTTTATAAAAGTCAAACATTTCACACTCTTGTTTTTTATAACTATTATATTTTTAATATGAGGTTATCTAATTTATATTATATAATATAAATAATATTTTAAATATAAAATATTTATATTCCTCATGAAAATTTATTATTAATTTTTAGTGAAAAAATATTTACCTTAAATTCTTCCACAACAGTGATGCATTAATTATTCAATTAATAGAAAAATCAAATAAATGATATTAAAATAATAAAAGTAATATAATTTGAGATAATTAATGTGATAAAATAATTTTATATATTAAATAAACTTTTTTGATATGTTTTAAAATAATATTTTTAAATTATAAGTGTTTTATTGAAAATAATAATGTCAAAGTAATGAATAGTTCTAAAAATTGACATTATTGATATTTTATAACGATTAATAATTTATTAAATGATATAAAATTCCTAAAAAAATTAAATTCATCCAACTAAATATGATATTTTTATATTATCTAAAATGGTCCCTTTATGTTATTTTTGATATTTATAGTAATTATAATGGTCGTCAAATAGTAGTAAACTATATTATCAAAGTAAGTTTTAAAATTATTAACGAGGGGTTAACACCAAATGATAAGGGTTAAAATGTGACCTAACTTGTCCTAAAATTATTTTATGATATTAGTTTTACATATAATCATATTATATTGAAAATAAATTAATTTTTATTCATTTCTAATTGAATATATGTTTCTAATAATTTAATATTTTGGGAAATTTCAAGAGTACTCATCCACGCTTTTATAAAAGGGAACATATTCTTATCAATAATTCACACTTAAAAACCCATTTTTTTATATAATATATTCACAAATACATTAATATAATACATATACTTGTTATATTAGTTTTTATTCATAATACCACTCTTATAGGCCTTAAGGTGTTGAGAGAAGTTGGTTTTCCAAAGAAGAGGTATAGTTTTTATCCGCCTGTTTTAGTTTTGTTTATTCTTCCACATCATTAAAATATTCCCCAAACATGATTTCTTAATAAAACAAGTATATTATATAAACTGATCTAGTTATATTTTAATATAATAACCAATATCCATCTCCTATTCCATCAAATGTGAAACGAAACTGTCATTTTTGTGTATGGCGAACTACTGCCTTACAAAATGATGTAATTCATTTTCCATCACCATATCTCATTGATGGATTATAATTATGGAGTTAATGATTTTATATTATATTAATGATATTTTGTTCATTATTAAAATATAATATATAACTTTTCATCTTACCTTTCTATACACTAAAAAATGAAAATATCAGTGTGCGCACATCTGGACTTCCACCTCTATGAAGTGATGTGGTTTATTTTTCAATCACCACATCCAATAGAATATATATATATATAGGTATATTTAAAGATTTAATATTTTTTTATGACATTATTATAATTTTAAAAGGATAAAATAATAATTATCTTCTTTTTATAATGATTATTGAAAAATGGAATCGTTACACTTGGGTATGTACGACCTACAGTCTCCATGATTGGAACATAGTTCATATTTCATAACAATATTTAATGGTTGGATTTAAAATTATAATTCATATAAAAAAATTATAATTATTTCTTGATTGTTTTTATGGAGATGTTAGGGTAATGAACTCTTTGACCATAGTTAGCCTACTAAAGTCATTTTGGACTTATGAACTGAATATCATTAAAATATCCAAACTGAACTTAATTAATTGAGTAATTTTATATAAAATGGTATAAACTAAATATCATGGATTAATTAACAAGAAAATTTTTTGTAGAAAAGTAAATAATTGACCTAAATTTATTATTTTGGAATAGAAATAACGTATGTGATGAGTTGGACTCTAGGTAAGGTAATTTCTTTTAGAAATTATCTTTTAAAGAATCCTTAAAAACTCTCTTTTTATTCAACATCCATATATTATAAAAATATATAGAATTATTTTACTATTACATTATGATTTTATAAATTCAGTTGTAACCATTTTTTAATTTTTTTCAAATTGGTTTTAATGAAATCTAATTTTCATTTTCCAATCGAGGAAAATTGTAGATTTTAGGACAAAAATATCAAAGGAATATATTTTTTAACTTATATGACATGAGTGAATTTTCACACCATCATGACAAATATTTTATTTTAATATAAATTTAAAGGAATGAAATTATCATTTCAAAAAAATAATTTATAATTGTGCATATATTTATATAAATTATTTAAAAATTGAAATTTTATTTTTCCCCAAGAATAGTTTATGATTGTAATGATAAAAATGAAATATTTTAGGTTTTCTGATTATATTAGGGTTATTAGTAGTTTTTATGATAAATTTTGGTTTTTTGGTAAACCATGGATGGGTGGTTCTATTATTAACTAATTATGGGATGTTTCAAAATAAATAAAGGATTTGATGTTATGTTATAACCTCAAATTCATTGTGAATGGAAGTCGGCCATATGGTAATTCCATTTAAAAGAGTGATTGTATGAGTGATATGGAAATGATGTACCAAGTAACAAAAATGTTTTATCTACAATTTATATGGGTTTTTATGATAATATTATTATTTCTCAAGGTATGATACTCATCTTATATTTAGAGGAAAGTATATGCTACTTTTTAAGGGTGAAATGTATAACTATGTGAAAAAGTTATTATATTTTCTTCTTATTTTTACATAAACCTTTATGAGTTTTCTTTTTCATTTAATATTTATAATGAAATATTTTATGAAATTTTTCAGGTAAGAAAATGTTTTTTCTGATTTAAAATTTTGTTTTGAAAAAGGAAAATATTTATAAGAATTAATGGACTAACGGTTTATTTCATTCTTTTTATATCCCTTACTGAGATTTTTGTTCTCACCCCACATTTTAAAATGTTTTTCATGGTGTATAAGGATGGGTAAGAGAAAATAATAGGTTAAGTTTAATTTTGTGAATTAAATTCAAAAAAATAAATCATGTTTTATTTTAAAAATTTTTATATTGTGGAAAAATGGATACTTATTTAAAAGTGTCTAATTTTTATACGCATGAGTTTGTTTTGTAGGATTTATGACCAAAATATCTAAAAATATAATCCTAAAATATCTTTTGGAATGTAATAATGTGAATTCTATTTTAAATTTACAAGAATATGTAATGTTTAATTCCAATTCCTTATAGTTGGTATGAGAGCAGGGTTTAGACAACTTTAGAGGTTAAGATGTTATTTAAGAATAAGTTATAAGTTTTATATAACCACAATGGTTTGTATTTTAAGAATAATAATATTGATTTTTGACAAATCAAAAGTGTTTGAGATTACATGAATTAGGTTGTATTAATTCTTATCCTCTTAATATGATGGTAAATTATGATTTTGTTGATATACACACACTAACAATATTCATTTTAGTAAATTGATGGATCTAGAAGAGACCAAAATAACAAAGTATGTGAAGGAAAATGTTTTTCTGAATAAGAAATAGAATGGAATGGGAGTTGTAGTAAGAACTCTTATGTTTAGTTATAGACCTATTATCATAAGTTATAATTATCAACTTCAACTTTTGTGAGTTTTTTAAATCAAAAAATATTATAAAAATGAACCCTTTTGGATGTTCAGGTGACAATGATCACAAAGGTAAATATATTCAATGGCCTATGTAGAAATAAGAACTCCGGAAAATGTATTAAAAGAACATGAATATGATTTATATATTGTAAATAATTTTATAAATAAATAATCTTCCAAGGGAAAAAGAAAGCGTTCTATTAACTCGATGATGGAGAAATAATTTCTTCCTAAGTTATCAATTGAATGTTTTAAATGTGTGCAGAATTGCCATTATAAAAATTGATATACTAGGGGGACGATCTTGATTGGTATTAGAGAGGTTGTACAAATATATTTTTAGCAACACACGATGCCATTATAGCGGAAAATGAGGAAACTAAAAATTAATTATTAAAGGCATGGACTATTTCTTTAATTACTCTTAAAAATTGTTGAATCTTAGTACATGATTAATATTTTTGTTTATAGGAAATAATTATAAAGTAATAATATTGAAAATAATTTTTAATGGATTATAAATAAGATAGATGATTAATATGTATATGTATGTGGGATTCAAAAGTTATGATAAATTTAAGGATGATCTTATGTTTTAAAGAATTAATAGTATTTTTATTATGAGAGTACTTTGGGAGGAGTTTATTGAGTTTTAGGTATATATAGACCTAAAGTTTATAATGTAAAAATTTATTTGAGTAACAATTATATTTTCATTTTTTTGAAATATTGTTTAAGGTATGGATAACCTTTTGGGTTTATAAGATCTTTTATTTTGAGATAATTATGGTTTATTACATTTTTTGGATGAAAAATGAATGTTATGAGATAACCTTTGATGTTAAAACAATTTATATAATAATTAATATATTAAGTTTATTTTTTATGATTTTCTTCACATTAATAGTAATTTTATAAGGATTATAGTTTTATAAAATGGATAAGTCATAGGACCGGTGACAAATCAACACATCCACAAAGGACACGGGATTTGAACCCACAATCGAATGGTAAAAAGGTTGAATCACTTATCACTGGCCTATGTGAGGTACTAGTTAGTATGACCTTTTTTTACATTAATTATTTGAAAAAAATGAATTATTTTATCTTGAGAACATATTTTTTATCATATAGATAACCATGGGTTTGGAAATAGATTTCATGGTTATGTGATTAATTTTATTTTGGAAGAATATTGCTATTTTGGGAACCTTATATGAAATTAAATAATATTATTTAAGTAATAAAGTTTGAATTATATTTTAGAATCACATATTATTTTATTTTGGATTTATAGTGATTCAGTTAACTTATAAAAATGGCTAACATGCCTTGGATTTTATTTGTTTAGGGTATGGATATTTTGGTATGATACTTCAAGAGTAATTAATCTTATTTTGAAATAAATGTTCAAATTAATATTGGTTGACTATTTGACAAAATCCATTATATTTTTTATTTTCAAAATAAGTCTAGAATATTTTTTAGGTATGTCAAATACAATCAATAAGTGAATTATTTATGATTAAACTTGTGTATTACTATTGAATTTTGGAGATTAAAGTTGTTTTCCTCATATGAAAATTTATTACTTTAGTAAATTATCTTAACATATGATAAATATTTTAGTTTTTTTTAATTCTTAAATATAGGAGGAATATAGTTTTAATAGTTCCTGGATTTTTTGATCCCTATAAGTTGATTCTAGTGATTTAGGAAGCAAAATTCATATTGAAGACTCATCATTTGGAGAAAAATTAGTTTTTTTTGGAAAATAGATTAATGGATTAAGTTGTATTTATCAATTAATTATATTTCATTATTATTTTGTTATAGATGAAAATTATTTCCTAAACTCTAGTAAAATGATCTTGAAACAGAAAAAAAAATTACCTATTTACTTTTCTTTTTGATAAACCATTGCCCTTTTATCCCATCACAAATTTATAATTTTATGATGGTTGAATTTACCATGAACATGTTCTATATCACTCTCTATCAGTCCATGGAAATTATTTTTCTCTTCCTTTTCCATGCTTTCTAACATTTAACCCAAGTATGTGTTATTCTATATGCCATTCATAGTTTCATTTCTATCTTTTTAAGTGGAACTTTTATGACCCTTCTTACAATGTGGGATTTCAACAAAGGTATTTTGAGAAGTCAAACCCCAGTTACTGAGAGAAAGATAAAATCTTGAGGATGAAATTTATAAAATATGGCAGAATTAAGTATCCTAATATTTGAAAAGGAAAGGTTATGTTCTATATCGTATAGGATAGGACACATTGAGCTTAAACAGACAAGGAAATATAATAATTTAAATGTGCTCATTATAACCTAGCCTTTAAATTTTCAGGTTCGAATAGAAAGAATTGATTTACAAAATAAATATAAACTTCCAACTTAATATAAATGTATTTATAAATCATTAGAAAATAATTACACATTTTTTAGTAATGTAAATTTACTATTCAAAAATATGTTTTCTTAAAAATGGGTTTTTCTACTTTTTATGAGTGTATATTATAATTAATTTATTGGAATTTTGGAAAATATATTTGATAAAATGAATTTAATTTTTGAATTAATCATGTGAAATTTATCTTAGGATGATTTATTTATAATTTTATGAAAAGATTAATTTTTAAGTGAATAGGGAAAATACATATTTTTATAAAACTGCCATATTCTTTATATTAAAAATTCCATTTATTATTTGATTATGGCCCCAAAGTAAATTAAGTACTATTTATTTATATATAATCTAATTAATTACATTTTTATCATCCTTATACCTTATTTTGGTATAAGTATATTTTTAGGCTTAAATTTTCATTTTTCAAAAAAATATATTTCATTTTAATTTATGGGATTAATTTTAAATTTTAATTTTCCAATTATGTGATTTGAATCATTAAAAAACTGTTGATTATTTTGAATTAGTGGGTCCAGAGTTTTTAAATAGTTCCCTTTAATGTTGGGTCGATATGAAATGTAACTTTAGTAATTTTGGTCACTACCGTAAAGGTTAAATTGCGTAATTAATGTTGAAAATTAAAAGATAAGAACTATAATATGACCCTAAAACTGTCCATTATTTTATTTGATAATTTAATTAAATATATATTCCTCCATTATTCATTTATATGAGATGTTTTTACCATTTCATGAGTTTATGACCTTTATAATATTTTATTTCAAGAAAAGTCAAACATGTCACACTCTTGTTTTTAGTAACTATAATATTTTTAATATGGTTTCATCCAGAGGATATATTTGAATATAATTAATATTATTAAATAAAATATATTTATATTATTTATGTAAATTTAATTTTAATTTTTAGTGAATAAATAATTGCATTAAATTCGTACACAATACTGATGTAGTAATTATTTTGTTGATGGAAAAATAAAATAAATAATATTAAAAACATTAAGTAATATAATTTGAGAAAATTAATGTAATACATGAATTTTTTATATTAAATTTAAATTTTATGGATGTTTTAAAATAATTTTATATAATTCTAAGTATGGTCTTGATATTATTAATGTCAATGTAATAAATAATTCGAAAAATTGACATTATTGATATTTTATCATAAATAATATTATATTAAATGATATCAAATTACTAAAAAACATAACAAATTCCTAGTGATTATGTTATGGTTTATAATATCAAAAATTTCCCATTCTATTTATTGTAAAACCCACAAAATAGCTATATATTTTAAAAGGGTTAGTGACGGGTTAAAACCTAATGATAAGGGTAAAAATATTACCTAAACTTCTTGAAAAATTATTATATGAAATAAATTATACCTATACTCATATTATATTCAAACAAAATTAGCTTGGAGACATTTGTAATAGAATATTAATTTATATTAACTTAATAATTGGAGCAATTCCAAGAGCATCCCTCTCCTATCTTATAAAAGGGAACCTCTTCTTCTTTTTCAATCGCACTTCAAAACCATATTTTTAGTAAAATACCTTCATAAAATATCTATTTTCATTATATAGCTATTTTATTAGGAATAATACCAATATTAGTGGTCTTAAGGTTTTAATCAAAGGAGGTTTTCCAAAGTAGAGGTATAGTTTTTATCCACTTGTTTTAATTTTGTTTCTACTTTCACCTACTTCAAATGCTCCTTAAGAATTATTATATAGTAAAACCAGTATCATCTATATACTACAGTTTTTTCATGTTAATATTACAACCTATATCCATCTCATATTTCGACAAATGGGAAACAAAAATTTCATTCATGCGTACGGCAAACTACCGCCTCACAAACTGATGTAATTAATTTTCCATCACCATATATAATGGATGGACTAAGATGATGGAGTTATTGTGTATATATTATATTCATGAAATATTTATCATTATTAAAATATAATATATAATTCACCTTCTTAACTTTTCGTGCACAGAAAAATGATAACATTGTCCATGCGTACGTGTGGACTATGGCCTTCACGAAGTGATGTGATTCGTTTTTCAATAACCATATCACATAGAAGATGTATCTATATAGGTATATAACACATTATTTTTTGGGTTTTCTCCACCACCTATGTTAAAAAATCTATAATTGTTACATCATTAATTATTGAAAAGTCTTAAATAATTCAAATCTGATATAATAATAATAAATATATTTTTTCATAATTTTTTAATATACATATATATAAATATATTTATTTATAAAATCATTTGTATTTATTGAATCGAAACTCATAAGAAAAATATATTTTAACCACTCTTAACAAACCATCACTATAACTTCTATAAAATGACCATTATTATTTAGAACTATATAAAAACCTATGTAATCTCCTTGGGTATTCTATAGGTGAGTAAAACATGATCAAGGATAAAGGACAGAGACCACCATACTAAAGACATCAAAGAAAAAAAGTACAATTAATGTATAAATATTAATTTTAACATTGATTGATTACTAAATGGTTAATAGTATAATATAAATGAATGGTATAAAGTCAAATAAAAAATATTGTTCTGGGATATATTAAAAACAACCCTAAATATATTATATAAAATGTTAGAGCACATCCGACCAAGTAAGAATCCAATGTAGGGGTTTTTCATCTCAGTTTCCCTTCATTGATTCATGTTTCATATTATTCACAAATTTTTATATATATATTATATATAATACATACTTAAAATATTTTTTCATAATTACCTTTTAATTCATGGTATTTTTAGTTACAGTTTATTTTCTATCTTTTTTTCAATTTTCTTATTCATTAATAATGTCATAAGTGTTTTTTTTTTTACTCAATTTCCATTCATTGATTTTTTCACCCTATTATTTCAAACTTTTCTTCTAAGTTTGATTTACTATACCATATTATTTTACTATATTTTATTTTATCTTTATTTTATGGTTATTTATATTACTTTCTCATAAAATACTTTCCAAATGATTCTTACATCATAAATTATAATATAATTAAATGATACCTTTATTGATTCCCCTTAATTGAGATATTCTCTTAATTCACCACTTATGTTCTTTTATGTTACGTATAGAAATACCAAAATTTTCTTTTATCATAATATTAATTTAAATAAATGGATTTACAAATCAATCTATGATTCTCTCTTTCAATGGATTTTGATTCAAAAAATATCAAATACCTAAGGGTTTCATTTACAATATCACTTTGAAATTTAGATTGTTTATATATAAATTTTCATCTATTGAAATATTATTAAACTGTTTATTTTCTTATCCTATAATAATTTTTGTGATTTTCATGTTTACATACCTTTCAACCTTTGGTTTAAATTTCATTTGAAGGGATACTTATGAGTGAAACTAGCCTTATATATTATTTTCAGTCAGGAATATTTATCCTCTATGACTACATATATTTTTATATGGTTTTATGTATTTTTGTATCCCTATATATATGATTTATTAAGGACATTTTATATTGAATTTTACTTTCTTCTATAGAAGTGTTAAAGGATTATTTTTTAACATCTTCTGCATAGTCATTATCTCAAAGTGTTTTCATCAATTTTCATTATGATGATTCATTTTCTAGTCATTAAAATTCTTCAAAGATTATTTTTTTTAATATATAGTTTTTCTATAAAACTATTTTTTTATTAATTATTTTATTTAAAAATATTTTTTAAAAAAACTAAATCATTTTTCATCCAATTTTTCAAAGAATTTTTATTGTTATTATAAAGTTTTTTCACCTATGCTGGTATCCATTAATATTTCTTATGATTTATTGGGAAAATTTTCTAATGATGCCATCCAAATTCTTTCTCAATATGGATATTGATCATTACTTTCTTAAATTTTAAGCAAAATAATTTCTATTTTATTTATTTATTAAGTTAAGATGTAATTAAAAAAAAATCATGTTTATGTGTAACACATATATATGGTGTTTCACTATATTATAGGTGAGACCAAAATTAAATAGATCTAAAATTAGATAGATAAATATTTATATCACATTTGATGTTGATATTTTTCATGGATATAATTACAGTTACTATACTAATAAATTTATGCTTGAACATGATTGTCGTTAATTATGTTCACAAATTTTTGTGTGGATATGATGGTGGTTAATTATGCTCACACCTCTCCATATAAACATGATTACAGTTATATTTTTTTTAAACTATATGTTTGGACAAGAGTGGTTTTAGTTTTGTTCATAACCTTGTGTGTGGACATGACTTTCATTAACTTTTTTCAAAAATATATGCCTTTTATGTGCTTGTTCTTATTCCACAGGCCTATGTGTGACACAATCATTTCCCTCTTTTACTAAATTTAATATATTTATGTCTTTTTTTAATTTTTAGAGTTTTATAGAAGTTTTAGATTTGAGAGTTTTAAAATGAGTATAATTGGGCGTATTTCATGGTTAGTTTGTTGTTAGTCCTAATCATTTATCCAGACTGCATGAGGAAGGGTATGAGCTTTGAGATAAGTTTCCATATTTAGTGCATGGTTAGGGAAACAATGCATATAAATTGAAAAAAAAATCATATGTATGGAATGAATCAATATAGTTGGATCATGGGTTTGGGAAACCATGTGGCTAAACCATTTTAGTGGAGGGGTCCGACTGATACCTGTATGGTTGGCACACAGTTTCCCAGAACATTCTTCTAAACCATGTGACCTACCTAGTTTTATTAAACACGTGAAATTTATTTTATTCCAAATTTTTTTGATGTTTTTTGACTACTTTACTCCTTTATTTCATTTTTGGAAATTATGTTGTCTCTTATCTTCCTCATTCATGTTTCCCTTGGGATTTTCATCTCCTCCTCCCTTGATTCCAATATATTTTAATAGGTAAACCCATATTTATTCTTCTTCTCTTATCCCTTCCACCTCTTATAATTAGGTTTTATTTTACACCAAAATCATAATTGTTGTTTGATTTATATTTAGCGTTTGGGTTAATTTAACCTTGTGTATTTGTTTTTTAGGTTATATATAGTGTGTCTTCTTTGTTTCGAGAATATAGACTGTGTCTTCATGTTTAGGGAGGTGTTTTTATTAAATTCATGTGTTTAACAGGTTATGAAATGCTTAATTTTTATAAAATCAATTTCTTATCAAGTTATTATTTTATGTGATACCCAATATGGGTTTATTAAATGTTTCCAATGATTTTTTTTATTAGGATTATGGTTTCTCAATGTATTTCATCTTTTAAATAAAATGTTTATGCATGCTAAGTGATTTTTTAAAATACTTATGAGGCTATTTTAAAAAGGTTTTAATGTGGAGTGTAGTTTTTCGCACTATTTTTATTTCTAAAAGAAAAACCCCATGATCGAAGGGTTTCTTTTAAATTAAAATTTTTCTTTTATTTTCAAATAATTTCTAAAATATATAATGTAGTTTTTCTTTAAAAGGGTGTTTTGTAACTTGAATTTACATTCTTGGATAAAATAACCATTTAAAACGTTTTTGAAAAGGTTTCCATTATATTTGTACCATGGATGTTTCTACATATTAGCCTTCCAAGATCATTTAAAAATCATTTTTTATAAAGTTAATAAATATTTTTATTGGTTTTTGTTAGAACCCCATTTGTACCAACTTTCATTATTACTTATATATGATTTATCCATTAATATGAAAAAATTAGTGGAATTGAACTGATATTTATAATGAATTATATATGTAAAAGAATCTATTTTTTACAGGGTGTTTGAGGTAAAGTAGATTAAATTAGAATGTTATATTGAAGAAGTATATAATAATAATTTCTTTATTTTTCCTCACCTAAACTTTACTTATGTCATGAGAACCCATACTTTACTTATGTCATGAGAACCCAGGTAGCTAAGTTATAGACCTTTATTTTTGATACACCTGTTAGACTACATAGTGGATAGTTTCCCATTGTTTTTTAGTACATGTTAGCTTGGGGAATAACCCTAATGCTGTTAAAGATATTAAGTCAGGTGGTTTTCTTTTTGTAAAGAAACATAGGAGAGTAGTTGATTCCACATAATTATTGTTATGTTAGTCTCACTATAGGACCTAGAGAGTTTCCCATGGTACTCATTCTCTTAATGATTATATTATCTTGGGGATTACCTGTACACAATTTACCATATCCCTTGGATATATCTTGAGTATGTGGAACAATTTATGTGATCATCATTAATTATTTTTATGTTTCCTAGATATTATTGTTTCTTCTTGAGATAATATTTTTATTCACTTATGTATGGGTTCATTTATAAATGTTTTTCCAATGTAGATCGGAAACAATTATTCCAACAAAAAAAATAGGAATGTTTGTCTCATATAGAAGATTTTGAGAATGTTTTTTTAAATGAGAAAAATACTAATTTTTTAATCACAAGTATTCATTTTTTTGGTTATGAAGTTTTTTCATTCACTAAGAGGATAACCCACTTCTTTTATTTTAACAAAAGTGGTGATCCTTTAGGTTTAAAAGCATGATATTGGGTTTTATTTTAGCGTTAGTATATTTAAAAACTTATGTGTGCACAATATGTTATCGCAATAATCTTTTGTGTTTTATTCCATTGATGGATGTTATAGATGTGGTGAGTGACTATGGATCACATGGAGAAGTTTAAGTGGTGGAACAGGGAGTTTATTTTTTTTTAATATTATGAATTGTCTATATTGGATATATATTTATTTATTTTTGGTTGTTTTTTGTAAGACTCTATTATGTTCTATGGAAATTTTACTCAATTTGAAATTGATTTTATTATTTAAAATTATTATTCCATGTTTGGTTTCCTTTTTATTTTTATAATTTATATTCCACATGCATGGATATCCAATGTATCGAACCTCCATAGAAATTTCTCAGTATATTTTTATAATTATTTTTTATGATTATTTGATGTTGAAATTGTTCCCAAGTGTGTATTATGGCTACCTAGATATAATTTTCCATCCCATAGGGATTATAAATTCCCTTTAGGAAATGTCTTTGGCTGACTTAGGTACCCAATTCAGGGATGACCTTGGCTGGTTCATGATAAAGCAATTTCAAAACAACATCTTGTCATTTAGGTGTGTCATGGTAGTATATTGATTGTTATTATTTGACATTAATAGGTAGGTTATGATTAATTGAATGATCACCACCTTTGAAAACAAAAATTGATTTCCCATGGGTAGCTAACATTTGATTCTTTATTTTGGAATTAATTATTTACTATTTTTTATAGAAGTTTTATCCTCATTGAGTCATATTAGATACTTTATGGGTTCTTCTTAAGTTTAGGGGTGAAAATAAAGGATTAAATATAGTTAATTGATTAGCTCACAAGATCTATCAAATAATGTAGATCATGTTTACTTGGGTCTATATTATAAACAACAATTATCAAACATTTTACAAAAATATGTAGCCAAACCATGAATAACCATGAATCCCCATGTAATTTATTATTTTAAACTCTTTTGATTCTTAATTTCTCTTTTTGCGGTTTCCATTTGATGAAGATGGAATAAAGAGTTTATTTAAGTTTGTATGTTTTTTCATTTGAATTATGATGGTTATTTCCTGAATTTTGTTACATTTCCTCATTTTTAAGGACTATTTTGATGAAAGGAATATTTCATGAAATTATTTTATTTTAAAAAAAAATTGATTGTTTATTTTTAAAACATAATTCCATTAATTCTTTAGTTTTAGTGTAAGGTTTTATGATTTATTTATGAAATAATTTTGATTACCATGGAGTTTTTTCAAAATAGATGATCTTTAAATGGAATTGTGGATGTTTTTTGGAAGGAAAGTGGGTTTTTCTAAAGGATTTGGATTCCATTGTACGGAATTTTTAGCTTAAATTTCATATTAGATTTTATTTGGTTTTTAAAATAAATTTTTTTGTTCTTAAAATGGGTAAAAACAATTTAAAATAAATTTTTGTTTTGAAATAATTTTTACTCTATATAGGTCTTATGTTATAAATGATATAAAATACATTTTTAGAGTCTTACATTTTATTATTTTATTCTTTGGGGTTATCCATTTATTTTTATAGTTCTATTTAATTAAATTTAGAAAGAATGAGTTTTGTAGGTTCTTGTTTCATTTTTTTAGATTATGTCAACCATAAAGGTCTCAATGTAATGTGGAGAGTCTATTTATTTGGGATGATACTTTAGTATATTCCTCTCACTATATAGGTTTAATTCTCTTGATTTATTGGCCCTTCCATACAAAGAATAGAGGGGAAGATCTAGTACCTTCTTTATTCTTTAAATTCTTGAATAATCACCCATCTAATTTTTATAGTGTTCAAGGTACATTGAGTTAATGGAAAGCTCAATGAGGATTGAGGTAAAATTTAAATAATGGGAAATTTTAAAATTCAGAGGTGTTAGATAATGATGTATTATTTCTTAGAGTTAGTTTTTTTCTTTAAAGCTAGTTATTAATGATCATTTGAATATTTGTTTCCTTGAGAGGGGTATTCTCTCGAACCATAGATTTTGTATAATCTAACCAAGACTATATTTATGCAAGGAAATGGTCATATGGTTTATGACTATAAAATTTAATGTTTTAAGGATAAATTATCCCATAATTTAAATTCAATTTAGTGAGTGTTAGTCTTTTTAGGGCCTAGTTGTACCTTATTATAAAAAGATATCTCTTGTGTGTTCCCAGTGTGGGACTTCTAGGACTTATTTCTTAAAATATAGGATGACCTATCTTCTTTAGAGTTGTTTGGGACATATTTACATTTCTGTATATTATAATATTAGAACAATATTCTTACATGTATTCAATATTTGGATGTGCAAGAATATCTATTTTTGTAATTTTTCTTGATAAACATATAGTAATTGAATGTTTTTTAGTAATTATTTCTTAATACATTCCCTATTAGTCTCCTATATTTATGATTTTCTTGTGGTGTTTTTTAATATGGTTATTGGTGAATGACTCATTGATTCTACTATTCTGAAGGTTCATATGTGATGTTCTTTATGGTTTGATTATTGGATTTTGATGAAATTTTTAAGGGAAACCATGGGTATGTTCTGGGGTAACTAGTATTGCTGTTATACCAGTCTATATTATACTCTAGTTGGTACCATTAGAGGATATTTTTTACTATTTGGGTTTATATTTGGTACATAAAAGGTTAGTGTTCCATGAGTGAGGTCCAAAGTTACTTTTCCTATTATTTATTCATGATCCAAGGTCGGAGCCCATTTTTTCCTTTATTAAGGAACATTTTGGTTGATAGATAACTCCCATTATATTTTTTTGGGTGATAGTGTATGGTTTTACCTTGCTTATGGTCTTTGTTTATCCATTTGAGTTGAATTTCATTATAGTATTTTGAAATAGTTCCTTGAGTGGTTTCTTATGATTGAGGGAGGATTGTTATCCCCTTTGGTATTATAAAGAGATGTGTTTATCTTTGGTGATTCATTTACTATGTGAGTATTTATTTACTTCATCTAACCATTTTATATGAATTATTAATTGTGGGGTGACCTATTTAAGCTCTCTATACCCTTTAATATTTTTTTATCTTGTTGGTGATTTAGGTATTTCTTGGAGTTTTTTGATAGTTTTTTGATGACTCATTCCAATTATTTTAAGGAGTTATTTTATGTATAGTGTTCCATTTTCTTATAGACTTCTTGAGTTTTTCAGTTTATCCTTCCACCTCGTATATTTTGGTGTAGAGGTTATGATGTTTCATTTTCTTTAACTTTTGAATTGTAACTTTTTAGTTGCAGGAAATAGCATAGCGAGGAAAATGGTCACACCCTCATGTCACCATTGTTTTAAATTTAATATATTTATGGGTTTTGTTTTTGATTTTTTGGATTACTTTAAATATTTTTGGGTTTAAGAGTTTTAAAATTGGTATAATTGGGCTAGAAAAAAATTAATCACATTTTTAGTATAAACCATGTAGTTGGACCATGTGGGAGAGAGGCTAAGATTTTAGTAATGTGTCCATGGTTACCACATAGTTTACTAAACTATGGGAAAAAATGAATATATGGTATGACCCTACATGGTTGGAGTATAGTTTAGGAAACCATATATCCAAACCATGTGGGAGGTAGGTGTTCTTTTAATAGACATTATCACAGTTGGCACACAGTTTCCCAATCTGTGCTGATAAATTGGGTGTCCATCCCAATTTTATTAAAATGTGATGTTTCCTTTTTCCCTTATTTAAAATTTTAGTTTTATCATCCCCTCCTCTCTAATTTCATTCAATCAATGTGTTGGGGATATTATCTATTTGACCCAATTATTCCCTTGGTATTTTAACTATAAAGACCTCGAGCCTAGTAACCCCGACCCAATAGTTACTTTATTACATTGACACTATGTATAAGGGATCATATCCCAATGAACCGAACTATTTATTAGTCTTGTTAAAGTAGATAAATACATTAATTTCACATTAAATTTAAAAACATAGAATAAAAAACATTTTGAAAGAAAAAAAACATCCTTGAACACATTAAATAACTCCTTCATATCATGTGGAATGGAAAAAATAAGGGTGACGTAATATTCTTAGTAAGGGGTATATGTAGTAGAGGATATCATGAATCGGTAAGGCATAATCAATATGTAACGTTAAACAAGTGAAAACACATGTCATTTAATAAATAACATGTTGATAAAAAGAATATATAGATAATATCAATGTAGTAATATCATGGATAATTATAAATAAATTATCAATGAAGAAAATGACTAATATTGGATTTTATGATTAGAGGAATCATGATATATATATTTTCAAGACCTTTCCCCAAAACAGTTTAATCGATGGGTTCATATACTCTAGAAACCCATTTAATGTTAGCTTACTGATTTGTCTCATAAGACATATCAATGCATTGAGGATCTATATATTTCTATTCCACACCCATAATTGCATGTCTTATGAATTACTCATATATTTAATGATAAATTCAATTCAGAAACAGTACACATTATCAATAAATATCTTTATTGAGTAAGGAATAAAGATTTATCAACATTTCCCCAATCAACCAAATAACTTTCATAGTCAAACAATGTAATCATAAATGATATATAGTTTAAGAAATAAGAATATTCATGATAAATAATATTTATATTTTAGGGAAACGTAGTTTCTAATTATCATAAGAAATTGAATTTTTCAAAGGAAATCTAGTTACTACATAATTAATCATGAAAGTGAATGACAATAGTTTCTCTAGTCAAACCGATTATAAAAAATTAATAAAAAGAATAAAGATGGTGTCATTATAACATAACCTCAGTGAATTATAAGTAAAATATAAGGTTATTGTCTTTGATGAATATAAATACAATAAAAATAATTAAAAACTTTCTTGAAAAAAATTCCCTTTTCTCTTTCAAAATTACTTCTAAAAATTTAAAATTTCCATAATATCAGAAAGAGAAACTTCTTTAAAAATAACCTTGTAAAATTATAAATTAATATTCAAACAAATTATGGTTGATGATAGTGGGAATACTATATTTATGCTAAGTACTTTAAAAAATAATTTTTTTACATTTTTTGAAAAAAAGTCAAAAAGTTATTTTATTTGAAAATGATAATAATATTCCTATTAAACCATTTTTTAAAAAATAAAATGTGGGTAAAAATTTTTTTAATAAATTATTTAATAATATTAAAAATATTTTTAAAAAAATACTAATATTGTAGAAAAATATCCCCAAACACATAGGAAAAAAATTCTATTTTCCTAAAAACTAGGATTTTGGTATATTGATTACATAAAGAGTGTAAAATTAAATAAAAAATTATAATTTGAAAAATATTATAGGATAAGAAGATATATTTGGTTTATGGTAGAAATATAAAATAATTCCATCAACTAATTCTTTGACAAAAACAATCCCAAATAATGGTGAGATTATGAAATAAACTCTTACCACATTGGTAACTTTTGAAACATAACCACCATGAAAGAAATAACTTCAAATGATATATTAAATATATATAAATTTAAATTTATTAATGATATAATATATCAAAGGGGTAGCAAATATTTATTAAAGTATTGGAAATTGAGATGAAATCTCTTACCAAGATCATACTATTGAAGTGATAATTAATCGATTAATTGATTATGTGTATTAAATGTAAATCCACATAAAATAATTTTCAATGAAAAATAAAATAATAAAAAGTCATTAAACATATATCCATTTAATATTAAAGACAATGAATAAGTAATATAACCTAAGGAAAAGATATTTAATTATGAAACACTTACCATTTGATAACATTTATTATAAATCTTGTAGAATGAAATAATTTTAATTAAAACATAAAATACCATGAATTATTAAGGATTCATTAAATACCATATAAAATTGGAAAAATATACAGCATATAAAATAAATTAGGTGCATGACATTAAAATATTCATTAATTAAAGGAAATTGATAAGGAATATCTTACCTTGGGTCCTACTCATTGTGACCGTTATTTATCTTCCTAAATAACAAACTTCTGATAATTATTTACTTTATTAAGAAACCTTTTCATGATTATTATTCATTTTATTTTATTTAATACTATGTTATATTTAATTAATTAATCAATTAATTTCACATCGAATGATTTGATTATATTCACATCATATGTCCACAATGACTTTAATAGTTTGACTGTGGTAAAAGTGGTAATTTTTACATCATCATAGAAATAACAATCATGGAATAATTATAATTTTTATAAAATAATTATAATTTTTAAACAAACTATTAATTTTATTTCTGAAAAGAAAACTATGTTATAATCATGGAGATAGTATGTCATATGTATTCAGGAGTAACATTTACATTTTTCAATGATCAATATGGAAAGTGAAAAATTATTATTTTATATTAAAATAATGATCATTACAATATAGGTAGCATGTTATTACTTTAAATAATCTTATATATATCCATCATGTCATGTGGTTTCGAAAAATGATTCGCATCGCTTCGTGAAGGTGGTAATCCACACATACACTCGAAGAACGTTATCATTTTTAAATGAATGGAAAGGTAATATATTATAAGATATATCATATTTATGGAATGAAAAATATATCATGAATAAAATATATATAAATATATGTATTAAATATAACATTAAAAAATATTGTGAGTGGTGTTGATGGATAAAAAACTACTTCGGTTCGTGAGACGGTAGTCTTCCATACACATGAACATTGGTTTCATTTCCCATTTTATGGAATATGAGATGGATATAGGGTATTAAATTAGAATAAAAAATATATTCATATATCAAATATAATTATGTTATTAAATAATATTGGTTGAATAATATGTTAAGGAAGTGGAAGAATAAACAGAACAGAAATGCTCAGTTAAGAATGATGCATTTACTACAGACAACCTCTTTAGGTTTACACCAAAAAATATCTTATGAGAGTCTCTTAATAAAAAGGGTCACTATTATATGGTAATGGTAGTATGGAATCTAATTTATTAGGTATTTTATAATCAAAAAAGTATGTGTGAATAAATGATGATAGAATTTTCCCTTTTATAAGTGAGGGGAGGGGAAATTTTCAAATTTTTCAAAGTATTAAATTAATATAAATTTTTTATCACTGAAAAATGGATCAAAAATGAAATATTTAGATTATAGTATCAGTATTGGTTCAAATAATTTCATAAAAAAAATATTAATATGTTTAGAATATATTTTTACCATTATCATTTTTGTTTTAACCCTCTTTAACCACTTTATGACATGTACCGAGATAATAAAGTTTCTCCACATCCGAGGTTAAGACAGTTTATAATAAAGGAAAATTGGAAACAAAATGCACCATGGTTGATATTTTCAACCATATAAAAACCACTTGGAATAATAATTTATTTTTAGGAATTTTTAATCAATTAATAGTATATTATTTATTATAAAATTTCAATAATTTCATCTTTGGAACTATTCATTTACTTTGACATTAATAGCATCAAGACAGAAAGTTAATTCTAATATAATCTATCAAAACTTCCATAACATTTTATATTTATCTTCAAAACTTTTTTGACACAATAATTCATTAAAATTATATAATTTTAAAAAAAATGGATTATTTATTTTGTTTTTTGTTAATTGAATAAAAATCTTGTCAGTATTTCATTGGCATTTAAGATAATTATTTTATAACTAAAAATTAAAAATAAATTAAAATGATAAAAAAACAATGTATTTTTAAAATATTTATTTATAATTTATCATAGGCTATATTTACCCCCATTAAAAAATATTATAATAATTAAAAGAAAGAAACTGACTTTTTTTAGTTTTATTTATACAAAATAATATAAAGCTCAAAATCAATAAAATTGGGAAAAGGGTTATATGTTGGTTTTTTTAAGGTAATTGTTGAAATTTAATCATTAAATAAAATTAAGGAAAGTTTCAGGGTCATTTTAAGTACTTATCATGTTATTTTTAACCTTAATTACTCGATTTACCCTTACTATGGACATAATTATTTACCATAGTTACTATTGATAATGAATAAAAATAAAACACTTACATTTGCCAAATTTTTACTTATATATTAAAAATATATAATTTTAAAAAAAATCAA
Organism: Viscum album; assembly: GCA_963277665.1. Classification (NCBI taxonomy): domain Eukaryota; kingdom Viridiplantae; phylum Streptophyta; class Magnoliopsida; order Santalales; family Viscaceae; genus Viscum; species Viscum album. The sequence continues at coordinate 676,526,692 of OY728157.1, read as the reverse complement.
TTCATAGAAGTGGTTGAATTCAATTTAAAATTAAACTCACAATGTGATCAAAATAGTTTTTTTGGATAATTCATTTTTCGATGAAAATATGATTTTACATTAACTATATGACTATTAATCATCCTTATATTAATTTAAAGTCATATATATAGATATATAATCTATAAAGTTTTTTAAACCATTCCTCGTTAGGGTATATTTTATGTAGTTAAAATGCAAAAACATTATGAACTTAAAAATAGCTTTTAGAAAAATGTGTTTTTAACAATAAAAATAGATTTATATCCAAATCATGAAAATTGTTAATTAAAATGAAATTAATTAGATTATTATAAATAAAATTTATCATGTGTAACTTTTATACCAAATATAAAATATAATTTGACTTTAAATTACTTGATTTTAGTAAAATTAATGACATCTGTACAAAAAATTGATATTTTTTACTATTCAATAAAAACACAATATTTTCATAAAACTCCAAGAATTTCACCCAAAGATAATTTTGTTATGAGTATTTAAAAAATGATATCATATTTATAAAATGTTTTTACTAAAATTGGTAGATATTAATTATATTATCCACGTATAAAAAGAAATTTATAATCACATTAAAGAAAAAGTATTTTTCACGCATAAAATAAAATTACTAAAAATTGTGATCTTATTTCCTTGGAATTAATAAATATATTTTTATTGATTTGGACTAATATATAAATATTTCATAATGCACTTAATCCTATTTTTACACACAAATTCAACAATTAGGTTATAAGAGGCATATTTAAATAATAATATTATTTGGTTCACTTGAGTTTGGTGTTGTGTGATGTATATAATATAAAAAAGAATATTCTTATTTTAAAATATCATAGTGTAAAATTCTCCCCACAATAAATAAAATTTATTCCCATAATTTGAACTTGGTCTCTAAAATCAAAGGATTGACATTTAAAAATTCTTTTGTGGAAAACTCACATCATAAAAGAGCCAACAGAAATTCCTCTTAAAAAGAGAGAATGGGAAATACGAGGGTCTTCTAAATAAAAGAAAACTATTTTTCAAAATGGGATAAAATTAATGTGAATTGAATATGTGAACATGTAAGAGAAATATATTTCCCAAGGAAAAATAAAGTGTGATAGAGAACACAGATACAAGAAAGTTAATGACCATAAATCGATAAATCTCTGATTGATGAATGGATAATTAATTCATCTGAAATGAAGGTGAATTTATAATATTTAAATTTCAAGATCCATTACATAAATTTAATGGATTAATTTACTATAAATATAGAGAAAAATATAAAATGTACTTTATATTTTTTTATATGAACATTTTCATCCTTTTGTTGTAATTCGATCAATTTCCACTTCATTTCTTACACCAATAAATGAATATAAAAGATGATTTTTTTCATATTTTTAAATCACTAAAATTAACTTTTAACTGATCATAAGATCCATAAAAGAGTGAAAATTATTTCCATCTATCTTTAAATATTCTTTAAAACCAAAATTATTAGCACAGGATACCTAATATAATACATTAATCTCTAAAACCTCAACAACAATACCCAAATTCAGATTAATCTATTCCATGAGTATTTAACCATAAAACCATTCTAAAATACATCTTAGCAAATTCAAAATTTAAAAATTTAGAAATAAGGAAACTAAATTTCAAACATGAACTAAACATTAATCCCCCAAACATTATAAAGTAACTCTTAATGTCACTTACCAAATATTTGAATACCTTAGTCACTATAAAACCTAAAAAGAGTTATATATGACTTTAAATTTATGATTAATCTTATACTTAACCAAATAAACATTAAGTTTATCCTATATCACTATGGCATATCATAGGTTTTTATAGGTTCTATTCTCTCATTCATCATAATGTTTTATAAACAAAATGTGTATTAACCCAATTATATCCTCTGAGAGTTTAAAACTAGGTGCACAGTAAATTCATACTCACCATGCACCAAAATGATGGTGGAGATATACTCGACCAAACGTTTTTTAGCTTTATTACCACTAGATTCATTTATACTAAAACCCCATCTACTTATAGTATCTATATGGGTATGTATTTCTAGGGAAACTACATAATCTATACCTTACTAAAATTTCAGATTTTTATCCTATACTAAAACTTATCCCCAAAGTCATTCATAGGGATATATTCCCTAAATTATGTTTTCCTAAATCTAGTGGCCAAGGTTTATACAAAACTTACTTTAACACCAACTTTAAATATCGTAGTACTAGTAGCCTATAGATGGTGGTTAATTTATTACATTGACACGAGATACAAGGAATCATATATTGATGAACTAAAAAAAATTAGTCTTGGTAAACTAGATACATATTTGAATATCACATTACATATGAAAAAATAAAATACAAAACATAGTGTGTCACGACCCGTCCCCCAAGGCTCGTGTCGTGACTACCCCAAGCCCGCCTTCTATAGGCCAGGGGTGGGATACTATCACGAAAAGGTGTATTCCCTAAAACTAGGAAGGCATTGCCTTTATAACCTATAAACTCACACAACTAAGCACAAAGCAGGATACAATCACAAAGTAAAACTATATAGTAAACAGAGTGTGCCAAAAAATAAAAAGGGGCTATAATACAAGCCCAAATGAAAATTACAAGAAAACTATAAAGTACAAGTAAACAAAAACAGCTCATATGAACACCCAAGAAGGAACCTACCTAATGGGTAGGTACAGCTCTCGAATGTTCGTCATTGCAGTATGCCTCGTCTAATTTCCACCTCCGAGATACCTCCAGTCCTGGTACCCATAGCCTCGATCAATGTTGTCTATCGTCTGAACTAAACACAACAAGGTGCGGGCATAACCCATACATGGGTGAGTATAACGATACTTAGTAGGGACCCCGAGACCCTCAAAGATCTCCCAAAGTTCACAAAGAATAAACCACAAAGCATGAAAACAACTTACAACCCTATTTAGGTATATGCCCATACATATACCTAAGTTGTCGAGTAAACCCATCTCAATCCTGAGGAAACACAAGGCCCAACTCAAAATCCAAAATCTCAACTGTCCCACGAAGGAAATAATACCACTAAGGTAACACCACGAAGGTAAGTACCACAAATTTAATGCCACACAGAAGAATACCACAAAGTATCACCATAAAGGTAAGTACCAAAAAGGTAACGCCTTATAGAAGAATACCAAAAAGGTATCACCATGAAGGTATGCATCACAAAGGTACGCCGCACAGATGATTACCACATAGGTAAATACTAATCTTGCATCAGGTATAAGTTAGGTACGGAAGTAAATATGATTAGATGTAACTAATGAATCATCTTACTCTGTTAAGAGGCAGACCCATGTAGGATCATAAATCATCAGACCCACATAAGATCCTAGTACAGCAGACCCGTGTAGGATCCAAGAGTAATCCCACATGGATTCCTAGTGAGGATCCAAGTGGGATACTGGAACACAGACCCACATAGGATCCCAAAGCATAGACCCACGTAGGATCTTCAGGCATAGACCCACATAGGATCCCTTTCTCATCTTACAGCTAGCTACAGGGTTTCCGCACTAATCTCACTTGATTCCAGGAGGATCTTCTCCTCAAGCCACAGGTTGGTACTCCAACTACCATGTATTCCCATGAAGAAGTATCCCAACGGACCGCCACATAACAGGGGTCTCAACGCAACAAATGGTGTGTCAATCGAACGCCCAGTCTGAAATTTATTGGCCTCTTAGTCCCGAGGGCCCGGTTAGATTCGTGTTTGATCCAACCCGGAAATACCCCAATTTTATCCAAAACTCAAATGAGATATTACAAAAATCCCATCTTGATCCAAGGTTCCTGGCACCGCAGATGGTTCTTCCAATGGACATCCATAGCTCAAGTTATGGCCGAATGGGTGAAAAAGGGAATAAGCTGGTTCGGGTCCGGTCCGACCAGGTTGGGCCGACCCAGTTCAGGTCGACCTAGCCTGACCAGGGTCTAGCCCTAAGTCTTAGCTAGCCCAGCCTAGGGTGCGGGCTACGATGGGCACTGGGCAGCCCACATTGGGCGGCCCCCGCTGGGCGGCACGCTGGGTAGCCTGCTGGCTCGCGCTGGTCCGAGGCTAGTTGGCCCCACGGTGGGGTGCGCCCTAGCCACCACCCAAGGGGGAGGTACCCCATGGGTACATGAAAATCTGGGTTGTTTGGGTTGGGTGTTCGACAGGCCGGCGCCATGTGGCGCCGGCAGTTGGCACGCGGGGCCCCGGGTCCCGCTCGGCTCCACGGCTGGCTGGACGGCCAGACCTCCTCCACGGTCCGGTCGCGCTCCGCACCACCAACGGCGGTCGGTGGCGATCTCGTAGCCCTCCTTTTCCATCGTGTCCTCATGCCTAGGACCCTACACACTAGGCGACGTGAATGCGTGACGCCATCTCCCTTCACACGGCTAGTCGTGCATCTGTTGCTACCCCTAATCTACCGCGGTCGACGGGCCATGGCCCTCCTCTGACGGTGCGGCTGCACCGCCGCTCCCGATCTGTACCGGCACCAGTCACCGGTACTGTTCTTTGTCATCCCCTATTGTGAACAATTCATCAAAAAGGATGATGTGGAGGGATCAATCCAAGTTTGTTTGGATTGTACCCTCCATGTTAGATTGGTTGCACTCACCTCATAGGAAAATATTCAACATAAAATAAATTAATGAAGAATAATAAAAAAACACTCCCCTACCTTGTCATTTGTTGGTGGTGTATAGAGATAGAAGTTGAAGTTGATGATGGGGGTTCCGGCATTCGTCGCTCCCGCTACACGCTTCCCAAGTCAGGCTCGGGGTTACTTCATCATTATTCATTGGGGATCCTTCGGTGCTGTTTCTCATTGAAGAAAGTGTTCTTTGTTGGAGAGAATGTTTCTTCAAAATTCTCCCAAGCTCCTTTTCCAACAAAATCCACCAACCCAATAAAAATAAAGAGCCAACTTATTAAAAATATGTATGATTATTAATTAAAGTTGTCAAAATTAATTAATTGAAGTTGGAACAATTAATTAATTGAATTTGGCTTAATTAACCATGGAGAGTTGAAATTTTTTCCCACATTAAGAAGGTTTTTGGTGGTCCCCACCACCAAAAATTCAAATTGGGAGGTTTTCTAGGTTGGGTGGTCCCCACATCCATAACTCAAAAATATAGGTTTCAAAAACAAAAATAAAATGTTAATTATTTTATTTTTCATCTTCCACATAAAACAAAAAAACTAAGTTCCTCCTTCGACCTTCTATGGTCGAGGTGAAGGCCTCCTTAAGTGAATATCGGCACTGAGAGTTTGACGATGCCCTTTGATTTCAATTCTGATCACCAGTTCAAAAGTTACAAAAACATGCTCGCACGTTTACTAAACGTACATAAAAAAAGTTGAAAAATTCATTCCGGGCACTCCAGGCCTCGGAATCATGCACCGTCAATTTTCGAGGACTCGTAATATTCCCATATAATTAAAAAATTACATGGAAAAATCCAGGTCTTTACATAGTGAAATTAAATATTTTACATCCTTGAGAACATTAAAATATTCCTTCTGTATATCCTTGTGAAAGAAAATAAAATAAGTTTGATCTCGTATGCTCAGTAGGGGTTATTTATAATTTAATTTTTCAGGAATAAATATGGAGGAATAAATATGTAAAGGTAAATAACTAAAAACGCATTCCATTTAATCATTAACTTGAGTATAAAAATAATTTATAGATAAAATAAATGCAGTAATCTCAGGGATAATAATAACTAAATTCTCAATAATGGAAATTATTACTATTATATATCATCATCTCAAACATCATGATATCTATTCCATCAATACCTTACACCAAGGTAGTTTAATCGATGGATAAGTATTCATTGGAAACTCATTTAATGCTAGCTTATTGATTTATATCATAAGACCTATCAATTTTTTAAGGGTATATTTGTAATAGAACCCCAGTCATCATAGTATTTCTATTTAATTATTTATATATTTAATGATCAATTCAATTTATAAATAATTTACCTTATCAAAAAACATTTTTATTGAGTAAATAATATAGATTTTTTAAGGTTTTTCCCCAGCAAACAAAATAATTTTCATAATAAAGTGTATTGTACATAAATGATATAAAGTTAAAGAAATGAGAATATATATGATAAATAATATGGAAATTTAATGTAAATTTATTGTCTAGTTATCATAAGAAAGTGAATATTTCAAGGGAGAGTTAATGATTTACAAATTAATCGAAAAAGTAAATTCCAATACTCTCCCAAGTCAAACATTTCATAAACCATCAAGATAAGGAATAATTATGGTATAATTATAACATATCCACAATATAATATAAGTAAAATAAATATTTATTGTTTTTGATGAATAAAAATATCATAAAACGATCATTAAAGGAATTCTTGAGGAAAATACCCTTCTAAATTTGAAAATAACTTTTAAAAACTAAAAATCCCTAGAATATTAGGGAAAATGTTTTCTTTTAAAAGAAACTTTTAAATAGATAAATTAATATTCAAATAAATAATTTTTCATTATGGTGGTAAAAATTTTTCATTTTGAGTATTTTAAGGCAAATATTCTTTTAATTTTTTCACTAAAAATCATAAAGTGACTTGTTCAAAAAAACTATCAGAAGATTTATTTTAAACTATTTTAAAAAAATTAAAACATGGATAAAAAATTACTAAATAAATCATTGGATAATATTAAAAATATTATTTAAATAATTCTAATAAAAATATGGATATTGAAGAAAAAGTTCCTTAACGGAGTAGGAAAACAAGTCAGTTTTTCTCAAAAACATTATTTTTGGTATCTTGAGTACCTAAAAAGTGTAAAATGAAATGAAAACTTATGATTTCCCAAAATAAACATAGGATAATAAGATATATTGGGTTTAATATATAAATATTAAATGAATATCTTAGTGGAGACTTTAACATAAACAATCCTGAATAATGATGAGACGGTGATATAAACTCTTGCCACTTTTCTAACTTTCAAATGATAACCCCAATAAAATAAATAACTTCAAATAAAATTTTATACACCATTAATGTAAATATATTCATGATATAACATATAAAATTTTAAATATATAAATTTCATATAAATAAATAAGTTCATAATACTAAAATGTCTCAATAGAGTAAAATTTGAAATGAAATATATTACTAAGATCATGCCATTTAAGTGATAATTAATCAATGAATTGATTATGTATATCCATTTTAAATCTATCAAAAATAATTTCAAATAAAATATAAAATAATTTACAATAGTTTCATGTATAATATTATAATACCAAAGACAATGAAGAAGTAAAATAACCCAATGAAAAGGAATTGATTTATAAAACACCTACCACTTGGTAAATTTCATGACAAATCCACTTTGATGAAATAATTTCAACTTAAACATAAAATACCATAAATTGTGAAAGATTCATTATATAACATTTAAAAGGGACAGCATATACACCATATAAATTAAATTAGGTGTGTAACATTAAAATATACTTTATAAAATGAAAATTGAGATAAAATTTCTTACCTCAGGTCTTACTTGCCACGTACGTTATTTATCTTAATAAATAAAAAATTTATTTTAATAGTTTAATTTATTAATAACCATTTTATTTTTGTTTATTATTCATCATATTTAATTTAATACCATTCTATTTTTAATTACTTAATCATTCAAGTTCATATCTGACATTTGAACGATATTCTGTTCATATGTCCAAAATGACTTTGATAGTTTGACATTAGTAAAAGAGTTAATTATTACATAATCTATAGAATAATAATCATGGATTAAATATAATTATTTATCATACATTATACTTATTAAATAAATTGGGAATTATGGTTATGAAAAATGAACTACATTAGAATTATGAAGATGGTAAATCGTATGGGCGCACGTGTAATGTTTCTATTTTTGAACAATCATGACGTAAAGAACATAATTATTATTTTTTATTTCCATAATTATTAATAAAAAATAAATATAATATTATTTCATTAAATACAATATAATTTATATTATTTTCTTACAAAAAATTAATCACATCATTTTGTGGATGTGGTAATCCACAAACATGCACAAACAATGTTATCATTTTTAAATGAATTAAAATATAAGGAATTATATGTTATATTATATCTATATAATGATCAATATTTAATAAATAATATATATATATATGTATATATAGTAAATTCATCATTAAACCCATCTGTGATAGGGGGTTATGGAAGACTAATTTCATCCGTTAATGAGGTGATAGTTTTTCATACACACATACGATTGTTTTGTTTCCCATATAATAGAATAGGTTGTTAATACTACATATTCCATTAACATAAAAACATATTATTATATGGTATATAATTATATTATTATATCATAATAGTATAATAATATTTTAAGGAGGTAGAAGAAGAAATAAAAAATTCTTGATTAAGAATGATGTCTCTTCTTCGAGAAACCTTTTTAAATTTACACCAAAGAAAATCCTATGAGGGTTTCATAATTAAACCAAGCACTCTAGGATTTGGTAAGGGAATTAAGGGAGGTATTTAATCCGGGATTGTGTGAACCAAAATTCATTTATAATGTGAAGAAAAAAGATAGTAGTTTCTCTTTATAAGTGATTGGAGGGAAACTTTTTAAATTTCTTAAAGTATTAAGTTAATATAAATGATTTATTATGGGAAAATAGCACTAAAATGATATATTTAGAATATAGGATGAGTATTTTTCTAATTAATACCTTTAAATAAAATTTAAAAAAGTTTAGACTAGTCTTTTACCCTTATATTATTTTTTAAAATTGCATTAAAATATTTTTGACAATTATAGAAGCAATAAAGTTTTTCCAATTTTGGGTTCAAGATATTTAATAAAAGAGATAAATTTTCCAATAAATGAAAAATGATTGATATTTTAAGCAGTATTAAAATCACCTGTTTGAATAAATTATTTTTTGTGATTATAATTCATTTAATAGAATATTATTTATTATAAAAAATCATTAATGTCTTTTCTGAAACTATTCACTTACTTTGACCTTACTAACATTAATATATATAGTGAATTAAAATATAATCAACTTAAATTTACAAATAATGTTATATTTATTTATAAAATTCATGTAACACATTAATTTAGTCATATTAAATTATTTTTACCATTTTTAATATCATTTATTTTATAATCTTTTTTAATTGAATAAATTTTGTGTCGACGTTGTATTAGAACATAAGGTAATTATTACATCCCTAAAAATTAGAAATAAATTTAACTGATAAAAAAATTATTCATATCTTAATTAAGTATGAATAATATAATATAGTTTTCATTTATCTCTATCACAAAATACTATAGAAATTAAAATCAATAAAGTGACATTTTTTACTTTTCTTTATATAAAATAACATAAAGGAAACAAATCATGGCCCAAAGGAAAAAAGGTCATCTAATTTACTTTTTTATGATTATGTATGAAATTAACTCTTCCAATAAAATTAAGTCAAGTGTTATGGTTATTTTTTAGTCCTTACCATATTATTTTTAACCGTAATTACCTAATTTATACTTATTGAGGTGATAATTATTTACCATATTTACTATTCATACTAACTAGAAATAAAAGGGGACTATTTACCAAATTTTTACTTAATAATTGAAAATAATGAATCCATTTTTAATAATAAATTAATATAAATTATGGAAATTAATTTAATATTAAACTCACAAAGTGCGACGAAAAACGATTTTTCAAGAAAATGAAATTTTCATGAAAAAATGGATTTAAATTTACTATATGACTATTAATATTTTTTATATGAATTTAAAATCATATATATATAAATATAATATATATAAATTTCATTTAAATCATTCCACATTATGGGTAATTTCATTAATTAAAATTGAAAAGCATCACGCACTTAAAAATAGCATTCATAAAAATGTGTTTGTAAACAAAAAATATATAATTATATCAAAATCATGAAAAATACTGATTAAAATGAAGATAAAATTATTATTATAAATAAATTTATAATATTTAAATTTAATAAAAAATCTAATACATACTAAGACTTTAAATTAAAAGATTTCATGAAATGAAATTACAGTTTTACAAAAAATTGACATTTTCCATTATTCACTGAAAATCAAATATTTTTAAGAAATTTTGAAACTTTGAACCAAAGATAATTTTGATATGATGATTTAAAAATTGATATATTTTTTATAAAATTTAATTACTAAATTTATTTAAATTAATTATTTTATTCAACTGTAAAAAAATATGTTTTAAGAAAAAATATTTTTGAATCATAAAAAGACTTTACTAAAAATTTTGTTTTTATTTACTAATAATTAATTGATAAATTTTTATTTATTAAGACATTATGATATATATATATATATATATATCATAATGTGGTTAATCCTATTTTTACCTACCAATTCAATGGCTAAGTTATAATGGTTATATTTAAATAATAATATTTTTTGGTTTGTTTAAGTTCGTTGTTAAATGTTTCACACCCTATAAAACATAATGGTCTTATATTAAAATAATTTGGTGTTACATTTAATTAATCCTCCATTTAAAATATTATATTATAATGGTAAGCCCTTCATTATTCATGTCCTTTTCTCCCTTCTTCCATTTCACTTAATTATTATTTTCTCCCTAAAACTCTAATCATTGTATGTGACGAATTTTGGGTTCAGGATAATCTAAAATTAGGGATTTGGTTGTTATAATGTTATAGAGGGTGTATTATTTATTGGTTTATCTGCATACATTTAATTTTGGGGGTTTCCACTTGATTGAGGTTGGGGATTTTATGTAATTTTTTTTTTAACACTTTATGAAATGCTTGGGTTTTATAGGATAATTTTCTTATAAAGTTATAACTATATGTGATTACCATGATGAGTTTAAAAAATGTTTCAAATAATTTATATTCTAATAAATATGGTTTTTTATGGATTTCAAAAATTTATTTTGAATTAAATATTTATACACTCTAAGTGTTTGTGAAAATTCTTTTGAGTCTCTTTTAAAATGGGTTTAGTGATGAGTGAAGAGTGTTGGACCTATTTTGATTTATAAAGAAATTAACCCATGATCTAAAGGTTTGTTGTAAATTAAAAAAAAATTATTTAGGTTTTAAATGATTTAAATTTTTTTGTGTTTTTCAAAGGGTGTTTTATAGCTTGGTTTTATATGGTTCATAAAAAGTTCCATTTAACAATTCGATAAAAACATTTGCATGGTGAGTGTACTATGGATGTTTTTATACATTATCCTTCCAAGATAACTACTAATGTCATAATGATAACCTTATTAAAGTGTTTTATTGGTTTTTATGAGACCCTAATTTTTTTCACCTATGTGTTATTATTTTTATAGGTTTTAGACTTTTATGGGATAAAATGAAATGAATTGAACTGATATCTATAGTGAATAGATTATTTAAAAGAGTATTTTTTATTATGGTGTTTGGTGCGAGGGATATTTATTTATCATTTTATATTGATGATGTATATTATTATAATTTCATAATTGTTTTCTCACCTCAACTTTGGTTATATCATTTGAACACTAGTATCTAAGTGTGAGATCCTATGCCACACTAGTTAAAATATGAATTGGATAATGTCCCACAGATTAATATTATGAATTATCTAGGGAAGTTCCCTTTATGTGTCTATAAATAGTAATTCACATAGTTATATTCTTTAGAATTCAACATAGTCCAATATTTAATTCAAAATATGTATTGTTATGGACATCTCATATTTATACATATTCAGTCTCCTGTGATACTCACTATCTTGATGATGATATTATCTCGGGGATTACCACTGTACATTTTATTACATCCTACAATTCACACTCTAGTATCTATAACCATTTATGTGAACATCATTCAATATTATTATTATTCTTTTATATTATTGTTCTTTCTTTAGTTTTTATATTTATTTCATCATAGACATTCTTGTTTCAAAATCGGTTTCAAATGTGGATATGAAGAATTATTTAAAAATAAAAAGGGAAATTTTTGTTTCATATATGGGAATTTGAAAAAGTTTTTTGAAATGAGGAAAATAATTCAACTTGTTCACAAAAAATCAAACATCTTTTTTTCAAAGTTTTTTTGTTAATTAAGTGGAGAAGAAAAATGTTTTAAATAAAAGGAAGTGATGCTACTTTATGGTTAAAAATGTTATTTGTTTTTATTTGTTCCTTATTATATAAAAAAAAAGTTTTTCATTTTATTTTAGACTAGAATATATGAAATTTTTTTATTAAAATAATTTCATATACTTTTGGAGAAATCCCATTACACATGTTTAGATTACACCTAACTTACACACCAATATGTGTTGATATATCCCAAATTTTTTATATAGGTTCCCATATTTTCATCGTGATCATTTGTTATAATTTGCAATATTTATGGATTTTGTGGATGTGATGAGTGATTATAGGTCACAAGCAGTTGTTCGAGTCATAGATCGGGATTTTGATTCATTTTTTGGGTTGTTATGTATCATTCATTTTGGGAAACTCTATATTTGTATTTTTGTTTTCTATATTTCTATCTCTGTTTTATTTCATGGATACTTTATTTACATTGAATGTGAGTTGATTTTTTATTATTCTTATTCCCTACTTGGTTACCTATTTATTTTAAAACTATTTTTTTAATATATATTGATGTCTAATGTATAGATACTCCATGCTGAATTTTTATTAGATTCCAAAATTTATTTATAATTATCTTTCTTGGGTTACATCTTTGTCAATTTTGTATTCTTGATGCCCAGGAACTAGTTTCCACCTCATGGAGATAGAAAAATCTCTTTGGTCTCTATCCTAGGTCGGCTTGGGTACCTAGTTTAGGGGTGACCTGAGATAGTTCTTAAGACTTTGACATGCCCCATGGATAATGATTATTTTCAAATGTTTCCAAATTATTATGTCATGGTATATATTAAATTTTCATGATTATTATTTTGAGAATATATATCTTTATATCATGCATTATTTACAACTCTTAAAATTCCATGTGCTTTTTACTCAGATAATTCTCTTATATTCTTATTTTCTCATATGTTTATGATCTAACCCTTTATAACTCATTGATAAGCTTTTCCATAACTAATAATTTGAGCTCAATCCATCTTATGTTTCCTATTTTCCCATAGAATTACATGAAATATTAAGTTTATGAAGAAGTCATGTATGAAAAATTTTGTGGGAGATGTTTAAGATATAATATGTAATAATACATTATTGTATCTCATCACTAAAGACACTAAACGTTTGGATTCTTAGATTGTGTGATTTGTTTTGAGATTTAATGTCTAAATTATAGAAATTTTGTAAAATATTTGCATGTTATTCTTGGGTATTCTCAACTTGAATCAAATTAGGGTTTATTTTTTGGGGTGATAAATTTAACATGTATAGGATAATCCAACTTAAAGAACCCTAGTTTAAATTAAAATTATCATTGGGTAAAATCAGTTTTTCATATATTCACACGTCATAAGTTTTAATTTTCATATTCAAGAGGTTATTTAGATTAATTCACTTAAGATTTAATTTTATATTTCTCATGTTAACCATTTTATTTATAGGAAATGATTTTAAATAGTCATGAAATTGACGCAGTGACAAGTACACTAATAATTATAAAATATATTATTTTATTCTAGTTTTATACACTCCTTGATATTATGTATAGTCTATAAAACTATTGATTAATATCCTAAAACATTAGATATTTAATTATTAGTGAAAATCCCTGGTGGTGTTATGATTTCATCAAAGGTATATAAATCTTCTTGGATCGAGATTTGTAGGAAGATACTCTTAGAAAATCTAGTTTTCCTCCCTTTTGTAGAGTTAAATTTGAAATTGGGAAAGTATTTTCTCCCTTTAAATAGATCTCGTATTAATATGTATGATAATACAATATCATTTGATGTCCAAAAGCATTCCATGATCAAATATCAATTCAAGTATGATAATAAACAACCCTAGGAAAAGAATTCTGTAATATGGTTCTTGGCACACAATAATGAGGGATACTTGGTTCCAATGGTTAGTGAGGAACTCACAATCTAAGAAATGATAACAATGTAGGAATATATTCATTTTTTTCTTAATTAACTATTTGTTCCCCAAAACAAGAGGCTATGTTTAAAATTATATTTATACTTTTTTATAGGAATATATAAATATAAAATGTTCCAAACTAACCATTGAGATAAAGATCCACAGTTTTATTTTATTTGATAGATATTTTCAAAGTTTTAATAGAAATTTCTCATGATTTTCAAATAAACTAACCAAGTTAACATAAAAGGGGATGCAGTTCCTCTGGATGGTAAAATTTAAAGATAGCTTCAAGGATCTTAAGAATAGGTTGGTCATTACGCCTACACATATACTACCCAAAAGTGTATAAGGGTTTTTAATATACATTGAAGTTTAAAATAAACACTTGAGATGTGTCCGTGTATAAAATTACACAGTGATAGCCTATGTTTCATATCGATTAAAAACCATGAAAAAAATTACACGACATAGGATATAGAGCTAGTGGAAGTAATGTTTTTCATTAAAGATATGGACGAATTATATTGATCATGAAAAGTGTGATATATATAATGATTTTAACAAAATAAATAATATATTCATAGATAAGGAGTTAAAACTGTCCAAAAGGATATGGTTAGAGTTAATCAAAGAATGCGATTGATCGATACATTAACATCAACTTTTGAAAAATATGGTCATTGATGCTCCAAGTAGAATGGATCATGATACCTTATCTTTAATGAAGATTGAAATATATCTAATCTTTATGGATATTAAAAGGGTTGATATGAAATTTATAAATGAATGGGTGAAATCCTATATTTTCAAAAGTATTTCTCTACTATCCAACTATATGATGACCAATAAGGCCTAGAAATATGATATAGATCAACCAAATATAGTTGTAAATATTCTAAATCTTAACCCTGATTGTTATTGATTTATAATATTTTGAACATGAGTATGTGTCTTATCGATACCATATCTAAGAAATGAGCTTTTAGATTATGCACATAGTACATCCTCATCTTTTCACCCATGAAACATAAAGATGTATATTGATCTTAAAAATTACTTTTGGTTGAAAAATATTAAGAGGTAAACTAAAGGGTATATATCTTGGTACTCATTTTACAAAAAGTAAGGTCTATAAATAAATAATCTAAGCAGATGATCTAAACATTTTTTATATTGATATGAAAATTTGATATCATTACAATGGAATTTTTTATTTTACTTCCTAAGAATTCTAAAGGAAACAATTTCATCAGGGTAGTAGTGGTTTAACTTAAAATTTTGGCACATTAAATTTATCTTCAAGTGGAGTTATCACTAGATCAACATTGAAATTTATACCTAAATGAGGTATTATGGATTCATGGAGTAACACTTTTAATTGTATAGGATAGAGATCCAAGGTCCATATGAATGTTCTTTAAATGTTTCTAAAAAATTTTAGATATAGATACAAAATTTAAAATGAACTTTTATACTAAAACTATTGGTCAATATAAAATTACCTTTCAGACATTTGAATATATGCTATGATATTTCTTAATGGATTTCAAATTTGTTGGGATCAACACCTTCCTCTGGTCTAATTCTTATATAACAATCATTTCTACTCCAGAATCCAAATGAAACCATAATAGGGTCTATATGGGTATAGATATAGAACTCTAGAATGTTAGGATGAAGTCATAGAGAGTAAGCTATAAGGAATAGGTATATTTCATGAAATGATCAATAATTTTCAAACCATTAAACAATATAACAAAGCATTAAAAATCTAAAAGAAGATTTATTCTTATAATCATTGATGCGATTTGGAATTTGAATTTAGTGAAAAAATATTCCTTCAAATGTATCCACAGAAGAGGGATTAAATATTTAGGAAGAATGTAAATATGATCCCTATATACAATTGTCCCATAGATATTCTTGATCATGAAGGGATTTTCACTTGTCACTTAAATATTACAAAAAACCTTTCATGAGTGGATGATGCATTCCATTTATCAATTATATGGAAGTACATATCAAATCCATCACATATACTAAAATTTGAATCTGTAAAATTAGAATAATAACTCTCTTATGAGAAAAAACCAGTTGAGATTTTAGATTAGATAGATAAATTTTTTTGAAATAGGACAATCAACCTAGTCAAAGTTATATAGAAAAATTGTAAGTTTAAGGAAGCTATATTGGAATCTGAAGATAAAATAAGAAAGAATTTACATTATTTATTTTCATTTGAGTAATAAAATTTCAAGAGTGAAATTATTTCATAAGGATAGAATGTAACACCTCAATGTTAGAATTCAAAATCTTCCTTAAAAATTGTGACATCTTGTTTTATATTAAATAGTAGACTAAGATGCACATTTTTTTATTTTACTAAGTTATAAATTCATAAAATAAAATACATTATAAGATAACTAACTGAAACATTATTAACAAATTTATAAAAGGAATAAATCCATAAATAAAATAAAATATGATAAAACTAAAATATTCCTCGTCATGTTTTACCTTGAGGATCATACTGTGGAAAATTACTATGTAAATAATGTAGTATGTTATAAATATGATGAAAATATTTAGAATATAAATAAGAGGAATAGATTTATTATTTTCATGATGTATGTAAGGTTATATATGTGGTAATGTAATATAACATATATATATACTCTCTAGGTTTATATAGTAATTGGTATTATGATAAAATTAGGATTTTATGGTCATTGACATCATATTTGTACTTAAGAATAATTAATGAAATAAATTATATGTAGTATTGAATTAAAATATTATAATTAAAACATAGATATTGAATAGATGGGTATAAATAGATGTAACCACATTATAAAGGGAATGAAGAAAAGAGAAGCAATGAAATCAATTTGTAGAAGTATTCTTCATGAGCCTCATTTTTTAAATCATGTAAAAGAGGTAGAATCCCTTGGGTTTTCTCTAGACCAATCTCAGACTGAAATTCAACAGGTAAGGATTATATAAAATCGCTTGTAAAAGAAGTTCAAGTTTGTGGGATCCATGTTTGTTGAATGATAACCTGTGACTCCCACCATTTCTTATCATTCCCTATAGTCAAATATGAAGGAAAATATGGGTTTTTTAGTATAATTAATGATGATATTAATATGAAATTATTAATTTAATGAATTATATTTTAATAAATATATATATATATTTGTTATTACATGTATTTTAAGTATTGCACTTTTTTATAAAATATAATTTTGATGAATTAATTTAATTTAATGAGAAAAAGATTTTTTTATACAAATTTATTGATAAAATACTGTTAATGGTTATTAAATAAATAATTGATTTTAAATAATGAGTAATAAAATCATTTAATGTTAAAAGTATATTTTTTTCAAGGAATTTTTATTTGTAATGTAATTTTTTTCATTAGTCACTATTATTTAATTATTTCAATGAAATTTATAGATAATATATATATATATATATATATATATTAATAGTAATCTATATATTTTTTCTTTGATATTAAAAAGAATAAATTCATTTTTATTCTTAAATTTTATTTCGTAAAAAAATATTTTTTATATGTTATATGTTATATGTTCTCAAATTTAATTTTTTTATCAATTTTAGAAATTTAATACAATAAAATATTTTTAATATTTTTGAATAAGAATTCCCAAATAAGGTCATAATTTATATTTTATTTTTATGGATAAAAAAATTACTAAGGTAAGAAATGGGTACTAAAATAAAAGTAAAATAAGGAAAAATGATTAAATTGTGGGATATATACTTAAAATATCAAAAAAAAAACTTATCTATAATTGGGTTTATGAAGGAATTATTGACCTCCCATTATCTTATCTCAATTATTTTTTCACATTGGATCCCCTTTTTATGAGAAATTATATTATTTATTCCTTAAGTAATGGGTATTTGTGAAAATACCACTCAATTGCTATAGGGTATATAAATTGTAGGATTCTTATGCTAGTTTCCGATCATAGTTATCTTTTCAAGGAGGTTTATCTCCTACAGTCCCTTGTCATATAGATTCTAGGGTTTTTAACAATGAAAATGAATTTCAGCATATCCATTGTTCATTGGGTAATGTGGAACACTTTATCTCATGGAAACAGGCTAAACATAGATGGGTAAATCATCCATGGTATCATACAGGGAGGTGGAATCATACATAACTATTATGGATTTAAAATTATTAATTTTTTATCCTTTTAATAGGGAGGGTATATCTTTCTATGTGGACGCACTTAAAATGGATTCGAGTATCTCTTTGTACACTACATACAACATTATTATTGATGAATTTGAATTAGATTCATCAATTGTGGTCAACACATTCTTAGGATCTTCATCCAACCACAAGAGTATAACTTACACCATCATATCCTATAGATTATTTTTGAGTAAGCAAGTAATGATTCTCCCCATAAGGTGTGTAGGTAACAAAGTGGGGGACCTCCTTGCTTCTAAAGGAGATCTGGAGGAATTTATGATCATCTATTCCAACATCGTCTCTCTACCACTTGATTATATAAGCATGGTTTAATGAGATTTCCTAGTACTACATCAATCTCATCCACCCAAAATTTCATTCCCCTACCTCTTTGTTTCCTTTATTTTTTTTATTTTAATCTAAATAAAAATTTTCAAATTTACAGTTAGTGAAAATTACACTCAAAATCACATATATAATTTATCATCCTCTAACCATATCAAATAAAAAATTTACTTTTGTTTCCTCTTGAATCCCATCAAAAAAAATTCAGACAAGAAAATATATCTCATATTTGGTAACCTATAATCACAATAATTAGTTATAAATCCTTCATTTCCAAGAGGCACTCTAAGAGAAGATACAAGTATTCAACGTAAGTGTTATTCTGTCCCTAAACATTTTTCTTTATTTTTTTCATCAAAATATTATTAAATTGATTAATAACTTAAATAAAATTATATTTAAACCATTATAATTCATTCAATGTGATTTTATCACAATATAATAACATGTTATGTTTCATTAATTCTTTATAACATGTACTTATTTGGGTTGATTCTACCACCAATATGCATAATGGAATAACGGTCATATCATGAATGATTAAGAAAAATTAAAAAATGGTAATATTATTTAATAATGATGAATTTAAGACATTTTTATAATCCTATAATGAAAATAAACATAATTATATTGATCAATAAAATAAAATCTTTTTTCTAATTCGAAATTCAAAAAAATGAAATTTTTACCATACTTTATGAACCATCACTCTAAATTTGATAACATAGAAATTGGACTTCATAACTATATAAAATAAATATATTTAAACCTTTTTCACTTTCTATAGTTTATTAACATATGTTCAAGGATCAAGGATTGGAACCTCTATACCAAAGCCAGCATAGAACAAACAGGAAAATAAACACCCGAATGTTGATTTTAACAATGAATAATTAATAAATGGATAATAAGAGATTATAAATGAATGGTATAAAGTAAAATAAATATACATATACTTATTATATATATTAATAACAAACCTAATTTTTTTATACAAGAGTTTAGAGAACATCCACTGAAGCAGGGATCCAAGGTAAGGGTCTTTCATCACAATTTCCATTTACTGAGACATATTTTGTAATATACACCTATTTTCAATTTTATAATGTATGTACAACCTATTCGGAATATTTTTTTAATAATTATATTTTAATTCATGTTATTTAAAGTTTCATTTCATGTTCGCACTTTTTTTTCAATTACCTTATTCATTACCAAAGCTGTAAGGGTTTTTGTGGACATAATCTATTTTTATTGAGTTTCATGTCATATTATTTAAGTATGTTCATATAATTTTAGTTTAATAAACCCTATGATTTTATTATATTTTATTTACTCTTTATATTCTATATAATTTACATTAAATTCTCATAAACTCTTTTTTAAATGATTCTTACTTCCTAAATTATGAGATATGTAAGAGTTCCTCATCTAAATTTCCATTTATTTATATATACAGTATATTCACTACTCCTTTTATGTAATGTATATAATTCAACATGGATGTATTTTATTATAATTATGATGTAAATTTATGGATTTATAAATACTTTAGTTTACTTCTTTTAAATTATTTTGTTTCAAAAGTTATCAAATTTATAAGGGTTTCATTTCAAATCTAACTTTTAAATTGAGATTATTTATGTTTAAATTTTCATTAAGAGGAATTATAAATTATTTTATTTAAAAAATTTCAAACCCTAGAACAGCATGAGGGAGGATTGGTGAATCAAGGTGGTAACTTTTTCTTTTATTGTGATGGATATTATTCCCATATTGGCAGAAAATTGTAAAACCAGTCTGATGGAATCATGAAGTTATAAGACATTAAAATTTAGAAAGACCACACAATAGTTTTACTTGGTTCACCACTAAAGGATGGTCCAAAGATCATATACCAATATTATGTTATTCATAACTAAATCCACTATTATTCACTATTTATTTTGAATTATGTAAGATCATACATAGTCACTCTATGCCAGGAACGCTCCCTTTAAATGAAATTTAGGGATAGCACAATGCTTTCCTCTGAACACATATATTGACTCCTACTATATCACTACCTTGGGTGAAGTATTACTCAGTATATTGACTTTAAGGTTTATTTATTAGATTGGTAATTAAATTCTTTTTCCCTAATAATCAAGTGACTCTACTAGCACCGTAGTCCTAAATTGATGAACTTGAAAGGGTTGTTCACTGAAACCCAGATGTTCAACACTATTGTTTATGAATCTCATAACCTTCATGAAAACTACATTTATGTTTCCAAGAAAAAATGGTGTTCATGGTCCCATATACTTTCATGAATCACCCTACCTTCATAAGGCACTGATCCTTTGTAAAGATCCAAACCATTATGTAACACTAAGTCTTCGTGAAAATCACAGTATTTGTGAAACAACCTTTTCTAAAAATCATCAGCATCAGTTGATACTTAACCATTATTTTCATGATGCCCAAGTTGGCAATGAATTCATGAATTTCAAAGCTCCTAGCCTTTAAAAAATCAGATATATTCAATCTTTTCTCAAATTCTCTTTATGATTCCAAATGTGGGTTGGCCTCTTATTTATGAAATTTACCTTTCACAAAGATCCCAATCTCCCAAAATCCATTTTCCAACCCTCTTCTATCATTTTCATGAATATTCTTTATTCATGAATCTCCAATAAAATTTTACCCATTCAAGAACCTTATCGTAGTTCGATAGATTTACCGTCATGCCATCACACATTCTCAAAGATCCTCATAGTCATGAGAGCACCTTTATTCAATCATGTGTTCGTGATCCTCCACACATTCATGAAAACCCAAACTTCACAAAACCCAATATTCATGAAAACCAATCTTTTTGAAACTCATAAACATAACATATTCATAAAGTTTCAATATTGGAAATCCACCTTTCATGAATCTTTCTCCTTCATCCTGATTTTGAGATTTAGAAATTTGGAAAACACTGGGAAATGACATATCCAACAACATTCAAGACATATAAAATATAAGATAAATTATATTTAAAACTCCCTCATAAACCATAGTGTGTATTGGTAAAAAACATAAAATGCACTTTTTTCCTACTATAAAAATCCATGTTTCCAAAAAAACATCTTTTTTTCTTTTTTTTCTTTTTGAATTTTAGATGTCTCTTTACCATTTTATCATCCTTTAGTTTATAACTAAACTAAAAGTATTCTTGTAATTGAAGGTAACCTTATCTCTTTTTTCAACTAGAAATATTTCTTCTTCATATACATATTTTTTATATATTATTTTATGGAAATCCTTATCCCTAATTTTATAATTTATTATAGTTTTTTATATTCAATTTTTCATTCTTTAAAAAATTATTAAAGAAATATTTTATAAAAAAATTTGGACAATATTTTTGTCCAACTTTTCTATTTAATTTTTATTAAAAATATTACATTTCATGTTTTTATAATTATTTATAGAAATTTTTATTAAATTTATATTTATTATTATAAAATTATAGTTTTATATTTTATTTTATTTTAAAATAAAATTTATCAAAAAGTAAAGGATTCTTATTTTTTATCTTTCAAATTAATTTTCTATTTCTCTTTCAAAAATATTCATTTATGCCAATGTAATTTAATTTTTCTTCTGCTTCACTGGGGATATTACTTAATGATACCACCTACATTACTTATTTGGATGGATTATGATCATTGTTTCTAGATATTTTCATGAAATATATTTCTTTATCATTCATTAATTAAGTAATGATGGAATTAGAAATGTTTACATGTTCATGTGGCACACATATGTATAGTCTTTAATTATATGATATGTGGTATAAGAATGATATATCTATCCAATTCATTGGGTATAGATTTATATATCATTTTTTAATGATTTTGTGCTTGGAAATGATTGTGGATAGCTATAATCAGAACTTTGTGCATGAAAATTATTGTGGTTAGATATGTTAATGAATTTGTTCATAGTGATTACTGTAATTATCTTTGTGCACAAATCTATGTGTGGACCTAATTATGGTTACATATGCTAACAAATATATATATGTACATGATTGAGGTTATCTATGTTACAACCCTTTCATGGGAAAAACTAAGGTTAGTTGTGGTCACAAAGATATGGTTTTCTTATTCTTGTGATTATACCACAAGCATATGTCATTCCACATGGATAATGATTATTATTCCATGCTTCCACATTCTTATGTCATGGTATATTTTATTCTTTCATTATTATACTTCTGAGTTTATATGTAATTTTATAATACCTTATGGATAAATCTTATAATTACATGTTCTTTTTAGTTAGATATTTCTCTCGTAATTATGTTTTCTCACATGCTTATGATTTAACACTTTATCACTCACTAATAAATTTTTTCATTAATTACTATTTGATAATGATATTTATTATTCTTTTTATTTCCCTAGGAAATTACATACAAGATTACAGTTAGGGTGAATTAATTTGTAGAGAATTTTGTTGGATATATTGCACATATAATGTGCAATAAGACATTTATGTATATAATTTCTAAATACACTAAAACTTTGAGTTTTAGGATTGTGTATTTAATTAATGAGATGCAATTTCAAAAATATAAAAATTAGGTAAAATATATACTTTTTTTTCTTAGGACATCTCGATTTTTAAAAAAGTGACATTTAGTTTTTTTTAGGATTAGCTAAAGAAGTAAAATAGAACCCAGCATAAAGTAACTTCTGTTGAACCAAAATTATCTTTGGTTAAAATTAATGATTCATTGAGTAATATATCATAAGTTTTACTTTTCATATTTATATGTTTATTTATATTGGTTCTATTAAGATATTATTGTTTATTACTCATGATAATCATGTTAGTTTTACTAAATGATTTAAAGAAGAATCTTGAAATTTAGGCAGTGAAAGATATTCTCATTATTTTAAATATATATATTTTATATTAGTCCCATGAATTAGTTTTTATATTTCATAGTAAATAATACAATTGATTTATATCCTTAAACATTAGATATTTAATTATCATTGAAAACACTTGGTGGTGAGATGATTACATTTGAGGCATACAACTCTTCTTTGATCATGGTTTATTGGATTATATTCCCTATGGATCTAGTTATTCTTATATTGGTATAATTTTATATGATATTGAACATGAATTTCCTCTCCCTACATAGAACTCATATCAATTTTCATGATATATAAATATCATTTCATATCCAAAATCATCCCATGAAAAATATCAATGCAAGAATGATTATGAAATTCCTTTTGGAATAGATTCTGAAATATGGGTCTTGATAGCTAGTAATAAGGGATACAAGGACAAAATGGACAGGTAGGAACTCATCATTTAAAATACACAATTTTACAAGAATATATTATTGTATTCTTTGAAGAACAACGTGTTATTCCCCTATAATGTGATGTTAAGTTTTTAATTAAACTCATAAATAGATCTATAACTATGTCAAAGTGTCCTTATAAAACAGCCCAAACCAAATACTATGATATATATATATAGTTTTGGTATATTTATTTAGATACGATCAATGTTTTTTAAGAAATTTCTTATGATTTTCAAGTCCAATAAAAAAGAAAATATATAAGGAAGTAAAGTTCCTATGGACATAATAATGTAAAGATATGTTAAAGTATATTAATAATGGATTGGTCACTACACTTACACTTATACTACCCTATAGTGGAGAATAGTTTTTCATATTCCATTATTCATAAAATTAGGACTTGGGATGCATCCTTATGTAAAATGATTGTGTGATAGTATATGACTCAAATCAAGTATATGTTTCATGTAGATTAAAGACTAATGTTTAAAATTACTTGATGCATGATATGCATTCGGCAATAATAATGTTTTCAATAAATATATGGATGCATTATCTCAATGATAAAAATTGAAATATATATACTAATCACAAGATAATATGTATATATTCGCATATAAGTAGTTCTACATGTTAAAAATGGTGCGGTTAGAGTTGATCAAATACTACGATTGCTTAATACATTATCATCCTAGGTAGGCAAACAAGGTTACTAATTATCTATGTATAAATAATCATGCTACCTTACCCTTAGTGATGATCTAAAGGGACCTACTTATTTATAGATATTCAAAGGATAGATCTGAAAATAATAATGAGAGGGTTCAAATGATACCTTTCCTAGATGGTTGATCAACCATTCATCTATGTGAAGATCAGGGAAACCCATAAAGATTATAAGTATAAACAAAAAAAAGGTATCAAATATTACAAAGTTTAACCTTTATAGATATAGAGTTATAAAATTTTCAACCCATATATGAGTCACATCGGTATAAATGCGAAAAAAATGAGATTATGGATGATGAAAATAGATCATCCTTATTAATTAATATTGATATAAAAATTATGTAAAGGGATATTAAGAATCACTCCTTGTGGGAAAACATGAATAGGGAGATTGTAGATTATATATCTTGATGCACATTATTCTTACAGGAAAAAGGATGGTAGTTTTAAATATAAGTGGATTATTCCACTATTACATATAATGGTATAAAAATAGAAGAATATCTCCACATATTTCATCATATATCTCCCTAAGACTTTTAAATTAAACAATTTCATTTGGGTAGTTGTGGATTGTCATACAAAGTCATCACATTTCAATTCTATTTGAGAGGATTTTAGCAAATATCTTGTGTATTACCCAACTAATTGTGGTAAATGGGACAGACTCCTAGAAGATTTTAATTATTGGAACATGGTTAGGGTAATACATGTGGATTACCCTATTATACATTTGAAATGGAACAGAGTTGTTTCACATGGTTGGTGTGTAGCTTTCCAAACTGTGTGGCCAAACAATGTGAGATGGGAGTTTTAAAAAAATAACACCCACATGGTTGGAACACCTTTTGGTAAATAATTTGAACTAACCATGAAACATGATTACTTAAATCCAATAATTTTATTTTAAACACAAAAAGTCCCACTAAATATTCATTATTCCTCAGTTTTCCTAGGATCTAAAAAAATCCTTATGTTTGTTTGGTGATTCTCATTAATTTGGAGCCCAATTTCAAGGGATATTGGTGCATTACATCTAGATAATCAAGGTATATTTTTCATTTCTCATTATACTTCTAGATCTATTTTTTTAATCTTAGGAATAACCCTACATCAAAACTAATATTCTCATATCTATGGGTTAGAAAATGTTTTTATTCAGTTTATTTGGGAATTATTGGAGGGACGGAAAGAGAAACTCAGAATTTATGTTTTTTGTTCTATTTTCTCTGATCATAGTTTTTATTAAGAGGTAGGTGTATTATCACCAAATCTCTTTTCTTATTATAGACCTATCAGGATTTTGGTTTAAAGAACTTGTGATTATGTTCCTGTTGCAAAAAATATTTGATGAATGATTCTATGAAGGATCACTTGTTGTAAGGTTGTTAAATCAGGGTTTTGAAAAGATCCAAAAAAATGTATTTTTTATTTTCCTAAAAGAAAAATTGTTTAAAGAAAGTATCTTTTAAAGAAACTTTGTTATACATGGTTTGGTTTAAGTTCATGATTTCTTTACTATAGGCCATGTTGGATTTGGATTTTTTTTCTTATGCCAAATGGGGCATGTGAGTGCCTGGCCATGTGATAACTTGGTACTGAAGACAGGTTACTACTCATGAGTATTGGTACTTTCATATTTTATGCATGGATGTGAGTGAGAGTATATGGAATGGGTATTCCAAGAAGAAATAATGAACATTATCCTTTAAAATTCTTGTTTTATAAATTGATTGATCATGGAAATGTTGTTAAATTATTCTTTTATATAAAATATGTTAATATGCATCCTTACTTATTTTATATGAAATTATTTTGATAAATATTTTTATAATACTTATTTTTTTTATATAAAAATTTCTATCTTCTTCCAGTATTAGTGTCATGTGTGTGAATCTGTGGGCGAATTTCTTTCTGATTCAATATAATCCATATTGTATTTGCACTCTAGAGTGTATCCAAACACTATTTTTCATGACATAAGTAAGGGGATGATTTCATATTTCTCTATTGAATAATCATGATAATTCTATCATGTACGACGGGAGACAGATCTGGGGAGTTGGTTTATTCTTAATGTTTTTAGTGTTTCCACTTTGGTTCCAATTTTCTTGCCTGCCTTTAGATTTATGCTTTCCTATTTTTTTATTCTGCTACTCTAATTTATCTTTTCATTTGGTATTTTGAGTTATCATGTTTACTCACATAAATCATATAATGTCATGATTTTATTTATATTTTTATTTTTCAAAGTTTATTTATTTTAAATGATAAAACAATTCCCTAATAATATTTTTATATATTAGTATTTATTTCAAAACTTTTGTGTCCTGATAAAGTCACCTAAGTTATTTAGAACATATCCCTCTTCCCAAGATAATGGTATAGGGGTAGGATATTACAAATTCTATCTATTTATTCTAGTTCGTATTCTAGGATGGTAGTAATGGAGATAGGACTTGTTAGAACTATAAATTTATAGAATAAAATGGTATATCTAACCTATTTATTCTAAAATTAATGTTACAAGGTTGATTTGAGTACAGAAGGTGTTCATACACACCTTTAAGAGTATTGTCACCTCATTGTTGTAGGTTCAACTAATGGGTATGGAGTATCATGCATTAGTTGAGATACATCCCACAATTAATTAATAATATATGTTTTATTTGGTTACTATTGAAATATTTTTGTGATAATTTGGTTTTTTATGATTTAAAATATCATAAGCCTTCAGTTTAGTTTTAATGTGGTGACAAAGTGAAAATTGGTTGTGGTTATATAGACAAGGAACCAGTACAAATATTGGGAAATAAATAGAAGGATGTGAATAATAATATGGTTTAACTTGAAACACAATTCAATAAAAAAACGCATCTAAAGTATAGTTCAAACCTTCAAAATTAATGATAAGGGAAATAAAATTTAGAAACAATGCCATAAGAATCTATCATTGAAATTCTAGAAGCATAATCTACCAATATTTTGAGGGGATTTAGGACCCAAAAAATGAAGCATGGCCTGGTCATATTAATAGAATCTTCGATTTTCTAGAAACCTCAATCGATATCATAGTAAAGTTAGAGGTATACATTCTTGAAGTCCTTGATATGAAATATATGGATATAGTTTTTCAAAATAAACAAGACTAGTACATTTTGTGGAAAAGTTTCAAGTAATTTTTGAACAAATAACACTACCCACATACCATTAACAACACAAATACAATATATTTATTTACTCTCAAATAAGAAAATATTTCTCTCACATAGTATACATATAATTTCATTAATCTATGTTACTTTGATCTAGATATCATTGCTTGTTAGTACTAGAAATCATGTATGTGTTAAGTAGGTTTGTGTATAGAAATTCACTCTAAATTAATCATCCTTCATATTGATGATTATAATGATGTGGCTAATTGAGAGACTATGGTGTAAAAACATCATGGGAACCAATGGTTGGGGGAACACATTTACTTTTATGGGTATAAGTGGTAAATACAATAGAGTAAATAAGTGGAAAAGGGAAAAATATTCTCAAGGGAACGTGTTACTAAAGAACCAATTGACCTGATCAGTTTCGTTCGCTCTACATCATAGCATTATATAAGGTCATTTTCAATATAGATCACTTAAATATAGGAAAATATATTTTATGAAAATGTATAAAAATGTTCATAATTATGGTGAAATAAGACACCCCATATGTTATTTTAATAGAACTCCAATGAAAACTGGTGGAAATTTCTCTAATGTTTCGTAAGTATCTTATACTCAGGCCGATTGGTTTCATCAGAATAGTCATCATACCCAAAAATAAGTGAGTAAAAATTATTCTAGGAACACTCACCACATCCAATAAAACATCAATAAGTATGAAAATAGTATTTATTGAGACTTATTAATCAGTTATATAGTTTAAAGGAAATGATCATGAAGGATCAATCTATCCTTTCAACAATGTGATTTTTTGTCCTGAAAAACTCAAATTTTATGAAAGTTTCATTTGATGCAGGTGAAACCCACTCTTTTATTACCTATAGGGTCATAAATCGTATGGGGTTTTATATGAAAAGTATTACTCATATTATGAGAATCCAAAAACCTTTTAAGAAATGGGAGTGTAGAATCATTAAGTGTTTATGATATTCTATGATTGTTGATAAATATTAGTTTGATTTTGTTTTTTCTATTTTGGAGTTACACACCTTTGATCTAATTTTACGAATTTATTGGTTGATAACATTTAAATCACAGATCAATTTTTATATTTGAAACGTGAATTTTAAATGTAATTATCTCTTTATAGGATATTGGGACCAAAATACTGGTTGAGCACGACCTTTGATACCAATGTTCGAGACTATATCTTATCATCTAGCTGCATTAACTTTATAAACTCTTAATAAAACAAATAAAAGATATTTTTAAGCTATATTATAATATTATTATAATGTATTCCCTAAATATTTCTCTTTCTTTCCACCTAAAATGGAATCAGAATCTTTAATTTATCAAAAACTAAGGCCTAATCTTTATTCACTTTCTTTTTATAGGATGGTACCAATAGAATTGAGTGGATTAAATATGCATTTGGAAGAGTCGGAAAGTAAGGGTTTCATAAGACATAATACATAATCTTGGGATACTTTGGTTCTATTCACGAAAAATGAAATTGTTTCTCTTTGGATTTGTGTTGATTATCATAAGCTAAATTAGGTTATGATAAATAATTAGTATCCTATTCTATGAATTTATGATATTTTAGATCAATTAAATGGATAAAAATGGTTCTCTAACTTTGATTTATGATTAGGGTATAACCAAATTTAGGGTAGAAAAGAGGATATTCCAAAGATATTCTTTAGGAACCATTATGGATATTTTGAATACAATGTTATGTTGTTTGGTATTATAAATATACAAGATATTTTCAGGTAATTTATGAATCATATCTTTCAGAGATACCTTAACGTTTTGTGGTGGTATGTATATAAGATAACCCAATGTATTATGGGACTAATAGTGGCCATGAAGAAAACATTTAGGTAGTATTTAGCACCTTACATGAACACTAACTTTATGAAAAATTCTCTAATTTTGAATTCTGTATACAAGAATTATTCTTATGTAGACATGTGATTTCAAAAATATGTGCATTATTAGATCCAAAAAAGATATACGACATTACCTCCTAGAAATATACCAAGAATGTATTTATGATTCATAGATTTCTTAGCTTAATAGGTTATTATCATTTCAGTTGCTAATTCTATAAGTTCAAATTCATATAGTCAGTTGGACAAAGAATCTTTTGATCAGTAGTGGTTGATAAAAGTTTTTTATGACTATAATTGAGATGTTTTTGACAAGGATAGTGTCTCAGTATTCTTCACTATGTCTCTTGTTCCTAATACGGTTGAGAAGGTCAAGGATGATCAAATATCTAACCTTAATTATCTAAACATGTGGTCAAAAGTTAATGGTGGGGATAATAGTGATGGATGGATGGAAAATGGGAACATGGTGTTTTATTTTCAAAACCATATATTGGTTACACCATCCTATTAGTAAAAACTTAATTATTCTTATCACCATTCCAAAATTGTTATTCATCCAGGAAATCAAAAGTTGTATAGGGCATTGAGGACCCATTTTTAGTGGTCGGGTATGACACAAATAGTCAATGAAAATGTTTCAAAATTACCCAATTTTCGGTAGGTAAAGGTTTAATGTAAAAGATCATATGGTATATTGAAATACTTATCTATATCTTTATGGAAATGGGAAAAAAACCAATGTACTTTGTCATTGGTTTATCGAGAATAATTTGGAAGCATGATTCCATCTAGGTGATTGTAGACCAACTCACAATGTTATCCTCAATCATTATGATCTATAGATCCAATGTATTTGATTAATTGGAAAAGATTTATATTTTATTAGAAGTTAATATCCATGGTGTATGAGTTTCAATCATTTGCGACCAATTATATAGGTTTACCACTCGATTTTTTTCAAACATTAGAGCAATCCATTGGAACCCGATTGAAAATGATCACGGAATATCATACTCGAATTTATGGGTACTAGGAATTTATATTCTAAAAATTAGAATACATGTTATGAGCTTGTGTTATGGATTTTTGTTTCTTAGGGGAGGATCATTTACCATTAGTTTGGTTCTTTTATAATAAAATTTATTAATTCATGATGTATATGTTTCTATTAAAATCATTTTAGGTCCATCCATTTCTCTCTCAACTATATTGGGTACATACAGGAGATATTTCACTTACTGGACCCATCCTAGTGCTTGATATAATGAAGAAGATTTTGATGATTAGGAAAAGAATGAAAATGGAATATGGCTATAAAAATATTAAGTGTATCATCATTATCAGTCATTGTTGTTTATAGTGTGATACCATGTTTTCTGGGAGGCCACTTTAAAGATGGGGAATAGTCATTTGGGTGAAAAAGGGAATTTTTCTCCCTGATATGTTGTACTATTTGAGATACTTGAATATATTAGTATTAGGTCTTATTGATTGTATTTACCACAAAGGTTTATTTTGATTCATAATGTGTTTCATGTATCTCAAGTACAAACTTGAACATAACTATGTAATTTGATGGGATCATGTTGATCTTGATCCAGATGCAACATTTATCCATCCAATGATACATATTATGTAAATAAAATAGAAGCTCATTCATGGGAAATGAATTCATTTTGTGTGGGTATTATTGAAACATGGTCAAATTCAGGAGGATATTTGGGGATTTTAGGACTTCATTTTCAAGTAATGGTCAAATATCTTCCAAAAAAATGTCAATATACAACTCTTTAAGGATAGAGATCTCATTGGTGGAGAGAATGTAACACCACCAATTTCAGGTATATACTACTGTTTTACTTTTTTTATTAATCTATATTCTATTATGGGTTAGTCTTGGGAAGTTTTTGGGTTATTTTGGAATGTTTTTGAAGTTTTGGTATAACAACCAAAGCTTCCCTGGCACACATCTCTTTGAATAATATAATAGCTTGTGTTGTACGTAGCTCTGAGTTCTAGCACACCGCGACTAATGAAACTAGCCATTTAAAATGTAGTTATGAATAATTATACCAACTCTTGGAAATTTTAACAATTTTATTTTTCAAAATGGACTTCGTATTTGGATTCGAAATATCAAAATTAGATTGGGGTGAATTTTTGGTATTTTTCAATAAACTTTCAATTTTTGATGAATAGTGAAAAACATTGCATTATTATTTAAAATCACATTTTTATTTAAATAATTAATTGTAATTTAAATTTATTTAAAGTCAAAATAGATAAATAATACCTATATTAGTCCAATTTAATTCATTGGAGTCAGTTTATAAGAAGATTACATATATAAAATTTTTTGAACTTTCTAACGTCTTGTACTGGCCTTATAGGAAGATTGGAAAATTTGCATAAATAATAATTTTATTAATTTTGTAAATTGAATTTTAAAAATCATAAAGACATGATGTCATTAGTACGTAAAATTAGGTTCAATAGGATGAAAAAAAATTGGTGAATAGTAACTTTTGGAGTTTATTTACCACAGTTAAAGGTAAATAGGGTAATTAAAGGTAAAAATAATATTATAATTACCCCCAAAACATGTCATAATTATATTAGATAAGTTTAATTCGACCAAAATAAACCTTAGGACAAAAATATGATCCTTTTTATCCACTTGGATTTGATTAGGGAATTTACTATATTTTATTTAAAGAAGAGTTAAAAGTGTTAAATTCAAATATTAATAACTAAACCATTTTTAATATTGGGTTATACATTAGATAAATTAAAATATAAATATTAATTTTAAATATAAAATTATTTCCTAAATCATAGTATTTTATTTATAATTTTTACACATTAAATAATTAAATTTATTTATAACATAATGATGATGTAGCAATTACCTTATTACTAAAATATTAAAATAATTAATACTATAAATATTAAAATAAATATAAAATAAAATTTTTTTCCATAAAAGAATTTTTTAAATTAATATAACATGTGAGGGTTGATTAAATGTATTTTCTTTGAAGTAATCAATTTTTTATGACTTTAAGAAAAAAAACCAATTACCAAAAAATGTCAAATTTGACCTAAATGATTTTTTAAAACAAAAACTATCTTATTAAATTATATAAGAGTAATAAAAATATAAGGTTCATCCAAATGACTTATATAATGTTACATATGTCATTAATTAAACACTTGAGGTTCTCTTGGTATTTTATAGTTACTATATTAACTGTGTAGTATAAAAATACAAGAAGACATGGTAAAAGTTAAACTATTTAACTAAGGGTTAAATATTAAAGATAAGGTTAATAGCGTGACCTAAACTGGTATAAAACATATTAATTGAGATTATTTCCACCAATCCTCACCTTATCCTTGAAATAAATCAATTTTTATCTACTAGAAACATAAAATAATTTTATAATAAATTAATATTTCAATATTTTCCAAAAAAGTGTCTTTCACCTGTCTTATAAAAGGGTACATTCCATTATCTTAAATTCACAACTCAGGATCCATTTATCCCATCCAAAACATGATAACATATCCTCCTAACTACTCTCATTTCATCTTATAGGCCTTACTTTGATTATAAATCCAACCTACTGATCCATTTTGTTCAAATCAAGAGGAAGCACCTGGAGAAGAGGTATTTATTTTATCACCCCTTTCAAAGTTATTTTATTCTTTCACTTCATATTTATTTGTTGTTTCCATAATAAAATAATAACTCCAGCAACTTCTACATAATTATATATTATTATAAATATGGTATAACCATATTCATTATTCTATCTATCCGATTAATGATAAAGTCACCATACGTGTGTATGTACGACTTACCATCTCCACGTCGTAGTGTAGTTTGCTATTCAATACTTCATTATTTTAATGGGTATAATAATGAGTATAATTGATGTAAATAATAAATATAACATGTTAATAATTATGTATATATAATATTGCATCCAATTACATATTATTTCACCATTAATAGAATGATATTGTCGCTCATGTGTACGTACGGCTTACAGTCTCCACGATGCGATGAGATTTCATTCCCCATCCTAACCATTCAAGAATATTTTTCATTTTAAGATTAAAAATAAAGTTTAATAACTTAATATCATTCTATATATGAATCAAATGCATCATATCTATAACAAACATGACTTAAGTAACAAAACATATGAAGGAAAACGAATCAGCTAACACCCAAAAAAATTATAATAAATAAATATTATTGAAAAGTAAATCTTAGAGGATCATATATGATATCATATTTATGTATGTGGTTATTGTATAATATAATAACAATTATTTAACCATTATAAAGGAGTTTAATATACCCTCAACTAAGAAAAAGTACAATGTAAGGGTTAATTTTATAATTCCATTATTATCTGATGTTGTTTACATGTAAGTATCTGCTGGGACTTCTTTATCATCCACATCCACATTTCTTAAAATATATTTCCAAACATTTTTACTATTTCCTATACTCTGGGTTAAAGACATTTATACCCTTGTTTTACTCTTCATAAATTTTTTTGAAAGGAATCTTTCCATCGTTTTCTAAACAAGTTCCCTTATGACCTTTCCAAAAAATTAAGAAAAGACTATTTTTTAACTAATACGGTAGGTGAGACTATTTTCCTCCATTATAACACATTAAAAGAATCCATTACAAGTTTATAAGAATATTTTCATAATAAATGTTTTAATTTATAGTTATGCTAATTTTAAATGATTTCAAAGTATAAAGACATACTTCCCCAAAATAGTATTTGGATTGATTTAATCTATGTCAACATCTATTGTTGGATTTTTCATTTAATTGGAGTTGATTTTTTAAGATATAATATTCCATATTTTATTGATATTTTTATGATATCTTTGACTATGGATGTTCTGTTTTTATGTCATTCATGATTTATTGTTAAATTATTCACATTTTTAAAGCTAGTTTAATATGAATTTTTATGTCATGTTTCTCCGTTTTCATATGAGGAATGCATTGGATGTAGTAAGTGACGGGCAGGTCCCACTATAGCCCATTGATGCATCGGAAGGTCTCATGAGACAAACTAGTGTCTTGGCATAAGCCCTTGACAATATTTTTAATTGTAGTATTGGCACGAGGCCTTCACTATGTGGTTATGATGTTCAGCAACATACATTCCATCATTATGATATTAGATATTGATATTACATGTGATTATTTGTCTAGAAGAATATCCATGTGAATAAGTAAATATTGTTATTTGATTTATCTTTTATATACTATGCTGAACTTTAAGTTTAAAAGTCTTGTGATTTATTCTTATACATTTCCTTAAATGTTTATGCTTATTTATGAATGTTTTTGTTATATTGTTAACCTTACTGAGAAATTGATCTCGAATCTTTATTATGTTTAATTTTTTCCATAATTCAATAAAGTATTTTACGATTGACCAGTCGGGATAGGATAAGTGATATGAGTGTGTTCAAAGGAGACAAAATGTATTTTTTTCATGTCATAATTTAATGTAAAACTTATGTATGTATCTAGTA
This sequence comes from Viscum album, assembly GCA_963277665.1. NCBI lineage: Eukaryota > Viridiplantae > Streptophyta > Magnoliopsida > Santalales > Viscaceae > Viscum > Viscum album. The sequence continues at coordinate 676,491,153 of OY728157.1, read as the reverse complement.
CATCCTAGGATACTGAATTGATCAGTATTTTCAGACTTAATCTCTTATGATCATGCCAATTTTATGTGATAATGCAATGACTCAGGGTAACTGGGGTTGCGGCATTATGGTTGGTATCAGATGTAGTCTAGTACAGAACTTGTAAACTAGATTTAGAAAAACTCTGATTAGAGAACATTAACCTAAGATAGACTTCGAGGATTAGTGTAGAAAAACATCAAAAAAATTTGGTAATGTAGATATTATGTGGGTTTTCCAAGAAATAAATACTCTTTTGGATACTACTAGTGGACGTGGTTCTGGCATAGGTGTACCTAGGAGTGAAAACTTGGACAAGGAGTTTCAGGCTTGACTAGGGGTATCTCGGTATACGACAATGGGCCTTATTACACACTTGTTTTGACACTCCTAGGGGATATGCTTATGATAATTCACATTTTCATTACAAAAAATTATGATGGATTTATGATTAAATACTTCCCCAAAGAAAAAAAATTATGATTATGGATTATATGCATAAACTATTCAATTTAAGTTCAGTATTTTACAAGTTTAGAATTATGCATTGCGATTCATAAACTAATATAGTGTATGACATTGTTTAGAAATGGTGCCTAGTGGAATGAATGGAAACCATATCAACACAAGGAATCCATGTAGGGATTTCCCTCATATTGAAGATAATTATAGTGGAACTGGTAACGCAACTAGTTCTGAATAGCTTATAATCGTACAAGAACAACTCACTCTGGTTATGAATAATAACCTTTCCCATATAGAGCACCCTGATCCACAACATGGAGGATCAATGTTAGACTGCTTCATGGGGAAAAACCACCAATATTAAACGGTACTATAAATCCATTTGAAGCTGAGAAATAGGTTAGTTACTTAGAGAAAATATGTCATGATTTGGGGAGTATCAAAAGGGAAAAAGTTGTCATGGAATTTTATTGCCTATTAGGAAATACAGATCAATGGTGGTCATAAATTCAAAACACAAATGAGGATGAAGAAGTGTCAAATATGGAACAGATAGAGTTTATAGATATTTTCTTAGAAAAATACATTCCTTGTGAACATCGAGCGGATACAAAAAGGTAATTTTGAGTCTGAGGCAAAATGAGGATTTGAATGTTGAAAATTATGAGGAAAACCTTAAAAGGTTATCAAGGAATATTTCAGATTATATACTGAACCCAATAAGTAATATTGATCGATTCTTTGAAGGGTTAAAACCATTTCTCCATTGAGAATTAGTCACATAATCCTTCTCATTGTACAAAGATATAGTATCATGTTCTATCAAGAAAGAAACGAAATTATATAAGTATTTTAAATTTAAATTGAATTTAGAGAAGAATAGATCTATAAAACACTCTTGAAAAGGAAATATGGGGAATAATGGAAAATTTGAATTTCCACCTTGTAGTAAATGTGGGAAGAAACACCCTGGTACTTGCTTGAAGGGAATGAGAATTTCTTACAAGTGTGGAGAAAAGGGACACCAATCTCGTGAATTTAATGGGAAGAAAGAATATTCTAATGTTCAATGATATAATTATAAAGAGATGGGACATTATTAAAATGATTGTCCTAAGCGTTAAGGAAATTTTCCCCATAAAAATAAAAGGGTGAAATGTCAAGCTTATACGATTACTACTGCTAAGGTAGAAGTTCCTAATGATGTGGTGGCAAGTTCTTTAATAATTTCCTCAAAATTATCCAGTGCTTTATTTGATTCTAGATAATCACATTCTTTCATATCTTACAAATTTTACAAGAAAATTTGATATTTCCAATTTGATTGACAAGGGAGTTGTCAGTTAAAACTCCTAAGGGAAGTATCGTAGCAATAATGTTTTTTCAATCCATTACCATTATAGCATACAAATGTGCTTTATCTTCTGATCTTATTGTCAAACCCATGATTTAATTTGATATAATCCTAATTGTGGATTGGATTTCAGACCGTGATGTGAAATTTATTGTAAGAAGAAGTAGGTTACAATTTTTTATGACGATAAGGAATCCCATATCTTTAGATTAGAAACAACACCATATTATTCTCATCTAGATCCACCCTCGGTAGCTCTACTAAATTTTATTATTGGGGAGGAAGTGACTGAAATAACTATGGGTGAGGAAAGGAATGTTCGAATATAGGATGTACCTACTATGAAACAATATTTTGATGTGTTTTTAGGGGATTTACCTGGACATCCTCCAGAACAGTAAATTGAATTTTCTATTGACTCAATTCCTGGTTCAAGGCCCATATCAAAGTCCCATTATAGAATGGACAATACATAATTACTGGAACTAAAGAAACAATTAGAGGAAATGAGTAATAAAGGATTTATTTTCCCTAGTGTTTCTCTATGGGGAGCCTCGGTTCTTTTTGTTAAGAAGAAATATGGATCTATGAGGTTGTGTATTGATTATTGGGAGATCAATATTATAACAATAAAGAACAAGTATCCCCTACCTCTCATTGATGATTTATTCGATCAACTTCATGGATCATAATATTTTTCAAATATTAACCTTAGATCTGGATATCATTAGTTGTGCGTGAGGAAGGAATACATTCCAAAGATATAATTTTGAACTAGGTATGGGCATTACGAGTTTTCAGTAATCCCTTTTGGATTGACTAATGAACTCTCTATTTTCATGGATATAATGAATAGAGTTTTAAAGGAATATATTGATGGATTTTTAGTGGTTTTTATTGATTATATCTTGGTACACTCCAAAATCTATCAAGTTCATGAAAATCACTTTCACACTATTCTAAAAACTCTTAGAAGAAATGAATTATATGGGATGTTTAGCAAGTGTAAATTTTGGCTTCAACGGATTTCTTTTCTTCGCTATATTGTCTCTAAGGGTAGAATATTTGTTGATACTTAAAAGACAAGGGAAAATCAATAATGTCCTACACCGACAAGTATAACTAAGGTACATAGTTTTATTAGTTTAGAAAGTTACTATCGGCATTTCATCCTGAGTTTTACCCGATTGGCTAACCCATTATCTAAGATCACACGTAAAGGGGTTAAGTTTGTTTGGACAAAAGAGTGTGAAGAATGTTTTGAATAGTTAGAGAGAATATTATTTAATGCTCCTATCTTGAATCTACCATCGGGGAATAATGGGTGTGTTATTTATAGTAATGTATAAAATAAAGGACTTGGTTCTGTCCTTATACTGAATGATATATTTATAGACTATGTGTCACGGTAGCTAAAAGTTCATGAACAAAACTATCCTACTCATGATCTTGAATTTGTATATATAATATTTTCTCTTAATATATAGAGACATTATCTCTATGGTGAAAAATGTAAGATATATAATGATAATAAGAGTTTGAATTATTTTTTCTCAAATAAAGAACTCAGCATGAGGAAAAGGTGATGGTTTGAACTACTCAAAGAGTATAATTACACGATAAACTACCAGCTGGGGAAGGAAAATAAGGTGGTAGATGATTTGAGAAGAAAGCATCATTGAGTTCTGAACAAGATGATAGTTGAAAGGGATACTATGTTCATGGATCTAGTAAGGATGGTTATGGGAATAATCCTATAAGGTGAAATATTAATACTTTTTCAAATGGTTTCCAACCCATCTTTAATAGAAAGGAAAAAAAGTTCTCAGACTGATGATGAGGTGTTTTAAAAAAAATAAAGTTGTAAATGATGGGAGATTGGTTGACTTCGTATATGAAGATAGAATTTTAAAATTTGGAAAGAGGCTTTGTGTTCATGACATACCTGATCTAAAAAGTTAATTGTTTGGATGACTCTCATGGATCCAATTTCTCTATACACCTTTTTAGTACTAAGATGTGTAGATATTTGAAGGAACGTTTTTAGTGGGAGAACATGAAGAGAGAGATTTCTGATTATGTGTCAAGATGTATGGTTTTTAAATAGGTTAAGGTTAGAAGACAACATCCTAGAGGATTCATGAAGCCTCTTACCATACCTGAGTGGAAAAGGGATGACATTACAATCGACTTTTTCATGAGGATATTGAAGACTCCTAGAAGGAATGATGCAATATGGGTCATTGTTGATCGTCTTACCAAGTCATCACGTTTTCATTCTATAAGAGAATATTTTATACTTGAATGTTTAGAAATACTATATATTAATGAAGTTGTAAGACTTCATGGTGTACCCTTATTGATTGTTTCTGATCATGATTCTTGTTTTACCTCGAGATTTTGGAAAATTCTTTATAAATCCTAGGATACTGAACTTCATTCGAGAACTTCCTACCACCCTCAAACTGATGGAAAATCAGAATGGACTCCTCAAACATTAGAAGAAATATTGAGATCTTGCTCACTTGACTTTAAAGGTATGTGGAATAAGTATTTACCTCTGGTAGAATTTTCCTATAACAATAGCTTTTATTCAAGTATTCAGATGGAACCATATGAAGCATTATGTGGAAAGAGATGCCACACACCAGCTGGTTGGGATGATGTTGGTGAAAGAAAACTTGTGGGCCCATAACCTTTTTTGGAAATAATGGAAAAGGTGAAGATTATCCAGACCCACATCAAAGCATCTCGATGTAGGAAAAATAGTTATGCCGATAACCAAAGGAAGGATTTGGAATTTCAAGTATGATATCATGTTTTCTTAAAGGTATATCTATGGAACGATGTTATATGATTCGTTAAGAAGGGTAAATTAAGTCCTAGGTATATTGGACCTCTCAAAATTCTAGAACGAATTGCAGTTTTAGCTTACCGTTTGGCAATTCCTCAAAGTCTCTCTAAAGTTCATGATGTGTTCCACGTATCACTGTTGAGAAAATACATGACAGACCCAACGCATGTACTCACCTATGAAGAAATAGAACTTGAACCTGATATGTCTTATTGTGAAGAGCCTGTCAAGATTCTTGATACCAGGTAACAAGTGTTGAGAAATCAGATGAATCATCTGGTAACAATTCTTTGGAGAAACCATAAAATGGAAGAGGCAATGTGGGAACCTAAGGAACTTATGATGAAGAATCATCCAAATATTTTTATGCAATAATATTATAGAAATTTCAAGGATGAAATTATTTGAATGAGGGAAAAATGTAACACCCAAAGATTCTGTAGTATGCTTCTCTTTGAATAATACAATAGCTTGCGTTGTATACAGCTCTGAGTTCTAGAAAACCACAACCAATCAAACTAGCCCTTTAAAAAGTCGTTATGAATAGTAATACCAAAATTTTAAAATTATAAAAATTTTATTTTTCAAAATGGACTTAATTTTTTGATTTGAAATATCAAAATTAACTTATGGTGAAATTTTGGAATTTTTCTAAAAACATTCAATTTTTGATGAATAGTGAAAAATACTGCATTGTTATTTAAAACTGACTTTTTATTTAAATAATTATTTTTAATTTAAATTTATTTTAAAGTCAAAATAGATACATAATACCTATATTAGTTCAATTTAATTCACTAGAGTCATTTTATAATAAGATTATATATATAATTTTATTGAACTTTTTAATATCTTTTACCCACCATATAGGAACATTTACAAATTTTCATAAAACATAAAGTTAACACTTCTTTGAATTGAATTTGAAAAATCTGATAGACACAGTTGTCATGAGTAAATAAAATTTTTTTCAATGGGATGAAAATATGTTTTGGTTGAATAGTAACTTTTGAATTTTATTTACCACGGTTAAAAGTAAATAGGGTAATTAAAGGTAAAAATAATATAATAATTACCCCAACACATGTCCTAATTCTATGGGATAAGTGTACATAGACCAAAATCAACCTTAGGACAAAAATATGATCCTTTTTAATCCACTTGGATTATATTACGACATTTATTATATTTTATTTAATGAAGAGAGTGTTAAATTCAAATTATAATAATTAAACCATTTTAAATATAGGTTTATACATAAGATAATTTTAGATATAAATATTCATTAGAAAGATAAAATTATTTCTTACATCATAGTATTTTATTTATAATTTTAAGGTATTAAATAATTAAATTTATTTATGACACAATGATGATGTATTAATTACCTTATTAATGAAAGATTAAAATAATTAATATTATAAATATTAAAATAATGTAAATTGAAACTTTTGATGACATAAACGAATTTTCTAGTTGATTTTGACATTTTAAGATTGATTTAATGTATTTTTTTCGAATTAATCAAGTTTTTATGACTTAAAAAACCAATTACCAAATGGTGTCAAAATTGAAATAAATGAATTTATAAATAAATAATATTTTATTAAATTATATAATAGTCCTTAAAGTACATGGTTCATTCTAATGACTTAGATAATATTACATATGTCATTAATTAACCACTTGATGTTCTCTTGTAATTTTATAGTAACTATATTAATCATCTAGTATAAAAATACAAGAAGACATGGTAAAAGTTAAACTATCTAACTAAGGGTTAAATATAAATTATAAGGTTAATAGGGTTACCAAATCATGTCAAAACCTATTGGTTGAGAGTATTTCGACCCATACCAACCTTATCCTACCAATAAATCAATTTGGATCTATTATAAACCGAAAATAATTTTATAATAAATTAATATTTCAATATTTTCCTAAAATTCCCCTCGCATCTCTTATAAAATGGTACTTACACTTATCTTAAATACACTCCTCCAAATCCATTTTTCTCAGCCAAAACCTGATAAAATATTCTCCTAACTACCCTCACTTCATCCTATAGTCCTTAATTTTATTATAAATTCAACCTAATGAGCCCTTTTGTTAAAATCAAGAGGAAGCACCTGAAAAAGAGGTATTTTTTTCTTCACCTCTTTCAAAGTTCTTTTCTTCTCCCACTTCCAATTTATTTGTTGTTTCCATAATAAAATAATAAATATAGTACTTTATACATATTGAGATGTTATTATAAATATGATACAATAATATTCATTATTTTATCCATCCTATGAATGACAAAGTCAGCATACGTGTGTACATACGGCTTACCGCCTCCACGGTGTGGTGTAATTTTTTATTCAAAAGTTCATTATTTGGATGGGTATAATGATGACTATAATTGATGTAAATAATAAATATAACATGTTAATGATTCTTTATATGTAATATACCATCCAATTACATATGATTTCACCATCAATAGAATGATATTGTCGCTTGTGCGTCCGTATGGCTTACCGTCTCCATGACGAGATGAGATTTCATTCTCCATCATAACCATTCAAGAATAATTTTCATTTTATGATTAAAAATAATTTTTAAGAACATAATATCATTATCTATGTGAATCAAATAAATCCTATCCATAACAAACTTGACTTACATAATAAAACATATGAAGGAAAATGAATCAGTTAACACCCGAAATAATGATAATATTGAAATATTATTAACAAAGAAATATTAGAGGATCATATATGATATATTATTTATTTATGAGGTTATTTTATAATTTAACAAAAACTATTTAACCATTATATATGAGGTTAACTTACCCTTGACTAAGGAAAAGCACAAGGTAAGGGTTAATTTTACAATCTATTTATTATTTGAGGTTTTTTATACTTAAGTATCTATTGGGACTTCTTTATCATTCACATCCATTTTTCTTAAAAATGTATTTCAAAACATTTTATTATTTTCTAGACTACAGTTTAAAGTCATTTATACCCTAGCTTGACATTTTATAAATTATTTTAAAAGGAATCTTTCCGTCATTTTCCAAATATGGTCCTTTCTGACATTTTCGACAAATTAAAAAAAAAATAACTTATACGTTGGGTGCGGCTATTTTCCATCATTATAACACCTTCTAAGATTCCATTACAAGATTATAAGAATATTTTCAAAATAAATGTTTTCTTTTAAAATTATGCCACTTTTAAATGATTTCTAAGTAGAAAGATATATTTCTCCCAAATAGTTTTTGGATTGATTTCATCTATGTCCACAACTATTATTGGATTTTATGTTTAATTGAAGTTGATTTATTATGATATAATATTATATATTGTATTGATTGTTTTATGATATCTTTGACTATGGGTCTTATATTTTTATGTCATTCACGTCTTATGGTTAAATTATTAACAATTTGTATGCTAGTTTAATATGAATGTTTATGTTATGTTTCATCCTTTTCATATGAGGAATGCATTAAATGTAGTAAGTGATTAGCGGTGCCCACTATGGCCTCTCGATGCATTGGAATCTCTCATTAGAAAAATTAGTGTCTTGGCACAATTTTATGATAATATTTTTATTTGTTGTCTTGGAACGAGGCCTTGACTATGTGGTTATGATGTTCGTCATTTTGAATTACATAATTATGAGATTAGATATTGATATTATATGTGATTATTTGTCCAGTAGAATTTCTATTTGAATAAGTAAATGGTGTTATTTGATTTATATTTTTCATACTGTGATGAAGTTTAAGTTTAAAAGGATTTTTTTATTCTTATACATTACCTTAAATGTTTGTGCTTATTTATGAAAGTTTCAGCTATATTGTTATCATTACTGAGCATCTGATCTCACCCCTTTATTATATTTAATTTTTTCCAGGATGTGAAGAAGTATATTATGATTGACCTACAGGGATAGGCTAAGGGATATGAGTGTGTTCGAAGGAGACACAATGTTTATTTTTTTCATTTCATAATGTAATGTAAAACTTATGTATGTATCTAGTATTTCCAAGGATATTAAACTGATCGATATTTCCGGACGTGATATCTTGTGATCATGCCAATATTATGAAATAATGAACCAACTATGGGTAGCTAGGGTTGGGGCATTAAAGTTGGAGATGTCACACAGTTAGTGCACAGTTAGGGGAAACCTTACAGATTCACTGGATAAATATGTGACATTTTTAGAGATTATAGAAAGAGGGATATGGTTTGTGGATGGTTAGGGGAAACCATGTGGATTTTACTAATAACCGTGAAGCATGGGACAAATGCATTTCACATGGATGAAAGATGACTGGTAAAATTGTGTGGTCAAACATTGTAGGCTAGGAGTTTTGAGATAGTGGTGCATGCATGGTAGGCACATGGTTTGGTAAACCATGTAGTCTAACCAATTCATATGATTAATTAAAACTTAAAAGTTAATTTTTAGCTGAAAACTCCCCCAAATCCCTCATTCTTCATACATTTTCCTAGGCTCTCAAACAAGAGGACTCCTCTATGAGTTTTTGGTTCTTCTCTTCAATCCAGATGTTGATTTTCAAGGATATTGGTGTGTTATATATAAAGATTCATGGTATTTATTCTATTTATCCTTTTACTTATAGGTCTCTTTGTTTAATATTAGCAATAACCTAGGATCATAACTTTTATACCTAGATCTACTGACTAATAAATTTTTTTATTTGGATTTATTGGGAATTATTAAAGGGAAGGAAGGAGAATGTATGGAGCTACTTTCTTATTGTGTTTTCTCTGGTGATGGTTTTCATTATAAGGTAGGTGAATTCTATCTCTCTACACCTTTTCTAAAACATAAAGGATTTTTATTTATAAAACTATTTCTTACATTTTATTTAGAAAATACCTTGATGAAATATTTTTTTAAATCTCTCTTATTATATGGTTTTGAAATAATGGTTTTATAAAGATCCGCATAATTTTTTTTAAATTACTAAAAGATAAAATATTTAAAGAAAGTATGTTTTGAGGAGAAATTGGAATACATAAGTTAGCATCAGTTCATAATATCATTATGACGGGCCCTGTTGGATTTAAAATTTTTTGGTTGTGAAAACCGTGGAAGATTTTAAATGACCATGTAATTGATTGGTATTGAATAAAAGTTACCAATCATGAGTATTGATAATGTTATCATAGAAATACTCATGTGTTTTTTAGTATGTGCAATTAGTATACCAAGTAAAAAAGAATGGGCATGCTACTTACAAAAGAATCTTGTTTTAGGAACTAGTTGATCATGGAATGGTTGAGTATGATTTGATATATATTATTTTGATATTATTATTTTATTATTTTATATTAAATTGTTTTTATAATTGTTTTCATACTTGTAATTTTTATATATATTTTACAAAACTTTCTAGAATTAGTGATGTGTGTGGGAAGCTTCTGGTGGATTTTATACTGATTCTAAATACTCATTCCCTGTATATGGACCTTTTAACATATTTTTATGTTTTTTTAATGAAATAGGTAAGGGGAAGATTTCATATTTCTCTAGTAAATAATAATTTTGTTTTAGTCAGGGATTATGGGAGACAAATCTTGAATGTTTTTCAAGTCCTAGTGTTTGTTGTGGTGCCACTTTGGTGGCCAATATCTTGGGTGCCTTTGGATTTTTTTCTTCCCTATTTTGTTTCTCTCTATCTATTAATTTATTTATCTTTTTATATTTTATTTTGAGATTTTTTATTTACTCGAATTCATCATATAATATCCTTTTTTTAATATTGTTGTCTTTTATAAGATAAATATTCTAAAGTAAAAATTATCCTCCAACTATTTTTGAAATCCCTTTAAATTTATTTCTAGGATTTTATAATACCCTATGTTTTCATTACTTCACCCATTTATTATTTATTTTGATTTCATATAATGTTTGGGTTAATTTTTGGTAGTTTTTAGTTGGTTTTGGTGTGTTTTCTAAGTGTTTTAATTGTGAAAAATTGAGAAAGGTAAGGGGAAACCGTGTGGATCTCTCCAAGTAACTGTTTGACGGTATTAGGAGGGTGGGAGGGTTCACACGGCTGTTGTACTATTTTTACAAGTTGTGTGGGTGGCCATAAGAAACCATAAAAGTGGAGGAAGAAAGAAAGGTATGGTTGGTTCATGGATTGTCAAACCATGTGAACCAACCCGGAGAGGTTGGGGTTGGGAGGTAGAGGTAGGCATAGGGTATGTGTCCGGCTTTCCAAATCTTATGGCCTAACATTTATTTGTGAAATTAAAGTAATGAAAATTAGATCTCAATTCATTTTAACCCTTAAAACCCTCATTTTTCACCTCTCCTATAAATCCCGCAAACTACAGCCTCTCATAATCATTCTTAGTGGTTCCCTTTGATCCAGAAGTCAGTTTTGATGGATCTATGTGCATTGGATCTCCAGAATCAATGGTAAGTCGTTTCTTTCCCTATATCTCATAATCTCTTTATATCATCTCATACATAACATTAAATATAGTCTATCATGGTTAGATCTATGATCTATAATGTGATTTTATGATATACTTATTGGATCAATTTAATGAAATGGATTTCAAGCCTGAATCTAGAGGTTTTTTGTGTTGTTCTTCGTTCTTATCACCTATAGAGTGGTAGGTGGATTCTCTATATTCTCCACTTGTCCTATAACATTAGGGTTTATTTTTTTATTCAATTTTTTCCATTAATTTTCAACGAAAATTTTAGATAATGTATTAAATGAAATACAAATTCATTTATTATTTGGTAGATATTGTAATTTTAAGGGTTTTATAAAAAACCACTTTGATTTTTAGTTTTAAATTACAGTTTTTTTTAATTTAAGAAATTTTTTTGTTGAAATTTTTTATAGAGAAGGATTTAATTATATTGAATAAATTAGTGTGTGAACTTTCAAAAATCATGGATGTGGTGTGTGTTCATATTTTCATTATAAGAGGCATTACTGGTATGGAATTGGTGCTCAGTTATAGAATGGAGGCACATGAAGGTATATCACCAAATGATGAATTCGTGAAGGAAATATCATTGATCATTACTATAGTAATTTTCATTTGACATGAATGAGTGTGTGTTTGAGGGAACATGAACTATGGATATCAATTATAGTTAAATGATAAATTATTCATTCTTTTAAATAATAATTATTTAAATTGGTAATCAACTTTGATATTTATCTCTTTGTTAAGAATTATTTTTGAACTATGATCTAATGTGTTCTTTTTCTAGTGGAGTTAGATGGGAAGTCTCTTAGGGAAATACTACAATTTATGATTTCTCACCCCCTACATATGCACTTTGGTGAAAATTTAGATGTTTTTTTCTATGATATAGGAAAGGTGGATTTTTAATTTTTCTTTAATGTATTCTCTTCATGTAGTTGTCTATAGTCAAAACTTTATAGTTTATCATGTCCTTTGATTATAGAGTGGTTCCGCCTTAGTGCCAAGTCATACTTTATTTTATTTTTGTATGTTTCTAGATTATTATTATTTTCTACTAATTCTGTGATATTGTTATTTAGTTGGTTTTTCATGTGATTTGTATTGTTTATACCGCATTCTTCATATAGTTTATTTGGGTATTTTTATTTTGTCTCAATAGGTTATATTTAACATCAGGGGAAAATCATTCCCAATGTTTAGGTAAGCCCTTGGAATTTATTTCCTTTCATTGGTAACTTGGGGATATCACCAAGGATTAGTGGCACCTCAGTTGTTTCCAAGCCAATGTTTAGAGTTAGGATGTTACAAATAGTATCAGTATTGGTCGGTGACACATGTAGATAACAACTTTATATTGAACATAAGATTAATAGTGTGCTATACGTATGAAAGGTGGTTTTGGGACACATGTTGGTGTGTTTTAATCTCATCATCATGGGTTTAACCAATGATTGTGCCATTTCAGGAATTACTAATGAGACTTCCAACTCTGATTACATTGTGTATATTATAGTTGATGATTTTTTGTAATTTATTATGATAATTGACAGTTTTAATGATTTGTAATATTCTGATCCACTAGTTTTACAATAAGTGATTACTTGGTAGTGTTTTGTTATATCTATGTATAAATTTAATTAGTTATATAAAATAAAAATAAACAAGAATAGTCTATATAGAATTTGGTTTCACCTGAACCATTGGTGAATCAATATCCTATTTAGATCATTGTTCAATATTTTCATGATATTGATAAGGTAAATCTAAATTATGAACTATGATTAGAGGGTCATTCTATTAAATTTTAAAAATATAATACACCAATATTTTAGGGGGATTCAGAACTTGAAAAGGAAAAGGTGTGTCTTAATATAATGGGCTAGCTGTTTGATTTCCATGGAACCCTGGTTCATCTAAAAGTCAAGTTAGTAGTCAACATACTGGAGGATCTTTCACAACAATGGTGTCATGTAGTTTTCTGTTATAAACTCAACCATGAAATTACATGGGATGGGTTTTTAGAATGTTTCAAAAAAACCTCTACCCACACACCGTTAAGATAACTAAAATGATAGACTTCTTTAGTCTTAATCAAGAAAATCTATTGTTGAAAGAATATACAGATAATATTATAAACTTACTTCATTTTTTCTAAGAATTTTCTTCGAGCATATCCTTAAAGGCACACATCTTCAAGTTAGTACATCAACTAAAAACTCATTCTAAGATAGTTATGATCCATATTAATGATTATACATAAAAATTTTATTAAGAGACAGTGGTAGAAATGGATATTACTGGGAATATGACTATAGGAAGTATATCTTTCTACCTGGGAATATGTATGAACTCTAAAGCTGGAATCATGAAGCATATGGAAACCTATTTCCAAGGTGATGTAGCATCACAAAATCAAACTAATAGAGCATTTATTTTCCTCCATAACCCAATAGAAAACCAGAATGTTCCAAATGTGGTTCATTACAGCATAAGAAGTGAAATTTTATGAGAGATCCAATAGAATTTCAAAAGTATAATAATATAGGATATCTCTAACATTATTTCCATAACATTACTAAGTCAGTTGTTTGTAATAAATATCATATACTCTAAAAAAATTATACTTAAACTATATGATCACATTATAATATCTCTCATCCTCAGAAACAAGTGAACCATGGTGATTATATGAAAACACGACTCCTCAGCCAATGAAACAATAGTAGGTAAGTAGGGAGAAAGGGGGAGCAGTAAATAAGTTATATGGTGCTGAGTAGAAGATCATAGAAGACCAATCAAGTTATTTGATTACGTTAGGTACCATTATTCTTAACTAAACCCATAAAGAAGTTCTATTTCAGACAAATAAATCCCATTATTTTATCACTTAATGTGTTTTGAATCAATAGGGTGGAATATTGCGATAACTCTACATATGAGGATGAGTATCCATACAACTATCGGGTAGAGATAGTGAAGGGGATTTTAATGAACATCTTATTTAATAAAAATCTATGGTGTCCATTTTTTTGTAACTTTTATTTTTTTAACATAAATGAATTTGAATAAATCCTAGGAATGGATTGGTTTATTTCATTCAAGGCCTATATCAATTTCTATGGATGATGAGTGAAGTTTTAATTTTCTAATGGGATTGTGAATATTTTTTATAGTTATTGGGATATGTAGGAAGGAAATATAGGACTTTTAGAACCAGTCTTTAGAACTATTTATAATCAATTAGAAGTGTCCACTTTGGGGAAAATTATATAATGGAAAACAGAAACTTTCCTACCACTATGGAATGATATCCAGATGTTTTTCATAAAAAATTCACATGTTTTCCACCTGAAAGGGTAGTGTAATTTTTTATTGATCTCCTATGAGGAGAAATACTATTTCACTCTAATCTTATATAATGGAATGCATAGAATTAAAGGACTTTAATTTCCAATTATAATAATTGTAAAGTAAAGGGTTCATAAGACTGAGTAAGTCACCTTGGGTTTCTCCGGTTTTTTTCATCAATAAGTAAAATGGCTCATTATGAATTTTTATTGATTATCATAATCTAAATCAAGTTACAATAAAGAATAGATATCCATTTCCTCAAATTAATGAAATTTTTTATCAATTTAATAGATCCTAATGGTTCTCCAAAATTGTTCTACAACTCATGTATCACAAACTCAAGGTTAGAAAACAGAATATATTAAGGAAAACATTTAGGATTCATTATGGTTACTATGAATATATAGTCATTCCCTATGGTATTACAAATGACCTAGATGTTTTTAAAGAATTGATGAGTTTTTTCCTTCAGTGGAACCTATACTCTTTCATTGCGGTATTTTTGGATGAAATTTTGTTGTATTTTCAAACTTAGAAAAACCATGAAGAACATTTAGATAATGTGTTAAGAATTTTTCAAGAGCACTGGTTATATGAAAAATTATATAAACGTAATTTATGGGTTCAAAAATCTAACTTCCTTAGACATGTAATTTCTGATAAAGGTGTATCAATTGACCCTAGAAAGATATAATTTGTTGTGTCTTGGAAACTACAAAAATTACTTTGAGGTATGAAAATTTCGAGGCTTAATGGGTAATTTTATTCACTTAATTTGATACTTCCCACATCTTTCATCTCTGATAACATATCTCAGGAGAAAGGGAACTTCATTACAATAGAGTGATGATTTTCAACAATCCTATATGTAGCTTAAGGCTAGGCATAATTCTGGAACAATTTTAGTTTTTTCAAAACTTGGTAAGGATTATGTGCTTCATTGTGATGCATCTAGATCTGGACTCAACTATGTTATCCTTCAAGGAGATCATGTTGTAGCTTATGGATTGGGATAGTTGATAATTCCTGAAAATAATTAACTCACCCAATACTTGGAATTGGTTGTGGTGATTAATATTTTGAAAACATGGCCTAATTATATATGGTGATAAATTCACCATTTTCATAGATCATAAAAGTTCAAAACACATTTTTAAAAAGGTAATTAGACCTGATACAAAGACGATGGATAGATTATACATATGTTTTTGAATTTTACTTGGTTAATACATTAAGATAATAAAACTACTTAGTAGTTGATTTAATTTGTAATTCATACAATCAATTATCCAAAGAATCTTGTGATAAATTTAAATTGATGATCATGATTGTAGATATGAATTTGGATATGAATTTGGATTTTATTGAGTAGAATGAAGTTGAAATTTTTTATTCATTGACTCGTATCCATGACTTTGTAGGACATGACAAGGATGCTCAAAGAGTTGATCTATATTATCTTACAATTATGTTAAAACTTAATGGTTTAGAGACCATTAATGTGTGGAAAAAATATGGGAACTATGTGTTGATGTTTTTGATATTGAATAGTCATTCTTCCATTTTTTTCAATAATTAATTATTTCTGTTTATCTATATTCAAAATTGGTGGTTCACTCAGGCATCAAAAATATGTAGAAGGCTCTATAAATCCATTTTTGGAAGTAATATATGAAATAAAATGTGGTTGAATTTTTTTTCAATTTACTAACTTGTTAATAGTTTAAGGCTAAGTATCAATGACAAGATAAAATGATGTAATTGTTAACTATACCCATATGGAAATGGGAATACATCAGTATGTAATTTTTCATGGACTTACCAAATACTATTTAGAAATATGAATTGATTTGGGTGATTTTTGTAATGACTGATAAAGTTATCCCACTATATTCCAATTCATGATTCTAATATGGTAGATGAATTGGAAAATATCTACATTTGGGAAGTGGTAAAATGGCATGGAATGCCATTAACAATCATACGAGATAGAGATCCTAATTTCAAATAACGTTTTTGAAATCACTTTAAGAATATTTATACAACTAGTTGATTATGTTCATGGTATATCATCCTTAAACGGATGGGAAATCAAAAATAATAATTCAAACATAGGAAGAAAAACTTCGAACTTATTTTATGGATTTTAGGGGCTCATGGCAGGATCATTTACATTTTTTGGATTCTTCATTTAGAATAATCTATTTGGATATGATATAGATGGATATATGAGAGGGATTTTATGGTTTTCCTTTTTGGTCTCCACTTTGTTAGATAGAGACTAAAAGAACTTCACTATTGGGGCCTATCCTTATTTGGGATATGGTTTATAATATTTAGATGATCAAGAAGTGGATGGTTTCATCCAAAATCCATCAAAAATCTTATTCAAATAATCATCATCAAACTTTATACTCAATCATGGGAGATTATGTGTTCTTGAAAGTCTCTCAGAGGATTGGTAATTATTTATTGAGTAAACAAGGGATGTTTTCACCTCAATATGTTGAGACTTTTGATATACTTGGAAGAATTAGTGATCTTTCCTATCAGTTGGATTTACTGTCATAGTTTATTATGGTTTATAATTTAATTCATGTTTCTCAAATAATAAAATACTGCCCTAGTTCTAGCCATGTGATTCGATGAGATCATATTCATATTGAACCATATGATATATTTTTTTATGCACAAATTTTTATCTTGGATAAACAATATAAAGTATTTCATAGAAATAATATTCCATTAGTTTTAGTATTGTGGGAAAATGGGGAAGTTGAAGAGGAATCTTGGGAATCTGAGAAATATATGTTGGAACAATGTCCCAAACTCTTCCAAAGAACTCATAATCTCAATCCTTTCGGGGATGGAAAGCCTGATGGTGGGGATAATTTAAAACCCCAAATTCTAGGTAATTCACCATTTTAATATGTATTTTGAGGTTATATAATGTTTTGGTTGAGTTACAAGAGTTTATAGATGTTTTGGGGTTTTTTAAATGTGTTTTTAAGGGTTCGTGGTCTGATCATAGTTAGGGGAAACTGTGTGGATCTCTCTAGGTAACTGTGTGACAGTTATAGAAGGATGGGAAAGTTCACATAGTTAGTGCATAGTTTTTCTAAACCATGTAGGTTCCCTAGAGAAACCATGAAAGTGGAATGAAAAGGAAAATCATGTTTGGTGAATGGTTCTACACACCATGAAAACTAACCATGTGAGGGTGGTATTTGGAGGAATATGCAAGCACTTGGTTATCACATGTTTTCCAAAACCGTATGACCTAACCATGTTTCATGAAATTAATACTCCAAAAATTAGATCTTAATTCAGTTTTATCCTAAGAACCCCTAAGTTTTCACCTATAATGTTAGGATATTTAACTCTAATCCTTTCATAAGCATTATTCATGGTTACCTTTGATTTATAAGGTCTTTTTGATAGATCTAAGTTCATTGGATCTATGGAATCAATGTTAAGTCTTGGTTTTCTACCTATTTCTCTCTATAGATCTCTTTATCTCCTCTCATGTGGAATTTTAGACCTAGTTTATTATGGATAGATGTATAATCTAAGATGTATTTTTATGAGAACTTCATTTGATTTATTGAATGAAATGGATTTCAAGTATGGATATTGAGGTTTCATTGTATCGTTCTTTATTTGCCTCACCGATTGAGACGTAGGTAGCTTTTCTCTCTTATCCACATGTTATGTAACATGAAGTATTAGTTTTTATTAAAAAAATCCTGAATTTTCAAATGATACATTGAATTATTTGTTAAAGAAAACCCATTTTGGTTTATGATTTGGTAAAAATTATAATTTGAATGGTTTTCATAAATACCCCATTTATTTATGGTTTTAAATTATGATTTTTTATTAATGAAAGAATGATGTTTGATGGAAGGTTTTAAAGGGAATGATTGATTTGTGTGGAATATATTGGAGTGACAAATTGTAAAAATCATGGATTTGGTGTGTGTTTATATTTTCATTGTATGAGGCCTTTTTGGTATGGAATTGGTGATATAAGAAATGATGGAGGCTTGGGAAGGTATATTAACAAGTGACATCTTGGTGATAAATGGATCACCACTCAAAAGTATAGGTATTTTCAGTGAACGTGCATGGGTGTGTGTGTGTGTTAGAGAGAACTTTAACTATGGATTGCAAGTGAAATTAAATGATAAATTATTCCTCTTTTTAAATATAAATTATTTAATCTAGAAATATAAATTAATATTTATCTCTTTATTAAAAATTATATTTGTACTATGAGATAACATGTTCTTATCTTAGTGTCATCAGTTGGGATTTTCTTTGGGAAAGACGACTGGGTGTGATTACTCACCCCCTACATATTCACTTGGGTGTGTATGAAAATGTTCTTTTCCGTGATACAGGAAAGGTGAATATTTTACCTTTATTTGTTGGTGCCTCATGATGTAGATATCGATAATTAGAACTTTAAAGTTAATCATTCCCTTAGATTCTAGAGTGCCTCCACCTTGGTGCAGAGAATTATATTATTTTAGTTTCTCATGGTTTTGGCTTATTTTTTTCTAATAATACTCTAATATTATTATTTTTTTGGTATTTCATGTGATTTTTTTTGTTTTTAGCTCGTGAATCATATAGTTGGTTTGTTTTCTTATTTTTTCTCAATAGGTCGTGTTTGTTTTAAATGGATAAACATCCCTAAATGTTCAGGTAAACCATTAGAATTTATTTCTATATTCTGTTATCTTGGGGACATCATCCAAGGTTAGTGGTCCATTGGATCTTTACAAGATAATGGTTAGTGTTATTATGTTACAACATGGGTTTCTTGGGGATGTTACCAAAGGTTAGTAGCACCTCTGCCTCTTCTTCAGCCAATGGATTAGGAGTTAGATGATGTAATTTCTCACTTGATAAACATTCGAAGTTATGTATAATGGAATGGGTAAGTCCATATGAAGTACCACTTTCAATTTTATTAGTCAAGATCTAATATTTACATCAAAGTTGTAGAAAGTTATTCAACAGTCATTCGATATATAGTTTAACTTTAACATTACTTATTATACTCAAAATGATGTTCATTCTAAAAGGACAATTTATATGTTTTAAGATACGATAATATTATACTAAATGGATTTCAAATAATATTAGGAGAAACATATTCCATTAGTCAAGTTATCATATAAAAATACTTTCCACTCTGGAATCCCAATGGAACCATATAATTCTATATATCTAAATAAATGAAAAACTTCGCCATGTTTTGAAAAAGATACATAGATAAATATTTTAGTACATGATCTTGTCTAAAAAATAATAGAGAAGGTTAAAAATATTTAGTGCCAGATCAAAGTATCACAAAGTCAATAGATTAGTTATACTAATAATCTTTTATGAGAACTGGAGTTTTGAAGTTTTTGAAAAAGTATTCCTTCTAATATATCCTTAGATGAGGGTAATGATATTTGGGAAAAAGGGAATGTTGAGCCTACATTACATCTTTCCCATTGGGATTATTGATCCTGTAGATACTATATATTATTAATTAATAGTTACAAAAAAATCGCAATCAATTCCACGTTGTGTTCTGTGTTTCTCTTTTAATAAATTAAATACCATATCAATTTTAAAAAAGTACATAATAGGTTTATCACCAGAAATAAACTCATAATATGTACAATTGGACATGATCTACCTTATGAGTAATAACTTGTTGAGATCCTGGATGGTATATGTAACTTCCCAATCCATCTCACCTCAAAGACAGTGGTCGAACTGTTGGGTCACATGACCTCAAGCGCATCTCCTCGAATGTGAGAGGCTGCTAACTATAAGCGAGGGAATTTTTCATGTCCTCAAGGGAGACTATTCCCTCATAGGTAATATGTATTATCCTAGAAGAAGTAAACAATAATTAAAAATAAATAATGGAAGCATATAAATGAATGAACTGCAGTATATGCAATATAAATAATCCAAGTAAATAATAATCAAGTGCGGAAGCTTACAAAATAATGTCATGCCTTGATGTCTGTGCAAAACTGAAAGAATGGAAAATATAAACCCAAGAATATTTTCAACTAAAAAGGAAAGACACAAAGTTCAAAAACTACATCATGAGAAAAGCCCGGTCCTCTGCCCCAATATCCATCCTAAATAGAAAAAAATATTCAATCATCGGAAGCAGTATGCTTCCCTTTGATAATACCTGCAATAATATAATCTACTCGAGTGTCAATGATGCCTGATTAGGGTGTGAGATAAAATCCAAGTATATTGGCACTTGTGGTTTCTAAATCTTTCCATTTTGTGCAGAAATTAAATGCAATGTGTCGTTATATAATAAATACAGACAATCAATTAAGTGCATCAAAATAAAATAACTCGGTCCAAATTCCCAATGGCACCCATCCCTAATCACCTGCTATGACCTAAGCTGGGAGTCTGGAAGAAGTACCTATAATGATCAAGATTCAAATATGTATATATATATAATCTTATAAATGCAAGTTAAAACAAGGAAGATTCATACCCTCAAGTTTTTTCTTTAACTTGGGGTTTAAATTATGTGTCAACCATATGTGCTTCAACATACCAGAAAGGATCACAACTCTCCTGGGACTCAAGAGGCATTAACATAAACATTTAATGTAACATTATTAATATGTTAAAGTTGATAGTTATAGTCTGATCCCGTCCTAAAGGTATCGTTATGGTACATCCTTCAAATTATCCAATACCTATGAGCCCGTCCAAGGCAATCTTTCGAAAGACTAATTATTGCTCGAGGCTTGGATTTACCATGAGTCAATATCAATCTCGAAAAAAAGGGTCCGAGCATCATCTGAGGTTGCCATAGCCACATTGCCAATATATTCATCCTGGATGGGCCCTTTTGGAACTGATATCACTGATAAGTATTTAGAAGTCCTGGGGAAGTCCCAGTCTGGAAAAGCCTAAGACACCTCCCCCTGACGCTTAATAGTAACCAGTCAGGAATAGAGAGCCCATGTGTGGCCCTTAATACGGGACCCACATTCTCTCCCCAACCTGAATTTAATTAAAATTTCACAATATTAGATATGACATAGCATGCATATGTAATTACAGCTTGAAAGATAAGCAGATACACCTGTGCAATACAAGGTATTAATTTAATATTGTAGTGTAAAGACCTAATGGCACAAAATACTATATCAGCATAAGTAGATAAATGAACTTTTTAATAAATAAATAATTTAGAAAAAATAGCTACAAAAAATCCAAAAAAAATAAGATTCATAATTCTTCTAAAATAATTATTTAATTTAAACACAACAAAAATGGGTTGTGCAACACATTCGGTTAAATAAATTAAATGTCTAGGCAAACGAAATTTATAACGACCACGTCAATACACCCAAAGGGATATCCAACCATGCTAAAAAAATTAAACAATTTAATTTATGATAAATCAGACTGTAACAATTAAACAGAACAATTAAATTGAAAATATTGGGTGAATTTGCACAAAGTCGGTAGGCACCAACGAACGGCACAACCGTGTGTTTTTATAAATCGTAATGAAATGGAAGGAAAGTGAGTAGAATCCCAACCTTATAGTCACATATGATTCTATGATCTTTGGTAGGCTTTTATTTGTCCTAAAATGGAAGAAAACTGATGATTTTAGTAAAACCCCAAAATATGGAAAAATCCTTCTACTGCAGACTGCATGAACGATACTCAACAAAACTCTATGATTCTAACTGCCTATGATTAGCCTTAATGTAAGGTTTACAGTTCACCTAACGGTGAAAAAAATGGATGAAAAACAGAGGAGTATCCATCTTTCAAAGTGGAATAAAGTTGGTGTGACACCGAGTGAGAGGGGATGCGATGTGAGAGATGGAGGAGAGGAAGAGAGGAGAATAAAAAAGAAAGAAAGAAAAAGAAAATAAAAAATAAGAGAAAAATAAAAGAAAAAAAATTAAAAGAAAATGAAAAATAAAATATAATAAAAAGGATGGAAAAGAAAGAAGGTAAAAATAATAAAGATGGTAATATCCCACTTTAATTATTTTTACTTTTTCTATAACCCCCTTTCTATTTTTTTTTAAATTTCTTTTTATCCCTTATTCCTTTCCTTTAAATTTTCTTTAAATATATTCTTATTTATTTTTAATCCTTAGTTAATTATTTTAAACTCTAACACCGCACTAAAGCGTGATATATCATTTTTAATAAATCCCATGTAGTTATTTAAATTATTTAAATAGCTACACGGGACCTGCAGCGGGGTGCGAAAATGCGCACCCTCAATCACTTTAAAGAATTATACAACAAAATGTAAACAGTTCATACTTTGTTTTATGTTGAGACGTTACAATAATTGAAATTATTATTATTTAATATAACACATAATTGAAACCATAATAAAATTAAAACAAAAACCATTAAAAAAGGATAATGGTTTTTAAATTAATATTAATTGTGCATTTGTATTTAATTGGAACAATTAATATTAACACCTTTATTATGTTGCCCAGTTATTATTTACACCATGACACAATTTATTAATTATGAAGTTACATTTTCATTTTTCATCGACAACGCAAATAGTAATATTAATAATAAAATTATTATTATTATTTATAACTGTCCAAAAAAATATTATAACCCAAATAAATTATCTTCGGGTGTGATATGACCAAACGTCTAATTCTCATGAAGGTTATACCCTACCTAGGGTAAACTCTATGTTCCAGATCTAATGGTGGTCTCAGATTTCTCATATGATGCACCATTTATGAGAAAATAATTATTTATTATATAAAAAATGGATTAATAAATTCATTAAAAATAAAGAAGGTATTACCATATGTGAGGGTGCCAAACACCCAATGTTCATCAAGGTTATACCATGACTAGGGTAAACCCTACGTTTCAGACCTAATGGGGATCTCAGATTTCTCATACGATGCACTGTTTGAGAGATATTTTCTTTTTAAAAAAATAAAACAAACTTGAGTATGAATAAAAATAAATTTAATATTTTTATTCTATCAACACCGACAGTTGACGGGTCTCGGAATCCCGTGATGACTCATCTTAAAACTCTGAAAATACTCCATATAATATTCCAAATTTTTAATAAGGATTTACCTTTAATTTAATTTTTTTCTATTTAAATTTTAATATAATTAATTTAATAAAATTTATTTAAAAGATACTTCATAGTGTCAACTATCAGAAATAAAAAGTTATGATGCTTGGTTTTAAAACTGATATGCCCAGTTAACAAAAAAAACTAATTCCCTATGGTTTTTAATCAGATTCATAACACGATACATTACAGTAGAGATACATTTCTATAAAAAAATACCTCCCATATGGTCAAATTTAAATGGTCAAATAATAAGTTTTAGGGGGGTACATGTGAACTTAAAGATATAATATGAAAAAATTACAGTCATTTATTTTCAATTGACTAATGATATTTCTATTGTGAAATTCGGTTTAGGACGTAGAATATAACACCTCAAAATTATAGTTCTAAATTTCCCTCAAAAACTATGATATATTATTTTATATGAAATATAAAACTAAAATGTTCATCGCATTATTTCATTTAAGGAAAAAGATACAAAATGAAATACATTAAAAGATAGTTAAATGAAACATAATTAATAAAATTACAAAAATAAATAAACCCCAAGTAAATAAAAATAAAAAATGATTGAAATATTCTCTATCCTAATAAACATTGAGGATCATACCAAAAATAACAACTAAGGAAATAATACAATAAGTTAGATTATGAACATATATATAGTTGAAATAAGATGAGGTGATGAATGATTTACATTAAGTACATAAGGTTATTTATTGGAATGTAATATGAAAATTAAATATATGTTCATTGGGATTATACGGTCGTTCATATTATATAGATATTGGGTTTATATGGTGGTTGATACCATCGTTGCATATAATAATAGTTAATTAGATAAATTTTAAGTGGTGTTTGGTTAAAAATAAAATCGTTACAATGTAGTTGTTAAATTTTCTGGTATTAATAGAAGTAACTGCATTAGGAAATAAATTTATAAAGGAGAAGCAGTGGAATAAAGTAGTGTAAGTATTTATTATGAGGCTCATTTGTTTAATATTTGAAAAGAAATAGCATCTCTAGGGTTTTCCCTATGCCAATACCAATTTGAACTTTAATAAATACGTCTTGATAGAAATCATCTAAGGGGGAAGTTCAAACTCGTGGAAATCAGTACAAGATCCATGTTAGATGAATCACTACTTGGGACTACCACCACTGCTTATCTTACCCAAAGATCCTATGTGGAGGTATTTAGGGGTTCTTTATATATAAGTTGGCATAATATAAATATGTAATTATTATTATAACAAACGACATTTTAATATATATATATATATATATATATTCATTATTACATGTATTTATACATTTTATTTTTATAAAATATGATTCTAGAGAATAAATTTAATTAAATGATAAAGGATGTTTTTAATAAAAAAATTATTGATAAAATTTAACTAATGGTTAGTAAATAATTAATTAATTTTAAATAATTGGGAATGTAATCATTTAATATTAAAAAGAGAGTTCTCACAAAGAATTTTTTTATTTGTAATGTATTTTTTAAATTAATCAATACTGAAGAATTATTTAAATGAATTATACTGATAATATATATTAAAAATTAAATTAAAATTATTTTAATGATTATTACTTGGAAAAGAATATGAATAAATTCATTTTTATGATTAATAATACATTTTTATAAAAACTAATCTGATGTCTTATGAGTTCTTATATTGAAATTAATACTCATCATTTTTATAAATTGAATCCAATAAAATAAATTTCATATTTAAATAAACATTACAAAATTAATTAATTAATTTGATTTCATTTTTAAGCCTAAAAAAGTTACTGAGATAAAATTTGAGTAAACATGATAAAAGTAAAATAAGTTTAAAGAGTTAAATTAATGCATAAATTCCTGAAATATCACAAAATATTATATCTAGTTTTGTGTATAAGGGAATGCTTGACCTCCCCTTATCTTATCTCAATTATAATTTAAATTTGGATCATCTTTCCATGAGAACTGTTTTTTGTTTTTTCTTCCACCAGGAAGAGGGTCTATCCCTCTTTTATTAAGATAAGAAAAAATTGAAATCCCCTTTTAAAATGTGTTGAGAGTAAACCTGATACACAACCCAATGGCCCAGATGAAAAAAGGCCAAGACATGGCCCAGAGGGACCAGAGACCTAAAAGACCAGAAAACACCCCCCAAGTAGAAGAATACCTAAGGTCCTAGGAAGGAACAACCAATATTCCAAGCACCAAACATATGTCTCATCACCCCCCCCCCCCTCTAGAGTAACTCCACCTGTGTAGTCATTAAAGGATATTGTGTATCCCCTGCTAAGAGTTATGTTAGGATGGACTGACACAAAAAGATAGGTAAATCCTCTTTCCCACATAGAAAATGTGGGATAGGACCAGATGATGGGTACTATAAAACTCATCACTCTTTCAAGTTGTCCACCCGACAAACATTTTTTACCTTTGTAATGTCAACCTGATACTTCGTGACATTCAACTGAGGTACTGTGTAGAATTACATGAGGTTAGATTCCCATATATCCCGCAAGGGAGAATAAATATGGATGGATGATGGGAGTTAGAAAACTCATCCATATTTTAAGGTCTCCCACCCGGTATCACTTGCACAGAGTGTTTTACTTCCTACCAATTACAATGATACAAAGGATGAACTCATTGTGAGACCTATAATACCTAATTTTCCAAGAGTCCCAAAACCCAAAGACCCAAAAATATATATCCCAAAGTCTTAAAGAGTTATGAAAACCTTAAATGGACCTCCAAGATCAATCAAAACCCTTTGAAACCCTCCTAAACATCCTTTTATATCGAGAATCTACCGTCATCACTACCCAGAGTCAGGACATTGATGACACCATAATCCGTGGTCACTGTTGTCACATTTAAAAATACCAATGACACTTCACTAATCCTTAATCGTCACCACCTCCCCTCTATAATCCCCCCCAAACTATCAGTGTCAATTTAAATCCATATTTATTTTCTGAATCTACCATTAATGTCGATCGATCAAATGAACTCTATTTCCACACTTTCAATCAATTCTAAGGACAAAATATTTGCTATACGAGACTATGGATGTTTTAAATTCTCCTATTAACTACCCAGATACCCACAAGAACTAAATTTATTATGAAAAAATTAATATGAATGTAACATCCTCTTCCTTCACCAAAACCACAATGCCAACAATAGATCTTTTATAGACCTAAATGTGGCACATCAAAAGCCAAGTGGGGAATGAGAGTAAGTAAATCTAGAAGGAGAGACAAGCTAGTAGGGAAATGTTGTGAGGATAGGTAGGGAAAATAGTGTTTCTACCATTATACCAATCATCAGTCAATGCTAAAACTACCCATTTCTAACTAGCGATCCTCGTATGAATAAGATCCACCCACAAAGTAAGCAAAACTATCGGAGACAACTGCAACCTGGACAACCAAATCCACTACAATTCGATGTTTCTTACACTTGATTACATAATTAGAAAATACTATGAAAACCTAGTTAGGGAACTCCTAAGAGAATAGATCTCCTGATATCAACCCCTTTCATTAATAAATTCCACTACATATTCATTAAGGAATGAGTTTTTGTGAAAATTACACTCAAACTCACCTATAAAAGGACCCCACAACTAACCACCTAAAATAATTAATTTCCTTATATTTACTCTTGAATATATACTCTAATTCTCTCCCTATAAGTCCTATACCACATTTGGTAAACTTTAGTCACAAAAGGAGTCCTAGATCCTTTATTTACAAGATCCTTTCTCAGATAAGATTCAATTCATTAAAGTTAGTGTTATCTTCTCCCTAATCATTTTTATTTATCTATTTCATACTCATAATCTTAAACATAATTTACCACTTTAATAAAATTATTTTGAACTATTATTCTTCTCTAAATGTGATATTATATCTAGATAATAACATGTTCATATTCATTTATTTATTATAACATGTTCAGATTTGGATTGGTTCTACCACCTACACAAACGATGATATAATGGTTATATCAAGAATTACTAGAAAACATAAACATAGGTAATATAATGTAATAATTATGATTTTAACATATTTATATAATTATGGAATGCATAAATATATATGTAAATTCAATATTAATGTTAATTTTTTTATTTAATCAAAAGTCACAAAAAATGAAATTTTAACGAATCTATATGAACCATCACCATAACTTTCATAAATGACCATTGGAATATAGAAATAGAACAAACAAATATATGAAAATTCCATTTTAATTATGAATGTGATGAACACATGATCAAGGATCAAGAACCAGAAAATTAATACCAAAGCTAGCACAAAATAAATGGGATAATTAAATCTTGTATTAATTCTGACAAAGAATGATTAATAAATGGAAAATAATAAATAATAAATGAATGGTATGAAGTAAATATTAGTTTTGTTTTATAGATATATTAATAATAAACCAAAATTTATTATATATGATGTTAGAGCACATCTGATGATGTAGGAACATAGGGTAAGGGTTTTTTATCTCAATTTCCCTTTATTGAGACATGTTTTATATTATGCACTCATTTTAATTTATATAGAGTATATACTACCACTTTGACATATTTTATAATAATTATATTTCAGTATATAATATATTTAATTTTCATTTCAGGTTTTCACTTTCATTTTAAATTAAATTATTCATTACCAAATTCATTAGGGTTTCTATGGTCTCAATCTCCTTCCATTGAGGAAATCACCTTCTTATTTAAATATGTTCATAAATTTTTGGTTTACTCTATGTTGTTGTTGTATTATAGTGAATTTTCTATTTATTTTTTTATGATTTAAATTTAAGTCTATTAAATTATTTTTCAAATGACTCTTAAAAAATAAATTAATATGTTTTTAAGTGTTTATTGTATCAATTTATCTTTATTGAGAGTCTTAGTTGATCATATAGTCACCCTCAGAGGTGGGTGAATCAAGGGTGGTCAAATTTTACTGATTAAGTTCAACTTAATATTTTTATTTATTTAAATTGATAAAAAAACCTTTAATTGGTTAGGATTTATGGATCTTAAATATGATCCCTCACCACTCTTTCTCATATCCAATGTAGATAATGTAATGTAAACTGTAAAAAAAGATTTTTACAAGGTCAAGCCTTTATATATGAACCTACTCCTGGCCAGGTTTTGTTGTTATCTTAAACTATAGATTTTATAATAATAATCTTATTATCAATGAAAACTCTTGTGGGAATTTATTATCATTAACATATACTGCATTATTCACAAATGCTACTCCTGATAGTTACTTTATAACATCACCCACCATTTACAATGTAAAAACCACCCAACTGTGCATGGATATTTGACTACAAAATATTTTTCCTTTTAACTTACATGCATGTAAACCTTATGTTTCTTAAGGTAAACTAAATTCTATATCACTCTCTTCATTAATAAAGTCAATATTTGGATCCTCTATAGGTTGAACTTTATGTTGGTATTGTAAAAAACTTTTGTTTTCTTAAGTTTGGAGACCTTACTATTCGTCATTGTAACTTCATGTTCTGATTTTATAAAATATATAATCAAAATGGACTTATGATAGGTTAAGTCTGTCTACACCCTATATTCATTTTTTTTTACTTTTCATAGGTTTAAACTATATTGAGTCTCAAATGGACTCTCCCTTTTATACTCACCACTTACCTAAAATGTTTATTGATTTTAGATATTTTAACCTTGATATTTTTTCACATTTTGATTATTGAATAAATTTTCATTTATTACTTCATCAAATATCAAGTCATCATATATGTAAAAATTACAAAAAAAAAAATTGGTGTCAACTCACTTCATTTATTCCACAAAACATGGATATAATCAAAAACTCAGTCTTTATGAATATTAGAACATTGATACATCCAACTCATCATAGCCTCATTGAATTTTGGCTTTATAATTACGCAAAGTCTTTAAACATTTTTTGGTGCACAGACATTAATAGACTTCAACAATTTCTTATATAAATATTAATTAACATATTCTATCAAATATTCTCTCCATCACAACACTCAAACTCTTGATTTCTAAAATCCTTAAGATCTTTCATGCACATAAATATTTTCATTATCCAATCAAAAAAATCCCATATATATGAACATGTCATTTTCACTATTTGGTATATCTATTAGAAACTTTCATTTGTATCTACACACTTAAACTCTCATAGACTTTAATACTTCAAACAGACTACAACTTAATACATTTTCTTCTGGTCAGCTTCATCTTCTGTTCTAACATTTGTTTTATCTTCTCACTAATTTATTTCACTTATTTAGAAACATCAACTATGTTCTTCCTGAGTGTTTCATGAAACCTCTTTTAGTTAAATATACTATTAAATTTGTTAAACTAAAATCACAATATCATTATTATACAGACTCTATTTCTATTGAACACAACATTGATGATGTACTTTATCTTCATTGGGTAAACTCAAAATTCCTTTATGCAGCCAAAAAATCACCACTCTACTCATGAAAATTATGTTTCTTCCATGATTATCACATAGACCATGACAATAAAAATATTCATGTTCTCATATTAATTCATTTTCTCACTAAACTACAAATAACTAATGTGATTTAGGTGGTTAAACCAATGATTCTCTATCACCTAGCTTCTAGAATACTTCAAGCTTCAATGATAGAAGTATATTGATATTTTTTCATTAAGAGAACATAAAAGTGTCATATTTTTCCTTTTAAGTAAAATTTGTCAAATGTGCTCACATTCTTATCCCATGAAACCTATTAATCTCATAAAATAAAAGTGTCCAATGAATTATCACTGGGATCACTCATCTTCTCATCAAAATTCATTTACTAATGATACATTTCACACATTTTATTATATTTTTATCACATAGATTCAACCATCCAAATACATTTATCATTCAAGAATATTTTGATCTTATAGTATCTCTTTGTCTGTTTTACTAACTTTCACATTATAAATACTTGGATGTAGCACATTCTCATCTCAAATGCGGCATGAGTTTTAGTAAACTATTGAAGGTGCATAATAATACTAGTGAAGCATTTTCATGAACTCTACATACAAATCCTGCAATATTTACCTATTCATACTCCTAAACCACACAGCTTCGTCTTCTAATAAAATCCTATTTCTATACCCACTTCATTCCTACAATTTTTTTCTTCTAATAAATTAATGTATAAATATTTAATTTGATTTGAACATCCTGTAAATTTATCGTCTAATTTTGTATTATCTAAAAATCATAATTTACCATGATCTATCATGGTAGTTCATTTAGTTAATGTTGTTGTCGAGGTCATAATTATTACATGTGTTCAATTATTAGTGATTTCAGTGTGGATTTAATGGACACCATAAGAAAACCCTATAGGCATAAGGTTTAATCCAATAGAAAATTTATATAACATTATAATTTAAATTAAAAATTGAATTACCTTAATTCAACCTATGAATAGAACCTACTACATATGTATCCCACATCAGAAATAACACCGAGTATGATATTATAAATTACTCTAAACATGGTAGTATATATTTTCCAAATATTTTAGAGCTTCTAAATAGATGGGGAAGAAGATGTTCATAGCGGTGAAATAAACACAAACATTAGAAGAAAATGGATCAACACACAAATTAAACATGGTACGGCAATGGTGCATATGTACTTAGGATAAATGGGGTCCATTTCTTTTATTTATCTATTCTTAGGATCAATTCTTTGAAGGAACACACCATACCAGTTAAATGATTTGAGCCTTAAAATTTATAGGATGAAAAAAATAGCATTCAAGGTTAGTTTTCCAAATTATTCTACCCATGAGAAGTCGTATCACTACGAGTTTCTCATCAATGTTTGTCTACCCACCAAGGAAAGCCCACAAAAAGATTTTCATTGATAAAAGAAAGAATATTCTACCAAAAAACCTATGAAACATATACTCTTTTGATTTCTCCTAAATTTGGAGTGGGCCCCACAAATCTCCCCCTCATTACCAATTTGGGTTAGATGCTAGACCTATAGTCTCCTTGGAGGAATTGAAAACTTCATAAGCAAAAAAATATGATTCTTATTATCGGATAATGTGTCACATCCACTATCTTAAATCAATCTTGATTTTACTATGGTCCCTATCAAATGATACATTTGATTTCACTAGGATCGTGTCCCCTCAATTTTGGTTGCCATTCATTACCTGAGGAATTTCGATATCATCTCTTCCCATGTTGGTCATCTCGTATAAATATTATTTTCTTGCTTGAATATGTCATGGGTCTTCAGAATGCCTCTTAATATTGAAGTGATTCCATCACCTCATCCAAATTCAATGTTTCCTTCCACATGAGCAATGTAGTCACAAGTCCATCAAATGAGCTTGGTAGAGATAAAAAAAAGAAAAATTTCTTTATATTCCTCTTCAACTTTGACACTGACGCCTAATAGTTGTGGAAATATTTTTGTTGAATTATTTGGTGTGATCCAATAAATTTTTTCTATCATCCATTCGTAACGGGTACCATTTCTACTTTGTGAATAATTTGATGGTGAGTTATTTCACTATATATTATTGCTCCAACTTCCTCTAGATCTCCTTTGGTGAGGTATCGTCCAACACTAAGTACATTATCTTGTTTACCAAACATAGTAAAACTTTGATGATGACCCACATCTCGATCTCTTTTCAATCATCATCACTGGTTTTATCATGTTTTTCTCTAATCAACAGTCTGATCATGCACTGGTACACTAGAACATCTTTCCCTTTGATTTTCCACAAACTGACATTTTTTTTACCATCAAACTTCTCAATATAAACTTTTGGTAGTGTTCTGCCACCAACCATCATCATTGTAACAAAACACAATTACCACCATCGATGTCACACCCCTTTTATAAAACATCATGAAGTGTTAATTTTGATAATTTAGCCACATGGATGCATCCAGAACAGTTGAAATAGCTGGAATCGACTCCTAGATCGCTGAAAGCACAGTCTGATTGGCTGAGATATATCCAAAATAGTATCAATGTTCCAGATTGGCCGATAATGTTCCACTGATGTTTCTTACTAGAACATCAGTTGGAAAAATCACTAGAAATTTTCCACCTCTGTGAATAGTGTCGTCTTCTTAGGCATGGGGGGTACTGTAGTACCAGAGGTTTGACAGAAACTTTGACCAGATCTCCTAGCTTCGTTTTAATTTTATTTTTAACATCGCTTGAACTATTGGAATTGTCTCACGAAGATATTCATGGATCTGGTCTCAACAAAAATTCTGAGCACTTTAAATTTTTTGGTCACTAGAAAATTTTGATGCATCATTTCCATTTCACACTCAATTTCTCTGATACCACTTATTGGGGTAGTTAATGTTCATGGTGATGAAATAAACACAAACATAATAAGAAAATGTATCAACACTCAAATTTAACATGGTTCAGAAATAGTTCCAATTTCCACAAGATAAAGGGGGTCCATTTATTTTATTTCTCTCTTATCGAAATCAATTTTTTAAAGGATCACACCACACAAATTATAAAAGTTGATCCCTAAAATTTATAATATTAAAAAAACAAAATTCAAGGGTAGTTTTACAAATTTATCTACCCTTGAGAAGTCTCCTCATCTTTGGATGATCATACATGATTGGATTACCACCAAGGAGAAATCATACAAAATTTTTTGTCAATAGAAGAAAGAAGTTTCTACCGACAAAAACAAATGAAACACATCCTCTACTGATTTCTCACAAAATGGGAGTGGCACCTATACACACTCTTACAATCCATTATTCCAAACCACATGGATATTATTTCTCCTCTTAAGCCAGTGTTATCCCTTGTTGGATGATGTAATTAATATTTTCATAAATTTTTATATACTCCCTTTACTTATTTTATATGAACTGTGAAAAATTTGTGTAAAATATTCATGTTTAAATATAAATTATAATTTTTTGAGCATAATTTGAATTTATCCAGATTCCAGTCTGTTTAATTTTTTAATTATAAATCTCTCCCTACTTATCCATATTTAATGATTATTGTTTTTTAGGGTTTCTTACTCAAATTCCAACATTTAATTAGAAGGAAACTTTGGACGAATCTTCAATATGGAGGGTCATATGGTCCACACAAAAAGGTCCAAATAATCTATGAAGAAACTAGACAATCCATGAAGATATAATTACTGTGATCACTCCAGAAGTCTAATCCTTTAATTATACTCAAAATGTCTGGGGAAAATTCAATAAATCTTTGATAAAAATTTCAAATCCCAACTCGAAATACAAAGGTCCCAACTAATGCTTTGAAGTCCAGCCCACCATTCTAGCCGGAAATTAAAATCTGGACACTATTAATAACATATCATAGGATGTAATCATCAAATAAAGCTGAAATTTTTCAGTGTGAAATAGGATATATAATTGGGCTACTTTTTTGAATTAATTTTTTGGATTTGAAGGCGTCTTCATATTGATAATCCCATTCACATTTCGGCCTTCCAAAAAGTATGGATTGAAATGGACAGTTTAACTTTGTGTAATAAAACTGAAATAACATTGTCTCTCTAAGTCTAAATGACTCACACTTTTGAGAGAAGTAGGAAAACATTATTAGCTAAAACTTTTAATAAGAGTATATCTCTATATTTGGATGTCTGAATATCCAAATTGGCGTTGCAAGTGGAGGGAAAGATTGGGAATGCAAACAGTCCACTTCCTTGGGCTATAAATACATCCCCCTCCTATCCTTCAAAGGATTTGGCATTTCAAAGTGAAGGAGTATTGGTTGGCATGACCAAGACTCTTCCAAAGGCGTGGTAGGGTCTTCCAAACTCAATTTATTACTTGATAAACCATTCCACCGTGCTTCCTTTCATTTACTTTTGTGTTGTTCTTCGTTTGTAATCGTGTAAGTGTTTTTTTGTAATTCGGTTTTAATGTCATTTTATTCTTCAATATATCTTATTCTCATCCAACTTCTATTGTTTAATATTAATTGTATTAAAATAGTTTAAATACATTTGAATCCCCTTCCCTTCTTTTTCTTTCTCATTCAATCTGAAGTTTGTTTTTAATTATCATCATCGTTTGTGTGTGTGTTCGACGCACCGATCTTTTCTTATCACCTTCTTTTTCTTATCTTCATAATTTATCATCATAATAATTATAACCAGATTACTAATCATTTAAATGGACGATTAAATCTATCATTGGGGTGAGTTATAATTTAAGGATGTTAAGCGATTGAGATATTTTGCTCGATGAGTATTATTTGAATTAATATTGTGTATGTTGGACTTAACATGTCATGGATTAATGACATATTTTGTTTAACATATGGATTACATGGATTATTGGAACCATAAATACACTACCAAAATAAAGTAATTGTTGATATTAAAATCCTAGTTAAGTTAAGGCTTGGATTAAGGCCTTTCCACTTAGGAATTACAATCAACATCAACTTGTGACATGGGTGTTAATTTAATGAAATACAAACCCAGGCTCAAGGCTATCACATACTTAACTCCCTAAAAATTAAATCACCCCAAAATTTATCAAATTTTTAAATAAATATTAATCAATCATAATCCATGAATTACTTCCTAATATCTACAAACAAACCCCCCAAACAGAATACAATCAACTAAAAACAATTGACTATTTAAAAGTGTCATCACCGAGGAATCAACCCAAGTGTTGCTATACAATTAGCAGAGCTCCAAAACCTTGACCGATTGATAGGTGAAAATCGGTCACTCTTTCACTGGCCATATGATCCTCCATAGTAGGGCCTCCTAATGTTGGTTCTCTTTATTATTATCTAGTATTGTTTTACTAGGTCTCTCAGGAAATTGGTTTCAAGATATCAATGTTTTTTAATAAAACCTTAAATATAACTTAATCAAATAAAGCCCCTTAAATAATTAAATATATCAAATTCATCCCAAAAACTCATTATATCTCTAGTTATTAGTATTATACATTTTAACTATAACTAGAAAAATCTTCCAATATAATTTTAAAATTGATGTAGTCAGTGCATTCAAATTATATCACTACTAGTAATTCTTTAACTAAAAATCAATTTAACAAATTATCTAATTGAAATGATGCTTCCAATGATTTCAATTTATCAATAGGATCAATTGAAATTCTTTTGATTTCTTCTGGTGACAATATATTTCTATCATGATAATAATATTTCCATCATTTCTTCAGTGTTACCTTCCAATTTTAGTACTACCATCTATGGTGTTCCTATTTCAAATGGTTACACATTTTAGAGTGCGAACTTATAGTGGACTTACTTCTACGGAATCATTAGGAATATTCAACACCTACTTCTTTAAATATCATTGATATCAAAATAAAATATTTATTGATAAAAAACTGCAATAGTTCATCGTCATCATCTAATGGTCTCTTCAATATCCCCATTTAAATTTATTGTCAACACTAATTTATATTTTAATTCAATTATTTCATCTCCCCCTTTTGGAAATAAATTCAAAGTTTATTTACCTTAATGGAAACTTAAACATAATTCATCTTATCCCATTAAAATTTTATTAAAATCAATATAAAATCCAAATTACTTGAAATAATAATGGCATGACTTATATTAACGATATTGGTATTAATATTACCAACTCTAAGTATATGTATTCCATGCATTATTAGAAAACAAGCATGACTAAATTTGAAAATAAATTTTTCCATAATAAATTTGTTGAGTGATTGAATTATAGAACTTATATGAAGTGGCTTTCAAAATATTTTTTTATTCAACTTATTTATTGAATCCATCTTAATAAAATTATTAAAAATGCTTAACCTAAATGTTAATTACTCCCCTTTTCAAAAAAAAAATCTTTTTCATTGAAGAGTAAAATTATCTCCTTTAATATGTGGAATTTATTTTGTGGGTATAATAAAATCATCATTATGTATCAATAATGATAGAAACCTCAATCTTTAAAATTTCACAAATCAAAGAATCATCATTATCCCAAGGATTTTCTTCTAGGAGATTCAATTATTTAATGTAACAAATCACTATATTGTCCAATTTCACCTTTATTTCGCCTAAATAGGTTCTATACGTCATAATTTTAGGAATCCTCCCCAATTTAATCCCCTTATAATTTCTTTATCAATGTAGAGTCTCCAAAAAAATATGAGGGAATAATTTAGTTCTTTATTGTATCTTGGTTAGGGTAATAGGATTGAAAAGTGTTTCTCAATACTCAAACTCCCTTCACATTAAATTCAATTTTCTTTATTATATCACCCTTTATTTTCCAAGAAATAATATTCTTGAGAAGAATGTTTTTCTTTCCTTTTCCTTCACTTTTTACTTTTTGTGGATCCTTCTTCTTTGATTATTTTAAAATATAACCTACACTCTTCTCTTCCTTTTATTTCAAATTCCTTACTGCTTCAAATTGAACTGGAAGAATTGTCATACAAAGCTTCAGAACATCTTCATTGTTTTATTATGTTGAGAAAATTTTATAGTAAATGTATCTTTTGAAGCTTTATCCCTTTTATTCAAAAACATTTCATATTCGAGTATCCATGTCATTAAATCTTCATGTGTGTGTCTAACCAAATTATATAATCCATACTAATTCTTATCACCCATTGAGTTTTCCTTCTTTGATATCCTCCTATGAAATTCACATTTTTTCATTGGAGATGTCTTCCACCAAACCAATATATTATTTTCTTATTTATATTGATTCAATTTGTTATTCTAGCATAATTCTATTACTATTAAATTTCATGGAATTATTTCACCAGTTCATTATGTGGCATTTTCTATAAGAGGACCATCTTTTATTAGGTGTGTCAACTTACTTTACTATCCTTTTGTGTGTGTCGTGTTTTGTGACTTTACATTATTTATTATTCAAGGTAGACTTTAAATATATATTTATTTTATTTTCCTTTATATTTTTTGGACTCCTTCCATTAGTTTAAAAATATTTGTGGTTGGTATAAGTAAACCAGTACTCATCATTAAAATAATCAATTCTACTTCAATATTCACCTAGTCTTTTGATATATTCTAATCTATTTTAAGTGGATAGATTTTTATTCTTCTGTGAGGGTTTTTTTTACTTAGATTAATTTTCTTTAACTTCTATTTTACACCCATTTAATTTTGGCCTAATTTTTCTTCAATACCTTGGAATATTATTTTAACAGATTATATTCATGTGTATAAACTCATTGCAGAACCAAATGTATCTAATAAAACCTTGGCTTCTTTCATTATATAGAAATAAAAATAGTTGTAGCTTCTTACTTTATTATGTTATAAATAATTCCTTTTCGAAACCTTGTGAGGAGTAACATATTCCTTTCATCCTTTATTCCACCTTCAGGGAAGTGGTGGGTGTCTCTGTATTTTTTTAGTTCTATTTTTTTCCAATGCTTCAGTTATATCATTCACTTTTCAAAGTATCAAAATTATATTAAAAAGTTTTACCATAAACTGGGTTCACCTTCATCTATATTTATAAGGATTATGTATTATATGATTATTTTATGCTTCTTCTATCACTAGAATGATTATTTCCAAAGTTAATACTTTTCTTAAAAATTCTAGCAGTGTCTCTTTACTAGGATTCATATAAATATTTAACTTTAGTGGATTCCATGTTTCTAAATTTTACTTCCATATAAACGGACAATAAAGTGTTCTTATAATCTTAAATACACCTCAATTAATCTTCGCATTTAACTTATAATTTCCACACCTTTTCCTCATGCCACTTACTCACCTATTTCAAGGAAAGATCAAATTCCTTGAAATGTTTTTCCTTGATTTCTAATTGAGTATTATTGGTATAAATAATGGATTCAAGTGTAACCTCTAGTCTATATAAATTTTCCATAACAACGTCTATAAACATAACTTTATCACAAAAATTTCTTTTCAATTATTTTTTAATTAAGGAAAAAAATTATTGAAAATATATACTAATTGTTCTCTTTCCTCAATGAATTCTGTGAAAGTGTCGTGTATTTATATCTTATTACCATTTCTTTCTCCATTTCATTATTTTCTACCTCTACACGTTTTTTCTTAAATATTCCTCTGATGAATGAATATAAATAAGAGACAAATTCATGAGTACCTATACTCAAGTAATCATTGAATTCAATTTAGATTTCATCAACATATTCAACTGACACAAACTGATTAAATCTCATAATCCTATCTTTAAAAATAAATCACAATGGATTTTTTTGTACAAATTTCATTATGTTTACCTTCCATTTGTAGTGGATGCTTATTTTTTTAATTTTTATAGGTTAAAATTTTTACCTTCTTAGCCTCCTCATTTTTATGGTTATTTAATTTTTTGGATGAAACTTATATGTTTATACTAATAGAAATTTCTTTTATTAACTTTAATTTGGGACTAACTTTATGATCTACTGGGTGACGCATATCTATAACTTCCATATATTCTCGAATAATTAATTCTTTAACTTCTAAAAAATTTAATTTCATGTAAATTATTTAAACACAAAAGGGAATAAAATTTTAGATCTAATCAATGGGAACCTATGCTCTGATATCACTATAGATTCCCTGTGAATTGTGAAATCGCCATGAGAAGGGGTGAATCAAGGGTTATCAAATTGAACTAATTAAGTTCAACTTAAAATTTTTCATCTTTTAGGTAGATTGAACCTATGTTACCAGTTATGATGTCTGGATATTAAGTATGATCTCTCACTACTTTTTACATTATGCAATGTAAATAAGATTAGGTAAACTGCACACGTGGATGCTTACAAGTTTTAGCCTCAATGTGAAAAACAAATAATTTCTACGTTCATTTATTATACCAATCCATAAATTTTCAAATAATTTAATTATTATCATTTATAAGTGGTGTCAGAGTTTATTATCCTTATCCCACAGTGCATTCGAAAAACATACAACCTCCAAATAGTGTCTTTATACTAGCTACTTCTAGTTATAATATAAAAACAACACAACCATGCATAGTTCTTGACTACTAAGTATTCATTTGAAATTAATTTCACATTGACCCTATGTTTATTCTGGTAAAATTAATTTTGGATCACTCAATTATTCAATAAATTCAATGTTCAAATCTTCTATAGGTTACACTTAACATTTTCCTTTCTTAAAACATTTTATTTCTTAAATATTAATACCTTACCCTTTTTCCTAAGAATTTAATGTTCTAGTATTCTTATATCTTTAACCTAATTGAACTTCTGATAAGTATAGGTTGGCTAATCCATCTTTTCCATTTTCATCACTTATACTAGTTCTCAATTAAATTGAGTCTCGAATGGGATAATTATTTTATACTCATACAT
This sequence comes from Viscum album, assembly GCA_963277665.1. NCBI lineage: Eukaryota > Viridiplantae > Streptophyta > Magnoliopsida > Santalales > Viscaceae > Viscum > Viscum album. The sequence goes on along the minus strand of OY728157.1, from coordinate 676,451,021 downwards.
TAATAGAAAATTTTATTGATTTGAGATCTTTGATCTCTAATATTTATACAAATATTTATTTTGGAATCAATTTTCCTTTAATTTTCAAACAATCATTAGGTAAACTCTTATATCAATCCTCTTAAAAAATCATTCAATCACCCCCATTAATTCTTTTTCAAATCTCAACTAGAAATAAAAATTCATTATTAATGAATATTTTTTCATTTAATCATCCAACTCAATATTTTCTCTTTAAATGTTGGATTTACATGAATGAAAATTCTCTCAACATTTTTTAGTTAAAAAAACTTCTACAGACTTCAATAATTTCTTATATAAAAATTATTCTTCATATTTTATTGGACATGATTTCCTTTACATCACTCAAACCCTAAATTTTTAAAATCTTAAAGTTCTTTCTTGAGAATATCCTTTTTAACTATCTGGTCAAAAAAATATTATATATATAAACAATGTCTTCACTATCTAGTATATCTAATAGTCACTTGCCAATATTTATACCCAACACATAAACTCTCAAAACCTTCACTTCTTCAAAAAAAAAATCAATTGATTCATGCTATTATAATGATCATCTTCCACTTCACTAACATTTAGATAATTTTCTCACTAATTTGGGTTAATTATTTAGAAAAATCAACTAAGTTCTTCCCTTATATTCCATGAAACTTAATTGGGTGAACAATACTTTTACATTTTGTAAACTCAACTTGAAATATCTTTCTCAGGCATACTCAATTTCTAGTGAACACGACATCTTTTTTCTTTATTAGCCTCTGGTAAATTCATGATTACTATGTAAAAATGTATAAGTGTTTTTTTAATCATGAAATTATGTTATTTTTATGATAAATGTATAGTTCATGGAACACAAACTCTTTGTGTGCCTGGGTCAACTCAAGTACGCTATGCACTACTAATAACAGGAATCCTTCCAATGGTTAAACCAATTCTTCTTTCTCACTTAGCTTAAGGTATACTTAAATCATGAGTCATAGTTGTACTATGATATTTTCTCATTAATAGAACAAAAAATAATTGATATTTTTATTATATAAATAATATCTCATACATACCCTAATTTTCAACACATGATAAATATTAATATTATCCAATAGAATCGTGGGAGAAATTGGGTGACCAGTGAATTATTGTATGACTTTCTCATTTTCTCATCATAACTCCTCTAATGATGACACATTTCAGGTGATGCATTCATATTCTATTTCATGGGTTAAATCATCTAAATATTATTATAATCCAAGAAATCTATTATCCTCTAGTAACTCTTTCTATGCAACATGAACTTTTTCATCAAAATTACATGGATGTAGTGTGTATGTATCTTAGACAGGACATGAGTTTCACCCATTTTTTTATGGAACAATATGATACAAATGAATAATTTACATGAAATCGTTACAACCATCCTTTAACTTTTACCTATTTGTATTAAAAAAACACAAATTCACCTGTTCATAATATCTAGTTTTTATACATGTTGTATCCCAGTACTTTTGTTCTTACTATGAGTTCTCAAACCTTAATTTATTATAATGTGATCCTCATGATATTTTATCATCTGATCTTGTGTCATTTATAAATTATATTATATCCCAATTTCTCAAGGAATTTTTTTCAATTGATGCTATTATAGAGCTCATGGTTGTTCTAAGAATTGTGTTATCCATGATTACAATATAGATTTCACAAACATCATATTAAAACCCTATTGGATAAAGGTTGAAAATAATGGAAAATCTTATAATATCATTGTTTAAATAAAAAACTTCACATCCTATATTTAAATAAGGAGAAATACTAACTATATGTTTGTCCCACATCATAAATAACATCAAGTAGGGTATTCTTAATTAATTTGGGTGTGGTAGCATATGCCATGAAAATCTGATGAATCCACCATGCACTTATGGAATATCTTACCACCTCTCTTAGTGACTCTTTCTTCTACCAGAGTAGTTTTGACCTACAATATCCATTTCTATGCTCCTTCACAGAATATTTTCCTCATATTGTAAACCTTTTATCTTAACCAGCAAAATTGTACTGGGCTTCTCAAATGACTAGTTTTAGGTTGATGCACTTTTTTAATAATATCCTCAGTATACCTTAATCAGATAAGGCCACTTAAAAAATCAATATATTATCTTGAACATAGAATCTCATCATATCTTCAAGTATTAACATTATACAATGTTAGTTATAACTCCAAATTTCATCTAATATAATTTCAAATATATTAAGTTCAGTGTGTTCAAATTCTATCAGCACTCAGAATTATTTAACTAAAAATCAGTTCAATAAATCATATGATTTAAAAGACTCTTTTAATGATATTCATTAATTAAAAAACATATATTCCACTTCATTTAATTTATTTCAATGGCACTACCTTTCTATCATCTGGATAATTTATCCATCCTTTCTTTAGTGTTATATTTTGAAGGTATAACTATCATCTACGATGTTCCTACTTCTGATGGTTACACCATATAAAGAGTGAAATTATATTAAAATTACTTATAAAACACCTATAGGAATATTTAATGTTCTTTTAAATAAATATAATTGATTTAAATTGATAATAGTGATTAAAAAAATAAAACACTTCATCACCATGTAATAGGAATATCAACATGTACTCCATATTCACCAATTTTTTTCTTTTGTGTAAGGTTTAAACTACCCTATGAATTTATTTTAACATAAGTTTCATGTAAATAAATGTATTTACAAATCAATATCATGTTATATCCTTCAATATATTTTAATTCAAAAGTTACCAAATTTGTAACATATTTTTCCCCATATCACTATAAAATTGAGGTTGTTTATCTAAAAATTTACATCAGGGGAAATCATGTTTTGTTTATCTACAAAACCCAATCAATTTTATTCTCTTATGGTTAATTTTGGGGATCACATGTATCCTTACCATTTTACCTCCATTTATTATATAATTCAATAGAAATGATGATTGTAAGTGAAAATTACCTTATCTAATCTTTTCAGTCATAAATAATTGTCCTTCAAGTCCATTTTTCTTTTTATATTTTTTATGGACGCCCTTATCCCTAAATATATGATTTCTTATGGTTAATTTCAATTTAAATTGTATTTATTTTATAAAATTGTGAAAATAATTTTTTTACATTTTCCACAAAATCATCTTCTCCTATAATTTTCTTTTATTTTTATTATAAATCATCCTTTTTAGATTTCATAATTATTCAAGTAAATTTTATTTAATTTCTTATTATTTTTATAAAAGAATTGTTTTATAAATTTATTCCTTTTAAAATAAAAGTTATAAAAAAGTAAAAGATATTTCATTTTCTTTTTCAAATAAATATTATATAGCTCTAATAACGATTTTTCATCTATGACAATATCCTATAATTTTTTTTATACTTTTTTATAGATATTATAAAACGATATCATCCACCTTATTTATAAAGATATATTATGATCATATCTTGTGAAAGTCTTCATGAAATTCGTTTATTTCTCATAGGTTAATTAAGTTATGATTAATTTACGAATGTTTTCTTGTTTATTTAGAACACATATATATGGTTTATGATTTAATGATAGGTGGGACTAGAATTATATATCCCTCATATGCATCGGGTAATGCTTTATATATCATTAGGTAAATCTTTTGTGAATGTACATGATTGTTGTTAGCTTTTTCCACCAATTTTTACAAGGATATGATTGTGGTAAGCTATGTTTATAACCATGATCATGGACACAATTATGGTAAGATATGTTCTAAACTCCATGAATTAACGTGATTACGCTTATCTATATTTACAACTCTATCCATGGACATGATTTTAGTTAACTATATTCACAAACTTGTGCATATACATGATTACGGTTAGCTATGTTCACTAGTATATGGTTTTCATGTGTACGTGTATATGCCACATGATTATTTCATGCCTCATGGATCAAGATTATTATTCCATGTTTCCACATTCATATTCCATAGAATATGTTATTTTTTCAGGACAATACTTATGAGGCTATATATCCTTTTATCAAAACTTATGAATAAGTTTTATTATTTGATGTTCATTTAAATCAAATATTTCTCCCATGTTTATGTTTTATCATATGATCATAATCAAACTCATTATGACTCATTGAAAAATAATTCCCATATTGATCACTTGAGCTCACTCCATACTGTGTTTCCCATTTACCTAGGGAGTAACATGAAAAATGTTAAGAGGATTTTATGTATCGAGAATTTTTTGGGGATGTTAAAGAAAAAATACACAATAAAAAATTTATTTGGATAATATATAAAGATATTAAACTTTTAGTTTTTGTGATTATTTATTTTATTTTTGACATATAATTTATATATTATAGAAATGATATAAAATAAATCTTTTTTATGATTGGTTCATCTTAGTTTTTTAGTTTATTGATTTCTTCAATATTATTTTTCTTCATGACTTATCTTCAATAATTCTTTAAATTTTAGCTCAAAACCTTTTTCAAAGTTTCTCTAGGATTATTAATCTAGATGCATGTATTTTATAACCTCAACTAATCTCATAACTTTGGGATAACAGATTTTATATTAGTGAACTTATTCAACTTATGATCTTCTAGATTATCTTTAATGTATACATCTCTAGAAAACAGTGCTTCTAGACTTCATCTCCAAAACATGGGTAACTTTTGAACATTAATCTACTCAGTATTCAGAGTTTAAATTTTATGAATTTACTTCTAGAAATAATTTTCCACTAACTAAACTCCTTCAAAATAATCCAAATGTAGTTCAAAATTCATCAAAAAAAATTCATTTTGTAGGAACTCAAAGATGGATTATCATAAACTTTAACAAGAACATGTAGTAGATAATTATCATAGTAACCATAGAACCTATCATATTTTCACAATAAGTTTAGGTATACAATCAAAAAGTGTGTGATGTTTAAATCCTCACACATTTTCATCTCAAAAAAATATTCATTACCAATATATAAACGGATCACCAATATCACGTACAATGGTAGACAACTTCTTTCAAGTTTTATATCACTCCTTTCAACTTCTTCATTCATTTGGATCTCCATAAATAACTCAATATATATTGATAACCAAATTATTCATTGACAACAAATATAATCAACATAATATATTGGTCTCTTCAATATCTCCCTTTGGATTTTTTTAATACACTTAGTTTTCCCACATTGATTACTTTAAATATGTCTTTAGTAGTTCACCTTTTAGCTCCCCATTATTTATAATAAAAACGATTCCTAAAGAGTAAGGGCAAAAAACTTATTTACCTCATAAATTATTGAATTCTCAGCTTCTACCCTTTATTAAAACCTAATGCACTTGATAGATGGGTTTTATCACATTTCTATTAAGAAATGATCCAAAAATTAATCACAAATAAGTATTTTTGTGCTAGCTTCGTATAGTAAATAATAGTTATCAACCTAGATGTTAAATTTATCTGTAGAATTGTCTAGTATATGAGATGAAATTAGCATTATCTTTCTAGGGGTTGTTCAAGCAGTTTTTTCAAGAAATTTATTACCTATTCTCAACTCAATAAACACTTTAAAACATTAAATTGAAAGAAATTTTATCTCCCTTTAGACTATTTTCTTGATTAACCAATAATTCTTGTTTATAATCATATTGGATAAAATCAAATTAAGTATGGGAAAATTTTATTACCATACCTCAACCTTATCTTTCTTAAATTACTATATCGATTTAAAAATAAACATAAAATAATATCATATGGTAGTTTCTCTTCTTATTAGCTCCTCGTCATGGGATAAAATCCATCATTATTTATCATGGATACTATTCTCTATAATTTAATCTGATAATATCACTTTGATACAACTTTTCAATGTTGTAAGGTGGAAATTATCATCGAACTCTGTAATGGATAACTTTGGGTTTTAATATTTTTACAATAATCTAGTTCTCCATTTAAAATTCACATTAAATTCATTCTAAACATAAATCATAGGCAAAGAGGTAAATGGGAATAATATTAGAATCATTTTATTCATTATAAGAGAAATAGGGCTTATATTTATTTCTGAATCCAAAAACATTTTTCTTTTTCGCTCTATATTTATGATAAATCTTAATGTTTCCTCCTTTGATTATCTATATTTGGACCTCTTTAGATAATATGAACTTCTTACTTTCATTAGATTTCTTCTTAGTTGGAAGTGTATATTTCACCTTATTTAATAAGGGAAATGCACAACTATGTGCTTAATCCATATTTGAATCCATTTCCAACTGCACAAGACACATGTTCATGAATTCCTCTGGAACTTGATCAACTTTATTCTTGTGTGAGGACTCATTATTCATAGCATCATTCTTGTCACATTAAGTCACTGGTGCTTTATCTTTTTATTTTAATATCTCTTTGTTAATTGGTATTCGTGTCAAGAATTTATTTGAAATGTGGCTAGTCTATTTTCGCCATCCATATAGTTCCTCAATAACCTACATGTTACCCATATTTAGAAACATCTCTTGTTATTCTTATTTTATATACTCCACTGAACCGATCCTTTATTTATTTTTTGGATTGATTCTTACTTTTATTCTATCCTACTTCCTTTAACTTTTTTTCATGGATTTTTTCCAAAGGTCTATGTTATGGCCTTTTACATTAAATTATAAGTATCTACTATTTAGTGTGACATACTTTTCAACCTTCTTCTTGGATGTGTTATGTTTAACACTTTTCTTCACTTACTAACACCCCAAGGATAACTCTCTATCAGATTTCCTTCTTCTCAAACAATGTGGTCTTTTTTATTTTGTATCATATTATTTATTATTATTTTATATAAAATAACACTCATTATAAAAATTAACATATGTGTTTCAAAATACATGAAATTTTTTAAAGCTCTAGAATTTTTTCTTTAATTATAGATTCATATTCTTATGAGGTCCATGCCTCATTCCATCATAATTTTTATTGATTTCAGATCTAATACCCCTTAATGTAGTCCAAATATAATCTTCAAGAATTGGAAATTATGAAAAAAGTTTGATGGACATGTGTCTAAACCTTATACGGCACCAATAATGGATTATAAATCTCATTATGTTGACTTTGGTTTTATTATAACTAGCTTTTATACCTTGCAAAATTTAAAAAAATCACACTTTTTTTGTATTTCTTTTGGGGACTTTATTTTTTTCAAATAATTTCATACGCATTTAATATAGTAGTGAGTTTTTTATCATTTTTATCTGTTTCCACTTGATAAGAATAGACAAAGAATCAAGAGGACAGGTGAATTGATTTATTTAAAAGAATTAACTAATTTAAAATTCCCTCTAAAAATATTTTTGAATCAATCCTATATCTTTAATCAATAGATGAAATATAATAAAGAAAATTAAAAGAGTAAGACATGTGAAATTTTTATAGTGGTTTTGGGATAAAATAAAAATTCCTAGTCCACACCACAAATACTATATTTGAGCATGGTGACTTTTATAAAGATCATTTTCCAAGGGATCTCCCAACTAAGTGAAAGTAGTCATCACTTAGTACATTACTTTACTAGGAATCCAAATCCTATTACTAGGGACCTCAACAACAAAGTAAAAGTATTATACACTTTCACCGCAACTAAGCACAAGTAGCTTCCACTTCACCCACAACTGAGTAAAAGTAATTGACGCTAAGAAAAAATAGATGATATGTACAAGTTAGAGCAGTTTTAGTAGCAACATATAGTAGATAGATCTTACTTTAGAAAATGATTCCTAAAAATGTAGTAGTTCTAAAGTGATCATCATTGTTTAATGATCTTGAATTTAAAACACAACAATAATAGAATAATCTTCATATATTAATAGGATTCCTTCTTTTCCATACTTCTTCTCAGTTATAACATACAATTAAACTTTGTATAGAATAATCTATATAATATGAGTGTAATTTTTCAAAACATGAGAAATATAATAGCACCCCTCCAATAAAAATATTATAACAGAGAGAATAATTTTATTTGATTTGGTCTTATCCTTCCTTTGAAATAATTAAAAAAGAATAATTCAAATTAGTCACAACAACTTCCATGAAAATAAGATATTCATTGTACTCATTCTTTTAAATATAGAAACAAATTTAAATATCTATTTAGATATTCTAATCCTTCCACTATAATAATAAAAACATGTCAATAATCTTAGTCAAGTTCATTACTGAATCTTCTCCATAATTTTAGAATCTTCAAATCTTTATTTAAATATTCTTTAAATCATTGAATCATCTTTGAAATATTTTAATAACATCTCTTGAAAATTTAATAATTTAAATTTAAAATATAGTAAAGTTTCTAGTTATGAGTCATAGCTTATGATTCCTCAAAATAATAATCCCAAACTTTTAAAGGTTAATATCATTCAATGTAACAGTATTTCTAAATTTTCATAAGTATCATTTAAATACCTATAAGGATCATTATTCATTTTCATAAGGTTCATCTACTTACTTCTGTAAGGGTTATATCCTTCAATCTATAAGAATTATATCCTTCATTCTATAAGGGTAAACTAATTTCATTAAGCATAATTCTTCATTTTATAAGGGTCACAAAATCATTTTTTATGGGCCCTACTTCATTATATAGGGGGTCTCCTTAATTTTGTAAGGGTAATATAGGCTTCTATAAGTGTTATTATAATATTCATACGGTTCATATAAAGTGTTTAAGAGTTTTCTTGAATTCATAAGGGTTAATTTTGAACTTATAAAAGTGTTATCCAATACTTAACGAAATTTTGAGTTCTTAACTTTAGAATTAAATACATAAGAGTACAAATTCACTTTTTTAATTACGTAAGATCTTATCCTTTGAAAAAAACTTTATATATATGAAATATAATTTCATATATAAGATTTTATACTTTTTATAACTATAATAAAGGAGATATAATATATTAAATTATGATGATATGTAAGATGTTCTTATACCTTCAACAGAATGTGTAAGATATTACACTTTGTGAAATATCAGAACTTTTGATACCTAAGAAGCTCATATTAAATAGAATTTAAATGTAATATATAATCTCAATTTAGAATATTTCTCCAAATTAAAGTCTAATTAATAAAATAATAATAAATAATTCAATTAAATTATATAAGATAAAAATGATTGTTTGTGTAATTATCAAAATAAATATGAAGTCGAAAGGATCCAATCAACATTCTCTACCTATAATTGTCCAAAATTCCTTGTGAAACCTATACAATCCATTATAACAACATTTTTATAGACATAATTTTCTGAAAAATGGTTACTTATTTCTTTTATAATTTAGTGGATAAACATTTAGATGATCTCATGCCCTTTCTTTTCACTATTATGAGTATTTTTATGGAAAATAATATTATTCGAAACTTTAATGGTATTATCTCTTATTTTAGTTATTTGGGAAGAATATGCCTATATTGATTCAATATATTTTAGTTTTCATCAAAAAAAAAGAATTCCATGTTGAGTATATTTTTCTCAACCTCAAATAATCTTATACAATCTTCACATTCATTCTCTACCATCTCAATATGATCTTCATGCTTATCTTCTACTTTCTTGTAAATAATTATCAAGGTCCTCAACTTTTTTGACATTGATTTCCAATTGTAAATTGATGACACCAATAATATATTTTTAAGTTTATTCTGAATAATGGATATTTTTCCATAACATATTATTGTCCTATACTTATCATCAATTTTTTTCAATTATTCTTCAACTATGGGATATTTTTATTAGAATAAGAGCATATATTCTTCTTTATCTTCCACATTTTTTAAGATAGTGTTTCACTCTTGAAATTTTGTATCCATTTATTTTTTCATATTTTTTCATTAATTATATTATATAATATATTATCATGTCTTTATTGGGTAAAATAATATATATAATCTCCAAATTTAATACTTAATTTCTTTAAATAATCATTAACCTCAAATTTGAGGCATTTAACTAATTAAAAAGGCCTATTAACTTAACTATTTGAATATGATTATTCAAGATCATGATTTTAAATATATTTAATAAATAAACTACCAAATTTACTACTATCAATTATTTGTGTACCTTATTTCATATTTGGATACTTATTTAACATGTATTCCTCACTATTATTCTTATTATTTAAAGTTTGTTTGAAAGCTCTATGTTGGCATTAACATGGATGGGGACTATATTTTCCATCTAAGGTAATTTTAAACATTATTCAAACAATAACTTATTATATGTCTCATAAAAACAATTGGGAAAAAATATATCAAATTTAGAAAACCCTAGATTAGCTCGAATACCAATTGAGTCTGTGTGAGTGACTTATCACCAATTAAAAACTTTTCCCCTCACTTACATTTTCAAATATTTAGTGAATTTATGTCAAATTCCTTTTCTCTAATCACATCCATTTTTTATGAATAAAATGATAAATATGAAAGTAAAACAACATGGAACACCAATATTTTTTAATGAGGTTCACCTCCAAGATGGATGACTATATCAACAATATACTATGGTTGTTATCCCACTTGATCACAAATCTAATGTTATTATTAAGAAAAATCCCATGAAAGGGAATATCCATAAACCTATACTCCTAGAACCAAATATGTATAATACAACCACCAACTTGATGGTTCAGACTCTAACACAAACTGGGTCTCATTTTATAAGATACCAAATTTGGCTAGATCCATTTTGAATAATGATGAGAGAAAAAGGCAATCCACGTTTGGATTAAACAAGATATGATCTTCTTCCTAAGTATATAGTTAATGCAAGAGATATCTCAAACCTTATGATGTAATGGAATATTAAGATTAAATTCTTATAATATAGAAAAATATTAGGATACGATTCTAAGTGTTCTTAATCTTCATCCTGAATGATAATCAATAGAAGTTAGCCTATTTATCTCTTTACTTATTCTTCTTTAACACACAAGTATGATCCTCTCACATACATAATTCAATATATTATTATCTTTAACACAAAACAATATTCAATATAGTAGTCTATCCTCTCTCTTTGATAATATTTTATTCTACTACTTTTTTTGTTTATCCTTATCAGCTCACAATGCTAACTGTTTTCATATTTATGAATATGAAAAAAACATTAATATCGATACTTCAATCCACTATGATTATCAATATAGTCTATCCAATATAATTCTCAATATTAAATTCATGAATTCCTAGCCAATATGTTTCCATGATATCATCTTGATACTCATAATTTAAGAATTAAAATAATAATTATATAATAAAAAATGTTTAACCAATTCTTTATATTTGGATTCCCAAAAATCATGGAAATTTCTTCCTCGTGATCTCCCTTATTTATCATGACCTATTCTCTTTCAAACATCCAAAAAATAAAAATGACTTTAATTATACATTTTCATGATAACATACAGTGTTACTATCCCGGTGTGAATGACTTTCTTGTAGCATGGATTCTTTTGATCTTTGCATGGATATGTTGTGGAATCTCCTATCATAATGTGACATGAACAATTATCTGATTATAGTGAGGTTTCTAGATCCATGGAATGATATTGATATATGAATCTCTCCCAAGACATTATATTCCTCATGCACCATGATTTTTCCTTCTCTACATAGTTTAATTGCATCTCAAATAACAGAAATATTTCCATTCTATATTTCAACATCATACTCCTTCATGGTGTGATATTCTTATTCACGATATATTTTCATGTCATCTTATTTTTTTTAGAAACTGAAACTAGTTTATTGAATCATGACTTACTCAAAAGAATCATTGTGATGTTTTATATTTAAGTAATAATAATTAATTTTAATATTTAATCATTGTAAATCTCAAATTATGATATGGTAATATCATTTTGTATGATATGGAGATATAATATCCTATAATTTTTATTTTACTCTTTGGTAAACCTGACGTATCATTATATTAATATTTATATATCATCTTGTAAAATTTTATATAAAAAATTTTTTGTCTTATATATCATAGTGTATATATTAACTTTTTAACATTCCATCATGCCTTAGATAACTTATTTATCAATATGTAAGGTTTTTTTCTTTTTTCTTTTTCAATATAAAATATCGTTTATATACTCTTTTGAACTTTTATGTATTATTGTACATTTTTTTACTTTGGTTTGTTTCTTCATAATCTCCACAAATATATTACACAGTCTTATGAAATATCTTAAATATCATATAAGGTTATTCTGTTTTCCTCATTTTTGTATGAGCCTTGAAAAATATATTAATCAGGCTTCTAAAATATCTTATATATCATAAAAGATCTTTTAATTTTCTAAATTTTCAGCATATAACTCTGATTTATTCTTACAGATTGGGAATAGGAACCCTTACTTAAGGTTATTTTATTTTTCAATTTATCCAATATTTTTTGAAATATATCTTCTATATGCATTCAAATATCTTACATGCCATGTAATATTATTTCATATTCCTTATTCAGGTATAAAATCCATATAATATGTTATATATTTTCTTAGAAAATCATTATGTATCATTTTGAGGTTCCCTTATAAAATGATTTTACTTTTTTATTTTTAAAATTTACTCTGTCATTCATACTTATCTTCATGACTTTTTCATGGTATGGATCAAAACCATTTTTAACATTCTAAGGGATTATTTTTCCGTATACACATAGTCTATATCTAAAAATTACCTTAAATATTTTTAATAGTATCTTATGGGATATTGAAATTCTTAAATTTTATATCTTCTAGAATATCTATAATGTATACTAATTCTAGAAATATTGCTTCTAGAATTCATATCCAGAAAATGGATTGTTTTCCAAGTATGGTAGATTCCAAAGGGGGTGAATTGAGGTCAAATACAAACATATAATTTTACCAATAAACAATTGTAACTATTCATAAGTTACAAGATATAAAAATATCATAGTATAAAAACTATAAACAATTTATTAGAAATAAAATAAATTTGAACTTATGAACTTAACTGAGATAATAATCCTAATTGGAAATAAGAACAGAGCACATAAAAATAATGAAATAGAATTTCTATATAACAATCCATTAACCCATTTAAGATATATTCAAAGGATATTACCAATAGTTCCAGTCATATGAACTCTTCTCTTTTAATCCAAAGAAATAGGAGTATCAGTGTTCAGATCCAAGGGATTTAAGTTTTGAAACTTATAACTTCTTTGATTAACCTAATCAGAAAATGAAAGTTCCAAATCCTGTAACTTCCTCGATATAAATCGATAGTGGGAATCTCTATCCCTGATCTCCTCTTCAATCAACGTGATTAGTATCACTTCCTTCCCTGGACATCATCATAAAATCAGTTTGGAAGAAATATAATCCTTGTGTCATAATCTCTTTGATCACGCAGGATCAGAATCAAATTATTACAACCAAAATACTTAGAGATGTAATAATTAAAACCCATACAATCTAAATGCCTAATAAATACACTAAATACAAATACAAATAGAGGAGATCAAATCATCAAGATACTAAATAGCTCAAATTTTTTTAACTCTTCTATCTTTTAATCACACATTCCATTACTTGAAGCCTTAATCTATATTTATATATTTTGATGTACCAAAATTCTCTAAGATATTTGGGTATGGTTTTAAAAAACAAAAAATCTTCACAGTATTCCATTATAAATAATTCAATGTAACTTCACTATGTTATGGAATTAATTTGTATCATATTATCTCACAAGAACTTAATGAATCTAAAGTTAATTATGTTGAAAATATATCTAACAAAACAACTAACTATAAGAAACAATATAGTGTGTTTTTATTTTTTTAAACAACGGATCCAAAAGATTTAATTTTTGTAAAACTATTCAGTGGTCTCCCCTTTTTTATAATCAAAAAATAATAAAATTAAGACTAATAATTAAATTCAAATAAAATAAATAAAATTATAAATATCTACGTAAATTTCATAAAACTTACTCTCCCTTGAGGTATGTAATGAATGTTTGAAAAAAAAATCCTTTCACCTTGTAAATCATTTCCAAAAAAAGAAACTTTTTTTTTACTTATACCCCTAGGATTCATTTCTGATCCCCCTTTGGGAATTATATTCAAATTTCTCCCCTTAATTAACCACAAATAAAAAAAATACTAAATTTCTCACTTCCCCATAAATTCAGAGTTCTTCACATAACATCGATAAATTTTGACTTCTCGACCTTTAAGATAATATTCTAACATCTTCCTGTTAGTTGAAATAGACAAACTCTATACCCCATTTGTATTATCAAAAAAATCATTAACATAGAATTTATTATAGTAAAATTTAGAGGGTTAATCATAATAGATAATAAAGGAATAAATAATCATGTGTAAGAGTGGTCTAGTTTTATACATGCTATAAGAGTAAACTCAAACATCATATGTACTAGTAATAAAAAAACATAAGTAAGAGTTATAAAAAATATATATAAGAGTAAAATTATAGAGGGATACTTCTTATAAAAGTAAAACACATAAAGTTAAAGTTTCCTTCTAGAAGGTAAATATCATGGTGTATATTGAATAAAAAATAACTTATATATGGTGTAGTTCTAAAAGATATTCAAGACACGTCTTAAAACTTCTTTTCAAAGTTATTCTTAAAAATATAAATTACCTTCATGAAGATTTATAATGGTTCTATATAAACAAATAAATCTCTCCCCATTTCTCAATAATCTAATAATTGTCTAGATAATGAGAAACAAGAAGCATAAAATAATCACTTAACACTGATTATACTCATCTTCTATTAAATTTATTTAAATTTTTTAAAAAGTAAATATTTAGTAAAAATATCATCAAATTGATCTTCGGTACCAATAAATTCATGAAAAATATCTCATTTTAGTGTGTAGTTATAATGGAAATATAGTTTTATATCTGTATGTTTACCCTATAAGTGACACGAAGGGTTATTAGATAAATAAATAACACTTGTGATATCAAAAATAATTTGATTCTATGTAAAAATCATCTAAAACTTAGTGATTGTGTGTTTCATCCATAAAAACTGAGTTCAAAAAATTTCATCTTCCACATATTCATATTCAACATTGGAAATTTTAATCAAATATTTCCTCTTACTTGACTTTGAAATTAAATCTTGTATAAGGAAGTGACAAGTTCGTGGAGTACTCTTATGGTCCATTATACAATTCCAAAATCTATATTTGAAAACAAATTAAGAATAAAACCATATCAATGAGAATAAAATAGTCTAAGTTTCAAATATCCTTTAAGGTAATATAAGATATGATTTAAAACCTTAATATGGGGATATTAAATATTATCTTAAAACCTCACATAGAAGCACATAGAGTATGTGATGTATGATCAACTAGAAGTCAAGTGAAGTAAACTTTTGACCATCCCTCTAAAAAATCTCTAACCTACCATATTTAAGAATTCATTAAGATAAATTTTACCTGAGGTGATTATAATAGTATTAATACTATAAGCATTTTCAAAACCAAAATGATCATAAATCACTGATATACTTATGTTCATTTAAAATAGTCCCTTTTGGTTTATGAGTTATCTAGAATCCAAGAATGTAGAAAATTTCACCCAATATACTTATCTCAATTTAACTTTTCATTTGTCTTGAAAAACTATTTTCAAGTGATTTTTTTGTTGGACCAAAACTAATTTCATCATTATCAATTTCTTGGATAATTTTTTTTTTAAAACAAACTTGATAGAAGTGTAGTATATGTTGTTTCTTTAACATTTTTTTAATTAAAAAATCTTGGAAATCCATCATACCAATCTCTCAAATCTTTTTTATGTATATAAAGCATCTTATAATGTTTAAATACATGTTCTATAAAATTAATGACTTTAAAATCAAGAGTTTTTCAATTTAAACCTCATCCCAAATATAATTATTAAGAAATGAAATCTTTATATCCATTTGAAATAGAGAAAAATTAAGATGGGTTGTGAAAGCTAATAGAATACGAATTTATTCAAGTCTAGATAGCAAAATAAAGTTTTCTCGATAGTCTATACCATCTTATTGATTATAAATTTTTGTTACCTAGTGGTTCCTCTGAACACCCTAAGTGGGAGTAAATTGGGGTGTCCAAAAAAATTTGTATCCTTTTGAAGAAATAAGATCTTATCCTCACATTATAAAATACACCTTGAATATATTTCATAATCATAATTAGATACAAAATAATAAATAGCATTCACGTATAATATTTAAATGGATCATCCGTAAAATGATACATAAAAGTAGGGGATATCAATCATTTGTTGATATTTCAATTAATCACTACCTCACTAGTATGTAATAATAAGTTTTGGGAAGTGCTCACTAATCAACCCCGGTCCACAGCCACTTCCTCTCTTCCATGTACTACCTTTAAGAGAGAGAGAAATTTTTAATCAATATGTTGGTAGATATTATATGGAGAAAAATAAATAAATAAATGCTAAAATATGGTGTTCTCCATGATTCTTTGTTCTTCAATTTTAGATCATCAATTATATGCACAATAAAAACTTTCTTCCAAGACTGAAATTAAATGTTTTTCAATCTTGCACACTTATCTTATCTAATCTATATATTCAATGATTCTCAATTTTCTATGATCTTAAATGTTCTATCTTCCAATTATATGTGTATATCCAATTATACACATCAACTTTCCTAAAAATATAAGGTGTTTTTAATTTAAAATATGAAATTGAAACTACCATTAAATCCCTTTAATTTTAATCCATCCCTAGGATCCTTTATAATAAAATAACAGCCATATAAATTAAATATATGGTTATCATTTTCTCATATATATTTACAATCATAAATATAAATCTAAATCATAATTACTATTTTATTTTTATATATTTATATAGTCATGGTTTGACATGCACCTTTACAGCATGACATGTTAGTTTCTCTATAACTTCTCTAAACTACAAGATATGACATGATGTATCCTATTTATTTATAGAATGAGTATTACCTATAATAAAACACATAAATATGCCTATAAATTATTATGGTGTGGCTCACATTCTCATAACATGAGACACTAAAATCAAGAAACATTCAAATTTACCAAGACTTTCTTATAGTGTGACCTTTTATGTTGAAGCATGGCCATATACTCACTATAATCATAAAAACATCAATAAATTTCATTATGTGTCATTAACTTTATGGTGTGGAACTTAAAGTAATAGAGTTATAAAAATATACTCTAATTCACTTCACAATGAAACCTATTGTATAATGGAACGATACATATAACTCTAAATATAACAAAATAAAATATCGTATGCATTTAAAAAATATCTTACACAAATTTATTCTCATCACTAAACATGTTATAATGGAATATAGAAACATTATGATGTTGATAAAGTGACCTTACAAAGAGAGTCCTAGTAGTGTGACTCAAGGTTCTCAACATGAAAAACCCTTTTTTTATAATTTTATAATGATCTCTAGATTATTTAAAACAAATTCAAAACACTTCCAAACTACATATAATTGAAACTAAACTTTCAAAAAAATACAATAACAACATCTTATGGTTATAACACCCCCCACCATATTTTATTGTAAATAATATTTTTAACCATTAAGCCAAGAACAATCATAACCAATACCTATTTCTAACAAAAATTATATATCATATACTCTCCCTAATTTTGATTTTTAATCTCTCTCTAAAAACATTTATTCTCCATAAAACTTCTTATACTCCCGACATTATTTTCTCCCACTTTGATAATAAAATTTAAAGGTTTTAAACTATGATTTGAAATTCCCTGATGTTTTTATAGTTACAAATATTAGCAAGGAGCATTTAATTAATATCTCAGCCTACATGGTTCAAATATTAGTTCATGAAACAAGATAAATAATAAAATCCCTCAATGTTATCCTATAAAGCTGTTTAAACCATTACTTTTTCCAAGTCCCCATGGATAGTGTCTCCTTCTTTCTTCTTGTATCCTAAAAATAACAATTTCCTAAAAAATATATATAATAACCAAATATAACTTCAAATTAAATGGGGATAGGAGAATATGAACTTCATTTATTTGAGGATATTAGTTAGACTCTAAGGTTCAACATATTCCACTCAAGAAAATGGGTCACCAAGTATTTGGTGAAGATAACCTACACCTGATATTGAGTTCCCATAAACTACTATTTTACAAAATTTATCTCTACCATATCCTTTATAAAATGATAAAGGATCTCAGTGTAGTTTGTGTAAGAGTGTTTTACTAAGTTATTCATTAATTAGATAGTACTTTTATAGTCTCATTGAACAATTAATGGAATTATAACCGCTTCATAGATGTCTTCCAACTACTTCTTCATCCATATAAGTTGTGTACAAGCTTTTGTAATAGAAATATACTCTAGTTCCACCATAATCAATGAAACATGATCTTTTTTCTTAGTTAGATAACCAACATAATTTATTCCCATATAAAATTATCCCCCTATTATATAATTTTGATCCACAATGTCACCAACTTAATCAACATCCAAATAATTCAATTAATTCATATCTATTATGGACTTAAAATGAAAACCCTAATTCATTATTCCAAATATATATCTCATTATTCTCATTTCTTCTAGAAGATGATCCATATTCAGATAACTCTAGAAATGTGCTACCAAGAATGTGGAATAAAATATTCCAAGACTTTTCATAGTAATATTGAGTAAAATCCTAATGATTATTTTATAAAAATTTGAGTCCACCCCTTGTTATTCCAATTCTTACCAAGTTAAGTTCTAACAAATATCTGTGTTGAAACATTCTTTCACTCTTAAATTCTTAATTTATTCAAAACTTTCTTTACATACTTCACCTATGAGATGAATATACTACCTTTATTCTGATGAATTTGTAACTTGTGAAGTATTTTAATTCTCTAATTAATGAAATATTAGATTCTAAATTCATTAATTGATAAAAAAATATCCATCTATCCATACCAAGACTAGGGTGCTTTATTTAGGTCATATAAGGCCTTTTTCAACTTATACACTTTTGAATCATCATTATCAATAAAAAATTCGTCTGTTTTCTCAATATAAATGACTTCATTAATAACTCAATAGAAATTTTTTTATCTATATCCATCATAAATACTTTTAACTTTCTTTGTATAGTCCCTGCTAAGAAGAATCTAATTGAATCCATCCTTCCCATCAGAAGAAAATTTTCTTCAAAATCAATGCCTTCAGTCTAGGAATATCCCATATAAACCATCCTTCCTTTATTTTGGGCTTATTTTCTATTTTCACCCAGCTTGTTCTTAAAGACCCACTTTTTATCAATAACATTATAATTTTCCAATTTGGCCATAAACTCCCAAGTCTGATTTTTTTCAATATAATATAATTATTAAATCATATATTTCACCCATGATTATTCATTTTCTGGTTCATTAAATAAAGTGGGTTCAATATTAGATAATATAGTAGTGTTCCCCATTCCTTTTAACCTCTGAGTATATGTTGGAGCAGTCTTGTCTCCAATAATATTGCTTGAATAAAATTGAACCCTTTTTTCTTTATTGGTTCACAAGTTAAATCAATTATTTAATTTTTTATTTACCACATTAAATTTTATATTCATACTTAGCCTATAATGGTTGAGATTCTCCCAGATCTATGTTTATTTCTTCACTTTCTTTAAACACTTCCAAAAAAAGAAATATTATGATCTAATTAAGCTTCAATCTACATATCCTTTACATCATTACTCTCAATAATTTTGTTAATCCTTTTATTGAAACATTTATAGAAGTTACTATTTGTTTAGTATCCTTAAAAGGTTCTTTTATCTACTAAATCATCATAATTTCATTTATTTCCTTCTTTATTTTGGATGAAATTCTTTCCAAATACCTTGAGATTCTTCGAGGCAAGTTTCATTCTATATCATACTTTTTATGTCTTTAATACCCTATTATAAGTATAGAAAACAACTTAAACTAATTATTTCTAGTAGTGGTTTGAGATTCCACTATCAATCAGTAATGTCTCTTCTATATTTTTTACCATGTAATTTCTTATTTCCAAAACACCTTTTTAAATCAGGGTTCTCACTGAAGATATTTAATGTTTAATGTCCTCTGTTTTATATGAATTCTCAACAACATAGGATGTGTACTCAGTTCCATTATTTGATTTTATAATTTTCATAGTTCTTATAATTTCATTTTATGTACTTCTAAATAATATCTTAATGAAATCTAAAACTTTAGTTTTTAATCAAATGAATATAGCACAACAGATTTTACTATAACCATTGACAAATAAAATGAAATATTACTCACCATAGGTTGTAACCTAAACAATTAGACCATATACATTAATGAGGACAAAATTTATAAAACATGATGCACTCTTCTTCTTTGGTGGATATGGATTTAAAACATTCTTTCCTCACATATAAGATTCAAAAAATCTTATAATTTCTTCAAGTTAGTAATATCAACAGCAACATTGAATTTTGAAAAATTCTTTATGCTTTTTTGATTAATGTGGATTATACTCTAGTTCCTAAATCAGTTTTCTTATTCCTATGTTATAATAAATGTATTCAATTTTTTCTAACCTGATATAGGTTTCCGTTTTCCCTCAATCCTTTCATTAGATATTTCCAAAACTTGTCTTTAATACAGTACCCCTTCTGACTAAATATGACTTCCAAAACTGCATCAAAAATCTAAGTAACATGAAATATATTATGAAACATTCCATCAATATAAATTACATCATTATTCCTAAATTAATCACTATAAAGAACATTATTGCCTCTTCCATTTTATCATAAAAGCTCCATCATTTCCAAATTAAAATGTTCCATCAACTCTTCCCTTTATATTCTTTCACAAATTTTTATTCCTAACCATATAATATGAACACCAACTATCCATAATCTTGGTTCTCTTATTATTTTTTGAATTAATATAAATTTCATCCAAATTTAATTTGTAGATCTTCCTTCTTTCCTACAATGAAATTTCCAAATGAGTTACTACTTTTTTTAGTCTCTTCCAATCATTTTTAATACAGGAAATTAGGTTAAATTCTTCTTCTTCAAGTGGATAAAACTATTATTAAAATGAATTGAATTACATTTCATTTAATACACTTTACTTTATCTTATATAAGAATATATTACACTTATATACCTATAATATATAACTTTAAGTTCAAATTTTCAACAATTATAACAACAACTATATAATGAATTTATTCCCTAATACGATGAGTATGTTCCAACTCACCTTTGCTAACTTTCAATGGATTCTCCTCAAAAGTAACTTTAAACTTCACTGCAATGGTATATTTAGTGTCTAATAAAACTTCCAAACTACAATTTAATAACTGTTAATATCATATTTTTCTAACCTATCCACATATCTATATCATTTTAAAAACCCCTTAACTGTTGATATGTTCTCATTAGTTGATAATTTTTTTAATTCAGTTATTTACCTATCCTTTTTTAATAACTAATCATTACATTTGATGTTTCACGATCATACAAAATACAAGATTTCCCCATGCCACATGGTCTTTGGGAAATAATAATTTCTTCAAAAGTTCGTGTACCTCATTCAAATCTCTTTCTAATAACTCCTTTTGAAAGCATTCGAAACTAAAGATTTTTATTTGAACCATATTCTTTATTTTCTAGTTCAACCATATTTCTCAAAGAAACAACTTCTTCTTTTAATAGTTTTGATCTTCTTAAATTTATCTATGATAGTGGTATTCATATCATTAATTATCTTGATCTATTCTTTAATATTTAATCTACAATTCACTATTACTTAGTCTATACGTGATTCATTTCACAATCATTCATAACATTTTTAAGATGACCAACTTCATATTCATTTTCATTGACATAACTAAAATAATTATTCAATAAAAATCTAATTTTATGGTTCTTCATTATTTATCTATAAATATATTAAATATCCCATTCCATTTCCACTTAAAGTCATACAACTCTCTCTAGTTGATCATTGTATTCTTTTTATTTTATACTTCTCTACTAAATCCATAATTGTATCACATACATCTAACATAAAAAAAATTCAATACCTTCTAATATATATTACCCATTATCCTCTCATTATTTTCTAATAAAAAACCTCCTCTAAAAATTTATGACTCTTGAATTTATAGAGTTGAAATTCCTTATTATATGAAACTGCTTCTTTTATTTTAAAGATAATTCATACTCAGCTTACAATTTATTAACTCTCTTTTGAAACATATCAACAATGATTCCAAACTTCACATAACAGAAACATGCTATAGGTTACGTATCTTCAAATCTACCTTTTTCACTTTTAAAATTCCTTATAATAAGTTATAAGAAATCATCACTTAAATCCTCTTAATTTTCTTCCTTATAAAAATATTAATTCTCTACTACATTTAAATTAATCTCTTTAAATAAATGTCTAAATAGGTTTCCAATTTCACATGTATCTCATATACAACTAAATTATTGTTAAATTCATCAATAGATAATTATACATGGTTTATCATGAGGTTAACTGAGAATCATATATAGAAATATTATGTCATTTTATATGAATATTCAATACATTTCACAATAATACATTCACGCGGGTTGTAAAGGTTTAGTGTCTATTGAGACTAGATACATAATCAGCTTATTTCAAAAAAATATCTTCAGTATCTCTCACATAGTTCATATCTCGTGGTTCCATTCTCATAAATTTCTTACTCAATACCTTTCTTCATAACCTAAGAAAAATATAAACATAAGAAAGAGTGATCTAAAATGTTCAGTAAAGTTAAACATAGGATATATCAATCAATGATCATAAGTGATAATAAAAATAAGGGTATGATAACATGATAAATACTTAATAAAATCATACCCAATTTGTTAAAGATATTTAATCACAAATCATTGCTTAATATTCTATCATAACCAAATCCATAAGTCTTGAGACAACATAATCATTAATAATCAATCATGATCCATAATAATATATCATAAACATAAGATATAAGTTTGGGAAATATACATGAGAATATAAAATCATTTCCTTAGTCAAGGCTCACAACTAAGTCTATCATAATACATTGAGTTTACTCCTCATTCCATTATTACTATAGTCATGGTTCACACCCAAGACTATCATAATGGATAGAGTCCCTTTCTGAAATAGGTCCACTCCCCATTCTAGTCCATAATATCTCATGAGATATCATTCTTTACCCAATGCATTGGAGGGATATATAATTTAGCGAACAGCAGTTGTATAATGAAAACCATACATATATTTTCCACAAGATCATAAAATATTTATCTTATCATCATAACATAACCTATAGAAAATAAATGGGTTTCATAATCATATCTGCATCAAAAAAAATCATAATACATTCATATAAAGTAAGAGTATGGTATCCTAAGAGAATTCATTATTTCCTCATTTCTTAATTAACCCGTGGAAAAGAAATAGGTTTCATATGATCATACTAAGATAATTGTCATCATTAGGCATCCCAAAAAGTATATGGAATATAAATATAATATCCCCAACATAAAAATTCATAAAAGATATTAACAAGGATGAAAATAATATTTATAAAATTATTTAAACTATTCTTTGAAAATTAATAGAAAATACCCCTTTTATATTGGTATTGTTTAAAAAACATAAATTCCTAAAATATTGTGGAAACATTCTATAGAAAATACCATGTAAACATGTCACGAAATATTCAAATCAAATAATAGTCATGAGAGTTGGAAAATCCATTCATGTGGTAAATTTTAAAATAAATATTACTTTCACACTTTTTATAAAAACTCAAAATTAACCGCTTTAAAAAAATTAAAAATGTATAAAGGAAAGTAAAATACATATAAAAATTAATTCAAATAATAATTTCATTATATAAAATCATATTTTTAAAAACATTTTAAAAAATATGGACATGAAAGGAAAATTTTATCTACCAAATAGGATATAAGGATAGTTTTTTAGAGAGGGAAATAGTGATTATAGATAAAAAAATATAGGAATAACAAGAGAATAATAAAATATATATTTTTTTAAGGATAATATTTTTAAAATTTTCCTCAATGTAAATTTATCATATATAATTATAAAAAGAAATGAGATTGTAACGAAAACCCTTACGCCAAGTCTCATCTTGCTCCATACATGTCCAAACATCTTGTATAGTAAATATAAATTTATTGTACATATATTAAAAAACCATAGTAATATATAAATTACTATGTATCATTACTTTATAATTTATAATTATCCTTTTATAAAACAAATCTTCATTAAAATGAACATTTGGGTAAAAACTGGTTTATTTTGAATGCATGTTTCAGTTTTATGAATCTATTAATTTCACCTTGGTCATGGTTAAATCATATAAATAAAATTAATAATAAAATAATTATAATATTTATTCATTATATAAACATTTATAACCATTAATATAAATCCATGAAGAAAAATGAATTGCATCGCTTCATGGTGGTGGTGGTCCACACATATACACGAGTGAGGTTTTCACTTTTCAGTGAATGGAATGAAAGAGAGATTTATGATAATCAAAATTTATATAATCATAATTATACCAAAAATATTATATTTATTCATTATATCTATCCTTATGAACATCCATTTAAATTTGAAATGAAAAATGAATCAAATCTCTTCACGGAAGTGGTAGTCCACAATTACGCACGAGCGATGTTATAATTTTCAAAAGGATGAGAATTTAAGAAGGTAGATAAGATATTATAAATATATAATAATAATTATTTCATAAATATCATATATAAACATTTAATCCATCATAATAACCATCTAAAAAATATAGTGATGTAAAAAAAAATTATTGTAATGTGGAGGCTGTAGTCCATACATACGCACGAGCAACACTTTAATTTCACATTTGAAAGAAAGGAGGTGAAAATGGTTTTACTATAATAAATATAACATATAAGTATATTTTTATACTATATTAATAATTTTAATATTTATCCAACATAATTATAGGAAGTATAAGAAGAAATAAACTTTGAAAGAGTTGGGTAAGACGATTAATTCTTTTTTGAGGGACCTCATTTGGCTTACATCTTAAGACTTCATAGGATGGTCCTAGGTAAAGAAAAGAAGGTTGATAATAAAGGTAATAAAGATATTAAGGTTTTTGGTCAGTAAATAGCTGATCTATGTGGAGAAAATTTTGTGAATAATGGAGGATAATATGGGCCCATTTATAAGTGAGGGGGGGACACACTTGGAATTATTTTAAAGATTTAAATAATATAAAGTCGCTTTCTTGTGAAACTAGAACCAAGTGGACTATAAATTTAAGGTATAATAAGATAATATAAAAATATCTTTAAATAATAAGATTTATACAAGTTTTAAGTGTCATTTTTACCCTTATCTCTTAGTGTACCCCCCCCCCCCCCCGGTTAACCCTTTTTAACCCTAACCATGGTAACAAATTTCTAATGTTTTAACTATTCATTATGACCCAAAATTAACTTGAACCAAATAAATTATATTAATTATTATGATTCAAAATTTTGAATCCATTTTAAAAGATTAAATTTCTATATTTGGTATAAATTCATGTTAAAATAATTGTGAAAACTACAATAAAACTTGTTTTAAAACAAATGCATTTTTAAGCATTAAATTGAATTTATTCTTATTCGTTACCCAATAAAAGTAATAATTTAAATGTTAAAACATATGATTGAATATATAATATTTAAATTTAATTTAAATCATTCATCAATATTAATTAATTTAATTTATTAAATAAAGAAACACATTGTATGCATAAAAAAATTTCAAAAAACATCTCTTTTTACCTTCAAATGATTATATTTTAATTTATAACCAATTGATAACCACTGAATTCATTTTATAAATGTGTAAAAAAATAATTTTTAATAATTTATTTAGTCTTATTCATATTCTCCAATACAATGGACATGTGATAATTATCACATTAAATAATAATATTTTCATAGTATATAATGATTTATTTTAAATTGGTGTTGTATGTAAAGCATACTATTAGAGAAATAAAATTTATCTAAATAGAAATATATCATAAAATATTGGGTTGTTTCATTATACCACCTTGTAATACATTTTATCTAAAAATTATGTCACTTTGAAACAAACAATTGAGGATACTTATGCCTTATCACATCCTCATGTTTCTACATAACTTCCTCAAATTTATAGTTTTTCCCAAAAAAATTGACCAGGTGAGTGGTTTGGTTCCATAAAACTTTCTCTCTTTGATTCTAAATATCCATTGGTTTTTCCTCATAAGATATTTCTTTCTTTAGTGGCATGACCTTTGAGTTCAGTACATCTGAAGGATCAGGTATGTACTTCTTCAAGAGAGAGACATGGAACACATCTTGAACTTCAAAGAGATTTTGTGGAAGCATCAAGAGATAAGAAACCATCCTGATAAAATCATGAATTTTTAAGGGATCTATATATCTAGGGATCATATTTACTTTCTAAATAATTCTCATAAACTTATACCAATGAGATATTCCTAGTAATACCTTGTCACTAACTTCAAGCTCTAGATCTCTCTGATGATTGTCATCATAACCTTTTTATTGACTCTAAGCTTCCCTGATGTATTTTTTTAATAACTATAAACTTATCTACTATTTCATTATCTATATCAAGTCCTAATATCATTATTTCTCTAACATCACCCCAAAATGTTTGATTTATTCACTTCCAACCATATAGGGATTCATAAGGATCTATCTGAATGATCGAGTGAAAGCTATTGTTAAAAGAAAAATCAACCAAATAAATATATTGATCACAACCACCTTTAAAATCCATATAAAATTATCTCAACATATCTTATTGGATTTGAATAAAACTCTTATATTTACCATCTATATAAGGATTATATACATTGTTATAGATCAATTTAGTTTTCAATTTATACTGAATACTTATCCATAACTACGAGGTAAACCTCAGGTCCCATTCAGTTACAATATAATGTGGTGCTCCATAAAACCTTACCACTTCCTTAACAGATATCCTAGAAATATGATCTATAGAAATAATTTCAGATTATAATAAAATGTGATGACTTTGTACGTTGATTGAAAATAACACAAATATCATTATAGGCTTTAGATTTTTTGAGGAGTCTGATGGTGAAATCCATGGTGATGTTGTCGCATTTTCATTCCGGTATAGGTAATGGTTGTAAAATCCCCTTAGTATTATATCTCTTATCCTTAATTTATTTACATACCAGTCATCAAGATACATACTCTACAACATTATTTTTCATGTTTTACCACTATAAATACTATTTCATATCTCTTTACATCTTCATACTTTCAATATTAATAGATAATGTTGATTTATGAGCCTCATTAAACAACTCACTAAAATATAGTATTCATGGGACATATACTAGGTTCCTAAGACTTATAATACAATCGATAAACTCAATAACATTCCACACCTTATTATGTAGTTCCACATCTTCCTTATACACCTTCTTAATCCTCACATGGATGTATGGTTGAATATTAATCTGAGAATGATTATATTTATCCCATTTTATCATTATTTCAATATTCATATTATTCAAATAAGTATTAGATATTTTTAAATCCTCATCATGGATTAAATATTATGGTATTTCTAGCTTAGGGAATCGACAACTTTGCTCTCCATCCCAGGGTGGTAATGTATTGACCAATCATAGTCTTTAATCAAATAAAACCATATACTTTGGAACATGTTCATCTCTTTTTTTACATTATATACTTTATGTTTTTATTATCCTTATATATATCACACTATGCACTATGAAGATAATTCATTTTTATTTTCAATTCAAGAATCACTACTGGCTATTCCAAATCTTGATTTGGGTAAATTTTCTCATGAATTTTGAATTAGCATGAGGCACAATATATCACCATATAATTTTAAATGAGGATTCATCTCAACCCATTATTGGAGGCATCACTATAGATCACCAACCCTTCTCTACTATGGGGTACTATCAGTAAAGGTGTAATAAAAACCCTTATTTTGAGCTCCTTTATATTTTCATCACATTAATCTATCCAAATTAATTTAGATCCCTTCTAATTAAACTTGGTTATTTGATTATATAGCCATGATAAATCTCTCATAAAGAGTCTTTAGTATCTATCTGACCCAAGAAAACTATTAATCTCGATAACCATTATTGGTTTGGGACATTTTTAAATGACTTATGCCGTTAAAGGATCCACTGATATACCCTTTCTTGAGATTATATAATTCAAGAATGAAACCCTTTTTAAGTAGATTTCACACTTTCTAAATCAAGCATATAGTTTCTACTTTGGTGGGGTCTTCAAAACAATATTAAAATGATCTTCATTATCTTTATTTATCTTTGAATATATAATAATATCATCAATAAATATTGTCAAAAATTGATTGAGGTAATTTATAAAGACTCTATTCATTAAATTCATGAAGATATCAAAGGAATTGGAAGAAAAAATAGCATTAGTATAAATTAATAATTATCATTCCTTACATTGAAGTGTGTATTGAGTATATCCTCCTTATTTACCCATAATTGATGATGTTTAGAATGAAGTTAAATTGTGGAAAAATATTAATCTTTATTTATTTGATCAAAAAATTCATCAATATGGGGTATGGGATACATGTTATTGATAGTGATATTGTTAAGTTCTCGATAATAAATTCAAAGATACAATGAGACATTTTTCTTCTTAACAAAAATAAGAGGTTAATCCCAATGTTGATTCACCAGGGAATATTAATCCCTTATCAATATTCTACCACATTTATTTATTCAAGTATTATAACTCAATAGGTTCCATTATATATGAATTCATTAAAATAGGTGTAATAGTAGGTATGTGTTATATTGAAAACTCTAATTAAATATTTGGGAGAATAATATTCAAGTATTCAATAAATACATGATCATATTCGTAAAAAAAGTGGATATATTTGACATTTAGTTTCTCCCCAACTATTTGAGATAAATATCCCTCATGAATGGGTAGTAAGACCAATATAATAGAAGTTATTTCCATTGGAAGTTCACATTTATCCTTACACCAAAATACAATCATAGGTTGATTTGAATATCAAATATGGTTTCCCTTCGTTGTAAATTGATATTGGATCTATATAAATAAATCTAATATATTCCCAAAATAACATCAAATTCAACTAGAGGGATATTCCTAAGATTTTTAGGAATCACATTCCAACAAACTATTAGAGAGGAGTTATATACTTGAGATGGGATTATCATACCTTGGTATTTTTACAATTAACTCAACATATAATCATTGAGGTGGTGACATGAAAGCCTTATAAAAAACATTTAATTATAAAATATTGGGTAGATTCATAATCAAATAAGATATTTTCATTTCTAAATTGGATGATAATTGTACCTTTCTATAATTCATTCTCATTACCTAGATCCTTGGTTGTGATTTCATGAGGTTTATCATTGTCTCTTGGCTTAAGATATTGTTAATGTTGACAACTATAATTAACCCTTGGATTCATGCACTTATTGGAATAATTTATATACTCCTTTCACATACTGAGATCACCCTGACCCACACTTATAGATCTAGTTCTAAACATACATACTTTGGAATACATCACATTAATTACAAAAAAATAATAAGATAAAAAATTTGGTGTGTTTGGGAACTAGGATCATTTACAACAAAACACAAAGTACAATGCACGTTTCTTACAAAAAAAATACTCTTCACATGGAATTTCTTTATATATATCCATATCACTTTAAATCCTGAGGAAAGGGGAAAACATAATAAAAGGGTGAGATGTAAATCTTAGTGAGGGATAAAAAATGAAAATGAAACATAATTGGACACTCTTGTTAAAATATGATGCATGATATAAGAACATGAACATGAGGAAAAGAGTCATAGAATGATCATAGGTAAATGAGATATAACATGATAATAAGTATATAAAACATAACATAATCATAAGTACATGAGGAAAAATATGATCATAAGTACATGTGGTATGAATTGGAAATGTGGATACAGCATAGACATGATATATTCATAATCATATCACCAAGGTACCATAAACTATTAAAAATTCATATTGCTAATGTATCAGGAACTTTTCATCTCTATAGATTAATTTTTTCCCCCAATGAATTATAGCACAATCAGGGTGCACCCCTAGTATTCCTTAATTTATGTGTGCCACAAAAGGAAAAAATTCATAAATCTATAAATAATTATTGCATGAACCCATGGAAAATATATAGGTATCCAATGAGTGTAATATATCTCTCTATATAAATATTGTTTAACCAAGATAATGAATTATCAGGTATTTAAAACATATAGAATAAATGGTGAACGATTTAGTAAATAATTTCTTTAGTTAATTGAGGGATGATTTTCTAAGTGAACGCCATTTAATCATGATAATCACACAAGGGTATCCATAAGGAAATTATTTGGGATAAAAGTTATGCATAGATGATGATAACAAGACAAAGACATTAATAAGTCATTATTAATAGAGATTTCATTTCCACCACAAAATGTGTTCATAGAATCATTGACATGGTAGAGAATGTTAAAGTCTATGAGAATGATGAAGATTGATAGAGATCATGATTATTGGATACAAATTATTTGGTAAATAATCCCCTTAAAAGGATTAATGTGATTATCTCAATGAATACCCAATAATCAACTTTAGAAACTATAATATGTCCATGATTTATATAGTAGTACCCTAATTGAATGGATGGTAACAATAAGTGATGTGGGGTGTATTCATTTCATAGTGATATCAGTTTAACATAAATCCCAATCCATATATTCTGACTTGTTCTTATGATGCATAAAGTTCATGTGAATTATCCAAAGACAATCCCCTGGGAGTGTCAAACCAGGTGTACATAAGGGATTGTTGTCCTACATCAGGTGATAATAGAGTCAAATAAAAATGTTCACTTTTTGGTATTATTACCCCTGGGTACAAATATTTCATATCCACATCCACCTGTAGTATCTAGACAGGGATTTTGTTTCTATTGGAGAAACACACACACTTTTTTGTACCAAATTTAGGATCATTTTATATCTATGGGAATCCTTGAGAATTATAATAGATTATGAAGGTATTAAAATGAGATGGAATTATGATCACTCATTGATAACATAGCAAGTAAATTATAAAAGTGATTCAAAATAACAATCTCCAATGAAATGAGAAAGTATTTATAGGGCTCATAAAATTAATGGGAAAGGATGGGTGAGGAACTCTTTTTCTGCATAATAATGGATTGGGAAAGAGCTATAATGAGAGTGAAAAAATAAAATATCATTTAAACTTTTAATATGTAAGATAATTCCATGTAATAATATTCATGTATTTATATGAAAATAAATTTCATAATAAAATATAGAAAAAGTGATGAACTTGAAAAAGAAATAGGAGGATTGAGGAAACACTTGCACTAGGAGGATTCTTTTTAAAGATAGACTGGGACTCCTTAGAACCATATAACTACATTGCAGAGACACTTGATAGGTATATTGAGAGATAAATCATTATCAAATTCTTTAGTGTTGAAAGTGAGGAAGGAATGTGGGGTATTTATAATTGAGGTTGTGTAATTTAAGAGGATTAAAAATTGGTAAGTTTTTTATATAAGCCAACCACTTGTGGGTGAAATGAATTATATTGAATTTTCTGGAATATTAACGAGTGAAATAGAAAGTTTGTATGTTAAAATCCTTCCAAAATTAAAAAATCCCTTAAAACCAACCCATTTAATGCACACAATCCAAAAAAATCTCAAAAAATCTAATTTTTTGTTCCAAATTTTTTTTCTTTGAAAGGTGGTTCCTCATTCAAAGTACAAGACACAATTTATTAAAATAAATAATAGAAATACATGAGTCTAAAATAATGAATCTTATTACAATCCCTTTCATAAATAGGGAGAAGATCAGCAGGCAGATCATCCTTTTAAGTAATGCTCTGGTTGATTCCCAAGTTGGCAGGACCATCTGCAACCCTATTCACTTCACGAATGGTATGTGTGGAAATGTAGTTAATCTCCATAAGGGAATCCAGGAATCTCATCCAAAGGGTAGTAAGAGGCCAAGCTAGATGGACCACACCATTCCAAATTGCTTGGACAATGGTGGTTGAGTCACTCTCAATCCAAATATTATTCCAACCCTTTTGGTTGATGAAATCCATAGCGTGAGTCACACCCATCATTGTTCTCTCCAAATATGAGGTCATACCACAACTTCCAAAGAAGCATCCATGGCACTGTCGAGTAAAATATCTGAAAATAAAACCACAACTCTCAGCCCCTGGGTTTCCTTTGGAATCTACATCCACATTTACTTTAATCCATCCTAGAAGTGGAGTTTTCCAGAACACCTCAAAGGTTCACCTCGGTTGTATGTTGAGTCCATAAACTCTAAGAAAATGGAGAATCTCAAAATCACCAAAGGAGTTGTCACAATGAGATTTGTGGATTGAAGCGGAATCTGTAATGGAAATTAGAATTCACGTCCAACCTGTATTAATACTGAATGAGTAGTTATTGTGGACAATGTCATTTCAATCATACCAGATAACATGGAGGAGATCTATAACCACCGATTAGAAGAGGTTCTTCATTTTCTGCAAAGAATCAATCTCCACAAAATGTTTTAAATGAGAACTAATAGTGTTAAGGAGTGACCATCTGCATCGAAACAATTTAGTAATATAATTCCAAAGGGTAGAATCCATAGCACAATAAAAAAAATAGATGGTTAGTATCTTCTCTACGTTGGTGACAAAAGTGACCCTTAGATAAAAAATATATTTCAAAAGACTGAAGACCAACCTCAGTATGAACACTGTTGTGAGCAATACACCAAATAAGATTGAGTATCAATGGCTTAATATAAGGCTTTTTAAAAGATTTTAACCAATCAAAGTTAAGATCAGGAATTGAGATATTGTGATTGTAAAAAACAATTGAGTCAAGAACCCCATTATGAGAAGGCTCCCATATAATAAAATCATCAACATTAGAAAAGAAGTAATTATCAATAATATACAAGATGTTGTTAGGAAAGATGAAGTTATGAGATTTAATGATATCCTTTATAGTATAGTTTGTGTTCACTAAGGAGAAGTTAGGAGGTAACATAGAAATTAGGGGGGAACCGGTCTAGTTATCCAGCCAAAAAATCATGGAAGAATCAGCACTAACCATCAATCAAGAATTAACCATAATGTGTGCAAAGGATTTTCTGGTGGAGGGATAGATGGAAGAGTGGATATAGTTAAAATTTCCTTTCATAAGTTTCTCATGGAATCTTTTTCTAAGAAAATCAGTGGAGTGAGAGTTATTATTAATCAATCTAAATGTAAGTCTAGCTTGAAGGGAATCATTAAAGAGTCAAAGGTTTTGTATACCATGACCACCTTTATCTAATGGTTTACAACAAGTAGACCATGGTATGGTCACAAGCTTTTTTTCAAGAATGTTTCTAGTCTAAAAAAATTCCTGATAAAAACTTTAATTTTCTTAAGAAGACCAACATTCAATTTATAGATCATAGGTGAGTATACCAATTTAGACACAATAGTATATTTCACCAGACAAATCCTGCCAACCATGGAGATGGATTTACCCTTCTAGGATGACAGTTGATTAACGACCTGGTCAACAATAGTGGAAAAGAACATGGATTTAGGCCTTCCCTAAAAAATGGGAACTCCTGGGTAGGTTAAAGGGAAGAATCCTTCTTTTATATCCAAACAATTAATGATGTCACTTTTTCTATTAGGAGAAAAAATCTTGTCAAAGAAAACAAAATATTTACTCCAGCTTATAGATTGACCAGAGAGTTCCTCATAATTAGAAAAGGCATTTTTAAGATTTTGAATATTTATTTTATCACCTTGTAAAAACTGGATGATATCATCGGCATAAAAAATATGTGTAGGCACACTTAAGTTTCTAGCCACTCGAAAGGGTTTAAGTTGGTTTGAGAAACAAGTAAAGTGAGGAGTCTATTAAGGTAATCTTTTACTATGGAAAAAATAATATTAGATAAGAGTTCCCCTTATCTGAAACCCTTGGTGCATTTAAAATAACCCTTAGGGGTGACATTAACAAGGATGGAGATAGAGGATGATTTGAATAAGAAATTAATCCTACTGATTAAAATATCGTTGAAACCAAAGGGATATAGAACCTTGAAAATTAAACTCAAGTCAATGGTATCAAATTATTTCCTAATATCAAGCTTAATGGAAACATTACCACCACTGTTATCTTTGTTTAGAGTGTTGGTGCATTCCAAGGAAAATCAAATGCAATCTTGTATAGACCTTCCTTTAATAAAACCAAATTGATTCCACAAAACAATTTTTTGACATAGAGAACAATGTATATTAGCAAGAATTTTTGTGATGATTTTATAAAGAGTGTTAATAAGAGAAATGGGCCTAAGGAGATGAATTTCAGAATCATTGGCCACTTTGGTAATTAAGGTAAGGAATTGAGCATTAAGACCATGAGGGAGAACCCCATTAGAAAAAAGATATTTGACAAGTTTTCAAACAACTATGTGGATAATATCCCAATAATGTTGAAAAAACATCGTTATTAAAGCCATTAGGTCCCGGGGCACTATCAGGATTTAGGCTGAAGACTGTGTCTTTGATTTCATGGTCAATGGGGATACTTAAAAGAGAAACATTGTCTTCCTCGTTATCCAAAACCAGAATGACCACAAGAAGAAGGTCCATATTGATAATTTTTCCATTGAACATATTATCAAAATAAGTGACCACATGACTAGGAATGGCCTCCTCAGAGTCAAGGAGGGTGTCATTGTCCCTAAGGGAGGATATAGGATGAAAAGATTTCCTTATTCTTTGAAGAGAGTTATAAATATTATTGTTTATATCATCATCCTAAATCCATTTTGTTTTGAATATTTTATCGAATGTTGTCTCTAAGGACAAGAAGTGTATTCAATTTAAGGGATATGTTGATTTCATCTTGAGGATCTGAAGAGAAGTCAGAGCTAGTGGTGATGTTTTAAATCTGGGAAAGTCCATTCTCAAGGACTGATATGTCCTTGTCCATTTGTTTGTATTTAGCACTACACCATCCCTAAAGACACTGTTTGAGGTGCTTTAGCTTAGTAATACAGGAAAAATCATCTAAGTGATGGTTCATAGACTCCCATCAATTTTTAATGGTGTTAGAACATTCCAAATCAGAAGACCATGCATTGTTAAATCTGAAAGGAATAATGGGTTTCATATTTTTAGAAATAAGACTGACAAGGATGGGGTGATGATCAAAATTAAGTTTGGGTAAAGTAGTGAAAGAGATGGTGTCCCAATTAGTCATAGCTTAAGTATTAGTGATATCCCTATCAAGTTTTCTAGAAACTACCCTATTATAGTGCCTTCTATACCAAGTGTTCTTGGAACCAGTGAGATTAATCTCTAAAAGGTTACAGTCTTCAATAGATGTTCTAAATTCTCTAGAGGAAATGGAAGATAAGGATTGGCCAATTTTCTCACTGGAGGTAAGAATATCATTTAAATCACCTAACACAATCTAGGGGTCGTGAATGATGTTAGATAAATCGAAAAGATCTTGCCAAAGGTTCCTTCAATCCTAATATCTATTCTTATCATAGATCATAGTAAAAATGTTATGCTTACCATCAAGAAAAAAATTATATCTAAACATTTGTTTATAGGAATTTAAAGCACTAACATTATATAAAGAATCATGATAAAAAAATCCAAATAGATTCAACTGTAGTCCCAGTTTTTCAAGAACCTAGAAAATTATAACCATAAGAACACAGATGTCTAAAATTCAATGAAAAGTTGATTTTTTGTTCTACTATAGCAAAATTCTTAGTCTTATGAGTCAAAATAAATCTTTTAATAATAGAAAAAAGTGTTAGGGATCACAGTACCCTGATATTTCTAAAATAAGTAATCCATTAAAACATGTAGTTAGGGCTAGAACCCCCTTTTTTTATCCACCCAGGCCCTTCCCCCTTTGTGATCTTCTAACATTTTGGGAAGAAGGTGAACTGGACTTCTTATCCTACTTACTCATAGAAGAAATAGATTTTTTATTAGTAGAACCTATAATAAGACTAGACTGTTTTTTTCTGATGTTTTCACAGTCTCATGTGGGTCCCTGTGAGCGACTTTTGTCTCAATGGGGGAATTAACTGCATGAATGATAGTGGTTAGTACAGGTGGTTGTGTGCCCACTGCCACAGTAGGTTCCTTGTAAAAAAGAAATAAATTATGTTAGTCCACATCTGATTTTTCATTTCAAGAATCCCTACAAGGGGTAGTGTACTTTTTGGGAGATTTCTGTGTGCTCACTACCACTGCGGGTTCACTGCTAAGAGTCAGAATCTTTTGCTGAGTTCCACCTGAATTCTCATTCAGGGTAGTCAAGAAATTGGTAGTGCATTTTTCTGGTGAAAACTGTGTGTCTACTGCCTAGGTGGTATTATTAACAGATTATAAGATATTGAGAGAAGAAATAATGGATTTCCCATCCAGAATATCCAAATAAGTAGCATCCATGGAAGGTTTTCTTGCTTCAACCTTGTGGCCAGCTACTGTAGGAAGGCACTTTCTATGCTTCTGTGTAACACTCGCTGACTCACAGCTATTGGAATTTTGTCCAGCACCCTTATTAAGTTTATGAGGCTCGTGGTGTATGTTTTGAGAGGATATATCTTTAGTTTCCAAGGTTTCCCCGCTGAGACTTCCATTAGAAGTGTCCGCATGATAGAAAAAGTGTCTAGATTCAACAGTAGTAATTGGACCTAAATCACCTGATGTAGGATCCACTAGTTAGTTTACAGGCATCCATAACAATTTGTTCTATATCCTCTATAATGCACTGATAAAATTCTGAGTTCTTCTCTTCTTCCACCAATTATGCTCATGTGTTACCTGAGCCCTCACCCAGAATAGTGGAATTCCTCACCCAGACATCTGATTTTTTCTTAGAGACTTCCGGAATATCAGTAACAGTGGTTTTATCCTTTTCTTATCTTCAGACTTTGGTCCAACCTTCATCGGTTGGCTGAGAAACATGACTTTTAACAATTCTACATTTAATCAAAGAGTGTCCTACAATTTTACAAAGCTTGCAATAAGGAGGCATGTGTTCAAATTCAGTTCGGACCTCAATTTTATAATCATTTTCATTGAAGAAAATGACATCTATGAGCTTATAAGTAATATCTACTTCCACCATGACCCTAGAATATAACCCAATTTCAGCATTTAAGGTTCTTTGATCAATTCTGAGAAGGGTACCTATGCAGGAAGCAATGTTGTTCAAGATCTTGGGATGCCAAAAAAACCAGCTAAGTCCATGAATCCAAACCCATATTTCAACCATTGTGTTCCTAGTGTTATGAAAACTGAATGTGTAATCCCATTAAGAAATATGTAAGACACCAGGATTGAGCCAGAGTTTCCCAAGCTTCCAAATGTGGTCAAGTGCATCTTGAAATTTTAACAAAATATGGAAATAACCTTTTCTTATTAGCACAATTTTCCAATCAGCGAATCCCCATATGTGTGTGATCCTAGTTTTTATATCTGAGTTCGACCATGGCTTATCACCTTTGATATAAGAAATATGACCCATAAGCGATAACTTACATAGTTTCAATCATTGTTGAAGCACTTCAGGGTCAGCCTCAACTTCAAAACATTCATCCCCGGGTTTCTTGAATAGAGGAGACTTCATCAAGGTTTCTTTACATAGATCCTTTCCTTTAAGCGCATCCAGGAAGGAGATCACTTTGGGCCTCTCAATCAGTAGGACTTCCTCAGAACGAATTTTTATTTCTGTACTTTTGAAGGCATTTTCCAATTCAGGATCAAAACCCACCATGAGGCTTTGGAGATGAGGAAATTAGCAGAGATCCTTATGTGCGATGATGGAAACCCCTAGGATCCCCCACGGAGATAAGATCCCCCAATCCATCTTGGTATATCTTTGGTTCCAAAATGTAAAGTGTAAATTTATAAATTAAAATTAATTTTTTAAAATTAATTTTTATACTGATTAAATTCAATATTTATTGAATAAAATATTTCATAAATTTTTTAATCATGTTCACATAACAATGATGTTATAAATTTGTAGTGCTTGTAACAGGGTAATTTTCACTTTTCCACCAAAAATTCAATTTTGTCAAAAAATTCCAAAAACTCACCCAAGGATAATTTTGATGTGATAATTGAAAAAATAAAATTTATTTTATCAAAATAACTATATATATAAGATAATTTTATATTTAAAAGAAAAAAAATTATTTATTAAAAATTAATAATTTTTATAGTGTAACAAACATTATGATTGTTATAAAAAATACTTACGGCTTTGTTAAAATATAAAACCATTTAAAAAGTTTTTTATAATATTACATAAAGAAATAAATTTTATTTACAACTTATATATTTATCATAAAACATATTTTTAATGGAATATATATATTGTCACTAATAATAAAATTTTAGTTATATTATAAAATAAATTTGACGGTCACCAATATGCATCTACGTAACCAATGATAATAATTCCCAACTATTTTATTGAAAAATGGTCATAATTACTATCAACCATGTTTTCCAATAATCATAATGAAAAATAGACATATTTCTCTATAAATACACCATCATTCTCACTTTATCACACACTACTTCACTTATGTAGGTTCTTACACATCCTTTGATAATGCCATTTGTTTTCATAATGCTTATCTTTCATTTTATGAAATCTATGGCAAGGATGATCATCTTAGGGGAATTAAAACTTATGGAGTTTGTTTCATTGAATTTACTATAATTCAATGTTTATATCACTTTATTATTCGTAGTTGTACCGGTATATAGTTACACATAATTTCTTAATAAATGTAAAAGTATTTCTATGTGATTCTATTGTAAAATAATCATTATAAAATAAAATGTTCTTTAATTAATGACATAAAATAATTTTTGGGTCGTTACATTCTACCCCCTCAGAGAAATTTCATCCTCGTAATTTTAATCATTGAATACCACTTACTAAACCCAAATTTTCACATAATTGTTATCTTTAGAAAGGAAACATTATGAATACCTGGGAGATGTTGATCATATGAAGTCATACTAGTTATAATTAACCGAGTCCAATAGAAAAAAAATTTATCTATATAAGTCTCTATACAAAAATATTTTGTATTCTAATTACCAAAAATAAAAAACTCTACTCTAATACCAAGTGAGTTTCCCCAGGACCCCACTTCTGGAAAAGGTTCTAAGCATACATACTTTTTAATATATCACAAGAATTAGAACAAACTCTCAAGATTAAAATTTCAGTTTCTTTGGGAAATAAGTAAATTTATAACTAAACACATGGTACAATACAAATTTCTTGTATGAATATTCTCCACAAACATAATTTAATTATATGTATCCCTTTCATTATAATTCCTATGGAA
The DNA here is from genome assembly GCA_963277665.1 of Viscum album. Lineage (NCBI taxonomy): Eukaryota > Viridiplantae > Streptophyta > Magnoliopsida > Santalales > Viscaceae > Viscum > Viscum album. The sequence goes on along the minus strand of OY728157.1, from coordinate 676,411,198 downwards.
AAAGGGAAACATAATAAAAGTGTGAGCTATAAAGACTATTAAGGGATAAATAATGAAAATAGGTCATAAATGAATATCATGGGTGAAACATGAGGCTTTATAAAGGAACATGATCATGAGTAAGAGAGTCATAACATGAACCTAAGACCATTAGGCATAACATGATCATATGTACATGAGTCAAAACATTATCATAAGTACATGAAGCATAACATGATCATAAGTAAATGAAGCATTACATAATACTAAGTATATGAGGAATAACTTGGAAATGAGACTATAATATAAACATGACACGTTCATAATAATATCATCAAGTTTTATTACTAAGGATTCATAATACTTTACCAAGGCATACTACCAAGGTATTGAGAACATGTTATCTATAGAGATTAATTCTTTACCTAATGAATTGGAGCACTATCAGTGTGAACCCTTTATATTTGTTAATTAATGTGTTCCACATAAGTAAAGAATGTATAAATATATCAAAAACTATATTATATACCTGTGAAAAATAAACAGGTATCCAATGAAAATAATAAATTTATCTATATATATAACCTTCAACCAAGATAATGAATTATAAGGTATTTACATCGTATATAACAAATGGTATAAATTTTACTCAATAATTTCCCCAATAAATTGATAGATGAGTTTCTATGTGAACACCCTTTAATCAAACAAATTACACTAGGTTATCCATAAATGAAATACTTTGGAAGAAAAGTTATGCACAGATGACGATAAGTAAAGACAAAGACAGTAATGGGTCATTCTCAATAGAGATATCATTTCTACCACAAAATTTATTCCTAGAAACTTTAAAATGTATGATAAAGGTAAATTCCATGAGAATGATGGATTCTAATAGATGATAAGATCATTGGTCACAAATTATATGGGAAATAATCCCCTTTAAAGTATTATTGCGGTTATCTGGGTGAATACCCAACAATGAAATTTAGAAACTATAGGACATTCATGAGGTTGATGGTAGTAAACCAATCGAAGGAATGATAACAAGAATATACGGGGTTAAATTAGTTTCATAGGTATATTAGTTTAATGTAAATCTCAATCCATAAATTCTTATCATTTATTATGGTTCATAAAGTTTATGTGAATTATCCAAATAAAATCCCCTAGGAGTGTCAAACTAAGTGTGGTGCAAGGTCATTTTTCATACACCCGGTGATGATTGAGTCAAATAACAATGAACCCATTTTGGGGTTATTAACCCTAGGTATAATTATTCTACATACACATCCACTTGTAGTATCTAGACAGGTATTTCATTTCAAGGAAAACCACACACACTTTTCTTTACCAAATTTTGGATGGTTTTATGGATATGGGAAACCTTTAGAATTAAAATAGATTATAAAGGTATTATAATGAGAGTTAATGGTGATATATCATTCATAATATAGTAAAAAAATTATAATAATTATTCATGAAAGAATTTTCTATTGAAATGAGAAAGAATTAATAAGGCACACAAAAGTAATGGGAAAGGAGGGTGAGGAACCATTTTTTGTCATAGTAACAGATTATGAAAAGGATATAATGAGAGGGAATAAATAAAATATAATTTAAAAATATCATATATAAGATAATACCATGTAATAACAAGTATTTAAGTACATTAAAGTAAATTTAATAAGACAATATAGAAAAAGTAATGAACTAGAAAAGGAAAGAGGAGGATTGAGGAAACCCTTACATTGGGAGGATGATTTTTAAATATAGATAGGCACTCCTTTGAACCTTAGATCCACCTTGGAGATAATATTGAGATGGATATTTATAGGTATAATAATTCTCAAAGTATTTTGTGTGGAAATTGAAGAGGGAATGTGGGTGTTTATACTTGAGGAGGAGTGATTTTAAGGGATTAAATATTGGTTATTTTATTATATATGCCAACCACTTCTCGGTGAAATGAATTATAACCATTTTTATAGACAATTAATTAATTATAGAGGGTTTTTGGATATTCAAATCCTTCAAAAATTGAATCTTTTTGTCTAAATAACCCATTTAATGCACACAACCCAAAAATAATTTTTAACTCAATAAATATAATTTTTTGTTCCAAAATGTAAATTTATAAATTAAAATTAATATTTTTAAATTCATTTTTAAGCTTATTAAATTAAATTTGGATTGAATAAAATTTTTCATAAATTTTTGAATCAATTTTTTATAATAATGATTTCATAAATTCACAGTTCTCGTAAAACAGAAATGTTAACTTTTTCACCAAAACAATTTCTCTGAAAATACCCAAAAATTCACCCACAGATAATGTTGATGTTCAAATTCAAAAAATAACATTTATTTTTTCAAAATAATTCTCTAAATATTATAGTTTTAACTTTTATATATAAATCTATATTTATTAAAAATTAAAAAAATTTAAAGTGTAGTAAACATTCTAACTATTATAAAAATTAATTAGGGATTTGTTAAAATTTAAAATCATTTAAAAAGTGTTTCATAATATTATTTCATGAAATAAATTTTATTTAAAACATACAAATTTATTAAAAAATATATCTTTAATTGAATATATTTATTTTCTCTGATAATACAATTTTATTAATATTATAAAAAAAACTCAACGGTCACTTAAATGTGTCTATGTAACTAACAATAATAATGACCAAATGTTTCATTGACTGATGGAAATAATTCCCATAAACCATATTGGCTGATAATCATAAGTAAAAATTATCATATTTCCCTATAAATACACCATCATTATCACTTTATCACACGTTACTTCACTTATGAAGGTTCTTACACATCCTTTGATAATGTTAATTGGTTTAATAATACTTCACTTTATTTTTAAAATATTTATGGTAGGGGAGATATTGTTAGGAGAATTTAAACCTATCGATTATTTTTAGTGAATGTAATGTTCATTAATTTTTGCATCCCTTTACTATTCCTAATTGTACTAGTCCATATTTACATATAATGTGTACCAAAATGTAATATTATTTATATACACTTATATTTTAAAATGTTCATTATAAAGTAATAAGAACTTCTATTAATAGAAAAAAGGAATTTTTGGGTCATTGAAATTATAAAATTAGAGTGTGTGTGGCACATTTATTTGATATTTCTCACCATTCCTTTCATTTAATAGACTCTTCACATCACTTAGGCATTATTTTTCTCAATATATTTGTCTTCCACACTTAAAATATTTATTATAACTTATAAAGAAACTTAATATATGATTCCTTCCACACTTCTGGAATGATGTAAGATTAAATTTCATTCCACCATGGGATTTATTATTATAATTTCCTCAAAATTATAACTTCATCTTATTTTAAACAAAACCATGAGAACAATGAAAGTATTTGATCTCCATTTATTGATTGAGAGTACATTGAATGATTTTATCATAGATATCAAATATCTTATATCCAATTCCTTTCAAAGACTTGGTCTCAAGCCACTAGATAATTGATTGCTTTTCTATTCAAGGTTGATGACAAAACCTAAAGCATGCATTGAAAGTTTTGTGAAATTTTTTCACACCCCCATTTTTAGATACATGACCCTTTTTTATGTATTTTGAGTCTATATAATTCTTGGGTTATTTTTTAGGATGTTATAAGGAGTTTTTTAATTTTTTTAGGATTTTTTAGAGGTGCACGGTTTTTGCATCATTAATATAAACCACAAAGAGTCTTCTGGAAACTATTCAAGGGAACATAGCGGGCATTGGGCATGCACATGGTTGGTGTATGGTTTGTAAAATCCCTGAAAATTCCTCAGAGAAACTATGATTCTTGAAATATATGAGAAAAGATGGTAGACACATGGTTTTTCAAACCATGCGAGTCAACCATGAAAGGTGTGACCCTAATATAATATCACTACATGGTTAGTGCACAATTTACCAAACAGTGTAGCCTAACTGTGCAGTGTATAATTAGACCTCCTTAGATTGTAGATATAATAAAAACTAATACTTTTAACTCTCATTTTTTTTAATACTCCCATAACTTTAATTAAATTTTTCTCCCAATGTGTGAGAGATAATCCCCTTCATTCTGGTAGTGATCCTTAGGAAAATCAAAGTGATTTGGAGGCTCAGAATCATCATTAAGTTCCCATTATTCTTTTTTATTCTTAAATTCAATGTTATTCTCTTCCTCATAACCTTAGATATAGTACATTATGGATAAATATATGTGTTATGTATGGTTTTACATTGAAATATCTATGGATCTAGTGAATGGAATGTGAGTTGTGATCGGATCTTGATGTTTTGTTATGTAATTATTTTTTTTCACCAACATTTTTGAGTTAGGTGGATTCTCTCTTGACTACACTTGATTTAGGACTTAAATTATTAGTTTTAATTGAATTTTTTCTCTTGAAATAATTGTGAAAATCCTTGTGTGGATATTTATGGAAATATTGTTTTGGTATTAGCTTAGAAATTATAGAAGGTATATTGTTTTTTCAAAAACTCTTTTCTTTTAATTTTAAAATAGTTATTTTAAAATTATGTTTATTTTGATGCATGTAAATTATTTATTGAAATTATTTAAAGAAATAAATGTTTATATTGAAATGAATTGCCATGATATTTTCATAAATGGTCAGGTGTGTGTTGAATGGGATGGATAATGGTCATGAAGTACCACCATCAAATGGGGACAGAGTGTGGATGTGAATCTCCATCATTCATGGGAACACCAAGCTTGAGTGTGGTTGTATGGACATGTATATGGAAATGGAATGGGTATGCCGAATAAAATTGAGAAATATTTTAAATTCTTTGTTTTATTTATTTCCTTGAAAAACTCAATTATAGTTTTGATATAAATTGGTTAAACTGTTTTTAAACTATTTTAATAACTATGATAACAAGTTTTATACCAATGGAATGATTTGGGGAGTCATTGGGTAAATCCTAATGAGTTCAGACTCACCCCCATCTTGGGAAATATTTTTTGCTTGTAGATGTCATCTATCAAGACACAGATTAAGGAAAAATATATATCGATTCTTTAGTGATGATTTGTTATATTGTGTACTAGTAATGTAGATTTGGAGCTCAGAGTAGGTTTTGTTTTTCCAGTTTAAGTCTCTTGGGAGTTTTATTTTTTAGTTTTTGGTTTTCTTTGAGTATGTATTTTGGTTTTTTCTTGTGCTCTAATATGGTTTTTTTTTGTTTGGTAATGTTTTGAGTTATATTTTATAATCATGAATCATATATAGGTTTGGTTGGTTAATTTTTATATAGTTTGTATATTTTATATTTTAAAGGTAAAATAATCCCCCAATTATTATTGAGGCACTTGTATTTTATTACTATCCTTTAGTGTCTTGGGGATGTCACCTAAGGCATAGTATCTCCCTTGTCACTCCTCAAGCCAATGAGGAGGGGTAGTATGTTACAAATGGTATCATTCTGGGCTATTATATCTTTTAATTTAGGAAGAAATGGTATCATCTTGTTTGGTCTCTAATATTGGAAATGGTATCAGTTTATATCTTGGTAAGGAAGTAAGGAGATAGGATTGTTATAACCTAAAATTTGGATCATAAAAATTATTAATATCAAATTACAATGATTTTTGGGTACATTAGTGTTTTTATACACTTCTAGGAGTCGTATCCACATCATCATGGGTTTAGCTAATGGTTGTTTCCTGACATGAATTGATAGTAAAGACTTCCCACTAGTTTTGAACTGTTCATTTTGAGTAATGATTTATGATATGGTTAAAAAAATTGGCTTTTAGAAAAAGTAAAAATGGTTGATTTTGAAAAACATGGTTTTAATATTTTCAAAAATAGTTGAAATTTTAATGATGGTTGAATGGGGTAAGGATATGTTTTAGTATGTTTTGATGTGGTAAATTGTAATTGATAAGCCTTTAGTTTATGATGAGTGGGGCTAAATAGAGTTTTTTTTCTGGTTATAGTGAATGACACTCGGTAGGCATCATAGAAACAAACTAGAGGAGACTGAGAAGAATATGGTTTCACCTGAGACACAGGATAACCAAAAGGTGGTCTAAAGTATTATTCAGGATTTTCAATATATTTAAAGAGGAAATTTGTAGGATGAACCTCTATAGGTGGACAAATTAGTTCAATTCCAAAAGAAAAATCCACCCATGTTTCATGGGGATTCTGAGCTATAGAAAAAATAATTTTGGTTGAATAGTATGAATCCAATATTTGATTTCCTTTAGAAACAAGTAAAGCTAAAAATCAACTTATATGGTGGAAGATCTTGTCCTCCAATGGTGGGATTTAGAAATTAAGGCTAAATTGGACCCTGGAATAATGTGGGAGGATTTCTAATAATTGTTTAAAAGGAAACTACATTACCACATAATTTGGATTTTTAGAAGTATGGACTAACTCATTTTGAAGAAATATAATATCTCAGTCATAGAGTATGCATATAAATTTATGAATTTAGTCCACTTTTCTTCAAAAGTTACTGCAAGTGCATCATTAAAGGAACATGTTTTTTAATCAGGTTTGAGGATAGGCACTCACTCAAATATTATCATTCTTTCTATAACAGATTATACAAATATGGTCAATATATTAGTGGTAGAAGAAAGTAATATATCACAAAATATGGTTGTGGGGATTTTTTTATTCATATAGGTATAGATGGAAACTCTAATGGTAGGAATAATAGGAAGTGGGAAACCTACTTAAAAAGTGGTGGTAAACCTTAGAATCAAACCATGAGATCAGTAAATCTTCCTCCTCGACTGTAAAGTAAGACAAGGTATTTTCAATATTGTTATTTGGACCAAGCACATCTATGGTGGTACCACATGTTCTATTTGTTGAGAAGGTGGATGGAACTCTTAAACTTTATGTGTATTATCATAAACATAACCAAGTTACGATAAAGAATCAGTATCATCTTCCAAGTATTGATGATCTTTTTTATTAATTGAGGGTATCCTAGTGGTTTTCTAAAATTGAATTGCATTTACGATATCACCAATTGAGAGTTCAAAAGGAGGATATTAAAAAATAGATTTTAGAAGTAGATATTTTTATTATGAATATATTGTTATGCATTTTGGTTTTATAAATGAACCATCTAAATTTATCGAACTAATGAATCAAATATTTTAAATTTATTTGGATTCTTTTTTGGTGGGGTTTTTCGATGATATACTAGTTTATTCAAAGAAAAAAGAGGATCATGAGAAACACTTGTCAATAGTGTAGGGTATCTTACATGAGCATTTTTTATATTCTATGTTATAAAAGTGTTATTTATGGATATAAGAGGCATGTTTCCTTGGACATTTCATTTCATAAAAAGGTATATTTTTAGATCGAGAAAATATAGAATTTTTTATCTCTTAGAAACCATTGAAGAATGTATTTAAGATGCATCTTTTTATTAGAGTAGTGGGATAATATAGATTTTTTGAACATTACTTTTCATGTTTGGAACCACCAATGATAGATTTGACATGAAAAGGAGTTTTTTCTAATAGAATGAGGAATGTTATAAATCCTTTCCAAAACATAAGGTTAGACATGCATTATCTCATTTCCTCATGTTTCCAAAATCCTGATAGGGATATGCATTTTACTGTGATGTGTCAGAATCTTGGTTGGGATGTGTTCTCATACAAGGAGATCATGTTATTGCATATAGATAAAGGAAGATATGGTTTCATGATAATAACTAACCAAAACATGATATGTAATTATCTTCTGTGGTCCATGCTTTGAATACTTTTCATCATTAACTATTTGGTGAGAAATTCATAGTGTTTACAGATCATAAGAGTCTGAAAAACATTTTCTCAAAAAGTTGTTTGAATTAGAGTAAGAATAGATGGATGAAATATTTATAGATATTTTAATTATAATTTATGTATACACTGGGTAAAGGGAACTATATAGAGGATGCATTGAGTACTAAGTCATATGCTCAGTTGGATAAAGAGGATTTGGACCAATGGGAAATAATTTTAGTTACAGTGGATATTCATCTAGAATGCTCAGATCGAGGTACTGTTGTAGTTTTCTTTTAATTTTTGTTTTTTAATTATTTGGTTGAGTGGGTTAGAGTTTCTTACATATGATATTGATTTTTTTACCATGAGTTCAAAACTCAATGTTAGGGAGGCTATTGAGAAATGGAAGCTGGATGGGAATTTAGTGTTGTAGTTTTGAGATTGGATGGGCATACATTTAGATTGTCAAGAACAAATTCTTAACACTTTCCACCATTTGATATGGGTTGTTTATCATGGGTTTTAGAAAATTTATAAATCTTTGGAAATATATTTTCAGTGGATTTCCGTGAAGAGGGTTGTAGTTGATTATGTCTTGAGATGCCTCGCATGTCAATAGGTAAAGGCAAAGCATCAATGACCAGTTGGTATGTAGTAGTCTTTACCAATTCCTATGTAGATATGGGCATTGATAACCATGGATTTTGTAATAGTTCTACCAAGGATGGTTAGTAAGCATGATAACATATGTGTGACTATGGATCAGCTCACCAATTTGGCTCACTTCATCCCCATTCAGGAAAATAATTCAGTGGATGACTTCTATAAAGTCTATATTCAAGAAATTTTAAAGATGAACAGTGTTCCAGTCCCAATTGAATCAGACAGGTCCCCTAGGTTTAAATCTCATTTTTTGAAATCCTTATAAAAATCCCTTGTAATAAAATTGACTATGGGTTTAGATTATCAGCCTAAAATAGATGGAAATTATAAAAGGACAATCCAAACATTAGAGTAAATTCTTAAGGCTTGTGTGAAAGATTTTAGGGGCTCTTTGGAGGAGAATATAACTTTAGTAGAGTTATTATACAATAAGAGTTATCCAGAATCAATACATATGGATCCTTTTGAATTGTTGTATGGGTGTCCTTTTCATTCTAAACATTGTTGGGTGGAAACAAGTGAGACTTAATTAATTGGATCCATCCTTGTACAAGAGACAGCAGAGAATATTTAGTTGATCAGATTGAGAATAGAGACAACTCTGATTCATCAAAAATCATATGTGGATCATCATTGATGATGCATATTCATTTTTTTAAGCATGGAAACTTATCTCCTTGATATATAAGCACTTTTGAGATACTTGAACAATTTTTTGAGGTAGAATATCAATTGTATTTTCCACCATGTTTTAGTTTAGTGCACAGTGTGTTTCATGTATGTCAGTTGAAGAAGTACCAACTTGATCCTGACCATTTCATTTGATAGGATCACATTGACCTAGAACCAGATGTTTCATTTATTTATGTTTTGGTACAAATTTTGGATAGTAAAGAGAAAATATTTCAGGGGAAAATCATTGGTCAAGTGAGAGTTTTATGGAAACATAGTTTGATTAAATAAGAAATGTGAGAGTGTGAGAAGGAAATAGTGGAGAAATGGCCTGAACTCCTTTAGGAAAATAAAGGTTTTCTACTTTCCAGGGATGAAAAGTCCAATGGTGGGGAGAACGTAGAACACCCATTTTCCGATACATGGACCTTTATTCATTTATTTTGAGTTTATATAATGTTCAGGTTATATTTTGGGAGGTTTTGAAGGGTTTTAGAACATTTTTAGGATTTTTTGGAGGTTCATGGTTTCTGAACAGTTAGAATAAACTAAACAGAATTACTAAGAAACTATGAAAGGGAAGACAGCGGGAACTAGGTAGGTTCATGGTTGGCATACGTCTTGACCAAATCGTGTGGATTTCAAAAATAAACCATGCATCTTTAAATAATGAGAAAACTCGGTTGGCGTATGGTTTTTCTAACCATGTGAGCCATCCACATGAGGTGTGACCTTAAGATAGTAGCACCACATTGTTGGTGCATGGTCTTCTGAACTGTGTAGTATAACCATGCAGTATATAGTTGTGCCTTCTTAAATTTTGGATCTAATCCTAATTAATAATTTTGACCATCATTTTCCCCTTAATTCTGTCATAACTCAAATTCAATTTTCTCCTAAGGTGTGAGATACAATCCCCTTCAATTCAACAGTGATCCTTAGGAGAATCAAAGTGTGTTTCAGGCCCTAATTCATCACTAATTACACATTTTTATTCATTATGACTATATCCAAGGTTCCTCACTTTCTCAGAACCATATATCTAGTCTTTTATGGATATATATGTGTGTTATGAATGGTATTATAATGAAATTTTGTGGGATCGAGTAAAGGGAACAAGAGTTGTGATCAGATATTGAATTTTTTTTGTGTTGTTATTCATTTTACCCAGTTTGTTTGAGCTAGGTGGATTATCTATCGACTCCAATTGATTTAGAACTTGAAGTATTGGTTTTAGTTGAATTTTTTTCATGAAATAATTATAAAAAAGTTTGTGTGACTCATTCGTAAAATACCTTTATTGTATTGGCTTGAAAATTATGGAAAGTTTATTGGTTTTTGGAAAACACTTTATTTATAATTTTAAAATGTTTTATTTTAAAATTATGTTTGTTTTTATGAATGTATATTATTTTTTCAAAATATTTAAATAAATAAATGTTTCGATTAAAATTAATTGGTATGATATTTGTATAAACGGTTGGGTATGAGTTGAATGGGATGAATAATGGACATGAAGTAACACCATCAGAGTGGGATGGAGTATGGATGTGAAGTTATATCATCAATGGTAACACCAAACATGAGTATGTGTGGGTGGTCATGTGTGTGGACATGTAATGGGTATTACAAATAAAATTGAGAAATGTTTTAAAGGATTTTTTTATTTCTTTCCCTAGATAACTCATTTTTAGTTTTGATATAAATTTTTTAAATTATTTTTAAACAGTTTTAATAAATGTGCTAACATGTTTTGTCCTAGTGGTGTTATAAGGCCCCAGCCTTAAACCTTACTTAATCTTGAGTTATTACAAGATTACACATTAAGGATCTTTTCAGGTTTAGAGTTTTAGAGAATTAGATCATGAAACTTGCATTTCATTCCACATTTAAACAGAGTGGTTACATAAAAGACAGTATTCATTCTTCCCATCAACGGAAACATATTTAAAAAAAACACGGATTCTTTCTTGACACATCCTTGACACTATCATCACGTCATGTACCTTTCCCTTGACCTGTGAAAAACATTTCAAAAACTTGGGATGAGCATAAAAAGCTCAGTAAGGGTTATAAAAATATGGAAAGGAAACATGAGTTCATATATACATAAGAATGAAATCATACTTTACCCATAAAACATATCCACTTTAACATACCTCATCAAATCATGAATAAATCGTAGATATCATAAGACATAAAAGGTTAATTGAGGCATTCATAACATTCTTATGTAGGGAGTAAACCTCTTGGTTACGTTTGGAATACCCATCACAGTATATTCCCTAAATCTCTTCGGAAAAACCTTAACGTTTCACTCCTTCGCGTTACCCAATGCATTGAAGAGCTATATCAGGCTCACCCGCCCTTAGTTTATCACGGAATCACTCGTCTTCATAATAATGCCCAAGAACCTTAACATAATCGTATCACATAAAACATGCATAAAGGAAACATAACATTCCCACCTTTCAATCACAAGATATCAATACAACACATTGATATAAAAACATTATGAAAACCATTTTCAATACCAAGATAAAAGAAAATTAAAACATTGTATTTATTTTTCTTTTAAAAAGAAGGTATGTCTTGTAGAGGAATCCAAAACTCAAATAATGGTCACGGCGGCAGAGAAGTTGTTGTCGCCGCATACGTACGACAAAAACATTCCCTTTTGTCATTTAGTAAACGCTTCGTATAAAAAATATTCCTTTTGAATAAACTTAAAAGTCAAAAGGGTTTATACACCATATAAAAGAAGGTTGTGTATAAAACAAAATATTCCTCAATGAAAGGAGATTGAGACGAAGTCCCTTACAAAGACGGTATCCTTGGTTTAAGGATAAATCAATTACATAATTATGTGTGACAAATGAATACACAAAATATAAGTGGATATTAAGTGTAAAATAATCAAAGTTCATTCACACATATTCAAAGGATGACATATTCAATAACTACATGTTGAACCCAAAGAAATCGAAATTGGGTTAAGAAGTTCCCTTGACAGCCTAACGACGTCACATCAAAATGAGTTGATGAGAGATAAAAAGTGCATCTCATCACTTGGACATAAAATTTACATCAATAAGGATATATGAGAACATATCCCAACATAACAATATGTAAATTAAAAGACCCAACAAAATAAGTCTTTTTAAAAAAGAGGAGGGTGAAAGGTTCCCTTACCGACTTGGGTATCTTTCAAAACATACACCCCATGAAAGAAGGAGAATAAATCATTGATGTAAATACTCATAAACGAAAGTATATTACACAAAGAGTAGAATAATGGGCAGTACATACACCACTCAAAGGAAATTGTGGCAAATGTAGCATAAATCTCACGGGAATAAAAGTGAGATGAAAAATCACTTACGAAAACTCAGCAGCCTAACGGCGCCACTTAAAACTTCCAAAAATGGATTGATGAGATCAAATAGGGTATCTAATTATATGAACATAAAAATTACAGAATGAGGAATATAAAATAACATCCCCCAACATAAAAAAAGGAGCTTAAAAGAAGTGACATAAAGGAGAGTACTTAAAGAGAAAGAGAGATGTTAGATCTCTTATGACAATTCGGCAGCCTAACGGCGCCACTCAAAACTTCCAAAATGGATTGATGAGAGAGAATAGGGTCTCTCATCATTTGAACATAAAAATTACAGTAAGAGTAATATAAAATAACATCCCAATAACAAGCAATATTAGCTTCAAAAGGAATGACATAAAAGAGCGTACTTAAAAAGAAAGAGAGGAGTAGGATCCCTTACCTCAAGTCCAACTTGTCTTGTTCGTTTCTTTATATTCATAAATAATAAACTTTGGTCAATTAATAATTGCCTAAGTACCTCCTTTAGAGATTATTATTCAGTTAATATCACATATTATAATGTTATAATAATTGTTTAATAATGTTAGTTCATATCAGATGTTTTTGCCAATGTTTGGTACATGAGTCAAAAATGAACTTGTTTGAAAAACGATTGCCCAAGTAGTTATAAGTAAATAATTTATAGAATAGTTTTAATGATTAAAATATCATATATATCCAGTAAATATTCATTTAATACTATTCCATATCATTTGGATATAAAAAACGAAAAGCACCGTTCATGGAGACGGTAGGCCGTACGTACGCATGAACGCTACTTTCATTTTTTGTCATATTAATGGAATTAAAACAAAATTACATAGAGATATATATGTTATAATTCCAGAATTATATCCATAATTTTGATGTAATATATTAAATATATATCCATTATATATATGTACTTATAGTATTACATAACATTTTGAGATAAGAAATGAAATGTACCGTTCATGGAGACAGTAAGTTGTACGTACGCATGAACGCTACTTCCATTTCTATTTCATATTTAATGGAATTAAAACATAATGGTGCATAATAGTATTTTAATTCCAGTATGGTATCATATATAATATTATTAAATATATCCTTTATACGTACCACATATGGTATTAAAGAATCAAATCACTTTGAGGGGGCGGTAGTCCGCACTTCCTTAAATGAAGATATCGCGTTTACCCATAATGGAAACCATAAAGTTATGCCCAAAATGAAAAATACAGAAGCTTAAAGAAAACATAAACATATTATATATCACATATAAATATAGTTTCATCTTAATGGCCACTTTTGAAGGTGTTAAAAGAATGTTGAACAATCATCGTTTCGAGAGGCCGAAATTCACCATCCACGGAAACAGTATGTTCTTTAACCATTAGATGTAGGTGTGTGAAAGTGTAGATAGAATCCTGCTTATAGAAACATACGGATATATTTATGATACTGTATTTGTTACAAAAAAATGAATAAAAAGGGTTTAGGGTGTTGGAGAAGCAAAATAATACAAAAGTACTCAAGTGAAGACATTACCTTAAAATCGGGTAACTCCCTTTGGTTTGAGATCAAAGGCTTCCTTGGGAAGACTTATGCCCAAAGTGAGGCTTCAAGGAGTAAGAGAGGGAAGTGGAGAGACAAAATGGTTAGGTTTTGGCCGAGCCAAAGGCTTTGGGAGTGTGGGTAAGGAGGTATAGGTGGGGTCCTTTTATAAGAGGAGAGGAGGGGCACTCTTGTAAAGTTACAAAATGTTACTTTATTTTCAAAAGAGTTTAGAATTTTAAAGGTCCCACATTGATTTATTTCGAGGATACAATGATAAGGGTTAGAAATCCACTCATACAATAGGTTTTGGACATGTGTAGGTCTTAGATATTACATTATCTTTCCATTTTATTTAAATCGTTAAATAATGAGGTCATCGCTGCATCATCCTGATGTCATAAATAATTTAATTTATTTAATGTCTAAAAATTATAAAAAAAATATTATGATGTAGGAAATATTTTTATCTTTCCAATGACTATTTATAGTCAAACTTCTGATTTGTATAACCCCTTTTAAAAAATTGTTTATTAAAACATTTCATGTTTGTCTCATTTTTACTTTAACTTTAAATAAAAAGATATTAATGTCATTTTCCAACCAAAGTGGCTCCATGGGGTCCCCAAGCTGACCCATGGATTGTATTGGTCGGCCATGACACATACAATGAGGGTAGGACATGTTTCTAGGTCATTTCATTTTATTAAAACATTATTCTTACCATAAACTACACGAATTACCTCTAATCGCGATTAAAACTTAATAAGTTACTATTCACCAAAAAATTATTTTTATCCCATTGAACCACATTTTACTTCTTAATGAAAACCATGTATGTCGGATTTTTGAAATTCAAAACACAAAGATGGAAAAATTTCATTTAAACGGAAAAATCAGTTTTTATAAGTACCACTTATTGGTTTCACTATTCATCAAAAATTGAAGTTTTTCAGAAAAAATTCCAAAAATTCACCCTAAGCTATATTTGATATTCTGAATTCAAAAATGAAGTCTGTTTTAAAAAATTCAAAACATATAAGTCACATTAATTAATTTAATAATTAATTCCCGCTGTCAGATCAAATAGCGTGTTTTTATGAAACAATAAGTATTAAAAGATTGACACTGGTTTAAGTCGGATTTCAAAGTGAAATTAATTCCAACGACCACTATTGGATTTAATGGTAAAAATATATTCTAATTTCACTTTAAAACCAATTCAAAATATAATCTAATAATATAAATAAATTATATTAAAAAGAGGTTTTGAATTAAAATACAACATTTTACACTATTCATTTAAAAAAATGAACTTTATCTGAAAGATACCAAAAATTTACACAAAGTAAATTTTGATGTCCCAATTCTTAAGAAGAGTTTTATTTGGTCCAAAAGGATGTATAAGGGTGAACAAAACTATATTTAATGACGGTTCTCCATTAAAAGGTGATAAGTGAACCTTTAGTGAAAACTAGGGCATATAGGCCTAAAATCGAATTATTTCCATATTTTATGCCTTTATCTTTTATTGGATAAATGTAAAAACATTAAAAAAACATATATAATCATATTTTAGTTATTTCTATCCATTCCCGCCAATACAACGGCTACATGTTAACTACCATTTAAAATAATATTATTTTATTATTAGAGTGCAACGTAAGATTCCCAAGAAACTCATTGTTGCGTGTTGGGTACGCCATCGAGCATAGCATACCCTTTAAAGTCATATTAATATTTTATTCACAAATATGGATAAATATGAAAATGTCATATTCTTTATTTACCTGGGGTGTTACATCCTTCCCCCCTTTTGGGAATTGTGTCCTCGCAATTTTTAAAATTGAGCTTGGAAACATCCTTGAAAATCCCACATCGGAACAAGAGTCGGTAAAAAAATCACTTTAAAAAAAGAAATATAAGTACAGAGTTCACTCGAGTTAACCCATACTAGGACTCCATGTAGGAAAAAATGGACATGGTGGAGAAAACATAGGTTCATGTTCTGATGGAGAGTGCTAGAAAACATGTTTAGGAGAAAGTTAACAATAAGAAAATCACAAACTTGTGATGGGTTAAACGGTGTTGGGTTCCCCAGTAGGAAAAGTTAATAGAAAACATTTTTGTTTTAAGTTACTTTTTATTGAGGAATTTATTCATAAGGAAACATAATCACTTATCATGTTGACTTTAAACTTTTACTAGATTCCTTAATCAAACTCATATTTTTTCCAAAAGACGAGTATTTAGGGAGACTTGTTCGCATTAAGAGTACTATAATCAACTTATAGAGAATCACCTAATCCACAAAAGAGAACTATATACATCCCATGTCTTTAGGCTTTAACCAAAACCAAAACTAGAAAGATTAGTACAAGGTCAGATAATCCAAAAAAGGATAACCCTTTATAAAAATAAAATCTATTCTTAATCTCAAAATTTTTCCAACAAAACCCAAAGTTCAACGAGGACCATCCGATAAACAATTTTTCCATAAAATTCTTCAAAGTAAACCAATATAAGATTGAAACCCAAATATTTTAAGGATTTAGTCACATAGTCTTCTAAGTTAAATCGTAACATTTATCTCCAAACAATATCAGTTGCTCCTAAAGTCTCGTATTGAAAAGTAATTAACCTAATCACATACCCTCCATGATAGGTTAATCATTTTCATAAATATCCCAAAATCAACTTACTCTTAATTAATAAAATCATCTAACTAAAAAGAATCGGTCAAACTAACCAGGGACTTCACGTAGTCCAGTGGTAGGCGATAAATACCAGTCGCTCTTTGGTTGTGGGTTTGATTCCCGCAGCTTTGTCCGACGCGATGGGTTGTCACACGGTCTGCGTGTTGTCCTTTTTCCAAAACTATATAATTCTCAAATAATTCCCCAAAAAGAGATAAAATCATCAAAAATGATCATAACATATTTTAACCTCAAGTTTATCTCATGCCTTTCATTTTCCAGCATATCATATAATAAACCATAATTACCTCAAAAGTAAGGATCATATAACCTCTAATGGTTACCTTTATAATTATTACCTGAACTTCCACATGGATTGGTCATCTAGTACATGATGAATTAAAGATCATACCAAGGTTCAATTGGTTGATCATGACTCCTTGATAGTTGGTTTAGAACAACCACGAGTTTCCTCATTGAATCCCCAATTTTATCTAGTATCTTAATCATAGAACCACCACAGTTTCCTTCAAACCTGTTGTCTCCTTGGTGCCTGCTAGATCCATCCATTCACTAAAAACAGAAATGTCAGTGTGAGTATATCAACAAAACCATCATGTACTAATGAGTAAGGTAAATACTAAGATACACTTACTCATTAAATTTATCTAAAACTAGGACTCTTTATGAAATCCTAACCATTATGTTAATACCACTTATGCTTAAAGAGTACCATAACCTCTAAAGTTATCTAAACCGGCCTTTGATACCAACTATAAGGCCCCAGCCTTAAACCTTACTTAATCTTGAGTTATTACAAGATTACACATTGAGGATCTTTTCAGGTTTAGAGTTTTAGAGAATTACATCATGAAACTTTCATTTCATTCCACATTTAAACAAAGTGGTTACATAAAAGACAGTATTCATTTTTCCCATCAACGGAAACATATTTAAAATAAAACACGGATTCTTTCTTGACACAGCCTTGACACTATCATCACGACATGTACCTTTCCCTTGACCTGTGAAAAACATTTCAAAAACTTGGGATGAGCATAAAAAGCTCAGTAAGGGTTATAAAAATATGTAAAGGAAACATGAGTTCATATATACATAAGAATGAAATCATACTTTACCCATAAAACATAGCCACTTTAACATACCTCATAAAATCATGAATAAATCGTAGATATCATAAGACATAAAAGGTTACTTGAGGCATTCATAACTTTCTTACGTAGGGAGTAACCCTCTTGGTTACGTTTAGAATACCCATCACAGTATATTCCCTAAATCTCTTCGGAGAAACCTTAACGTTTCACTCCTTCGTGTTACCCAATGCATTGGAGAGCTATATCGGTCTCACCCGCCCTTAGTTTATCACGGAACCACCCGTCTTCATAATAACTCCCAAGAACCTTAACATAATCGTATCACATAAAACATGCATAAAGGAAACATAACATTCCCACCTTTCAATCACAAGATATAAATACAACACATTGATCTAAAAACATTATGAAAACCATTATCAATACCAAGATAAAAGAAAAGTAAAACATGGTATTTATTTTTCTTTTAAAAAGAAGGTATGGCTTGTAGAGGAATCCAAAACTCAAATAATGGTCACGGCGGCAGAGAAGTCGTTGTCGCCGCATACGTACGACAAAAACATTCCCTTTTGTCGTTTAGTAAATGATTTGTATAAAAAATATTCCTTTTGAATAAACTTAAAAGTAAAAGGGGTTTATACACCATATAAAAGAAGGTTTTGTATAAAACAAAATATGCCTCAATGAAAGGAGATTGAGACGAAGTCCCTTACAAAGACGGTATCCTTGGTTTAAGGATAAATCAATTAAATAATTATGTGTGACAAACGAATACACAAAATATAAGTGGATATTAAGTGTAAAATAATCAAAGGTCATTCACACATATTCAAAGGATGACATATTCAATAACTACATGTTGAACCCAAAGAAATCGAAATTGGGTTAAGAAGTTCCCTTGACAGCCCAACGGCGTCACATCAAAATGAGTTGATGAGAGATAAAAAGTTTATCTCATCACTTGGACATAAAATTTAAATCAATAAGGTTATATGAGAACATATACCAACATAACAATATGTAAATTAAAATACCCAACAGAATAAGTCTTTTTAAAAAAGAGGAGGGTGAAAGGTTCCCCTACCGACTTGGGTATCTTTCAAAACATACACCCCATGAAAGAAGGACAATAAATCATTGATGTAAATACTCATAAATGAAAGTATATTACACAAAGAGTAGAATAATGGGTAGTACATACACCAATCAAAGGAAATTGTGGCAAATGTAGCATAAATCTCACGGGAATAAAAGTGAGATGAAAAATCACTTACGAAAACTCGGCAGCCTAACGGCGCCACTTAAAACTTACAAAAATGGATTGATGAGATAAAATAGGGTATCTCATTATATGAACATAAAAATTACATAATTAGGAATATAAAATAACATCCCCCAACATAAAAAAAGGATCTTAAAAGAAGTGACATAAAGGAGAGTACATAAAGAGAAAGAGAGAGGTTAGATCTCTTACGAAAATTCGGCAGCCTAACGGCGCCACTCAAAACTTCCAAAATGGATTGATGAGAGAGAATAGGGTCTCTCATAATTTGAACATAAAAATTACAGTTATATTAATATAAAAGAACATCACAATAACAAGCAATATGAGCTTCAAAAGGAATGACATAAAAGAGCGTACTTAAAAAGAAAGAGAGGAGTAGGATCCCTTACCTCAAGTCCAACTTGTCTTGTTCGTTTCTTGATATTCCTGAATAATAAACTTTGGTCAATTAATAATTGCCTAAGTACCTCCTTTAGATATTATTATTCAGTTCATATCACATATTATAATGTTATAATAATTGTTTAATAATGTTAGTTCATATCAGACGTTTTTGCCGATGTTTGGTACATAAGATAAAAATGAACTTGTTTGAAAAAAGATTGCCCATGTAGTTATAAGTAAATAATTTCCAGAATAGTATTAATGATTAAAATATCATATATATCCAGTAAATATTCATTTAATACTATTCCATATCATTTGGAGATAAAAAACTAAAATCACCGTTCATGGAGACGGTAGGCCGTACGTACGCATGAACGCTACTTTCATTTTTTGTCATATTAATGGAATTAAAACAAAATGAGAGAGAGATATATATGTTATAATTCCATAATTATATCCATAATTTTTATGTAATATATTACATATATATCCATTATATATATGTACTTATAGTATTACATAACATTTTGAGATAAGAAATGAAATGTACCGTTCATGGAGACGGTAAGCCGTACGTACGCATGAACGCTACTTCCATTTATATTTCATATTTAATGGAATTAAAACATAATGGTACATAATATTATTTTAATTCCAGTATGGTATCATATATAATATTATTAAATATATCCTTTATACGTACCACATATGGTATTAACGAATCAAATCACTTTGAGGGGGCGGTAGTCCGCACTTCCTTAAATGAATATATCACGTTTAACCATAATGGAAACCATAAAGGTATTCCCAAAATAAAAAATACCGAAGCTTAAGGAAAACATAAACATATTATATATCACATATAAATATAGTGTCATCTTAATGGACACCTTTGAAGGTGTTAAAAGAATGTTGAACAATCATCGTTTTGGGAGGCCGAAATTCGTCATCCACGGAAACAGTATGTTCTTTAACCATTAGATGTAGGTGTGTAAAAGTGTAGCTCGAATACTTATTATAAAAACATCCTATTATACTGATTATACTGTATTTTTTAAAAACTAAATGAATAAAAAGAGTTTAGGGGGGTGGAGAAGCAAAATAAAACAAAAGTACTCAAGTGAAGACATTACCTTAAAATCGGGTAACTCCCTTTGGTTTGAGCTCAAAGGCTTCCTTGGGAAGCCTTATGGATAAAGTGAGGCTTCAAGGAGTAAGAGAGGGAAGTGTAGAGACAAAATGGGAAGGGTTTGGCCGAGCCAAAGGCTTTGGGAGTGTGGTTAAGGAGGTAGAGGTGGGGGCCTTTTATAAGAGGAGAGGAGGGGCACTCTTGTAATGTTACAAAATGTTACTTTATTTTCAAAAGAGTTTCGGATTTTAAAGGTCCCACATTGATGTAGGGTTCAAAATCCACTCATCCAATAGGTTTTGGACATGTGTAGGTATTAGATATTACATTATCCTTCCATTTTATTTAAATCGTTAAATAATGAGGTCATCGCTGCATTATCATGATGTCATAAATAATTTAATTTATTTAATGTCTAAAAATTATAAAAAAAAATACTATAATGTAGGAAAGCTTTTTATCTTTCCAATTACTATTTATAGTCAAAAATATGATTTTTATAACCCCTTGTAAAAATTGTTTTAGTAAAACATTTCATGTTTGTCTCATTTTTACTTTAACTTCAAATAAAAAGATATTAATGTCATTTTCCAACCAAAGTGGCTCCACGGGGTCCCCAAGTTGACCCATGGATTTTCTTGGTCGGCCATGACACATCCAATGAGGGTAGGACATGTTTCTAGGTCATTTCATTTTATTAAAACATTATTCTTACCATAAACTACACTAATTACCTCTAATCGCGATTAAAACTTAATAAGTTACTATTCACAAAAAAAATTATTTTTATCCCATTGAACCACATTTTACTTCTTAATGACAACCATGTATGTCGGATTTTTGAAATTCAAAACACAAAGATGTCAAAATTTCATTTAAACAGAAAAATCAGTTTTTATAAGTACCACTTAGTGGTTTCACTATTCATCAAAAATTGAAGTTTTTCAGAAAAATCCCAAAAATTCACCCTATGGTATATTTGATATTCCGAATTCAAAAATGAATTCTATTTTACAAAATTTAAAACATATAATTAACATTAATTAATTTAATAATTAATTCCCGCTGTCAGATCAAATAGCGTGTTTTTATTAAATAATAATTATCAAAAGATTGACACTGGTTTAAGTCTGATTTCAAAGTGATATTAATTCCAATGACCACTATTGGATTTAATGGTAAAAATATATTCTAATTTCACTTTAAAACCAATTCAAAAGATAATCTAATCATATAAATAAATTAGATTAAAAAGAGGTTTTGAATTAAAATACAACATTTTACACTATTCATTTAAAAAAATGAACTTTATCGGAAAGATACCAAAAATTTACACAAAGTAAATTTTGATGTCCCAATTCTTAAGAAGAGTTTTATTTGGTCCAAAAGGATGTATAAGAGTGAACAAAACTATATTTAATGACGGTTCTCCATCAAAAGGTGATAAGTGAACCTTTAGTGAAAACTAGGGCATATACGCCTAAAATCGAATTATTTCCGTATTTTATGCCTTTATATTTTATTGGATAAATGTCAAAACATTAAAAACGTATATAATCATATTTTAGTTATTTCTATCTATTCCCGTCAATACAACGGCTACATGTTAACTACCATTTAAAATAATATTATTTTATTATTAGAGTGCAACGTAAGATTCCCAAGAAACTCATTGTTGCGTGTTGGGTACGCCATCGAGCATAGCGTCCCCTTTAAAGTCATTTTAATATTTTATTCACAAATATGGATAAATATGAAAATGTCGTATTCTTTATTTACCTGGGGTGTTACAGGTGTGGTTTGGGAAGTCATTGGAAAATCCTACTGAGTATAGACTCACCCCATTCTTAGTAACTATTGTGAATTTTCATATGTCATTTATTAAGACACAATTAAAGTCAAGGTATCTCAGTTCTTTAGTTATGCTTTATGATATTGTGGTCCTAGAATGTGGAGTTGTATCTTGGATCTGGTTGGGTGTTGTTGGTTGATTTATTTTGAGATTTTGAGTTTATGATATTTTGGTTTTCTTTTAGTATTTATTTTAATTTCTACTTGTAATATAATACATGTTTTTGTTCTATTTTTAGTTTTATTTTAGACTCATGTATCATATAGAGGTATGGTAGGTTAAGGTTTATGTAGTTTTTATATTTTATCTTTCAAAGGGAAAATTCTCCCCCAATTATTCTTGAGTCCCTTGTACTTTATTTTCTTAATTTGGTGTCTTGGGGATGTTACATAAGGCCTAGTATCTCCCCTATTACTCCTAAAGCCAATGAGTAGGGGAGAGATGTTACAAATTTTTTTCATAGATACAAATGGATTCATTATCTTTCTATTTCAATTAAAATAATTCCCTCACCATTTTAGTGAAAATAATTTGAGGAAAATACTTATTGAAAAATTCCTTCTTAAACTCTTCCCATGTCATGGAGTCAATTCTCTACTCTTGCCTCGTATTCTTAATAAGATTCCACCATTAATCTATTTCAATTTTCAAATGATATACTATTAGGAAAACCTTTTCTTTCTCCAAACACTCTATAATAGATAATGTCTTTCCAGTAGTTCTAATCCATTGCTCTGTCACTAATGGATTAGAGGACCCATTGAAAGAAAGTGGATGTTTCCTAATAAAAGACTCAATGATTCATTGGTCCCTCCATTTATAATTAGGAATATCACCATGATTCTAGGCTTGAGTGAGGTATGTGATCATATAAATAATATTTTGTAACCCAGCTGCAAATTCATTCATTTTCAATCACATTCAATATTAGGATGATTCCTTATGATTCCATCCATTAACTAAAACCATAAAACTTAATGTGAGTTTAAAACATTGATAATCAGAATGAGTAATAATATACTTATGAAAACCATTCTTATGTCATCTTAAATTATGAAACATTATTTCAACCCAATTGACGCGAACAAAGTAAGTGATGGCCCCGACCAGTAGAATCATACCCTATAAATCACATTTATCATAACTTCTTAGGGATATAGAATCACTAATATTTACCCTTTACGAATCCAAAGATGAGATCCAATATCTAAAGTATTATTGAAACTATTTACAGGAGAAGTTCATGCTCATCGAGATCATGTCCCAAACCATGTACACCGAACCACCCCATGAAAATATCACCATCACGCGCCTTACCCGTAGGTATTTTATAATAAATTGATATGTATAAATACCCAAATAATATGAATATTTATATTTTATTTTAAATTGAATATTTTTTATATCTATTTCTTATTATTGTTACTTTATAAATGATTTTGATTTTGATTTGATAAAACATAGATTTTATTTTTGGTATTATATAATTTTAATTAATATATTCCTTTTGATTAATTAAATAAATTTTTAAATAAATTTTGTTTTTGATAAAATATTATTACTAAATAATATTTATTAATTATAGATGATAATATAATTTTATGAATCCAAAAATAATTTTTTATAAAGGTTCAAAAACTGTTACTGTCAAAAAAACCCATAATTTCACAATATATGTTGATCCTTGTTTTAAAAGTGATAATTAAAATATTTATAAAAATATTTGGATAACATAAAGATTTTTTTTTTAATAATAACATTAAAATTATATGATGGTGAATTTTTCAAAATTTTCTACGACAGTAAAATTTCCGGGTAAAAACAAATTATAATATAAATATATTGTGTGTATTATGACATCATAATGACTCAAAAGTGATGTAATAAATACTATTAAATTTATACATGAAAAAATATATTTTTATCCTTTAAAATAATTTAATTTTTAGGTTATTTTATTATTTTTATAAATCCTTTATGAATCCTACAAAACCTATATTATATTTTATGGTTTTAAAATCATTTATTTATAAACATAACTCACTTCAACATCACCAAGGGTAATATTTTAATGAGTTCATAAATTTTAATAATAAAATAAATGAAACCACAAATCTTTGATAGAAACCATGTGAAAAATCATGGTAAGGTTTTTGGTTTTGATTAATTTATTATATAGATTCTCAAACCTAAGTTTGAGAAATAATATAGAACTTCTGTATCTTTTCTTATATAAATTCACCATGTCTACCATTAATCCTCAATCAAAAACGTTTTATAACATCCTTAATATTCCCTCCCAACTCTATAGTCTTCCCAAGGTTCCCCCAAGATCTAAATAATCTCCTCCCAATCTTTTGGAATCACTCTCTCAAGGTATGGGATCATTTCCTTCTCCTCATTATTAAAAAATATTCATCATTTTATGCCTTTTATTTCCAATTCATAATGTTTTGATATATTTTTTCAAATAAATATTACTATAAATTTGATTTATAAATTATTATAGACCCATTTTACTCTCATTAAACTATTTTATGAATCTTTATGTACTGTTGTAATGCTGCCAAAGTTTGACGTGATATTTCCATGCCAAACCTTTATATTGTGAATACTATTGTTATTTGCACTCAAGGGTATTAAACTAGAAAAACCTATACTTATTCTATTGGGTACTTAGATGTATTTATTTTACATTATTTTATCAACTAATTAAATTTGATAAAATATGATCCTATGTTGAATGATCTATGTGGCACACTTATGCATGTACATGATTTGTAAGCGATAGGTGCACCTAGAATTATATACTACTACAATGCCTTAGGTAATGTTTTGGTCTCATGAGACATAATTCAAGGGATTAAGGAGCTAACCATATACATCATTTAAATTTATCCACCATGTTTTGATTTCTTGGTAATTCTAATTAACCGATGTTTATGATGTCTGGTTTAAAGTTACTGTCATATTTCCCATGTTGTCTTTATGTAACCATGATATACCATGACATATTATTCATGATTATGATTCCCTCCCATTTTATATACCATTGAAATGGATAATATATAACATTTTTTATTTCTTCTAAGTGAGCTTCAGAAAATATACAAGGGAATAAATATCTGAACACGGGTATTATTTTCTCCCCAAAACAAAGGAAGAGAAGGTGTCCAACTCTCGTGAATTTTGTATCCTTTGGAAGGTTATGTGATCTCAAGACCCTCATAAGGTAATGAAATAGGATGATGAGAAATTCATGATCCTCTCATGATCATTAATGTCCCCTTTGACAAGCCTCCATGTTCTTGAAAATACACCCATGCAATCGCTAATAATCATGCGAAGACTACCATACAAGATCTTCTGATCAAATGAATTGTCAACCAGAAGATGTCTAACAATACTTCTAAGACCCCTTTGGAAAATAAATTATGAGAAAATTTTAATCCTAATGTAATGTATAGTTACTTTGATCTTTATAATACGTGATCACATGATCTTCAAGACCTCACGAATCCTCTAGCTACATGTCCACCTTGTCATGCAAGGGCATGTTCGTATGTCACCTTTATCATGTGAAGGGTCTCAAACATATCCATTGGATTATGCGCTACCCCTATAGATATATATACAAGTAAAATATAAATACATGAAAATTATCATGCCTCATCGCAAGATAAATTATTTTTCATGTGATACATCGAAGATAGGTAGGGTGATTCTCTTCTACAACACTCACATGGCTGCACAAGATCTCTTATCCTTGTAAAGTAAGGAAGTAAAATAAATTGAGAAAAGGAGTAAGCTTCTTGATAAGGGGAATATATATTGATCTTCATGATAAAGGGGATATAAAAATAGGTAAATACCCATTGATCACATGAATCCCCCTTAATAAGCCATCTCAGTCTCATCAAGACCACGTGACAAGCTAGCATGATCTCATAGATAGCCTTCGGTAAGCCATCTTAGTCTCACAAATGACCCCAGATAAGTCATATTTTATTACATGAAAAACTTTTTATGAGAGTATTAATCTTGAAAAAACTCCTAAATATATTGGCCTAAATTTTTGAAGTTTGTTTAACATATCAACATGGTTAGGATAAATCCCTTTGATTGACTAGGGTCCAATAAGTGTGGAAATGGAATAATATTCTCATTGTAACTGAATATCATGCACTATAATGGATGACCCATAGTAGATTCAAACGAATCATGTGACACCAAAGTCTCTCCACCAATTCTAGATCATATTTATGAGATATGAATTGTGCAAGATGGTGTATAATTACGGCGATGAGACCTAAAAATCCATCATGATCAGCGAAAAAAAAGAGAATTGATCAAATACGCGCAGATACGATGGAGAGGGATTAGGAGTGAACTTCTCATAGACGAAGTTCACACAATCACAGGGTCTTCCAGTAGGTAAAATCTAGGGAATAAACTAAAGGATCATGTGGTATGAATATGTGCTTTTCATGATCACTTTATAGATCATGTAAAGGACTTACAGTGTGTTATCCATATTATGTGAATACGCTTCTACATGTTGATTGTGTCATGAAAAACCTAAAGAGACCTATGCTTGAAAAACCATGAGTAACATATGTAATGAAGACTAGGAAATGAGAAACACTTATACAAATACAGAAATGATAATCTTCTTGTGCTTCTCATCACTCACTCTGATCATATGATAGCACCAGGGCATGTCACCCGAGTCATGTGACAACCTTCGAACATGTCATATATATTATGAGAAGTCATCCAATAATTTCATCCAAGTCTTGAGAAATATTTAAGACATGACACCTAGATCATGTTTCAACATCAAGCCATGTCTCCCAAGTCATGTTAAACCCTTAGAACATGTCACCCAGATCATGTTTTTTCCTCCAAGAATGCCATATGGTTCATGATATGGCCTCTAGAAATGTCACAGAAGTATCAGTAATCCCACCAAACATATCCAAAAAGTCATGCAGTAGAACCAAGACATGTTTTTTTTATCATGTGATAGCCTCCCAGACATGTCATTTAGGTCTTGGGAAGACCTCCAAGAATGTCTCCCAAGCCTTATGATTCCCTCCTGACATATCATCCTTGATCATACAATGTCTTCTATACATGCCACCCAAATCATGATATTTCCTTTGGAAAATTCAACTGTATCATGAAATTGTATTTGGGAATATTTGTTAGACAATGACGACATGTCCAGAAATCTAAAACGTGTTAGGAAGACAATAAATATTTTTTAGGTAGACTCCTCGTGACATGATAACCTTGCCCAGTGGAAAAATTTGGGCATACCCACAAACTGAACTATGAGAACTCTGATTCCTTCCATAACAAGAATATATAGGATTCCTTCCTAAGGCTCAAGATCAATGGTCATATACCTTAGTGTAATTACCCCATATTTTTGACACTCAAACCCTTGGGACCCAATATTTTCCATGGGATTATAATTCTTAATCATCCATCAATGGGTCAAGGAGCCAGCTGAACTATAAGAACTTTGAGTCTTTCTATAACTAGGATATGTAGGAAAACTTCATAAGTCCCAAGATCTATATTAAACACATTATCATGTTTTCCTCATTCCACAATTCCCAACTCCATATGCAATGAGACTTATTACTTTTTATCCCTTGTTTATCACACCGAGCATGGATCATCTAGGTTTAGGGATTTGTAATAATCATATCATTTACATCACAAACCTCTATCAAGAAGGGAAACTATTGTGTTTAATCTTCATTTAGAGGCATGATATGATAGGCCCCATACAAGGGCATCCACCTAGAGGTAATTCTCGAGGGATAAATGAAACTAAGATGACCCTGATTCCTTCTGTAACCAAGATACATAGGATGTCTTCCTGAGTCTTGTGATCCATACTTGGTGCCTAAGTTCCTTTATATACATCTGTTATATAACGACCCAAAGTTTCATTAATGGAAAATCCCTCTTGATTCAGTTAAATGTCTCTTTATGAAAAATGTTTTTATAAGATGTCAACTTCTTTGGTTTTATGATAAGAGTTGTGACCATTACTTTTATAGCCGTTAAATAGTGATTACATGATTAGTATAAATATAAGGCTTTAACGAACCCTATTTTTACTCAGACAAAGGAATCAATGGCCTCATCTAGTAGAATTACCCCATACGAAGCCCATTTGTCGGAGCTCGGAAAATAGGTGGTGTATTTGGGCTTCTCCCTTGACCAAGCCCAATCTGAGCTTCATTATTTCAAGCTCAAACGTGACCGTCTACGGGAAAATTGGAAGTTGATAGAGATTACCACTCGAGCGATGTTATCCGAGCTGCCCCAAGAGTCTGTCACCATCGCACACCTTACCCTTAGGTCTTATGCGGTTGTTTTAAGGGGTTATGTAACAAATAAGTATTACTATGTTCATGTACATTTTTTTTATATAATAATGAATATAATTTCTAGTCATTTTTGATACATTGTAAATAGTTTTTAAAGTACAAATGGTGTTTTTAGTTATTATTTAATTAATAAATCTATTTTATTAAATTAAGGGATTTTTGAAATAAATAATATTTTAATAAAATAATATTATTATTATTAAATAAATTTTTATTAAATATAAATGATCTTATAATTTTATGACTGCAATTAGAATTTTATATTAAGGTTTGAAAGCCATTTCTGTCAAAACCCGTGAATTTTTGATAAATGTTGGTTTTTATTTTAAAAGTGAAAATTAACATATTTAGAAATTTTTTTAGATAAAATAAATGTAATTTCTGGAATCAGGACATTGAAATTATCCAATGGTGAATTTTTCATAATTCTCTGAGACAGTCAAATTTTTGGGTAAAAATTAAATACCGTTTAAATATATAATGTGTTTTATGACATAATAATGACCCAATGGTGATGTAATAAAATACCATAATCCTTATGTTCGGCCAATATATGTTTTATCATTAAAATAATGTGATTTTGGGTTTGTTTGACTTACTTTTCAAAGCATTAATGGACCCCTCAAGACATATTCAACACTTTGCCTTTTTAAATTAATTTCCATGGGAGTGTGACTCACCTCCACATAATCAACCATATTATTTTAAGAAGTTCTACTTGGGCCTTATAAAATATTTTTTTCCACTTCCATTTTCCAAAACCATGGGAAAACCCCATGGGATGGTTTGTGGTTTGGATTAATTTAATGTAAGGGGACCCAAACCTAAATAATAAAGAATTCTCTCACATTTCCTATATAAACTCACCCAAGTTCCCACTTACTCCTCAATAAAATCCATTGGAGTTCGTCCAACCCCTGCCCTACTCTCTATGGAATCCTCCCAAGGTTTCCCAAGCTCCCAAGAAGCCTCTCACAAGCCTCTCTCTAGCCTTTGGAAGCACACCTCCAAGTAAGGGTTTTTTCTTCCTTTCTCTTTTTTTGTCAATTTTCTTTAAGTTGTATTGCCCTTTTAATTTCAATTATGAATGTTGGGGTATGGTTTCGCACATCCCCCATAATTTCCTCTTATTTTTTGAATTATGGGAGACACCTTTCTCTCTCATTAAATGTCTCCCATGTACACCCGTTACTATGCCGAAATTCTGAAAGGAACTTCTCTCTCCTCTTTTATATTCAAGCAATACTTTTGTATCATGAATTTAAATTACATTAAAATTGTTGGGACATGTATCTATATAACCTCCTTAATGTCCATTACATGTAAATATTATTAGGAACCCCTTTCTCTCTCATCAACCTTTTTTATGAATTCTTATGTCACGTTGTTACCCTGCCGAAATCGCTTCGATTTTCTAAGTCAATGTCATTGTGTAGTGAATACCATGCACATTTCTCCATCAAGGGTATTCACCTTTATGCACATTTACTTATTTATTGTAAATTTTCATGTATGAATTCCACATTCCTTTATCATGGAATAAATTATTATGTTTTATGAATCCATATTTTATGATCCATGTGGCACACTTATGCATGAAATGAAATGTTTAAGAACGGTGTTCCCTTATAGCACTCCAATGCATTGGGTAAAGTATAGTATCATGATACGTCATGTGCAATGAGTGTTGACTCATTCTAATTCAAGTGAAACGAGGGTTTACTCGTGCTTCATGTGCAATGAGGTTTTACTCATGCTTTATGTGCAATGAGCCTTGGCTCATGCTAATTCCATGTTAAGTGTTGTTGCTACATTTCCATGTTATGATTATCATGATTTATCATGCCTTTATGTTCATGTTTCTTTTCTGCTATATTGATATGCCTATTGTCTAACATGTATTGTACTCCTCATTTTATTCCATGTGTACTCCCTTACTGGGCTTTATAGCTCACCCTTTTCTTATGCATGTCCTCAGGTTATCTCATGCAATGCTAAGTATGAGGGAATGTAGTGTTCATGTAAAGGAAATTTTCAATAAAGATGTTGTATTTCATGTTTTAAGTTTTTATGTAATGATCCTAATCCCCAAAGACACTAAACCTTTCGATCTTCTTTGTTTTATCAAGTTAATTTTTATGTAATGAATCATGTTTAAGTTGTAATAAAAAGAAGGGTTGTCATAGTTGGTATCAGAGGATAGGTTTAGTAATTCTTGGGATTAGGAAACCCTATTAAAGCCTTAGATACAAGACTAAGTATAATAAAAACATTCCTAACTTTTGGTAAATACTAAGTAAGTGGTTTATCAAACAAATACATCCCTGTCTGGATACGAGAAGGTAGAGGCGGCTCTAGCACAGATGTATCCTAGGGGTAAAACCTGAAAACACCGCTTTGAGATAGACTTGAACGGGAACTGGTGCACGACAAAGGGCCTTGCTACACTCTTGGTTATAACACTCTCAGGGGATACGTTTTGATAAATTCACAATCTTAGTATGAACCCTTATTAAGGGAAAAATTCCCCTAAGAATATATGTTAGAAAGTAGATTATGAAAAGCCTAGATTGAAGCCTATAGACTCATGAGTTAAGGAAATAAAAGTTTATTTTTGAGTCATCAACTTTTGTCTTTGGATTACCATTTATGTGTTACCCTTAACTTTCCTTTTATTCCAGCCAATGGCCGGTAATAGGAGGACTCGGGCTAACAACCATT
Source organism: Viscum album (assembly GCA_963277665.1). Lineage (NCBI taxonomy): Eukaryota > Viridiplantae > Streptophyta > Magnoliopsida > Santalales > Viscaceae > Viscum > Viscum album. The sequence goes on along the minus strand of OY728157.1, from coordinate 676,379,572 downwards.
GTGAAGATTAGTGTGATGATTGTACTAATGAGATACCCAATCCAATGGGAGCGGAAATCGCGAACTTTGTCACGCTTCTCTCTCAACTAACTCAAGTTTTGAATAGAAACACGGGTCAATAGGAACGTTCAACCCCCCTAAGAAAGAACAAGTCGCTATCGAGAGCTTCCTGAGACAAAGGCCTCCTACTTTTAGTGGATCATCTGATCCCACGATCGCTAAACAATGGATCAACTCCATTGAAAAGATCTTCTCCATCCTTCAATGTTCTAAACAAGAGAAGGTTCTCCTGGCTGCTTATCGTATGGAGGGTGAAGCAGATCAATGGTGGACGTTGATCTAAAATACGAAGCCTGAGGAGGAGATCAAGGTTTTGGAATGGAAAGAATTCCAGAAGATGTTTCTCGATAAATATTTTTCGTGCACCCTCCGTCTTAAGATGGAAAGGGACTTCCTTTGCCTCAAGAAAAAAGATGAAGAATCTGTTAGAGTGTATGAGGAAAACTTTACAAGGATTTCGTGATATGCTTCCATCTTTGTCGTTACCCCCGAATGCAAGGTTGACCGCTTCTTTGGGGGGATGAAGCCTAGCTTGCGAAAAGCATTAGCGATCCGTGAATTTGACAGCTATGAGGAAATTGTCCGATGTGCCCTCAAGGTCGAAATGGAGATCGGGGAATCATAGGGGTATCATGGGGACAAGAATCGTAAGGTGGACATCAATGCTGGTGGTCTGATGGATAAATTCAACGGCGCTAAGAAGTTCCAGCACCCCACTTGCCAAAAGTGTGGAAAGAAGCACCCTGGAAATTGCCTTAAGGAGACGAGAAAATTCTTCAGGTGTGGAAGAGAAGGGCACCTAGCTGTTAATTGTTGGCAAGAAGGACCCGTGGCTGCGACAGAGGATAGGAATGCTCCATTCAAACCTCAACGCATTGTTCAATTCTACAAATGAAAAGAACCGGGTCATTTTGCAAATCAGTTCCCTAATCCAAGGGTTTTCGGAGGAAACCAACAACCTCCAAGACAGCAAGGAAGATCTTTTGCCATCACTTCTGCCGAAGTGAACCCCAAAAATGAAGTGGTGACAGGTAATATAGTTATTCATTCAAGAATAGCGAACATACTTTTTGATTCAGGTTCTATGCATTCTTTTATATCTCGAAAGTTTAGTAGAACAATCCCAGAACCACCACAAATCATGGAAGTGAAGATGTTGGTGAGTACGAAAAATGGGTCAATCATTGCATCCCAGGAATATAAGTCCTCCCCTGTTATAATCTATGGATTTAATTTCCTGGAGAACCTCTTCATACTCCCTTTGGTTGAATTTGATGCAATTCTTGGCATGGATTGGCTTTCCTTATATAGAGCCAACATAAATTGTTGGGAGAGGGAAATCACACTCCATATGGAGAATCGACCCCCGATTATTTACAAGTGTCAGGAGGAAGATGAATCTCCTTTAGCTCCATCATCTCAAGAATAGATATTACTGCCTTATGAGAATGCATATCTGGCTCAGATGATTGAGTCTAAGGAAGAACCCATCCTTAAAGAAATGCCTATTGTGAGGGAATTCGCGGAAGTGTTTCCCGAGGAACTGCCTGGTCTTCCTCCTAGAAGAGATGTTGAGTTCTCAATTGAACTTATACCTGGGGCATTACCAATATCCAAGACTCCATATAGAATGGCTATTGTTGAGCTTGAAGAGCTAAAGAAACAACTATAGGAGAATCTGGATAAAGGGTTTATAAGCCCAAGTGCTTCACCATGGGGTGCACCAGTCCTCTTCATCAAGAAGAAGGATGGGTCAATGCGGCTTTGCATCGATTATCGTGAACTTAAAAAAATCACGATAAAGAACAAGTATCCTCTCCCACGAATTGATGACTTGTTCGATCAGTTGTGTGGACCACAATACTTCTCCTAGGTGGACTTGCGGTCGGGATATTATCAAGTAAGGGTGAAGAAGGAAGATATCCCCAAGACTGATTTTCTTACAAGGTGCGGGCGCTATGAATTCATAGTAATGCCTTTCGGACTCACCAATGCTCCAGAAATATTCATGGACTTGATGAATAGAGTCTTTAGAGATTACCTTGACAAATTTTTGGTAGTCTTTATAGATGATATTCTAATATACTCCAAAACCAATGAGGATCATGAGGAGAATTTAAAAATTGTACTAGAGACTTTGCACAAGGAGAAGCTCTATGCAAAGTACAACAAGTGTGAGTTCTGGTTGAAGGAGGTCTCATTCTTGGGCCATATCATCACAAGCAATGGTATATCTGTGGACCCCTCCAAAATAGATGCAATTGAGGGATGGCCAAGGCCAACATCGGTAATGGATATCCGTAGCTTCTTGGGGTTAGCTGGATATTATCAACGATTTGTGAAAAATTTCTCACGATTGTCCAACCCTCTTACCAAGATAACTCGAAAAGGAGTAAATTTTTCTTGGATTGATGAATGTGAAGAAAGCTTCAAGGAGTTGAAAAGGAGTCTTATCATTGCACTCATGCTCACTTTACCCACAAGTGGGGAGCTTTTTGTGGTATTCATTGATGCTTAGAAGAAGGTATTAGGATGTGTGCTGATGCAGAATGATAAAGTGATATCCTATGCCTCAAGGCAGTTGAAAATCCATGAGAAAAACTATCCAACGCATGATATGAAGTTGGCAGTGGTGATCTTTTCCTTGAAAATCTGGCGGCATTATCTCTATGGAGAGAAATGTGAGATATATACTGACCACAAGAGTCTTAAATATATATTCACACAGAAAGATCTTAATATGTGCCAGAGAAGATGGATAGAGCTCATCAAGGATTATTATAGTTCAATACATTACCACCCAGGGAAAGCGAACAAGGTGGCAGATTCCCTAAGTAGAAAGGATCCAACGATTCTATCAATGATGAGAATTTAGAAGGATCCAATCTTCTTAGACTTTATGAAGATGGATGTGGGAATCATAAAGAAGGGAACATCATCAATCCTTTCACAAATGATAGATCAACCATCTCTTTTGGAAAGGTTAAAGGATGCTCAAAAGGATGATGTGGGAATTCAAGAAAAAGTGGAAGCTATCAAAAAGGGTAAATCCTCGGAGTTTAATGTTAATGAGGAAGGAATTGTGCGGTTTGGGAAAAGACTATGTGTTCCATCAAGTCCGGAGCTGAAGAAGGAACTTTTGGATGATGCACATAGTTCAAATTTCTCTATTCACCCAGGGAGCACAAAGATGTATCAAGATCTCCGAGAAAACTTTTGGTTGGATAATATGAAGAAAGAGATCACCAAATATACATCAAAGTGCCTTGTGTGTCAGAAAGTGAAGGCAGAGAGGAAGAAGTCTAAGGGGATGATGCAACCATTGCCCATACCAGAATAGAAATGGGAGAGCATCACCATGGAATTTGTCACCAGACTTCCAAGGAAATCCAAATGCAATAATGCAATCTGGGTTATTGTGGATCGTCTTACAAAGACTGCACACTTCATTTCTATTCGAGAGGATTTCTCTTTGGATCAACTGGCACGGATATATATTAGGGAAGTGGTAAGGTTGCATGGAGTACCACTATCTATTGTGCCTGACGAAGATCCAAGATTCACCTCTAAGTTTTGGAAGAGTCTTCAACATGCTCTGAATACTGAACTAAACTTCAGTACGGCCTATCATACTCAAACTGATGGCCAATCTGAGCGGACTATCCAAACACTTGAGGATATGTTGAGAGCATGCTCAATGGACTTTAAAGGAGGATGGGGTCAACATCTCCCTCTTGTTGAGTTCTCTTATAATAACAGTTTCCACTTGAGCATCCAAATGGCACCATATGAAGCCCTGTATGGGAAAAGGTGCAGAACACTGGCATGTTGGGATGAGGTCGGTGAACGTAAACTGCTTGGACCAGAAATGGTCGAGGAAATGGTGGAGAAGGTGAAACCCATTCAGTAGCATATAAAGGCATCTCAAAGTCAACAGAAGAGTTATGCAGATAATCGTCGACGAGACCTTGAGTTTAAAGTTGGAGACATGGGGTTTTTACGCATATCTCTGTGGAAGAAGGTCATGAGGTTTGGAAAGAAAGGGAAGTTAAGTCCAAGGTACATTGGCCCCTTCGAGATTCTTGATCATGTTGGGGTTATGGCCTATCAACTAGCACTTCCACCTACTATGGCCAAAGTACATGATGTCTTTCATGTATCCCTCTTAAGGAAGTACATACCGGACCCTTCACATGTACTCTCTTCTGAGGTGGTACAATTGGAATACTATCTTTCTTATGAGGAGCAACCAGTGAAGATCTTAGATCATAGAGAAAAATTTCTACGAAATAAGACAATGCCCCTCGTCAAGGTATTGTGGAGAAACCACAAGTTTGAAGAAGCGACTTGGGAATCAGAGGATATGATGAAGCTGAGTTACCCACATTTGTTTTAGTGTGGGAAAAGGAAAATTTTGAGCTCGAAATTTCTTAAGGGGGGAATATTGTAACGAACCAAAGTTTCATTAATGGAAAATCCCTCTTGATCTAGTTAAATATATCTTTATGAAAAATGTTTTTATAAGATTTCAACTTCTTTGGTTTTATGATAAGAGTTGTGACCATTACTTTTATAGTCGTTAAATAGTGATCACATGATTAGTATAAATATAAGGCTTTAATGAACCCAATTTTTACTTAGACAAAGGAAGCGATGGCCTCATCCAGTAGAATTGCCCCATACGAAGCCCATTTGTCAGAGCACAGAAAAGAGGTGGCATCTTTGGGATTTTCCCTTGACCAATCTCAAGCTGAGCTTCATTATGTCAAGGTCTAACGTGACCGTCTACGGGAAAAGTGGAAGTTGATAGAGATTACCACTCGAGCGATGTTATCTGAGCCGCCCCAAGAGTCTGTCACCAGCGCACACCTTACCCTTAGGTCTTATGCGGCTGTTTTAAGGGGTTATGTAACAAATAATTAGTACTATGTTCATGTACATTTTTTTTATATAATAATGAATATAATTTCTAGTCATTTTTGATACATTGTAAATAGTTTTTAAAGTACAAATGGTGTTTTTAGTTATTATTTTATTAAGAAATCAACTTTATTAAATTAAGGGATTTTTGAATTAAATAATATTTTAATAAAATAATATTATTATTATTAAATTAATTTTTATTAAATATAAAAGATCTTATAACTTTATGAATGCAATTAAAATTTTATATTAAGGTTTGAAATCCATTTCTTTCAAAACCCGTAAATTTTTTATAAATGTTGGTTTTTATTTTAAAAGTGAAAATTAACATATTTAGAAATTGTTTTAGATAAAATAAATGTCATTTCTGGAATCAGGTCGTTGAAATTATCCAACCGTGAATTTTTCATAATTTTCTGAGACAGTCAAATTTTTGGGTAAAAATTAAATACTGTTTAAATATATAATGTGTTTTATGACATCATAATGACCCAATGGTGATTTAATAAAATACCATAATCCTTATGTTTGGCCAATATATGTTTTATCATTAAAATAATGTGATTTTGGGTTTGTTTGACTTAATTTTCAAAGCATTAATGGACCCCTGAAGACATATTTAACACTTTGCCTTTTTAAATTAATTTCCATGGGAGTGTGACTCACCTCCACATAAGCAACCTTATTATTTTAAGAAGTTCGGACTTGCGCCTTATAAAATATTTTTTTCCTCTTCCCTTTTCCAAAAACCATGGGCAAAAACCATGGTATGGTTTGTGTTTTGGATTAATTTAATGTAAGGGGACCCAAACCTAAATAACAAAGAATTCTCTCACATTTCCTATATAAACCCACCCAAGCTCCCACTTACTCCTCACTAAAATCCCTTTGAATTCTTCCAACCTCTTCCCTACTCTCTATAATCCTCCCAAGGTGCCCCAATCTCCCAAGAAGCCTCTCAAAAACCTCTCTCTAGCCTTTGGAAGCACACTTCCAAGTAAGGGTTTTTTCATCCTTTCTCTTTTTTTGTCAATTTTATTTAAGTTATATTGCCCTTTTAATTTCAATTATGAATGTTGGGGTATGGTTTCGCACCTCCCCCATACTTCCCTCTTATTGTTTGAATGATGGGAGACCCCTTTCTCTCTCATTAAATGCCTCCCATGTACACCCATTACTATGCCAAAATTCTGAAAGGAACTTCTCTCTCCTCTTTTATATTCAAGCAATACTTTTGTATCATGAATTTAAATTCCATTACAATTGTTGGGACATGTATCTATATAACCTCCTTACTGTCCATTACATGTAAATATGATGAGGAATCCCTTTCTCTCTCATCATCCTTTTTTATGAATTCTTATGTCACGTCGTTATGCTGCCGAAATCGCACCGATTTTCTAAGCCAATGTCATTGTGTAGTGAATACCATGCCCATTTCTCCATCAAGGGTATTCACCTTTAAGCACATTTACTTATTGATTGTAAAGTTTCATGTATGAATTCCACATTACTTTATCATGATATAAATGATTATGTTTTATGAATCCATGTTTTATGATCCATGTGGCACACTTATGCATGAAATGAAATGTTTAAGAAGGGTGCACCCTTATAGCGCTCCAATGCATTGGGTAAAGTATAGTATCATGATACGTCATGTGAAATGAGTGTTGACTCATTAAAATTCAAGTGCAATGAGGGCTTACTCGTGCTTCATGTGAAATGAGGGTTTACTCATGCTTTATGTGCAATGAGCCTTGGCTCATGCTAATTCCATGTTAAGTGTTGTTGCCACATTTCCATGTTATGATTATCATGCTTTATCATGCCTTTATGTTGATGTTTCTTTTATGCTCTATTGATATGCCTATTGTCTAAAATTTATTGTACTCCTCATGTTATTCCATGTGTACTCCCTTACTGGGATTTATATCTCACCCTTTTCTGATGCATGTCCTCAGGTTATCCCATGCAATGCTAAGTACGAGGGAATGTAGTGGTCATGTAAAGGAAATTTTCAATAAAGATGTTGTATTTAATGTTTTAAGTTTTTATGTAATGATCCTAATCCCCAAAGACACTAAACCTTTCGATCTTATTTGTTGTATCAAGTGAATTTTTATGTAATGAATCATGTTTAAGTTGTAATAAAAAGCAGGGTAGTCATATGTTACACATGAATTTAAACTACATGGGTCTAAAGAATTATGTGGTTTTTTATTCTTGTTTTAAAAAATATATATATAGGATGCCTCATAAAGGTTCAATCCCATTCTCAAGATATTAATCGCCTCCCTGAATGAAATCAAACTCCATAGTTCCTAGTTATATGGATTCAAAATATAAGCAGATGTACATTAATGGAAAATGGACAGAGAACCTAAGATACATAAAAATGGATTCATTAATAGACCCACCTTTATACATGGAATGACTCAACACATGATTATTTTATTAGGGTAACTGTTCCCATATTGATATTAGGAAGAGATGCTCAAACATATCTTAAATATATAAGAGAGTCCTAGAGTTGGAAATAATTTCCCCCAAAAGGGTATGAATATACCAAAATACCATCCTCCCAACCAATTTGTGTTATTAAGTGTCATTAGGTGTAAAACCAAAATTGGTCACTGACATTTGAAAATCAAGTCAACTACTCAGTTATCTATGTGGGAACCATTTTGATTTTCTATGGAAGGAAAACACGGTGAACCCGACATGGTGAATTATGCATCACATTCAACCCCCCTCACAATCAATCATTGGGAATCTCCAAAACCTATTTTCCCCCTCAAACAAAAATTGTGAACCAGATAGGAATCTATCAATTAATAAAAATGATCAGTTGAAAAAATGAAAATGGGGTTCTCATGAAATAAGTCAATCTTTGATGTGACAAGTCCACACAAGAAGAATGTCCAGACTGGGAAGAAAAAGGGAAATTCTATTACTTGTGCATGTATTTTTAAGCAGGTATCATTCTTGAAGTGGTGCACTAATTTGTGGCCTTTTTCCTTGTTGTTTTCTTGATTGTAGATACAACTCTTGTAAACAACACCCATAGCTTAGATCATGCCTTTATTTAGCGACCGTTCTAGAAAATTTGTTATGACTACAACCCCTACGAGTCATAGAATGACATCACCCACACGAAACCTTAAACATCAGGTGGAAAATGTAGTGGTTTGGGAATACCACCTACAATGTGCGATGACAACCCTTGAGGAATTATGCGAGGGTCTCCAGAAACCAAATCTAATGAGTCCGCATTTTCTAAAAAAAATTGTAGTAAATCTAGTGGTGCTTTTTACCATATCCAATCGCTACAGAAGCATATCCATGAAGCGTAAAAATCACCACCTTTAGTATATGATGAATTTGGATCAAGGAGTCAACTAATTATACATTTTGTTTCAGGATCCTCCTCGGAGGGGTGCTTTCAACCGTCGTCACCAACATCATCCCATCAATGCCCCCTAGTCACCTGTTGAGGGAACAAACCAACACATTCAAAACCCTGACACCTATGCATGGTCACCAAGGAATAAACATCTGGCACAAAAAATATTTGGATAACCATGACTAGCCTCATATCCGCACTTCCACTAATGAATCCCACCAGCATATTCTGGCCAAATCTTGTGAGTAGGCTCATATTCCTGCTCACTCAGAGCAAGTCCGTAGGCTTATTCTTATAGAAATCATGGGTGAATCACATATCCCTTCCCACATAAATAAATCCCATTGGAATATTCTAGTGTCAAAATGAGGATAGAATTGGGATCATATCCCTTCTTTAATTTAAGATATTTATTAGTATATATTGGTGATAGAAAATGTGCAATCTTATAATCTTGTACACACTTTGCTAAAATGCAACTACATTCTAGTAACCGCTGAATCAGTCCATAAAAATATTTTGTAACTAGTATAGAAAAAAATAGGTGCATATTCATATCCATATAGTCAGGGCAGCACAACACTCTGATCATAATGAAAATGTGGTTACTCTAGAGAAATAATAGATTCTTGCTCCCATCTAGGAGGATTATCCTCACATTCTAGTAAAGGATGAGGCACTGGACTAATTTCACATTCCTAATTCAATCGAGACTCACCATAGATAAGAACATTCATGGGGATAGGAACACGTTCCTATCAAAAAAAGACTAGTGGAATACTCCAAATCCACCAAATCAGGCTCATATCCCCACTCCAACCGGGGCTTACCAAGTGAGAGTGGCACATACCTCAAGATAGGCTCATATTCCTATTAAAAATACTGGTGGAAAAATAAAAAGTCACAGGATCAGGATCATATCCCCACTCCAATCAGGACTCAGGTGATACTGACACATGCCTTAAGATAGGATCATATTCCTATCGGTGAAGCTACTTGTAATATTACCTTAGCTCATAGAATCCAAACTCATATCCCTACTTATACCAATTAAAGACTATGCAAGCATCCTTTAGAGGCTATACATGAGGTGGATCATATCCCTTATCATATTCTGTAGGACCATTGGAATATTCAAATGGTGAATCCTTATTTATACTGGGATCATATCCTGGCTTTATATATGGTTGACCAACACATTTCGGCAACCACCCACAAGCAGGCTCATATTCCTACCAGCAATACAGAAGCTCATCGGCATACTTCAGAAGCTTCTCAATAGCATGATCATATTCCTATAGCACTAGATGGTTATTAACATATTCCAACAACCTTTATACAATATACACATATCCCTTCTCAATCCCAAATATCAGGTCATCATATTCCGGATAAGATGAAGAATGAGGCTCATATCCATAATCTTCATAATGCTAGTGTCCTAGAGGTCATTCAAGACAAATTTTTAACACTACAAGTTTCCATTGACTCTTCAATAGAAGCATAAGTCTATAATTACCATGATAGTATTCCTTATGGTAGTGTGGACATGGATTATAGGGACTTAATTCCTGACATCTATCATGGTAAACCTCCCCACGGTGATATCTCCCTCAGATAAGGAAATCCCCCCTTTCCTAGACACCTCCATATATAGAGGTTCTAAAAACAAAGACATCTTGGTATAGAGAGGTGATCAAAACACTACGGTCAACCATATATAGTTCCCCCTCAACTACCAGCAACCCTTTACCATGGTCAACAGGTGACCCAAAGAAGAAACTTCTATGGTATAACCAAATAGAGGTGTGTAAGTCTAATGAAGAGGAATATGACATTGATATATAGAGATATTCCTATGAAAATAACCTCTCCACCATGTTATATTCTCTTTCCACTTCTGACTATGCGATCCAAGATTTGTTAGAGAAGGATTAATTTCCTTATCCACCCCCAAAATATGTGAGAAACGTTTCAGAAATTGAATTTTAGACACTTCCCTTATCTAGGATACTAGGGTAACCTTTATACCATCAACATACTTTTTTTTATCTGTATTTGGATTCTATCTCCATGGATAAAGACCTAAAACCATAAAAACGCAGAAAAAATATAAAACAATATTTCCATCACTGCATTATAACTCTTTGGAAACTGACAGCCAAATCCTGGTCATGTATCTATATCCGAGAATGGGGAAACTATGAAGAGTTGAAAATTATCACACCCCTAGAGTAGAAAAACACCATAGATACATCATCCTATAACATCATAGCCTCTGGTGAAATCAGGGGACCAGATAACATGTGAGCCAATAAGTCACTACAATATAATGTCCCCAATTTATTGATGATAATACATCATGAACAGTGGGAGAGGACTTCCAATAGATTTTTGAAATGGACTCCTTGAAGTAATGAGAACTGATTTAAACTTTTTAAACTAAAGTTATAGTTTACCTAGAAACTTCCCCTAAATAATGACTCTCATCATGGGATACTATTACACCCAGATTAGACACAATTATAGTTGTGTGCCAAATCAAGAAGGTCGTTGTAGAAACTTCTATAGATATTGTCCAAAAGTGAACCCAACTCATCGGTCTAGGTGAATATTTACCATTGCCTCTACCCCTCAGATTATCAATCCTTGAGAGGATTAAAGGAATATAATAAATAGATAAAACTATTCCCATCCTATAAGGATGGGGAAATTTATATCTCAATCATCATCATCGGGTTCATCACACCCTGAGGGGGTCCTAGAGAAATCAACGGTGGTTCCAAATAAACCTCAACATGCTGGGATGGGGAAATTTATATCTCAATTTTCATCCTAAGAATCATCAATCCATGGATCATAATCATAAAATCCTTAACAACAATATTAAAAAATTCCAAGGGAGGCAATGAATAGTCCCCAACCCACATGGTTGGGGGAATTTTCATCATCATCATCATCATCATCATGGAGGAATTCAGTCTTCTACAGGTTGGGAGGTAAATATTGAAGATCGAAATCTTATCCTTTCCTCCTATCATAAGATCAACATATCCTATCCAAGTCATGTTCAGAAAACACAAATGAAAACTCCCTCAAGTTCATTTTTCATGGGATGAGATAGGAGGAATGTATTCCAAAGGCAATCAAACCTTATAGGGTGCATAAGATGAAAAGGTATGGCTAGGGTTAGAAAATTGACCATTGTGAAAGTATTATAGAATCACCCTATTGTATTGAGAGTAATGGGACAACAACAATTGCTTGATATACCTCTATAAAGGTTATCACCATCAACATAACTCATAATATGGATCAAGACTCAAATTTCGAGGGATGAAATATAGAAAACATACCTCGATATGAGGGTGATTCGAATGAAACAACTAAGGCTTCACATATGTGGAATCAAAGGATAATCCTAAACCTATAACCTAAAAATATTGAGTTTCCACCTCTATAGAGGAACACTGCCAAACATAAATGGAAATGTGTGGCTACATCCCAATCATCGTCCAAAAGGGCTGAAATTTCTTCTATATAAGAATGAATGGAACAATAACAGAACTAGATTCAAAATCTTAGACAACTCAACAGTGAGATACTCAGGTGAAACATTCCGAATGGGTTTCATCTTTAAACAGTGGTGATTATTCTTACTCTCATACATTATGAAAGAGTTGATCCTCCTACAATAGTGGCATATGAACATCATATTGGATTTGGATCTAGGCAGATAGTCTATATAAATGAGTAATTCACAGATGACCATGAATTCCCTCCATTATCATGACAGCCTCTCCTAAGGTGATCATTCAGTCTTAGAAAAGATTTAAAACCAAAGGTATACAAAAATTAAGGCACCTAGTCAAGCCATATCTACTCCCTAAATATGGTAGGTATCCTAGAAAGAATTTCCACTATAATTGTTCAATGTCCTTGAGTCCCTGATTGACTAAATAGAAGCCATGTAAGGGTGATGTAAACCCGTTCAACTCGATATGAATCCATATCTCGAATCAGTGGATGAAAGTCCCCCCCCCCATTTCAAAAATCCAACCTTCTCAACCTACGATGGTACAGGAGATCCAGAGTATCATCTCATGCATTTTTTGTCCCGATGCGGGCTGATGACGGGCCCTCAAGATCAGAAAGAGGTGAAAAAGATGAGGTGTTTTTTATAGACACTAGTAGGTATAGTATTTGTTTGGTACATAAGTCTTCCATAAGGATCTATTGTTAGATGGGAAGACCTTCGTTGTCAATTAATTTATTATTTTAGCTACATGTTATGGAAAATGACAATTCTTGACCTTATGAACTGTATGTAATGGGAAAATGAGAGGGTGTTTAACATCACAGCCAGATGAAAATATTTATCCTATTCACTCATCATCGCTCTATTGCAAGACCAATTTCTAGAACTTTATGTTGAAAATATCTGGGATGAGTTTCACACACCTCTTATCCTAATGAAATATCTAGGAAAATTCCATGAATATGAAAAAATGGCACAGCACCAAGAATATTCCATTTAGTAGACCCAAGATAAATCTTGGATCATGCCTTCAGGATAGGGGAAAAGGACTGGTAAGGTATAAAATGTCTTTGTTACCCTCGAAATGATAGTAGTTCCCATCCAAGCACCCAATAAATCCCTAAATCTCTCATTTCCTTTCATCAAGTGGCAAAAATAGAAAAACTTTCTTCAACTAAAAGAAAAAAAGAGATCAAGGCTGAATGGGATTTGGGGAATGGATGAATAAATCAAACTCCTTACAAAATTATAATTTCATTGTTTGTTTCCTTGAATAAACATAAAATAGCATACTCAAGCTGACATAACCTACAAAACCCAGTGAGGTTAACCTCATTGATCATACTAACTACTTCCCTTTCTATAGGATTTTGGGTCATACCGTCTAGGATTGCTTCATCTTCAAAGACATTCTCCAGAGAATGGTTGATTCCAAAAATGGTGATGTTGTAAAATTCCTTGGTATATGTGACTTGTGTAATTGTCACCTAGTTAGAATATTCCTCCCAGAGGTGGACATAATCTTCAGAAATAGGAAGAGATAGAAGAGGAAGAGTCAAATCCAGCTCCTACGCAAGATCTAACCCTTGCAAATTTCTTTCCTCTAATGTGTGAAGAGTAGTAAATGCCCCACAAAATGGATCCCTTTTTAGAATAATATATTATATTTGGTATAGTTAATTTGATACACTTGTAATACCCCTCATCTGATTATGAACATGCCTCTAAATATGAGTTCTCCATACCAGACAGGGGAACTAAAGGCCAAAGGCACAGGGGGCAAGGATGCTAGGGATAGTGTAGGCGCGGTTGAACCCAATATCTCAATCATATCCTCAAATTGGACATATATGCAGTTGTGTCCCATGTTAAATTACTAAAGTGATCACAATAGGTACACTGAGGTACCTCAAATCCCTCCAGTAGTTTTCTAAGCTCGGTCTTCTTAAATGACCACATGTTAGGGGTACGATTTTCTGATCAATCCAGACAAAGGGGAAGGTTAGTGTGACCAAATCACTATAATTAGATACTCCATCAACCTCTTCTCAATAACCCAACCCATCCACCACATACACCTTATCTTCTGATCCACATAATAAGAAGAAACCCCACATCAGGAAGCACCAAACTTTGGCACAAAACTATGACATTGTGAAATAGCTGGTGATTGTGCCAACCAAACTCTCAGCCCTATATACTCACCATATTTCAAAATAACTCATATAATCACTCATTAAGGCCCTCCAAATCCCATAGGAGTTCAATATAGAAGTAATTTTAGTCAAGGTTTATTGATTGGAGACCATTCCATCTGAATTCCATGTCACCATCTCATTCATAGATCAGGATTAGGAGGAGATCATCCAGGTACATATAACACCCTAACTTTTAAATTTATATTTATTTTATTATTTATTGGCTCTAGTTTCTCTTTTCAAGGCTCGAGTTGAACACGGGGTTAAAATTTTTGATATTTAATGACTTTGGTGGGTTTCAGACCGGTGCACGGGCACCGCATAGTTAGTGGTAGCCACGAGGTTGGCCAAGGTGCCTATGTCGATTTCTATCATTCAAAATAAATCATGTTTTGTGTAAATGAAATAATTTAAATGTTTAAAACATAATAATATTATTATTATTGTTTAGATAATAATATTGTTATTATTAAGAATTTTTAATAATATTATTATTATTTAAAATTGTTGTTAATATAATTATTAATAAATATTTATTAATATATTTATTATTTAAAATGAAATGCATGAAATTATTACTATTAGTATAATTGTAATTATTATTATTAATATTCAAATTTTATTTGTTCTTATTATTATTATCATTATCATTCTTATTATTATTATTATTATTATTATTATTATTATTATTATTATTTTAAAAAAATGATTATAATTATTATTAAAATTTTTATTTCTATATTAATGGTATTATTATTATTATTATTATTATAAGATAATGAAAACAAATAACCATATCCCCCTTACCCAGTTTGTGGTGCGCCCCCCCCCCCCCCTCTTTCACAATTCAGTGTAGCCCCCTCCCTATTATTCCCCTCTCGTGTGGCCAAACTCCTCTCACTACACCTCCTTCCCAGAGCACCAACTGACCTCCCTCATCCCTCCACTCCGACCAACTACCACGTCCCCTCCCCGAATTCTTCCCGGAACACCAGGCCGCCTCCGGCCTCACCCCTCTGCGCTCCGGCCAGCCCTCATCCCTTCTCATTCTGGCCTCTCCCTTCCCTACTCCAGCAGCCTGACCTCCCCTCATCGACCCTCATCCCCAGTGGCCAACAATGAAGTGGTGCCTCCTCTACTTTCTCCATCTCCCTTATGTGCGTTGAACCCCCTTCTTCAGTTTGTGTTTTTTTTCTCATTCTCTCCTTGGTGTTTTTATTTAATTTGGATAAATATTAATACAGTGGGTTGTGTTTTTCACTTTTTTCTCATTGTATAGGGTGTGTGCTCAGTCTTCGGGGAGTTGCTCCTCCTTCCATTGAGGTTCCTTTATGTTCACACCTTTTTGAGGTAGGTGAATTCTCTTATTTTCTTTCCGAAGCACTATGTTTATAATTGAATTATTTTAAATATAATTTATTTAAAATTAATTTTTGAAGTAATGATTTGTTATTCCTATTTAGTTGTACACCAAATGATGTCTGGGTATTGTTTTTTAAATTTTAAAACATGATTTTTACCCCTTGTGTATTTTTAATTAATATGAAAATGTGATTCGCATACTATCTACATAATTACATAGGTTTTTGTGAAGTTATTAAGAAGGAAAAAATTTGTGGAAGTGTTTTTTTCCTAAGGTTTTATGACCATACGCTATATAGTGGTGTACACAAGGTGTTTGATTAAAATGACAGTTGTTTCTATTAAAATTTATTCTTTGTATTAAGCACAGTTTCAACCTAGTTTTTAAAAGGTGTGGTGCATTGGTTTCTTAATTGGGATTTTAAAAGTTTTTTGAAAGGTTATTTTGATTTTTAAATATTTATTAGGGGTTTAGGTGTGTGTTCGGCTATTAAGGCATATTTGGGTGAAAGTGGAATTTTAAATTATTTTAGGGAATGGTTTGTAATTTTTTTGGTAAATATATTTGGATTTGGTGTAAATTACTATTTTTCCATGTTAGTATAAATATGATGCTTGTTATTATTTTGAAATTAATCTCCAAGTGTTTTTTTCAAATGGTTGAATGTTGTTAACTAATGGTTGTTTGGCATGTTTTATAAATTTTCTTTATTTTACTAAAAATTTGGAAATATTTTTTGGTAAGAATGTGTTTTAGTAAAAGTGATGTTTTTTTATTATAGAAAAGAATTTTTTCAGTGAAAGTGAGTACTCGGATGAGGATTTCAAAGTGTTTATTGAAATGGTTTTGATGATTGTATGGTGTGAAAGCCCGGTTGGCACCTTTGATGATATGATGTGAATATGTGATAAAAGTATGTATGTATACATTTACGAGGAACCTCTATATGGGGATGTCCCTTTATGGGTTATATTATAGAGTGTCTGTGTTTGGGGTAGACAAGTGTGGTGACGACAGGTAAGATGAGTCACGCGTGCAAGGGCCTCCCACTTACATAGTATTATTATAACCAACATGGGTTCCCGAGCATCTTTTAAATGATCGAGAGTGATATTTGTTGATCAACCCTGATTAGATGGGTTGGTACCCTCTAGATTTGTTGTTAGGTCAGGTGGGATTTGCTACTAGATTTGGTCAGTTTTGGGTGGCCATTTGGTTATAGACTTAGGAGCTTTACCATATGTCAGTAGGTGGTTCTGAACTGAGTATATCTAAGAGTATTCTAGGGATCTTTAGGATCTCCCATGGTTAATTGATTATTTTCATTTCTTGTTTAATTTATATTATAATATTTTATTTCCAACTTTCAATGTTTACCTATTTTACTTTAGCCCAGATTTTGTATATTTTGTTTTGAGTTTTCTTATTAAAAGGAAAATGGTTTTGGAGATTTTATATAGCATGTGTTGTATTTTTTTTAAAATGGGAAAATATGTTTCTTATTTTAAAATGTGAAACCCCTACTTTTATATTTGTATTTCAAACTTGTGTCATTGGATTTGTTTAGGAAAGGAGACATTGGATTCTATGGTTTATCTTGGAATCCCTACTGAGCATTTTAATGCTCATATTTATCGCATCTTTTAAGATGCAGGTTCAGTTTCTTGTTCAGGTTCCTTGTTAAACTTCTCAGTGATAGAGAATGTTTCTTTTTGAGGTTTTTGGTGACCAAGAGGTCACACGGAGATTGTTTGGTAGTGGTTTGGTTTCCTCGTTTTAAGTTCTCAGTCTGTTAATTGAACCTTGAAACTGAATCTTTTTGTTTATATTCTTTTAATATTTAGTTTTCATTTTTTTGCATGCTCTGTTTATTTATTTGTTTTATTTGATCCTTTTTTTTGGTCCAAAATCATTCTCTTTGGTTGTATGTTCGATGTCCGACAATAGTTTCCAACCTGTGGGGATTAGGAACGCCCTTCGGGCCATGTTGTGGATCGTCCCGGGTGACCAGCTTAGGGTCAACCTGGGTTGGTTTGTGATAAAATGGTATCAGAGGAGTCCCTTGTTATTTGGGTTGTCTGATAGATAGAGATTAATACTTTCGGGACTATGGAGGTAGGTACGGGAAGGGGGTCATGAAACCTCGCTCATTTCGAACCTTCAGCCTCCAGGTTTAGTCCAAGTTTTGATTCCTTGTCTTGTTCTGGTTTTTTTAGATTAAGTGATGAAAATTGAGGAGAGTTAGTGTCATTTTGTGATTTTTCATGTATTAGTAACCCATGTGATAACCAAGTTCTCAGTTCAAGTTCCTCTTTGTGTCATGGTCTACTTGGGGCATGGATCACTACCATGTCACTGAGATGGGCATAGACACTATTCCCTCTCTTTGGTAGTATGGTGTAAGTGGTATTTTGTATTGGATCTAGTTGGTGTAAGTGTATTTTTGAAAAATAAAAAGGATTTTGAAAGTGATTATGATTTCTTTTAAATTTTTTTGGGATTATTAAAATTGATTTTAAAGGGAAATTTTTTGGCTCGACAATTTGGTATTTGTTTGAAATTGATGAATAAATACAATGTATGGACACATATGTGATAGTTTATGGGTTTTCATGGTTGTTTATTTTAAATTAAATGCTTGGCCATGTTTTCTAAAGGTATTTTTTGAAAGGGGTGATTTGGGATGTGTTTATATTTGTTTGGTTTTTGACCCAATTTGTTTTAGATGAAGGCACTTTCATTGATGTTTCTTCAGTTTGAAATTGGTTTTGGACCTGTGTTTTATATGTTGTTCAGAAAATGCCACCCATAAAGTTCCCTAAGGTTTCTGATAATTTAAGCCCAGTTTTTGGTCCTTCTATGATGTTGCCTACTCTTCACAGCAATCGAGGTCTGTTAGAGTTATTTATGTGGCTTGAAGATGTCGAGTGTGTCTTTAGGATGTTGGGAACTTCTGATTCCGTTAGAGTTCGAGTTGTCATGGGATTGTTTGAGGGTCTGGTTTTGGACGAATGGGAGTTGTTTTCCCCACCAACAGTGCATGTTGAGATGATGCAGGATATCTTTAAATCCATATTCTTCCGATGGTTTATACCTAAAGAGGTGAATACAAAGAAAATAGAATAACTTGTGCATATTCAACAAGGTCAATAGATGATAAAGAAATATGTTGATCATTTAGAGGAACTTTTTTCCTTTTCTCCAGAGGTAGAGTCACAGGATTTTATGAAAATTTCTCTCTTCATCGGGGGTCTTCTTCAAGATAACAAGGAGCAGGTCCTCCCTTCTAATGGACATCGTTTTGAGAAGCTGGTGGACAAGGCATTCCTAGCTGAGTTGGTCTCCAAAACGTAGATAGTTGGAAATCCAGTGTATCCAATTTATATTGAAGGTTTCCCATATGGAAAGTAGGGTGTACCAGAGGGACATATTTCTAAAGAGTCCTCTGTAGTGGTTCTAGCTTCTAGTTTTTTGGACCGTTCCATGTTGTGCCATAAGTGTGGAGGTTTGGGGCATACGAATCCATCATGTGGCATCCCTCTGAAGACGTTTCATTGTTACGGGTGTCTAGATCATCTAGAGAAGTTTTGTAGGAAGTGTTGCCTTAAGAAGACACTGTTACTAGAGAATTTCAGTGCCTGACTGTGAGGTTGGAGATTCTTCATCCATCAGAGCCTCAGCCACAGGTCTTGGGGTGAATCTTGCGCGCATTCATGAGTTTTTGAGGGTGTGAATCCTTAGTCCGAGTTTTGTGTTTCGTTTTTGTAATGTAACATTTAAATTCTTTTTTTTTTCTATGGTTGATGTTTTTCCTCCATTGTAAGTCCATAACTTCCTAGGGGGAATGTTCTAAACTTGTTCTATTCTAATCCATTCATTATATTTGTTTGATTATGGTTTTTTGAATCGTTCTTTTTTCTCAAAGTGTGTTTGGCCCTTGTATAGGTTGATCATAGTTTAGCTGTGTTTGTTTGGAGATGTAAGTGCCTATGAAAGAATCAAGTTTTGTAGTTATTCTTGAGTTCACAACTTGGGTAAAGTTTTGCACATAGATTTTTCTCTGGTGTTGGGAGTTTTTAGTCTAGGTTGAGATTTCCAAGTTTCAGCAGAGGTGTTGTTTTTCTCATGCTATAGAAGTTAGTTTGGATTGGTTGGGAGTTCCTGTGTCACCCTCACCCCTTCCAAGGGTGGTATTTTAGGGTGTTAAATTTTTGTGCTAGTTGAGTTCTTTTGGTGGTGAGAACCCTCTCGTGTTCTCTCGTTCTCTTATGTTATGGTTTCTTTCAGTTTCAATTGGGCATGGATTCAAGTTCTGTCTGTCATTCAACTGGGTGACTTTCTGGGGGAAGAAATTTTCTATGGTGGAGAATAATTTTCATACCCCAAATTTTAAATTTATTTTTATTTTAATATTTCTTCACTTTGGGTTCTCTCGTCGAGGCTCAGTTTGAACATGGGGTTAAAAGTTTTGACGTTTAATGAGTTCAACAGGTTTTGGATTGGTGTGTGGGCACCGCACGGTTGGCGGTAGCCACACGGTTAGCCCAAATGCCTATTCCAATGTCTATGATTAGAAATAAATAAATTTTTATATAAAATAAATAAGTTAAATGTTTAAAAACTAATAATAATATTATTATTGTATAGATAATAATATTGTTATTATTAAGAATTGTTAATAATATTATCATTATTTAAAATTTTTGTTAATATAATTATTAATAAATTGTTATTAATATCTTTTTTATTTAAAATTAAATGCATGATATTATTACTATTATTAGAATTGTAATTATTATTCTTAATATTCAAATTTTATTTATTCTTATTCTTGTTATTATCATTATTTTTGTTGTTGTTGTTTTTAAGAAAAATGATTATAATTATTATTAAAAAAATTATTTCTATATTAATGGTATTATTATTATTATTATTACTATTATTATTATTATAATATAATGAAAAAAAACCCTAACCCCCCATTACCCAGTTCGTGGAATAGTCGCCACCCCCCCCCCCTTGTTCACAATTGGGCACACCCCCCTCCTTTCTATTCCCCTCTTGTGCGACCAAACTCCACTCATTGCACCTTCTTCCTGGCACACCAGTCGAACTCCCTCGCCCCTCCACTCCGGCCAGTACTTGCGTCCCCTCCCCAGCTTCTTCCTGGTGCACCAGGCTACCTCCGGCCTCGCCCCTCCACGCTCGGGCCAGCCCTCTCCCCTACGCGCTTCTTCCTAACCCTTCCCTACGTCGGTGGCCTGACCTCCCCTCATCGGCCCTCATATTCGGCGGCCAATAGTGGCACAGCGCCTCCCCTCCTCACTCCATCTCCATTCTCCTCGCCGAACCCCCTACTCTGGTTTGTGTTTTTTTTCTCATTCCATCTTTGGTAATTTTATTTAATTTGGATAAATCTTAATACTACAGGTTGTGTTTCGCACATTTTGATCGTTTTCTAGGGTTTGATTTCGGTATGCAGTGTTGTTTTCTTACTTCCATTGAGTTTTTGTCGTGTTCGCACGTGTTTGAGGTAGGTGAATTCATATATTTACCTTCCAAATCACTTCATTAATACTTTAATCCTTTTAAATAATTTTTATTTCATTAATCGTGTATTTATGATACCTTTTCCTAGCTTATTATGATGTTTTAGAATTGATATATTTTTTTAAAATTATGTTTTGAAGTAATTATTTGTTATACCTAATTAGTTGTACACCAAATGATGTTTGGGTATATTTTTTTAAATTTTAAAACTTGATTTTCACCCCTTTTGTATTTTTAATTAATATGAAAATGTGATTTGCATACTTTCAGCATATTTACTTAGGTTAATGGGATGTTTTTATGATGGAAAAGTTTGTGTAAGTGTTTTTTTATAAGGGTGTATACCCATATGCTATATAGTGGTGTACATGTGGTGTTTGATTAAAATGACAGTTGTTTTTGTTAAAAGGTTTGATTTATACTAGACATGTTTTCAACCTAGTTTTTTAAGGCATGGTGCATTGGTTGCTTAATGGGTATTTTAAAAGTTTTTGGAAAGGATATTTAGGTTTTTAAATAATTATTAGTGGTTTAGGTGTGTATTCGGCTATTATGGAACATTTGGGTGAAAGTGGAATTTTAAATTATTTTAGGGAATAGTTTGGAAATTTTTTGGTAAATATATTTGGATTTGGAGTAAAGACCTATTTGGAAATGTTAGTATAAAGATGATGTTTGTTTTTGTTTTGAAATTAATCTCTGAGTGTTATTGGTAAATGGTTTAATATTGTAAACTACTGGTCATTTGGAATGTTTTATGAAGTTTCTTGTTTTTATTAAAAATGTGGAAAGCTTTTGTGGTAAGAATGTGTTTTGGTAAAAGTGATGTTTTTGTTGATTATAGAAAAGAATTTTTTTCGGTGAAAGTGAGTACCCAGTTGATGATTTAAAAATTTTTATTGAAATGGTTTTGATTTTTGAATGGTGTGATAGCCCAGTTGGCACCTTCGATGAAATGATGTAAATATGTGATACAAGTATGTATATATACATTTCTAGGGAACCTCTATAGGGTGTATCCCTTTATGGGTTATCGTATAGAGTTTCTGTGTTTTAGGTAGAAAAGTGCGGTGACAGTAGGTAAAATGAGTCACGTGTGTGAGGCCCTCTCACTTACACAGTATTATTATAACCACCATGGGTTCTTGGGTGTCTTTTAGATGATCAGGTGAGGGTTGTTAATCAACCCCGATTAGATAGGATGACACCCCTTGGATTTTCTATTAGGCCAGGGGGCTGTGCTACTGGATTTTATCAGTTTTGGGCGGCCAGTTGGTTATAGACTTAGGAGCTTCACCATATGTCAGTAGGTGGTTCTGAACCAAATACGTTTAGGTGTTTTCGAGGGATATTTAGGATCACCCATGGTTACTTGATTATTTTCATTGTTTTTTACTTTCCATTATACTATTTTATTTCCAGCTTAAACTATTTATATGTTTTACTTTAGCCCAACTTTGGTATCTTTTGTTTTGAGTTTTATTTATAAAATATAAAATTGTTTTGGAGAAGGTATGTAGCGTGTGTTGTATTTTTTTAAAATGGAAAAAACACGTTGCTTATTTTAAAATTTAAAAAACTTAACTTTATATTTGTATTTAAAACTTTTGTCATTGGACTATTTCAGGAAAGGAGATTTTGGATTCGGTGGTTTATCTTGGCAGCCCTACTGAGCATTTTAATGCTCACACCTATCCTAACTTTTCATATCCAAGTTTAGTTTCTTGTTCAGGTTTATAGTTTGACTTCTTAGGGATAGAGCGGGTTTGGTTTTGAGGTTGGTGGTGACCAAGAGGTCACAGATTGATTGTGAGGTACTGGTTTGGTTTCTTCATTTTTAGTTCTCAGTCTGTTGGTTGAAATTTGTAACTGAATTTTTTGTTTATATTCTTTTAAGATTCAGTTGTCATTTTTTGCATGATTTATTTGTTTATATGTTTTATTTGATCCTAGTTTTGGGCTGAAATCATTCCCTTTGGTTTTATGTTTCATGTATGGCATTAGTTGTCAGCCCATCGGGATCAGAAACGCACTTTGCGACGTGTTGTGGACTGAATCGGGTGATCATCTCATGGTCGACCCAAGTTGGATTATGAAAAAATGGTATCATAGGAGGCCCATGTTATTTATGGTATTCAGTAGATTGATATTAGGACTGTCGGGACTCAGGAGGTAGGTACAGGAAGGGCGCCATGAACCCTCACCCATTCTGAACCTCGAGTCACCAGGGGTAGTCTAGGTTTTGAGTCCTTGTATTGTTTGGGTTTGTTTTAGATTGACGGATTACAATGGAGGAAATCTGATGTCATGTTGTGATTTATCATGGGGTAGTTACCCATGTGATAACCAAGTGCCCAGTTAAAGTTCCTCTGATTTTCATTACCTACCCGAGGCATGGTTCAATACCATGTCACTGAGTGGGGCATAGACACTAGTCCCTCTCTTAGTTAGTTTGGTGTAAGTGGTGTTTTATTTTGGCTCTGGTTGGTGTAAGTGTGTTCTTGAAAATGAAAATGGATTTAGAAAATTATTGTTCTTTCTTTTAAATTGTTTTGGGATTGGTAAAATTGGTTTTAAAAGGAAATTTTTTGGCTTGAAAATTTCGAAATTGTTTGAAATTAGTGAAGAAATGGAATGGAACGATACATATGTGACAATTTATGGGATGTCATGGGTGTTTATTTGAAATTAAAGGTTTCACCTTGTTTTCTAAAGGTGGTTTTTGAAAGGGGTGATTTTGGCTATGTTTATATTTTTTTGGTTTTTGAGCCAGTTGTTTTTGGATGACGGTGATTTCATTGATGTTTCTTCATCTTGATATTGGATTGGTCTACATGTTTTATATGTTGTTCAGAAAACACCACCCAGAAAGTTACCCAAGGTTTATGATAATTTATGCATATTTTTTTGTCCTTCTTGGACGTTGCCTATTTTTTGCAGTGATCGGGGTATGTTAGAGGCATTTATGTGGATTGAAGAGTTTTAGTTTATCTTTAGGATGTTTGTAACTCTCGAGTCTGTTAGAGTTTCAGGATATTTTTGAGGGTCCAAGTTTGAATGAATGGGAGCTATTCTCCCCACCGTAAATGCAAGTTGGGATGACATGGGATGTCTTTAAATCCATCTTCGTCTGATGGTTCATACTGAAGAGGTGAAGATAAAGAGAAGACAAAAACATGTACACATTCAAAAAGGTCAACGGATGGTGAAGATATATGTTGATCATTTTATGGAACTTTTTTCCTTTTCTCCAGAGGTAGAGTCACAAGATTTTATGAATACTTCTCTCTTTATCGGGGGTCTTATTCCAGAGATCAAGGAGTGGGTCCTCCCTTCTAAGGACCATCATTTTTAGAAGCAGGTGGATGAGGTGTTTCTAGATGAGTTGGTCTCGGGAGCATAGATAAATGGAAATATAGCACATCCAATTGCTCATGAAGGTTTTTCATCTTTCTAGCAGGGTGTGCTAGAGGGACCTATTTCTAAATATTCCTCTATAGTAGTTTAGCCTTCTAGTTCTTTGGATTGTTCCATGTTGTGCCATCAGTGTGGATGTTTAGGGCACATGAATCCATCATGTCGCATCCCTCCGAAGACATGCCATCATTGCGAGTGTATGGGTCATGTAGAGAAGTTTTACAGGAAGCGTCACAATAAGAAGACACTATGACTAGAGGATTCCAGTGCCTGACTATGATGAATGAGATTCATCATCCATCAGATCCCCAGCCACAGGTCTTGGGGTGAATCTCATCCACAGTCAGGAGTTGTTGGGGGTGTGAATCCTTGGTCTGGGTTTTTTGTTCCATGTCTGAAGTAGAACGTTTAAAGTATTTTCATTATTGATTTTTTTGGTTGAGTTTTTTCCTCCATTGTAAGTCCATTGCTTTTTTAGTGGAATGTGATGAACCTTTTCTATTGTAATCCAACAGTTCTATTCATTTTATTATGGTTTTATGAATCGTGTTTTCTTCTCAAAGTTTTTTTCGCACTTGTATGGGTTGATCTTGGTTTAGTTGTGTTCGTTTAGAGATATAAGTGCATATAGAAGAATCGATGTTTTTAGTTATGCTCGGGTTCACTGCTTGGGTTAAGTTCTTCACTGAGTTTTTTCTCTAGTGTTGGGGGTTTTTTGTCTGGGTTGAGAGATCAAATTTTCAGAGGAGGTGTTGTTTCTCTCATGTTATAGAAGTTAGTTTAGATCGGTTGGGAGTTCCTATGTCCCCCCCCCCCAGGGTGGTATTTTTGGGTGTTAAATTTCATTTCTAGTTGAGTTCTTTGGGTGGGGAGAACCATCTTGTGTTCTCTCATTCTCTTATATTTTGGTTTCTTTCAGTTTGAATTGGGAATGGATTCAAGTTCTTTATATCATTTAGCTGGGTGACTTTCTGGGGTAAAAAAGTGTTTGTGGTGGGGAGATTTTTCACACCCCGACTTTTAAATTTATTTTTATTTTATTATTTATTGGCTCCAAATTCTCTCATTGAGGCTTGGGTTGAACGTAAGGTTAAAATTGTTTACATTTAATAACTTTGGTGGGCTTTGGACCAGTGTGTGTCCACCGCACGATTGGCGGTAGCCGCACGGTTGTCCAAGGTTCCCATGATGATGTCTATCATTCGAAATAAATAAAGTTTTATGTAAATGAAATAAGTTAAATGTTTAAAACATAATAATAATATTTTTATTATTATTATTGTGTAGATAATAAAAAAAAATTGTTAAGAATTGTTAACAATATTATTATTATTTAAATTTGTTGTTAATATAATTATTAATAAATTGTTATTAATATATTTATTACTTAAAATGAAATGCATGAAATTATTATTGTCAGTATAATTGTAATTATTATTAATAATATTAAAATTTTATTTGTTCTTATTATTACTATTATTATCATTATTGTTGTTGTTGTTGTTGTTGTTGTTGTTGTTGTATTTGTTTTTAAGAAAAATGACTATAATTATTATTAAAAAAATTATTGCTATATTAATGGTATTTTTATTATTATTGTTATTATTACTATTATTATTATAATTCAATGAAAAAAAGAACCCTAGCCCCCCCTTACTTGGTTCGCTGTGCACCCCCTGCTATTCCCCTCTCACATGGCCACACTCCTCTCACTACACCTCCTTCCTGATGCACTATCTGACCTCCCTCGCCCCTTCGCTCCGACTAGTAGCTGCATCCCCTCCCTGCTTTCTTCATGGAACAGCAAGACACCTCCATCCTTTCCCCTCCATGCTCCAACTAGACCTCATTGTTCCGTGCTCCAACCTTTCCCTTCCCTACTTCGGTGGCCTGACCTCCCTACTTCATCCTTCATCTCTGATGGCCAACAGTGGTGAAGCTCCTCCCCTCCTTGATCCATCTCCATTGTGTGAACCAAACCCCCTTATCTGATTTTTGTTTTCTTTCTCATTCTATCTTTGTTATTTTTATTTAATTTTGCTAAATCCTAATATAGCGGGTTGTGTTTCGTATGTTTTTCTCATTGTCTAGGGTGTGTTTTTGGTCCGTGGGGTGGTGTTCCTACTTCCACTGAGGTTTAGTCACATTTTCATGTGTTTGAGGTAGGAGAATCCATGTATTTACTTTCCAAAGAACTATGTTGGTACTTGAATTATTTTAAATAATTTTTATTTCATGAATCACGTGTTTAGGATACCTTTGCCTAACTTATTATGATGTTATAGAATTGATAGATTTTATTAAAATTAAGTTTTGAAGCAATTATTTGTGATGCCTAGTTAGTTTTACACCAAATGATGTTTGGGTATAGTTTTTTAAATTTTCAAACATTATTTTCACCCCTTTTGTATTTTTAATTAATGTGAAAATGTGATTCACATACTTTCTATGTATTTACTTAAGTTTTTTTGAAGTTTTTACGATGGAAAAAATTGGTGGAAATGTTTTTTTAAGGGTTTATACCCATATGATATATAGTGGTGTACACGAGTTGTTTGATTAAAATATCAATTGTTTCTGTTAAAGGGTTTTCATTGTATTAGACATGGTTTCAAGGTAGTTTTTTAAGGTGTGGATCATTGGTTTCTTAATTTGGATTTTAAAAGTTTATGGAAAGGTTATTTTTGTTTTAAAACATTTATTAGTGGTTTAGGTGTGCGTTTGGATATTAAGGCATATTTTGGTGAAAGTGAAATTTTAAATTATTTTATGGAATGGTTTGGAAATTTTTTGGTAAATATATTTGTATTTGGAGTAAATAAATGTTTGGCCATGTTAGTATAAATATGGTGTTTGTTTTTGTTTTGAAATTAATCTCTAAGTGTTTTTGGTAAATGGTTGAATGTTTTGAACTAAAGGCAGTTTGGCATGTTTTATGAAGTTTCTTGTTTTTTCCTAAAAATGTGGAAATATTTTGTGGTAAGAATTTGTTTTGGTAAAAGTGATGTTTGTGTTGATTATAGATAGGAATTTGTTTCAGTGAAAGTGAGTACACAGTTGAAAATTTAAGAATGTTTATTTAAATGGTTTTGATGTCTATATGGTGTGACGTCCTAGTTGTCATCTTCGATGACATGATGTGAATATGTGATACAAGTATGTATGTATACATTTATGGGAAAACTCTATAGGGGGGTATCCCTTTATGGGTTATTGCATAGAGTGTCTATGTTTGGGGTAGATAAGTGCAGTGACAGAATGTAAGATAAGTCACGCATGCATGGGCCTCCCAATTACACAATATTATTATAACCACCATGGGTTCTTAGGCATCTTTTAGATGATCTAATGATGGTTTTTGATCAATCCCAATTAGATGGGTTGGTACCCCCTTGATTTTTGGTTAGACCAGTCGGGCTCTGCCATTAGATTTGGTCAGTTTTGGGTGGCTAGTTGGTTATAGACTTAGGAGCCTAACCATACGCTAACAGGTGGTTCTGAACCGAGTATGTCCCAGATTATTCTCGGGATGTTTAGGATCACCCATGGTTACTTTATTATTTTCATTACTTATTTACTTTTTGTTATACCAGTTTATTTCTAGCTTGAATTATTTACCTATTTTACTTTAGATCAGCTTTGGTATCTTTTATTTTGAGTTTTTTTTATAAAATGAAAAATGGTTTTGGAGATGGTATGTAGAATGTGTTGGATTTTTTTTAAATGGTAAAAAAATGTTGCTTATTTTAAAAGGTGAAAAACCCTACTTTTATATTTTTATTTCAAACTTGTTTCATTGTATT
The DNA here is from genome assembly GCA_963277665.1 of Viscum album. Taxonomy (NCBI): domain Eukaryota; kingdom Viridiplantae; phylum Streptophyta; class Magnoliopsida; order Santalales; family Viscaceae; genus Viscum; species Viscum album. Next base: position 676,351,314 of record OY728157.1, on the reverse strand, counting down.
TTTTGGGAAAAGAGACATTTGATTCTATGGTTTATCTTGGAAAACCTACGGAGCATTTTAAGGCTCACACTTATCCTATCTTTTCATATGCAGGTTCAGTTGCTTGTTTAGGTTCCTAGTTCAACTAATTAGTGATGGAGCAGGTTTGGTTTTGAGGTTGGTGGTGACTAAGAGGTCACTCGGAGATTTCGAGGTAGTGGTTTGGTTTCCTCATTTTTAGTTCTTTGTCTTTTGGTTGAACCTTGTAAATGAATATTTTTGTTTATATTCTTTTAATATTCAGTTTTTCTTTTTTCATCCTCTATTTGTTTATATATTTTATTTTATCCTGGTTTTGGGCCAAAATCCTTCCCTTTGGTTATATGTTTGATGACCATAACCAGTTTCCAGCCCGTGGAGATCAAGAATAACCTTGGGGAGATGTCGCGGACTGACTCGGTTGATTTTCTCATGGTCGAACTGAGTTGGTTCATGACAGTACATATCAGGACCCAATATATTTTGGAAAACTTTATGATCTTGATGTCTGAAGGGCTCTGATTCATAATGGTTCTCAGATCAACCTCATCTTGATTAAAACCCTTCTACATTTGGGATATAGTGAATGAGATTTATATCCTACAAAGATAACTATTTAGGGTATGATAAGATAAATCAATATCCTCTTAGGAAGATCAAGCGCAAGGATCAATTTTGGGATATCACATCTAATTATGAGTTCATATTTATCCAATAGAAAATCACATATAATTTCCAAATCATAATAACTTGTCATCATAGCCACATGGTGGAACCTATGACATTTAATCAGTGCTTGAAATACCCCATATATGGGAATTTCATTATACTACATCGTGATAGTACCACCTTAGAGTCTTGTGAAGTCACATATTTTGAGGTAGGTTTCTAAAATAGGTAAGGCGAGCAACCAATGGTGGATGATAATACATAAGTTTCAATGACCAATGGCTTGGATACCATCCCTGTGAATATAAAGAGTATGCTCGATAGAAAATATGTGCGACCCATATACATGATTGAGGTATTATTCTCAGTATTAGATTCCCAATCTTCTTTTATCCCCAGTGATAGCATCAAAGAAAAAAATAAGCTCTAGAATTTCTCTGTGATGGATCTGGAAATTTAGGGTGACAATGACTCTTCTCATGGCCTCTCTCACCCTAACAGTGACAAAGATGCCCCCATATTTTTAACCACATATAAGGATTCCTTCATGGACTCATAGGTGGAAGAATAAGAGTATGGGCTCATGAGCACTCCTCCCACTTTTGAGAAAGGTGTCTCTACCACCATCGATGAACTCAGGCCTCTGAATATGGGAATAGAAGAAGACCCATAGCCTATGTTGATTAATACCTCCATGATTCTCTATGATTAGGAGATATAAATCATATTTATAAATAAAAAACAATATGTTTTCTCTTGGAATTATACAAAAATGCCCAGACTGAACCCCGATGTGGCTACGCCCCATCTAGTCCTACCCAATGACCATCGAGGTTTCAAGAAGGAAAATATGAGGATGCACCCCTCCCATGATATTAATATAGAGTCGTAATTTGAAAAATTGATCAAACCCAATTATGTCTAGGAAGTGAAATACCCAATATGGCTCACCAAAATCATCCTTGTCAAGAAAAATAATGGGTAGATTAGTGTCTGTATTGATTTCAGATACCTTGATCGACACTATCCAAAGGATGATTTCCCATTAATGATTATAGAACTCTTTATTGATGAAATTTATAGCTCCCAATCCATTTACTTCATGTATGGGAGCTTAGGGTATAATCAAATATAGATGGACCTTAAAAAGAGGAATCCAGTGGTTACATAACACCTCTGAGGATCTTTTTCTACTAGGTGATACCCTTTGGGTTAAAGAATGATAGCGCAACTTTTCAATTTTCCATGCATCATATATTTAATACCTTCTATGGATGAACCATAGAATTTTATATCGATGACTTAGTAGTCAAATCTAGATAGTGTTATGATCACTTCATAGACCTTCAAAAAAACATCATTAAGTTTCAACATCACAATCTAAAGATGAATATTTTAAAATGAGATTTTGGGGTGGTATTAGGGAAATTATTTGGATTTTTGGTTCGCTACCATGGAATTGAGGTTGATCCTTAAAATACTATTTCAATTCTAGATATTTCAACCCTAAGGATCTCAAAGAACTGAAGGGTATCTAGGGTAACCTCTCTTAGATTCGGTGTTTCATAGAAAACCTGGATATAAAGTCTCTCCCCTTCACCAAGTTAATGAAGAAGGTAATTTCCAACCGATGGGGTGAGGAATTCTATGAATCCTTAGAGAGCCTCAAGAAATACTTACTACACCCACAAATATTGATGTCTATGATGGAAGGAAATCCACTCATCTTATATGTTTCTTCCATGGAATGATTTCTCGGTGCTCTAATGACACAGAAAAATGAAGTAGAGAGTGAAAATAGTCTCTAATACCTCAGCAGAATGATACAGGGTACTAAGACTTGGTATCCCATTATATATAAGAACTATCACATGCACATATTTATAATGAAAAGGTTAATACATTACTTGCAGCACCACGTTGTCCACCAGGTCTCTCATATTGACCCAATTAAATTTGTCTTTGTCTGCTCAATGTTAACTGAGCATTTGTACTGATAATAAATTATTCTAAAGTAGTATGAAATATAATTTTTGTCATAGAATACAGTGAAAGGGTGATCCTTGGTTGATTATTTATAGAAAATCCCACCCCTGAAAAAACATTGGTAGACACTGAACTTCCGGATGAGGAGGTATTCTAAGCCTACGATACACTGATATATTAATTTTTTGGGCATATTTTTAATCAAATTTCAATGGTTTTAAATGGATTTATGATCTAAATGTCCTTAAATTTCAATTTTTAGTCAGGTGTGGGGAAATTTCATTATAGAAGTGAAATGATTTGAAATAAACAAAAAAGTTAATATTTTGAAAATGGTATTCATGTTTTTATATTGGTTAATATTTTTTGAGTTTGAATTTTTTTTCTATATTAATTTTCATGTTTTCCTTTAAAAAATAGTCCTAGGGTCATCCCAAATCCATGGGATCACTCCACACAGCCAGTCCATGGAGTTGGATGGTTACAAAGCCCATATGAGGGATAACCCGAAATGGAAGGGGTGCATAGGGGAATCAGGCCCATACACAAGGGCATGTGATGGTGAAATGTGGGACTACCTAGTCCTGGTGAAACTCTCCTCCCACTATTGTAGGTATATTTCCCATGTGTCAGTGCTCCAGGATTTGAAATAGAGCCTTTTTTTAACTTTATTTTGAATTTTTTTATTAACTAAATTAGTTCATTTATATTTTCTATAATTTTTTTCCACCATTTCTCTTCTCCATCTCCAAAATTATTATTATTTTTATTTTATTTCTCCTTATATTATAATTTTAACATTATATATATATTATATATTTTTTATTCTTTTAATTTTATAGTTTTTTATTTTCTTTTATTTTATTTTCTTTCATTTTATTTTATTTTATTTTCTACTTTTTATTTTATTTTATCTCACTCTCTATTCTCATCCCCTGTTATTCCATTTTTATTTTATTCTTCTTATTCCTTTATAATTTTTATTATCCTATTTTATTTTATTATCCTCTTCTTTCTCATTCCACCATTTTGATATCTTACCATCAATAATGAGGGGTTGACCCGAGGCTTTCCCTGGGCTCATTCAAGGTGTTCTTGAATTTTTATAAAAGTTTATTTTGTGTTTTTAGTAGATATGAGTGACATGCATGGGTGAGGTGAATGTCCCCCAAGACATGAAACTCAATATATATATATATTATTTTGTTTAATCTATTTTCTATATCTCCATTGGTAAACTCTTCACACAGTGGAGTTGATCCAATAAATATATGGAATGATATTCGATTGATCCAGGTCCAAGAAGATAGAACACCCTAGACTAAGGCATGTAATCAACCTTGATTATAGAAGTTTTTGGAATTGATATTTCTTAAGGCATTCCATATTTCAAAATTTCTAGATAAAAGTATAGAAATTCATCATGATATTCCACGATTGGATTATAATACTAGAATCAAAGAAATAAATAAGAATAATTATAGAACCCAAAACCAAACATAGGATCAATTTATTTATTTCTTAACATATTATGTTTATAATTTTATCTTATTATAAGTTTAGAATTTTATTTTTGAATTTCTTTTCATTGTTTTATAAAATAAACAAAAACCAAAAAATTATCCATTTATTTCATAAAATAAAAAAAATGAAGTAGTTTAGATGATTTAGATTAAGTGAGTTAATGAACTTAGTAGCTCCTCAATTGAGATAGCCTTGGTTAGTATATGTGATGCACTAGGAAAATAATTTTGTTTTTCAATTCCTTATAATAGGCATGTATCAAAACTAGCAACGCTACCTGAGATTCAATTACTATTTGTTTATTTTTTCTATTTTCACAATAGAGTTTTAAAATTTCTTTAAAAATTTATAAAAAATCTTTTCACATGATTTTTTCAAATGATCATTTTTTAAATTCATGGAACAATTACTCTCAGATAAAAGAACAAGGGTTTCAAAATGTTACAGAGGATGATCTCCTACAAAAGATTGATGAACTCACTGACCTGGACAATCACATGATAAATGGGCATAACACCGGAATTTCATTTCATGAATTGGAAGATATTCTTGATAAAGTAGAAGTTTATTATCAAAGACTGAAGGAAAAGAAGGAAGTGCCACCAGAATTACCCAATTTTTCAAAGTAAATACAAAATTTTGAGGTCAGGATCGAAGATAATCCACATCACAACCATTTGAAAAACAATACTCAAGATGACCATGATAATATAGAGTGGATTCATAATGAGGAAAAATTGTTTTCTAAGATAACTGTGGGAGATCAAAAATATTTATATGAATTCTTGAATGAGTATGAGGTAAAAATTTATATCCCATATCCCTAAAAAGTAGAAGAACCAATTACATTACATGTTACTCTAACAATGGATAAAGAATCCATACCTGGTATGGAATTTTAATAAAAGATTTAGGAACCCAACTACTAACCTCCATCCACTGAGATTCACTTTCAAGAATCACTTATCACTAAAGAGGTGATTGAACCAGAACCAACTTGGGGAGATGATCCTTTCATGAACTGTTTATTGTCTAATTTTATTCAGTATGATTTGAGTATCACTACTTTTTTTTTAAATCTTCATATTTGGTCAATCATTTGTTTTACATAGAGAAAAATGAAGAAATTAGACCTTCACCTATTGAGGAACTCATGGACCTCCCTAAATTTAATGAACATATATTTGAGGATTACCATGAGGAATTCCCAGTTTCTAAACTTGAGGAAATCAAGACAGATACTTCTGATATTTAAAGGGATAAACTAATTATTAAAAATTCAAATTTTAAAAAAAAAATTAAGTAAAATTTCCATCTTATTCTTCCTTTTATCATTTAGTTCATGCAACATATGTTAAGCTATAACTGGAAGATGAATATGAGGTTACACAAGTAGCAACCAAAAAGTAGTATGATCCATATTTCATCATACCCCTTCCATGAAATATATAACAAATTTTGAAAGGGAAGGATCTGTTATACTCTATCCATGGATCATTCTTTACCAAGAAGAAAGAAGTGAATACTAAGAAAAGTCGCATATGGTGGTTCAAATCCAAGAAGATTCATCCACCAACTGACTATAAATAATATCTAGTTTTTATCTCTAGATGTAGTAAAAATCCAAGTCCCACTTGGGGTATCTTAACAAGACTTATCCCTTTTACTTGCTTTCTAGGACTTTAAATTTCATTTTTAGAATTAGTCCAGCATGCAGCCCACTCCCTCTTATATTTTATATATTAAATGACATGATACATGTGTTTGATTGAGTAATTTTATTTTTTAGGTTCATGATGGAATAAAGAAACCCCAATAAATAGAGAAAAATTACTAAGATTCATGGGAAATGGATTTCACCTTTAAGGTTTATCTTTTAAACACCCTAAATTTTGGTCTTAACAACTTGTTTTGAGATTTAATGTTGAAATTACATGCCCATTCTTGAATTATTCTTTACTTGACTTATTTAGGAGACAAGAGTTTCTTTGGAATCCTATGATTCCATGTTTTATATTTAAATTTTAATGAGATTTAATGAGTAAAATAGAGAATTTAATGGTTGAAATAAATCATGGATATTAAAATCAGGACTCAATAATTGAGAGAGGTGGTTGATTCATGTAAATGAAATTTCCCAAAAAAATTATCCTTTGAATTTTTAAAATTCATGAGAATTGGTTTGTTATTATTAATCATGCCTTGAGTAATTTTCCAATATAATATTTCTATTTATGAGAGGATTTCTAGACCAAGTAATTCTTATTTTTATCTTGATCATGTTTCTTTAGTGATCTTGGGACATGTCACATACCAGAACTTTCATTAGAAATTGTCAAATCTATGACTATAAAAAACACATTTAAAATGATGAAGGCATATTTTTTAAAAACCCTTATCATTAAAATACCACCTTTAAAACAATCCTAGTTTAAACATTAGAAACCATGAATGACATTATTAGGAATGATCCATGTTTCAATCCATTTTTATCCATTCCTAACCTCCTATTAGTAATTGAATGATATTTTAAAGATGAATTGTGGGGGTGAAAGGATTCATGGTGGATGAGATGAAATACATTGTAAGGAAAAAGTGGGGTGATATTTGTGGGTGTTAAGAAATTTTTTTAATTTATTCATTATACTCTTTATTTTTTCCCCTCTAGATAGAAAAAAGAAAAAATGAAAAAGAAAAATAAAAAAATTAAACAAAAAATGGGTTGTGATTTGGGAAAACCAAAAATCACCATTACTAGACTGATGATTTTTAACATATGTGGTTAAGTGATGGATGTGAGGTTTATTTCAAGCATAACTTTCAAAATAAAAAAGAGAAAAAGTTCTTTGAAAAAAATTGTATAAAAGTATAGAGAATTTTTAGAGGGTGCACAAATCATGTATTATGTTATACAATGATCATAACCTCTAATTTTTGTTTTGTGGAATGTGTGATTCGTTTCAATTTAAAAAAGATAATTTCATGACACTTTTACTTTTAATATCATGATTTACGATTTAAGAGATAAACCTCCTCTTTTAGCCTTAATTTTTAAACATCAATTCCCACATACATAAATCCTCAGAGTTATTAGAACCTTAATTGAAATCCCTAAAGATTTTATTTTCCTTTTACCTTTAAAAAGTGAGAAAGTAGTTCCTTTACAATTATATCAATAAGGATTATGTTCTCATGATATGATCATAACTCTACTTGAATTTATATCAGGAGAGATGACTGAAAAGATTAAAAATAGAGGTATATCATGAATTGGAATGTTTAATACTAATGAATTAAGGAACTTTAATGAATGAAAAAATAAGTTTTCATAATTTTCAAATAGGTAAAAGTAAATTACTTAAATTGATTGTTTCTTTTAAAAGTTAGAAATTAAATTGATATTTTATGTGTATTTTTGAAATTTTTATTTGATATTGAAATGTAGTTGATTTTATTTATTTGAAATTTGAGTATTTATAACATTTTTCCCCTATTTAATTTAATGTTGAGAATTTATTCTTGAGGAAAATCATTATTTAAGTGTGGTTGTATTTTATAGTCATTTTTGTGAATATGTTTAATCTAATTTGAATAGTTTTGAATGTATTTTTGATATAAATTCCCTTACATTTTAATGTTTTAGTTAAATATGGGAAAATATGATTATGTAAGTGAAATTATTTGAAAAAAAATAAAAATGTTAAGTTTTTTAAATTGATATTCATGTGTTTATTTTGGTTAATATTTTCTCAGTTTGAATTTTTTTCTATATTAATTTTCAGGTCATTCTTAAAAAAAAAGAGGCCAAGGAAGGGATAACCCTCAACCATGGGCTCACTCAACACAGCCATCCCAAGGGTTCAGCTAGCCATGAGGCCCATATTAGGGCCAACCTGAACTCGTAGTGGTGCATGGGGGTATCAGGATCCTGTAGAGGGGCCCGGGATGGTGAAATTGGTGGGAGATTATCTTGGACACTACCTGGAGTATCGATATAGGGGGTATATCCCTATTACTATGGGAGGAGAGCGCCACTGGGATGGGGTGGTGTGTAGTAGTGAGAGGGGGTCCTCTGGCCCCTGAAGAACCTCATCGACACATTACAGCTGTTTGTTGTAATTTAAGTGCTTAGCCATCACTTTCCAGTTTTGATGTGGGGCTGAAATCTAAGAGGATTTTATCAAAAATGATGGTGTTTCACTCCTACTCTACTCACCTTACTAATTTATAAATGCTCTTCCATTCCCACCCCTCTCTGCCACACTTGATTACTCTGAACACCACTACTTTATCTGAATAACTCTATTTCCAACACTAGGAGAGCTTGACTCGATCTTTACTTCCACTGCCAACTCCTTCCATCACTTCTGATCGCCTATGGACCCCCAGATGACCACCATGAAGATTTTTTCAAAGGATCCTCTGACCAATTAGAATTATGGAGGAACATGAATCTTCCACTTCCCCACTTCTCACCATTACCACATGAGATCCACTACCATGCACCATTTCCATGTCTAAAAACCATGCATGTAGATAAATCCATGCCCAGGATGGAATTCAGGTTTACCAGTCCACGCTAAATATTAAAACACACAATTTTATAATGTGTTTTAATATTATTAAACATGGGTCTTTGGGGGTGAATTTAAAATTCTATCCCCACCAATCCTCCTTGACCACCGGATATTTTAATAATAGGTTGAACACGTTCTCTTTCCTATAAAATAAGAGTCAAATTTCTATATAAGGGGAATCCACACCATGAGGGAGAAGGATGCTAAGGCATGTGGTCCATGATGAACCCATATTATCTTCTATTTTCCAATTTATTTTTATTTTATTTTATTTTTAGTTTTTTTTTTAATTGTAATTTCATTTTTGGTTTCTTATATTAATAGGAATTCATGCATGTTTTCTTTAAGTTCTGGTCTATGCACCCGGGGGGGAGATGTCCACCAAAGTTTTTTCTCCCCCCTTCTTCTTATTCATTTTTATTATTATTTTATTTATTTTTGTTTTAGTTTTATTTTAATTTTAATTTTAATTTTCTTTTATTGAATAAATTAGTTCATGCGTGTTTTCTATAATTTGGTTCCACCATTTCTCTTCACCTTATCCAAAATTCTTCTCCTTTTTATTTTATTTCTTCTCCTATTATTTTTTTAACATTCTCTATATATTATATATTTCTTATTATTTTAATTTTATTATTATTTTTAATTTATTTTCTTTTATTTTCTTATTTTATTTTATTTTATCTCTCTCTCTTCTCATTCCCCATTCTTCCATTTTTATTTTATTCTTCTTCTTATTTATTCCTTTTATTATTCTATTTTATTTAATTTTATTATTATCTTATTTCTCCTTACACCATTGTGATATCTTAATCCCAATAATGGGATACTGGCCTGATTCTTGTACTGAGGGAGGTTAAGGTGTTCTTGAATTCTTGCTTAAATTTTAATTTATGTTTGTGATATATGAGAGTGACATGCACGGGTGTGGCAACACCCCGTTCCATGCACTAAAATTTATTTCTATTATTTTGTTTAAACTCTTTTACCTCTCTCCATTTGATCAACTTTTCATATTATGGATTTGAAATATCAATGGTTGAAATGGAATCAATAGAGTTGGATCCTAGAATATGGCAGACCCTAGACCAAGGTGTTTAATCAACCTTGATTATAAGAGGATGTGGAATTGAGAGTGCTTAAGGCATTTTAGATTTTGCAATTTCCAAATAGAAATTATAGTAATTTTTCATGAGATTTCATTTTTGGATTATCAAACTAAATTAAAAAAATAAAGTAAAATAAGGATTGAACCCAAAAGTGAACCTAATACCAAATTCTTTATCTCTTAACTCATTCTGTTTAGAATTACATGTTAGTTTAAGATTAGAATTTTCATATTTCATGTCTTTTCAAAGTAATCAAAAACCAAAAAAGATTCATCATTTTTTTCAAAAAATAACAAAAAACAAAAAAAATAATTAGTTTAGGTGAATTATATTAAGTGATTCAAAAAACTAAGAATCTCCATGAGTGAGATGAGCCTAGTCAGGCTATATTCTACATTAGGAAAAAATAGAAATTTTCTTTTTCCATTCCCTATGACAGGAATGAGTCACACTCCCCATACCTGGGAGATGTATTTTGATGGAACCTCTCGGTGTCCTATTTTAAAAAGGATAGAGAACCCAAAGCTCAACCAGGTCAGTGTAGGAAGCGTATTTGTTTTGCTAGAAAAAAGAAATTTTCCTACTCTTTCTCACTGTCTAAATTCTACACTATTAATGAGGCTGAATACCAAGCCCTCATTGATAGCTTGAATCTAGACCTATAGCTATAGATATCCTACCTAAACATCAAAGGGGATTCAAAGATAGTGATAAATTAAATCAACGGTGAATATTCCACCAAGAAGGATTAATTAGACTCTCTCACTGGTTATGTTAGAGGATTGATGGAAGAGTTCCTTTTTGAACCACATTGCATCATGCACCCCAATCACAAAATGATTGTGTTGATGCATTGGATAATGCAATAAGAGTTATAGTCAATCCTGATTAGGATGAAATAATAGTCTGTATAACACACTAAAGGATGGTCTCATTAGTCATTTTTTATGGCATAGAGGTGATCAATCAGATCCACACCACCCAAGAGTGTGATGAACCAATATCAACCCATAAATGGATGGATCCCATAATTGATTATCACCAAAATAAGTTCCTCCCAATAGACTAAGTTGTGAGGGAATAGATTCTGTGCAGAGTATCAAATTTTACCCTTCGGGATGGGTTAAATGAGCAAAAACCCCTCTACAAGTGAGGCTTTGATGGAATCATCATCAAATGTATAGAAAAAAATATATATATTCTCACCATAATAGAGTAATTACATGTATTATCATTCAATGCTCATCAGTCTAGGTCTAGGATCTCCCACAAAATTAGGAGGCTGGTTTATTACTATCAAATAATGATACAAGACAGCATGGAATTCACTAAGAAATTTCATGCATTCTAAATCCATGAAAACTTCATCCATCAACCCTTAGAATTTCTACATACAAATAAATATTCCTATATATTTTTTGTATGGGGAATGGATGTCGTGGGGCATATCCCCCAGCCACTACCAAGCAATTTAAGCACATCCTTACTACTATCAACTTTTTTTACAAATGGGAGGAGGAAATACCCATCAAGGAAGTTATAAAGAAGAACATAATTAACTTTATGAAGTTAAATATTATAACCAGGTTTAGAGTCCCTCACACTATATTGAAGGAAAATGGCACCAAATTCTACTCTACTGGGTTGAATAAAATATACCGGGAGTACAACATCATGTCCAACCAATCATCTTGCTATCATGAAGTAGTAAATGAAAATATTAAGACCTTAACTAATAATCAATCAAATATACTCTAGAATATTGTAGACAAAGACAAAAATTTCTATTCGTACAAGCTCCTCCATTCTTTAGGACCTATTGTACCACCACTCGCACTGTTACACAATAAAATCTGTATTCATTAGTGTACTGAACTGAGGTAGGGTTTTCAATAGAATCCCATTATCCCTCACTTATAATATCTAACTATGTAAAAATATTAGAAAATCAAAAATCAAAAAAGATATTGGATGAGTTGTAATGGATTGATAAGAAAAGGTTTTGTACATTGAAAAACCTCAAAGTCCATCAAAATCGGATCACACAAACCTTTAATAAATAGGAATGCCTCCATTCATTATTTTAGGGAGAAGTGGTATTTTCCCTCAGAACCCCAATGATACCAAGAAAGAAACATCCCAATATAGAACCCAAATGGGAAGGGTCTTATATCATACCTAATGTCTATCATAATGGAACTTACTCACTACCCACAATGGATGGGTAATGCATCACACCCCCACCAATGTGAGGTTCCTCAGGAAATACTTTTCTTAGCCACTGTCAGGGCCTCCTACATCTTGAACACATGACATTGAACTATACAGAAGATGTCCTAACCACATGATTTTAAATTTTATGGAGGACATTCTGGTTTAATAATTTTAAACTACATATGACTTCTGAACCACATGATGTTAAACTATACAAAAGAAGTCCTAACAGTAAGACTTTAAACTATACAATGTATTTCATCCTATTCACATGAAGTTAAACTGAATGATATGTCTTTACCACATGAAATTAAACTTCTTAGAAGATTTCATCACAGCATGTCATTAAACTACACGGGAAGCATTGTCTCACCAAAAATCCACCGCACATGAACTAGATTTTTGCAAATTAAAAGTGAAGTATCCATGTCCCTATGTGTGATTCATAACCACATAGGGTATTACCTTATTCAAGAACTATGTGTATCTCAATTCGTACAATTATAATATATGTATTGATTCTGAAATATCTTGTATTTGGATCAACCACAATACTTTTTCTTTCACATCAAGTCACCTTTTCCCTTACTGCAATATGTTAAACTGCATGGTTGATTTCCTCACCACATGACACAAAACTAAATGGTTTCCCATAACTACTTATGGATTTATTCTTATTCCAATGTGATATATATAGATTCTTAGATCTTACATCTTGGACAAGCCATGACATTATACAAAATTTCCCTATCCATACTTTCAATCACCTTTGTGTGGTGAAGGAAACCTTTTACATTCCTTGTCTCTCACACCAAACATAGATCACGTGTAATTAGGAACTATAATAAAATATTTCATACATGATTGAGATATATTATTTCACAATATGGTCAGTAGGGTCCTGGATGAAAGACCCTAAAAGAAACACCATAATTCCTTGTCGCATGAAGTTAAACTGCATGGTTTATGTCTCTTTCTTGAAATAAAACTAGGAATTACCATATACCTCGCCCAAGAGGACTGATTTCCTTAGTTTTGGTCTCCCACCACAACCTCCATTTAAGAACTACATGTGGATTTATTTCTTCCATTGCAGGATTTGTACTGACACCCAGGTCTCTAGTCTTGGTTCCAGCTACAATATTACCTTTTCATGTCGGGGAACCTATGTCCTTTCTACATGACATTAAAAAAAATGGTTTCTCAAGAACTACATATGGATTGATTCCTATCATCACAAGACACATAGTGGAACCTGGATCTTCAATATTAGGTCTAGCTATAAAAATCAATGGGAAAAATTCCCTCCTCCATGTGTAGGCCATACCTACGTAGAGAGTTTCTTGTTCAATAATTATATATGGCTTGATTCCTTTCATCATAGGAAAAGTAGGGATGCCCAGATCTCCAATCTCGAGTCCATCTACAATAATCAACAAGAATAATTCCCCCCTTTACATATGGTCTAGACCTGTATGGAGAGTTTCCCATTCAAGAACTATGTGTATCTTGATTCCTACTATCACAAGATATGTAGGGACACCTGGATCTCCAATCTTAGGTCTAGTTGTAAAAATAAATGGAAAAAATTCCACCCTCTTCATATGGGTCAGACCTATATAGAAATTTTCCTATTCAAGATCTATGTTTGGCTTGATTCCTATCATCATAAGATACATAGTTATGCTCAAATCCCCAATCACGAGTTTCGATACAATAATCAACTAGAACAACCCCCCCCCCCCCTCTACATATGGGTTAGACCTAAGAAGAGATTTTCCCATTCAGGAACTATATGTGGATTTATTCCTATCATAATATGACACAAAGTGACACCTAAATCTCTTATCTTGGGTCCAGCTATAATAATCAATAGGAACAATTCCCCCCAATACATATGGTTCATACCTACGATAATAGTTTATAATTCAATAACTAAATGTGGCTTGATTCATTTCATCATAAGATACATAATGACTCCCATATCTTCAATCCTGGGTGTAGCTAAAATAATCAACATGAAAATTCCCCCCTCCGTGTGTATGGGTTAGACCCATGTAGGGAGATTTCATAAAAGAAATATATACATCTTGATTCCTTCCATCATAGGATACATAGGGACACTCAAATATTCAATCATGTGTTCATCCACAAAATATAAGATGATAAAAATGCACCCCCAACTATATATAGGATAGACCTATGAAGTAATCCATCTGATACCCACTCTCATGAAACTTAACCAACTGCCCAATTGTCCCTTGTTTCTCATGCAGAGTATTGCTCATGTGACCTTAGGGAACTTGGAAGGATAATTTGGACATTGTGGAAGAGGCACACTAAAGATCAGAAATAACATCCTTACCACATGACACTAAACTGTCTAAAAAATGTACTTACCACATGATTTTAAACTACACAGTAGATGTCCTTACCACATGACATTAAATTATGAGTAAAATTTCATCGTTCATTATGTTAAACTACATGATAGATACATCCCCACAACATGATGTTAAAACATGCAAGATGTCTCACATCATCATTCCTCATCAAAGGACCACAAAAGACTGACCTCGATCAACCATAGAATGGGGTGCATCCAATATCTTTTTGAGAACCTTAACCCATAAACCATGATTCATTTCGTGAGAACCTCAGGTTGCAAAAAATATTTCATGGACCTTGGAAAGTAAAATAGATCTCCATATTTTACCATGATATTGATGAATAAGGGATTTGAACTACAAACTAGAGACATATTGGCCCTATGAGAAGGGCTTTCTGATCCTTGTGATCATGACTTCACCATGGTATAACCCAACACCTTAGAGTGTTATGGGCCATCCCCAGCATTATTTTCCCATACCATTACTCATGACCCAAGAACCTTGATCCATGATTTATGAATTTTCACATCCCACTCAAAATGATTTTGGAGTACTCCTGAACCTGATTATCCTAATTTTTTTGTTTTGTAGAATCCCACTCATACCAGGTCCACGTGCAGCCTGACCATAAATTGTATGCACTTTAGTTAATGCAATAAGTCCCTAAACTATATCCATTGATGATCAAAATCATAAGACCCTAAAATACTAGTGAAATAGACACAAAACCTGTCATGTTAAAAACCCACAAAGGGAATACTAAGAAAAATTCAAGTCTCTGATCTCTAAAATCTTCATCCCAAGAGTTTAGGAAAAAGTTAGAGCATAAATGAAACAAGTCATAAAGCTCATTGGGCCCACTTGGCAGCCCTAAAAAACACGATCCATGATAGCTGGACCCCCTAATATTGAAAAAATTTAAATTAATGATGTTCACATCTTCTATATATTATAACATTTTCATTAGGTAGTGACACAACTTATAGAGTGATTAAACCCTCCTTTAATATTACAATTTCCTTAAATTACACTATATGATTTTAACGCCTCGGATCACCGTGAACCTTCCATGGCCCTTGGAAAAGGATACTCATATTTAAGAGACCCATTGTTTGACTATGAATTTATGCCTATGTATCCCTTATATGGACTCCTCACAGTCAACCAAAATCATTATTATCTTGAAAAATGGGATTTTTGATCCTTGTGAGCCTAGACATCACCGTGGTGGAATGCAACACCTTAGGGTGTTTTGGTTCATCCCTGACACGATTTTCCCATATCATCTTCATGACCTGAGAACTTTGGACCATGACATAAAATACCCATAACCAAAATATTCAAGTTTATTTGACATCCTCCATGTTACGTCACTATGTTTTGTACCCTTTCTAAAAGTAGGAATGTGGCACTCCATTCCCAAACCTTTTGATGGATCATTCCACATAATTCAAAGCCATATAGTGTAAGGCCCAAGCCTCCCCATAAAAATAAAAACTTATTAATGGTTATAGAACCCTTACTAGATATATTTTAATCCATATCCAACTTCATCACTCAGTCATTTGAGTCTTCATAAATATTTCATGGACCTTGGAAAAATAGGGGATCCTCTTTTCTTGACTATACGTGTAAGCCTTGTGGGATCATGCATAAGGTCTTTAACCTACCAACCAAAGGGATATCCTCCTAGCATAAAATAAATTCTAATCCTTATGATTCTTAGAAATAATATGGTGAAACTAAACACCTTATGGTGTTTTGGATCATCCCTATAATGTCTTCCCCATTCCATATTCATTTACTTGAACTTTTGGGTTATAAAATACTCAACCCATATTCCAACTATACAAGTGGACTTGGATTCCTTAATATTTTACCTGAAAATTATATTATCCCCATAAATATTACATGGCCCTTGGAAAAGAGTTTGGATCCTATTTTCTTGAATACGCTAACGACGCATAAGAGATTTGGCCTACTAACTAGAGGTATCTCCTCCTTAAAGGAAAGGAACTTCAATCCATGTGAGACCTAGAAACACCATGACAGAACTCATCACCTCAAGGTGTTTTTTGTTTATCTCTGGCATGTCTAACCCATTCTATATTAATAAATCATATCCTGGAATCATGTCTTTAAACTAAATAGAAAAATTACATCCTTACCACATGATGTTAAACTGCAGGGTTAACCTCCTTACCACATGACAATAAACTGCACAAGAAATGATAATTAAAAAATGGTATATTACCAACCATAGAAGTTCTAAGCTAAAATACCAAAAACTAAAAAATAGAATGTATGATCTATAAGTACCTAAACTACAGCACCACAATGTTCTAGTTTTCAAGACCTTAAAACAGTCAAAAAAATACATAGTGCTCACCAGGTTAAAAACTAAATAAGGGTATCCTAGTAAAGAGTTGGGTCACTTCTCATTAGAAACACACTTTTCAAAATCCAACCAATATTATACACTCATAAATGGAAAAGGAACAAAACTTTTTATGTCAAAAACTCATAAGAGGTCACCCTAAGAAAAATCCAAGTCTACACCCGATAAGTCTTCCCCTATATGAATATTAGGGAAAACATTAGGTTAATAAAAATAAAAAAGATATAAATGTTATAGATCCCATCATATGGCCTCATAAAAATAAAGCAGTGCTCTCTAAGTCCGCTAAATTAGGAAAAAATTAGAGCATTATCCCTTTGGGACATTCATATTTTACCCAGATTATCCTTTTAAACTAAGTGACCTCAAGATGACCGGAGTAGATGCATCAATGACGTATCTCATTTTGGTGGGAATTTATGATAATTTACCAATAAATATCTATTTTTATTTTAGCATTCATAAGTAGGCATTTAGGTTTACATGATATCTTACAAAGTATGAGTATCACTGATGATCTATGAAACATTAGATCAATAAAATGTCATGCACATCATGAATAAATGAAATTTTCACAACAATATGAAAAGTTAAATAAGATTAAATCAATGATATGGTACACAAAAAAGGAGTAATATCCACATTTCAAACCCCCTCCAAGGATTACACTAAAAAATAATGATGACCAAACTTTAGTAAGATTTTATTGGCTGATTTTGTCAAGTTTTATAAAGCCTAATGAGAAGTGTTGATTGAATGTTGAAGTGCCACCTGCCTCACTGCTTCTATTTCATATTGAGGGAAAAGAGTACCAATAAGAGATAATGGCTCCTCATCTCTTTTTGGAGTGTTATTTAATGAGGATGATGATACTAGAAGATCATACTTTGAGTGATCCATGATCTCCTCATGTATCGTTATGTATGTGGTAAAGGCATCCATCTGGGGTTGTAGTTGGGAGACATTTGATAACTCTATTCCATAACCTCTGAAGATTACCTTATTAGTTCAACCTAGGGACTCCCATAATCAAAACTACATAGGCCCTTCTCACTATCATGCATTTTTGTTTCAGGTCAGGATGATTTTTCAAATGATATTATACATTGGATGACGATCGAAGTTTTCGGCCCCCATATCATGAAAGATCTAGTGAAGGAATTCCTATTGTTCCTGAAAGGTTTCTTGGGGATTCATAGTGATCAGGATGTCAATTTATTTCTAGATTATCCTACATCATTCTTAGTCCACTGCAACTACTGGAGTAGTTCATTGATCTAACAAAGAAATAAGATAAGAATATCCATGTTACCTTCTCTCAAATGATGGATCATCTAATACTGGTATTGAAGAACCAACTTCCTCAGAAAATTATGCCCCACTAATGGGATGGTCATCACTAGGATATGAATTCTTCCTCAAAGGTTTTCTCGAGTCATGAATTAATGTCATTGTTTCTGCAGGAAAGGAATTCGTTGAGTCATGGAGCCTATCCACTTGAAGGACCAATCTATTCATCATGAAACACATGTAGGCTTCTATCCAAGACTAGTCATAATCATAAAATAGAAATACATAGGATCTAATAGAAGGAAGGATAGTCTTATCATTTTTTCCTCCAATACCAATATCATTCAAAGTTGACTAATAAAAATGGGATGTTGTTATCCCTACATGCCATCTTAAGGGTGGTAGAAACCCTTTTAATTAAACCAAACTATCAGGTAAACTGGTAGGGGTATATGGTTCAAAAATAACTAACCCATCCACACTGTCTATGAGAACCCTAACCCGAAAAGATATCTTGTATGAACGTTCATCGAGAGAACCACTACCATCATTGATAATTGGCTCGGACAGTGTGGGGTAGGGAATAAAGTTGAAATAATCATAACATACTAGCATGAAGACAACATCATCAAGTCCTAATAGAATTTCCCCAACCCTAAAAATGTTCAGCATCATTGGGTAGAAAAAGGTTCCATTGATCCCAATACTATTGTGGTATTTGTAGCAGCAAAAATGATCCCCTATCCAATTAAATAATAAATAGAAAGGACCACCATCCCTATAGAGGATGTTTCCTTGCTAGATGTGGCCCAAAATATGGTAGAGTTGATCAAGATTTTGTACATATAAATTAAGAGGCATCCCCTCTCCTAATGGAGCTACCATCACTACCGTACCAACTCATATTCCCAAGCATGCATCCCCAGTTAGGAAAATCCACCTTCTCAAGAACATGGCCAAGAATCCCTCTAAAATAAGACTTAGGGATATCTATAGTATCACTCTATAACCCTGTGTTTTATATTACATATCCTTGAGGATTTCTTAATAGGATCGCAAACTATCATAGACCTACTAGGAAGGGCACTGATGAGGGAATATAGTGGTCGGTCGATCTTCTTTGCAGCAAAGAAAGATGTCGATCTAGTCCTTGAAGAATATGAAAAGGAACATATTCATATCTTTCCTTAAATTCTATTTCAAAATGTTAATAATTCCACTAGATAATACTGGACGTTGTGCGAGTTCATCCTAGATGTCCAAAATATGAAGAAATTCATTATACATCTCCCCAAGAGGAGATATCCCACCCAGTTGGTAGATATCCTAGATGTTGATTCCTACTTCACGATGGGATAAATAGAAGGAGTTAGTGTCATGGGACCACTATATGATCATCTATTTGAGAATCTCTATTTGGAAATTGATGATAAATTTATAAACCCATGTTTCCTTGTAAAGGTGAATGGTGTGTAGTTTATCAGAAAATTATAAGCACTTCTACCTAACCCAAAATGGTCATGCCCATTCATCGGAGAAATTTCCACCTGTTCTTATGCCCCATTTAGATATCCATCCACTTTTCAAGTTATTTATATATGACACAAATATTTTTTAATTTCTCTTATTGATCAGATAGTGTGAAAAATTTTGACCATCTAGACCACTATGGGAGTTCTCTCGTACAAAGGACAACCCCTAGGACCATGCCACAACTAGTTGACTATCTTTAGAAATAATCATCTGAATACAGTTGAGGGAAGATGATAGCCAATAATATGTAAGATTATAGTCATGTTAGGTAAAGAAATCATCATATGGAAGCCTAAATCCATACATAGGAAGTCAATGTGATAGGGGATAGCTCTGAAGTTCAAGAGAGATAATCCCCTCCAAAAACTTGTTGTCAGATCACACATGGTATCGATGGTCAGTATTTCGATTTCCAGTAATCATGGCCTTATGTTTGGACATGTTGGAAGCTTCCTGAGAGCTAGAATATATCTATAAAAAATCAAAGAAACAAATTTCATATGAGAAAAGAATCATATAAAAAGAGAGATGCATGAATCTGGTAGGATCGTGTGAACCACATAAACCATGAAGTAATTTGTAATAGAAAGACCTAATATAGGTATCAAAAATCACATGACCCATAGAGATCTTGCAAAGAACATGACCCGCGATTTATCTCTCTATAATGAGATCATTCATAAGACTCACGATCGTGTGACCTTAGGATGGTCATGTGAACGGCATAATGACTAAGAAATCATGCGATTGAGCCAGCAGGTTATGAGAAACTAGAAAATATGGCCATGTGTCCAAGGATATAGTTCAAAGATCAATCCATTATTGATAATTGATTCATAGGATCATATAAATATGTGATGAGATAAATAAGTTGTCATGATTATATCTCGTAAAATAGTTCTCATGAAATAGTCTTGTAGACATATCCCACAAATAGTTCATATAGAGAGGTCTCGTGAATGAGATCATGAAACTAGGTTATACGAAGGGATCACATTATGTAAGAGATCAAAAGAGCTCTTTAAGTTGAGGTCACCAATGGAATGAGTCTCCCATCACCTCCTTGTTTATAGGTCACTCCACAGAATACCAAGGGTCACCCGAAAGACCAAATGTTACTGAGGACGTCAATTGGAGGCAGTCCCAAAGACTCATACGGGCAATTACTTTCCTTAAAATGGAGTATATGTACCCGTGGATGTCACTCCTAGGGGATTAATTTATTGAAACCTTCCAAATGATCATTAGAAAATATAAAAGGGAATAAATACCTAAATCATGGGTATTATTTTCTCTCATAAAAAGGAATATAAGGTAGATGACTCTCATGGATTGTATAACCATTAGAAGGACACACAATCTCATGACCCTCAGAAGTTATTGCAAGTGAATCATGCATAGCGTATGATCTACTATTGATCATGTGAGTCCCCTTTAAAAATCATCCCTATTCTTTCTAAAACACCCAAACCATCACTGATAATCATGCAAAGGCTGCCTGAAAATCTCTTCCAATCACGTGAATTTTCAATCGTAGGATGCCTAACAATCATCAAAAACCCCTTTAGAAAATAAAGTGGAGAAATACAGAAGCCTCATGTGATAGGGAGTTATATTTATCTTCATTATATGTGATCACATGATCCATAAGACATCATAAATCCCCTGGTGACATGTCCACCATATCACACAAGGGTATGTTGGCATGTCACCTTCATCATGCGAAGGGTCTCAAACACATCCATTGGATTATGCGCTACCCCTCTAACTCCATATAAAATCATAGGGGTTTTCCATGAGAATGATTTCTTTTCACCATGAGATCCATTATTGGTCACATGATGCATCATAGACAAGGAGAGTGATTGTCTTCGACAATACTTTCACAGCTGTGTGAGATCTCCTATCCCTATAAAATAAGGTAGGAAAATAAAATAAGAAAAGTTGGAATATTCTTGCTGAGGGAAAGATATTTTAATATTCATGTGAAATAGGTCATACACCCTAGCAAATCACTATTGATCACATGAAGTCCCCTCAACAAGCCAGCTCTGTCTCACAAAAGACCCCTCAATAAGATGGTGTGATCTCTTGGATGGCGTTTGACAAAACAAATTAGTCTCATGAATAAACCCAAAAAAAGTCATCATTGATTACATGAAAGCCTTTCCATAAGCCTATTTATCTAGTGAATACTCTTATACATGTAGTATTGACCTTTTTAGGGCTATTTGATATGTCAACATGGTTAGGTGAAATTCCTTTGATCATATTGGGGCTAACAAACATGGAAATGGAAGAATGTTCTCACAGTCACCAAATATCCTATGACGTCATGGATGACCCACTATAGATTCATGAAAATATCATGACATAAAATTACCTCCACTTAATCCATCTCGTATTTGTGAGATACTCACTATGCAAGGCAGAGTATAACTAGGGTGGTGATGCATATAAATCCATCCCCCTCAGCACAGAAAAATAGAATTGATCGAACACATATAGAGATGATGATGAGAGTGATGGAGTGGGATTCTTGGAGTGTAAGTTCATGAGGTCATAAGGTCATCCACTAGGTAAAACCTAAGAAACTAACTAAAGGATCATATAGAATGAATATTTTCTTCGAGTGATGAATTTTTAGATCACATGAAGGAATTCTGGCATGTGAGTCAAATTATGTAAAGAGGATTATACATGTCGACTGGGTCACATGAAACCTAAAGATACTAGAACTTGAAAAACCATGATCCACACTTGTAACAAAGGATGGAATAAGGTGGAATACTTATACAAATATAGATACACTAATATTTATGTGCTTTTCATGACTCAATCAAATCATGAGATAGCACCAGGTCATGTTGCTCAGGTCATGCAAAATCCTTCGAACATATCATATAGATTATGTGAATTCCTATATACATTCCATCAAAGTATTACAACCACTTTAGGACATGTCACCTAGATCATGCGTCAGTATCAGAGTGTTTCACCCAAGTCATGTGACACCCTTCATATATGTCACCCATGTCATTTGAAGTCCTCCAAGCATGTAATCTAGGTCATGTGATGTCCTCAGGACATGTCACACAAGTCTCTTAAATCCCATTAGACAAGTTGATCATGTCATGAGGCAGTACCAAGACATTTCTTTTTGGATCATGTGACAGCTTTCCAGACATTTCATTTAGGTCTTGTGAAGCCCTCCAATAATATCTCCTAAGTCTTGCGACACCTTCTAGCCAATTTATCCTTGATCATGTAATTTCTTATAGACATGCCACCCAGATCATGGGTTGAAATTTGTAAAAGTCAACTAGAACATGTTATTGTCTTTAGGAATCTATATTAGACAATCAGGACATTTCCAAACATCTTCATATGTGTCAAACAGACGGTCAGTATATGTCAGGAAAACACACTGGAAATTGATACCCTAAAACTAAACTATGAGAAATCTAATTCCTACCATAACCAGAATATGTAGGATGTCTTATTAAGGCCTAATATCAATGGGCATCTACAACAACATAATTCCCCCCATATTTCTGGAACTCAAACCCACAGGACCCAATCTCTCTCATGAGCTTATCATTCTTCCCCATCCATCAGTGGGTCGAGGAGCCAACTGAACTATGAGAACTATGAAACCTTCTATAATCATGATACATAAGACACTTTCTTAAGGCCTGATGTATATATTAGACATCACATTTGGGTTTCCTTAGTTCATAAGTCTCAAATCCATATACAGTGAGATGGATTAATTATTATCCCTTGTTTCTCACACTGAACATCTTTTATGTGGGCTTAGAGATTTACAATAATCATATCATTTACATCATGAACCTCTACCATCTAAGGAAATAATAGTGTGTAATACCCATTCAAATACATGATATTATATCCCACGTATAAGGGAATACACCTCAGGATAATTCCTAAGGGCATGATCGAACTATGATGACTCTAATTCCTACCAGAACTAGGACATGTAGAATGCCTTTATGAGTTTTAATCTCAATAACTAGTTCCTAAGTGCCCTCGTATACATCCTTTCTACATGAAATTAAATTTTATAGGTCTAATGAACTACATGGGTTGTGATTCCTATTATAAACAAGATATGTAGGATGCCTCATAAAGATTCAATCCCCCCATTTACACATAGAAAGGTTCAACACTTGATCATTTTTTAGGGTAACCAGTCTCATATCAGGGTTAGGAAGAGATGCATGAATATATATTAAATCTATAAGAGACTCTCAGAGTAGGAAACAATTCCCCCAAAAAGGTTGTGATGAGACTAACCTCCCATCCTCTTGACCAATGTGAGTTCCTAAGTTTCATTGGGTATAGAACCCCAATTGGACACCTTCCATTGGAAATCAGGTTTGTACTTAGTTATAGAAGTGGGAACTGTTGGGGGTTTCTGTTAAAGGAAAACATGGTGAACTTGATGTGATAAATTGTGTAGTGCAGTCAACCCCCTTCACAATCAATCATCAGGTATCCCCAAAACCACTTTTCCCCATGAAAAAAACATTTAATACCTTCTTCATGTTTTTCTTTGTTTTTTCCATTATTGGTCTTTATACCTCACCTCTTTCTTATGTAAGTCATCAGGTTATCCTATGTAGTCTTAAGAATTATGGAATATTATCAACATGTTAAATAATTTTTCAATAATTCGACCACCAATTTTAAATTTGTAGTGTAATATACCTAATTACTGAGAGACACTAGACTTCTCAATATTTTGGGTTGTAAAATGTGTATTCTTATGTAATAAATCATGAATTAATGTGTAATAAAGACTAGGGTTTTCAACATTGATATTAGATGAAACTTTATTTATTTTGGTATTAGGATTAGTAAACATTATAAAATCCTTAGGGATAAGACTAAACATAAGAATACATCCCAAAATTTTGGTAAATTATAGTGTGAGTGGTTTCTAATAAAATGAACCCATGTACAATGTAACACCCGAGACTTTTATAAGAAATATTTTGTATTTATTTTATATAAATCATCAAAGGAATCTTTCACTACACACAAAAATATCTTGGCTTGCTTTACACGCAATCGTGACCTTCCTTGATAGCTTGCATCATACGCAATACCGAGTTTCACTAAACAATGATATGCTATTAAAATATTATTAAAACTAGCCGTTATGAATAGTAATAACCACTTTTTGAAATTTTTTAAATTTTATTTTTTAAAATGGACTTCATTTTTGGATTCGAAATATCGAAATTATCCTAGGGTGAAATTTTGGTATTTTTCTAGAAACTTTCAATTTTTGATGAATAGTGAAAACACTGGGTTACTATATAAAAACCGACTTTTTATTTAAATAATTATTTATTTTATTTAAATTTATTTTAGGTCAAAATTTATACATAATACCTATATATGTTTAATGAGATGAAAATATTTTTTGGTGAATAGTAACGTTTTACTTTTTTTTTACCACGGTTAAAAGTAAATAGGGTAATTAAAGGAAAAATGATATTATTATTACCCTAACACATGTAATAATTCTATTGGATAAGTGTAATTCGACCAAAAACAACCTTAGGAATACAATATGACCATTTAGGCCCACATGGATTAGATTAGGACATTTATTATTAATTTATTTAAAGAAGGTTTAAAATAGTTAAAATCAAAGTTTAATAAGTAAATAATTTTTAATATAGGGTTATAAAAAAGATAAATTAGACTATAAATATTCATTAGAAATATAAAACTATTTCCTATATAATGGTATTTTATATGTAATTTTTTAGACATTAAATAATTTAATTTATTTATGACACAAAGATGATGCAGTAATAATCTTATTAATGAAATATTGACATAATTGATATTATAAATACCCAAATAAATGTAATTTGAGACTTTTTATGAATTCCACTAATTTTCTAGGTTATTATGACATGTTATTATTTATTTTAGTAACTTTTTTAGAACTAATATTTCTGTTATGATTTTCACAAAAATCAATTACTAAATAGTGTCAAAATTAACTTAAAATAGTTTTTAAAACAAATATTATATTATTAATTGTTATTTTATTCCTAAAAATATAAGGTTAGGAAAAATGACTTATATAAGTTTATATATATTAATAGTAAACAAATTGGGGTTCGTTTGGCTTTTTATAGTAAGTTTATTAACCTTATAGTGTAAGAACACAAAAAGACATGGTAAAAGTAAAATTATTTAACTTAAAGTTAAATCTAAATGATAAGGTTAAAATAGTAAACTAAACTTTTCCAAATTCTATTGGATGATATGATTTCTACCCATCCCCACCTTATCTTAGAAATAAATCAATTTGGAGCTATTTAAAACCGAATATGGCTTTGTAATAAAATAATATTTTTAGTTTTTCCAAAGGTGCCCCTCTCCTCCCTTATAAAAGGGCACCTCCTACCTCTCTTCCTCGCACCACTTTGAGCCTTCAAGCTCGTCAAAACCCTGAAAAATTCTCTTCTAAACTTCCCTAAAAACATCCTAGAGGTCCTGGTCTTCTTCAAAGACCAATTTTAGTGCCCTAAGAGGAGGTCTCAAAGAGGCGCTTCAAAGAAGAGGTAATGTCCGTTACCGATTCTTTCAACTTTATTTCTTCTTCCACTTATTCTTATTTAGTTGTTTTATTATGACGTAATAACATCAGTATCACTCATATACTGGTATGTTATTAAAAGTATGAAACAACCCTATTTCACCATCTATCCATCCTAGGGAAAATGAAATCACCGCGCGTGCGTACGTACGGAATACCGTCTTCACGCCGTGGTGTAATCTATTTTCCACCATCACCTTACTTGGATGGGTATAATGGTGTAAATAATAACTATATATGATTATTGTAAAGTGATATTGATTCTCAAATATTATACATACACTCCAATACAATTCCACGATCATGGGAACGATATCATCGCTCGTGCGTACGTACGGAATACCGTCTCCACGATGTGATGCGACTCGTTCTACATGATTTTCATTGAATAATGATTACATAAATGAATTGAGTGAATAAATATGATATATATTACACTAATAACATTCTGGAAATGAGGTATCTATAACCTAAAAAATAAAAATAAGAATTTATTCGACAAAACACGCATAAGAACAAAAAGTAATAAACACCCGAATAACAAGTAGCAATGAAATATTACTAATAATAAGCTAAGAATATGACCATATATGATATCATAATAATGAGTATGATTCTGTAATAAGTCAATGACATTATTTAAATTATTACAGGAGGTTCGGACACTTACGAAGCAAATCGGACCTAAGGTAAGGGAAATATCACAATCTCATTTTTATCCGAGATTGTTTATACTTTGGAATTTACTGGGGTGTATTTTATCATCCACATCCATGTTTCCTCAATATTTAATATTATTTCCATCCACCTACAATTTTTTAAATCCAATTTTACCCTTCGGTGAGTTTTTAGTAAAAGATATGAAAGGAATCTTTTATCATTTTTCGTACGAGGTATTTTTGACTTTTCCGACAAAAGTACAAGAAAAATATTTTTTTAACTTATACGGAATGAATGGATTTTTAAAACATTATTTCCAAGAAGCTTACCTTACAAGTTTTCGAGTTTATTTTTAATCAACTTCTTTTAGTTTAAAATTTTATGACATGTTAAGAAAGGAAAATGTTTTTGAAGTAGAAAGGATATTTTCCTCAAGAATGGAGTTCAAGTGTTTTATCAAAATTATTTTCCATATAAGATAATATAGGGTTATATTTCTATCCCTATTATTACATTGATTTTATTATGTTGTGATAGAATTATTTTTATGAATTCCTTTATCTTATATGAATTGTTTTATGATGTCATTATGTTTAAGAATCCCATTTTTATTACATGGGTTATGAAATGATGTATGATTTATGATTTTGTGGCACACATAAGAATAGTATCATTATGAGATGGGTGGGACCTATATCTACCTCCAATTCATTGGGTAAAGATTTATATCTCATGAGATAGACATGGCTGGAATGGTAGGTTAAACCGGTTCAGTGAAACAGGACTGAAACGAGGAGTGAACTCGGTTCAGAAATGGACTTTGTCTGCTAAGATAGTCTTGGATATGATTATTGACTAATAAGAAATGATTCTCTGTGATTATGTGTATATTCTAAAAATTTTCATGTTTTAAGTTATCATTATTGGGATTACATTTCACTACTATGATTTGTCCCATGTTATGAAATTATGATCTCTTTTGCAGGTTAAGATTTCCAAAATGTTATGTTCTTATGAATATGATGTGATTGATATTTCTTTTGTATACCCTTACTGAGCATTTGAGCTCACCCTTTTGTATGTTTTCTTTCCCCAGGTCAGGAAGAAGGTTATTAAGTAAGATATTCCAAAAGGGACTCTAGATATGATGAAATAAATGGGAGACAGTGTAGATTATTTATGAACCATTTGTTTATGTTTCCCAGTTTCTAAAGAATCTATACCTATAAGGTCCTTTAAAGGTTTTGTTATATGTTGTAATAAGTGTACTTCAATTTTGAAGTATTAACAATGTATGAAAAGTATGGGTCGTTATATTTGGTATCAGAGGAAAGGTATAGTCAACCTTTGGAAACTAGGATGTGAAAGCCTTAGTAAGAATCCTAAGGATAAGTCTAATCATAGAACACAATATTAGTGTTTTATAAATGTCCATGAATAACCTTGGATAAGACCTTAAGTGTGAAATTTTATTCTTGATTATGTGTTTTTACTATTATAATTAGTGTTTCTCACACTATTCTTCTTGGTTTTAGTCAATGGTTGGAACCCGAAGGAACCATGTTAATGCGGAATGCGACGGGCAATGAAATGATTGTCCCCTTGAGAAACCAAACATTATGGGAGCTGGAATGCAAAATCTTGTAGCCATGCTCACACAACTTTCTCAAGCTATAAATCATGCAGGACTTCCAAACGAGCAAAGTAAGGAGCAACATTCTGTTGAATCCTTCATGAAACAGTGTCCACCTTCATTCAGCGGGTCTACTGATCCATTAGTTGTTGAACAATGGATCAGTACTACTGAAAAGATATTTTCAGTTCTTCAATGTTCTGAACATGATAAAGTCATCTTAGCAGTGTATCGTTTGGAAGGCGATGCTGATAAATGGTGGAATCTTATCAAGAATACGAGTCCAAGAGATGAAATTGAGTCCATGGAATAGGAAGAGTTCAAGAACTTATTTTTCAATAATTACTTCTCTCTTATTCTCCGAACAAAGATGGAGAAGGATTTTCTTGAACCAAAGCAAAAGTATTATGAATCTGTTGGTACCTATGAAGCAAATTTTACAAGACTTGCAAGGTACGCTTCTGGTATTATTATCCAACCTGAGAATAAGATCGATCGATTCTTTAGTGGATTAAAACCAAGTCTTCGAAGGGAATTAGCCATAAGGGACTTCAATAGCTACGAGGAAATCATTTGATGTGCTCTCAAAGTTGATATGGATATTGGAGTAACCCATCAATCATATGGGTTTAATAGGAAGAGGAAAATGGAATTTAAAGGAAAATCTAAAGGGCACACTGAAAAGAAGATGAGTTTTCCCTTATTCTCAAAGTGTGGAAAGAAACATGGAGGGAGTTGTCTTAAAGGGATAAGTAAATGTTTCAAATGTGGAAAGGAAGGTCATCGGGTATTTGAATGTGGCGATGATGGGAAGAAGATGTCTAGTGATGCGAACAATGAAAAGGCTGCACAGAGTGCACCTCCTACACTTCAATGTTACAAGTGAAAGGAAATGTGGAATTATTTCAATCAATTCCGTAATCCAAGGGTTTTTTATGATGATCGACGTCAACAAACTCTTAAGGCTAAAGATAAAGAAAAGTCACATGCAATTTCTATCAGCAATGTGGAGTACGATAATGAAGTGGTGAAAGGTACACTTACTATCCACTCTAAAGTAGAAAATGTTTTATTTGATTCTGGATCCACCCACTCTTTTATTTCTGAAGAATTTTCTAAGGGTATCACCGTATTACCTCAACAATTAGATGTTGAGTTAGTTGTGACAACGCCTAATGGCACAACAGTCGCATCAAAAGTTTATAATTCTTCTCCGATTGAAGTTTGTGGGAATATTCTTCCTACAAATCTTGTGATCCTCCATATAGTGGAATTTTATGTAATTCTTGGCATGGATTGGATTTCTCTATATGGAGATCATATCAATTTCCAAAGAAGGGAAGTCACATTTCATATTCCAGATCAATCTTTGATCATCTATCGATGCAAGGATGAACATAACCTTCCAGTGGAAATTTCTTCCACTTTATGGGTCTTGATTCCACTAAATGAAGGTTATTTATCTAAAATGGTTTGTGAGAAACTCATGATTAAAAATATTATCATTGTACAGGAGTTTGATGATGTCTTTCCGGAGGAATTTTCGGGTCTTCCACCAAAACATGAAGTTGATTTTTCAATAGAACTCGTACCGGGTGCTTTACCTATTTCAAAGACACCTTATAGAATGGCCCCAATTTAGTTTCAGGAATTGAAGAAGCAACTCCAAGATAATATTGATAAGGGGTTCATACGCCCTAGTGCGTCACCTTGGGGAGCACATGTTCTGTTTGTTATGAATAAAGATGGATCAATGAGAATCTGCATTGATTATCGAGAACTTAACAAGATCACTATCAAGAACAAATATCATCTCCCGTGCATTGATGACTTATTTGACCAACTACACGGATCTCAATACTTTTCCATGATTGATCTTCGTTCAGGGTATCATCAATTAAGGGTCAAAAGGGAGGATATACCAAAGACGTCTTTTCGTACAAGGTATGGACACTATGAATTTATAGTGATGCCATTTGGTCTTACTAATTCCTCTGCTATCTTCATGGATCTGATGAATAGTGTCTTCAGAGACTATGTTGATTAGTTTGTGGTAGTCTTTATAGACGATATTCTTTTGTATTCAAAGAGTAAGGAAGAACATGAAGATCACTTGAGAATTATATTTAAGACCCTGAGAAAGGAGAAGCTTTATGCCAAATTTACCAAGTGTGAATTTTGGCTTCAAAAAGTTTCATTTTTGGGTCACATAATCTCAAAAGAGGGGATATCTGTGGATCCAGCAAAAACAGAGGTTATCAAAAGATGGTCAAAACCAAAAATAGTAACTGAGATCCGAATTTTTCTTGGTTTGGCTGGATATTATTGACGTTTTGTGAAAGATTTTTCACAATTACCTAATCCACTCACCAAGTTGACTCGGAAAGGAGTTAAGTTTGTTTGGACGGAGGAATGTGAAGAGAATTTCAAGGAGTTTAAAAGAAGGTTATCCAGTGCACCTGTGCTCACACTGCCTTGTAGTGGTGAAAGGTTTGTGATCTACAGTGATGCATCCAAGAAGGGATTGGGGTTTGTTCTTATGTAAAATGATATGGTGATAGCTTATGCCTCACGACAGTTGAAAATCCATGAGCAAAATTACCCAACTCTTGATTTGGAGTTAGCTGCAGTAATCTTTGCAATAAAGATTTGGAGACATTATCTTTATGGAGAACGGTGTGACATTTATACTAATCATAAAAGTTTAAAGTATATTTTCACACAAAAGGAGCTGAATATGTGCCAAAGAAGATGGTTGGAGCTGATTAAGGATTATGATTGCTCAATTCATTACCACCCTGGGAAAGCAAACAAGGTGGCAGATGCATTAATTCTACATGACCATGCTAGCTTATCCATGATGAGGATCACAAAAGATCCAATATTTATGGATTTACAAAGGATGGATCTTGGAATTATAATGGAAGGGGAAAAATTGTATCTTTCTCAATTGAATGTTCAGCCATCTATACATGTGAAGATTAAAGAGGCACATAAAGTAGATATATAGTTACAAAATAAAGTGAGAAATGTTCATGAATTCAACCTTGATTGTGATGGGATAATAAAGTTCAGGAATCGAGTTTGTGTTCCTCCCATCCCAGAATTAAAGAAGGAGCTAATGGATGAGGCTCATAGTTCTTTATTCATCCTGGAAGCCCGAAGATGTATAGGGACCTGAAAGATTACTTTTGGTGGGATGGAATGAAAAGATATGTTGCTGAATATGTCTCTTGATGCTTGGTTTGTCAGCAAGTTAAAGCTGAGAGACAGAAGTCTAAGGGGATGTTACAACCATTACCCATACCCGAATGGAAATGGGAAAACATAACTATGGACTTTGTCACAGGACTTCCTAAAACATCCAAAGGAAATAATGCTATCTGGATCATAGTTGATCGTCTTACAAAGTCATCACACTTCATCACTATTAGATAGGATTTCTCTCTGAATCAGCTTTCCAGGATATATGTGAAGGAAGTGGTAAGATTGCATGGAGTACCACTTTCCATTATATCTGATCGGGATCCGATATTTACCTCGAAGTTCTGGTGAAGTCTTCAGCATACTCTGGATACAGAGTTGAGTTTCAGTACTGCATATCATCCTCATACAGACGGTCAGTCTGAGAGGACAATTCAAACTCTAGACGATATGTTGAGAGCTTGCTCTATGGATTTCAAAGGTGGTTGGGATCAACACCTACCTTTGGTGGAATTTTCTTATAATAATAGCTTTCACTCCAGTATTCAGATGGCTCCTTATGAAGCTCTCTATGGAAATAAATGCAGGACTCCAACTTGTTGGGATGATGTTGGGGAAAGAAAGCTATTAGGACATGATCTTGTTGATGAGATGGAAGAAAAGGTCAGATCTATTCAACAACACTTTAGAGCAGCTCAGAGTCGACAAAAAAGTTATTCCGACAACCGAATAAAAGACCTAGAGTTTGAAGTGGGTGATAAAGTGTTCTTATGAATATCTCCTTGGAAAAGAGTAATGAGATTTGGAAAGAAAGGAAAGCTGAGCCCTAGGTATATTGGTCCTTTCGAAATACTGGATAGTGTTGGGAAGGTTTCTTACCGATTGGCGCTTCCACTGAATCTCTCTCAAGTTCACGATGTGTTCCATGTATCTCTCCTGAGAAAGTACATACCTGATCCTTCACATGTACTCAGCTCAGAAGTTGTACCGCTGGAGCAAGATCTTTCTTATGAAGAACAACCGATAGAGATTCTCGATTGTAGTGAAAAAGTCCTACAGAACAAGACCACTCGCTTGGTGAAATTATTATGGAGAAGCCACCAATTAGAAGAAGCTACATGGGAGCTTGAGTATATGATTAGGGATAGGTATCCTCATCTGTTTGTTACAAGTGATGAATTTCGAGGGTGAAATTCATTTTAAGGGGGGTAGAATGTAACACCCGAGACTTTTATAAGAAATATTTTGTTTTTATTTTATATAAATCATCAAAGGAATCTTTCACTACACACAACACTAGCTTGGCTTACTTTGCATGCAATCGCGACCTTCCTTGATAGCTTGCATCGTACGCAATACTGAGTTTCACTAAACAACGATATGCTATTAAAATATTATTAAAACTAGCCGTTATGAATAGTAATAACTGCTTTTTGAAATTTTTTAAATTTTATTTTTCAAAATGGACTTAATTTTTGGATTCGGAATATCGAAATTAGCCTAGGGTGAAATTTTGGTATTTTTCTGGAAACTTTCAATTTTTGATGAATAGTGAAAACACTGGGTTACTATTTAAAAACCAACTTTTTATTTAAATAATTATTTATTTCATTTAAATTTATTTTAGGTCAAAATTGATACATAATACCTATATAATTTCAATGCAATTCATTGGAGTCATTTTATAATAATTTTAGATATATAAAAATTTTATTGAACTTTTCACCGTCTTTTACCCACCTCCTAGGAGAATTTCCAAATTCACATAAAACCTAATTTTACCGCTTCTGTGAGTGGAATTTCAAAAATCCGAGAGACACTGTTAATATCAAGGACTAAAATGTGGTTCAATGAGATGAAAATAATTTTTGTTGAATAGTAACGTTTTACTTTTTTTTACCACAGTTAAAAGTAAATAGGGTAATTAAGGGTAAAAATGATATTATTATTACCCTAACACATGTCCTAATTCTATAGGATAAGTGTAATTCGACCAAAAACAACCTTAGGAATAAAATATGACCATTTAGTCCCACATGGATTAGATTAGGATATTTATTATTAACTTATTTAAGGAATGGTTAAAATAGTTAAAATCAAAGTTTAATAAGAAAATAATTTTTCATATAGGGTTATACAAAAGATAAATTAGACTATAAATATTCATTAGAAATCTAAAAATATTTCCTACATAATGGTATTTTATATGTAATTTTTTACACATTAAATAATTTAATTTATTTATGACACAAAGATGATGCAGTAATTATCTTATTAATGAAATATTGACATAATTGATGTTATAAATACCCAAATAAATGTAATTTGAGACTTTTTATGAATTACACTAATTTTATAGGTTAATATGACATGTCATTATTTATTTAAGTAACTTTTTTTGAACTAATATTTCTGTTATGATTTTCACAAAAATCAATTACTAAATAGTGTCAAAATTGACATAAAATAGTTTTTAAAACAAATATTATATTATTAATTGTTATTTTATTCCTAAAAATCTAAGTTTCTGCCAAATGACTTAGATAAGCTTATATATATTAATAATAAACAACATGGGGTTCTTTTGGCTTGTTATAGTAAGTTTATTAACCTTATAGTGTAAGAACACAAAAAGACACGGTAAAAGTAAAATTATTTAACTTAAAGTTAAATCTAAATGATAAGATTAAAATATTAAACTAAACTTGTCAAAATTATATTGGATGAGAGTATTTCGACCCATCCCCACCTTATCTTAAAAATAAATCAATTTGGAGCTATTTAAAACTGAATATGTCTTTATAATAAAATAATATTTTTAGTTTTTCCAAAGGTGCCCCTCTCCTCCCTTATAAAAGGGCACCTCCTCCCTCTCTTCCTCACACCACTTTGAGCCTTAAAGCTCGGCAAAAACCTGAAAAATTCTCTTTTACACTTCCCTAGAAATATCCTAGAGGTCCTGGTCTTCTTCAAAGACCAATTTTAGTGCCCTAAGAGGAGGTCTTAAAGAGGCGCTTCAAAGAAGTTGTAATGTCTGTTACCGATTCTTTCAACTTTATTTCTTCTTCCACTTCTTCTTCTTTAGTTGTTTCATTATTAAGTAACAACATCGGTATCACTAATATACTGGTATGTTATTATAATTATGAAACAACCCTATTTCACCATCTATCCATCCTACGGAAAATGAAATCACCGTGCGTGCGTACGTACGGAATACCGTCTCCACGCCGTGGTGTAATCTATTTTCCACCATCACCTTACTTGGATGGGTATAATGGTGTAAATAA
The DNA here is from genome assembly GCA_963277665.1 of Viscum album. Classification (NCBI taxonomy): domain Eukaryota; kingdom Viridiplantae; phylum Streptophyta; class Magnoliopsida; order Santalales; family Viscaceae; genus Viscum; species Viscum album. The sequence continues at coordinate 676,316,173 of OY728157.1, read as the reverse complement.
TAACTATATATGATTATTTTAAAGTGATATTTATTCTTAAATAGTATACATACACTCCAATACAATTCCACGATCATGGGAACGATATCATCGCTCGTGTGTACGTACGGAATACCGTCTCCACGATGTGATGCGACTGGTTCTACATGATTTTCATTGCATAATGATTACATAAATTAATTGAGTGAATAAATATGATATATATTACACTAATACCATTCTGGAAATGAGGTATATATAACCTAAAAAGAAGAATAAGAATTTATTCGACAAAACACGCATAAGAACAAAAATTAATAAACACCCGAATAACAAGTAGCAATGAAATATTACTAATAATAAGCTAAGAATATGACCATATATGATATCATAACAATGAGTATGATTATTTAATAATTCAATGACATTATTTAAATCATTACAGGAGTTTCGGACACTTACGAAGCAAATCGGACCTAAGGTAAGGGAAATATCACAATCTCATTTTTATCCGAGATTGTTTATACATTGGAATTTACTGGGGTGTATTTTATCATCCACATCCATGTTTCCTCAATATGTAATATTATTTCCATCCACCTTAAATTTTTTAAATCCAATTTTACCCTTCGGTGAGTTTTTAGTAAAAGATATGAAAGGAATCTTTTATCGTTTTTCGTACGAGGTACTTTTTGACTTTTCCGACAAAAGTACGAGAAGAATGTTTTTTTTAACTTATACGGAATGAATGGATTTTTAAAACATTATTTCCAAGAAGCTTACTTTACAAGTTTTCAAGTTTATTTTTAATCAACTTCTTTTAGTTTAAAATTGTATGACATGTTAAGAAAAGAAAATGTTTTTGAAGTAGAAAGGGTATTTTCCTCAAGAATGGAGTTCAAGTGTTTTATCAAAATTATTTTCCATATAAGATAATATAGGGTTCTGTTTCTATCCCTATTATTACATTGATTTGATTATGTTGTGATGGAATTATTTTTATGAATTCCTTTATCTTATATGAATTGTTTTATGATGTCATGATGTTTAAGAATCCCATTTTTATTACATGGGTTATGCAATGATGTATGATTTATGATTTTGTGGAACACAAAATAATGGTATAATTATAAGATGGGTGGGACCTATATCTCCCTCCAATGCATTGGGTAAAGATTTATATCTAATGAGATAGACATGGCTGGAACAGCAGGTTAAATTAGTTCAGTGAAACAGGACTGAAACGAGGAGTGAACTCGGTTCAGAAATGGACTTTGTCCGCTAAGATAGTCTTGGCTATGATTCTTGACTAATAAGAAATGATTATCTGAGATTATGTGTGTATGCCACAAAGTTTCATCTTTAAATTAATGATTATTGGGATTACATTTCACTACTATGATTTGTCCCATGTTATGAAATTATGATCTCTTTTGCAGGTTAAGATTTCCAAAATGTTATGTTCTTATGAATATGATGTGATTCATATTTCTTTTGTATACCCTTAATGATAATTTGAGATCACCATTTTGTATGTTTTCTTTCCCTAGGTCAGGAAGAAAGTTATTATGTAGGATATTCCAAAAGGGACTCTATATATGATGAAATAAATGGGAGACAGTGTAGATTATTTATGAACCATTTGTTTGTGTTTCCCAGTTTCTAAAGACTCTATACCTATACGGTCCTTTCATGGTTTTGTTATATGTTGTAATAAGTGTACTTCAATTTTGAAGTATTAACAATGTATGAAAAGTATGGGTCATTATATACAAACACTAAGATTGGATTTGGTTTTAGTATAGATGTACCTCGGGGTAACACCTAAAAACACCATATTGAGATAGACTAAATCCAGAATTGGTGCATGAAAAAAATCCTTTATACACACCTATTTTGACAATCCCAAGGGATACTTTTTGGGAAATTTACAAGATCATTACAAACCATTATTAAGGGAACAAAAAATGACCATAACAGTCTGTGTTAAAAAATAGATCACGAATATCACAGATTGAATCCAATTAAATTTATATATTAAGTAAATACCTATCATTCATAATTTTTCCCATTAATGTTATTAGATTATCATTTATGTGTTTAATATGTTGAAAATTGTCTTCCCTAAGTTTATTTCTAATAATTTAAATGATTAAAAACAGAATCAAAAAGTTAAAGGTAGGTTTATCACCAATAGTTATACACATTCCTTTATATCATGCAAGTTTAGTAGAACTATTTAGACACCCCCACAAATAATGGAAGTAGATCTATTTGTCAAAATAGAAAATGGTTAAATTATTGAATCCTAAGTATATAACTCTACCCCTTTTAAGATTTGTGGTATAAACTTCCCATGAATCTTCTGATACTCCCTTTAGTGGAATTTGATGCAATTCTTGGTATGGATCTTCTTTCCTTACATAGAGCCAACCTAAATTGTTGTGAGAAGGAAATCAATCTGTATATCATGAATCATCCTATGATTCTATACAATTTAAAGGAGAAGGGTGAATCTTCTTTAGCACCAACATTTCAATCATGGATATTATTTCCCTACGAGTAAGAATATCCAAATCAAATGACTGATTCTAAGGAAAATATCATTCTTGAAGACATAACTTTTGTGCGGTAATACACTAATGTGTTTCCCAAAGAATTGTCTGATCTTCCTCCTAACTGAGATGTTGAATTTTCAATCAAGATTATACTTAGTTTTTTCCAATATCCAAGACTCTAAATATAATAGATGTTGTAGAACTTGAGGAGATGAAGAAACAACTATAAGAGAATCTAGATAAAGGGTTCATATTACCAAGTACTTCACTGTGGGGTGCACTAGTCCTCTTCGTCAAGTAGAAAGATGGGTCAATACAACTTTGAATTTATTATCATGATTTCAATAAGGTCATGATAAATAAAAAGTATCATCTTCCATGGATTTATGACTTGTTTGATCATAAATTTGGATCCCAATACTTATCCAAGGTGGATCTTTGGTCAGGGTATTATCATGTAAAGGTGAAGAAGTAGATATCCCCTAAGACTGCTTTCCATCAAGGTAAGGGAACTATGAGTTTATAGTAATATCATTTGAACTCACTAATGGTACAAAAATATTCATGGAATTGATGAATATAGTCTTTAGAGATTACCATGATAAATTTGTTGCATTATTTATAGATGATATTCTAATATACTCCAAAATCAAGGAGGCGCGTGAGGAGCATATTAGCACTATGATAAAGACCTTACGAAAGGCGAATATTTATTAAAATTATTGCAAATTTGAGTTTTAGTTGAAGGGGGTATCAATCTTTGGAGAACATTATCATAAGAAATGAGATATATTTGGACCCCTTAAAGATATAATCAACTAAAGGATGGATCAGGGAAACATGTGTGATAGATATCCATAGTTTCCTTAGACTCATTGGGTATTATCGTCGATTTTAGAGAAATTTATCATGATTTTAAAATAATATAACTAAACTAACTCAGAAAGGAGTAAATGTTTTTATAAAATAATTAATATGAATAGAGATTAAAGGAGTTCAAAAGGATTATTATCACTTCACATGTACTTATGTTACCCACAAGTGGATAACTTTTTATGGTAGATAGTGATGCCTTAAAGAGGGGATTGGGCTATGTACTAATAATGAATGAAAAATTGATAGCATATGCCTCAAGGAAATTTAATTTCATGAAGAAAACTACCAAACACATGATTTACAGTTATTCACAGTAATCTTCGCATTGAAAATCTAGTATCATTATTTATTTGGGGAGAAGTGTGAAATATATATGAATCATAAGATCATAAAGTATATATTCACAAAAAAAGAGATAAACATGTGCTAGAGGAGATAGTTATATTTGATTAAGGACTATGACTACTCAATCTATTACCATCCTGGGAAAGAAAATAAAGTGGTGGACACTCTAAGTAGAAAGGATCTGACAATTTTATCATTGATGAGAATTGATAAGGATCTGATATTCTCATACTTGAAAAGGATAGACATGTAAATCATAAAGGAATGAACATCATTAATCCTTTCACAAATTATTTATCAACCAATCCTTCTATATAAGATAAAGGATGATCAAATATATGATATAGAAATTCAGAAGAATGTGGAATCTTTAATAAAAAGGTAAATCTTCAGAGTTAAAAATTAATGAAGAAGGATTTGTAAAATTTGGGTCATGACTATGTGTACTATCAAATCCTGAGTTAAAGAAGGATATGTTGGATGATTCAAATAGTTTTACCTTCTCCACCCATCTAGGGATTACAAATATGTATTGAGGTCTCCTAGAGCACTATTTGTGGGAAAAATAGAGGATAATAAAATATATATCAAGGTGTCATGTATATCAGCAAGTGAAGGCTGAAAGTAAAAAATCTAATGGGATGATGCAACCATTACCCATACCAACATGGAAATGGAAAAAAATAACCATAGAATTTTTCATCGGTCTTCTAAAGAAATCAAGACATAATAATTTTATATGGGTCATGGTGGATCATCTTATAAAGACTAATCACTTAATTATAATTCGAGAGGACTTATCACTCAATAAACTTTTAAGGATATACATTAGAGAGGTTTCTAGGATGTATGGAACACCACAATCAATTGTATTTGATAAAGACCTTTTATTTACCTCTAAATATTGGAAGAGTCTCCAACATTCTCTAAATACTGATTTAAAATTCAGTATAGTTTATCACCCTCAAACTGATGGACAATATGAGTGGACTATCCCAACACTCAATTACATATTGAGAGCATGCTCAATGAACTTAAAAGGAGGATGGGATAAATGTATTTTTCTAGTTGAGATCTCATAGAATAATAGTTTCCAATCAAGTATCCAAATGGATCCCTTTGAACCCCATTATGGGAAGAGGTGAAGAACACCTGTATGCTACGAAGAAGTTGGTGAACACGAACTATTAGGTCCTTAAATGGTCTATGAAATGGTGGAAAAGGTCAAGAATATTTAGTAGCACATCGTGGCTTCTCAAAGTCAATAGAAGATCTATTTTGATAATTTTCAATGAGACCTAGAGTTTTAGGTTATAGATAAGGTATTCCTCTTCATTTCTCCATGGAAGAAATTCATGAGATTTTGGAATAAGGGAAAGTTTAGTCCAAGATACATTACTCCCTATCAGATCATTGATCACATCGGAGCGATGGAATATCAACTATCACTCCCACATAACATATCTCAAGTACATGATGTGTTCCATGTAACCCTCTTGAGGAAGTATATACCAGACTCCCCACATGTACTGAATCTATAGGTTGTACCATTTTAGAATGATCATTCAGACGAGGAGCATTCGGTTAAGATATTATATCATAGAGACAAAGTTTTATGAAATAATAAAATCCACCTGGTCAAAGTTCTATAGAGAAACAAAAAAATTGAAGAAGAGGAATGGGAATTAGGGAAGGTGATGAAATAGAATTACCATCATCTTTTTTAGTGTGTAAAATAAAAAAATTTATGATTAAGTTTCTGAAGGTGGGAATATTGTAATGACCAGAAATTTTTTCCCTTTGTGATTGAATTAAATGTCCTATTATGTATTATGGTTATAGAAAAAACATGAAATTATTTGGTTGTATTATATCTTATCTGATTTAAAAGAGATATAATCATCATAACCATTGATAATATAGTTTTTTAATAGTGATCATATGATTAGTATAAATATAGGGTTTTGATAAATCCAATTGACATTAAAAGGGAAGTGATATCCTCGACATATAGGATTGTACCCTATAAAGCCCATTTGATGATGAGGGAGATAAAATTACTGGGATTTTTCCTTGACCAAACCCAATATGATATCAAATAACTAAATCACAAGTGAAACCATTTATGGTATAATTTCAAGCTCTTTGATATCATGACCAAAACCATGTACGTCGAACCGCCCCAATAAAATATCATCATCATTCACCTCACCCTTAAAAATTTTACTGGTGTAATAAAGGGATATATATAAATATAATAATAATATTAATATTTATATTGTATTTTCAATATAATAATGGTTATATTTACTTCTTATTGTTGTTAATTTATAAATGGTTTCAATTTTTTTCGATAAAACATAAATTGTATTTTTTGGTAATATGTAATTTCAATTAAGATATTCCTTTTGATGAATTAATGAATTTTTTAAATAAATTATATTTTAATAAAATATTTTGCTTAAATAATAATTATTAAGTAGATTTGATAACATTATTATATGAATTTGAAAAAAAAATGAGGGTTAAAAAACTGTTATTGTTGAAAAACCCATCATTTCTCAATAAATGATGATTATTGTTTTAAAAGTAAAAATTAACATATTTAAAAAAATATCTGGAAAAAATAAATATTATATTTTTAATTATAATGTTGAAATTATCTAATGGTGAATTTATCATAATTTTCTGGGATAGTCAAATTTTCGAGTAAAAACTAATTATGATATAAATATATAATGTGTATTATGACATCATAATGACCCAAAAGCGATGTAATAATTTATATTAAGGGTATACATGACCAAATATATATTTAAACTTTAAAATAATTTTATTTTTAGTTTATTTGTTTAATTTTATAAATCCTTTATGAATCCTACAAAACCTATATTATATTTTAAGGTTTTAAAATCATTTCTCTATAAACATGACTCACTTCCACATCACCAAAGGTAATATTTTAATGATTTGGGACTTTTTAAGTATAAAATAATGAAAAATAATATTTTTAAGAATACATGGGAAAAACCATTTAAATTTTTGTGTTTTTTATTATTTTATTATATAGAGTCCAAAACCTAAGTTTGAGAAATAATAAAGAACCCCCCTCTCTTTTCCTATATAAACCCACCCATATTCCCATTACTCTTCACTAAAAACCTTTTTATAACATCCTTAATATTACCTCTCCACTCTAGTTTCATATCAAGGTTCCCAAAATCTCTTAATAATCTCCTCCCAAGATTTTGGAATCACCCTCTCAAGGTAAGGGATCATTTCCTTCTCCTCTTTATTCAAACATCTTCTTCATTTTATGCCTTTTATTTCCAATTACTAATGTTGGGATATGTTTTTACACATACCTATTACTATACATTTGATTTCCAAATGATTATAGATATTTTCCACTATCATTAAACAATTTTATGAATCTTTAAGTATTATAGATATGTTTCTGAAATTTCACAACAATCTGTCCATGCCAAATCTTTGTATTGTTAATACCATCACTATTTCCACTCAAGGGTATTCACATAAAAGTACATATAATTAATTTATTTGGTACTTACATGTATCTATTCTTAATTCCTTGATCTTGAAATTAAATTTGATGAAATATTGTCCTATGTTGAATGATATATGTTGCACACATATTTATGTTCATGATATGAAAGTGAGAGGTGGACTCAGAATTATATTATGCTCAAATGTATTGGGTAATGTTTTTTTATTGTAAGATGTCATGCAAGGGATTAGGGATTGAACCTAATCCATTATGGGAATATTTCCACCATATTATTATGTATTGGTTTCTATCCTTTACCTATGTTTATAATCTCATGTTTAAAGTTTTTTCCATATTTTCTATGTTTCCTTTATGTTACCATTTTATACCATGTCATATTGTTAATGTTTCGATTCTCACCCCTTTTATGTCCCATTGAAATGTCTGTTGTTGAAAACTTAATACTTTATTCATGTTATTCTTTATTTATTATCTTACTAGGATTTATATCTCACCCCTTTATCATGTATTTCCTCGGTTTATCTTGTGATGTTTTAAGTATTATGGAATAATATGAGCATGTTAAGTATGTTTTTAATAATGCTAAGGTACCACCAGTTTTTAAGTTGTAATGTAATATACCTAATCACCCAAATACACTAGACTTATAGATATTACTAGTTGTAATATGTGTATTATTATGTAATAAATCATGAAATAATGTGTAATAAAGACTATGGTTGTCATAAAATTGACATGGATGAAAAATCTATTTTATAAAATTATTTAAAATATGCTTTTAAAATAAAGAGAAAACATTCCTTTTCTTTTGGTAATGTCTAAAAAACATAAATTACAATAATATTGAGGAAAATATTTTTCATAAAATAACCATGAAAACATGTAAAGTATTATTAAAATAAAATAATATTCATGATTGCATAGAAATCTATTTGTGTGGTAAATGTTAAAAAAGATTCATTTAACACTTTCTGTAAAAATTTATAATAAAGATCTTTGAAAAACATTATAAAACTTTGATTTAAAAAAATTTGAAATGAAATTAAAATATTTTCAAAATTAATTCAATTAATATTTTCATTATAGAAAATAATATTCTTAAAAAAATTAAATAAAATGGTCATGGAAGAAAAAAATTGACCAAAGAGAAAATAAAGTTGGTTTTTCTTAAAAACGTTTTATTGGTATTTTTAAATATCGAAGAGAAGAAAATGATACTAATACAAAAACATTACAATAATAAATATCGTATAATAAAATATATGGGTTTTAAATTATGATAACCATATAACTTCTCTTAGTAAAAATTTAGTTTATGCAATACCAAAAAAATGAGATTGTAAAATAAACTCTTACACCAAGCCCCATCTTTATTTATATGAATTAAAAACTCATGTTAAATTAATATATATTTTTTATAAATATATTAAAAACCATATTCATACATAAATTACTATGTATTATTCTTTTAAAATTTCTAATTATACTTTTATAAATAATTTCTTCTTTAAAATAAACATTAGGGAGAAAACTGGTAAGTTTTCCATGCATGTTTCAATTTTATGGTTCTAATAACTTCACCTTGGTCATGGTTTCATCATATATATAATATTATTCATGACATAATTGTTATATTTATTCATTAAATAAACTTTTATAACCATTCGTATAAAGTGGTGATGAAAAATGAATTACATCACTTCATGGAGGTGGTAGTCCACACTTACACACGAGTGATGTTTTAACTTTTGGATGGATGGAAATAAAGAAAGGTATATAATAATTAAACTTTAAATAATAATAATTATATCATATATATCATATATATTCATTAAATCTATACTTATGACCATCCTCATAAATAGGAAATGAAAGACGAATCACATTGCTTCATGGAGGTGGTAGTCCACACATATGCACAAGCGATGTTATTTTTTTCCAATGGACGATAAGGTTAAAAGGTGGATAAGATATTGTAATTTTATAAGAATAATTATTTTATAAATATCATATATAAAAATTAGATACATCATGATAACCAACCATGAAACATGGTGATGGAAAATGAATCATATCGCTATGTGGAGGTCCCAATTAACACATACGCACGAGTGATACTTTTATTTCTCATTTGATGGAAATAAGGAGGAAAATGGTTGTCCCATAATAATAATAACATATTAATACATTTATGATACTATATTAATAATTTTATTATAGATATAATAGGTTTATAGTAAGTATAAGAGTAATAAACTTTGAAATAGTCAAGTAAGATGATTACCTCTTCTTTGAGAGACCTCCTTTGGATTACACCTTAAGCATTCTTAGGATGGTCTTAGGGTAAAACCATGAGATAAATAATGAAGGTAAGGAATCTATTAAAGTTTTTTGGTCAGGTAATTTATAATATAGATTGCTAAAATTTTTTGAATAATAGAGGAGAAGATTCACCCTTTTATAAGTTAGGGGAGGGACAAACATGGAATTGCATAAAATATATAAATAATAAAAAGTCACTTTCTTATGAAATTGGCTCAAAATGGTAAATAATTATAATTAATTATAATATAAGACCTAAATATATTCAACCAATAATTTTTATACAATTATAAGTTTTTCTTACACTTATCTCTTAGTTTAACCCCCCCCCCCCTAGTTAACCCGTTTTAACCCAAATAGTGGTAACTAATTTTTACTGTTTTTACTATTACTTATGAAAAAAATAATTTTTTCCTATTATATTATATTAATTATTATTATTTCAAATATGTAATCTATTTTATAGTATTAAATTTCTATAACTTTAATAAATTCATTTTAAAATAATTAAGTAAAATGCCAAAAAATCATTTTTAGACAAATGCATTTTGAAGCATAAAAATAAATTTATTCTTATTCATTGAGTAGTAAAAAATATTAGATTCATGTTAAAACATTTTATTTAATATATAATCTATAAATTTTACTAAAATCATTCATCAATAGTGATTAATTTAATTTATTATGATTAAAAAACACAACGTGCATATAAAATCTATTTTTCAGGAAACAAAATATCTTTTTAACTTAAAATGATTTTATTTTAATTTATAAAAAATTGATAACCAATGAATTAATTTTATACATTTTTATAAAATAAATTTTCATAATGGTTTTATTACTATTTATGTTCACCAATCCAATGACTATACAGTAACTATCTCATTAAATAATAATATTTTAATAGTATATGGCTATTAATTTAAACTCAATATTATGTACAAATAAAGATATAAAAGAAATAAAATGTATTTAAATAGAAATATATAATAAAATTTTAGGGTGTTACGCATATCTTCAAATTTAAACACTTTAAAATTATATATTAGTGGTGACCTTCTAATTATTTTCTTCACAATATCATAATCCTTGATCTCCTAACCAAGTTTATGTATAACATCAACAACATTAGTTAGATCATCTAATTTATTCTATAAAACCTTCAAATTTGTATCCTTTACTTTTTTCACCTTTAAAAATATTAGTAAGTTTATCCAAAATACCTTTGTTCATTGAATATTCCATCAACGTCATATAAAATAGGATTTAAAATTTACACTAAGAGAGAATTATGAGCCTTAGAGTCATCATTAAACAACTTATTATTAGGTTCTATTATCAACATACCAGTGGGATCAATGACTTGAATCTCATTAACTACGAATGAGTAAAGGTCTTGGATAATATATTTAAGATGTGATATCATCCTATTCTTCCAAATCAAGTAGTTTTAACTGTCAAATGAGTGTACTCCCCTTACATTCAAAACATTATCCATGAATGTATCCATCACAAAATATATTCAAGAAATAAGAAAAGATACGGATACCAATTATTGTTCCCTAGTAGAGTTTTTGAACACATTGAGAGGGGATGTGTGAATTAAGGTGTCTTCAAATTTCTTCATTTCTTTTGAACAAATTGGATATTGTCTATGAGTTGGAAAAGTCATGTGGAATCTGTTTCATAATCGCAATCAGATGTAAAATAATAAAGATAATTCACACCTAATTTTTTCTTAGTTCACGTGTAAAAGGATAAATCCAAGGATCACATATCAATGATGTGTTTGTATGAAAATTAACCACTACTTCACTAGTATGTGATTACAATATTTAGAAAGAGATCACTGCTCAACCAAGGTCCAAAACCTTTACCTCCTACAAGATAATTCAAAGTGGGATACAAAGATTAAATCAATACATTGGTAAATCTTACAAGATTTATAATTAAGAAATCAACACCAAACAATAAGGGTGTTCTCCATGATTCCATGTTCTTCAATTTCAGATCATCAATGATATTCGTAGTAAAAAATTTCTTCCAAGACTAATCTTCAATATAATTATATCTCACACACTCCTCTTATCTAATACAAATATTCAATAATTCTCTATTTTTCCTTGATATTAAATGTTTTCTCCCCCTGTTATATGTGTATATCTAATTTTACACAACAACTCCTCTAAAACATATTATATTTTTAATTTCAAAATTGAAAATAAAACTAGCATTAACTACCTTTAATTCAAATCCATATTTAGGATATTAATCTCTTGCATATCAATAATGTAATTCGAACATATAGTTATCAGTTTCTCAACTAAATTCCCAATAATAAAGATAAATCCACATAATCATTACTATTTTAATTCTCCATATTTCATTAGTCATAGTGAGACATTTACCTCCATGGTGAAATGTTTCATTTTCTCTATAACTTCTCTCAAATTCCAAATAGGTCACATTGTATCCTATGTCTTCATAGAATTAGTATTTCTAAGAAAAAAATACTAAAATCTTCCTAGAAATTTCCATGGTGTGTCTTACCTTATTATAGTGTGAGAGTTTTAAATCTACAAATTCTCAAATATGTCCAAACACCTTCACAACATGGTTATATCCTTTCTAGAACCACTGAAAAACCTTTAACCAAATTTTTAGAATTCCGTTAACTTCTTAATGCATCCCTTCAATCAAAAAAGGTTTCAAAATATGCTCAAATGCCCTTCTCTACGTGACCTATTGGGTCATAGTGCAAGCCATATAAATCCAAATTTGACAAATTAAAATATCATATATATTTAAAAAAATATTTTATGAAAATTTATTCATGTCATGATTTATGTTTTCTTATAGTTTAAAAACCTTAATTTGTTTCCTAAGGAACCATTTGAAGATCCTCCTCATGGCATGACTCATTTTTCACGACGTGAACAACCCATTTTCTACTACTTTTAAAATCAGCTCTAGATTATTCAAACTCATTCACAACACTTCAAAAATACTTATAATTGATATTAAATCACCATTAAAACAAATTAAATCACAAAAACCACTTGTTGTAACATAATTGTTAGAAATGATTATGGACTTATTCTGAACAATTGTTTCATTTTAAACACAATTATTTCAGAAGACCCATTTGAATACTATAACAAATTTATCATTAAGATTCTCAACCAAGGTCCAAATATTGTTCCTTTAAATTTTATTAAGATCTCATTGATTATTAATTATAAAAATATAATCACCCAAGGAATTATCTAGCATTTTAGGTTGAAATTGAGACACTAATGAAGGATTCTCGCATTTATTTCATAATAAATTTATTGCTTTAAATGGTTGATCTAAATAAAAAATGATATTATTAGTGGCATGATTCCTCAGAATAATCTAGTTTCTAGGTAAAAAGGAAGATTTTTCATTATATAGAGGATGTAAAGATTTTTTTACATTAGATTCTGAAATGATAACTACCGATAAATGTGGTTTGACTTCTAAAAGTAAATCAAAATGGGTTTCAAAAACACAATCTATATTACTTTCATAATTTGAATTTTTTTAATTCACATATGGATCGAATTAATAATACATATCATGTATTGTTTCTTCAATAATATTCATTCATCTGTTAAAAACATGCTAAGCCTTACTTATGGTGGAGTAACCAATAAAAATTCATTTATTAACTTTCAAATCAAATTTATAAATATTATATTTAGTATTAAAAATGAACACTTTACATCTCAAAACTCTAAAGTAACCAAGTTTTGGTTTCCTTTAATTCCACAATTCATAAGGTGTTTTATTTAAAACTGAACGAATCTTAACATAATATGTACTATAACAAGAATTATTGACGGATTATACCCAAAAATATTTATCTTAAAAAATATTCACACAAAATAGATTGGGCAATTTTTTAGAGTGTTTTATTTCTCCTTTCAACTACACCATTATTTTGTGGATTTGTTAGTGTAAAAATGTTAGGTGAAATGATTTTTACTAGAAAAAAATTCAAAAGAAGAATTTATACACTCCCCGCCATGGTCAGTTCAGATAGTGGAAACACTTAGGTCTTTTATATTTTGAACAAGTACAAAAAAAATTAAAAAATGAGAATACTTATGATTTAAGAGTAAGAAAAGAAACCCAAGTATACCTAGTATAATTATAAAATATGACATACACATAGTGTTTTCATTCATTACTCGCTATTTTTTTAGGTCTAAAAAGTTCCATGTACACTAACTATAAATCTTAGGAAGTTAAGACACCACCATAGATTAAAATATTGACTTACACTTCTTACCATATTGGTAAGTATCATCGAATGTGGAATAATTTAACTTATATTCTGGAATATCCTTTATAAGAACTATCTTAGAAAGTTTAGCTAAGGTCCAAACATTAAAGTGTCATTTTCTTCTATGAAAAATCCAAGATGTGTCCTCACCTGCACTAAGACAATGGAATTTTTGAAAAGTAAGTTTCCCTATGTAAATAGTGTAAACATTATCATGTCTATCAGTAAATAAAATATGAACTTATTTTAAACTACTTGTTGTACAAATTTTATTCCTAAATTTCACATAGTAACCCCCATCACATAATAGACTTATGCTAATAAGGTTGGGATTAAGTCCTAGAAAATAAAGAACATTTTAAATTAAAATCTCATAGATAAAAGAAACATAAACAATACCAACAATATGAATTTTTTCATTGTCTCCAAAAGTAATATTTTCACCCTTCACTTTCTATAAGTTCTAGAATTTTATCTTATATCATATGCTGACAAAATTTTGTATCCATGTACCAATGATTATAACTAATATTACTCATCCTTTTTAAAAAAAATAAACAAGGAGAAAATTTTGGTATCCAAACATTATTGGGTCCAAAAAATTGATAAAATAGAACTTCTATAACACACATCTGTCCGATCCTACGATGTTGACTTGGTGTCAGTTATTTTGAGTTAAATCCATATAGGTTATGAATGGTTGAACCGTATTTAAGGAATAGTGATTCTTCTGATAACATACCCTATGAGATTTAGTACATAAAGGTTCTCTTTTCATTATGAAATAGTTATATTATAAATGTTACTTTCTAAAATTAAAATAATTCTAAAATATTGTCTTGTAGGTTTCAAATGTCTAAAAAGATTATCAAAATTAGCCCTATTAAAAGTAAAATTAGAAAGAATATTGTATAGTCTTTCAACTTAAAACTAAATTTTTAGAACTAATTTATGATCATTATAAGTTGAAACTTAAATTTATTTAGAATCTAACTCAAAATTAAGATTAGAAATTATATCATCGGATTTAGCAAGATCTTCCTTAGACTGATCATAGTCTTTCTTTAACCTTGTATACCTCTTTTAAAAGTTATTAATATATTAAAACATCTATTCTAATTATCAATTATTGTAAGATCATAAGTTTATAAAATGAATGAATATGTTTGGTAGAGTACAAGATGCAAAACACCATGCTTAAATTAACAACTATATATTATTATTTAAATGTTATCATTATAAACTAATTGTTAGAATAGCGGGTATGAATGGTATTAACTAAATTATGAACATATGGTTTACAAATGTAGATGTATATTAATTAAATATATATAAAATATATTCAATATATGGATAAAAAGTTGTATTTTTACAAAGACAGATTTGACAACTTTTGGTGGTGCACTTATTTTAAAACTAAATTTTGACACTTTTATAAATTTTATTAGAAAAAATAAACATATTTTTTTAAATAATAATTTAAAAAAAATTAGGGTGAATTTTTTTTAGTTTTTTGATAAGTTTCATTTTTTGATGAATAGTGAAAAATACTACATTTTAATAGAAAAATGAATTTTCATCTAATTAATTTATAATTTTAAATTATATTTTAAACATTTTTTAAAGTAAAATTAGATCAATAATAAATATATTAATACAATATATGTCATTTTAATATTTTTCAAATTTAATTTTGATATAAAAACATTTTAATATTTTGAAAATTATCACATTAAAACCTTGCTTTCTCATCCCATCTTCAAGATTAATTTTAAATTAATTTTAGCCAATTATGTGTTTTGAATTTTTAAAAATCGATGAAATATTTTTATTTAATAGGTTTTAATTAATTAAATTGGTCCCTTTTATTTTTTGGCAATATTAATAGTAACTTTAGTCATTTTTGTTACCACGGTTAAGGGAAAACTGGGTAGTTAAGGGTAAAAATAATTATGATAATAATTAGAAAATGACCATAAAACTTGCCCCAATTTAATTTTATGAGTTATGTTATACCATTATAATATAAGGATTTAAATTATAACCTTTAATATCTAACTGGATTTGGTTATGGCATTTATAATATTTTATTTAAAGAAAATTCAAAGATGCCATACTCGTGTTTTTAATAATTATAAATTTTCTTATATAGTGTTATTCAGAATATATCTTCAACTATAAATATTAATTTTAAATCTAAATAAATTTTATTAATCATATTTATTTTTTTAATGTTTAGTGAAAAATAATTACCTTAAATTCTTTCACAATAGTGATGCAATAATTATTGTACTAATGAAAATATAAAATAAATGATATTAAAAATATTAAAATAAATATAGTTTGATTTAATTAAGGTTCTCCAATAATTTTATATATTACCTTGACATATTAGGGATTATATTTTTATTTATTTTTGAATTTATCTTGTTTTATTTATATTTTTAAAAGTCAAAGTAATGAATAGTGTCAAAATTGACCTTAATGATATTTTAAAATAAATAATACTTCATTAAATGATATAAATTACTAAAAATATTAAATTCTCAAAAATTATTGGGATACGTTTATAATTTTAATCAGTGATCCATTTATGGGTCATTTTTAAATTTAGAGTAACTATATTGACCCTCAAAGAGTAAAAATCCATGTTGTTGTGGTAAGAGTTAAAGAGATTAAATAAGGGTTAAAACTAAAAGATAAGGGTAATAATGTGAAATAAACTTATCTAAAAATTATTAGATGAGATTACTTTGACCCATAATCATATTATATTCTAAATAACTCATTTTTGATCCATTTTAAATTGAAAATTAATTTATATAAATTTAATATTTTGAGAGTTTCCAAATGTGCCCCTCACCTCAATTACAAAAGGGCACCTCCTCTCTTACTTATTCACACCACTTTTCGCCTTAAAACTCAACAAAACCATGAAAATTTATCTTATAAACATTCTTATCTGAGTTATGTAGGTCTTGGTATTCCAAAAAAACCAAACCCAGATCCTTTAATAATGGATCTAAAGGAAGTCCATCGAAGAAGAGGTAATCATTTTTACCAACTCATTCAAGTTCATTTCTTCTTCTAATTATTGGTAATGTGTTGTTTCCAAGATAAGTTAATAACTAAAGTATAATATATATGATGATATTTTATTATAGTTATGGTACAACCATATTACACCTTTTATCCATCTTATAAAAAACAAAAGCATCGAGTGTGCGTACATGCGACTTACCATCTCCACACTATGGTGTAATTTTTTTCATCGCCACTTTACTTAGATGGGAATAATGATGGAAATAATGGGTATATATGATATTAATTACATGATTTTTTTCTGGAAAAATTAACATAACATCCACTTCCTTACCCTTTCACTATTAAGGGAATGATATTATCGGTCATGGGTACGTACGACATATCGTCTCCACGATGTGATGCGATTCATTTTATATTTTAACCATTCAAGAATGATTATAAAAATATATATAATGAATAAATATGGTATATATTACCTTTATATAATTTTTTATATGAAAAAATATATATCTTATGCATAAGAACTAGGACTTACATGACAAAACATGCATAGGAAAAATGAAACAGATAACACCCAAAACTAAGGTAATAACAAAATATTATTAACACACGGGTGATAAGATGATATAAGAGGATAATATATGATATAATAAATATTAATATGGTTCTATTATAAATTAATAACATGTTTTAAACCATTATATAGGGATTTAAATCATGTTAAATTAAAGGAAAGTGCAAGGTAATGGTTTCTTGTCTCACTTTTACTTATGTGATACATATGTCATATTCACCACTTATTATTTTTATGTGGTGTATATTCTACCCTTTGATATATTATATCATGAATATATTTGTATTAATGGTATATAAATTATCTATTGAATTTATTTCTTTCATGAGGACGATAATTAAATTGATTATAAAGTGGTAAGGGTTTCACAATCTCATTATTGTTCTAGATTTTTTCTCTTTAAGTCTCCACATGGAAATATTTATCTTACATGTCCATGTTTTCAAAAAAGTTTTAAAAATTGATTTTATTATCCACCTTTGATTTTTTAAAGTCATTTATACTCAAGTTTTAATTTTTTAAAAATGTTTTAAAAGATATATTTTTTCAATTTCTAAATAAGGTTCTTCGAGACTTTCCCGACAAAATATGGAAGGAATGTTTTTTTAACTTATACGGCATGAGAAGATTTTCTCACAATCATAAATCTTTAATAATTTTAATATTCCATTATAAGCTTGCATTTTTATTTTAAAAGACAATATTTTATTTTATAATTGTGCAGTGTTTTAAACATAAGTGATTTTCAAAGTGAAAAAAGGCATTTTCCTCAATAAATATTCCAATAATCTATTTAAATTATTTTCATCCATTAAAACATTATTTTTTAAATCCAATGTTAAGTATGTAATATAATGATACCATTTATCATATTTATTTTTATGGTTTATGATTAGTTTGACTAGTGAAGTATTGATATTCCTTATAACTAGTTATTTTAATACGGACAGTTATTAATTTGTTTAGTTGTATTATTTATTCATGTGAGGAATTAATTGGACTTATTAAGTGAATGGTGGGGGCCTCTATATCCCCTAAATTCATTAGTAGGTCTCATGATACAATATAGAATGGTTTTTGTCCAAGACCTTACCCATTTATAAAATTCTTAGCAAAAAGCCATGATGTTGTTATATTCTTGGTGAAAATCCTCAACAGTCTGTTTCAGATATATTTCATTATGTATTGTATCAATATGAGATTAGTTATTGATTCTAATATAATTATTCTATTAGTATAACATCCATGGTTAAGTTTCTCATCTCATGTGATTATTTATATGTAATTATTTGATCATCTTTTATTCTATCCATATTACACTCAAGTTATAGAGTAAATGGCATGTGTTTTAGTTATTTACCTTTACATAATTGTTATTTCTTATTTATGACATATTATGTTATATACATACCCTTAATGAGCATTTTATCACACCCTTTTCTTATATTTTATTTTTTCCCCACCATTCTAAGAAGTTTATTATGATTTATATATAGGGCTAAGCTAGAAGAATAATTATGTTCTCAAAATATTTTCTATGTTGTATTTTATATTTTTAATTGTAATGTAAGGTTCAAGTATGTATCTGGTTTTCCAAAACTACTAAACTGTTCAATCCTTAGGTATGTGATTCCTTTTATCTTATGCTAATGTAATAAAGTAAGGCATCAAATCTAGGCTACAGGTGTTGGGGCCTTTATAGTTGGTATTAGAGAAAGTTTAGTAGAAACATTGGGAACTAGATTTAGGAAATCATAGATTATGGAACATATCCCTAAGATATACTTTTAGGATAAGTATAGAATAACATCCCAAAGTAGCCATGTTTATGATTATGACATTATCTACACATAAATTTTTTAATCTATGTTAATTATTTCACTAGTTTTGGGATTATACATTATGTTTCATAATGATGTGATATAATATAGTGTATATCATCATTTAAAAATGGTACCTAGAAAAAGGAATGTGAACCTCACCAATGCACATGATCCAAAGAGTAATAATGGTAACATATTTTATGGGCTTAAGAAAATATTTTGAAGGGAATTAGTCTCCCAAACATTCTCATCATATGAGGACATAAAATTGTGTTCTAACCAGATAAAGAAATAATTATCCAATTATTATATATTTAAAGGCAATCAAGAGAAAAATTGGATTTCTTGGAAAAATATGGATAAAGGGAAGAAGGGAGATAATTATTTTTCCACATGTGATAATTTTCGAAAGAAACACCATGGTACTTGCTTAAAAATATTGGGATATTTCTACAAGTGTGGAGAGAAAGGTCAGTGCGATTTTGATTGCAAGAAAAAGAAAAAAGTTTCTAATGTACAATACTTCAACTATAGAGATATGGGGCACTATGAAAATTAATTTCTCAAGTTTCAAAGGAATACAACTCAAAAGATGATAATGGATCATGCTCAATCATGTGTTATTACTACATATGAAGAGGAATGATTAATGTGTTTGTGTTTGGATTCAAGAATTATGCTGTAAAAGTATTTTATCAATGATATTATGGTTATAGTAATCATGAGATATATAAGGATTGTACAGTAGTACTTATTATTTAATTATTTGAGAGCATGTGAAACAATGACCAAGATATATGATTCAGTGGAAATTTTAATTTCTTTCAAAACACTTTATTTAGATAAGGATATCCCTTAATAGGGTCTTAATGTTGAGTTAATAATGATAAAGAGATACTTATGGGATATTATTGGTGACAATGAAATTAGTTAGTGATTTGATGGTTTATGTTATCTTTACTGGGTATACAACATGTTTGTATTTAATAAATATACATGAGATTTTATTATTATAAGTATGCATGTTTTCATTAAGGATTAAAGGTGATCATGGTATTCATATATTTGGTATGTGACAAAAAGTGATGCATTATTTTGATTGGGAAAATCTGATGTTAAGTTGATCTTACAAATTTAGTGACTTTCCTTCAAAATTTTTGGTCTTCAAATTTAGATAGACATATTTTGGATAATTATTAAGATTAACTACTTATAGAATGGATTAATTTGAACCTTGGATATTATTATTTGAGTTTAAAGTATGATTTATGATATTGGAAAACATGAGCTAATCATTTTTCTTTGGGTAAATATTTAAATATAGAAGGAATGACCTATAAATTGTAAAGACCCATAAATTCTATATAATTTTTTTTTAATTATAAAGAATTTTCATGAGACTGATAAAATTGACAACATGTGATTCTGAGGCCTAGAGAGCCTATAAGATAATTTTGAACTTTTTTTTAGGTACGTTCAGTAAACATGCAAGCGAAGTTTTCTATATTTTGAACTAGTGCTCAGATTAAAAATCTGAGGGCACCGTTGAATTCATAGTGCCAGGATTCGCATAGGTGAAGCTTAATTAAGACCGGTAAGGGTTGGACAAAAAAGTCAATTTTTGGACTTTTCAAAGAAAATAATAAAATAACTAATTGAGTTATTTTATTATTTATTTAAAACCATTGATAAATGGTGGAATTACTATAGAGATAACATGTTATTTAATAACCCGATTCACTAGGTTTTGTAACCACACCTTTGGGTAATTAATGAGTAATTAATTCTTTAATTAATCACATTAATGAGAAGAGAGTTAAACTCTTTAACTCTAATGTTAAATAAACCATTCGAAAAAGGGTTTGGACAATCGTGGGATAACTCTTGATGAAGTGCCAGAGGAAATCCTCTCCAACAAAGAATGAACAACGTCGTTGAGGATTCTATCTGGAGATCGATAAACACTCACGAACGTCTTTAAACAATGGATTCTCAGCCTTTTTCATCAGTGGAATCCAACATGTTCGAGGTATGGGTTTTGTTTTATTCTAAGAGTTTTATAATTCATCTTCTCTTGATGATGGCTGAATTCTTCCCATGTTATAATGCTAACACGGAGAGCGCAGTCCGAACAGAACAAGGCCCGAACCCTCCACCAATTTTGATTTGGTTTCATTCTTAGTGGGTGACTGAAGAACACGGTGGCAAGGCAAACCCAAGGGCTGCGTAGTGTAGGCGGCATCCTAGGAGGCTCGTAATCATATAAGAGAATAAAATCTCACCACCATAGCTTCATCGGTGGCCCATAGAAGTGCGGACGGTGCGGCGGCGTCGGCGGCTGTGAGGAGGTGGTGGCGACCGTAGTCACCGCAGTGGTCAGGGGGGCAGCCAACCAATGTCAACCACATCGAAGGTGGATGGCGCACCACGACGGCGCCCCGTGGAGGAGAAATTGCGGATCTAGCTGTGGAGGAGACGCCACGGCTCCAGCCGTGGCGGTGGCGAACCCGCGTCCGTGGGTCCCACCCCTGACTGGTCAGATGGAAGGGTGTCTCCAACCTGGCACCACTGATTGAAGACCCGTACATACCTTTTTCTATTCGGGGGATCTAGGTTCACGCCCAGCCGGCGGACTGAATCGGGTCCATCCGAACTAGGCTGGGTCCAACCGGTCTGAGCCGGGTCCAGCCGGTCCGGTTAGGGATCAGCCGGTCTGGGTTGGGCCTAGAGATCCGGGTCAGCCCATGTTCGGTCAAACCTGAGTCGGACTTGGGTTGGGTCGGGTTAGACCAGATCAGGTCGGGTTGGGTGTGCCCGATCTGGTTAGGTTGGTTCGGCCCGATCGGGTCGGAGCGGACCCGGACCCAGTTACGCTTAAGGGTCCATAACTCCTAAAGCAGACATTCATTTGACGAACCATCTATGGAACTGGAACCCTTAGGATGAGAAGATCCTTTTGAAATACTCCACATGGGTTTTGGAGAAAGTTGGAGTATGGCCGGGTTGGGTCGAACTCGAATATAACCAGGCCCTCGGAACTAAATTGCCTATAACTTACAGACTGGGTGTCCAATTTATGTGTCGTATGTTGAGTTGGAACTCTTATAAAGTGGTATTTCTTCAGGTTACTTCTTCTTGGGACTCTGTGGTAGTCTATGTATGATGAATAACTTTAGACCAGAATCTACGGAACCCAAGTGCACTTAGTGTGGAATTCCTATGGATGGTTGTCAAGTGACTTACGACCCTGTGTCGATCGATGAATTACAACCTTGTGTGGATTGAGCACTTATAAACCTATGTGGATCATTATTAGCATGACCTGATGAGGAATACCCCTAGAGTTTCCCATTGTGGATCAGTGACTTACAACCATGTGTGGATCAACGACTTACGACCCTGTGTGGATCAACGACTTACGACCCTATGTGGATCAGTAGTAGTGACACCCAACAAGGACTAGCATTAGAGAGGCCCGTCATGGATCTGCGACTTAAGAACATATTTGGATCGATGGCTTACGACCCTGTGTGGATCGACGACTTATAACCCTATGTGGATCAGCAGTAGCATGAACCGATGCGGACCAGCCTTTGAGCGGTCCATCGTGGATCAGCGACTTACGGCCCTATGTGGATTGAAGACTTATGACCCTGTGTGGATCGTGACTTTTGACCCTGTGTATATCAGTTATAGAATGAATTATTCATGGTTCAATAGTGGAACTTCTCATTGGAATAATATGATTTAGCATTACGAATAATCATCATAATTCTTCTTCTTTAAGTTATATACTTGGTATGAGTTGATTATTTTACTTTATGCTTTGTGATTGAGATCATGCTTTTTCTTTTTCCTTTTTGGAGATATAGGAGACCTTCAAGGGTCTCTAGGTCCCTATTGGGTATTGTTATACTCACCCCTGCACGGTCTTCGGCCACACCTTGTTGTTTCTTCTACAGACGACGGGCAGCTTTGACCGAGATTTGGGAGCCAGGACTAGACATTGCACGGAGGTGACCAGTTGAAGTAGAGATCCGCAGTGACAAGTTGTACATGACCTTTATGTAGGATCCTTGGAGAATGACCTCATGAGTTTTTTTTTCCTTTCTGTTGTATTTTCTTTTATTTAGGTTTGTATTCTGGCCCATTCTGATTTAGTTCTCACTTTTACTATCAGCAGTTCTACTTTGTGGTTTTCTTTTGTCATGTACCTAGTTTTTGTGTGTAGAGGTTTAAAGTCAATGCCTTCCCTTTTTGGGATATTCCTTTCCAGTGCTAGTCATCAACCCCTAGACTATGGAAGGAGAGCTTGGGGTAGTTACAGCATGAGCCCCAAGGGACGGGTCGTGACAATGTGGTATCAGAGGACTCTATTCTACTGAAGAACTAGGACTCTGATCTTTTTAATGGGGAAATATTGTTAATTTTTTTGAGCATGTTTTTTAATATGGGGAGTCTAGTGTTAGTTTGGTAGCTGACGTATCCATACACCAGGACCCTGAGTTCTGATTTCCGACTCGATACATGAAAACATTGTTTGCATGTGTTTTTGAAATGTTTTTTTTATCTCTTTTGAGCCAACTCACCAGGTATAACTTATTGATAGTGATGAATATGTTTCTTTATAGGATGTCGATGTGTAGATATCCAACCAGGATTACAGAAATAGTTCACGATGATGGCCCACTGAGCGATGAGGCTTTGGTGCAGGGCCCTCTTTCAGTGATGGTACCTTCGGGTGGTGTACTAGTAGCACCACCACCCGTAGGGAAGTAGTTTCCACTATCACCATTAGCAAACCATGCATGATGACTGAGTGTGTTGCACAAATTCCAAAGATAGAGGCCTCTGAGGTTTCGGGGTGAGACAAATCTTCAGGCAGTTGAGGACTGGCTGGAGGTTGTGGCATGGGTTTTCCGTTTGGTCGAGACACCAGCAGACTAGATGGTGATCCTAGATGAAAGCCTCTTTTAGGGAACAACATGGATATATTGTAGCCCGATGCTCCAATTGCATGATGAGGCTACCCTCGCCTAGTTGGACTTCGAGAGCCTCTTCAGGGCAGAGTTTGTACTAGATACTTTACACTCGGTGTATATTCATGAGCTCTTGCACTTACAGCAGGGTAGCCTGACAATATCCCAGTACTCTATGATATTCACTAACCTCTCCCGCTACTCCACCGACATGGTACTGGGCCCATTCTTTAAGACCCGGACCTTTGAGAAAGGTCCCCAATGGGAGATTAGAGCGTTGATTATTTTGCTCAATATACCGACGCAGGCTGGAGTGCTAGAGAGATCACTTCTGGTGGAGAGATTCCTAGCTGAGCAAGCACTGATAGCGAGATCCACCACCGGATGACACATAGCTGAGTCATCTATAGCATGTAGTAGGCAGATAACGTAGAGGTCCAAACAGGTCGGACCTTCCGATGGAAAACCCCAGGATGTAGGGTCAGAGGTGTAGAGCTCACAGGACAGAGGAGGTTAGTAGAGGAGCAGACTGTGCTACTCATGTGGCGGGCAGGGTCACATGGATCGCGACTGCCTGACCTACCGCATTGATGATTAGTAGATGGTCGAGGGACCTCCAAGGTAGAGGTAGAGACTCGATTGGGGTGGTCTACAAGGCAGTAGACATGGCAGAGGAGCATGTCATGCCGAAGGTGGTGGGATTTGATTTGAGGTTCTAATGCCACCACCACTATGAGGTCCACCCTGACCTCAAGGAGCAGGTGGACAGGGATGAGCTTAGCTTCAGGAAGTTGAGGCCTAAAACCACAGCACTCCATAGATGATTTGAGGTGCGATCAGTGTCTACTCCACCCTAGATTTAGTTCTTATAAACATAGGTTCCAGCCCCACTTTTATTTCCATGAATCTTGTTTAGAGCTCAGAGATTCCGGTGGAGCCGTTGGCTCGATCCTTATGATTAGAGACTTCTATGGGAGAGGATTCGACGATTACGCACTAGTTCCAGCAGTGTGAGCTTACTCTAGGAGGTGAGATCTTTGGCTGGGATCTCCTAGTAGCAGCGTCAAAGCCTTACGATTTCATCTATGGTATAGACTGGTTATCCATAGTCCATACTCATATTGACTATTTTAGGAACAAAGTGCAGTGTTTCCGTGAGTATGGGACTATGTTTTCCTTCACTGGTGAGAAGGGAACCTTTGCAAATCACGATGGACTTTCTCGGAGGAGGGTGCGGCTGATCACTCATTAGCTGGCTAGCCTTACCCTCAGAGCATTTGATGAGAGGAGTCTGAGTTATCCTATAGGGGTGGACCAGTATACTGATGTCTTTCCTAATGATGTTATGGGACTACCTCCTCGCAGAGAGGTAGACTTCTACATTTACTTGTACCCTGGGGCGGCACCTATATCTACACCATCATATCGGATGGCTCCCGCAGAGCTTCGTGAGTTGAGGGTACAGCTAGAGGACTTGTATGGTAAGGTTTTTATAAGGCCCAGTGTTTCTCCATGGGCAGCCCCAATTTTGTTTACCAAGAAGGTAGACAGGAGTTTGAGGCTTTGTGTAGACTATCAGTGCCTGAACCAGATGACAGTGAAGAACAAGTATCCACTCCTAAGGATTGGTGGTATCTTTAATTATCTGAATAGATCTCGGTGGTTTTCGAAGATATACCTCGGCTCATGATATCATCAGCTTCGGGTACAGGATGAGGACGTACCGAAGACAGCCTTCTGATGCCGGTATGGCCACTATGAATTCTTGGTGATGCCTTTCAGCGTGACCAAAGCCCCAACAGTATTCATGGAACTCATGAACGGGATCTTCTAGCCTTACCCAGATCACTTTGTGGTGGTCTTCATTGATGGCATCTTGGTGTACTCAGTGTCGGAGAAGGATCATGACAATCATCTGAAGATAGTTCTAGATACACTCTGAGAGCACCAGATTTATGGTAAGATCTTAAAGTTCTAGTTTTGGATATAATAGGTCCCCTTTCTGGGACATGTTATCTCATAGGTTGGAGTTACTGTGCATCCAGTGAAGATAGAGGCAGTACATGCTTGGGAGCCACCCAGTAGCATGACCGAGGTGCAGAGTTTTTTGGGGTTGGCTGGACACTACTGAAGATTTGTACCTGAATTTTCCAGAATAGCAACACCCTTGTTAGCTCTGAAAAATAAGGGACAGCATTTCTTATAGACAAATATATACAAGCAAAGTTTCTAGGAGCTGAGGTAAAGAATAAAGAGTGTCCCCATCTTGAGGCTACCAGAAGAGGGCGTTCGTTATATAGTCTACTGTGATGCATCAAGGACCGAACTGGGATGTGTCCTAATATTAGAGTGAGAGGTGATCACTTAAGGATCATGTTAGTTGAGGAAACATGAGAAGAACTATGCGACACATGACCTGGAGTTAGTAGTAGTGGTCTTTGCATTGAAGATGTGGCGGAACTACTTGATGGGAGAACGGTTTATTGTCTACTCCGGTCACAAAGGTCTCAGGTATATCTTCTCACAGAAGGACCTAAACCTGAGACCGCGGTGATGGTTGGAGTTCCTCTAGGATTATGACTTTGAGATAGTCTACACACCTGGGAATGGTAATTTGGTGGAAGATTCACTCCATAGGAGGTCTAGTTTACAGTTTTTGTGTGAGGCGACATAGTAGCTAGTCGCGTTGTATTTATCCTTTATGGATAGTGATGGAGCAGCTTACCTCCAATCTATGACAGTCACTCCCCCACTCCTTCAGCGATTTAGGGAGTCACATCTTGGGGACATTGAATGTGAGACCCGACATGCTCAGATATCCTCAGGATAGGCTCCTAAAGGATTTTTTGAAGGTGGGGAACACGTTATCGTTTTCATAGGATGCACCATGGTACCAGTGAGGCTACGAGAGGAGGTGTTGAGGGAGTTCCATACGTCCCCTTTAGTGGTACATCATGGTGTGGAAAAGATGTACCAGGACCTCCAGCATCAGTACTGGGGGCTAGGGATGAAGAAAGAAGTGGCAGATTTCGTTTCATGATGCCTCACTTATCAGCAAGTGAAGGATGGACATCAAGTTCCAGCAGGCTTAGCACAACCACTTGAGGTGCCGGAATGGAAGTGGTATGGCATCTCCATGGACTTCGTGATGGAGTTACCACGTATGTCTAGGGGACATGAATCTATCTGGGTGATATTTGACTGAATCACCAAGTCAGCTCACTTCCTACCCATCTAGAAGCAGGGATCAGTAGAGGGCTTAGGACGCATCTACGTACAGAAGATAGTACGACTTCACGGGGTTCCATCAACGATCGTCTTAGATCATGATGCTTTTTTTAAATCCCGATTGTGGAAGGGATTTAGGGAGGCATTCAGGACTTAGTTATGTTTGAACACCGCCTTTCATCCTCAGAGAGATGGTCAGACAGAGCAGACCATACAAACACTTGAGGACATGCTCTGTGCTTGCATCCTTGATTTTTCCCATAGTTGGGAGGATCACTTTCCCTTAGTGGGGTTTGCATACAATAATAGTTATCACTCCACCATCAGCATGACACCATTTAAGGCCTTGTATGGGTGACCCTGCAGATCACCTCTATGCTGGACAGACCCAAGGGAGTCAACATTTTTGGGTCTAAAGTTGGTATGGGCTACCACTAAGAAGGTGCAGATCATCCAGGAGTGGATGGAGACTGCACAGAGTAAGAAAAAGTAATATGTTGACAAAAGACGGAGACCCTTTGAGTTCAAGGAGGGAGACCATGTCTTCCTACGGGTCTCACTTCAATGAGGTTGGTGGATACATGGTCGGGGCAGTAAGTAATCTCCGAGATCACATGGGAGTGGGAGGCACATATTCATGCTAAGTAACCCCATTTTTTCTTATCCTTTGTTGTGGTTTTCAGGGATGAAAATCCCTAAGGTGGGAATAATGTAAAGACCTAAAAATTCCATGTAATTTTTTTTATTTAAAAAGAATTATTAAGAGACGGAAAAAATTAACGGCACGTGATTCTGAGGCCCGGTATGCCCGGAACATAATTTTGAACTTTTTCTAGGTACATTCAGAAAAATGCGAGCGGAGTTTTCTATATTTTGAACTGGTGCTTGGATTAAAAATCTGAGGGCACTGTTGAATTTTTAGTGTCGGGATTCTCTTAGGCGAATCTTAACTTTGACTAGCAAGGGTCGGATGAAAAAGATAATTTTTGGACTTTTCAAAGAAAATAATAAAATAACTAATTGAGTTATTTTATTATTTCCTTAAAAATGTTGAGCAATAGTGGTGAGACCACGGAGTTAATAGGTTATTTAATAACCTAATTTACTAGGTTGTGTAACCGCACCTTCGGGTAATTAATGAGTTAATTATTTATTTATTTAATAAATCACATTAATGAGTAGATAGTTAAACTCTTTAAATCTAATGTTAAATAAACCATTGGAAAAAAGGGTTTGGAAAATCATAGTAGAACTCTGGATGAAGCGCCGGTAGAAATCCTCTCCAATGAAGAATGAACAATGTTGTTGAGGATTCGATCTAGAGATCAATGAATGTCGACCAACGTCTTCAAACAACGGATTCTCTTCCTTCACCATTAGCACAATCCAACGTGTTTGAGGTAGGGGTTTTTTTTATTCTAAGAATTTTATAATTCATCTTCTCTTGATGATGTCTGAATTCTTCCCAGGTTATAATGCTAACGCAGAGGGTGCGGGCTGAACCGAACAAGGCTCAGACCCTCCGCTGATTTTACTTTGGTTGTGTTCTTTGTGGGTGACTGAGAAACATGGTCGGCCGATGCTGATTGAATCGAGGGCGGATGGTGTAGTCTTAGAGGAGACACTGCAGCTCCAGCTGAAGCGGTGGAAAACCCACGTCCACAGGTCCTTCCCTTGTCTGGTCTACCGAACCAGTCAGCTGGAAGGACGGTGTGGCTGATTGAAGACACGAATGGACCCCTGTCTATTCAGGGGAGCTGGGACCGCACCCAGTTGGTGGGCCACGCCCGGCTAGTAGACTGGACCGAGTCCCACTGGACTGGCTCAGGCTCAACCAATCTGGGTTGGGCCCTACAGTCAAGGTCGGGTCGGCCCGACCAGGTCGAACCGAACCCGGACTTAGTTTGACTCAGTTTCTCTTAAAGGGTCATAACTCCTAAACTAGATGTCTGTTTGATGAACTGTTTACGGTAATGGAACCCTTAGGAGGATACCTTACTTTGGAAATAAGCCACTTGTTTTTTTAAGATAGTTTTAGTATTTCTGTCTTGGGTCGAACTCAAATCCAGCTGGGTTGGGTCAAACTCAAATCCAACCGGGCCCTCAGTACTAAATTGCCTATAGCTTAGAGATTGGGTGTCTTATTGACATGTTGTCTATTACATTGGAACCCTTATGACGTGGAGGTTATTCGGGTTACTTATTCATGGGACTTTGTGGCAATTGAGGTATGACTGATAACTTGAGGAGCAGAATCTATGAAACTCAAGCGCACCAAGTGAGGGAATCCTGTGGTTGGATGTCAAGTAACTTACGACCCTGTGTGGATCGACG
Source organism: Viscum album (assembly GCA_963277665.1). NCBI lineage: Eukaryota > Viridiplantae > Streptophyta > Magnoliopsida > Santalales > Viscaceae > Viscum > Viscum album. The sequence goes on along the minus strand of OY728157.1, from coordinate 676,286,272 downwards.
ACATAAGAACCTATGTATATCAATGACTTAAGACCCTGTGTGTATTGGTAGTAGTTCAACCCAAAAAGGACCATCCTTAAACAATCTCATCGTGGATCAGTGGCTTACGACCCTGTGTGGATCGACGACTTACGACCCTGTGGGGATTGACAACTTACGACACTGTGTGGATCAGTAATAGCCCGACCCGATAAGGACCAGTCTTAGAGACGCTCGTCATGGATTGGCGACTTACGAATCTTTGTGGATCAACGACTTACGACCCTATGTGGATCGACGACTTAAAACCCTGTGTGGATCAGTAGTAGCGTGACCCGAGGAGGACCATCCCTAGAACGGCCCGTCGTAGATCAGTGACTTACGACCCTATGTGGATCGAAGACATACGACCCTGTGTGGGTTGGTGACTTACGACCATGTGTTGATCAGCTATATAATGACTTCTTCATGGTTCGGTAGTGGAACTTCTCAATGGAATAAGATGATTAGCTTTACGAATAATCATCATTATTCATGTTCTTTAAGTTATATACCTGGTGTGAACTGAGTCATTTACTTTATGCTTTGTGATTAAGATCATGCTTTGTGTATTTCCTTTGTAGAGTTCTGGGAGACCTTCGAGGGTCTTAGGTTCCCTATTGTGTATTATTATACTTACCCTTGCACGTTCTTCGTCGGCACCATGTTGTATCTTGTGTAGAAAACAGACATATTTGACTGAGATCTGGGGGCCAAGACTAGATGGTGTACATAGGTGACCAGTTGATGTGGAGAGCCACATTGACGATTTGTACCTAACCATCAGGATGATCTTTGGTAGATGACCTCAAGAGATTTTTTTCCTTTCTTCTGTATTTTTTTTATTTGGGTTTGTATTCTGGCCAATTCTGTTTTACTTCACACTTTTACTATCAGCAGTTCTTCTTTGTTCTTTGATTTTGTCATGTAATTATTTTGTGTGTGTACAGTTTTAAAGGTAATGCCTTCCCATTTTGGGATATGCCTTTTCAGTGCTAGTCTCCAACCCCTGACCTGTGGAAGGAGGGCTTCGGGTTGTCATGGAATGGGCCCTAGGGGATGGGTCATGACATAAATATTTTCTATAATGTTGCTTCATAAATAAAAATTCATCTTGAATATCCATCTCTTGGTTTAAGAAATGAAGTGCATATAGATTGAAGCACAACCAAAGGATGAAATTTTTCTTATGACATGGATTGAAATAAGTTTATTTTCTTAAGTTATCTATATAAATGGTAAATGAATTCCTCAAATTTCATAAAAGGATCTTTAAAATAAATGCTATACTAGTACCTTTATATTTTATGAATCATACGGTCTTCTAAATCATCATAAATTTATGGATTTTTGGCCCTTAACTTTCCATTAATCATTTACTTTCTTATAATAAATAACCTCTACCATTCTTTATAATTATTTTTTTCTACATCTTCACTTTCCACAAATGTTATCCTATTAAAAAGCCTAATTTTTTTAGGACCTTTTAATTTTCCTTTCCCTCTTATTAATAGTAGGTTTTATTAACCCTATTTACAATGTGGGTTTCCAACAAAGTAATTTTCAAGTATCAACTTTGTTTTTTAAAGTGAAATTTCAAATTTCGAGGAAGAAATTCATTGAAGGTGGGTAAAATTTAACATCCTTAGTTTTTTAAAGGAAAAACTATGGTATATAGCATACAATATAGGCAAATACAAGCTTAAAAACAATTAAATATTATTATTTAAATTTTATCGTTATAACCTAGTTGTTAGAATGGTGGGTATGAAGAGGATTAAATGAATTATGAAAATATGGTTTACACATGTATATTTATATTAATGAAATATATATATAATATACTCAATATAATGTTTAATATTAATCCTATATGTTTTCTATACATGATATTAAAATAAATCTACTTTTACATATAAAAATTTGTATTTTTCTAAAGGCAGTTTTGGTGCCTTTTGATGGTGCACTTCTTTTGAAACTAAATTTTGACACTTTTATAAATTATATTTGAAAAAATAATATTAATTTATTAAATATTAATGTAAAAATTGTCTTAGGTTTAATTTTTGTTATTTTTCGGTAAGTTTCATTTTTTTATAAATAGTGAAAAATACTACATTTTAATCGAAAATTGACTTTTCATCTAAATAATTTATAATTTTAAATTATATTTTAATTTTTTTTTTAAAGTAATTTTAGATCAATTATACATGTATTAATAAAATCAAGGTAATTTTAATATTTTTCATATTTAATTTCGATATTAAGACATTTCAATCTTTTGAACATTTTCACTTTAAAACCACACTTTATCACCATGTCTATAGGATTAATTTTAAATTAATTTTAGCCACTTATTTATTTTGAATTTTAAAAAATGAATGAAATATTTGGATTCATGTGGACTAATTTAAGTAAATATTTTTCTTTTATTTTTTTCCAATATGAATAGTGAATTTAGTAATATTTGTTACCACGGTTAAGGGTAAATAGGTAATTAAGGATAATAATAATCATGATAATAATTAGAAATTGAAATTAAAACTTACCCCTGTTTTATTGGATAATTTATTTTCGACCATAATTATCCATGGATTTAAATTTAACCTTTGGGAGCCACTTTTTTAATATTATTACATTTATAATATTTTATTTAAAGAAAAGTGAAAAATGTCATGCTCATGTTTTTAATTACTATAACATTTCTTATATAGAGTTATTCAAAAGATATATTTACTATAAATATTAATTTTAAAGATAAAGGAATTTTATTCCTCTTAGTAATTTATTTTTAATTTTTAGTGAAGAAATAATTACCTTAAATTATTTCACAACACTGATGTAGTTGTTAATTTATTAATGGAAATATAAAATAAATGATATTAAAAATGTAAATTAAATAAATTTTGAATTAATTTAGGTTATCCTTAAACTTTTTAGATGCCGTATAAATATTATAGGTGTATTAAATGTTTTTTTCTCAAATTTATCTTGTTGTATTGACATTTTTAAAAGTTAAAGTAATGAATAGTGTCAAAATTGACATTAATGGTATATTAAACAAAATTATTAAATGATATAAAGTTCCTAAAAGTATTAAATTAGACCAAATAATTATGATAAGTTTAAAAAATTTATCAATGATCCATTTATTTGTTGTTTTTCATTTTATAGTAAATATATTAACCCTCAAAGAGTAAAAATTATGTTGTCATGGTAAGAGTTAAAGGGATTATATAAGGGTTAAAACCAAAAGATATGGGTAAAAATGTGACCTAAACATGTCTAAAAATTATTGGATGATATTATTTCAATATATACTCATCTTATATTTTAAATAAATTATTTTGGATCTATTTTTAATTAAAAATTAATTTATATTAGTTTAATATTTTAGGAGTTTCCAAAAGTGCCCCTCACCTCAATTATAAAAGGGCACCTCCTCTCTCACTTCTTCACACCACTTTGAGACTTATATATCAACCAAATCTTACACATTTATAATCTAAAAATACTTATCCATGTATTTTAGATGCTTTTTTTCAAAAAACCAACCCTATATCTTTTAATAATAGATTTAAAGGAAGTCCACCAAAGAATAGATAATCATTTTTACCAACTCATTCAAGTTGGTTTATTCTTATACTTCATTTTAATGTGTTGTTTTGTAATAAAGTAACAAATAAAGTACCATATGTATTCTTATATATCATTATAATTATGGAAAAACCATATTACACCTTTTATCCTTCCAATAAAAAACAAAAGCACTGTGTGTTCGCACATACGGCTTACCGTCTCCACGTCGTGGTGTAATATTTTTTCATCACCACTTTACTTAGATGGGTATAATGATAGAAATAATTTATATATATTATAATTATGACTTGATATTGATTCTTGAAAAAATAATATACCATCCACTTCCATACCCTTTCACCATTAATGGAATGATATCGTTGCTCGTGCGTGCGTACGGCCTACCGTCTCCATGATGCGATGTGATTCATTTTCCATTTTCACCAGTCAAGAATAATTATAAATATATATATAATAAATAAATATGGTATATATTACATTAATATAATTCTAGAGATGAATTTACTATATCCTATTATCAAGAATCTGAACTTACATGACAAAAAATGCATAGGAAAAAATGAAGCATTTAACACCCGAAACAAGGGTAATAACAAAGTATTATTAAAAAAACAGGTGATAAGATGGTATAATAGTATCATATATGATATAAAAAAATATGAATATGGTTATATTATAAATTAATAACATTATTTAAACCATTATATATAAATTTAAAGCATGTTCAACAAAAAGAAAGTGCAAGGTAAGGGTTTCTCATCTCACTTTTACTTCTGTGAGACATATGTCGTATTCACCACTTATTATTTTTGTGTGGTGTATATTCTGAAATTTTATATATTATATCATAATATATTTTTATTCATGATATCTAAATTTTCATTTTAATATATTTTTTTCATGATTCATATGATTCAACTGATTAAAAAGTGGCAAGGGTTTATTTCACAGTCTCATTATTATTTGGGATCGGTACTATTTAAGTATCCACTAGGGAATATTTCTCTTCCATGTCCATATTATTAGATAGAAATATGTATGAAGATTCTCAGTTACAATAGGGGTGTTGAATTGTAACTTTAAAAACTTTTATTTTTAATCTTAAATAAAACTTTGTCTAACAAGGTTAAACAAATCAGATTCACTAAACCCTCTTCTATCTTTAACAAAGAAATAATTATGGCCCTAAGTTCGATTATAAAGATATTGTAATCACTTTAGATCCAATAAATAGATTTATCATATTAATGATGATTCTAATTATTTTATTTAAAAAAATGTTTACTTAAATAATATTCTACCTTAAATCATATAAAATCTGAAATCATAGTTTATATAATAGAGAATGAATATAAATTATCACTTTCTATTTAAAAGAAATTGTGTCATAATAAAGAAACTTATAAAAAAACAAGTAGAACAAATGAATTGAAATATTTTAACTCAAATAGAATGGTATCCAATGAATTTAGGTAAATTCCCTTGATTTATACTTTCAAGAAAGTTTGTCTTACCCACACCAGGGTAATCCCTCAATCCGCAAAAGATCAGATGCAGCTTCTATCTTGCTATCCCTGCAATCCCTTGATTAAGCAGGTAATCGGAACCTATTTCTTCCTTTATATGGAAGCCCTCGATTAAAGAATAAAATTCACTAAGAAAATCTTAAAGAGACAATCCGATAAGGTTTCTTTAAGATTGACACTCTCTTACAAAAGTATACAAAGACTAGGAACAATTGGTTCACACTTCAGTATCATGAGTGAAAATCAATAGCATGTAGAAACACACACAGTAGTCAAGTTTTTACAAATGATAAAGTGACCAGGTATTTATAGGCTTGAAATGAAATAGTCTACACGGTCTCCAACAGTCATATTTTTCCTGAAAATTTAGAGGGACCTATACAGCTAGCACTTACAACGGTCAAAAAATAAAAAAATAGATGACATAATTTTAGTACAAATAAAAATATCATGAGAAAAAATATTCTGTAATTGGTAATTAATATAAGCATGAATACTTCAAACAAATATTGTGAGCCAGATTATGTATACGATGTTAATCAATATTAAAAATTATTGTGATATTAGATTTTTAAAATAATGAGAATCAGATTCTAAAAATATTGAGAATCGGATTCTAAAAACATAGATAAGTAGATTCTAGAAATAGTGAGAATCAGATTCAAAAAATAAAGAGAATCAGATTCTGAAAATTGAGATAATACTATTCTATAAATGTTGATAATAGGATTAAATAAATGAAGGTAATCAGATTTGAAAAATTGAGAGAATTGAATTTAAAAAATAGAGAGAATCATATTTGAAAAACAATGAGAATCAGATTTGAAAAACAGTGCATTTGAATATAAAAAAGGATCTGATTTTTTATTGATTCCAGAAACTATTTGGTTTCGAGAATATGTTTGTTAAACCTGACTAATAAATTGTATAAAATTGTTTAGAAAACATGAGTATAATTATTATCAGACTTTCATATATTTAGAAAATATTTCCTTATTAATACTTAGAAAAAGATAGTAAGGAAAATAATATTAGAAAGAGTGAGTTTGTGATTTCCAAAACATAAAGGAATGAGAAAAGTCATAAGATAAATTTTTGACTCAACACATATTTTCTAAAAAAATCAAAAGTTATTTTACTATCCTCCTATGATTTTTTAAATTCATTTATACTCATGTTTGACTTTATACAAAAAAGGATTGAAAGGTATATTTTTTCATTTTCTAAACAAGGTCCTTTAATACTTTTCTGAGAAAATATGGAATTAATGTTTTTTTAACTTATAAAAAGTGAGTATATTTTCCCACCATCATAATACCTTAATTATTTTAAGATTCATTTATAATATTACATGGTTACTTTAAAAGAAAATATTTTCTTTTATAATTTCATGATGCTTTAAACATGGTGATTTTTAAAGTGAAAATGGGTATTTTCCTCAAGAAATATTCCTATATTCTATTTAAAGTATTTTTATCCATGTCAACATTATTTTTTAAATATTTTTTAAAGGATGTACTCTAATAATACCATTCATAATATTTATTTGGATGGTTTGTGATCATTTTGACTATGGAAGTATTTAGATTTTGTATGACTAGTTATTTTAATATGGGCAGTTATTAATTTCTTCAGTTGTATAATTTATTCATGTGAGGAATGAATTGGACTTAGTAAGTGATGGGTGGGGCCTGTTATATCTTTTCACAGCTTTGGTAGGTCTCATAATACAATCTAGATTGGGTTTTGAACAAATCCTTACTCATTTATATGATTCTTGGCACGAAGCCTATATTTTATAAAATTCTTGGCATGAAGCCTTGATAGTACGTTTCAAATGTTCAAAAATATGCATTCCATCATTATGATATTATTTATTAATTTCCATGTGATTATTCAATTAGTATAATATCCATGGTTAAGTTTCCTAGCTCATGTGATTATTCATATGGCATTATTTAATCATATTTTATTATGGCCATATTTACTCATGTTATTGATTAAATGGCATGTGTTTTAGTTATTTACCATGATATAATTTTTATTTCTTATTTATGATAGCTTACATTGTATACATACCCTTACTAAGCATCTTATATCACCTCTTTCTTATGTTTTGTTTTTCCCCAAGATTCCAAGATGTTTATTATGATTTATATATAGGGATAATCTATAATAACAATGGTGTTCTCAATATATTTTCTATGTAATATTTTATATTTACAATTATAATGGAAGGTTTAATTGTGTATCTAGTTTTCCAAAACTGCTAAACTATTTGGACCTTTGGGAAATAATTCCTTATATCTTATTCCAATTTAATAAAGTAAGGCACCGACTCTGGGTTACTAGGATCAAAGTCTTTAAAAGTATAATCTTTATAATGTGAAGTAGAAGAAAAGTCAGGGTATAAAGATAAATTCATAAGAAAATCCATTGAAAACATATCCATGAAGAGCAATTCATTTTGAGGAGATTGTTCATAAAACGGGTTATATTCCTACCATCATCACCTTCTAAATCATTGATTTTTTTTGAAGACATATATTCACTTGTACTCCACATATCCATAGTAGTTCTTAAAACCTTTCTCCCTTTTCACTTTAGGGATCCTTTGGATTCCTAATCTTTCTTCTCCAACTTCATACAATTTAGTTTATTATGATTATCCCGAATGTCCCAAAGGCCTTCTTTATTATAGATTTTTGATAACCCCCCTTTCAAGGGATGAGGGGGAACCCTTACAAGGCCTATATGATGAGATATTACATGAATCATAGATCTTAGAGGAAATATCCAGACTATAACTACATGTAACTACTCCTCCCCAGCTTCTTCATCATGATATCGTCTCTCAACCTTTACATGTCTATTCGACTAGGCTTCCCATGCATTCACATGCTGGTCTCGATGGAAACACCATACCCTCTCTTTCTTCTACATCCATTAGCTTCTGCTCTGGTGAATATGCCTTCTCTGAATCCTCATCTGGAGTCTGCTCCTTGTAAAGTCTTCCTGGTCCATTAAGCACAATTTCAGGTGGGTTGAAAGCCTTGAGGTGGCCCAAAGGCCTTGAGGTGTTCTGAAGGCCTTAAGGTGGCGAGAAATCATTACTAGCCTGAAGGCCTTGGGTGGACTGATGGGCTTGAAGGACCCGATAACCAAATTGGTAGCCCGAAATCCCAAACTGATGAATAGTTTCGGCTGCTACAGTACCAAACAGTGCCTGCTACATTATTGCTATAGTAACCAGTAAATATGTCACCACCCGGATTTGAACTCAGGTCTCTTGGATTCACTTATCGAGTCCTCACCAACTAGGTTGAGGCTCTTGTACCAGTTTAGTATGATTAGGTTTCTTACATTCATATTAGATAATATAAAATGAATCCATATTCGCATGATTATCTTTTCTTTAACACCCCAAGCTTCCATAGTACGCTTCTCTTTGAATAATACAATAGCATTTGTTGTACGCAACTTCGAGTTCTAACACACCACAACCAATCAAACTAGTCGTTATGAATAGTAAAACCCATTTTTGAAATTTTATAAATTTTACCTTTCAAAATGGACTTCATTTTTGGATTCTTAATATTGAAATTAACTTAGGGATAATTTTTTGTATTTTTCTGAAAACTTTCAATTTTTGATGAATAGTGAAAAACACTGAGTTATAGTTTCAAACCAAATTTTTATTTAAATAATTATTTGTTTTATTTAAATATATTTTAGTTAAAAATAGATACATAATACCTATATAAGTAAAATTTAATTCATTAGAGTCAGTTTATAAAAAATTTAGATATATAAAAATTTTATTGAACTTTTTACCGTCTTTTACCCACCTCCTAGGAGTATTTGCAAATTTACATAAAACTTAATTTTGCCACTTCTGTGAGTTGAATTTCGAAAATCTGAGAGGCACGGTTGATATCATTAAGTAAAATGTGGTTCAATGATATGAAAATATTTTTTGGTGAATAGTAACTTTTTACTTTTATTTACCACGGTTAAAAGTAAATAGGGTAATTAAGAGTAAAAATGATATTATTATTACCCTAAAACATGTCCTAATTCTATTGGATAAGTGAAATTAGACCAAAAAAAACCTCAGTAATAAAATATGATCATTTAGGTCCACTTGGATTTGATTAGGACATTTACTATTATTTAATTCAAAGAAGAGTTAAAAGAGTTAAAATCAAAGTTTAATAAATAAAACATTTTTAATATAGGGTTACACATAAGATAAATTATACTACAAATATTCATTAGAAATATAAAACGATTTCCTACATAATTGTATTTTATTTATATTTTTTAAACATTAAATAATTTAATTTATTTATGACACAATGATGATGCAGTAATTACCTAATTAATGAAATATTAAAATAATTGATACTATAAATATCCAAATAAATGTAATTTGAGACTTTTTATGAATTAAAATAATTTTATAGGTTAATATGACATATTAGTGTTGGTTATATGAATTTTTTCGAAATAATAATGCTTTTATGAATTTAGAAAAAACAAAATACCAAATAGTTTCAAAATTGACATAAAAGAGTTTTTAAAAACAATATTATATTATTAATTGATATTCTATTCTTAAAAATATAAGGTTCGGCCAAAAGACTTATATAATGATATTTTTATCATTAATGAACCACTTGGTGTTCTCTTGGAAGTATATATTATGTTTATTAACCATATAATATAAAAATACAAAGAGACATGGTAAATGTCAAACTATTTAACTAAGAGTTAAATCTAAAAGATAAAGTTAATATAGTTACCCAAACCTGTCTAACACCTATTGGTTGAGTGTTTTTCTACCCATCCCCACCTTATCCTTTAAATAATTAATTTTGGAGCCATTATAAACTGAATATTATTTTATTATAAAATAATATTTCTAGCTTTTCCTAAGGTGCCCCTCACCCCTCTTATAAAAGGGCACTCCCCCTTCTCTCTAATTCACACCTTCAAAGCCATTTGGCTTGGCCAACCCCTACCCAAATACCCTCTCCACTATCCTCCCTTCGTCCTAGAGGCCTTCCTTTAGTCAAAAATTCAATCTAAGGATCTATTTTGATCAAATCAAAAAGAATAACCCGAAAAAGAGGTAAATATCTCACCACCTCTTTCATGTTTTTTCTTCTTCCGCTTCTTCTTTCCTTTCTGTTTACATTATAAAATAATAAATTCAGTATCTTTTATATATTTTTATGTTATTATAAATATATTACAACCCTATTCATTATTCTATCCATCCTTTTAATGACATTTCATCATACGTGCGTACGTACGGCTTACCGTCTTCACGTCGTGCTGTAATTGTTATTCAATACATTATTATTTGGATGGGTATAATAATAATGTGTAATTGATATAAATAATAAATATAACATGATAATGATTCTTTATATGTGATATACCATCCAATTATATATTATTTTAATATTAAAAGAATGATATTGTCGCTCGTGCGTACGTACGGATTACCGTCTCCATGAACGCGATGAGATTCATTCCCCGTCGTATCCATTCAAGACTAATTTTCATTTGATGATTAAAAATAATGTTTAAAGACTTGACATCATTCTGGATATAAATAATATACATCTCATCCATAACAAATATGACCCACATAATAATGAATATAAAGGAAAACGAATCTGTTAACACCCAAAACGATGATAATTCTAAGATATTATTAACAACGCAATGTTAAAAGATCATATATGATATTATATTAATGTATATTATTATTGAATAATTTAATAACAATTATTTCACCATTATATAGGATTTTAACCTACCCTAGACCAAGTAAAAGTGCAAGGTAGTGGTTAATTTCACAATCTCTTTATCATCTGAGGTTCTTTTTATGTAAGTATCTACTGGGACCTCTTTATTATCCACATCCATGTTTCTTGAAAATGTATATCAAAACATTATTACTATTTTATAGACTATGGGTTAAATTCATTTATACCTTTTTTTTTACTTTTTATAAGATTTTTATAAAGGACTCATTCCATTTTTTTTTTCAAACAAGGTCCTTTATAACCTTTTAGACAAAATTAAGGTAAGAATGTTTTTTTAACTTATACGGAAGGTGCTGCTATTTTCCATCGTTATAACATCGTCGAATATTACCTTAAAATCTTATAAGAATATTTTTAAAATAAATATTTTTTTTATAATTATGTGACTCTTAAATGGTTTCAAAATAGAAAGATATATTTCTCTAAAAAAGGTTTTGATTTCATCTATGTCAACATCCTTTGATGGATTTTAAAATTATTTGAAGTTGATTTATTATGATACAAAACATCCATATTGTATTGAAGGTTTTGTGATATGTTTGACTATGGATGTGTTATTTCATACCATTCATGGTTTATGGATAAAGTATTGACATTTCGTATGTCAATTTTAATACGAATGTTTATGTTATGTTTAAACCTTTTCATATGAGGAATGAATTAGACTTAGTAAGTGACGGGTGGAGCCCACTATATCTCCTTGATGCATCGGTAGGTCTCATGAAACAAACTAGTGTATTAGCACAAGGCCTTAACAAAATATTATTTGTATTCTTGGCACAAGGCCTTGACTATCTGGTTATGAAAGTCTGGCATTATGAATTTCATCATTATGAAAGTGGATATTGATATTGCATGTGATAATTCAACTAGTAGAATATCCATGTGAGTAATTAAATGGAATTATTTTGATTTATATTTTCCATATTATGATGAATTTTATGTTTAAAGGGATTTTGTTTTAGTTTTATACATTGCCTTAAATGTTTATGCTTATTTATGAAAGCTTCTGCTATATTGTTATCCTTACTGAGCATCTGAGCTCACCCCTTTCTATATTTTATTTTTCCCAGGATGTGAAGAAGTATATTATGACTAACCTGTAGGGATAGTCTATGGGATCTCAGTGTTTTAAATAGAAACAATGTTGTTGTAGTTTTTCATTTTATAATGTAATGTAAACCTTATGAATGTATCTAGTACTTCCAAGGCTACTAAACTAATTGGTCTTTAGAGACTTGATCTTTTGTAATCATGCCAATGATACGTAATAATGCACCGACTCTGGGCTCTTGGGGTCGGGGCGTTATAGTTGGTATCAGAGGAAGTTTAGTACAAAACTTGGAAACTAGATTTAGATAAACTCTGATTAGAGCTCATATCCCTAAGATAGACTTTGAGGATTAGTATAGAAGAACTTCCTAGAATTTTGGTATTTTGGAGATTTTGTGAGTTTTCCAAGAAATACATCCATTTTTGAATATGAGCAGGTAGAGGAGGCTCTGACACAGATGTACCTAGGGGTAAAACTCGAAAACACTGCTTTGAGCTAGACTCAAATGGGAACTGGTGCATGACAACAGGCCTTGTTACACTCTTGGTTATGACACTCCCGGGGGATATGCTTTGGATAATTCTCATTTTCTTTACAAATCATTATGAATGGTTTATGAGTATATAATTCCTCAAAGAAAACATTTTTTATGATTATGGATTATATCCATAAACTGTTCAATTTATATTAAGTGTTTTACATGTTTGGAATTATGTATTTTGATTAAAAAACTAATCTAGTTTATGTCATTTTTTAGAAATGGTGCCTAGTGGAAGGAATGGAAACTGTATCAATGCATGCACTCCATATAGGGATTTCCCTCCTACACAAGATAATTATAGTGGAGCTGGTGATGCAACTGGTTCTGATCAGCTAATCACCATACTGGGACAACTCACTCAGGTTATGAATAATAACCTTACCCATATGGAGCACCCTGATCAGCTGCATGGAGGATAAATGCTAGATCGGTTCATTAGGAAAAAACCACCAATATTAAATGGGGGTAAAAATCCACTAGTAACTGAGCAATGGATAAATTCCTTAGAGAAAATATTCCATGCCTTGGGGAGTAGCGAAAGGGAAAAAGTTGTCATTGCAGTTTACTGCCTCATTGGAGATACTGATCAATGGTGGTCATTAATTCAAAACATAAAGGAAGATGAGGAAGTATCAAATATGGAATAGAGGGAGTTTAAAGAGATTTTATTAGAAAAATACTTTCCTCATGACCATCGAGTGGATATGGAAAGACAATTTCTGAGACTGAGGCAAAAGGAAGATGAGAATGTTGCAAAGAATGAAGCTGAATTTACAAGGTTAGTAAGGCATGCTGCAGATTATATACGTAACCTAAGAAGTAAGATTAATCATTTCTTTGATGGGATAAAACCATTTCTCCATAGAACATTTGTTTCACAATCCTTCTCGTCATACAAAGATATTGTCTCATGTGCTATCAAGATAGAAAAATAATTCTCTATGTCCTACAACTTTAAATCAAATCAAGAGAAGAAGAGATTTGTTGAACACTCTGGAAATGGAAATAAGGGGAATAAGGGAAAAGTTGAATATCCATCCTGTAGTAAATATGGGAAGAAACACCCCGGTACTTCCCTGAAGGTAATGGGATTCTATTACAAGTGTGGTGAAAAAGGCCACCAAGCTCGTGATTGCAAGGCAAAGAAAGAGGCTGTCGATGTTGAATACTACAATTATAGAGAAAGGGGGAATTATGAGAATGGATGTCCTAAGCGTCAGGAGAACTTACCTTAGAAAAGGCCAAGGGATCAAGGACAAGCTTATGCTATCACTACTTCTTAGGTTAAAGCTTCGAAAGACGTGGTGGTAGGTAATTTAACGGTTTCTTCAAGTTTATCCAATGCTTTATTTGATTCTGGATCATTTCATTGTTTCATATCTTCCCAATTTTATAAGAAAATTAGATATTTCCAATTTTATTTAACAAGGGAGTTTTCAGTAAAAATTCCTAAGGGAAGTATCATCGCAACAAAGTTTTGTGAATTAGTTCCCATTAGAGCATATAAATGTTCTTTATCTTCTGATCTCATCATCATACCCATGATTGAATTTGATATAATCCTCAGTATGGATTGGATTTCAGACCACGATATGAATATTTATTATAAGAAGAAGGAGGTTAAAATTTTTGATGATGATGATAAAGAACCACTTATCTTTAGAGCGGAAACATCACCACCTAATTCTTATCTAAATCCACCCCCAGTAGCTCAACTAAATTCAATTATTTGGGAGGAAGAGAATGAAATAACCATGGTTGAGGAAAATAATGTTCAAATAGAGGATATACCTATTGTGAAATAATATGTTGATGTGTTTCCAGAATATTTACCTAGACATCCTCCAGAACGAGAAATTGAGTTTTCCATTGACTTAATTCCTGGTTCAAGGCCCATATCGAAGTCCCCTTATAAAATGGCCACTGTGTAATTAGTGGAACTAAAGAAGTAACTAGAGGAATTGAGTAATAAGGGATTTATTCACCCTAGTGTTTCTTCATGGGGAGCCCCTGTCCTTTTTGTTAAGAAGAAATATGGATCTATGAGGTTGTGCATTGACTACAGGGAGATCAATGCTATAACAATAAAAAACAAGTATCCCCTACCTCGCATTGATGATTTATTCGACCAACTTCATGGAGCTCAAAACTTTTAAAATATTGACCTTAGATCTAGATATCATCAGTTGTGTGTAAAGAAATAAGACATTCCGAAAACAGCATTTCGAACCAGGTACAGGCATTACGAGTTTACAGTAATGCCTTTTGGATTGACTAATGAACCCTCTGTCTTCATGGATCTAATAAATATAGTTTTCAAGGAATATATTGATGAATTTGTAGTGGTATTTATTGATGATATCTTGGTATACTCCAAAATCTACAAAGATCATGAAAATCACTTACGCATTATTCTGAAGACTCTGAGAATACATGAATTATATGGGAATTTTAGCAAGTGTGAATTACGGCTTCAAGAGATTTCTTTTCTTGGCCATATTGTCTCCAAGGATGGAATCTCTGTTGATCCTTCTAAGACCAAGTCAATCCAAGAATGGCCAGCACCGATGAGTATGACTGAGGTACGTAGTTTTATTGGTTTATTAAGTTATTATCGATATTTCGTCCAGAATTTTTCCCGGTTGGCTAACCCATTAACAAAGCTCACACGAAAAGGGGTTAAATTTGTTTAGAAAAAAGAGTGTGAAGAATGTTTTGAAGAACTGAAGAGAAGATTAGTCAATGCTCTTATATTGACTCTACCATCGGGGAATGATGGGTTTGTTATTTATAGTGATTCTTCTAAGAAAGTACTTGGTTGTGTCCTTATGCAGAATGATAGGGTTATTTCCTATGCATCACAACAACTAAAAATTCATGAGAAAAACTATCCTACTCATGATCTTGAGTTAGCAGCTGTAATATTTTCTTTGAAGATATGGAGACATTATATCTATGGTGAAAAATGTGAGATATATACCGATCACAAGAGTTTGAAGTATATTTTCTCACAAAAAGAACTCAACATGAGGCAAAGGCGATGGCTTGAACTACTCAAGGATTATGATTTCACTATACACTACCACCCGGGGAAGGAAAATAAGGTGGAAGATGCATTGAGTAGAAAGGTTCATGGAGTTTTGAAAAAGATGAGAGTTGAAAAGGATCATATATACATGGATCTAGTAAAGATGGATATGGGAATAACCATGGAAGGTGAAACGTCAATACTTTTTCAAATGGTTTCCAAATCATCTTTACTAGAAAGGATAAAGAGTTCTCAGACCGGTGATGAAGAGTTGAAAAACAATATTAAAGTTGTGAATGATGGGAGATTGAGTGACTTTGTGTATGAAGATGGAATTTTGAAATTTGGGAAGAGACTTTGTGTTCCCAATATACCTAATTTCAAAAGGGAATTGTTGGATGATACTCATAGTTCCAATTTCTATATACACCCTGGGAGCACTAAAATGTATAGAGATTTGAAGGAACATTTTTGGTGGGACAACATGAAGAGGGAGATTTCTGATTTTGTGTCAAGATGTATGGTTTTTCAATAAGTGAAAGATGGAAGGAAACAGCCTGGAGGAGTCTTGCAACCTCTTCCCATAACTGAGTGGAAATGGGATAATATTACGATGGAATTTTTCATGGGACTACCAAAGACTCCTAGAAAGAACAATAAAATATGGGTCATTGTTGATCGTCTTACCAAGTCAGCACATTTTCTTGCTATAAGAGATGATTTACCACTTGAACGATTAGCAATACTATATATTAATGAAGTTGTAAGACTTCATGGGGTACCAATATTGATTGTTTCTGATCGGGATCCATGTTTTAAATCCGAATTCTTGAAAAGTCTTTAGAAAGCCCTCGATACTGAACTTTGTTTGAGCACTGCCTACCACCCCCAAACTGATGGACAATCCTAACGGACTTTTCAAACCTTAGAATACATGTTGAGATCATGCTCACTTGACTTTCAAGGTATGTGGGATCAATATTTACCTCTGGTAGAATTTTCCTATAACAATCACTTCTATTCAAGTATTCATATGGCACCATATGAAGCATTATACGGAAAGAGATGTCGCACACCAACCTGTTGGGATGATGTTGGTGAAAAAAAACTCATAGGCCCAGAACTTTTGGAGGAGACGATGGAAAAGGTCAAGGTAATCCAAAACCACATCAAGGAATCTCAACGTAGACAGAAGAGCTATACTGATAACCGAAGGAAGGATTTGGAATTTCAGGTAGGAGATCATGTTTTCTTGAAGGTATCTCCATGGAAGGGTGTTATAAGTTTCGGTAAGAAGGGAAAATTAAGTCCTAGGTACATCATACCTTCCTAAATTCTATAACTAATTGGGGTTGTAGCTTACCATTTGGCAATGCCACCAAGTCTCAACAAAGTTCACGATGTGTTCCACGTATCACTGTTGAGAAAATACATGTCTGACACAACGCAAGTACTCACCTATGAGGAATTAGAACTTGAACCCGATCTGTCATATTGCGAAGAGCCTGACAAGATTCTTGATACAAGAGAACAAGTTCTAAGAAACCAGACGAATCGTCTGGTAAAATTTCTATGGAAAAACCATAAGATGGAAGAGGCAACGTGGGAACCCAAGGAACTTATGATGAAGAACCACCCGATTCTTTTTATGCAGTAATATTCTATAAATTTCGAGGATGAAATTATTTTAAGTAGGGGATAATGTAACACCCCAAGCTTCCACGGTACGCTTCTCTTTGAATAATACAATAGTGTGTGTTGTACACAATTTCGAGTTCTAACACACAACAACCAATCAAACTAGCTGTTATGAATAGTAAAACCCCCTTTTTGAAATTTTTAAATTTTATCTTTTAAAATGGACTTCATTTTTGGATTCGGAATATTAAAATTAGCTTAGGGTGAATTTTTGGTATTTTTCTGAAAACTTTCAATTTTTGATGAATAGTGAAAAACACTGAGTTATAGTTTAAAACCGAATTTTTATTTAAATAATTATTTATTTTATTTAAATTTATTTTAGGTAAAAATAGATACATAATACCTATATAAGTTCAATTTAATTCATTGGAGTCGGTTTATAATAATTTTAGATATATAAAAATTTTATTGAACTTTTTACCGTCTTTTACCCACCTCCTAGGAGCATTTTCAAATTTACATAAAATTTAATTTTTCCGCTTCTGTGAGTTTAATTTCAAAAATCTGAGAGATATGGTTGATATCAGTAATTAAAATGTGGTTCAATGAGATGAAAATAATTTTTGATGAATAGTAACTTTTTACTTTTATTGACCACGGTTAAAAGTAAATAGGGTAATTAAGGGTAAAAATGATATTATTATTACCCTAACACATGTCCTAATTCTATTGGATAAGTTAAATTAGACAAAAAACAACCTTATAAATAAAATATGATCCTTTAGGTCCACTTAGATTAGATTAGGACATTTATTATTATTTAATTCAAAGAAGAGTTAAAAGAGTTAAAATCAAAGTTTAATAACTAAAACATTTTTAATATAGAGTTAAAGAAAAGATAAATTAGACTATAAATATTAATTATAAATCTAAAAATATTTCCTACATAATAGTATTTTATTTATTTATTTTATACATTAAATAATTTAATTTATTTATGACACAATGATGATGTAGTAATTACCTAATTAATGAAATATTAAACTAATTGATACTATAAATATCCAAATAAATGTAATTTGAGACTTTTTATGAATTCCACTAATTTTATAGCTTAATATGAAATATTAGGGTTGGTTAGATGAATTGTTTTTGAATTAATAATGCTGTTATGAATTTAGCAAAAACAAAATACCAAATAGTGTAAAAATTGACATAGAAGAGTTTTTAAAAATAATATTATATTATTAATTGATATTATATTCCTAAAAATACAATTTCCGGCCAAAAGACTTATATAATGATATTTTTATCATTAATGAACCACTTGAGGTTCTCTTGGAAGTATATAGTAATTTTATCAACCATATAATATAAAAATACAAAGAGACATGGTAAATGTCAAACTATTTAACTAAGAGTTAAATATAAAAGATAAAGTTAATATAGTGACCCAAACCTATCTAAAACCTATTTATTGAGTATTTTTAGACACATCCCTACCTTATTCTTTAAATAATTTATTTTGGATCCATTATAAACCGAAAATTATTTTATTATAAAATAATATTTCTAGCTTTTCATAAGGTGCCCCTCACCCCTCTTATAAAAGGGCACTTTCCCTTCTCTCTAATTCACACCTTCAAAGCCAGTTGGATCAGCCAAACCCTGCCCAAATACCCTCTCAACTTTCCTCCCTTCATCCTAGAGGCCTTTCTTTACTCATAAATGCAACCTAATGATCCCTTTTGATCAAATCAAAAGGAAGAACCTGAAAAATAGGTAAATATCTCACCACCTCTTTCATGTTTTTTCTTCTCCACTTCTTATTTCTTTGTTGTTTCCATTATAAAATAATAACTCCAGTATCTTCTATATACTGTTATGTTATCATAAATATGTTACAAATATATTCTTTATTCTATTCGTCCTATGAATGACATTTCACCATACGTGCGTACGTACGGCTTACCGTCTCCACGTCATGGTGTAATTGTTATTCAATACATTATTATTTGGATGGGTATAATAATGGTGTGTAATTGATGTAAATAATAAATATAACATGATAATGATTCTTCATATATGATATACCATCTAATTATATATTATTTTGATATCAAAAGAATGATATTTTCACTCATCCGTACGTACGGATTACCGTCTCCACGAACACGATGAGATTCATTCCCCATCGTATCCATTCAAGACTAATTTTCATTTGATGATTAAAAATAATTTTTAAATACTTGATATAATTCTCTATATGAATAATATACATCCCATACATAACAAATATGACTCAAATAACAAAGAATATAAAGGAAAATGAATCTGTTAACACCCAAAACGACGATGATTCTAAGATATTATTAACAAAGAAATGTTAAATGATCATATATGATATCATATTAATGTATATTATTCTTTTATAATTTAATAACAATTATTTTACCATTATACAGGAGTTTAACCTACCCTCGACCAAGGAAAAGTGCAAGGTAAGGGTTAATTTTACAATCTCTTTATTATCTGAGGTTGTTTTTACGTAAGTATCTACTGGGACCTCTTTATTATCCACATCCATGTTTCTTTAAAATTTATTTCAAAACATTCTTACTATTTTCTAGACTATGCGTTAAAGTCATTTATACCCTTGTTTTACTTTTTATAATATGTTTATAAAGTAATCTTTCTGTCATTTTCCAAACAAGTTCCTTTATAACATTTTCAACAAAATTAAGGTAAGAATGTTTTTTTAACTTATACGGCGGGTGCGGCTATTTTCTGCTGTTATAACATTATAGAAGCTTCCCTTACAATATTATAAGAATATTTTCAAAATAAATGTTTTCTTTATAATTATGTGACTCTTAAATGATTTTAAAATAGAAAGAGATATTTCTCTAAAAAAATGTTTTGATTTCATCTATGTCAACATCCTTTGATGGATTTTAAGCTTATTTGAAGTTGATTTATTATGATACAAAACTTACATATTGTATTGAAGGTTTTGTGATATGTTTGACTGTAGATGTGTTATTTCAT
The DNA here is from genome assembly GCA_963277665.1 of Viscum album. NCBI lineage: Eukaryota > Viridiplantae > Streptophyta > Magnoliopsida > Santalales > Viscaceae > Viscum > Viscum album. The sequence goes on along the minus strand of OY728157.1, from coordinate 676,265,976 downwards.
AGAATTCATGGTTTATGGATAAAGTATTGACATTCCGTATGCCAGTATTAATACGAATGTTTATATTATGTTTAAACCTTTTCATATTAGGAATGCATTTGACTTAGTAAGTGACGGGTGGAGCCCGTTATAGCTCCTAGATGCATCGGTAGGTCTCATGAGACAAACTAGTGTCTTGGAACAAGGCCTTGAAAAAATATTATTTGTAGTCTTGGCACAAGGCCTTGACTATGTGGTTATGAAAGTCTGGAATTATACATTACATCATTATGAAAGTGGCTATTGATATTGCATGTGATTATTAGAAAAGTAGAATATCCATGTGAGTAAGTAAATGGAATTATTTTGATCTTTTGTGATCATTCCAATGATACGTAATAATGCACCGACTCTGGGCTTTTGGGGTCAAGGTGTTACATTTCTATCCTTCTGATAATCTCTTTGTAAGTTCTTTTGTTTTAATTTTTTTCATATTCCACGCAAGTTGGGAAAACTCATTTTCACTAAGTTCCAAAAAATAACTATCCAAATAATTTTTAGAAGTTCTCTTTGATGTAACGGTATTAAAAGTATTACCTTTGGAAGTTATAGCTACAAAATCTATAACAAATTCAAATTTTTTATTCCTTTTCTCTTTTTATGTATCTCAATTTAATTTTTTTTTTGTACTACACTAATATTCCAATATAATTATTTTTACTCAACTTCATATGATGTTTCATTTCATTAATGAATATAATATTTAATTACAATTCCTTTGGATGTTTACCAATAATATTCACAGCCAATTTTTCATTAGTAATATTTCACACATCAATAGATTTCAATCTATTAAAAAATGTTAATTAATCTATGAAACTAATTCTCCCAAAAGAAAAATCTAATTCTTGATAATCATCTCTCATTATATATCTTTGGGTTTCCAAAAATTTCAAAGTTCTAAAATTTATAAGCTTGGTTTTTTCTAAATTTCACTCACCAAATAAATTTGATAATAAATTTTCCTCATCATCAAATAAAGTAAAGTATTCTAGAATTTATAATTTTCCTGATGTTCATGTTTCTCCTAAAGAGTAAAATGAAAAATCTCCTTCCATATTTCTTGTAATTTCTGTTCATTAATTAATTATGATCAACCATAACCTTAATCACAAACATATTTATCCAATCTCATCAGTATTCATAATATTCTCCATCAATAATCATTAGATGAATCATATTCAAATGTTTAATATTTATAATTTTTATACCTACCATAGAAAAACTTTCTTATGCTAACACATTAGTGTAAGTAATAAAAAAATTGATCAAAAACTAAAGGTATGTGACAAGATCTGAAAGGTAGTTACTTTCTCTAATACCAAGTGTTTTCCTAGTATTAAAGATTTAAGAGAACGTTAATTGAAGTCAATGAAGAAATTATAATTTTCACACTTACAATATAAACTATTCATAATTTACAAACTCTGAATAGATCAAAGTAAAACAAACTATAAATAGTGAATCAAAAATTAAAACACTCTGAAGTTATAAACTTAAACAAGATAAGAAACCCAATCATAAATAAGAAAAATAAAAGTAAAAATAATAAAATGGAGTTTCTATATAACAATCCATAAAATCCATTAAAATATATATAAATTATATTACTAACAATTTCATCCATGAGAACTCTTCACTTTTAATCCGAAGTGATGGGAGGATTAATACCTAGATTTGATGGATATGATTTTCGAACTATGAATCTTAAATTATTAACTCAATCAAAAAATAAAAAAAAATTACCCTAGAACTTACTTAATAGACATCAGTGGTAGATATATTTATCTTCAAGATCATATTTGATCATCATGATCGGAAATAATTCCTTCCTCGAACATCATGAAACACGTAATTCGAAAGATACAAATTTTGAGCCCCATAATCTCTTTGATGATATAGGATTGGAAGTAAATGTTTACAATTGAATGTCTTGGAAATTTTATAATGAAAAATATTACAATTATAAGCTCTAAGAAACACACTGAAAAATAATATAAATGAATTATCTCAATGAACCAAGATAATGCATAGGTTTAATGTAGATAACTCTTCAACATAGTGTAATCACCTTTTTCATTCTGCAAATCCTCAGTCACCATTTATAGATATCTATGTAACATAATTCTCTAAAATATTCATGTAATATTGTAACAAACACAATATACTTTCTATCTTCCATTATATGTAATTCATTTCTACTTCAAAGCATTCTGAAATTTACATGTTTTGGACCAACTCCTCATAAATTAACGAATCAGATGTTAATTCAGTAATAAAATATAACTCATAAAACCAACGAGTAAAAGTAAATAATTTATTATGTTATAATTTATCAAAAAAATTGAATCAAAGATTTTATTTTAGGAAAATGACTCAACATGTGTAACTTTTGGACATTCTTAGTATTCAAAATTCATCTTCTAGACATGTAACTTCTAAAAACACTTTTCCTCCAACATAACTCCTTTAACCTCATCCAAGTGTTGTTTAACTTTCATCATTATTTTTCATGATTTATAAACATAATTATGGATTATCATAAACTTCAATAAGAACATATAAAATATATTTCTCTCAATAAACATAACACCTATCATATATTTAAATTAATACTATCTCTAAAATAATCAGATGTTTTATGTGTGAATCCATATTCCTATCTCGCTAACTTCTTCACTGCCAACATCTGAATGGATCTCCAATAACATGTACAATGGTTGAAAACTTCTTCTAATTTGTAACTCAAACCTTTCAACCTATTAATTCATGGGGATCTTCCTTCATCACCCAATATATATTTAAAACCAAATTACTCATTTAAAATAAACAAAATCATCACATTCAATTAGGCTCTTCAACATTGGTTGTATAAATGTATATATTGATATAAATATCATGGAGTGAAATGATAATTTAGCTATAAAAGTATGACCTTAAGTTATCCCTAAATTATGTTCTTCATATATTATTATAGTATATGATGAAATTTTAAGGTTAATATGAGTGTTATTCTTGAATCGGGATACAAAATATGCTCATGAGGCATAATACGGGTTTTGTGCTCTAGATGACCCATGAAGTATACCACATGGAATTTCATACAGTATGTATTTAGTATAAAAGGGTGCATGGTCTATATTTTTAGTCCCCAAAACCTGAGTTTTGTGTGATACACAACATTAGAACCTTCATACATTGATACCTTTCATACACAATCCTTGAGGCTTAACTAATTAGGGGTGGTTATGTAATGACCTAAACTTTTATAAATAAAATTTCCTTTGTGATCAAATTAAATTCCCTATTATGGTTATAGAAAACATATTCACTTAATTAGAATATTATATCCTATAAAATTTAAAATATCATTAATAATCATAACTATTGATAATATATGCATTTAATAATGATCATGTAATTAGAATAAGTATACAGTTTTGATAAATCCAATTGACACATACAAAGGAAGTGATGGCCCAGACTAGTAGAAATGTACCCTATGAAGCTCGTTTAATGGAACTTTTGAGGGAGATATTATCACTGGGATTTTTCCTTTACCAAACCCACTCCTATATCCAATAACTAAAGCATGAGTGAAACCATTTATGGGAGAAGTTCAAGATCATCAAGATCACGACTCAAACCATGTATGTTGAACCACCCCATGAAAATATCACCATTACACACCTAACCCTTCAGGAGTTTACTGGTGTAATAAAGGGATATATATCAAGACCCTAATAATATAAATATGTATATTATATAATAATTAATATATTTACTTCTTATTGTCATTACTTTGTAAATGATTTTGATTTTTAATAGCATAAAATAAATATTGTATTTTTTTAATATGAAATTTCAATTAAAATATTCCTTTTTGATTAATTAATAAATTTTAGAAATAAATTATATATTAATACCATAATACAATTAAATAATATTTATTAAATATAAATGATAATGTAATTTTTATGAAGTCAAATGTAATTATTATAAGGGTTCAAAAACTGTTATTATCGAAAAGACCAGTATTTCTCAAAAAATGTTGATTCTTGTTTTAAAAGTGAAAATACACATATTTAGAAAATTATTTTTATAAAATAAATATTATTTTTGGAATCATCATGTTGAAATTATCCAACAGTGAATTTTTCATATTTTTCTAAGACAGTCGAATTTTTGGGTAAAACATTAAATATGATATAAATATACGGTGACATCATAATGACCTAAAAGTGATGTAATAAATTATATAAAGGGTATCCACGACCAAATATATTTTTACCCTTTAAAATAATGTGATTTTAATGTTATTTTATTAATTTTATAAATTCTTTATGAATCCTCAAAAATTCATATTATTTAATAAAGTTTTAAAATCATTTATTAATGAACATGACTCACTTCCACATCACAAAGGGTAATATTTTAATGATTTGGGCCCTTAGACTTATAAAAAAATAAAACCACTCCTCTTTGAAGAAAAATGGGAAAAAACCATGGTAATGCTTTTGGTTTTTATTACTTTATTATATAGAGTCCAAAACCTATATTTGGGAAATAATAAAGAACTCCACTCTCTTTTCCTATATAAACCCACCCAAGCTCCCATTCCTCTAAACTAAAAAAACCATGGATAATTTCTTTACTAGGACCTTTCCTAAGTTTATTAATCCCAATTTTCACTTAATATCTCAATAAGATCCTCCCAATATTTTAGAATCACCCTCCCAATGTAAGGTACCTCTCTTTCTTCTTTTCAATTCAAGCACATTATTTGTATTTAGACTTTTAAATATAAATTACTTATTTTATCATGACTTTATAAAGTTCCCTATACTATCCAATTAATTTACTAATAATTATATATTATTTATCCCCTTTCATTATAGCATTTACCTAAGCCATTACTATGCCGAAATTTAGTAAGGGATCCTCTCCTTCTCCTCTTTATTCAATAATGTTCTCTATTTTATTCCTTTTTAATTCCAATTCCTAATTTTGTTATATATTTTTTCACATACCTCTTATCATCCTTTTGATATAAAAATTATGATATACCCATTTCACTCTCATAAAATAATTTTATGAAACTTTAAGTATTGTTGTTATGCTGTCGAAATTTCACTGTGATTTTTCATGCTAAATAATTATCTCATGAATATCCACCCCCATTTTCACTTAAGGTTATTCAAATAGATGTACTTATCCTTAATTTATTTTGTTATTCCATGTATTTAACCCACACTCCTTTATCATGGGGTTAAAATTTATGAAATACATCCTTATGTTGTATGATCTATGTGGCGCACTTATGTGTGTATATGATATGAAAGTAACAGGTACACCTAGAATTATATATCACTTCAATGCATTGGATAAAGATTTAGTCTCATGAGACATCATGTATGGGGTTAGGGATTAAACCTAATCCACTAAGGGACTTTTTTTATCATGTTATTATGTATTGGTGGTTAGCCTTGATCATTTTTTATGATGTCATGTTTAATGTTGTTTCCACATTCCCATGTTAACTTTATGTTATCATGTTATATCATGCCTCATTGTTCATATTTATGATTACCACCCCTTTTATGTCCCATTTAAATTAATATTTACTAAAATTTATTACTTTCTTCATGTAATGATTTGTTTATTTCCTTACTGGTCTTTATAAATCATCACTTTTTTATGTATGTACCCAGGTTATCCCATGTAGTTTTAGGAACGATGTAATATTATATGAATGTTAAGGAAGTGTTAAATAATGTTTATATACCATATATTTTTAAGTTGTGTAATGTACCTAATTCCCTAAATATACTAGAATTCTAAATCTTCTAGGTTATATTATGTGTATTCCTATGTAATAAATCATGAATTAATGTGTAATAAAGACAAGGGTTGTCATAGCTGGTATCAAAGTGAGGTTTAGCTATTTTTGGTATTAGTATTGGAAAAAAATTAGGAAAATAATTAGGTATAACACTAAACATAATAATACATCCCTAAATTTTGGTAAAGTGTAGATTAAGTAGTTTCTAATAAAATAAATCACTTTCTGAATACTACAAGTAGATGTGTCTCTAGAAAAGATGTACCTAGGGGTAACACCCAAAAATATCACATTGAGATAGAATCAATGAATAACTAGTGCATGAAAATAGTCCTTTTTCACACATAGTTTAACACTCATTGGGGTTATACTTTAGTAAATTCACATGCTTATTACAAAACATTATTAAGTGGATAAAAATGACCATAAGAGTCTATGTTAGAAAATAGATCATGGATAACTTATATTGAATCCTATAAATTCCTAATTTAAGGAAATATATGTCATTTATAAATTATCTATTTAATATTATTGGATTTCTATTTATTTTTTTAATAGTTTAAAAGTAATAATCCCTAGTTTTCCATTTATTATATTAAATTGTCAGAAATAGGAGGCACAAAGTAAACAACCAATGTGAAGGTCAATGTGATGAATTCACAAAAAAAACAACTCGATGGGAGAAATAATAATGAACTTTGTGATGATACTATCTCAGTTGACTTAGGTTCTAAATAGAAACTTGAATCATAAGGAACACCCAAATCCCCAAAATAAAGAACAAGTTGTAATTGAGAAATTTATGTGACAAATTCCACCAACATTTAATGGATCATATGATCCCACAATCATGGAACAATGCATCAACACCATTTATAATATCTTCTCAATCCTTCAATGTTCTGAGCAAGAGAAGGTCATACTATTTATTTATCATATGGAGGGATAAGCTGATCAGTAGTGGAAATTTATCAAGAATATAAATCCTGATGAATAGATCGAAGCGATGGGGTGGAATAAATTCCAAAAAATGTGTTTCAAAAAATATTTTCATCACACTCTCCAACTTAAAATAGAAATGGATTTCCTTTCCCTAAAGAAAAAAGATGATGAATCCATCAATATGTATGGGGAAAACTTCACAATAATTTCATGATATGAATCCACCTTTTTCATTATACCTAAATTAAAATTTGATCACTTATTTTTTGGGCTAAAACTATGTATATGAAAATCTTTGGTGATCCAAGGATTTGATAGCTATGAGGAAATTTCCTAATGTTCCCTCAAAGTTGAAATGGAGATCAGCGAATCTCAAGGGTCTCACGAGGGTAAGAAGTGGAAAGTGAATTTTAATTATTGTGGTGTTATGGAGAAATATAATTTTGGAAATAAATTTCAACATCTCACTTATCAATAGTGTTGAAAGGAGAACCCCAAAAATTTCCTAATGGGTGAGAAAATGCTTTAGGTGATGGAAATAAGGGAACTTAGCAAGCAATTTCCAATGAGAGAAACCCATTAATGTCATGGAGGAATGGAATTCTCCAGAAAATCTTGATCATATCATTCATTGTTTCAATTATAAGGAAAAAATGTCACTTTTCAACCCAATACACTATGCTAAGGGTGGTCGAAGACAATCAATTCCAAAAACCTCCATGGCACCAAGGGTGGTCTTATTCCATAAAAACCACTGAGGTGGATCCTGAAAATGAAGTTGTGATAGGTATGCTAGTTATTCATTCAATAATAGGGTAAGTACTTTTTTGTTATGGTTTTATGAATTCCTTTATGTCATGCAAGTTTAGTAGAATTAATCAAACGCCACCACAAATCATGGAAGTAGAGCTATCAGGGAAAATGGAAAATTGGGAAATTATTTCATCCCAAGTATAACTCCTCCCATATCAAAATTTCTGTGATGAAATTCTTAGATAACCTTTTGATACTCTATTTAGTTTAATTTTATGCAATTATGGGTATGGATTGGATTTACTTACATATAACCAATATAAATTACCATGAGAAGGAAATCACTCTTTGTATCACAAATCATCCTCTAATACTGTACAAGTACAAGGAGGAGGGTGAATATTTTTTATCACCAACATCCCAATAATATATTTTATTAACCTATGATTAAATTTATCTAGATAAAATGATTGATCCTAAGGAAAATATCATTCTTAAAGACATTACCATTGTGAGGAAATACACTAATGTGTTTCTTGAATAATTATCGGGTCTTCCCCCTTACTGAGAGGTTGAATTTTCAATCGAGATAATACCTTGTGATTTTTCAATATCAAATACTCTATATAGAATGGATATTATGGAACTTATGGAGATAAATAATAAACTAAAGGAGAGTCTGGATAAAGGGTTCATACGCCCAAGTGCTTCACCATGTGGTGAATCAATCCTCTTCTTTATGGAAAAGGATGTGTCAATGTGCCTTTTCATTGATTATTGTGATCTCAAAAAAATCATGATAAAGAATGAGTATCCTCTTACATGGATTAACAACTTATTCGATCAGACATGTGGACCCCAATACTTATCCAAGGTGGATCTTCATTTAGGGTATTATCAAGTAAGGGTGAAGAAAGAGGATATCCCCAATACTACTTTCTATACAAGGTATAGGCACTATGAGTTCATAGTAATTCCATTTGGACTCACTAATTCTCCATAAATCTTCATGGACTTGATGAATATAGTCTTTAATTATTACCTCAAGAAAATTATTGTAGTCTTTATATACGAAATTCTAATCTACTCCAAAAGAAATGAGAAGCGTGAAGAGCATTTGAGCACTGAGATAAAAACCCTACGAAAGGATAATCTTTATGAAAATTATATAAAATGTGAGTTTACTTGAAGGAAGTATAATTATTATGGAAAAGTTTCATAAGAAATGGGATATTTGTGGACCCTTCAAAAATATAGGCAATTAAAGGATGGACAAGACCAACTATTGTGATGGAAATATGTAGATGCCTTAGATTAGCTAGGTATTATCATTGATTTGTGAGAAATTTATCATGATTTTCAAACCATCTAATCAAGCTAACTCGGAAGGAATCAAGATTTTTTTGGAATAATTAATGTGAATAGATCTTCAAGGAGTTTAAAATGAGTCTTATCATTGCACCTATGCTTATTCTACCCACAAGTGGGGAATTTTTCATGGTATAAATCAATGCTTCGATGAAGGTCTTGGGTTTTATACTAATTAATATTGACTAAGTGATATCCTATTACACAAGGAAATTGAAATATCATGAACATAACTACCCAATTCATGATTTTTAGTAGGTTATATTAATCATTTCATTGAAGATCTAGCGGCATTATCACTTTAGGGAGAAGTTTGAAATATAAAAAGATCATAAGAGCCTCAAGTATATATTCAGACCAAAAGATATGAATATATTCCAGTGAAGATGGTTAGAGTTAATTAAGGACTATTATTTATCAATCCAATACCATCATGGGAAAGAAAATAAAATGGAAGACACTCTAAATAGAAAGGATCCAGCAATTTTATCATTGATGAGAATTGATAAGGATCTGATCTTCTTAGACTTGAAAAGGATGTACATGTGAATCATAAAATAAGGAAAATCATAAATCCTTTCACAAATTATTTATCAACCATCCCTTATGTAGAAGATAAAGTATTCTCAAAGAGATGATGTGTAAATTTAGAAGAAGGTGAAATCTATAAGAAAAGGAAAATCCTCAGATTTTTAAATTACTAAAGAGGGATTTGTAAGATTTGGGTCGCGACTATGTGTACCATAAAATTAGGAGTTAAAGAAGAATTTTTTGGATGATTCACATAAATTGACCTTTTCTATCCATCCAGGGGTCACAAAGATGTACTGAGATCTCTAAGAGCACTATTTTTGGTACAATATGAAGAAGGAGATCATAGATTATACATCAAGGTGTATTGTATGTCAGTAAGTGAAGGATGAAAGTCAAAAATCTAAGGGGATGATGGAACCATTACCCATACCTATATGGAAATTGGAGAACATAACCATGGACTTTTTTACTGGTATTCTGAAGACCTAAAGAATAAATAATGTTACATGGGTTTTGGTGGATCATCATAAAAAGACTTCTTACTTCATTGCAGTTCTAGATGACTTCTCACTTGATCAAATTTTAAGGATATACATTAGATAAGTGGTGAGGTTGTATGGAATATCACTATCAATTGTATCTGATCAAGACCCATGATTTACCTCTAAGTTCAAAAAGATTCTATAACATGATCTAAATATTTATTTAAACTTTTTCATACATTATCATCCTCAAACTGATGTCCAATATGAGTATACTATTCTAGACACTTGAGGATATGTTGAGAGCTTTATCAATGGACTTCAAAGAAGGATGGGATCAACATATTCATCTGGTCAATTTTTCATATAATAATAGTTTCTACTCAAGAATCAAAATGTATCCTTATGAATCCATTTATGGGAAGATATATAGAACACCTACATGATGGGATGATGTTAGTGAATGCAAACTACAAGGTCCTAAAATAGTCTAGGAAATGGTGGAAAAGGTAAAGAGAAATCAATAATACATTAGGGCTGCTCAGAGTCGACAGAGGATCCATGTTGAAAATTTTCAATGAGACCTAGAGTTTAAGGTTGGAGATAAGGTATTCCTATGCATATATAAATATAATAATGTCATGAGATTAGGTAATAAGGGAAATCTTGGTCCAATACACATTGATCCCTTTGATATCCTTGATCACATCGGAGTAGTGGGCTATCGACTAGAACTCCCACCTAATTTTTCTCGATTACATGATGTGTTCCATGAATCCCTATTAAGGAATTACATACTATACCCATCACATGTTTTGAATCCATATGTTGTACCATTGTAGAATGATCTTTCATATGAATAGACTTTGGTGAAGATATTACATTGTAGAGACAAGGTTATACGAAATAATAGAATTCACCTAGTCAAAGTGTTATGGGGAAACTATATGTTTGAAGAATAAATGAGGGAATAGAAGGAGGTTATGAAATATAATTACCCTCATCTGTTTTAATATATGAGATAAAAAATTCAAGGGAGAAATTTCTGAAGGGGTGAATATTTTATTGAACCTAACTTTTATAAATAAAATTCCCTTTGTGATTGAATTAAATGCCATGTTATGGTTATAGAAAACATATGCACTTCTTTGGAATATTATGTCCTGTCAAATTTAAAATACCTTTAACAATCATAACTATTTATAATATATTCATTAAATAGTGATCATATTATTAGTATAAATATAGGGTTTTGATAAATCCAATTGAAATAGACAAAGGAAGTGATGACCTCGACTAGTAGGATCATACCCTATGAAGCCCATTTATCAAATATTTCGAGGAAGATAGAATCACTGGGATCTTACATTTAACAATAAAAATCCAAGATCTAACAACTAATTCATGAGAGAAACAATTTACGGTATAATTTAAAGCTTATCGAGATCATGACTCAAACCATGTACATTGAACCACCCGATGAAAATCTCATCATCACATATTATACCCTTAGGTAATTTTAGTGTAATAAAGGGATATTTATCAAGTCCCTAATAATATAAATATGTATATTATATAATAATGAATATATTTACTTCTTATTATCCTTTGAAAATGATTTTTATTTTTAATATTATCAAAGACAAATTGTACTTTTGTGTTATATAAAATTTAAATTAAGATATTTCTATTTGGTGAATTATTGAATTTTAAAAATAAATTATATATTTAAAAAAATAATACAATTAAATAATATTTATTAAATATAAATGAAAATATAATTTTTATGAAGTAAGATTTAATTGTTATAAAGGTTCAAAAACTGTTATTGTCGAAAAAACCATCATTTCTCAATAAATTTTAATTATTATTTTAAAAATTAAAATTCACATATTTAGAAAAAAAAATTAAAAAATAAATATTATTTTTTAAATAAAAATTTCAAAATTATCCAATAGTGAATTTTTCATATTTTTCTAAGAGAGTTAAATTTTCAGATAAAAAATTAAATACGGTATAAATATACCATGTGTATTATGACATCATAATGACCCAAAAGTGATGTAATAAATGTTATAAATGGTATTAATGGAAAAATATATGTTTTACCTTTAAAATAATTTTATTCTTAGGTTATTTGATTAATTTTATAAATCCTTTATGAATCCTCCGAAACCTATATTATATTTTAAGGTTTTAAAATCATGTCTTTATGAACATGACTCACTTCCACATCACCAATGGTAATATTTTAATAATTTAGGACTATGGACATATAAAATAATGAAAAAAAATCCTATATATTAGAAACCATGGTAATGTTTTTGGTTTTTATTAATTTATTATATAGAGTCCAAAACCCAAGTTTGGGAAATGATAAAGAACTCCCCTCTCTTTTTTTATATAAACCCACACAAGATCCCATTACACTTCACTAAAAAATAATGGATCACATCCTTAATCTTACCTCCCCTCTATATTCTTCCCAATTTAACCCCAATCTCTTAATAAACTTCCCCCAATATTTTGGAATCATCCTCCCAAGGTAAGGCACCTCTCTCTCTTCTTTTCAATTCAAGAACCTTCTTTGTATTTAGCATTTTGAATCTAAATTGGTTATGTTATCATGAAATTATAAATATCCTTATACTATCATATTTATGTCCTAATAATGAAATATAATTTATCCCCTCTCATTATATCATTTATCTAAGTCGTTTCTATGCCAAAATTTAGTAAGGGGTCTTCTCCTTCTCCTCTTTACTCAAGCTTCTTCTCTATTTTATACCTTTTGATTTATAATTCATAATGTTGGGATATATTTTTCAACATACCTCTTACTATACTTTTTATATCCAAATTACGATATGCCCCTTTCACTCTCATTAAACAATTTTAAGAATTTTAAGTACTGTCGTTATGCTGTCAAAATTTCACTGCGATTTTTCATGCCAAACGATTGTGTCATGAATATAAACCCCCATTTACACTCAAGGTTATTCACCTAGATGTACCTATCCTTAATTTATCAAGTAATTATATTTATGTAACCCACACCCCCATGATATTGGGGTTTAAATTGAATAAATACATCCTTATATTATATGATCAATGTCGTGCACTTATGCATTTACATGATATGAAAGCGACAGGTGAACCCAAGATTATATAGTGCTCCAATACATTGGGTAATGTTTTAGTCTCATGATACATCATGTATAGGATTAGGGAGTTATCTTGATACATTATGATACTTTTTCCACCATTTTATGATGTCTTCGTGGTTATCCTTGACCTATGTTTATGATGTCATGTTTAATGTTGTTGTCACATTCCCATGTTGCCTTTATGTTATTGTGATATATATTGTCTCATTGTTCAAATTTATGATTCTTATCCCTTTTATGTCCCATTAAAAATAATATTTTATAAAATTTATTAATTTATTCATTTTATGCTTTGTTTAATCCCTTACTGAGCTTTATAGCTAACCCATTTCTTATGTATGTCCCCAAGTTATCCCATATAGTTTTAAGAATGATGAAATATTATGAGAACATTAAGGAAGTCTTCAATAATGCTGATGTACCACATGTTTTTAGTTTTTTATTTAATGTACCTAATTCCCCAAATTCAATAGTTTTTATGATCTTTTGGGTTGTATTATGTGAATTTATATGTAATAAATCATGAATTAATGTGTAATAAAGACAAGGGTTGTCATAGGTTAGGTATGTTGTTGATTATGTAATTGGTTGGAGATTAAATAAGATGGGATATGTACTATTATATGTTTATTATGACATTTATTCCCTCGATTGAGGTGTATTGAGGGAATAGATGGTCATACTTATAAGGTACATGTGATGTGCTTATCGACTTGGATGTGGGACAAGTGATGTGCCCATCTTCTAAATGAATGAAATGTGATGTATTTATAGACCTAGTGAGTCTATACTTAGAGAGTAAAGATTTTATGAGGAGGATATATGGTATTTAAATACTCTGTATCCCATGATCACTTGGTTTCTTGGAGAAAGGGATCATATGAAAATGAAAACCTGCATATGATGCACCTGGTGGACACAAGTATAAATATACATGTGTTTGATAGAGATCATGACAAATAACTTTGTAGCTTAAGTAACATTGATGTTTTGATAGTGGTCTCTCTTTAGTTAAATTTATGGATCTAGTGATCCATATTTACTTACAATGCTATAAAACCTCATGGGGTCACACTTTTTGGTTCACCGAATGAGAATTGAGTTTTATAAAACTCAAAGAGTTTCATGAAAAATGTTTTAGAGTTTATCCAAAAAGGAGTCTTGGATAGTTATTCACAAATTAATTCATATGATGTGATACATGGTGAAGTTTATGATAGCCTTCCAAAAGTGTTTTGGAAGATATCCAAAAGAATTTTTGGATATGTTTTCATTAGTTATTTTATATGATATGATATAAGGTGAAATTAAATGAAAGTATTTTAAGATTTAGTGAAAGTATAAGATTGAAGGGAATATTCCCTAAAGTCATATGATATTGTATATTTCTATTAGCCAAAGTAGGTTAAATACTCTAAGAGGGTTTGAATTGAGATATGTAATAACAAAACAAATGTATCTTTGGATCTTGTTTCGTTGTTAAAAAAACTCTTCTCTCTCCTTCCCATAGAACAGAATAAATGAGAATTAAAGCATGCCTAGGACACAACAATTTTACTTGGTTCACCCTCACTGAGCTATATCCAAGGAGAATACAAATTCAATGTTCCTACATACCTAATCCACTAAAGTTCACTATTATTACAAGATTTGGATCAGACTAAATGTCCCTCCTGTTTTACAATCAATCACAATTTGAAAGCTCACTACTCTCACAACTGAAGTGTGCCCACAGCTCATTTAGAAGAATCTTTTGTTGATCTAAAACACCTTAGAATATTTTCACACATGAGTGTTATATGAATATTCGTTTTCACACTTTATATGAAATACACTTCATCGCATAGAATTTTCTTTGTGGAGAGTCCTTTTGCGAACTTTGTTTGATCCTTCATGAACTGCCTTAATCCCTTCATGGAAACCTATACACAGGATAGCGCGAGTACTTCAAAGACCACCTTTTCTTTATGGAATAACTTCAGTTCATAGATGGATGATGCTTCATGAACCCTTTTCCTTTATGAGATATAGTTCCATGTAAACCCTGTCTGTGAACTGTCTTCATAAACTACCTTCTTCACGAAATTTCTCCTTCATGAACCACTTCGAACTTAGCCTAATTCTTCCAGTGGTGATCTTATCTTAGAATATTTTCTATCCAAATGATTTTATTAGGGTCCTTTATATAGGAAAATAAATCTTATAAAACCCACTAATCACAAATACCATAAACTCCTTTTAATATTAGTCATCACCATGTACTGTACTTGATATGTGGTTCGCATAGCACCTAATTCCTTTACGGTTCCCTTTAAATCACTTTCTTTATTTGAAAATTAAAATTCCTTTGTGGAAAATATTAAATCACCATATTTGACCTCAAATGATGATATTATCACAAAATAATATTTCAATACAGTTATCAAAGGTTATAACCCTTTGTAAAGACCTTAATTCACTACCTTAGTCTACAGAATATCAATCCTCCTTTGCGTTCTGCATAATGCAGCTGATATGTGGAATTTGTTCCTTTTTCGATTTCACTTTGAAATTATTCATAATTCCTATATGGTTATTCAATTATTATACGCATAAATAATTTATTTTCGATAAAACAAAATCCCAATTTTGAGGCCCTAAAATATGGAAAAAACTGGGAAAATGTGCCACCTTCAAAACATCTACTTTGGAAAAAACAACCATATTGTAATGCAATCAACTGGATTTTTCAAAAAACACGATCATCCAAAAAACACCAAGACAACACCTTGAGGTATTTTTCCCAACAATATTATCATGGGGTTTTGTTTACAACACTTCATTACTACTCAGACACTTATATCGATAAACACACAGACATTATCTTCTGCAATCCACCACTCGCATTGTGTGACTGTAATGACCCATAATTTTATTAATGGAAATCCCTCTTAATATAATTAAATGTATCTTTATGTAAAATTTTTATATAAAATGTCAACTTCTTTGGTTTTATGTTAAGAATTGTGACTGTTGCTAATATAGTCATTGAACAGTGATCGCATGATTAGTATAAATATAGGGTTTTAACAAATCCAATTTACTCAGACAAAGGAAGTGATGGTCTCATCCAATAGACATGCCCCATATGAATCCCATTTATCAGAGATCATAAAGGAGGTGGCGTCATTGGGATTCTCTCTTGACCAAGCCCAAGTCAATCTTGAATATGTTAAGCTTGAGTTGGACCGCCTACGAGAGAAATGGAAGTTGATAGAGATTACCACCAGAGCAATGTTATCCGAGCCACCCCAAGAGTCTGTCACCATCGCACACCTTACTCTTCGGTATTATGCGGGTGTTATAAGGGGTTAGGTAAAAATACCTTAGCACTACGGTTATGTACATTATTTTTGTATGTAATAATGATTATACTTTCATTTTATTATTGTTACCTTGTAAATAGTTTTTTTAAAGAACAAATAGTATTTTTAGTTAATGTCCAACTAAGAAATATATTTTGATAAATTAATGTATTTTTTAATTAAATTATATTTTAATAAAATATTATTATTTTTATTAAATTAATTTTTATTAAATATAAATGATCGTATAATTTTATGAATGCAATTTTAATTTTTATTATGGTTTGAAATCCATTTTTGTCAAAACCCATGAATTTTCGATAAATGTCGGTTTTTATTTTAAAAGTTAAAATTAACATATTTAGAAAATTATTTAGATAAAATGAATATTATTTCTGGAATTAGGATGTTGAAATTATCCAACAGTGAATTCTTCATAATTTTCTGAGATAGACAAATTTTTGGGTAAAAATTAAATACCGTTTAAATATATAATGTGTTTTATGACATCATAATGATCCAATAGTAATGTAATAAAATACTATAAGCTTTATTTTTGGCCAATATATGTTTTACCATTAACATAATGTGATTTTGGGTTTGTTTGACTTATTTTACAAAGCATTAATGGACCCTTCAAGACTTATTAAACATCTTGTCTTTTTAAATTGTTTTCCTTGGGAGTGTGACTCACCTCCACATAAGCAACCCCATTATTTTAAGAATTTAGGACTTTAGCCTTATAAAATATTTTTTTCCACTTCCCTTTTCGAAAAACCATGGGCAGAAAACATGGGCTGGTTTGTGATTTGGATAAGTTTAATGTGGGGTGTCCCAAACCTAAATAATAAAGAATTCCCTCACCTTTCCTATATAAACCCACCCAAGATCCAACTTCCTCCTCACTCAAAGACTTTTGAGTTCGTCCAACATCTTCCCTCCTATATCTATAATCCTCCCAAGGTGCCCCAATCTCCCAATTATCCTCTCTCAAGCCTTTGAAAGCACACTTCCAAGTAAGGGTTTTTCTTCCTTTCCCATTTTTGTCCAATATTATTTAAGTTGTTATGCAATTTTAATTTCAATTATAAATGTTGGGGTGCGGTTTTTCACCTCCCCAATACTACCCTCTTTATGTATTAATGATGGTAGACCCCTATCTCTCCCATTAAATTCATCCCATGTACACTCGTTACTATGCTGAAATTCCGAAAGGAATTTCTCTCTCCTCTTTTACATTCAAGCAATTCTTTTGTATCATGACTCTAAATTACATTAAAATTGTTGGGACATGTATATATATGACCCCCTTACTATCTATTACATGTACATATTATGATACACCCCTTTATCTCTCATCAACCATTTTTATGAATTCTTACGTCACGCCGTTACGCTGCCGAAATTGCACCAATTTTCCAAGCCAATGTCATTGTGTAGTGAATACCATGCCCATTTCTCTATCAAGGGTATTCAACTTTATGAACATTTAATTATTGATTATAAAGTTTAATATATTAATTTTGCATTCCTTTATCATGGAATAAATGACTATGTTTTATGAATCCCTATTATATGATCCATGTGGCACACTTATGCATAAAATGAAATGTTTAAGAAGGGTGCACCCTTATAGTGCTCCAATGCATTGGGTAAAGTATAGTATCATGATATATAGTGTGAAATGGGTGTTTAATCATGATAATTCAAGTTCAAGGAGTTTTTACTCGTGCTTCATGTGCAATGAGGATTTACTCATGCTCCATGTGCAATGAGCCATGGCTCATGCTAATTCCATGTTAAGTGTTGTTGCCACATTTCCATGTTATGATTATCATGATTTATCATGGATTTATGTTTATGGTTCTCTTTTTCTCTATTGATATGTCTATTTTCTAACATGTATTGTATTACTCATGTTATTCCATGATTATTCCCTTATTGGGCTTTATAGCGCACCCTTTTCTTATGCATGTCCTTAGGTTATCCCATGCAATGCTAAGTACGAGGGAATGTAGTGGTCATGTAAAGGAAGTTTTCAATAAAGATGTTCTATTTCATTTTTAAGTTGTTATGTAATTATCCTAAGCCCCAAAGACACTAGATCTCTAGATCTTCTATGTTTTATCAAGTGTAGTTTATGTAATAAATTATGTTTAATTGTGTAATAAAAGATCAGGGTTGTCATAGTTGGTATCAGAGGATAGGTTTAGTTATTTTTGGGATTAGGATTAGAAACCCCTACTGAAGCCTTAGAGACAAGACTAAGAATAATAAAAACATCCCTAAGTTTTGGTGAGTATTGAGTAAGTGGTTTATCAAGCAAATACATCCCTGCCTGGATACAAGCAGGTAGAGGCGGCTCTGGCACAGATGTATCCTAAGGGTAAAACCTGAAAAAACCGCTTTGAGCTAGACTCAAACGGGAACTAGTGCACGACAATGGGCCTTGCTGTACTCTTGGTTACGACACTGCTGGGGGATTTTATTTGGTAAATTCACAAGCTTAGTATGAACCATTATTAAGATACAAAAAAAATTCCCTAAGAATATATGTTAGAAAGTAGATCATGGATAACATATACTGAAGCCAATAGATTCATATGTTAAGGAAATAAAATTTAGTTATAAGTCGTTAGTTTTTTCCTTGGATTACCTTTTATTTTTTTCCCCTAACTTTCCTTTTATTCCAGCCAATGGCTGGTAATAGGAGGACTCGGGATAACAACTGATGCGAAAATCAATGTGATGACTGTACTGACGAGATGCCCAATCCAATGGGGGAAGGAATCGCAAACTTTGTCACGCTTATCTCTCTGCTAAATCAAGCTTTGAATAGAAACATGGGTCAAGAGGAATGTTCAACCCCCCCCCCCCCTAATAAATTACAAGTCGCTATCGAGAGCTTCATGAGACAAAGGCCTCCTACTTTTAATGGATCATTTGATCCCTCAATCACCGAACAATGGATCAAATCCATTGAAAAGATATTATCCATCCTTCAATGTTCTAAACAAGAGAAGGTTATCATGGATTCTTATATTATGGAGGGTGAAGCTGATCAATGGTGGACGTTGATCAAAAATAAGAAGCCCAAGGAGGAGATCAAAGCGTTGGAATGGAAGGATTTCTAGAAGATGGTTTTTTGATAAATATTTTCCACGCACCCTCCAGCTTAAGATGGAAAGGGACTTCCTTTCCCTCAAGAAAAATATGACGAATCTATTGGAGCGTATGAGGAAAACTTCACAAGGCTTGCATGATGCGCTTCCGTCTTTTTTGTTACCCCTGAATGCAAGTTTGACCGCTTCTTTGGTGGAATGAAACCTAGCCTGCAGAAAGCGCTGGTGATCCGTGACTTCGATAGCTATGAGGAAATTGTATGATGTGCCCTCAAGGTCGAAATGGAGGTTGGAAAATCTCAGGGGTATCATGAGGATAAGAAGCATAAGGTGGAATTCAATGTTGGTGGTCTGATGGATAAATCCAACGGTGCTAAGAAGATCCAGCACCCCACTTGCCAAAAGTGCGGAAAGAAGCACCCCGGAAGTTGCCTAAAGGGGATGAGGAAATGCTTTAGGTGTGGAAGAGAAGGGAACCTATCTGTTAACTATCGACAAGAAAAAACTGCAGCTGCAATAGAGGAGATTAATTCCCTGTTCAAACCTCAACGCGTTGTTCAATGCTACAACTACAAAGAACCAGGGCATCTTGAAAATCAGTTCCCTAAGCCAAGGGTTTTCGGAGGCAACCAACAACCCCCAAGGCAGCAAGGGCAAGCTTTTTCCATCACTACTACCAAAGTGAACCCTGACAACGAAGTGGTGAAAGTTATGCTAGTTATTCATTCAAGAATAGAGAACATACTTTTTGATTCAAGTTCTACGCATTCTTTTATATCTCGAAAGTTTAATAGAACAATCCCAGGACCACCACAAATCATGGAAGTGAAGATATCGGTGAGTACGGAAAATGGGGCAGTCATTTCATCCCATGAATAGAACTCCTCCCTGTCATAATCTGTGGATTAAACTTCTTGGTGAACCTCTTCATACTCCCTCTGGTGTAATTTTATGCAATTCTTAGCATGGATTGGCTTTCCCTATATAGAGCTAACATAAATTTCTGTGAGAGGGAAATCACTCTCCATGTGGAGAATCGGCCCCCAATTTTTTACAAGTGCAAGGAGGGAGATGAATCTTCTTTAGATCCATAATCTCAAGCATGGATATTACTGCCCTATGATCATGCGTATCTGGCTCAGGTGATTGAGTCCAAGGAAGCAACCATCCTTTAAGACATTCCTATTATGAGGGAATTCACTGAAGTGTTTCCCGAGGAATTGTCTGGTCTTCCTCCTAGAGGAGATGTTGAATTCTCAATTGATCTTATACCTTGGAAATTTCCAATATAAAAGACTCCATATAGAATGGATATTGTTGATATTTAGAAGATGAAGAAACAACTACAGGAGAATTTGGATAAAGGGTTTATACACCCAAGTGTTTCACCATGGGGTGCACCAGTCCTCTTCATCAAGAATAAAGATGGTTCAATGCGCCTTTGCATCCATTATCGCGAGCTTAACAAAATCACGATAAAGAACAAGTATCCTCTCCCATGAATATATGACTTATTTTATCAGATTCATGGAGCACAATACTTCTCCAAGGTGGATTTTCGGTCGGGATATTATCAGGTAAGGGTGAAGAAGGAAGATATCCCCAAGACTGTTTTTCATACATGATATGGGCATTATGAATTCATACTAATGCCTTTCAGACTCACTAATGATCCATCAATATTCATGGACTTGATGAATAGATTCTTTAGAGATTGCCTCGACAAATTTTTGGTAGTCTTTATAGATGATATTCTGATATACTCCAAAACCAAGGAGGATCATGAGGAGCATCGAAGAACTGTACTAGAGACCTTATGGAAGGAGAAGCTCTATGAAAAGTACATAAAGTGTGAGTTTTGGTTGAAGGAGGTCTCATTCTTTGGCCATATTATCACAAGAAATGGGATATCTGTGGATCCCTCCAAAATAGATGCAATTGAAGGATGGTCAAGGACAACAATGGTAACAGATATCCGTAGCTTCTTGGGGTTAGCTGGATATTATCGACAATTTGTGAGAAATTTCTCACTATTTTACAACCCTCTTACCAAGCTAAATCAGAATGGAGTAAAGTTTTCTTGGAGTGATGAATGTGAATAAAGCTTCAAGGAGTTGAAAAGGAGGATTATCACTACGCGCGTGCTCACTTTACCCACAAGTGAAGAAATTTTTGTGGTATTCGGTGATGCTTTGAAGAGGGGCCTGGGATGTTTTTTGATGAAAAATGAAAAATTCATTGCCTATGCTTCAAGGAAATTTAAATTTCATGAATAGAACTATCAAACACATGACCTCGAGTTGGTTGAAGTGATCTTCGCTTTGAAAATTTGGCGGAATTATCTATTTGGGGATAAGTGTGAAATATATACGGACCACAAAAGCATCAAGTATATATTCACACAAAAAAGAGTTGAACATGAGCCAATGAAGATGGTTAGAGCTGAACAAATACTATGACTGCTCAATCCATTACCACCCTGGAAAAGAGAACAAGGTGGCGGATTCCCTAAGTAGAAAGGACCTAGTGATTCTATCATTAATGAGAATTGAAAAGGATCAAATCTTCTTAGATTTGATGAAGATGGACATGGTAATCATAAAGAAGGGAATATCATCAATCCTTTCACAAATTATTTCTCAACCATCACTTTTGGAAAGGTTAAAGGATGCTCAAAAGGATGATGTGAGAATTCAGGAAAAAGTGGAAGCTATCGAAAAAGGGAAATACTTGGAGTTTAATGTTAATGAAGAAGGAATTGTGAGATTTGTGAAAAGACTATGTGTTCCATCAATTCATGAGCTAAAGAAGGAACTTTTGGATGATTCACATAGTTCAAATTTCTTTATTCACCCAGGAAACACAAAGATGTATCGAGATCTCCGAGAGCATTATCGGTGAGATAATATGAAGAAGGATATCGCTGAATATACATCAAAGTGCCTGGTGTGTTAGCAAGTGAAGGTAGAGAGGCATAAGTCTAAGAGGATGATTCAACCATTGTCCATACCAGAATGGAAATGGGAGAATATCGCCATGGAATTTTTCACCAGACTTCTGAAGACATCCAAAGGCAACAATGTAATCTGGGTTGTTGTGGATCGTCTTACAAAGGCTACACACTTTATTGCTATTCGGGAGGATTTCTCATTGGATAAACTGGCACATATATATATCAGGGAAGTGGTAAGTCTACATGGAGTACCACTATTTATTGTGTCTGATCGAGATCCAATATTCACCTCTAGGTTTTGTAATATTCTTCAACATGCTCTGAATACTAAACTGAACTTCAGTACGGCCTATCATCCTCAAAATGATGGCCAATCCAAGAAGACTATTCAAATACTTGAAGATATGTTGAGAGCGTGTTCAATGGACTTTAAAGGAGGATGGGATCAACATCTTCCTCCAGTTGAGTTCTCTTATAATAACAGTTTTCACTCTAGCATCCAAATGGCACCATATGAAGCCCTTTATGGGAAAAGATACAGAACAACGGCGTGTTGGGATGAGGTCGGTGAGCATAAGCTGCTTGGACCAGAAATGGTCGAAGAAATGGTAGAAAAGGTTAAAACCATTCAGCAGCATATCAAGGCAGCCCAGAGTCGACAAAAGAGTTGTGCAGATAACCGTCAATGAGACATTGAGTTTAAAGTTGGAGACATGGTATTTCTATGCATATCTCTTTGGAATAAGGCCATGTGGTTTGGAAAGAAAGGGAAGTTAAGTCCAAGGTACATCAGCCCCTTTGAGATTCTTGATCGTTTCGGGGTTGTGGCCTATCGACTAGAACTTCCACCTACCATGGAAAAAGTGCATGATTTCTTTTATGTATCCCTATTAAGTAAGTACATACCGGACCCTTCACGTGTACTCTCTTCGGAGGTGGTACAGTTAAAGGATGATATTTCTTATAAGGAGAAACCAGTGAAGATCTTAGATCATAGAGAAAAATTTCTACGAAATAAGACAATGCCCTTCGTCAAGGTGTTATGGAAAAACCACAAGTTTAAAGAAACAACATGGTAATCATAGGAAATGATGAGGCAGAGTTACCCAAAACTGTTTTAGTGTGAGAAAATAAAATTTTGAGGGCGAAATTTCTTAAGGTGGGAAGATTGCAATGACCCAAACTTTCATTAATGGAAATCCATCTTGATCTAATTAAATGTATCTTTATATAAAATGTTTATATAAAATGTCAACTTCTTTGGTTTTATGTTAAGAATTGTGATTGTCGCTAATATAGCCATTGAACAGTGATCACATGATTAGTATAAATATAGAGCTTTAATAAATCCAATTTACTCAGACAAAGGTAGTGATGGCCGCATCCGGTAGACGTGCCCCATATGAAGCCCATTTTTTAGAGCTCATAAAGGAGGTGGAATCATTGGTCTTCGCTCTTGACCAATCCCAAGACGAGCTTGAATATGTTAATCTCGAGCGGGATCTCCTACGAGAGAAATGGAAGTTGATAGAGATTACCAACCGAGCAATGTTATCTGAGCCACCCCAAGAGTCTGTCAGCATCGCACACCTTACTCTTCGGTCTTATGCGAGTGTTATAAGGGGTTATGTAACAAGACCTTATCACTATGGTTATGTGCATTATTTTTGTATATAATAATAAATATACTTTCATTTTATTATTGTTACCTTGTAAATAGTTTTTTTTTTAAACACAAATAGTATTTTTAGTTAATGTTCAACTAAGAAATCTATTTTGATGAATTAATGTAAAGACCCGTAAAATTCAAGGGAAATTTTTTTCTTAATTTTCTTTGGGATTTTACAAGAACATAGTTTCTGACGGCACCTGATTCTGAGGCCCGGTGTGCCCGGAATCATTTTCTGAAGTTTAGCTCGGGTACGTTCAGTGAATGAACGAGCGAGTTTTTCTAAATTTTGAACCAGTACTCGGAATCGAATTCCGAGGGCACCTATGGATTCGCAGTGCCGGTAATTGCTTAGGAACACCTTTTCTAGAGTTGCGTTTGCTCAGGTGTGGTTTTTAAATTTTTTTCGGGTTAAGTAAATGAATAAAATAAAATGGTGCGACCAATTTATTTTAGTTTAAGTCGCTTAACCTATGTTAAGTGGATGATGTGGGACCCACAATATCCTACCCACTTGGTAGGATATTTGTGAGGTGGGACCCACACTATCCCCGCCATTTCTTTTCTTCTTAAGTAACGCACCCACACCCTCCTTTTTAATGAAGTCAACTCTTGCATTTAATCTGGATATTAAACGTCTCATTAATTGGGCGGTTTTAAACTCCTCAATTAATTGATCGTTTCTTTTCTTTTTGAATTTCAAAGGGTTGGTTTGAGTTTTAATAAAATAAGACAACACTTATTTTATTTGGGTTGGAAACTTGTTGTGTGGAGAGAATTTGGAGAAAATCCTTCTTCTTCAACGAAGAACGCGAAGAACGTGAAGAACGCGAATAACGCGAAGAACGCACCGATCTCCGATGAAGAACGCCAAATCCTCGGAGATCGACTATGCGACGTCATGTACCGTGATTCCAACGATGCTTCTTCTGTGACACTTCTTTCGTGACGTTCCTTCTCCGCGACGCGACGATTCCCCTTCCACGACGCCTTCTTCCGCGAAGTGATTTTCCGCGACGAAACCTCGCTCAACGAATTCGACACTTGAGGTAGGGGTTTTGATTCAATTAAATCTTTTTGATTTATACCCTCGGCATATGTTTAAAATTTTTCGGAAGCCTTTTTAAACCTCTAACGTGGTGGGTGCGGACCAACAAACAAGTCTGAACCCACCGTCTCTTCGTTCTTAGTGTGCGGATTGGCAGGCGACGATGAAGCAGGCTGCACGGGCGTTGTGAGGTCTTCGTAGTGAAGAACTGGTCTCGAGAGGACCGTTGGAGAAGACGTCAGGCAAATCCGACCACCAGAGCCCGTCCGGTGGTCCGCGGAATGTTCCGCCGGCGCCGGCGGCCGGAGGCGGCACCCGGCGCGCCGCCGGGAAGGGCCGCCGCGACGACAGGCCGTTGGTCCCGTGATCGCGCGGGATCGAAGGAGGCGGGACGCGGTGCTCGGCTGTGTTCGTTGACAAGGAGCCCCCCCCCCCCCCATGGGGCCGCGGTTGCATGTTGGTGGGGGGCAGCGTGCCACCCCGCACCGCTCAGACGAAACGGCCGAACCGCCTGACCGGGCCGCTCCAGCCAGGCCGGGCCACGCCCAAGCGGGCCGGACCCAGACCCGGGTCGGGTCGACCCGGTTCGGGCCCCCCCAGGGGGTACCGGGCCGGGTCGGACCGGGCCCGAACCCCCTAATACCGGACTTTTTCGGTCTGTTACCCATAACTTTGGCTACAGACCTCCGATCGATGAACCGCCAGTTGTGTAGCGATACTTGGATCGAAAAGTTCATTTTGGTATATTACACTCAAGGTTTCGGAGTACTTTGGGTTTGGCCGGGTTGGTTCGTACATGAAACCAACCGGGCCCTTGGAGCGGAAACGCTTATAACTTGAGCTCCGGACGTCCGATTGACGTGTCGTCGACTTTTTTGGATTCCACTTAGTGGTACGGACCTTTTTTCTTACTCCGCTTGAGGTTTGGACGCAGTTGGAGTACATTGGGGTTGGTTTTGACTTAAAAAAACCAACCGGGCCCCTGGGACGAAAAAGCCAATAACTCTCAGACAGGGCGTCTGATTGACGCGCCGTCTGTGACGTTGAGTTCCTATTGACGATATGGAACTTTTGGATACATCAACTCCGGACTATGTGTCAGTTGATGTATCATCCCCTTGGCTCAGGGAGAGGACCCTCCCGAACGAGCTTGATGTGTGCGGGAACCCTAGAGCTGGCTGCGACTGCGACGACGATGATGACTGTGCAGAAATCCTCTGTGGATTCAACGGCGACGACTACTGCACTCAGTGATCCTACGTGGATTAGTGTTACCGATCCTGTGTGGGTCAGATCCTATGTGGGTCAGCGCTCAGTGGTCCTGTGTGGTCCAGTGCCTACAGATCCTGTGTGGGTCTGATCCTGTGTGGTTCATTGCGGGGGTTAGTTACCTATCGATCCTGGGTCGGTCAGATCCTTTATGGGTCATTACGGGGGTTAGTACCTATCGATCCTTTTTGGGTCTGACGGCTTAGATGAATCGGTGGCTATATCTGATCATCTCTATCGTCATACGAAGAAGTATACATGTGTGATCTGTATCTTGACTTTCAATCATTATCTTCAATATGATTGAATTGATATCCTGTGTGGATTACTTTATGCTTTCCTGTGTGGATTGGGTTGTGGTTTCCTGGGTGGACTGGGTTGTACTTGAGCTCGGATGTTGGAGACGAACGAGAATTGATGACTTAGGTATATGTATGGGCATATATCAAAGTAGTGCTGGATGTTACTTCGTGTTTGTATCTTTCCTTTTTCGATTATACTTTGTGGATTCTGGGAGACCTTCAGGGGTCTCGGGGTCCCTACTGAGTAGCTTATACTCACCCCTGCATGAGCTATGCCCGCACTACATTGTGTTGGTTGCAGATGACGGACAGCGCTGATCGTGGTTGAGGCACGAGGAGCAGGTCGATACCCAGAGGTGGATCACTGGGCGGGGCGTACTCGGAGCAGACGGCTGGACCCGAGGAGATGTGGAGGCTATCTGTACCCACCCTTCAGGTGGGACTTCCAATAGACGGCTCGAGGCTGCGGCTTTACTTTCAGTTGCTGTTTTCCCTTTCCATTTGTACTTTACTTTCAGTTTGGGTTTGTATTCTGGCCTACTTACTTTTTCCGCACTTACTATTGTACCCAGTTTTTACTTAGTGTTTACTTCTGTTTGCTTGCCCTGTGGTGTTTGTTTACTTTACAAAGGCAATGCCTTCCCTTTTTTATCAGTAATTACGCCTTGGTGCTAGTCGCCAGCCCCTAGCCTATAGAAGGCGGGCTTGGGGTAGTCACGGCACGGGCCCCGAGGACGGGTCGTGACAATTAATGGATTTTTTAATTAAATAATATTTTAATAAAATATTATTATTGTTATTAAATTAATTTTTATTAAATATAAATTATCATATAATTTTATGAATGAAATTGTAATTTTTATTAAGGTTTGAAAGCCATTTTTGTCAAAACCCATGAATTTTCGATAAATATCGATTTTTATTTTAAAAGTTAAAATTAACATATTTAGAAAATTATTTAGATAAAATTAATATTATTTCTGGAATCAGGACATCAAAATTATCCAACGGTGAATTTTTCATAATTTTCTAAGACAGACAAATTTTTGGGTAAAAATTAAATACCGTTTAAATATATAATGTGTTTTATGACATCATAATGACACAATAGTGATGTAATAAAATACTATATGCTTTATGTTCGGCCAATATATGTTTTACCATTAAAATAATGTGATTTTTGGTTTTTTAGACTTATTTTACAAAGCATTGATGGACCCTTCAAGACTTATTAAACATCTTGTCTTTTTAAATTGTTTTCCTTGGGAGTGTGACTCACCTCCACATAATAAACCCCATTATTTTAAGAAGTTAGGACTTTGGCCTTATAAAATATTTTTTTCCACGTCCCTTTTCCAAAAACCATGGGCAAAAACCATGGGCTGGTTTGTGGTTTGGATTAGTTTAATGTGGGGTGTCCCAAACCTAAATAATAAATAATTCCCTCACCTTTCCTATATAAACCCACCCAAGATCTTACTTCCTCCTCACTAAAAGACTTTTGAGTTCATCCAACCTATTCCCCCCTCTCTCTAGAATCCTCCCAAGGTTCCCCGATCTCCCAATAAGCCTCTCTCAAGCCTCTCTCAAGCCTTTGGAAGCCCACTTCCAAGTAAGGGTCTTTCTTCCTTTTTCATTTTTTTCCAATATTCATTAAGTTGTTATACCATTTTAATTTCAATTATAAATGTTGGGGTATGGTTTTACACCTCCCCCATACTTTCCTCTTTATGTTTTAATGATGGTATACCTCTTTCTATCTCATTAAATTCCTCTCATGTACACCCATTACTATGCTGAAATTCCGAAAAGAATTTATCTCTCCTCTTTTACATTTAAGAAATTATTTTGTATCCTGACTCTAAATTTTATTAAAAATTTTGGAACATGTATCTATATGACCCCTTTACTTTCCATTTCATGTAAATTTTATTAGACACCCCTTTCTCTCTCATCAACCATTTTTATGAATTCTTACATCACGCCGTTACGGTCCTGAAATTGCACCGATTTTCCAAGCCAATGTCATTGTGTAGTGAATATCATTCCCATTTCTCTATCAAGGGTATTCACCTTTATGAACATTTACTTATTGATTATAAAGTTTCATGTATTAATTCCATATTCCTTTATCATGGAATAAATGACTATGTTTTATGAATCCCTGTTATATGATCCATGTGGCACACTTATGCATGAAATGAAATGTTTAAGAAGGGTGCGCCTTTATAGCGCTACAATGCATTGGGTAAAGTATAGTATCATTATACATCATGTGAAATGGGTGTTTACTCATTCTAATTCAAATGAAACGAGGTTTTACTCATGCTTCATGTGCAATGAGGATTTACTCATGCTCCATGTGCAATGAGCCTTGGCTCATGCTAATTCCATGTTAAGTGTTGTTGCCACATTTCCATGTTATGATTATCATGCTTTATCATGCCTTTATGTTTATGCTCCTCGTGTTCTCTATTGATATTCTTATTTTCTAACATGTATTATATTCCTCATGTTATTCCATGATTATTCCCTTACTGGGCTTTATATCTCACCCTTTTCTTATACATGTCCTCTAGTTATCCCATGCAATGCTAAGTACAAGGGAATGTAGTGGTCATGTAAAATAAGTTTTCAATAAAGATGTTGTATTTCATGTTTTAAGTTGTTATGTAATGATCCTTAGCCCCAAAGATACTAGACGTCTCGATCTTCTATGTCGTATCAAATGAAGTTTATGTAATAAATTATGTTTAATTATGTAATAAAATATCAGGGTTGTCATAGTGACACTAGATAGTGATCAAATATTCTTCTCAACACATACTCTAAGCCCAAATGAGTCAAGATCGGTGTGATAAACAAGAGTAAAATTAAAAGTTAATCAATGAACTACATCATCCTTGATATCACAAGATAATCCCATATCAAAATTGATTTCTCTAAGAAACCAACATGTATACCACTCATGGAACCTGAGAAGACACAATATCTATAAAATTTTTGCATCATGAACTCCTTCTGTGATCTTTCTACGTTACCTAAACAACTCTAGAAACATTATATTTAAAACTCCCCCTAATTTTTTGCTCCCCCTACCAACTTACTTCCCTATCTTGATCAAGATATTTTCTCCCCCTTTTTCAATGAACCCAAAGGTTACTCCTTTGTGACTATAAAGTTGTAAATAACTCATATCAATTCATAAGGAAAAAATAACACCATACCTCAGGGAGAGGGGGTCCCACATCCACATTTTTTTAAGTGTGGGGAGTCAATTGAACTCCAAGAGCCAGTCTATACCACTCAAATGCCTCTTTGGGTAAGGCCTTCATCAAAATGTATGCAACCTGTAGTTTTGTAGGCACATACTCCAATTTTACATGCCCATGCTCTACCTTCTCCTTGATAAAATGGTACTCAATTTTAATGTGCTTAATTATTGAGTGATGTAATAGATTTTTTCTAGTAATTATATCACTTGAATTATCATATTGGATTCCAATAAAATACATCACTTCAAATATCATATCATCAATATTCTACTTCATCTTAAATAACTTTATGCAAGCCTGAGTACCCACAATATTTTAAGCTTCTACAGTTCTCAACTATTATTTCTTTCTTAGACAATAAATATACAATTTTCCAATATATAATGCACCACCTAATGTTGATTTTTTATTATATGTTGAACCCATCCAATATGCATCTATATAGCCCAATAACTCTTGTTGTGACTTTTAATTGTAAAGAAAACGAAAATTCACCATGCCCTTGATATACTAAATTATTATTTTTTCTATATGTAAGTGGATTTATGTGGGATTACTTCGATACTGTGATAATTGGCATGTGGAAAAAAATATAAGGTCATGTTTCTATTAAGTACAATATATTTCCAATTATCTGCTTGTATTCTATGACATTAACCTCCTTTCCTTCATCATATATTGACAGTTTCATTCAGGTAACCACTGGAGTCATCATCTCCTTGGAATTATCCATTCAAAGTCTTCTCAGAACCTTCTTAGCATATTTTTATTTGATAAATAAATGTGTCATTACTTCCTTGTGTCACCTGTAAACCAAGGAAAAAGGTTAGTTCTCCAATCATTGACATTTTAAACTCAATTTTCATGGATTCTACAAACTATTTGCACTGTGATTCATTTGATCCACCAAATATTATATCATCGACATACACCAACACCATCATCCTTTGATTACTTTTATTTTGTAAATATATATTTTAATCAACTTTGCCACACTAAAAACTGAGCTTCTTCAAAAATTGATCAAGCCTTGAATACCTTTATCTAAGTGCCTGTTTCAAACTATATAGTGCCTTTCTTAGTCTAAAACCCCTATTCTCATATTTATGAATGAAAAAACCATCTGGATTCTCGATATACACTTATTATTTCAAAACCTTATTCAGAAATGTTGACTTGACATCCATCTAGAAAACTTTGAACTTTATTTACACTATTATGGATAAGAATAATTTGATTATATCTAGCCTTGAAACAAGTGAAAATGTTTCATCAGCATCAATGTCCTCTATCTAGTAGTACCTTTTTCACACTAGTCATTCTTTTTTTCGAATCATTGTGTCATGTTCATTTAGTTTATTCCATAATACCCATTTCATTACAATGGTATTCTTATCGTATGATCTTGAAAAAAATATCCCATGTATAATTATTTTCTTTTGTTCAAGTTATTTATTAATTTATTTAAATACAAATATCATTTATTGATGATTCTTTAAAACACCTTGGCTCTACCTATGGTAAGAAATATGCTTTTGTAGAGTCTTCATCCACCTTGTCTGCACTGGAACTTTCTGATAATCAATTATGTTCTGTCTATAAACTTCAACTCAACTCTTCATTCTCTTTGCAGATATAGATTTTTGTTCATCCTTTTCATTATCTGAATCTTATTTTGAATCTTCCTTGGGTATTGGAACTCTCCCTGATCTTCTCATCTCTCTGTCACTATCTTCCTAAAACTATTTAGGTATTTTCTAAAGATTCTTCTCATTTTCTATCATAGCCACATCATTACTTTCTACAACTTTTCACATCTACTTATTGAAACATTTATATGCTTTGTTTTTTCTTTAGTGTCTAATAAATATCCCTTCATCTCCATGTGATTCAAACATCTTGTGTTTCTCCTTAATAATAATGAAACACTTACTTCTGAAGACTCGAAAGTGATTTAATGTTGGTTTCTTTCCATACCATAGCTCGAATATAGTCTTATATTCCTTTGTACATAATAAGGCTCTATTTTATATGTATATTTGTGTCATCATTGCTTCTTTCCAAAACTCTTTTGGAAGGTATTTCTCAATAATCATTTTTTTATCCATATTGTTTATAACCCTATTTATTCTCTCAAATAATCTATTTTATTGTGAAGTAATTACTAATAAAACTTGGTTCCTTATCCCATGTTTCTTAAAATAATCATCCACTTAGATTTCTGTGAACTTTGTTCCATTATCTATTTGTAACTTTTGTATTTTTTGAACTGGCATCTTTTCAACTTTCCTTTGGTAACGTGTTATAAAACTAAACACCTCATACTTATTGGTGACGTTTCAAACCTATTACATTTTACAAAAATCATCAATGGAGAGAATATTATATTTCCTCCCATCAATAGATCTTGGTGAAATAGGTCTGCACACATCAATATGCACCAACTCAAGAAATTTTTTTGACCATTTCTCTTTTCCTTATGTGTCTTTTGAATGATATTACCTTGTTGATAAGAATCATATGTATGGGTACAATCACATGATAACCTAGGGAGATCTCGAGTAGCATCACATTTCACCATATATTCTAAGGAAATTTAGCTCAAATGACCAACATGTTTATCCCATAACCTATTTTCTTCTTCCTTGGACAGACATATCATATCTTCTTATCTACTCACAAGGTAGATATTCCTCTTTGTACACTTTCCCTAAAAACAACTGCACTAACTTTTCTCTTGATGATATTTAATTTCTTGGAAAATATTATGAAATGTCCTAAGTCACAAAAATGACTAACACTTAGCAAGTTGTAAATAAGACCTTAAATAACTAAGAAATATGCACATCTAATATCCTTTTCCCCAAAAATAGATTTTCTTGAGCCAATAAACTTTAGGCCTTCATCATTACTGAATATTAAAATATCTTATTTATTGTATCTGATTCATGTTAACAGATACCTATTCCCTGTCATGTGGTAGGTGCATCCAATATCAAAGATCTATATTCTAGTGTGGTATAATGCTTTGAAAGCAATATTTTCAACCACTTACTATTCATCTCTTTACTTTATGATCCATTTCTTTGATTGATATTTTTTATCACACTCAGAGTATGATGGACTACTTTCATCTTGTATTTATAAAAATCAATTTCAATTTTTTCATCTCATTTTAATATTACTTGATTGGTTTCTTACAACCAATTTGACTCTATTTTGTCTCATTACTCTATATAGTTGATGTACAATATTTGTACATGTGTCCAAATCCTCCACACTATAAAAAATGACCCTCAAATGATATCTTGAAATATTGAACTCGGTTTGGCTTCCTTTGTTGCTCTTGTTCCCTTCGTTACCTATGGGCTATGGAACATAAATTCTATGAGTGTATCGTCCTTCCACAGAAATAGCACCTAATGTGGGGTTCATTTGTATGTGTCACTTCTACATCATTGGTTTTCCCTTGGGTTCTATGAATCTTATGGTTATTCTTCATAACCAAATCATTTTTCAAACTCAGAGAGGGTGCTTGTTCTCTGGCTTCAATCATTAATGCTTTCTATTTTCAATCAATCCCCGTACTAGTTGTATTATTTTAATATATAATTTTCTTATCCTAACATTCCTTTATATATTTTTTTGGAACTCTAAACTCTACTTTTTTATTTTCTATCACCATAGTTTCATGATTTTCTAGAGTCATGAGTTTATCTAGATCTTTTACCTTTATTTGTAGGCTAAAGAATTCCTCCTCAATCTCTTTGATGTTTTTAACTTTATCTTTTATTGGGTTAGTCAAACTATCAATAATCCTGATATGTTATTCAATATTGAGCATGTAAACAATGAATTTATCTGAGTTTTCTGGTTTTTTATATTTAATCTTTTCAATTTTATTCTCCATATTAGACTTCACTTCTTCCTACTATTGAAAATGGAGTATGGAATCACTAACCATCCAATTGGATTTATTTTTTTTTTTGCTCTCCAAACATCTATCTCTTCAAGTGTAGCTTCTAATTTGATATAAAGGTAAAATCTTACTTTGAATTCTCCTTCTTCATTGTCACTTTCTTCCCTTGTTATGGAATTCCTTAAAACTTCTACCATATCTTTTGATTCATGATCCTTGTAGTCATCCATCTCTCCTCCATTAGATTCTTCTGAACCCTATTCTATTTTTGAAAGTAGATTCCTATTTTTAAAGAAATTTCTCTTTGTATTTCTCCTACATTTTACAATGGCTGAATACTTATTCCCAAAAAATTTATCACCATCTTCTTTGTCATCTTAAAACTTATTAGGAAACTTTGTTTAAATATATCCAATCTTTCCATATCGAAATCATGCAAGTGGAATCTTCTCTTTGAACATTCCTCTTCATCTTTATAGATTTGAGGAGAGTAATGACATGACCTATTCCAAATGGTCTTCCTCCTTACTATATTTAATAGTGATCTTCTTCATGGACTTTAATGACAATTATTTAGACTTCTCCTTTTCCACAGCATCATTATCATCATTTCTCATCACAAATGAAACAAGAGTATTATGTGAGCTATCCAATGTTAGTTCCTTGGGATATCTATCCTCCAATATAGAGACTTTAAATTGAACTAATGTGGGGTTATTTTTAGGATGTTCTTAACAATATTTACATCCTCAATAATTTCACCAAGACTATTCATGTATTCCACAATAAAATTCACTCAATCAAAGAATGCATTAACATACTCATTAGGGTGAATTCTCAAGTCCTTATATTTGTTACATAAAACTTAAAATTTTGTTTCTAATACTTTTGAATTACCTTCAATTATATATTTATAATATTTTCCTACATAGCATGTGATAACTTACATGACATCTGTCACACCTAGTTTTTCAAGTTTTGTATTATGATTTAGTTCGATGGGAATCTCGGTCTTTTTCTTGGGTTCTGGGTGTGATGGTTGTTGAGTTTTGGAGTGTTTCCTTTTCTACTTATTTTCCTATTCTTGTTCCTAGGTTCATTTGGAATTTTTTTGAATAAATCATTGAATTTTAGCCTTGGTCGACCCTGGCACATGGTTAGTGCCAACTGTGTGTCCATTCCAGGAAACTATGTGGTCGATTCCTAGGTAATTGTGCAGCTGTTTCATCCTCAAGTAGTGGCTATCACATGGTTACCACACGGTTTGTTAAACCATTCATCCTAACCATGCTACTTTCCCAGATTTTAATTTTTAGGGTTTTCTAATTATGCCCTCTTGGGGTTTTTAAACCAAATCACCCATTTCCTCCCTTAACTAGTTTTTGTATACCTAAGGTGATCTACCCTTTCTCTCCAAGACATCTCCTCCTTCCTTGGGTATGGATATAAGGGTTTTCTTCAAGTTTTTGGATAGATCTCTTTAGGTAATCTCCTCTCCTCATCTCCCTCTCCCTCATTCTCTTGTTTTCTCTTGGGTATCTCTTCTATCATGGTCATGTTGACCTAGGGTTTGGTTTTCCCCTAGATATATGTTGGGGGTTTTTCTCATTAAGGGTTTCTCTTGGTAGATATAGGGTTCTGGAACCCTCATGGAGTGTTCTCGGGGGTGTGTTGTCATTGCACCATGGATCCGAGGTAGGTTTTCCCATGCACTTGCCTTTTTAATTTAAGAACCATTAGTTTCATGATTTTCGCACCATATTTAATTTATAAATATTGATGTATGATCCTTGGTTCAATTTTTTTGTGTGAAAATGGTTTTCTAAGCCTTGTTTTGTTATGATTAGAATTGTTTTGTTAAATAGCACACACCAAGTGTTTGATTAAATGCATGGTTGAATTTTGTGGGTGATCTGTGGTATAAAATGAATGGTTTGGGTTTTTAAATATATTAGAAACATGTGAAATGATGTTTGGGGTTTCTTTTATGGGTTTCCCAAGTAGTTTTGGTTTTTATAAAAGAATGTGTACTGTATTTTATGGTGGTTTGGCATGTATTACTAGTTAGTGGTCCGTTTGGAACTTTTATAAGAAACCTTTTTCCTTGAAAGTGTAGTTTGAATGTTATAAGAGGATTTTTTAAATGATTTTGAAATGTAAAGTGGTGAATTTACACCCCTTTATGAAAAGTGTATTTTGTATCATTGGTAAATGTTGGTTTTTGTGAAATGATTAAAGGCCCGTTTGGAAACCTTGTGAAATTAATGAAAGTGTTTATTATGAAAACCTCCATTGGATGTTTCTCATGCCTTGTCTTAAATAATGGATGGGTTTTGGAATCCTTAGGATCCATTATCAAGGTTCCTTGGTTGGAACCCTTTGTGTTCTATTTATTTTAAGACATAAGATTAATCCTTGGGGAGACTTGGGGTGAGGCATGTTTTGAATTATTATTATATATATTGTGATTGGATGCTTGGATGGAATTGGTTGGATCACCCCCATTTTATATGTAAGACATAGGAACCTAGCATATTGAGAGAATTTTCTGAGAATGATTATTGCATTGGTAGGTCGTGTACTAACCAGTGTCCCATAGTTGGTGGATATACTGGGTTTATTGAAATAGTATTTTCCCTTGGTATATCCTAAGAAAGGGTGGTCAAGAATATTGATCATTTTTATTTCATTTTGTGTGGAATGCTACTGGGGATGGGGTCTCATGTATGGTGTATTCTAGATTATTCTTGATCTCCTGGGTTCTTCTATGTCTACTAGATTTTAGTTGCTCGTAATGATGATTAAGATACTTGTATGTCTATTTACATTGCCCTTGATATGTGACTACTCTGGTACTCTAGTGTGGTGTTTTTCTTGTAAAGTGATGTATTGGTTCCCAAAGTTTTTATGAAAAAACTTTTCAAAAGAAAAAGAATTTTCATACTCTCTTGTGCCGATTAAAAATTAAATCATCACTTTTCCTATGAAAATGATATGGTAACACTAACGGATCGAACCTGTCTTTCCAAATGAATAAGGGAAATAAATCGTACTTTTTTTAATTAAAACATGTTGAAAAGAATACTTTGATATATTGTAGTTCAAACTTTAAAATTGATGTTTCTTTTATTTTAAAGGAATTTCATTGGGAAAGTAGATAATCGAGCTAGCCTACTAAGTTTTAATACTCACGCCTATAGTTATTTTCTATTTTTTAGCCCTATTGTAGGTTCAGCTTGAGTTTGATCACCTTGGGAGACGATTGATCATTGTGTTAGAGAGTGAACTGTAGGGTCACATAGTAATAGTGGTCATCTAGTTTGGTTTGTCTTGTCATGAAGTTTATTGTACCTTTCACTTCCTTGTATAAATGATGTTGGATCAGTTTCATATATATATTGGACTGACTATGCATCTTACTGCTGTTTAGATTCTATTTATTTATTGGGCAAAATTGTTCCCTCTTTGTACTTTGTTTATGCTTGGCACCAGTTTCCAACCTATGGGGATTAGGAATTCCATTCAGGCTATACCACGGATTGGCCTAAGTGACTGGTTTAGGGTAGACTGGGGTTGGTTCATGACAAAATGGTATCAGAGAAGGTTGGTTATTAGTAGGCCTTTCTTTTCAGGGCACCCTTTTTTATTTGGGGATGTCAAGGTATATGGAGTAGGATTGTTGGGACTAAAGGGGTAGGTGCGGGAAGAGCATTGTGAACTCTTGTTCGTTATGAACCACAGGTTTCCATGGGATGTTTGGTTTTGTTAGTTTTGGGTCTTTAGGGAATTGTTTTGAGATTGGGATATGATAAGGGGAGTTTGGCCAAAGGTCTTTATGTGCTTGTAGGGCTTGGAAATCCATGTGAAGCCAGGGGAATAGTCCTATGAGGTTCTCCATATTGGTGGTGTGTTTTTCATATTACTTCCAACCATATGGTCAAGTCACCCACTGATACTAGTTTCCTCTTGTGGGTCTCCTTGAATCTTCTTGAGTTCTGAAAAATTGTTTTGAAAATCCTTGCATGAGAATTGTTGAAATGGGTTTTCATGGAATGGTTGGATTATGAAAAGTAGAAAATGTATTTTTATAATTTACTTTAAGAAAGTTTTTAGAAAGTTGTGATTTTGTAAAACAAATATTTTTGTAAAGAAAAATATAAAAAGGGGATTTGGTGAATTTTTTAAAATGAAAAAGGGTTAATTAAAAGGGGATTTTTGATTTGAAATTTGTCTTGAATGAAAAAATGAATGGGATTTGATCAAATGGTATTGATGAAATGGGATTTGTTGAATTTTTGGAAAATGTTTCGAATGAAATGAAAATGGTTTTTGATGAAAATCTATTGGATTTCATTTTCAAGTATGATAAAATAGTTTGTTGTGTATAATATGAAAAATGTATTTTTAACTTGGTGGTTAGTGAGCCTTTGGAAGGTTCATGCTTTTTTAAATGGGTTAAATGAATTGGTTTGTAATATAAGGTTATTTTTTTAGCCTTTTGTGTTATAATGGGTGATCACATGTGTGGTGGTTTTTGGAAATGTGGATGATACCTGGTATGGTAGGTTTGATGGATGCCCGGAGTAGCATGGAAATACACATGTGAGTGAGACTCGATGGAACACCATTGGTGAGTGTGAAAAACCCACCAAGTTTTTTTATTTTCCAAAAGTGTTTTAATCTAGAAATTATAGTGTTTTTTTCACCCAATGGTTATGTGGAATGTTTTTCTATGTCTTAGAGTGTTTTGTGGAATTTTTTTCTATGTCTTAGAGTGTTTTTTTATTCGGGCCTACCTAGGGGGTCTCGGGCCGGGTCGGTCCGGGCCCGAAACCCCAACCTCCGGACCTTTTCAGAATTTTTCCCATATCTTGGGCTGAGGACCTCTAATTGACCCACCGTCAGAGGAGATGCGATCCTTGGATCGAGATGGTCGTTTCGGTATATCGCACTCATGGTTTCGGAGGACTTTGGATTTGACCGGGTTGGTTCGTACACGAAACCAATCGGGCCCTCGGAGCGGAAATGCTTTTATCTTGAGCCTCGGACGTCCGATTGACGCATCGTCTGCGACGTTGAGTTCATGTTGACAATACGGAACATTTGGATACATAAACTCTATAATATGTGTCAGTTGATGTATCAGCCCCTCGAGTCGTGGCGCGAACCCTCCCGAGCGAGCTTGCTATGTGCCGGAACCCTAGAGCTGGCTGTGACTGCAACGATGACGAATGTGTAGAGATCCTCAGTGGATTCGACGGTGACGACTAAAGCACTCAGCGATCCTTTGTCGATCAGTTCTACCGATCCTGTGTGGGTCTTTGTGGGGGTTAGTTACCTATCGATCCTATGTGGGTCAGATCCTTTGTGGGTCATTGCGGGGGTTTGTTACCTATCGATCCTTTGTGGGTAAGATCCTTTGTGGGTCATTGCGGGGGTTAGTACCTATCGATACTTTGTGGGTCCGACGGCTTAGATGAATCAGTGGCAATATCTGGTCATCTTTATCGTCATATGAAGAAGTATTCCTGTGTGAGCTGAATCCTGTTTTACTTTCCTTTGTGGATTGTGTTGTGCTATCCTGTGTGGATTTCCGTTTTTCTTTCCTGTGTGGACTGGGTTTTACTTGGGCTCGGAAGTTGGAGCATACGAGAATTGATAACTTAGTTATATGTATGGGAATATACCTAAGCAGTGTCATATGTTACTTTGTGATTGTATCTTTCCTTTGTGGATTA
Organism: Viscum album; assembly: GCA_963277665.1. Classification (NCBI taxonomy): domain Eukaryota; kingdom Viridiplantae; phylum Streptophyta; class Magnoliopsida; order Santalales; family Viscaceae; genus Viscum; species Viscum album. Next base: position 676,226,210 of record OY728157.1, on the reverse strand, counting down.
TCCTTTGTGGATTCTAGGAGAGATTCAGGGGTCTCGGGGTCCCTACTAAGTAGCTTATACTCACCCCTGCATGGGTTATGCCCGCACTACGTTGTTTTGGTTGCAGACGACGGACAGCGCTGATCGTGGTTGAGGCTTGTGGAGCAGGACGGTACCTGGAGGTGGACCACTGGGCGGGACGTACTCGAAGCGGTCGGCTAGACCCGAGGAGCAGTGGAGGCTATCTGTACCCACCCTTCAGGTGGGATTTTCAGTGGATAGCTCAGCGTTGCGGATTTACTTTTCAGTTGTTGTTTTCCCTTCTAGTTGTACTTTACTTTCAGTTTGGGCTTGTATATTGGCCCACTTACTTTCCACACTTATTGTTGTACTCAGTTTTACTTAGTGTTTACTTCTACTGCTTGCTTTCTCTGTGGTGTTTGTGGTTTACTTTACAAAGGCAATGCCTTCCCTTTACCGGTATTTACGCCTTGGTGCTAGTCGCCATCCCCTGGCCTATGGAAGGCGGGCTTGGGGTAGTCACGGCACGGGCCCCAAGGACAGGTCGTGACAGTTCATGCTTTTTTAAATGGGTTAAATGAATTAGTTTATAATATGAGGTTATTTTTTTAGCCTTTTGTGTTATAATGGGTGATCACATGTGTGGCGGTTTTTGGAAATGTGGATGATACCTGGTATGGTAGGTTTGATGGATGCCCAGAGTAGCATGGAAATACACATGTGAGTGAGACTCGATGGAACACCATTGGTGAGTGTGAAAAACCCACCAAGTTTTTTTATTTTTTAAAAGTGTTTTAATCTAGAAATTATGGTGTTTTTTTCACCCAATGTTTATGTGGAATGTTTTTCTATGTCTTAGAGTGTTTTTTATTTGGTATGCTTCCTCGTGATCTGGAAATGATACCACGATTGTGTCTTGGGATGGAATCTTATTGGTGGCTCAGTTTTGGAGTAGTGTACAGTGGGTTTCTAAGAAATATCTTCAGATATTTGAGATGGTTTCCCTTTGATATGGTGTTTGATCTGTGTGAGTTTTGGTTCTTGAGTTGGGTTTGATAGAGCTCATGATTTTCTGGTTTCCTTTTTCCCTTGTGTTCAACCCCATAGGGATTTGATGAATATTGTAGTATGGATATAGGTTGGTTCTTCATTGGAAATATTTCCAATTGATCAACCTAAGGATTTTTTTTGTGGGTTTCAAAAGTCAAAGCCACCTATTTTAAGGATTCCCTAGATCATTTTTTAGAATATATAGATTTTGGGCTCAATCAAAAATGATTTCTTGTTATGATAATTCTCTCTGTTATAGTAGTTGTGTTCGGTGATGTTTGGTGTGCTTCGTCGTGTTCCTTGTTCATTCTACTCCTCGTTCAAAGTGAGATAGAATGGTGGTGTGTATCCTCAAGTCCTTATTTGGGTAAAAGTGTGTTGTTTGAGGAGGTGAGTTTTTTGGTGTGTCATAATCCTTTTCTTCTTCATAGGAGTGTTATGTGGCTTCATGTGGCTCTAGAAGAAGGGGTTCTGGTTAGGGATTAGCATCTCTTGACAGTGAGGAAGTAGATACTTCATACATTAGAGCTCCATCCATAGGTCCTGATGTGAAACTGGCACGTAGTTAGAAATCTTGGGGGTTTAAAGAGTTTGGCTAAGTTCATGTTGTTATCATTGCAGTGAGGCAGTTTTAGTGTTTTTATTGTGGTTTCTCATCATGGATAATTTAATATTATCACAAAGATCATGATGGAATTACCCCTCACGTAGTGTCTATGGTTATTCCTTCTTGGATGTGAGTTTCTATTTAGTTCTCTTGTGTGGACCGCCCATGTGAATCAGGTGCAGTCATGGATTTTATTTGTCCATAGGTGAAGAGTGGTGGGTGGCTATAGGATGTGGTTTTGATGGTCCAATCATTGGCCCCCTTCCCTCCCCTCACCAGGTAGTGGGGGGTTTTGGTCTATGCAAGAATTTTTGGATCAGTTCCTTTCCCCTCCATTCGGGAGTGGGTAGTTTAAATTCTTGATTCACGCTCAAATTTACCCAAGAGATGAAGGTAGAATGGTCCTTGTAGTTTAGCTTGGGTTATCGAATCCTCAGAGACCTAAGAAGAAACCTATAGACTCGTACATTCTATGGACTGTTTTTGGCTATGAAGTGTCCAAATTGAGTTGATTTTATATAGGTTTAAATGATAACTAATAAATTTAAGTGAATTCAATTTAAAATAATGAGTTGATCCTAGGTTATCGCTCAGGGTGGATTGGATGAAATTCCTTTTCAACTATTTCAATTTCTAATATTTGAGATGGGTTCATTTAAGAAGATCAAAAAACATCCTCACTTAATGGTTTAATACCTACACACTTTAATACTAATCACCTATACAATTGAAGGATCAAAGTTTTGAGCACTTCAAGGTAAAGGTCCGTATTAGCACTTGAAGTGTGTGGTCTTAAATTCAACAGGGACGATGGAGTTTAAAAATAATCAAATAAAAATCTCAAATGAAAGAAGTGATTAGACATTAATGGGGTGATAAATAACATCCAATACAGCCACTTTCTACTCCCTTGGATCAACCCATAAGTGGTTTATCCATCCATTTATTCTATGGTTTCAATGGAAGTGGAAAGTAGGCTCATGAGGGAGGAAATGGAGAAGTAAAGAAAACAATAAAAATAAAATGATCACTCCACCATTGTGTGAATAATTTTACAAGATTTGGTGTGAATAAATTCACACCTTGAGGAAACAGTATAAAAGTGAGATGGAGAACAATAGAATAAGAGGAGAAGAATAACTTTTATTAAGAAACTAGTATGAATTAAAACAACTTACATGTTAATGAAGAACATTACAAAGACAAATTTGCAGCATAACATTAAGATGAAAACAAATCTCAAAGATGATAAACTCATCCACCACCACTACCTTAAATAGTCATTTTGGGAGCCTTGGGTCGAGCCTCCAACAGTATAAGGCATCCCACTTGATTATGGTAGGCCTAGGGTGGTGGAAAGCTTGTGGAACTTGGACTTTTCCACACTTGACCTGAGGTGGCATTCATCTTTCATCTACTGAACATACACGCTTGTAAGTTCTTCTAGATGGCAGAATCAGAGTGGGCCATAGGAGAAGAAAATGGATACTCAGATATCTCCTAACCTTTTGTAATATATGGGCCCATTTGGAGTTATTTATTTCTAGATATGATCATATTGGTAGGATTTTTTTCTGGGCCGCAGAATCTGGTCCAGAATTTTATCTCCGAATTGGGCCACCTTAATGGCCACCATAGAGGCCGAATTAGCATTGGATCCTGAAAAATTATTTTTTCCTTTACATGTTTTATATAATCCCAAGAAATTTTTCATTCATTGGGATTTTATGTTGGGCCCCACATTCGAATCAGTGGGTTGGTGTCCAACATGACTTCTCCAGAATTGTTTACTTTCATCACAAAATATCCTCATCTTCTTCCATGAATTTTCCATTGATCCCTGAATGAAACATGTTCATATTGAAGTTTAGATAAATTTCCCAAAATATAAAATTGAAAAATGGATAATTACATTCCTTAAAATCAGATTAATCATTGGGTACTTTAAATGATGTTCAAAAATGTACCGCATAATAGTGCATTTTAAGAAGGAATTACAATCATAATGTGAAATGATGTTCAAAGTGTAAAATGCACTAAAATTGTGTTTATTAATAATAAATAACATGAATTTTATATAAATTAACAATGAATATTAGCCTCATTTAGTGGCTAATCACACCCCCCAACTTGAGTTTTTCTAGTCCCGAGCAAAATATAACTCAACAATATGAAATTTGAATTCCCTTTTCCAAAAACATTTTAATACATAATGATCACCAAAAACCCTTATACCAAAAAATCATGAAACCCATCAAAATATTTTAATACATGATAGTTTCATAAGCTGATCCAAATCCCAAGCCCATTCCTTTGTTCAAATTCATTGCCATATTTCATCCAATATCAATTAAGTATAAGGATGTGTTGTGTATCACAATAGACATGGGGGTTCATCTTTATTCAAGGGGGAAATGATGGAAGCGCTAGGTGGAATCACATTTCAATATTAATATAAGTATTCATTTTTTTTATTGTATTGTTTTTTTTTTGCAATTTTTCCATGGTAATTGAAGTTGCACTCAAAAGAGTCAACCCCTGTAGCGAGACTTTGTCGATGACTCCCAGGCTCAAAGACCTTAGGGCACCAAGTGAAACCCACATACTCGGACATAATCTCGAGTTAACTCAGTCAAAAACAAATTCAAATTACCAGAAATAGAGATAAAATTACTAACTCTGGGCCAGACAACTATGGAGTCACGATCCCCAAGTGCTGAAAGCCACACATTAGGTCATTTCATTGCTCTACGCACAAATTTATTGTTTTTTTAATTTTTTTATTGAATACTCATATTAAAACTAAAATGATCACCAAACCTATGCTATTTATTTGGGGGACCCCATGAACTCAAACTAATACCCCACTATCCAAAGAACGTGCATTGTGATTTTTTTTTATTTGGATGAAAATATAAACAATGAAATATCACATTGGACATCCACACTTTCCAAAATCTATGATCATAAAATTATCTAAGGATTAAAATCATAATTGGGGAATTCTAATTTATTTTATATTTAGTTTCAAAGTGTGCAATGTGTATTACCATGTTCAGAGTTAAAGGAATTTTTCCTTCCATTTATACACATTTGTTTTCAAATCATTCAAATTTTTTTTACACAAAATTTTTTTTATTTCATCTCCCCCCCCAACTTATAATAACATTGTCCCCAGTGTTTGAAGAAATGAAAATTTAGAAAGAGTAGAGGCAGATAATGGAAGTTTAAAAAGGAAATTGAAATATGAGGATCATGTAATGGATTCACCTGGTGGTTGAAGTTGAAGTTCTTGCTGCTCCAATTTAGTCCTTTGATATCCATGTCACTTACAGAGTTCCCTAGTAGAAAAAGGAAAAAAAATAATAAATAAAAAACAAACAAAACAAAACAAAACAATATATATATATAATTAAAAAAAAGTAAAATATAAGTATTTATATAAAAATTATAGAATAAGGAAGCACAAAAATCTGTAGGTCAGTGGTAATCACGCTCCCCTGTCTTCCTTCGGTCCCGGGTTCGATTCCTCGCGGCTTCGCCAGTTCTGACGAGGTTTTTCCCCACAACCTACGATGTGGCCTTTTTTTATTATTATTATATTTTTTTATTTTTTTTATTTTTTTTTTTTTTGTATTTTTTTTAACCTACAAACACATAAAAAACAAACTGATGATACATTGTCTTCTTTTTAAATTTCTTGGTAAGGTATTACTCGAGGATCACACCATGTGACACGGATGAATATGGTGCTCCCCTTTCATACCCATCCATACTCATAATAGAAGAACAGTTCAACAGTTTATTTTTTTTAAATATCAAAATGATTAATTAATTATATTTGAAAAATAAAAATGATTCAAAAAAGATTGGAAACATAAAAATCACGGGTTGCCTCCCATTTAGCACTTTTTTTAATGTCGCTATCCCGACATGGACCCCTAATTGATTAATTATTTTCATCATATAAGGTAGGTTCACACAATTCTTCATCAACTTCATGTTTTTTTAATGGTTCTATGAATGGTTTGACTCTATGACCATTAACTTTAAATGTTTCACCATTAGTGGGATCTTGAATTTCGACAGCCCCATGGGGGTACACATTATGCACTGTGTATGGACCTGACCATCTAGACCTCAACTTTCTCAGGTGCAAATGAAGTTTAAAACTATAAAAAAGAATAGGTTTACCCGGTTCAATGTGTCTGGTTTTAATATTTCGAGATTGTTAGGCTTGTACTTCAGCTTTATTGATCCTTGAATTTTCATAAGCCTCCATCCTAAGTTCCTCAAGTTCATTGAGATCTAATTTTCTTTTTGTTTCGGCCAATGAAAGGTCATAATTTATTTTCTTAATTGCCCAAAAATCCTTATGTTCAATCTCCACTAGAAAATGGCATGCTTTACCATAAACCAACCTATATGGGAACATTCCTAAAATGGCTTTATATGCGGTTTGATAGGACCAAAGAGCATCTAAGAGTTTTCTTGACCAATCTTTCCTATATGGTTTAACAGTTTTCTCAAGAATTTGTTTAATTTCTCAATTGGATAACTCATCTTGACCATTGGTCTGTGGATGGTACGTAGTGGAAACTTTGTGAGAAATTCCATACTTTTCCATGAGTGATGAGAATGGATGATTGCAAAAATGAGTTCCACGATCACTAATGATAGCCCTAGGAATTCCAAATCTAGAGAAGATGTTTTCTTTTAAGAATCTAATCACAGTTTTATGATCATTGGATTTTGTGGGAATGGCCTCAACCCATTTGGAGACATAATCAATAGCTAAAAGAATGTAAAGATATCCCCTAGAGTTTGGGAAGGGACCCATGAAATCAATTCCCCAACAGTCAAAGATTTCAACAACTATGATGGGAGTGAGTGGCATTTGATTTCTTTTTGTGATGGACCCTACTTGTTGACACCTAGGACAGCTTTGACAAAATGTGTAGGAGTCCCTTCAGAGGGTGTTCCAGAAGAGACCACATTGAAGAATCTTAGCAGATGTTCTCTTAGAGGAAAAGTGACCTCCACATGCCTCACTATGAAAAAATTTAAGGATGGACTTTTGTTCAGATTATGGGACAAACCTCTTAATGACTTGGTCGGGGCAGAACTTATAGAGGTATGGATCATCAAACACATAGTGCCTAACATCAAAAAGGAATTTCCTTCGAGCTTGAGTCCCTAAAATTTTTTGAAAGACTCCTGTAACTAAGAAATTGGCTATGTCGGCATACCAAGGGCAGTCACTCATAGAGTATAGGTGTTCATCAGGAAATGAATCAGACACAAAAAGGTGATTTGAGTTGTCTTTGAATTCCATCCTGGAGAGGTGATCAGCTACAAAATTTTCAACACCCTTTTTATCCTTGATTGTGAGGTCAAATTCTTGTAAGAGAAGGACACACCTAATCAGTCTAGCCTTAGCATATTGTTTTTGAAAGAGGTATTTTAGTGCATAATGGTCAGTGAACACAGTGATGGAGGATCCTAAGAGGTAGGACCTAAACTTCTCTAAGGAAAACACAATAGAAAGTAACTCCTTTTCAGTAGTGGTGTAGTTGATTTGGGAATCATTTAAGGATTTTCTTGCATAAGAAATGACATAAGAATTTTTATCACAACGTTGTCCTAACACAGCTCCTACAGCAAATTCACTAGCATCACACATAAGTTTGAAAGGAAGGTTCCAATTTGGAGATTTCATAATGGGAGGAGAGGTGAGAGAGTATTTGAGGGTTGAGAATGAACCCTCGCAACTTTCTGTCCAAACAAATGGAGCATCCTTTACTAGCAGAGCACAAAGGGGACGAGAGATTGAACTAAATTCCTTGATGAATATTCTATAGAAACCATCATGTCCTAATAAATACCTCACTTCCTTGACAGTTTTGGGTGATGGAAGGTGATGAATGATGTCAACCTTGGCTTTATCAACTTCAATCTCCCTACCTGAGACTAGATGGCCTAGAACTAGTCCCTCTTTAACCATGAAATGACATTTTTTCCAGTTTAGGACTAGATTATTTTATTCAAATATTGAAAAGACTCTCTCTAAATTCCTTATACATCCCTCAAATGTATCCCCAAACATAGAGAAGTCGTCCATGAAGACCTTTAGAAAATCCCCTACCATGTCTGAGAATATTCCCATCATGCACCGCTGGAAGGTTCCAGGGGAATTTCATAACCCAAAGGGCATGCGTTTGAAAGAAAATGTGCCAAATGGACATGAGAATGTATTCTTCCCTTGATCCTCTAGGGAGACCTCAATTTGATTATACCCCGAGTACCCATCTAAGAAACAGTATAAGGCATGACTTGCCACTCTATCAAGGACTTGGTCAATGAATGGTAAGGGGAAATGGTCCTTCTTGGTGAATGAGTTTAGCTTCCTATATTCAATGAAGACTCTCCATCCACTAATCACCCTAGTTGGAAGAATCTCTCCATCCTTATTGGTTATCACTGTTATTCTTGCCTTCTTGGGAACCACTTGGATTGGGATCACCCACTCACTCTCAGCTATGGGATAGATGATACCAGCTTTTAACAATTTTATAAGTTCCTTCCTTACTACCTCTTTGAGATTATGATTGAGTCGCCGTTGAGGTTGACGACATAGCTTTGAATCAGATTCTAGAACAATCCTACAAGTCCCAATAGGTGGGTTAATCCCAGGAATATCAGACAGGGTCCAACCAATGGATTTTTTATGTTTCCTAAGGACATCTAGAAGCATCCTCTCATGATTGGATTCAAGAGAAGAATAAATTACAATAGGATGTGTTTGATTTCCCCCTAAGAAGGCATACTTGAGTGCAGCGGGAAGTTCCTTCAATTCAAGATCAGGTTGGTTCAGAATTTTAGCAGAATATTAGGACATTGGATCAATATCAATTTATTTTTTTAGAGTTTTAGATGGGATTGATTCCTCATATATATAATTTTCAGCTACAAGATTGGTTTTATCAGATTTAGGGAAGGAATTTTTAAAGGTTTCACTGATTGTTGGACCTAATACTTCATCATAAGAGCAATTTGAAAATGATTCAAGCCAAGGAGATAAACTTCCTTCATGTGAACAAAGGAAATTAATCTCATCCTGACTTAAACATCCATCAAATATTCCTTGATGTTCTATGGATTCATTATCAATGCTTCCTATCATGTTTACTTCATGAATTTCCTCATCATCCCCTATTTGTGAGCTTGCATTATAGATGTTCAATTCTAGAATCATGTTTCCAAAGGTGATGGTCATGTTCCCATTTCGGACTCAGATAACAGAGTTGATTTTTTCAAGGAAAGGACGACCAAGTATGATTGGGGTTTGTTCCTTATTTCCTAAGTTTGGATGGTTTTTAAGGACAATGAAGTCAGCAAGGTAGATGAAGTTTTCAACCTTTACCAGAATGTCCTTTAAAATACCCTTTGGAACCCTAATGCTATGATCAGCAAGTTGAAGTGTGACAGATGTGGGTTGGAGATCTTCTAGGCCTAACTGGCAGTACACATCATATGGGATGAGATTGACACTAGCACCTAGGTCACACAAGGCCTTGACAGCTTTTCTCTCTCCTAGTTCAACATTTATGTAAGGGTAACCCGGGTCTTTCAACTTAGGAGGAATGGTCCCTTGAATGGTGGTACTCACATTATCATCCAAAAGGACTTGGTTTTTATGTGAAAATTTTCTTTTAAAAGTGCAAAAGTCCTTAAGGTACTTTTAGTAGGCAGTTATGGTTTGGATGGCATCGAGAAGGGTAATGTTCAACTTGACTTGTGAGAATATTTTCCTCAATATTTCACTCAATTCAGGCTTGGTTTTCCCCCTCATGCGTTGAGGAAATGGTTTTAGTTGTGGGTTTTTTTGTAGAAGAGTTGTTTCTTTCACATTGTTATCAGTTTCCTCAGTTTGATCTTGTGGTTCATTTGAATTTTAATTATAGTTTTAAGCTTCACATGGTTTCTGAATTATTTTTTCAGTTTTATCAATTGATTTCCCACTTCTTAAAACAGTCATAGCCTTTAGTTTTTCATGAGTTGTTTGAGTACAGCTTGAATCTCTCATTGTAGTTGAGGATGGTACCTCCTGAGTAGGAATGGGTTCCTTTCCAGTTTTGATGGTTTGAAGTTCTTGTTTTAGGGAAGAGACTTCCGAGTTCATCCTCTCCATTTGTTTTCATAGTTGTTCTAGTAGGCTTTTTGGAATAGTTTGGGTTGGTGCTTGAGAAGATTGGTTTATCCCAGGGGGATATTTTGAAGGTGGTATGGTTTATTGAAAATGGACTGGTGGCTACTGGTATTGGATAGGTTGGGTTTGGAACTGGTTATGGGTTTGGTAGTTCTAATGGGGGTAAGGATTTTGTCCCTGTGGTTGGCTAGGTTATTGGTTATCTTTCCAGTGGAAGCCTGGGTGGTCATTATACCTTGGGTTGAATTTGTTTTGGTATTGAGTATTTTGAAAGTTCAAAGCATTTACTTCCACTAGGGGTCCTCCTAAAAGAACATCCTTGATGGATGGAATGGCTGGGCAGTTTTCCATCTTATGGTCATGTTTGTCACAAATTGTGAAAACAGGGTCAACAGTTTGGATTTCATGAACTTTCCTAAGGTATATCTCTTCAACCTTCCTAGAGAGTGCTACGAGTTTAGCCCTAAGGCTTTCCTCTTCTCTAATTGTATGAATTACAGTAGTTATTTCTGGATTTTTAGAATAAGGTTAATTTCCCCATGTTTGGTTTTGTTCAGAAAGGATTTCTAGATACTCGTAAGAATCATTTGGGGCTTTGTTTTTAAAGGTTCCATTACACTCATGTCAATGAATTGTTTGTTCCTCAGACCCAAACCTTCATAGAAAATTATCACTTGTTTAGGAATAGAAAAACCCTGGGGTGGAACCATGTTTAGAGTGTCTTTGAACCTCTCACATGTTTCATAGAATGAGTCTCCCTCTTTTTCAAAAAAAAATTGGACACTCTTTGTAAGTGCAATTGTTTTGTGGTGGGGAAAGTATTTTTTGTAGAATTCTCTTTGTAGTTGGTCCCAAGAGTTGATGGATGATGGTATCAAATTTTTTAGCCAATTTTTAGCTCGATACTTTAAATAAAAAGGGAATAGACTCATCTTAGCTGATTCTAGTTGATGTGGTGGACACATGGTTTCTACAATGTCATTGAACTCCTTAATGTGAAGGTAGGGCATCTCGGACTCCATTCCATGGAATGTGGGAAGGCGGTTTAGAACATGGGGTTTAAAGATTTAGTTGGCATATCCTAGGGAATTTTGTATAATGCCTGAGGGGGAATTGTTCCAGGAAGGTGTGAGGTAGTCACTCATGGTTTGATCAATTACATTCCCCAAGTTTGGGGCTGCCTCATTTGGGTTTCCATTTTGGTTCCCACCCAGGTTTATGAGTTGGTTTCTTTGAATACCTTCCATTTAAATAGGCTCAATTTTTGACTCTGGAGTATTAGGAAGATTGGGATCTAATGTAAAGAGTTCCCTTGGTGTACTTGAATCCTCAACCCCAGGACTATCCACCCTAACTAGACGGTTTGATTGATCACGGGTGTAGGCGGACATGCGCCAAAAGAAAAAAAATGAGAAAGGGACAAGATAAGAGAATTTGGATGAGAAAATAATAAATGGGGTAGAATAGAATGGGTGTTTAGATGACTTAATTGGGTCCCCGGAAATGGTTCCAAAATTTGATTCACGCTCAAATTTACCCAAGAGATGAAGGTAGAACGGTCCATGTAGTTTAGCTTGGGTGATCGAATCCTCAGAGACCTAAGAAGAAACCTATAGACACGTACATTCTATGGACTGTTTTTGGATATAAAGTGTCCAAATTGGGTTTATTTTATATGGGTTTAAAGGATAAATAATATATTTAAGTGAATTCAATTTAAAATAATGAGTTGATCCTATGTTATCGCTCGGGGTGGATTGGATGAAATTCTTTTTCAACTATTTCAATTTCTAATATTTGAGATGGGTTCATTTAAGAAGATAAAACAACATCCTCACTTAATGGTTTAATACCTACACACTTTAATACTAATCACCTATAAACTTTAAGGATCAAATTTTTGAGCACTTCAAGGTAAAGGTTCGTATTAGTACTTGAAGTGTGTGGTCTTAAATTCAACAAGGACGATGGAGTTTAAAAATCATCAAATAAAAATATCAATTGAAAGAAGTGATTAGAGATTAATGGGGTGATAAATAACATCAAATCCATCCCCTTTATACTCCCTTGGATAAACCCATAAGTGGGTTATCCCTCCATTGATTCTATGGTTTCAATTGAAGCGTAAAGTAGACTCATGAGGGAGGAAATGGAGAAGTAAAGAAAACAATAAAAATAAAATGATCACTCCACCATTGTGTGAATAATTTCACAAGATTTGGTGTGAATAAATTCACACCTTGAGGAAACAGTATCAAAGTGACATGGATAATAGTAGAATAAGAGGATAAGAAGAACTTTTATTAAGAAAATAGGATAAATTAAAACAACTTACATGTGAATGAAGAATGTTATAAAGACAAATTGGCAGCATAACATTAAGATGAAAACAAAGCTCAAAGATGATAAAATACTCCACCACCACTACCTTAAATAGGAATTTTGGGATCCTTGGGTCGAGACTTAAACAGTACAAAGCATCCCACTTGATTATGGTAGGCCTAGGGTGGTGGAAAGCTTGTGAAACTTGGACTTTTCCACACTTGACCCGAGGTGGAATCCAGCTTTCATCCACCAAACAGACTCGCTTGTAAGTCCTTCTAGATGGTAGAAGAAGAGTTTTCCATATGAGAATAAAATTGATCCCCGGATGTCTCCTAACCTCTTGTAAAATTTGTGCCCATTTGGAGTTATGGATTATGAGATATGATCATATTGGTAGGATTTTTTTCTAGGCTGCAGAATCTGGCCCAGAATTTTATCTCCGAATTGGGCCACCTTAGTGACCACAATGGAGGCCGAATTAGCATTGGCTCATGAATAATGATTTATTCCTATACATTTTTTCTATAATACCACGAAATTTTTCCTTTATTGGACTTGTATTTTGGGCCTCACATTCGAATCAGTGGGATGGTATCCGGTTTGACTTCTCCATAATTGTTTCCTTTCATCACAAAATATCCCCATATTCTTCCATGAATTCTCCATTGATCCCTAAATGAAACATGTTCATATTGAAGTTTCTATAAATTTAAAAAAATATCAAATTGAAAAATGGATAATTACATTCCTTAAAATCAGATGAATCATTGGGTACTTTAAATGATGTTCAAAAATGTACCACATAATAGTGCATTTTAAGAAGGAATTACAATCATAATGTGAAATGATGTTCAAAGTGTAAAATGCACTAAAATGGTGTTTATGACTAATAAATAACATGAATATTATATAAATTAACAATTAATATTAGCCTCATTTAGTGTCTAATCAATTCTCTTGATGTGTTCTTCTTAACTTGTATCCTTCTTATCTTGGGTAGGTTGTGGTGGAAGAGTTTTGGTTGGCCTATGTGGTAAAGGCCTAGTTCTGGTCCAAGTTGAATTTTTATTTGTTTGTTCTTAATTGGTCCTTAATATTGGGGATACCCACTATGGGTCTTATTGGGATTTCTCTTAATAGTTTTCCGTGTTCTGGTTGATTTCTAATGGTGGGGAGTTCATTCGGGCCTCCCCTCTTCTGGTGATCTATTTCTGGTTTTGTTTCAGTTTGATCTGGTTGAAGTGGATTATTTTAAAGATATTAATCTTTCATTTTCTACTTTATTTTGGGTGAGGATTTGGATTCTTGGGAGAAGTCCCAACATTCTTTTTTTTTTTGGATTGTTTATGGATGTGGTGGCTTGATCCTTCCTTGGTTCTTAGAAAGTAGTTGTGGGTTGTTGTTTTGTTTCGGGCAATGGATTTCAGTTTTGTTAATGGTGGGTGAAATTTTCTTAGCTTAAGAGGTGGGATCATGTTGATGTGGAATCATTAGGCATTAATTAATTAACTGGAAAGTTTTTTTTCTTTCTGGGTGAGAAAAGCATTAATGGTGGGGAGAATTTTCAAACCCAATTTTTCAATTTTTTTCTTATGACCTAATTTGATGGGAATCCCAATATTTTTCTTTGGTTTTAGGTGTGATGGGTGTTGAGTTTTTGAGTGTTTCCTTGTCTAATTCTTTTCCCATGCTTGATACTAGGTTTGTTTGGAAATTTTTTGAAGAAAATGTGAATGTTTGGACTTGGAAGACCATAGAGCATGGTTGGCGCACGGTTAGTGCCAACCGTGTGTCCAGTCTAGGAAACCATGTGTTAGGTTATAGAACCTACTGCATGGCTACTTCATGGTTTGGGATACTTTACGGTCGATTACCATGTAAATTTTTATCTATTTCATCCTTGGGCAGTGGCTATCACATGGTTACCACACGATTTGTTAAACCGTGTGGCCTAACCATGCGACTTGCCCATATTTTAATTTTTAGGGTTTTCCAATTATACCCTCTCGGGATTTTTATCCCAAATTGCTCCTTTCCTCCATTACTGAGTTTGTGAAACCATAAGGGGCTCTCCCCTTTCTCTTAAATCCATCTCCTCCTTCCTTAGGTGTGGATCTAAGGGTTTTCTTCACGTTTTTGGCTAGATCTCTTAAGGTAACCTCCCCTCCTCATCTCTCTCTCCCTCTTTCTCTTGTTTTCTCTTGGGTTTATCTTATCCCATGGTCATGTCAACCTAGGGTTTGATTTTCCTCTTGATTTATGTTGGTTTTTTTCTCATTAAGGGTTTCTCTTGGTAGATCTAGGGTTTTGGAACCCTCATGGAGTGTTCTCGGTGGTCTATTATCTTTGGGCCATGGATCCGAGGTAGGTTTTCCCATTCACTTGCCTTCTTTAATTTATAAATATTGATGTATAATCCTTGGTTCAATTTTTTAGTGTGAAAATGGTGTTTTAAGCCCTGTTTTTTTATGATTAGAATTGTTTTGGTAAATAGTGAACACTAAGTATTTGATTAAATGCCCGATTGGATTTTGTGGGTGATTTATGATATAAAATGAATGTTTTGGGTTTTTAGATATATTGGAAACATGATAAATGATGTTTGGTGTTCCTTGTATGGTTTTCCCAAGTATTTTTTTGTTTTTATAAAAGAATGTGTATTGTATTTTATGGTGGTTTGGCGCGTATTACCAGTTAGTGGCCCGTTTGGCACTTCTATAAGAAATGGTTTGCCTTGAAAGTGTAGTGTGGATGTTTTAAGAGGATTTTGTAAATGATTTTGAAATGTAAAGTGGTGTGTTTACACCCCTTTATGAAAAGTGGATTTTGTATCATTAGTAAATGTTGGTTTTTGTAAAATGCTTAAAGGATCATTTGGCAACCTTATGAAATTGATCAAAGTTTCTATTATGAAAACCTATGTTAGATGTTTCTCATGCCTTTTATTGAATAATGGATGGGATTTCCTCATTGTGGAATCCCCATGATCCATTATCAGGGTTCCTCAGTTGGAACCCTTTGTATTCTATTTATTTTAAGGCATGAGATTAGTCCTTGGGGAGACTCGGGGTGAGGCTTATTATGAATTATTATTATATATATGTTGTGATTATATTCTCAGCTAGTATCAGTTGGCTCACCCCCATTATATGTGTGAGACATAGGAACCTGGCATATTGAGATAATTTTCTAAGAATGATTTCTACACTAGTATGACACGTACTGACCAGTGGCCCATAGTAGATGGATATACTAGATTTATTGCTGTGGGATTTTCCCTCAGTCTGTCTGGAGAAATGGTGGTCAAGTGTATTGGGCATTTTGATTTCATCATGTGTGGAATGATAATGGGGATGGGGTCTTATGTATGGTGTCTTCCAGACTATTCTTGATCTCTTGGGTTCTCCTATTTCTATTATCGTTTAGTTACTCACAATTATGATTGGGATACTTGTATGTTTATTTACATTGCCCTTGATATTTGACTGTTATGTACTCTGGTGTGGCGTTTTTCTTGGAAATTTATGTCTTGGTTCCCAAATATGTTATGAAAAAAAATTTCAAAATCAAGATAATTTTCAAACTCTCTTGTACTGGTTCAAAATGAAATCATCACTTTCCCCTTGAAAATGATATGGTAACACTAATGGATCGAACCTGGATTTTCAAATGAATAAGGAAAATGAATTGTACTATTTTTTAAATAAAACTTGTTAAAAATCATACTTTGATATATTGTAGTTCAAACTTGAAAATTGATGTTTCTTTTATTTAAAAGGAAGTGAATTGGGAAAGTATATAATAGGGATATCCTACTGAGTTTTAATACTCACGCCTATAGTTATTTTCTATTTTTTATCCCTAGTGCAGGTTCATCTTGAGTTCGATATCCTTGGGTAATGGTTGATCATTGTGTTGGAGAGTGACCCACAGGGTCACATGGAGATAGTGGTCATCTAGTTTGGTTTGTCTTATCATGTAGTTTATTGTACCTTTCAATTCCTTGTATAAATGATGTTGGATCAGTTTCATATATATATTGGAATGCTTGTGCATCTTTCTGGTGTTTAGTTTCTGTTTATTTATTCATAGAAATCACTCCCTCCTTATACTTTGTTGATTCCCAGTACTAGTTTCTAGCCAGTGGGGATCAGGAACTCCCTTCAGGCTATGCCACAGATCGGCCCGGGTGACCAGTTCAGGGTTGGCTTAGGTTGGTTTGTGACATCACCTTCACATAGATTTTTTTGGGTAAGGCTCCCCCTAATTCATTTATTCCTTTGGCATCAGCATCTAATTTTCTATTTTCTTCTTCTGATAAAACATCACTATCCATACTGGCAGAAATATAATGAATTGTAGCTGTAAAAGAATCCATATCCAATGATAGGAAGAAGTTTCACATCTAATTCTTCCATATCTGAAAATTATTTCCATAGAAGATCGTAATCCCTTTTTTATTAAAATCTTACATTTCTTTTTCTAAGAGAGAAACACTAACTTTACACCTTTAACTCTGATATCAATTGTTAGCCCAACTAGGTTAAATACCTTGAGAGGGGGGTGAATTAGGGTATGAAAGAATAAAATAACTATCTCTTTGGATCTTTTTCATTTTTTAACAAAATACTTTTGTCTCTCCTTCCCATAGAACATAATAAATGAGAATTAAAACATAAACATAACACAATATTTTTACTTGGTTCACCCCACTAGGCTGCATCTAATGAGCATACAAAGGAAATGTGCCTATGTTGTAGCACCCCGAGTATTTATGAACCTTTTTTCGAATAAATTAAATGTATTTGATGTATTTTGTTATATGATACACCAAGTTAATCTTTCTCTACATGCAACACTATCTTATCTTACTTTACACGCAACTTTGAGTTTCTACAAAACATCATTTTATTATTATACTTGTTTAAAAGAGACAATTATAACCTTACCATTAGAATAGAAGGTATGAACAGGATTAATTAAATTATGAAATAATGGTTTACACATAATTATTTGACCAATTATTTATAAATTAATGTAAAATCTTTTTTAAAATAAAAATAATTTTTTTTCTAAAAAATTATTTAAATGTGAACAAGTGTGTTTTATACCAATAAATAAACAAATAACTCTGGTTATATTATATTAATGAAATATATATATATATATATATAATATTAAATATAATTATTATCATCGATATTATGTGTTTTCTAAACATGATATAAGAATAAATCCAATTTTATGCATAAAATAAGTATTTTTTTTAAAATGCAGTTTTACTACTTTTTGATGGTGAATTTATTTAGAATCTAGTTTCTGATGCTTTAATAAATTATATTTGTAAAATTAAACTTATTACTTTAAATATAGATATCATAATTTACTTTGGGTGAACTTTTGTTATTTTTCTAAGAAGTTTCATGTTTTGATGAATAGTGAAAAAATACTGAATTTTAATTCAAAACTACTTTTTATTATAACCTATTTGTATAGTTAAATTATGTTTTGAATTGATTTTAAATTATAATTAAATCAATTTTTTATCATTTAATCCAATTTAGGTCATTTGGGTTGATTTCACAATGAATTTATATATAAAAATAATTCAATCTTTTGGAAGTTTTTACTTTAAAACACATTTTCTTAATCCGTCGACGGGATTAATTTGTAATTAATTTCTAAAAATTATGTTTTTTGAATTATGAAAAATAGATTCCATATTTTTAATAATAAGTTCAAGATTTATTAAATATGTCCCTTTTATTTTTATACAATATGAATAATAACTTTAGTAGTTTTTATTACCACGGTTAAGGGTAAATCAAGTAATTAAGGGTAAAAATAATATTATAAATAATAAAAAAATATTTTAACACTTTAAAAAATGTTATTATATGAAATTAATTCATCCATTAACATATAATTATCTAAATTGAATAATTTAATGGACACTTTTCCATAAAAATGACTTAAATATTAGTAAACTCAAAGAGAGTGACAAAATGTCAAACTCTTACTTTTAATATGTATAATATTTTTAATACAAGGTTAAATAGAAGATATTTTAGACTATACATATTATTATGGAATCTAAAATGTTTTTATACATCATATAAATTTATTTTTAATTTTTAGTGGAGAAATAATTATCATAAATAATTACAAAATGATGACAGAGTAATTACTCAATTAATAAAACAACCAATTAAATGATATTAGAAATATTAAAATAAATGTAATTTAACTTAATTAAAGTGATAAAGGAATTTTATAGTTTAATATAACATATTAGGAGTGTATTAAATAAATTTGTTTTAATTAATCTTGCTGGATTGATTTTTTTAAAGTCAATGTTATGAATAGTGTCAAAATTTACACTTATGATATTTTATGAAAATGAACTTTTATTAAATTATTTAAAAATAATAAAAAATATTAAAAAAGTACAAGGAGATTATATATTGTCTAAAATATATTAAATTTTACATTTATGGTCCAATTGACACTTTATATGTAAAAATTACATCCTCTTAATATTAAAAATTTTGTTACCATAGTTAAAATTAAATTAGATTAACTAAGGGTTAATCAAAATGATAAGGTTTAAAATGATACAAAAACTTTTATAAAATCTATTGGTTGATGATATTAAAATAATATCATACCTTATATTTGAATAAATTTTCTTTTGGAGGTATTTGGATTGAGATTGAATTTATTATAAATTAATCTTTTGATAAATCCCAAAAGTACCCCTCCCTCTCTTATTTAAGGACACCTCTTCTTATCTTATCTTCACACTTCAAAACCTATTTTTTTAGCCAAAATATATCTAAATATACTCTAAAAATCCCTAAATTCATCCTATAATCATTACTTTGGTCATAAATCCAACCAAAGGAGTGATTTTGTGCAAATCAAAAGGTGATAGCCAAAGAAGAGGTAACATTCATCAACGAACATTGTTGTTTTATTTCTTCCGTAAACCCATTAAATTATTTTTATTTAATGTTTATATAATAAAATTAGTATCCTAAATATTCTAATGTGTTTTTATATTAATTTTTTGACCTCCACTCATACACACTTCCATCAAATAGGTAATAAATTTATCGTTCTTGTGTATGGCGAACTACCGTCTCACGAAACGATGTTGTTCATTTTTCCTTTACCACCTCTCATGGTTGGGAGTTATGATAGACACCATATTTTTATATTATATATGTATATATTATTTATTATTTTTTTATAATTCTTTAAATATTATATAAAACATACCTTCATACTTTCCATTTTTTGTAAATACGATAACTTCGTTTGTGGATGTGTGGACTACCACCTCCTTAAAGTGATGTGACTCATTCACACTTTTCATGGAATGTATTAAGGATGATTTTATTGAAATTATATGATATATATGAAATAATAATTCTACTATAATGATATTATATATATACATAAACATATATATCATTTACTTTCTTTATTTCAATACGACATGAAATGGAAGTAGTATCCATGTGTACATACAGCCTACCATCTCCATGAATGGTGTATTTAATTTTCTATTTATATCTTTTATAGATAACCATAAATACATATATAATGAATATATATTATATTAATATCATTTTTATAATTATTTAGATCATAATCTAATTTTTAGGACCAATAATAATGAGTTTAAACATGTATGAGAAATAAAGCGGTTATTAATCGAAACATAACTTAAACTTGGAATTGTTAATAAGTGGGTAATATAAGTCATAAGTAAGTCATGGTTTATTTATATTATATGTTCATGTTTTCTAAAAATGTTTTCAAAAAAATTACTATTATCCTATAGATTTTTAAAGTCGTTTTTATCCATTTTTTACTTTTTACTACATGGTTTGTATGGAATCGTTTTTTTCATTTTCCAACTGAGGTAATTTTTTACTTTTCCAAAAAAAAGGTACAAAAGGAATTTTTTTTAACTTATATAGTATAAATGTAATTTTCCACCATAATGACACCTTGGTTACTTGAACTTTACTTTACAAGATTCAATGGTTATTTTCAAATAAAATGTTTTATTTTAAAATTGTGCATCATTTTAAGAAATGAAAACTTTTTCAAAGTAGAAAGGATATTTTCCTCAATAATTTTTAACAAGTGATCTCTCAAAATTATTTTCCATATAAGATAACATTATTTGATTCTAATTATGTTTTACTGGGAATATTATTCAATTCTAATATTATTATTTCTTCTAATAATGGTTTTTTTTTATTATGGAATTATATTTAGGAAACTCCTTTCATTTCCATGGGTTATGTTATGATTGAATGATGTTTATGAAACCCATTTCATTCCATGGGTTCTAATATGATGAATGATTTATGTTATTGTGGCGCACATATGTATGGTTTTCATTATGTTATGGTTGGGACCTATATATCTCTCCAATACATTGGGCAAGGATTTATTTCTCATGAGATATACATGGTTGGAAAGGGGAGTGAAATTGGTTCAGTAAAGGATTTTGTCCACTAAGATGGTCTTGGGAGTGAACTTTTACTACTAATATTATCATGGGAGTAAACCATAACTACCAAGATGGTATGGGGAGTTAACTCATACTACTAATATAGTCTTGGAATTGATTCCTTGACTACTATAGAAATCATTTTATATGCTTATGTGTATGGAAAAATTACATGTATTATGTTATGTTGTCATAGAATATGTTTTTAACTCTTTATTAACTTCTATGATTTATTCCATGAAACGATATCAGGATCTTTGATATATAGGATATTATTTTTCAAATTTTTTATTTATGTACATATTCCTTATTATTATGTTAAGATTGATATCTCTCTTGTTTACCCTTACTAATTATCTGATCTCACCCTTTATTATGTTTGTTTTCCCCAAGATATGAATAAATGTATTAATTTTGATATGTCAAAAAAGGGTTCTAGTTATTAAGAAATAGGTTATAGAATAAGAAGATGTTTTATGAACTAGTTGTTTGTTTTTCCAAGTTTCTACTAAAATAATACGGTCTTTGGGCATGTGTTTTTGTAATGTATGAAATGTTCCAAAAAATGATGTAATGCCAATTTATGTTAATCTAGAGTTGTTATAGTTGGTATCAGAGCAAATTTTTAGTCAACCTTTAGAAACTATGATGAGAAAACTTTACTAATATACATAGATATATTTCTAAGTATGTGTCTAGGGATGTCTCTAAGGATAAGTCTAAGTATAGGTTAAAATCCTAGATTTTTTTTAATAATCATGAATAACCTATAATTAAACCTAAGGTGTCATAGATTGAAATATTATAATTAATTTCCCTTAATTATGTGATTTTACCACTATGATTAGTGTTTCTCGCACTATGATTTATGGTTTTTGTTAATGGTTGGAACCCAAAGGAACGGTGTTAATGATGAACGTGATGGGAAATACAATGATTTTCCTCCTGAGAGACTGAATGTTATGGAGGATGTAATGAAAAACAATGTTTCTATTATCATACAACCTTATTAATCCATGAATCATGCTGGACTTCCAAATGGACAAAGGAGGGGACAACACTTTCTCAAATCCTTCTTAAGGTAATGTTCACCTTCTTTTAGTGGAACAACCTATCCACTAGTTGCTGAGAAATGGATATATAGCATTGAAAATATATTTTTCATTCTCAATTGTTCAAAACATGAAAAATTGAAGTTGGGAACTTATCACTTGGGAGGTGAAGCGAATCATTGGTGGAACTTTATCAAGAATATGGGGAAATAATATAAAATTGGCTCCATGTATTGGGATGAGTTCAACAAATTATTTTTTAGTAATTAACTTCCTCATATTCTTAATAAAAAAAATAGATATTGGATTTTACTATATATATCATGGTTATGATAATAAAATAAGGATATAATTCAAAATAAACTCTAAAAACTATAGAGATAAGAAGATTAGATTTTCTTTATACTCAAAGTGTGGAAGGGAGCATGGAGGAAATTGTCTTAAGGGGACTGGTAAATATTTTAAGTGTGGGAATGAAGGTCATCTAGCATTTGAATGTTGAAGTAATGGGAATAAAAATAAATCTCCAAAGAGTGAACCTTCTATAATTCAGTGTTCCAATTGTAAGGATTTTGTGAATTACACTGACAAGTTCCCTAATCCAAGGACTAATGTGGATGGTAATACAGAAAAAACTCTAAGGAAAAGGAAAAAGGAAAAGATTATTTTTTCATAATGGATGAATTTAACCATGATAATTAAGAATAATTATCCTTATCTCATTTTTTGGGAATTTCATGTTTGATTTTGAATGAATAAGTCTTATGAAAACCTTATTATTCATCCATTAGTAGAATTTCATGTGATTGTCTACTTGGATTCTGAAATAATGAAATCACATATTCTATCGGTACAAGGATGGACCCAATCTTCCAATGAAAATATTTTTTTATAATAAAAGAGATTATATAAGGATTAAAGAAGAATGTGTGTATTCAATATGGTTTTACAGTAATTCAGGTTATTACCATGTTTCAATAGAATACATGATAATGGTATTCACATGTTTGGTGTGTGATAATTAAGAGTTGCATCAAGTTTTTTGTTGGATTAATGATAATTTTATTTTAAAATTTTAGTAACCTACTTTGGAATGTTTTGAATTTTAATCTTTTGAAAGGTTCATAAGGGTAACCATTTATGAAAATGTTTAAGTTGAACGTTGGATGAGGTTTTAATGATTAATTTTTTACTTAACCATATGAATATTTATGCATATTGGAAAAATTGTGCTAACCCTTTTATTATGATAACTATAGATAGAATCAATCGCTTTCCATCTCATTATGGGTCTTATGATCCACTAGTTCTTCAATAATTTCAATTTCAATCTCATTTATTGGAGTAAGTAATGAAGCAGAAATTGATCAAGTCATAATCGATGGATGAGATCATTCTTACAAGATGGAATGAAATCAAGTAAGTATATCTTCTTGTGAAAAATTTTCCAACTTTAGAAAAATTATCTTGAAACAAAAAAAATTATCCTAGTACCTTCATTTTCAATGAATCAAATGGTCTGTTAGATCATCATAGATTTATCATTCTGTAATGATTAAATTTATAATGGCCATGTTCTCTAACACTCTATATTATAACTTAATGGTTGGAATTATATTTCATGTTTATATTTTCACTTTCCACTAATCCTAGTTATGTTGTTATCTTCTTTTAATTTCCCTCTATTTAATAGGAAGTTTAATTCACCCTTTTTATTATGTAGGTTTCCGACAAATAAATTATCAAACATATACTTTTGATTTTCAATGTGCAATTTTAAATTTATAGGATTCAATTTACTTTTTAAATTCTTGATCGTATTGGAATGGTATCCTATCCAATGGTAGACTTGCATTTAGATGCAAGGGTGTTTGATGGTAGAGGTTGTTTTCTTCAGATGATGGTGTAGTCTTCTTTGATGTAGCAGGTGTAGGAGTCTTAGTGGGGAGACTTAGAGACAGAGGTGATGTGTGATCATGTTGTCCATATTGATTCTCTAGAGGGATGGTATGAGGATGGTCGGAACTAAATGTTGTTTTATGGGAGGTTTTTTATTTTGGTTCTAATGTGTGATGAAGTTCTTAGTGAGTTTCATAGTTCACCTTTGGTGGTGCACCTAGGATTATCTAAGATGTTCCATGTATTGAGGATGTGGTTTGGGTGTCCTGAAATGAAATGGGTAGTGGTGGGGTATGTGGAAAAGTGTTTGGTTTTACAGTAGGTAAAGATCTATCATCATGTTCATAGCGGTTTGTTTCACCCTTTGGATGTTCCCAAGTGTAAATAGGATGATATCTTGATGGATTTCATCATAGGGTTACCCTGATCTTAGGAAGGTTGTGATGTTATATTGATGATTGTGGATCAGTTGATGAAATTGTCCCACTTCTTAGTGATTTAGGAGTTGGCTACAGTGGATGATTTGGTTAAGAGGTATGTGGATGAGGTGGTATGGTTGCATAGAGTTCTGAGGTCCATTGTCTCAGATTAAGATTCACATTTTACCTTATGATTCTGGAGGGGATTGCATCAATCTTTTGGAACTCGGTTATGCCTCATCATTGCTTCCCACCCTCATATATATGGGTAGATAGAACTGATTATACAGATGCTAAAGGATATATTATGGGTGTGTGTACTAGACCTTGGTGGATCTTGGGTACGAAACCTTAATTTGGTTGGGTTTTCTTATAATAATAGTTATTAATAATCCATTAGCATGGTTCCATTTGAGGATTTTTATGGAAGATTGTATCATTCTCTATTTTGTTGGATGGAGGTTGTGGAAGTAGCAGTTCTTGGACCTGATGTGGCGCAGAGCACAAAAAATAAGGTTTTACTTGTTTATGAGAGGATGAAAACAGTACAGTACTGGCATAAGTCTTATGAAAATCATAGGAGGAGGCCCTTAGAGTTCAAGGCCAAGGACCATGTATTCTTGAAGGTTTCCCCTTGATGTGGGTAGAGGAGGTTTGGTAGAGGGATTATGATTTCTCTTATGTTTATTGGGACCTTTGAGGTGTTGGGTATGTTAGAAAGGTGGTATATTGGTTATCATTGCCACTTCTGTCAGAGAGGATCCATGACATCTTCTACATCTCTCATCTTCATTAGTATATTCACAATCACTCCCATGTCATTGAATATAGAGAGTTGTATATTGAGGATGGTGTGACGTTGATGGAGAAGCCAGTAGAGATCTAGGATCACAAAGAGAAGGTGCTACGTGGATGGGTTGGATCATGTATTGTGGAGGCATGATGGCTTGGAGGAGAGTACTTGGGAGTGAAAGACGCATATACACGCCCTGTATGTGGAGTTGTTTTGATTTTTTTTTTTTTTTTGCTTTATCTGTCTTGTGATGTGATGTTTGTACCTTGATGTTTTATGAGATGTGTTGGTTCCCCTTGATGTGATATGTGTTGTATGATTTGTGATAAAGTTACGACATATAGAAAGGAGAGGACCTGATTCCTAATCGAGATGCATTAAATATGATGCAATTAAACTTGTGTGGGTGATTCAGTGATGCTTAGTGCAAATAGTATCTTGACATGGATGATGCAATTCCTTGATTCATATGTTCGGGTAAGTGTGGTTTGTTGGTTTTGATGGTTGTTAATTTGGACTGTGTGGAGGTTGGATGGTTTTGGTGATGTGGCTGTATAGTGATGATGTTGTACGAGATGTTTTTTTGGCCACTTAGTTTGGTGTTTTTGGATGGTGGTAGCATTTGAGGTATGACGAGATCCTTGATGTGCATCTCATGTGGTGGTTGTTTGGACCCCCCTCCTTTTGGGCTTGGTTTTGGATTCTCGATGGAAAGAATCATTTGAGAGGTATCTGATTTAATGTATTATTCCTTCTAATCCTATTACTTTTCTATTTTTTGTGGTTGGAGGTGGTTGGGTGAGGTTTCGAGAGTTTTCGGTGGAGGCTGGAGCTACTACAGGGCTAATGTAAGAAGTTCATGTTGTGTAAGTGGAATTTATGATAGGAACTGGTGTTTCACAGCTTGTATAGCCAGTAAATTCACTTCTTGTAAATCATGTAAGGGTTATCAATGATATATATTACATGTCATGAAATTGTAATTCATGATGTGTAATAGTTAAATTCCGAGGCGGCTGAATTTTTGACGAAAGCTGAAAATTTTCAAAAACCTGAGGATTACACATTGTGTAATGTTTATATAACGTGAACCCAGCATGATTATAGGTTTTAAGTTCTTTTATCATCCAATTATCACTCATTTGTCCATAACTATTTACCTCTCATTTTGAATGATCCCTAGGCACCCTGAGGAGATCTTTTATCCCCCTTCCTCCCACTTTGGTTCATTGATTCTGGTGGATCTCTTTTGGAAATATATGGTGAGTTCTTATTCTTTCCCCATGTTTTTCTTTCATTGTTCTCTTGGTAATTCACTATAACAATTTTTTTTTGGTTTTTTGTGTGATTTGGGCTATTTTTTATGATCTTTGGGTGTCATGTAAGTTGATATGTGATTTCCTGTGTGAAGTTGTGGTCTGAGGGTGTTTCTTCTTTACCCTGTGATGCGTAACGAGTCAACAAAGATTCTTTGAGGTAGAGAATCTCTTGTTTATTTTTATTGTGTATCATGTGATATGGGTTTATTCTTGTTTATCTATGGGTTATGGTTGTTTTATCTTAATCAAATATAAAGAATTTTCTAATTGAAAATTCAAGGGGTAATAGGAATTATTCGCATGTTTTTTTTTTGGTACTTTGATGTTATTATGATATGGTGGATTGTATAGGCTTGATTCCCTGATGAAAATTTTGGTAATTGGGGGATTTTTTTATAATGTATAATATGTTTTGTGATTGTTGTATTTGTTGTGATTTTTGTGATATCACCCTAAAATGGAAATTGGTTAACCACTTATATTTGGCTAATGAAATGGTTGACCTGGGATTATGACTTGTGTGATAAATCCCCTAAAATAAATTGATTTGTGATAAAATCCCCTTTTCAAAATCTATAAAATAATCTTTGATGTGTTGTGATGTGTGGTCATACTATGGGGTGATGATGTGTGTTTGTGATGTGATGTAGGGATAATGGGTGATATGTGGTCATGATTTTAGGGTGGCGAGGTGGTGGTTGTATGGTCATGCTTTAGGGGTGGAGAGGTGGTGGTTGTGTGGCTGTGTGGCTGTGATTTTGGGGCATCAAGGTGGTGGTTGTGTGGCTGTTTATTTGGGGTGATGATGTGGTGGTTGTGTGTTCGTGCTTTTAGGGTAACGAGGTGGTGGCTGTTTGGAAATTCTTTTAGGTCAGTGAGGTGGTGGTTGTTTGGATATGCTTTTGGGGTGGTGAGGTGGTGGTTAGTTATTTTTTCTTATGGGGTGGCAAGGTGATGGTATGGTGGGGATGATGTGCTACTTACGATGTGTGGTTGTGTTGGGCTAGATGTCTAAGTAGTGATGAAATAAATAATTAACAGGTTAATAATGTTGAAATGGTTGGGGTATGGTTTGGTTAATGGGATGGAAATGTTTAAATGAAAAAATAAATGATGGGATGTGTGGCTAAATGTGGTTGATTATAAATAATTAAATGAATGGGTTGGGTAATGGAAATTGGTTGGAAATGTGAAATGTGGCTTGTGGCTTGTGTGGTGTCATGCATTTAGAGGTGGCAGTGAAAGTGGTGATGTTGTGAGGTGGTTAGTGTTTGGTTGTGAACCCATAGGTTGGGATTTTGTGTGGATATATGTATATACTTGTATATTCTTTGTGATTTCTATATGCACCCCACCCACATCAGGCACTATGTGTCGACACCTATATAGTTATACGGGGGTATTTTCCCAACATCTGGTGAGGAGGATGGATGGCTGGGTACTCACTATTTCTTGATCTCTCTTCCAAATGAGGTAGGTCACTACTACAAAACTAGGTTTATCTAGCTCTAGGCTTTATCAACACTAGCTAAAAGCACTAATAAATGGGACCCTTTATCACTGCTAGAAAAAAAAGCACTTATAAAGAGGGGTATTTATCAGCGCTTGTAAAAAAGTATTGATAAAGCCCCCCTACCAGTGCTAATAAGAAAGAGATGATAAAGGTTTCCCTTTATCAGTGCTACTAAAAACTCTAATAAAGAGGGTATGGCATCCCGCCTTTTTTAATACATAACTTTTCATTACATTTTACATACATAGGATCTTTAAAGTCTTGTGTCTTGGAAATCGGGAACAATAAAATTGAATACAACATAAAACATTCTTCTAAACCACTTTTAGGGATTCTTCATAGGTTCATCCAACGTACAACTACTGCATGTCATATCTTAGAGACATACATCAAAGGAAAGGGTGAGCAGAAGGCCTAGTAAGGGTAAACAAGGGAATCAGTTTACTTGTTTTAACAATAAGAACTTGAATAACAACATAAAGATATGAGAAATGGAAGTATAGTCATATAATAATGAAAAAAATTGGAACATAACTTGAATATGTGGCTAAAAAATTTCATTTAGACGTTCATGAACATATCATCAAGGTACATCCCCAAGGTGTCATAAAAATTACCAAGGTTATTCACCAAGGTATCGTGAAACTTTTCATCTCTAGAGATTAATTATTTACCCAATGAATTAGAGAACTATCAGGGCGCACCCTTAATATGTATTTATTTTCATATGATCCACATAGATCATAATCAAACATTTCATAAATAACCCATAGAGAATAAAAGAAATGGGTTTCATTTCAAAATCGTGATGTTTTAAAAGTTCTTACAAATAAGATCATTATATCTTTTATAACTCATGGAAAGGGAGTGAGGGTCATATGTATTTCAATTCCAGAATAAAATATATCATTTTTATATATTTATGAACACCCATAGAAACTAAATATGTCTGGGTATTCACATAAATAAACAAGATAATTTCTTGAGAGAAAGAGATAGAAATTTTGAGACGAAATTTCTACAGCATAACGACTATATAACATGGTTTTAGAAAACATTGAAAAGAGAGGGGACAAGGTTCACCCACTCATAAATAATTCATAAAATAGTATGTGTACAGAATAAGATCATTTCATGGATATTTTAATGACATACCACATGAAAAAGAAACATGAAGAAAAAAGAGAAGATGCGATTTCTTTTACGAGAAATTCGGCAGCCTAACGGCGTCATTTAACAATTCAGAAAACAAATTAATGAGAGCGGAAAGGGTATCTCAACAATTATACATGAAATGGACAGTAATAAGAACATATAATAACATACCCTCAACATAAATATATGGAAACTAGAAGACACAATGTAAAGGAATTCATGCCTTAAAAGAGGAGGGTGAAAGGATCCCTTACCTTGAAGAGTAACTTCGAAAGCTTGATGTTCAGGACCTTGGGAGGTTTGAGGGAACCTTGGGAGGACTAATTGGGAGGTAAGGAGACCAGAACTTCCTTGAGGAGGATTTGGAAATGAAATGAATGAGGGAATAGCTTGGTATTTATAGAAGAAGTGAGGGGACAAGTCATTAATGGCCAAGGGACACCTCATCAGTGGTATTGGAAAAACCATGGGCTTGCCCATGGTATTTGCCCATGGTATTGGCCACTTGGAGCACCTCATACCTTATATTACTATTAATAAGTAGACCAGAATTATTACATAATTATTACATCCTTAATGATGTCATTAAACACCCGAAACTAAAAACTGTATTTTCACTATTCACCAAAAATTCATTTTTTTCAGAAAAATCCCCAAAAATCACCTTAACCTAATATTGATTCTCTGAATTCAAAAATGAACTCCATTTTATAAAAATTATTTTCTAAATATTTTTAATTTAATTTTTAATTAAAAAACACTATTCACTTGAAAAAACTAATACTTGACTAATAATTTCTGAAGCAGTTATTTACCTATTTTATTGAATCACATTACTTAATAAAGGTGCCTAAATTATATCAATACGTTCTTAAGTGAGGTTACTTAATCCATTTTTTCACATTACTAATCATAAGCATAAAATCACTATTCATAATTTACTATTCACCAAAAATTAAGTTGATCTTTGTAAGAACCCGGTTTTTTAGCCTGTAAGACTTTGAAATTTTCTTAATATTATTCCAGAGTAGGGAGTTTAGACAGCGTGTGATTCTGAACCCCAGTGCGGTCGGAATTAAATTTTAAGTGCGTTCACACTGTACACGCCAAATAAACAGAATAACTCCTAAACGGTTGCTCATATGGGAAAACTGAGGGCATCGTTGAGTCCGAAATGTGTCGTTTACCCTAGGAGGGGTATAACTTTCGCAGGTGAGACCCTTCTGTGGAAAACGCCACCAGGGGCGTTTTCGTAATTTAGCAGCCCCGGGCGTGAACTTTATAACTTCTGAACAGAGGCTCGGATTAAAATTTTGAGACCATAGTTGTGCTCAGAACGTGGTTTTTACCCTATGGGCGGCTTAACCTTGACCCTGTTGAGAGTTTGGGTACGGGGCCGACTGGCGGGGGGGTTTAAGTGTTTTTCTATTTAAACACATCCACCCCTCCACCTTCTTCCCCCTTGCTCCTCTCCCTGGAGGATTCCTCTCAACAAGCTCCTCTCCTATCATCCACCTCTCCAGCAAGGCGCGGTGGTTCCAGCAGATTGTCGGCGAAGCTACGGGCTACGCCCAGCGAGGTAGGCTCGTGCATTTTCAATTTTAATTCCTGCAACCCCCTTCAAATGCAATTCTTTGCATCAAAATGTTGTTCAATCATCGAGCGAAGACCATATATGTGTAGGACTCAATCCGAGCTTTCATAATCCCTTTTTGTATTGAATTTCCGAGTCCCGGGGTGTCCGGGGTGACCCCGGGAAGTTTTCCTATTGTTTTCTCCTTTTTCTGGCGGTTCCAGGGGCGGTCCGGCGGTCGGCGCGACGGTCCAGCAGGCTCCCGGCGGCGGCAGCAGTTTCCGGGACGGCGGCGCGGCAGTGGGCTCCTCAGAGCGGCGACGGGATCCTCAGTGGCGGCGGCTTCGCGCGGCATGGCGGGCTCTAGGCGGCAGCGGCTTCGCGCAGTGCGGCGGGCTCCAGGCGGCGGCGGGCGAAGGTCGTGGGCCGGGTGGGCCGGGGGTCGCGGCGCGCGACCCCTTGAGGGAACTGAGACCCGCCTTCGGCGGGTCTTTGCGCGGACCAGTGACCAACCACGAGGTCTAGTCGACGGATGTGGACCGCGGGTCCGCATCCAGGCTGGCCGGCGTGGGCCGGCCTAGGTCGGGTGGACCGGCCGGACCGGGCTGGTCCCGCCCTAAGGGGGGGTTATCCCCCTGTCTTCGGACACTCGTATCTCTTAGTACGGGTGTCTGTTTTTCATACCGTCTACGGCAGTGAAATCCTCGGCTCGAGATAAAGTTTTTGAGATAGTCTCGGGGGTTTTCAATTCCCGAGACGGGGGCTTGGTGGCGCGACGCGCTCGTTAAGTACCTTGTCGGGATTCTTCCTTTGGAAGGCGCGAACACGTCTGGAGTCTGTTTAAGGCGCCGCCTGCGGCATTATGACCCTGGAATCGAGACGAAGTGGTTCAAGGTGATTTCAGGCGTTGAAGTTGAAGTTGAAGCATGGTCCCCATGGGCCGTCTTTTAAGCTATGAGCAGCGTTTTGCGACTTTTTCATCAGACGTCCGTTCGGGGCGAATGAGTAGTCATTTTGTCATATTTTTCTAAGAGCATCGCGATGGCGCAGTTTTCCCGACCTCTTACACCCACGAGACGTCGTATGGGCGTAAAGTGGTGTTGAATAACTTTTTCGTCAGGAGTCCGTTTCCAGCGAGTAAGTAGTCTATCTCGCGTGTTTTTCTGCAAGGATTACAACGGTGTAATATATTTGGGTGTGTGGATATTCTTAGAGATATCATTAAATTTGGAAACATGAAAAGACATTGGTTGGAGGTTTCTTTGACGCACTCCGACCCAGTGCACGATCACGATGTTAGCGACACCCGGTGATGGCACGGGCAGCGCGGAGTTATCATACCAGTTCCGGGTTTACCCTCCGGGTGGTCCGGGTAGTGGGTTACCCATTGACATTAAGGTTTACCCTCCTGGTGGGCCAGGAAGTGGGTTACCCATTGAATTTAGGGTTTACCCTCCGGGTTGGTCAGGCAGTGGGTTACCCGTTGACCTTAGGGTTTACCCTCCAGGTGGGACGGGTAGTGGGTTACCTGTTGACTTTTAGGGTTTACCTTCCATCATTATTGGGCAGTGGGTCACCCGACAACCTTTTAGGGTTTACCCTCTAGCAGTGTTGGGCAGCGGGTCACCCGACGACCTTTTGGGGTTTACCCTCCAATTGGGCTAGACAGTGGATTACCCGACGAATTCTTTTAGACTCAACCCCTTTCGATGAGGCTAGTTAGTGGCTTTTATCCGTGATTACTGGAGCGGGACTTTTGGTGGTACGGTTTAGCGATGAGGTAGATTTGACGTGCGAGACTGTTGGGCATCAGTGATGGCCACCCTTAGAACTATTGGCGACTTACCCTGGTCTGAGATTGGAGATGGAGATCCCCTTATGCACGCATTCAGGTTTCTTGTTGAGCATATATATATACACCCTACTTTCGTTCCCACTCCTTGGGTTTGGTTACTCTCCTTCTAGGAGGGGCGAAGACACTTGGGGTATGCCACGTGCTTCCCGTGTCTAGCTCCCCTTGGTTGTACAAGTCTACCCCCTTTCTTTTGTTGGGTTGAGCTGCACTCTATTTACTGTACTCTTTAACTGTTCCTTGTTATGTCTACTGCTCACCGTTTATTACCTCCTTTGTTTCTCCCTCAAACTTTCGGGACATCCTACTGATTATCCTTATACTCACCCCTTCTTGGTCTTTTCCCACACTTGGTGTGCCCTTTCGTTTACCTGTTGTCGGGTTGTGGTACCTTTATGGTTGGGCACGTGTTTTTCCCCTTTTTCTGTCAGTACTTTTCAGCACTTTACTTTTTCCAATTTAGAGGTTGATGCATGATTGTGGTTGGGTTATAGTTGTTTTTCCTTTGGTTTCCTTTTTTACTCTGCACTTCTGCATTGAGTGGGTTTTGTATGTGTGTACAGGTACTTAGGCAAAGGCCTCCCCGATATTGTTACGCCTCTGGCACTTGTTGCCAGCCCCTGGTCTATGGAGGCGGGCTTGGGGTAGTTGCGGCTTGAAACCGGTAGGGTCGGGTCATGAAAATCTTATTAGACTCTAAATTTCTTACTGAACATAACTTTAGAAGACCATTTTTTGAAAATCATTACATATTATTAATTATTTAAGGTTTACATAAATATTTTAAAATATCCCTTTTTCTAAACATCAATAATATACATCCTGTATTTATCCTAACATTTGAAAATTCACAAACTTCACCATAAGAAGAAATCACAATTTTTATTTATCTCAAAGGATTACATAAGGCAGTTAAGGTCTCGTTACATATCCCCTTATAACACCAGCATAGGACCTAAGTGTAAGATGTGCTAAGGTGATAGAATCTTAGGGCGGCTCAGCCAAAATTTCCCGAGTGGTGATTTCTATCAGCTTGAACTTCTCGCGAAGGCGATTCTGTTCCAACTTCACACGATGAAGTTCGGCTTGGGTTTGGTCCAGAGAAAAGCCCAAAGGTGCTACCTCCTTCCCAAGTTCCGTCATATGGGATTCTATCGGCCCGAGACTACTGGATGGGGCCATCGAATCTTCTTTCTATATTAATTAACCAAGATCACTTGTATTTATAAACAAAAAAAATTATAACGTTAAGAGTTTAGATTCCAACGGTCATATTGACCAACGGACATATAACAGTTGAAACCCAATGGTCTCATTTAATTATACTCACTTTATTAATTAAATAATATAGTTTTCTTAAGTATAAAAATAAAATAACACACAAAATTTAGGAAACAAAAATTAAAAAAAAGTTCAGGTCGTTACATTCTTCCCCCCTTAAGAAATTTTTTCCCCGAAATTTTTAACTCGTACCCTCAGAAGAGAAAAGGTGTGGGCACTTCTGCCTCATATACTCCTATAGTTTCCATGTGGCTTATTCATATTTGTGGTTCCTCCACAACATCTTAACAAGTTGGGTAGTATTGTTGCATAGAAACTTGTCTCTAGGATCCAAGATCTCCACCGGCTGCTCCTCATAAGAGAGTTCATGTTCTAGTTGTACCACCTCTGGGTTTAGTACATGTGAAGGGTCAGGTATGTACTTCCTTAAGAGGGATACGTGGAAGACATCATGAACTTTTGCAAGATTTGGAGGAAGTGCAAGCCGATTGGACACTGCTCCCACGTGATCAAGGATTTCATAGGGTCCAATGTACCTAGGGTTGAGCTTCCCTTTCTTCCTAAACCTCGTGACTCTTTTCTAAGGTTAAATTCAAAGAAAAACCTTGTCACCAACATCAAACTCCAAGTCCCTTTGACGGTTGTCGGCATAGATCTTTTTATGACTCTGATCAGCCTTAATGTGTTGTTGGATGGCATGGACTTTTTCTGTCATATCTTGTACAAGATCAGGCCCAAGAAGCTTTCTCTCACTATCTTCATCCCAACAAGTAGGAGTTCTACATCGCTTCCCGTATAGAGCTTCATAGGGTTCCATTTGAATGCTCGAGTGGAAGCTGTTGTTGTAAGAGAAATCAACTAAAGGGAGATGTTGATCCCATCCACCCTTAAATTCCATTGAGCACATTCTCAGCATGTCCTCGAGTGTTTGAATAGTCCTTTTATATTGGCTATCAGTTTGGGGTGATAGGCCATACTGAAATTCAATTCAGTGCTCATAGCATGTTGAAGACTTCTCCAAAATGTTAATGTAAACCTTGGATCATGATTAGATACGATAGAAAGTGGAACTCCATGCAGCCTTACCACTTCTTTTATGTAAATCCTGATAAGTTTATCAAGAGATAAATCTTCCTGAATGGAGATAAAATGGGTAGTCTTGGTGAGATGGTCCACAATAACCCATATCGCATTGTTTCCTTTGGAAGTTCTTAGAAGACCAGTGACAAAGTCCATAGTGATATTGTCCCACTTCCATGCTGGTATGGGTAGTGGTTGCAATACCCCTTTAGGAAGTTGTCGCTCTTCCTTCACTTACTAACATACTAGGAACCTTTAAGTGTAGTCAGCAATCTCCCTTTTCATATTATCCCACCAATAATGATCACTAAGGTCCCTATACATTTTTGTGCTTCTAGGATGTATAGATAAAGTAGAGATATGAGCTTCATCCATCATCTCCTTCTTTATTTCTGGAATAGATGGAACACATAGTCTTGTATGAAATTTCAGTACACCTTCTTGATCAATATTGAACTCAAAAAACTTCCCATCCTTTATAGCCTCAAAAATTTTCTGCAACAAAGGATCTTCTTTTTATGCTTTCTTGATCTTCTCTAGTAATGATGGTTGAGAAATCATTTGGGTTAGGTTTGATGATGTCCCTTCCCTTATAATTCCTATGTATAACTTTACTAGGTCATTGATCAGTGGATCTCTTTGAATCTGTATCATGGAAAGAACAACTAGGTCTTTCCTTCTTAATGCATCAGCGACTTTCTTTGCTCTTCCAGGATGATAATGAATTGAACAATCATAGTCTTTAATAAGTTTCAACCATATCCTTTGTCTCATGTTCAATTCCTTTTGTGTGAAAATATACTTCAAACTTTGATGGTCTGTGTATATATCACATTTCTCTCCATAAAGATAGTGCCTCCATATCTTCAGAGAGAAAACAACCACAGCCAGCTCTAGATCATGCGTAGGATAATTCTGCTCATGAGTCTTCAACTGTCGAGATGCATAATCAATGACCTTATCATTTTACATGAGGACACACCCAAGACCTTTTAGAGATGCATCCTTAAAAATAACGAATCCTTCTCCACTTGAGGGAAGAGTTAACACGGGTGTAGTAACCAATCTCTTCTTCAGCTCTTGGAAACTTTCCTCACACTCCTTTGTCCAGATGAACTTGAACTCTTTTCGAGTTAACTTGGTAAATGGATTAGAAATTCATGAAAATTTTTTCAAAAACCTCCTATAATATCATGTTAATCCAAGAAAACTATGAATCTCCGTTATTGTTGTAGTTTGAGGCCACTCCTCTACAACTTTTGTCTTTGCAGGGTCAACTGTGATTCCTTCATTGGTTACAATGTGCCCCAAGAAAGCAACTTGTTGTAACCAAAATTCACATTTGTTGAACTTCCCAAAAATCCTCTCCTTCTATAGAGTTGGAAAAATATCCCTTAGATGATCCTAATGCTCCTCGCGACTTTTGGAATATATCAGAATATCATCAATAAAAACTACCACAAAGTTATCAAGGTAGTCCTTAAATACTCTATTCATCAAATCCATAAAAATGGTAGGTGCGTTAGTTAGTCTGAAGGGCATAACAACAAACTCATAATGCCCATATCTTGATCAGAAGGCAGTTTTTGGAATATCTTCTTTCTTCACCCTCAACTGATGATAACTAGATTGAAGATCAATCTTAGATAAGAATTGAGCCCCACTAAGTTGGTCAAATAAGTCATCAATTCTTGGAAGAGGGTATTTGTTCTTTACTGTGATCCCATTCAGTTCTCTATAATCAATGCATAGCCGCATCGATCCATCATTATTCTTCACAAAGAGAATAGGTGCTCCCCAAGGAGACACACTTGGTCGGATAAACCCCTTCTCCAAAAGATCTTGGATTTGTTTCTTTAATTCTTCCAGGTCCACATTTTCCATCCTATACGGGTTCTTTGATATAGGATGAGATCCAGGTACAAGTTAAATTGAGAACTCTACCTCGCTTTCTAGGGGAGGTCTAGGAAACTCCTCAGGAAATACATCAACATATTCCTGGACGATGGGGACAGTTTCTATCCTTAAACTCTCATCTCCTTCTTCTTATTCACTGATCAAATCTATAAAGAAGGACATAGGGGGTTTCTCTAGAAAAATATCAGGTTGAGATATCTCTCCTTGGAAGATAACTATAGGTTTTCCATTTAAGACTACTCAGATTTCCTTGCTTCTACATTTGATCTTAGCATTATACTTTGAGAGCCAGTCTATCCCTAGTATAATGTCGAATTCCAGAATGGGAATGACTACTAGATTTGCGATAAGATTGTTCTCACTAAATTAAATACTAGAGTTTCTAAACACTGGTGATTCTTGGATAATCCCCCCAGGAGTCTTGACTGATAACTCTACTTTTAGAAAATCGGGGGTTGATTCTAAATTCTTTTCAAACTTGGAGAAAATAAAGGAATGAATAGAACCAGAATCAAACAAAGTACTTTCTATCTTTGAGAGAACAATAAGAGTACCTTCTACCACATCATTCAGAGATTGAAATTCAGTTGTCGTGATAGAAAAAGCACGGCCTTGATCCCTTGTCCTTTGCTGAGGCTGATGGTGGTTCCCCTCCACTGCCCTCAGATTTGGACAGTGATTGGCAAAGTGCCCACATTGTCCACACTTAAAGCACTGGACATTAGGTAGGTCCTACACCATCTTCCCCTTGTCGTTAGTTTTTGTAAGTTGAGGTTTCACCTCACTATAAAAAATCCTCACAATATGGCCATCTCTTCCACACTTGTAGCATTTCCCGCTCTCGAGTAGGTAGTTCCCCAAATGCTTCTTCCCACATTTATTACATGTGGAAAGTTTCACTTTCTTTCCTCCTATTCCCTGATCAAAGTTCCTCCCTAAGCTGGGCTCCATCGATCTATTCTTGTCATTGGATTTATGAGACCAATGTGTCTCACCAAACTCCATCTCAACTTTCATCACACTCCGCACGATCTCTTCATAGCTATCATAGTCTCGGTTGGCTAGATTCTTCCACAGATGAGGTCTCAGTATACCTAAGAATCTATCAACATTACTATTTAGATCCATAACAAAGCTAGAGGTATATCATGAAATCCTTGTGAAGTTCATTTCGTAGCTTCCCACAGATCCATTCTCCTTCTTCTTTAGCTCGAGAAACTCCTTCTCCATTCTTGTTCTCATAGAATGAGGGAAATACTTACTGAAAAAGATCCCTATGAACTCTTCCCACTCCATAGCTTCAACTTCCACTCTTTTCCTTGTGTTTTTAATCATTTCCCACCACTGATCAGCTTCTCCTTATAAGCGATAGACATCCAGGGTGACCTTCTCTTGCTCTGAACAGCAGAGCACAGAAAAGATCTTCTCGATGGATCTGATCCACTGCTCAGCAATCAATGGGTCAGTTGATCCATTGAAGGTTGGTGGTTGTTGATGCATAAAGGACTCAACAGAATTTTTTTTCCTTCGCGGTGAGATCGGTCTCTCAGCTTGATTCAATTTATTTCTTATAACTTGAGCCAGTTGGTTCATCATTCGCATGAATGTTTCCATTCCATCTTCCATCAGAGGGCCATCAGCGCATGGTCCATTATTGTAACCATTTGCACGGTTCCTCCTATTACCCGCCATTTTCTAAAATAATAAAATCTTAGTGAGAAACATATTTCATTTTCGAATCTTTTAACTATAAAGGATTCTATGTCTTAAAACTTCATGCTTAAACAATTACATTTCTCTATAATTCCTTCATAATGATTCATAAAAATATTGCGATTAACCAAACATATCCCCCGGGAGTGTCGTAACCAAGAGTTCAGTAAGGCCTATTGTTGTGTACCACTTCCCATTCGAGTCTAGCTCAAAGTGGTGTTTTCGGGTTTTACCCCTGTGTACATTTGTGCTAGATCCACCTCTACCTGCTCGTATCCAGACAGGGATGTATTTTCTTGATAAACCACTTACTCAATACTCACCAAAATACCAGGAAGTTTTCCTATATTTAAACTTTTATATAGGGTTATTCTTAAAGTTTTCATATCCTAATTTCCATAAATAACTAAACTATCCTTTGATACCAACTATGGCATCCCGCCTTTTTTAATACATAACTTTTCATTACATTTTTCATACATAGGATCTTTAAAGTCTAGTGTCTTGGAAATCAGGAACAATAAAACTTGAATACAACATAAAACATTATTCTAAACCACTTGTAGGGATTCATCATAGGTTCATACTACGTACAACTAATACATATCATATCCTGGATACATACATCAAAGTAAAGGGTGAGCATAAGGCCCAGTAAGGGTAAACAAGGGAATTAGTTTACTTGTGTTAACAATAAGAACTTGAATAACAACATAAAGACATGATAAATAGAAGTATAGGCATATAATAATGAAAATAACTTGGAACATAACTTGAATATGTGGCTTCAAAATTTCATTTAGACATTCATGAACATATCACCAAGGTCCATCCCCAAGGTGTCATAAAAATTACCAAGGTTATTCACTAAGGTATCGTGAAACTTGTCATCTCTAGAGATTAATTCTTTACCCAATGCATTAGAGTTCTATTAGGGTGCACCCTTAATATGTATTTATTTTCATGTGAGACACATAGATCATAATCAAAAATTTCATAAATATCCCATAGAGAATAAAAGAAATGGGTTTCATTTCAAAATCGTGATGTTTTAAAAGTTCTTACAAATAAGATCATTATATTATTTATAACCCATAGAAAGGGAGTGAGGGTTATATGTATGTCAATTAAAGAATCAAATATATAATTTTTATATATTTATGAACACCCATAGAAACAAAATAGGCCTGGGTATTCACATAAATAAACAATATAATTTCTTGAGAGAAAGAGATAGAAATTTTGAAATGAAATTTCTGCAGCATAACGACTATATAACATGGTTTTAGAAAACATTGAAAAGTGAGGGGAAAAGGGTCACCCACTCCTAAATAATTCATAAAAAAGTATGGGTACGGAATAAGATCATG
Source organism: Viscum album (assembly GCA_963277665.1). NCBI lineage: Eukaryota > Viridiplantae > Streptophyta > Magnoliopsida > Santalales > Viscaceae > Viscum > Viscum album. Next base: position 676,186,553 of record OY728157.1, on the reverse strand, counting down.
TCATGGATATTTTAATGACATGCCACATGAAAAAAGAAACATAAAGGAAAAGAGAAGATCTGATTTCTTTTACGAGAAATCTAGCAGCCTAACGACATCACTTAACAATTCAAAAAACAAATTGATGAGAGAGGAAAGGGTATATCAAAAATTAGACATGAAATACACAGTAATGATAACATATAATAACATACCCTCAACATAAATATATGGAAACTAGAAGACACAATGTAAAGGAATTCATGCCTTAAAAGAGGAGGGTGAAAGGATCCCTTACCTTGAAGAGTAACTTCGAAATCTTGATGTTCAGGACCTTGGGAGGCTTGAGGGCACATTGGGAGAACTCCTTGGGAGGTAAGGATATCATAACTTCATTGAGGAGGATTTGGAAATAAAATTAATGAGGGAATGGATTGGTATTTATAGGAGAAGTGAGGGGATAAGTCATTAATGGCCAAGGGATACCTCATCGGTGGTGTTGGAAAAACCATGGGCCTGCCCATGGTATTGGCCACTTGGGACACCACATACCTTATCTTACTATTAATAAGTCAACCATAATTATTACATAATTATTACATCCTTAATGATGTCATTAAACACCCAAAACTAAAAACTGTATTTTCACTATTCACTAAAAATTCATTTTTTTCAGAAAAATCCCCAAAAATCACCTTAACCTAATATCGATGATCTAAATTAAAAAATGAACTCTATTTTATAAAAATAATTTTCTAAATATTTTTAATTTAATTTTTAATTAAAAAAAAACTATTCACCCGAAAAAACTAATACTTGACTAATAATTTCTGAAACAGATATTTACCTATTTTGATGAATCACATTACTTAATCGAGGTTCCTAAATTATATCAATGCTTTCTTAAGTGAGGTTACTTAATCCATTTGGTCACATTACTAATCATAAGCGTAAAATCACTATTCATAATTTACTATTCACCAAAAACTAAGTTGATCTTATTAGACTCTAAATTTCTTACTGAACATAACTGTAGAGGACCATTTTCTAAAAATCATTACACATTATTAATTATTTAAGGTTTACATAAATATTTTAAAATATCCCTTTTTTTCTAAACACCAATAATATACATCCTATATTTATCTAGACATTTGAAAATTCACAAACTTCACCATAAGAAGAAATCACAATTTTTATTTATCTCAAAGGATTACATAAGGCAGCTAAGGTCTCGTTACATATCCCCTTATAACACCAGTATAGGACCTAAGTGTAAGGTGTGCTAAGGTGATAGAATATTGGGGCGGCTCGGCCAACATTGCCTGAGTGGTGATTTCTATCAACTTGAAATTCTCGCGAAGGCGATTTCGTTCCAGCTTCACACGATGAAGTTCGTCTTGGGTTTGGTCCAAAGCAAAGCTCAAAGGTGCTACCTCCTTCCTGAGTTCCATCAGATGGTCTTCGATCAGCCTGAGACTACTGGATGGGGCCATCGAATCTTCTTTCTGTATTAATTAACCAAGATCGCTTGTATTTATAAACAAAAAAAATGTAACGTTAAGAGTTTAGCTTTCAACGGTCATATTGACCAATGGTCATATTGACCAACGGTCATATAACAGTCGAAACCCAACGATCTCATTTAATTATACTCACTTCATTAATTAAAGAATATAGTTTTGTTGAGTATAAAAATAAAATAACACATAAAATTTAGGAAACAAAAATTAATAAAAAGTTCGGGTCATTACAGAGGGTCCTTTATCAGCACTCATAAAGGGTATATTTATTAAAAAAATTATATTTCATTAAAAATAATATGTTAATATATAAATATATTTATATTTATATAAATATAAAATATGTTTTTTAAATATGTTTTATATAAGTCTAAATAGGAATTTACACTTAATAAATAAGATTTTTAGTGAAAATGGATTATAAAATAATTAAAAACTATTATTAATTAATAATTTTCTAATTATTATTGAGTAATAATCATTTAATAATAGTTATATGACATAAAGATTAAATTAATTAATGAAAGGTCTAAGATAAGTTGAAAATATGACTTGAACGTCAAATGGTCATAACTTTTGATTCGAGTGTTTGTTTAGGATATACCACATATCAAATTGAAGACTATGATGGTATTTATTCCATGGTGATTGGGGGAGTTTTTTTAGGCCAAAAAGGCCCCGAAGGCCTCCAAAAATGAGTTTTTAGTCGGGGTTTCCCAATTTTTAACATTCAATGGAATTTCAACCTCGTTTAAGGGGTTATTATTGTCTTTTTTATGGATACTAAATTTATTCCCAGGGATTATATTCATATTGATATTATAGTTTTGAATTTTTATCATTTTCATAATGTATTTTTATTTATAATTAAATATTTTCATATTTTCTTATATTTACTTATAATAAATCAATTGTATAAATACATATATCAATATATTTATGTAAAAATGTGTTTTTAAATGTATAAAATAAATATTTATTATTCATTTTATTTAAAATAAAAAATTATCCATTTTATTTACATTATAAAAATGCATTAATATGTTTATATGTACTTATATAATTAATTTTTATATATAAACATGTGTTTGTCAATAAAAAAATATATGTATATGTATATTCTAATATATGTAAATAAATTCATATTCTAAAAATGTATTTTAAAAAATATATGTCCATTTTTTACATTATAAAAATAAATGAATATGTATATATATATACCTATACAAGTATATATATAAATATAATGTTTATATATACGTATATGTGTCTATTAATAAAAGGTTATATATTATATTATATTCTAGTATATGTAAATGAATATAATATATAATATATTTAAATAAATATAAGTATATATATCACACACACAAACATATATTTTATATATGTTTTTAAAAATAATTATATGGATATATGAATAAAAAATATATATGTAAATATATGTATATATATATAAAGAGAAATATCATAAAATATAAAATAAAAAATCTCGGTGTAGTGGTAAAGGTGTTCGAGTTCCAAATGGTAGGTATAAGGATCTAATCTAGGTGCGCGCAAGAGGTTAGAATTTTATAAAACACTATTAAAGGGGTGGTTGGTGAGTGGGTGAAAAATCATTCATAAAGGGGTAGGAGTGTCGATGGGGGGATCAGAGAGGTCTGGAAAAAAAATCCCCCCCTTTATCAGTGCTTAAAAACAAGCACTGATAAGGACCCCCTTTATCAATGCTTTTTAGTGATATTAAAGGGGGCCTTTATCAGTGTTTTTTAGCATTGATAAAGTATTCCATTTAACATCACTCACATTATCAATTCTTCTTTAGCACTAATAAATCCCTTTTTAGTTCTATTAAAGTTCATATTTCCAGTATTGGGTATTGCATAGGATGTGATGGCTGGTGGTCTGATAGTGCACTAGATGGTTGTTGTGATAGCCTAGGTGTTTTTGCACGGAATGTGATGTGGTCATGCTTGTGGGGTGGTGATCCCAAGTGTCTTCGGGTGAGATGTGATGTAGCCCAAGTGTCTGTAGGTGGGATGAGATTAGATAAGGTGGCTTATGATGGGGTCATGCATTGTTGGAGGAGGTCACAAGGTTGATTTCATTAATGTTCATGATACCCTACTACTCTGGTTATGGTTGTGGATGTATTGTGGCCCGTGTGTTTTCGAGCGAGACATGATGTGGTCGTGCATGTGGGGAAATGATCCCAAGTGTATTCGAGCAAGATTTATTGTGACTGTGCTTGTGGGGCAATGTGGTATTCAGAAGAGATGAAAATGTAAAGATGTACAATTCTAGGGTGTGAGAGAGGCATACCAGTGGGAAAGCAGTGTGGGTGCCCTTTATTGATGTGAATCATGTTATATTATATTACTTGTCTTTCATTATTTGGTGAGTGTGCCTTGGTGATGTTGGGATGAATATTTGACATGTTTATGTGTTGGTTTTGTTGTTTGATCACAAGTGCATTAGTGTTCTTCTTTCACATGTGCATGAGAGACTTTGGTTTTCCTATTGAGTATACCTTTATTCTCACCCTACATGTATAAAACTGTTTTTAGGTTTCCAAGAGGATTATATGGACCATGCTAGACATTACTAGATCAGACCTTGGATATCTTCTGTGTCACTACTTTATCCTTTCTTTTAGGTATTGACTTTTGGAGACTTTTATCTATATCATTTTTATTTATACATACAGTGTGAGATGATTTTGATTTATTTTTTATTATATCATGTATTTGTTTTGGATGATTCATCTTATCTCCTGATCCTACATTATCATATAGTGTAATTTCTCCCATTTCATGTGATTTTTATACCTTTGGTGATGGTCACCAACTCGGGGGCCTACTGGTGGCGGGACTCAGGGGTGATTATCACTCTCCCCACAATCAAGGGGTGGTTGGGTATATTGTTGATCACATCATCAGTTAGAGATTAAATAATATGGGATATGTCCTTTTGTATGTCAAGCATGAAATTTGGGCCCTCTATTGAGTTGGACTAAGGGAATGTATGGGCGTACTTAGAATTTATAGGTGATGTGCTCATCTACTTGGACAAGGGACAAGTGATGTGATCATCTTCTAGATGAATAATGTGTGATGTATTTCTTGACCCGATTAGTCTATACTCTAAGATTTGAGAACATATGAGGAGGCTATATGGGATTTGACATACTTTACATTCCATGATCACTTGATGTCTTGGAGAAAGGGATCATATGAAAATGCATGCTTTCATATGATTCACTTGGTGGAAAAAGGTATAAAGATACATGTGTTTGATGAAGATCACACCAGATCCCTTTATAGCTTGAGTAACATTGATGCTTTGATAGTGGTATCTCTTTGGTTACATTTATGGATATGGTGATTCATATTTATTTCCAATGTTATAAAACCTCATGGGGTCATACTTTGTGGTTCACCAAATGAAAATTGAGTTTTATAAAAACCTAGAGAGTTGCTCTAAAAATGTTTTAGTATTTATCCAAAAAGAGACTTATACATTTATTCACAAAGTATTTCATGTGATGTGATATGTAATATCTCGTTACCATTCTAACAAGTACATCTTAAACCTTATCATAGTTTTCCTTTTCATTGTTTGAGTAAGGGGTGAGTTTGGATTTGGAGGATACCTATAATGGAAAAGTCTAAAACTTATTAGATTTTTCAACTTTAAATAGGGTGTAGGTCGTGAAGTGTGGTTCACGGTGTGATGGGTACATGACGTGAATTCCCTTTAAATGAAGTGGAGTATTTTCAATTTGGTTTTTAATGCATAATGATGAAGGTTTTGTCGGTTAAGAATATCATAAATTACATGACATTAATAGGGGTTACACGTCATGTAATACCCCGATTTTAAATGGGCGTTAAAAATTCAACGCGTCTTCACTATTTCGAACATTAAAACTTTCACGACGTGTAACTGGATTACACACTGTGTAATGCCCCAACGGAAGCCTATAAAAAGAGGCAGTTCACTTGGTTATTTTTTCATTCAATCCTCTCCAATTTATATTCCTTAGACCCAAATCCTTACCTAGTTATTCTTGGAGCCTTCCAACCCTTCTGGATCCATTCCTTTGGTGATCAATCATCATTTCTTTGTCGGGTGATATTCAAGTAAGTGTTATTCATCGTTCTTCATTTATCTCTCTTTATCCTCTCTTGAATCATATTGGGATTTATGGATCTATGCCACGTGGTGTTGTATCTTTATTATAAGTTAGGTTTTGATGTCTTCTCTGCCTTCTTTCTCATTAACGGGTATCGTTGTGAGTATTGAGTTTCAGGAAGAGGTAGGTGGTTCTGTCCTGATTAGCCAAATTGATTATTCCTAAATTTATTGATTTATTTAAATTATTTATTTAAATTCAATTGATCATATTTACTTTCAATTAAATTGATAAAACCCTATTCCAGTGAATCGGGATATTTGAAATGGTTTTGGCACAGAAATTTGGAAAACCCCCAATTCCATTGAATTGGGGTGTGTTTATGGAAATTGGATAATTTAAATTATTGAACTTAAATTGTAGATTTTATGGAAAATTTTTCAAATAAATTTTTGAATTTAACTGTGTAAATGAAGTGTGAAAAGGATGGAATTGGTTTTGAATGGATTTCAAACTTGTGAAAATGGCTTAAAATGATTTGATAGAAACCTAGTGGTTTTATCTAGAGGAAAGGGCATGTTTTTTTATTAAAACTAGTTTTTGTTTTAAATGTAAATAAATCATAATTTTTGAAATGGAAGAATGTAATTTAATTGTATTTTAAGTAGTCTTAAATTAAGTTTCCCATCATGTAAGAGAACATGTAAGCCATAGGAAGTTGGTGAGTTATTTGGATACACTCTATGCTATTAAAATGTTCTAAAACATACCTGTGGCAGGTCACATCCCTGATGGGAGGGTGACAAGTCCCCTCTGGCTAGTTTCAGTGGGCATGAGTATACTCATTTTTCTATGATTACTTAGAGAGTGTGGGGTCATATAGTTGTATAATAATTTTTTACCTACTTGGAAGATGACCATGTTTATCGCTTTGTTTATTTATATATGAGATATAAATATATGTAAATGTTCTAAAACTACTTTACGTGCCTTTTCTAGATTTAAATAAACTGTTTTATTTAATCCATTTTTTTAGAAATATTCTATCTCTTTTAAAGTAATTTTTGTGCTTTAAAATTATTTTCCATCATTTTGAAACTATATAGCATGTTTTGTTTAAATATGCTTTTAAATTTTCAAACCTATTTATATTGAAAATTGAAATATTTTATTTGGATAATCTATACTTGGAATCTATTTTAGAATCTTTGGTGGTATCCTACTAGTGTTAAGCTCACACCCTACTTTTTCCTTTGGGTGTTTGTATACTTTCTCCTTCTAGATTCAATAAAAGGGAAGGCGTCTCTTGGATATAGATCCATCTATTGAGATTTGGACTTGATGAGTTATTTCCTTAGGGACCTTGGGGTCATTACCCCTATTTTTAGTACTTGGGTTGCAGTACTTTTGGATTTTTATGCCTCTTTGTATTCTGGTACATTATTCCCAGTGGAGCTTCCTTGTTATGCATACTATCTTGTTTCTTTTCTGTCTTCTATGTTTTGTGGAAAATTAATTCCCACTTGCATGTTATACAATTCCATGTGATATTCGTCGACCCATGGGGATCAAGAATTCCCTTCAGGATATGTCAGGGCTGGTTTGGTTATTATGTTACCAGGGTCCCTGAGCTGGTTTGTGACAAATTAGCATCAGATGAGGGTTGTTCAGCTTTTGTGTTGAAGTTAGTATGCATTTTTGAAATCTTATTAGAACTTGGGAGGTATTTTTGATTGAGTGTATGGCCAGATCTCACTGCAATTAACCTTAAGTTTTTAGGGGTGGTTAGGGAAAGACATCTTTTGGATTACAGCTAGTATTTTTTCTATTGAGATTTGGATAAAGTGAAATCCAAATCTTGTTTGTTCCTTCTGTTGATAATAATTTTTCTTGTTACTTAGTTTGGGTGTTAAGATAATGTATTCCTTTTACCTGCTAATGTTTTGTAGCATCATGCCTCTAAGACGGCATGCAAATTAGATTCAGGAGGAAGATGTTTCTGAACCACAGAAAGCGAATCCTCAAGTGGACCCAAATTTGGTTGAGGTGATCATGCATATAGTCTAATCTCTAGGAGAGGCACCACCTCTAGTCCCTGTTCAGGCTCCAGTTGTGGATCCTTAGGGGGGTGTTCTTCGAAATCATACTCAAGAGTTCCTTTTCCAGAAGACACCAGTTTTCAAAGGCTCCACTCACCCTCAACATGATGAGGAATGGTTGGATAATATTGAATGTATTTTTGAGTTCTTGGAGACATCGGATATGATCAAGTTAAAGTGTATCACCTTCATGTTGGAAGGACCGAGCAGGAGATAGTTGAACACGATGGTGATGGTGGGGAAACATGAGGGCTTAGAGTGAAAAAACATCAAGGTTTTGTTCACCAACTAGTTCTATCCAGATTCAATGTTTTTGGATAAGGATGTAGAGTTTTTCAATATTGAGTATGTTGATAGAATCGTGACTAAGTATTCAAATGGTTTTGCTGATTTGGTGTAATTTTCTTTTGATATTGTATCTAATGAGATAATTAAGCCTCGACGGTTTGAGTTGGGACTTTGATCAGATATTTGTTCTTAGGTTTTCTTGCTGAAGTTTCCCACTTATGTTGATGTGATGGATAGGGTGATGATGGTTGAGATGGACCTAGCTGGAAAGTTAGGGTTATTAGGAGTTTCTTTTCCTCATGGTGGCAGTGTTGGTTCCTTTAAAGGAAAATGGAAGCGTGATGATTCTCGTCGAAGTTCTTGATGGTAGGGTCAATCCAGACCACCTACAGCACCAGGAGGGAGTTCTTTGGTTTCATACCAGGGTTGTAAGACAAGTCATTCTAAGAGGGTTTGCACTAAGGCACCCAAGAACTGTATCTCCTGTAGATGTTTAGGGAACTTATAGAGATTCTTTCATCACTTCTCTACTCTGCATAGTAGAACGGGATCATCATACCCTCCTAAAACTATGGGGAAATCAGATGATTCATGTATAAAATGGTTCCAACCATAGGCATCCAGAAGGAATCTACTTCACACAGTGGAATAGTCTCCAAAGGAAGCAAACACGGGTCCAGTGATTGTGAGAGGTACCATTACTATAGCATCATTATTAGTGACTACTATTTTCAATACTGGTGCATCTCATTCATTTATTTCAACCTGTATCATTAATATGCTTAATCTTCCAATGGATATTTTATATTGTGAAATTGATATTACTACACCCCTTAGTATGAAGAGAGAGTAGGGTCTCCATAGTCCTTCTTGTGCCTTCTCTCTATCATATGTCGAGCTCTCTTGGAATTTTCTGGTTCTCGACATGAAATCTCTTGATGTTATTTTTGGTATGGATTGACTTATTACCAATAAATCCTGGATTTAATGTTATCTTCAATGGGTTTACTTTACTACACCTAGTGTTTTATCTCTTTTCTTACAAGGAGATTGGGACCCAAGGTCAATAAATGATGAACCTTCTTATTCGGAATTGGGAAAAGATATATCAGTGTTTTCTTTTGATCTGGAGTGGGGTTCAATGAGTCGTGGTCTCCCTCCAGTTTTCTTCAAGTTTCCCAATGTGTTTCTTTTGAATTTATATGGTCTGCCACTGATGAGAGAGGTTGATTTTTTTATTTACTTAATGCCTAGTACTTAGCCAACTTCAATTACCTCTTACCAAATGGCTCCAGCTAAACTGAAAAATCTGAAGTTCCAGTTTGAAGATTTTCTTGAGAAAGGCTTTATATGCCTGAGTTTTTCACCTTGGGAGGCATCAGTTCTCTTTTCTAATAAGACTGATGGTTCTCTTCTTTTATGTGTTGATTACCGAAATCTCAATCGAGTTATAGTAAATAAAAATTATTTGTTACCACATATTGATGATTTGTTTGATCAGTTGAAAGGTGTGAAGTGGTTTTCAAAGACCGACCTTCGATCTGGTTACCATTAGTTAAGGGTAAAAGAATATGACTTTCAAAAAACCACCTTTCAGAGCAGGTATGACCATTCTGAGTACCTTGTTATTCCCTTTGGTTTGGAAAATGCTCCTTCAGTTTTTATGGATTTGATGAATATGATTTTACATGAATATTTGGATACCTTTTTGGTAGTCTTTATGAATGACATCCTCATTTACTCTAAATCTGAGGAGGATCATAAGAATCATCTGAGAACAGTTCTGAGTCTTCTGAGAAATCATAGACTTTATGCCAATATTTCAAAGTGTAATTTCTGGATTTGGGAAGTGAAATTAGGAAACATGGTGTCTGATCAGGGTATATCAGTTGATCCTAAAAATGTGAAGGTTGTTATTAATTGGGAGTAACCACAAAATGTATTAGAAATTTTGAGAATCTTGGTCTTATCTGGATAATACCGCAGGTTTGTGAAGGACTTATTGAAGTTCGATTCTCTGATGATTACTCTGACTAGGAAGGGTGTGAAGTTTTCTTGGGATGATAAATGTTAGAATTCTTTTGTTGAGCTAAAACATATTTTGACTACTACACAGGTGTTAACTCTTCCAGAAGCTGGGTAGGGATACGTGGCCTTTTTTTATGCATCAGGTTTAGGATTGGGTTTCGTTCTTATGCAGGGCGACCATGTAGTTTCTTATGGATCTCATCATCTTAGTCCACATGAGAAGAATTATCTTACTCATGATCTTGAACTTGTAGTTGTGATGCACACATTTAAGATTTGGCAACATTACCTTTATGGAGAAAGGTTTACCATGTTTTTAGACCACAAAATCTTGAGTTATATCTTCCCTCAAAAATATTTGAACCTTCATCGGAGGTGTTGGGTGGAATATCTGCAGTCATTTGACTTTGACATTGCCTATACCCCAAGGAAATGAAATTTTGTTGTAGATGTGTTGAGTAGGAAACTTCCAACCTAGGCAATGAAATAATCTTTGTAAGAGTTGAATTTGATGGCTCTCTTTGCACAGTTTCATATTATAGTTCAGGAGAAAGGGGTTGAAGTTTATTTATCCAACATTCAATTGAAATATGCTCTTCTCAAGATGATTATTCATTATCAGGATCTTGATGATGAGTTTCATAACATTAGAATAATCTCTTTATGGTGGGTAAATAGTTTCCCAATGGTCGTTCTCCAAAGATGGTGTTTTATGCTATCAAAATCACTTCTTTGTGTTGTTAGCGGCAAGAAAGGCTGTAATGGGGGATTTTTATAATTCCTAGTGGGTTGTTCACCCAAGAACCACTAAGATGTTCTACAACATGCAGTGGAAGTTCTGGTGTCTTGGTATGAGATGGGGCATTGCTGAGTTTGTTTCTCGTTGCTATACATGCCAATAGGTGAAAGTCGAGCACTAGAAACCTTCGTGTTTACTTCATCCACTTCCTGCCCCTACTTTTAAGTGGAATGAAATCTCTATGGACTTTTTGGTTAGGTTGCCTCATACCTAGAGAAATAAGAATTTGATTTGGGTTTTTATCGAAAGGCTGACCAAGTCGCCTCACTTTATACCCATTAAAGATACATAAAAAGTTGAGGATTTGGGGAATCTCTATGTGAAAGAGATTGTCTGTTTGATCCATCTACTATAGTCTCTGATAGGGATCCTCGGTTTACTTCTCACTTTTGGAGAGGCCTTCTAGAGGTACTGGGATCTCAGGTTCATTTGATCATAGCCTAAAATCTGTAGTTGGATGGTCAGACAGAAAGAGCTATACAGATTCTTGAGAATATGATTCACGCCTATGTTCTCAACTTCAGCAGGTCTTGGGATGGTCACTTGGGGATGGTTGATTTTTATTATAAAAATAGTTACCATCCCACGATCAAAATAGAACCTTTTGAGGCCTTGTATGGCTGACCTTGTAAATCTCGGTTATGTTGGTCGAAGGTTGGTGAAAGTTCTTTGATTGTTCTAAGCTTGGTGCAAGAGACGATAGAAAAGATTCAGCTAATTCATTAGAGGATTTTGAAAACATAGATCTGATATAAGTATTATGCTGATCGACATCGTAAAACTTTGGAATTTTCAGTTGGTGATTAGGTATTCTTGAAGGTTTCACCCCGGTTGGGTCATCAATGGCTTGGGATGCAAGGGAAGTTTGCTTCTCATTTTGTGGGACCTTTTGAGCTTGTTGATTAGGTGGGTAAATTTTCTTACCATTTAACACTACCACCACAGCTTGCATCGATACATAACGTGTTCCATGTATCAAAACTGAGAAAGTATCTATCTGATCCATCTTGCATTTTGAGCCGGAGTGATCTTAAGATTGAGCCTGATTTATCTTTGATTGAGCAGCCAATCAGGATAGTTAATTCTGAGACCAAGGTACTTCATTGGAAGATGATACCTTTGGTTCATGTTTTATGGCATCATGGTTCCGATAGTCACGAGATGTGGGAACATGAGGCACTTATGAGAGAGTAGTGGCCTCATATTTTTGGCATGGAAGCTTCTTTATAGGATTTTTGGGGATAGAAAATTCTTATGGTGGGGAGGTTGTAACATACTGTTACCATTCTAATAGGTATGTCTTAAACCTTATCATTGTTTTCCTTTTTGTTGTTTGGGTAAGGGTTGAGTTTGGATTGGTAGGATACCTATAATGGTAAATTCCAACACTTAAAGGATTTTTCAACTTTAAACAGGGTGTTTTTGTAAAATGACAGGACATTACATGCCATGTAACTAGGTTACATGTCATGTAACTAGGTTACATGTCATGTAACTTCTATCAGGGTGCAAGTCGTGAAGCGTGGTTCATGGTTTGATGGGTATACGTTGTGAATTCCCTTTACATGACGTGAAGTATTTTCAATCTGGTTTTTAATGCGTAACGATGGAGGTTTTGTTAGTTACGAATCTCAGGCATTACATGACGTGAATAGAGGTTACAAGTAATGTAATACTCCCACTTTAAAATGGCGTTACAAATTCGACATGTCTTTGTCGTTATGAACATTAAAACTTTCACATCATGTAACTGGATTAAACGCTGTGTAACGCTCCAACAGAAACCTATAAAAGGAGGCGGTGAACTTGATTATTCTTTCATTCACTCCTCTATAATTCCTCTTCCTTCAACCCAAAGTCTTCCCCAGTTATTCTTGGATCCTTCCAACCCTTCTGGATTCATTCCTTTGGTGATCAATTGTCATTGGTTTGGCAGGTGATATTCGGGTAAGCATTCTTTATCATTCTTTATATATATCTCTTTATCCTCTCTTGGATAATCTTGGGATTGATGGATCTTTGCCCTATGGTCTTGGATCTTGCTTCTAGGTTGGGTTTCAAGGTCTTCTCCACCTTCATTATCATTGACGGGTGTCATTGCGAGTATTGAGTTTCAGGAATAGGTGGGTGATTTTGTCCTGATTAGCCAAATTGATTATTCCTAAATTGCTTTATTTATTTCAATTATTGATTTAAATTCAATTTCTCTCATTTTCTTTCAATTAAATTGATAAAACCTAATTCCAGTGTATTAGGATATTTGAAATGGTTTTAGCACAGAAATTTGGAAAACCCCCAATTCCATTGAATTGGGGTGTGTTTATGAAAATTTGATTATTTAAATTGTTGAATTTAAATTGTGGATTTGATGGAAATGTTTTCAATTAAATTTTTGAAATTAATTGTGGAAATTAATTGTGAAAAGGATGGAATTGGTCTTTAATGGATTTCAAACTTGTGAAAATGGATTAAAAATGATTTGATAGAAACTCAGTGGTTTTATCTTGAGGAAAGGGCATGTTTTTTTATTAAAACTCGTTTTGGTTTTAAATGGAAATAAATTAGCATTTTTTAAATGGAAGAATGTGATTTAATTATATTTTAAGCAGTCTTAAAATAATTTTATCATCATTTAAGAGAACATGCAATACATAGGTAGTTGGTGGGTTATTTGGATACACTCTACATTATTACAACATTCTAAAACATACCTACGGCGGGTCACATCCCTGATGGGAGGGTGATGAGTCACCTCTAGCTAGTGTCAGGGGGACATGAGTATACTCATTTTGTTTTGATCACTAAGAGTGTGAAATCCTATATCTAGATGATACTTTTTTACCTACTTGGTAGATGACTATGTTACTCGCTTGTTTATTTATATGAGATATAAATGTATGCCAATGTTATAAAACTACTTTACATGCCTTTTCTAAATTTACATAAACTGTTTTATGTAACTATTTTATTTAATCCATTATTTTAGAAATATTTCATCTCTTGTAATGTAATGTATGTTTTAAAAGTATTTTCAATCATTTTAAAATTTTATATCATGTTTTGTTTAAATATGCTTTTAAATTGTCAACATGTTTATTTTGAAAATTGAAATCTTTTCTTTGGATAATCTATATTTGACATCTATTTTGAAATCTTTGGTGGTATCTTACTGGGCATAGGCTCACACTCTTCTTTTTCCTTCAAGTGTTTGTAGGCTTTCTCCTCTCAGGTTTGAGCAAAGGAAATGGATCTCTTGGAGGTGGATCCAGATTTTGAGATTTGGACTTGGTGAGTTGTGTCCTTAGGGACCTCGAGGATGTTACCCCTATTTTTAGTACTTGGTTTGTAGTACTTTGGGCTATTTATGCCTCCTTGTATTCTGGTACATTACTCCCATTGAAGCTTCCTTGATATGCATATTGTCATGTTTCTTTTGCTTCCGCTATGTTTTGTGGCAAATTTTTTCCCACTTGCATGTTGTACGATGTCAGGTACTAGTCGTCAACCCATGGGGATCAGGAATACCCTTCAAGGTATGTTAGGGATGGTTTGGTTATTGGGTTATCAGGGTACTCGAGTTGGTTCATGACATGATACATGGTGAAGTTGATGATAGCCTCCCAAAAGTGTTTTGGAAGATATCCAAAGTGATTTTTGGATATAGTTTCATTAGTTATTATATACGAGATGATATAAGGTGAAATAACACAAAAATCTTGTACTTTTTAGTACAATTGGGAGATTGAATGGAATATGTCCTAAAGTCATGTGATGTTGTATAGGGCGATATGATGTGTCATAGAGTATGAAATGCATATGGAAAAAGGCTTATGTCGAAACCTTTGGGTATATCATATTTTACGATATATGGATTTCATATAGGCTATTTGGGCATGATGTATTGTAGAATATTCATCAATTGTAATGCCATTAATTTGGCATGTTTTATATCGTATAGGTTGTGTGGTCATGTTGTAGTCGGATGTTAAGGAGTTGACATTCGAATCTCCCCAACTCACGGGCTATTATTAAATAGTCATTTCATAAGATGAAACATATGAGAGTGTGTGTGGTCGAGGATTATATGAGATGTAACCAAATGCATTTTCTCATGCATTTATGAACACATGTGTAAATGTATGGGTTGGGGGATCATCCTCATAGCCTATATAAAGGATGTTAGACCATGAGTCTAGTGTGTGTGATCCTCCATCAAGCCTTCAACCGAAATTCTTTCCCTCCCAAAGCTCCCTTCTTTAATCCTCCTTAGCATCATGAGATATTGTCATATCATTGAGGTTCAGAAGGTTGTGCCTAAACCATTTGGGTGATTCGATGAAACTCGTGGAAATACCTTAAAGAGAAGATCTTTTTGGTTATTAGTGATCTTCAATCACTGAATAAAAGACAACAGCAGATTAATTCAATGTAAGATACACGTTCTTCATTTCTAATTTCAGATGATTTCTCTTTTGAAGACATGATGTTCTTGGGTTTTATGGTTTTTAAACAGTTTTGCTACTTTGATTTAAGTGTTAATCACACTATAGAAACATTTCATTTCCACTCATCACCATTGAATCCATCATCTTCTACAAATCAACCATTAATTGACTACATCTCCAATAACAAACAATAAATCTAATTCACACATTTTGGTTGCAACACATTTCTTTGAGGGGGAATGAGAACAGTCATGTGTGAAAGTATTATTAATCATTTCAAGCGTTTCAATGATGCCACTTACATTCAAATACAACCCTATACATAATTCATTTTATCCATATTTATGTTGAGTTAATAAGGTTTTCCTTATGACTTTTCCATTCCTTTATACTTGGGGGAGATTGTTGAGTCAATAAGGTTTCCTTATGACTTTACCATTTCTTCTTGTTTTGAAAATCAAAAACACCTTATCTCAAGGAAAATTTCTTTTTACCCTGTGTTTTACTTCTATAAGGAAAATTTTCCTTCCTAGAGGAAATTTTTCCTTACCATGTTTTTCATTGTTCATTATCTTGTCTAAGTGAAAAATTCGGTTTCAAGTCTAAAACCTCAGAATCATATAATACTTAGATAAAAAAGTATTCTGTTTTTAGACTCCGAGTTCTCTGAATTCAGACTCCGAACTCTTCTGAGTTATGACTCTGAAATCTAATAAATTCAGAATCCGAACTTTGTAAGTTCTGAATTCGAATTCTCATGAACTCTGACTCTGAACTTTGTAAGTTTAGGTTTTGAATTCTTGTGAATCCAGATTCTGAATTTTTTTGAAATTCAGACTTTTGAATTCTATAGAGTTCAGGTTCCGAATTCCTTAGAAAACAGAATCTGAATATCCTTGTATTATAAACTCTAAATTCATTTTTAGTTAGACTCTGAACTTTTATTTACTTAGATTCCGAATATTTGATTTTGTTTATGTAACCATATTTTTGTTTACACTTGTTTTTGTTATAAAACGATGTTGTGCATTTAGTTACTAACTAACCGTTGTTTGAGTGACACGTGTACAGGTCCCTCCGAAATTCAAGGAAAAATATGACCATTGGAAGAGGGAGCCGACCGTTGGTGATGTGCCTATAAATAGGAGCTCGTTTGAAAATATCTCAATGTTGTTCTATGAATTTAGATATTACATGATGTTGAAGTGATTTATTTAGAGATACTCTCATGATTAGTGCGTATTGAACACCTTGTTTAGATTTGATTCGTACGACTCTTAATGTTGCTGATTACATTCGAAGACTTTTGAGGATATGAAGACAGAGGTGTCGACTACCTTGAAGTTGAGGGCTTCCTTGATGAGGAATACAAAGGTGCCAACTACCTTAAAGTTGAAGGATTATGGGGATATCAAGATAGACTCTGATCTTCGTATCGAGGGCTTACCCTAGTGTGGGTAATACAGACTTTCTTGAAAGTATAAATAAAGGGACCTTTATCCAAGGTTGTTGGGTACCCTTCTCTTTGGGTTAAAATATTTATTACTTGTTACTTGTTTTGTTACAAGTTTTTCATTGCATTTTAATTGTTTAGGAAAGTATAAATTTGTTATACTTCCTTATACGTGTACTCTGATTTAGTAAGATTCTATACGCTTTAAGGTAGAATCTTTATCTTTGTAAACTTTCATTAAGTTTAATTTTTCGGAACTATCTTTCTGGAGTTGCTTTCTTAGAATTACTTTTCTGGATTTAAGAAAGTTTATAAAACTAGAGGCTTTGTGAATTTTTCATTGTTTAACTTTGTTAAACATTACCATCTTTAAAAGTTCCAAAGGAATTTTTTAAATTATACAATTCACCCCCCCCCCTCTTGTATATTGAGCATCATACAATCCTATATTTGGTATCTAAGGAGAATATCATTCTCCATACCATCTCAACAATTGGTATCAGAGGAGGTATCTGAAATACTTATATACACATATAAGTTTTCCTTGCTTAGTTCTCTTTGTTCTATCTTTTTCCTTACTGAGGAATATTTTCTTTGTTTACGAACTTTTTTTATTAACAAGTTTTTGTGGAAAGATTTTTCTTTAAGATGGCAGGAATCAATGTTGGTTCTATAGACAATATCAATCCAACTAGGACACCTATCTTTGATGGGAATGATTACGAATATTGGAGAGATCGTATGAAGACTTTTATTATCAATACTGGAGTTGATAATTTTTTTATGCTTACTGGAGGATATAAAATCCCTGACAAGGAAGTTAGTACCTTCACCAATCAAGAAAATCGTGAGTATCAACTGAATTATAAGGTACGCATTACTTTGATTTTCTCCATGACTAGAAATATATATAGTCAAATTTCATCTTGTGAAGTAGCAAATTGTATTTGGAAGAAACTTGAAGTTACTCACTTTGGAACTTCCAAAGTAATTGAAACAAGAAGAGCCATGCTTAGAGTTGAATATCATGGTTTCTTCTTTCCTTATGGAGAACCCATATGTAAGGTGAAACAAAGATTCATGACTATTGTGAATATTTTACAATCCATGGGTGAAAAAGGATTAGATGATGAAGCTCTTGTTGATAAGATCATAGACATCATGCCCAATGAGTGGGAATCTAAGAGTACTGCAGTTGATGAGAACAGAAAGGTTACTCAGATTTCTCTTGATGAACTTTTTGGAACTCTTCTTCAACATGAGACCAGAATGAAGAGAGATGATGATAATGTAAAGAATAAGAATGGTAATGGTAGTGTTGCTTTTACTAAAACTTCAAATCATATGAAATCTAAGACTCCTAAGAGAGTTAATAGATTCAAATCTAAGAAGATTGTTATCCGATCTGAATCTAGTGGAAGTGAATCTTCAAAACATTAGTTAGAAAACCTTTCTCAAAGGATGAACAAGATTTTTGGACAGAAGAACTTTCAATCTAGATATAAAAAGAAGGAAAGGAAAGATAAGAAAGATTCAGAAGTTACATGTTATGAATGCAAGAGAGATAGACATATAAGGCATGATTGTCCTATGCTTAAG
The DNA here is from genome assembly GCA_963277665.1 of Viscum album. Classification (NCBI taxonomy): domain Eukaryota; kingdom Viridiplantae; phylum Streptophyta; class Magnoliopsida; order Santalales; family Viscaceae; genus Viscum; species Viscum album. The sequence goes on along the minus strand of OY728157.1, from coordinate 676,168,205 downwards.
AGAAAAGAAAGAAAGGAAAAGCATTCTAAGAGAAACAGAAAGAAGTACTACAAAGCTAAAGCTAAGAAAGTTTTGAAAGCTAATGACACCTAGAGTTCCAGTGGTGGAGACTCTTTAGATGAATCATCATATTAGGAATCTTCTGGATAGAAGAATCTTGATCTAATAGCCAAACTACCGATTGACAATCATTGCTTAATGGCTAAGGTACACAATGTTGAATCAATGAACAATGTTTCTTTGAATGCAAACTATAGTGATAGTAAATACTATAGCTCTTATGATGAAGAATATTCTTCTTATGAAGATAATACTTTACCTACCTATGAAGAAGTTTCTAGGATTTCCAAACTCCTTGAGATTGAGAATTCAAAACTCATGAAAAAGCTTGATAAGGCAAATTCTAGGAATACTATTCTTACTAAGGAAATATCAGATATTTTTAAATATCTTGATTAGAAAATTTTTTATTTCGAAAGTATTTCAAAAAATCTTGAGGAAGTAAATTTTGAGAAGAATAAACTTTCTAAGGATCTAGAAAACGTAATTTCTAAGAAAAATGTTTTCGAGCCTAACTATAGTTCAAAATCAAATGTTTTGGAAGACAAGAACTTGGTTATCAAACTAAAATCCGAAATATTTTCCTTGAGGAATTGTTTGTCAAACTTTACCTTAGGTAAGGAAAATTTTGATAAGATGTATTCTCAAATCCGATCTCTAAGGAATAGTTCTGGTTTTGGTTATACTAGTTCTAAACCAATTTTTAGCAACAATTATTTTGTTCCTCAAAGTGCTCCTTTCTGCACTAAGTGTCAGTGTGGTGGACACTGGGAAAAAAATTGTTCCCTAAAAAAAACTCAGTCTTTAGAATTTCATAAAGCCTATTTTTCTAAGAAAATGTGGGGGCCTAAAATTTTGCTTTCTGAAATTTTCGGATCCAAGAAAGTTTAGGTTCTGAAAGTATAACACTTTTGTTTTTAGGAAAATAGAGAGATTACCAACATCAATACTTAGTACATGGATAGTGTATGTTCCCTACATATGAATGGTAACAAAAACTACTTTGAAAATATTATCAAGATGAAAGGAGGGAAAGTAACTTTCGGAGATAATGCTTAGGGAGGAATTATTGGTATAGGTAACATCGTTCTTCTTGTAAAAACATTGATTTCAAATGTTTTATTTGTTAAAGGTCTTAAGCACAACCTCATTAGCATAATCCAATTATGTGATGGAGGTTACCTTGTAAATTTTAGGAATGATAAGTTCTTAGTACACAATTCCAAGGAAGAGTTTATTCTTTCTGCCCATAGGTAAGAGAATGTATACACACTAAACTTAGAAGACCTTAGGATCCAAGATCTACTTTGTCTTAGTGTAATGGAAGATCATTCTTGGTTGTGTCATAGAAGGTTAGGTCACTGTAACCTCAAGAACCTATGAAAACTTTATAAGAAAAGATTATTTAAGGATCTACCAGAGCTTAGATTTGATTCTTCAAAAGTTGTGACCCTTGTCAATATGGAAAGCAACATAAATAAAGTTTTAAATCAATCAGTTAAGTCTCAACTACTGATGCATTACAGTTAGTGCATATGAATCACTTTGGTCCTATACAAACTGGAAGCATTGGAGGCAAGTATTATGTATTTGTTTTAGTTGATGATTACACTAGATTTACGTGGGTCTATTTTCTAGCAAAGAATTCTGAAGCTTTCTCGTATTTTAAAAGTTTTAGAGCCCAAGTTAAAAATGAGAAAAACCTTCCATTGAAAACTATTCATAATGATCATGGAGGAGAATCTCAAAATTTTGATTTTGAAACTTTTTGTAGTAGAAAAGGCATTACTCACAATTTCTCAGCACCGAGAACTCCTCAATAGAATGGTGTTGTTGAAAGAAGAAATAGAATTCTTCAAGAGATAACAAGAACCATGTTGAGTGAATATTCTATAGCAAGACATTTTTGGGTTGAAGCTGTAAGTACTTCTTTTTATACTATAAATCGAGTTTTAATTAGACCTTTTCTTAATAAAACACCTTATGAGTTATGGAATGGTAGAAAACCTAGATTTTCCTACTTCAAGGTTTTTGGTTGCAAGGTATTCATCCTTAATACTAAAGATAATCTACATAAATTCTCACCAAAATCTGATGAAAGAATTTTCTTAGGCTACTCCACAACTTCTAAAGCTTATAGAGTTTTCAATAAAAACACTTGTACTGTTGAAGAGACAGTACATGTGAAATTTGATGAAACTGATCCCTTTGTTTTTAAACAACCCCAACCTACATCTTCGAATGTGTTTTTGAAAACTGATTATCAACCTTTTTTAGAAGATCCTTCTGATAATGGAAATGTCCAAGAAAATATTTCTGAAACATTTACCCTAGAATATTTCCTACCCTATGTTGATGAACAGGTTTTAAAAAACCCAAATCAGTTGTTTCTAAAGAATCATCCTAGTGATAGTATCATTAGTGATGTGAATCAACCTGTAAGGACTAGAAGTTCCTTAAGAAATGAAGTATAACATCTAGCATTTCTTTCCCAATTAGAACCAAAAAGCACTGATGAAGATTTAGGTGATGATGATTGGATAAAAGCTATGCAAGATGAACTAAATAAATTCGAAAGGAATAAAGTCAGGACCTTAGTTGAAAGACCTAAGGAAACTTCTATTATTGGAGTAAAATGGGTGTTCAGAAATAAATGTGATGAAAATGGAATCATAGTAAGAAATAAAGCTAGATTGGTTGTTAAAAGCTATAATCAACAAGAAGGAATAGACTATGAAGAAACCTATGCTTCAGTAGCTAGACTTGAATCTATTCATATCCTACTTGCCTTTGTAGCATTCTTCAATTTCAAACTTTTTCAAATGGATGTGAAATGTGATTTCTTCAATGGTTATGTTCAAGAGGAAGTTTTTGTTGAATAACCTCCTGGTTTTGAAGATACAAAACATCCTGATCACATTTTTAGACTTACCAAAGCTTTGTATGGACTTAAGAAAGCCCCTCGAGCCTGGTATAATAGATTTACAGGATTTTTGCTTCAAAATAATTATGTTAAGGGAAATGAAGATCCAACCCTTTTTATAAATAAAGATAAGAAAAATGTTTTGATTGTTCAAATCTATGTTGATGACATTATATTTGGTTCAACTCAGCAATCTTTAACCGATTCCTTTGCGAATCTAATGAAATCTGAGTTTGAAATGAGTATGATGGGTGAGTTAACATTTTTCCTTGGTTTTCAAATTTCTCAAAAACCATAAGGAATCTATATATCCCAACATAAGTATATTAAAGATCTTCTTAAAAAGTATGGATATGACAACACTAAGAGTATTAGTACTCCCATTGGTACCTTAAACACACTTGATCTTGATGAAGCTGGGAAACCAGTAGATCAAACATCTTTCAGAGGTATGATAGGAAGTTTACTTTACTTGAAAACTAGTCATCCAGACTTAATGTTTTCAGTATGCTTATGTGCAAGAAATCAATCCAATTCTAAGGAATCTCATTTAAAGGCAGTGAAAATAATTTTTCACTACTTAAAGGGAACCATGGATTTAAGACTCTTTTATACTTCTGGAAATGATTTTTTTTTAAGTTTTTCAGATGCTGACTTTGGTGGATGTAGAATGGATAGAAAGAGTACATCCAGAACTTGTCATTTCTTAGGAGATTCATTAGTTTCTTGGTCACGCAAGAAGCAACACTCAATAGCACTTTCCACTACTAAAGCTGAATATGTAGCAGTTGGAAGTTGTTGTGCTCAAGTGTTGTAGATGCAACACACACTCACAGACTATGGTATGAGTTTTACCAAAACACAAATTTTGTGTGATAATACAAGTGTCATTTCCCTTAGTAAAAACCCTGCACATCACTCTCGCGCAAAACACATAGATATTAAGCATCACTTTCTTAGGGATCAGACACAAAAAGAAGATATCATTCCTTAATTTATCGGAACACAAGATCAACTTGCTAATATTTTCACAAAATCTTTACCCTCCGATAGATTTGAATACATTAAACAGAAGTTAGAAATGATAACCGTAAGGTAATCCTCCTTGTTAACTTTCTGTTGAATCAATCTCCTTACAGTAATAAACTCCTTTTCATAGGGGGAGTACATTTGCTTGTTAGTTTTTTAAAATTTCCGTAATAGAGTTTTTTTCAAATTTTCTCATAGTCTAAAATTTGCGTACTCAAGATTTTCGTAATGAAAATTTTTGTAATGACGATTTTCATAATGAAGATTTTCGTAATAAATATTTTCGTAATGAATATTTTCGTAATGAAGATTTGCGTACTCAAATTTTTTTTCCGTAATGGAGTTTTTTTCGTACTCAAGTTTTTTTCGGAATCTAAAGTTCTTCAAGAAGAATTTTCCTCAATACGAATAATTATCCTAACAATACAAAGGGTATGTTTCCTTTCTTAAGTTTTCGTAGTCATAATTTACTTGCTGGTATTTTCTTTTATATTTTAAATTTTTCGGATTCTATTTTCCTTAAATCCGAATGTTTTTCTTAAAAACCTCAAAATATCGGATCCTACTAAATTTTCCTTGCGGCTATCATTTCAACTGTCAGATCTAATCAGAAGATTTCTCAACCGTTGGTTTGAGTTTGGAAGTTGAATCGTCGTATCAAACGCCTATATAAAGGACCCCCTGATGGTGATCCCACATCAGATTTCAAGCCTTTGTGTGTCGAAGCTCTGCCCCTCTTTCAAAATCCCGTTCTGAACCTCTCAAATATTGCTCAAATCTGAATGTCTGTTGAAGTTCCTTCTCAAGAGATGTCAACTGTCAAGCTGATTTTGGAGTGGCAGATTTACAGAGAGAGGTTGGTGCATCCGAATTTCTTTTCCAAGTATGATTCCATTATATCCAAGAACATCAGGTTTAATGGATGGGAAAGCGTTTGCATATCAAAGACAGGAGCTCAAGATGTAGTATATTCGGATTTGCTTGTAGAATTTTATGAATCTGTAAGTTTTTTCAAAGAAGAAGAGAGGAGTAAATTTTCTTTCAAAAGCTATGGAAAAACTTATATCCTTTCATACACCAAGGCCGCTAGCTTGGTGGGGTTGTCTTATGAAGGGGAAGCTAAATTTTGTTCCCATAAATTGTCGGATGTGCTATGGAGTGTCTTAGACTTTCAGATGTCAAGACTCCGAAGATTTCTCATTTGTCTACAAATAATCGGATCTTTGAATTATGGGTTCAAGGATTCATCATTCCGAGAAAGGGTGATAAGGACATGTTAAAGAAGAGTGATATTTACTTTTTAGACTTCTTGGTAAACCAAATGAAGATCAACTTGATGAAGCATATTCTCATTAAGATTGAGAATATTAAGAATGGGAACTTGAAAGCTCAGATAATCATGTATCTAGCCATCCTCTCTAAGCTAATTGTTCAGTGCCTTGAGTATTTCAAGATTCCTTGCAGTTCCAAGCTGAGGAATTGAAAAGTTATGTTAGTAAGTGATAATACATTGAAGAGAATGAATATTGGTTTTTCTAAAGATTCTAGAGAATTATATGACTTACCAAAGGAGGAAAGTGAAGCTGTTCCGAAGGAACAAGAAGTTCCTGAACCATCGAAAAAGGGAGGAAAGAAGAGGAAGTTGAAAGAATTAGTAGTTGAAGGTAAAACCCCAGAGGATAAAGAAACTCTATCTGCACCTCCAAAGCCCAAGAAGCAGAAAGCTTATCTGGATGAGGTTGTAGCTAAATAGAGGGAAGACCAAAAGAATAAGAAAGCAGGCGAGCCAAGTTTTGGTTTGGATCCTGCTGAGGCCAAGGCTTTAAAAGAGAAGACAACAGATGAGCTTGAGAAGTAAGCTAAGGAAAAGAAGTTAAAGAAAAAGATGTCTGAGACCAAGATTGTGCAATCCCTTCTGAGGGATACTAAAAAAGCTTCTGAACAAATTTCGGTACCAGAATCCTTCCTGGTAGAACCCTTACCTGAGACTCCGGGGAAGAAGTTCATGACTCCGAAAAAAGCCCAAGAGAAGGTTGTTGAATAGAAAGAAGTTGTGGAAGAAGTGGGAGAAGAAGAAATCAGTAGTGATACAGAAGATTTGATTAAGCAAGTGGAGGATTTTCATGAGAAGGAAAGCCCATCCGAGAAATTTTCAATCCGAACTTCACAAGCCGAATCTTCGAAGCTTGCTACTCCTGGATTAGATGACAAGGCTGAAGATGAATTTAAAAATTTATCTAAGGAAGAAAGTTATAATCAACATTTCATTCATCCTGAAGATGTTGAGGCAGGAGCTGAGAAGGAGAAGATAGATGAAGATAGAATTGTTCAGCTGTCTGACAATGAACATGAATCTCCGGATGAGGAAGTTGTTCCGAGAATTGATAAGGGGAAACAGGTGGTTGATGATACACCTACTAAAGTTGTTTTAAAGAAGAAGGAAGTTGGTGGATCTTCAAAGAGTAAGCTTGTCGAGCTAGAGAAAGAGCCCTCACCAAGCAAAGTCTCATATTCGGAATCATCATCCCTAGGACATGATTTCGTCATTCAATCACTGAAGAAGCTTGTTGACACAATTTCGATCTTTCCAAGCATTGACTCGAGATGTCAGATGCTCCAACACACCTTGAATCAAAAATCAGATTCAGTATTCATGGTGATGGATAAGTGTGTAAAACTTGAGGCTGATTTAAAGAACTTCTTCATTAATTATGATGCCCACAAAAAATCTTGTAAGAAAGTGATTAGCTTGTCAAAGAAAATAGTTGAAGATTTGAGAGAGCTTGATGAGTTTCAACATGATGTTAAGGAAGCTTTTGATAATGAAGATCGTAAAATCAAGGATCTCACGACTAGCTTTGAGGAAAAGCCAACTCTTGAGCAGAATACTCGGATTCAAGAGGTAAAGGATCTGAATGGAAAGTTGTATTTTGTTGCCCAAAGTTGGAAGAGGGAAAGGGATCTTCGGATCGAGATCGAAGAGAAGCTACTTAAGCAAGATGAACTGATAAAGGCTCAGACAGAAGCTCTCAAGGCTCAGGAAGAAAAGATCAAGGCTTTAGAGAAGAAAGCAGAGGATCAGAATCAACTCCTAAAGCAAGCAGAGGAAGACCACAAGGAACTCAAAAAGCTGAAAACCATTGTGAAGAAATTGATCCCCAAGGAGAAGGAAGGAAAATAGATTCAATCCGATCTTTTGTTGTATTCTTTTCTTGTACAAATTCTTCCTATCTTAATGAAATTCTGGTTGCTCGTTTTTTGTTGCATGCTTTGTACTAATATTTCAGGTACTATAATTACTTTTTCATTCCCTCAAATTCTTTTTGAAAATCACAAAGGGAGAGAAAGGAAAAAAGAATACTAAGAAAATAAGAAATATCCCTAAGAGGGAGTTTGTCTAAGGGGGGGGGTTTCATTACATAGATTTTCGTACTCGAGATAATGAAAAATCGCATTCCGGAAATCTAGAATATGATCCTTAGTGTTCCAAAGCCTAAGGGGGAGTTAGTCGTATTCATCTTTGTCCATGTGAAAAGGGAGATAAGTTTTATTTCAAAGTCTAGAAAAATATTTTTAAGTCCTTATATTCTTTTTCGTAAGGATGTTTGTACTTTTCAAAAGGGGGGGATTGTTGAGTCAATAAAGTTTCCTTATAACTTTACTATTTCCTTACCATGTTTTTCATTGTTCATTATCTTGTCGAAGTGCAAAATTCGGTTTCAAGTCTAAAACCTCGGAATCATATAATACTTAGATAAAAAAACATTCTATTTTCAGACTCCGAGTTTTGACTCTGAGTTCTCTGAATTCAGGCTCTTCGCTCTTCTGAGTTCTGACTCTGAGTTCTCTGAATTCATACTTCGAACTCTTCGGAGTTCTGACTCCGAATTCTAATGAATTCAGACTCTAAACTTTGTAAGTTCTGACTCCGAATTCTCATGAACTTTGACTCCGAACTTTGTAAGTTCAGGTTCTGAATTCTTGTGAATCCAGATTCCAAATTCCCTTGAAATTCAGACTCCGGAATTCTATAAAGTTCAGGTTCCGAATTCTTTAGAAAACAGAATCCGAATATCCTTGTATTATAGACTCCAAATTTATTTTTGGTTAGACTCCGAACTTTTATTTACTTACATTCCAAATATTTGATTTTGGTTATGTAACCATATTTTTGTTTACACTTGTTTTTGTTATAAAACGATGTCGTGCATTCAGTTATTAACTAACTGTTGATTGAGTGACACGTATACAGATCCCTCCGAAATTCAAGGAAAAATATGATCGTTGGAAGAGGGAGTCGACCGTTGGTGTTGTGTTTATAAATAGGAGCTCATTTGAAAAGATCTCAACATTGTTCTATGACTCTAGAGATTACATGTTGTTGAAGTGATTTCTAGAGAGACTCTCATGCTTACTGCGTACTAAACACCTTGTTCAGATTTGTTTCATGCGACTTCAAATGTTGCTGATTACATTCGAGGACTTTCGGGGATAGGAAGAGGTGCCGACTACCTTGAAGTTGAGGGCTTCCTTGCTGAGGAAGACAGAGGTGTTGACTATCTTAAAGTTGAGGGTTTGTGGGGATAGCAAGACAGACTCCGATCTTTGTATCGAGGGCATACCCTGGTGTGGGTAAGACATACTTTCTTGAAAGTATAAATCAAGGGACATTTATTCAATGTTGTTGGATACCTTTCTCTTTGGGTTAAAAGATTCACTACTTGTTACTTGTTTTGTTACAAGTTTTCCGCTGCATTTTGATTGTTGAGAAAAGTATAAATTTCTTATAATTCCTTATACTTGTACTCTGATTTAGTAAGATTCTATACGCTTTAAGGTAGAATCTTTATCTTTGTAAAGTTTCATTAAATTTCATTTTCCAAAACCATCTTTCCGGATTTGATTTCTCAGAATTATTTTTCCGAATTCAAGCAAGTTTATAGAACTAGAGGCTCTGTGAATTTTTCCTAAATTTTTTAAAGTATACAATTTACCTCTCTCTTGTATATTGAGCATCATACGATCCTACATTTGGTATCTAAGGAGAATATCATTCTTCATACCATCTCAACACTTTAAAATTACAACTTACTCAACTACCAGAAATAAATGTGTAATGATAAAATGTTGCAAAAATTGGGATGTTAATGTCAATTAAATCATCTAGATATGAAATCTAATCTCATCCGCATATTATAAATACTAATATTAAAATAATAAATACATATATTCTGAAATATTTTTGTGAGATGCTTATTTTGTGAAGAAATAGAAATTCTACCTAAACTTTTGATATTCAGTTTATTTATAAAATATATATTTATTTATCAAACTGCACGTTATCGTGGGGCCCCGCCCACGCGATTCATGTCGCCCTCCCCCGCTTTGCCAAAAAAGACCGGTTTCCCATTACCGTCACGCCCCGTGCGACTCCGGCCACGCGCCGCCGTCCCCATAAACACCCGACGACCTGAAATCCCCAGCACAAAGACGATGAAGAAGGTAACTGGAGATGGATTTCCAAAATTCAGTGTTCGCACATTCAAACAATACGAGAATTTCAATTTTTAGAATACAGCTTTTACAGAAGAGGAAACACCAGGAGGAGAGGAAGCAGAGGAGATTGATTTGAAGCTTTCTGGTTTTGCAGAGTCGAGAGGAGGAAGAAGACGAGGGCGGCTAGTGGTGGTGAGACCAAGGGGTCATGTCTATGGGGTAACTGCCGAGGACGCGGAGGAAGGAGGTGAACTCCTGGACCTCTGCAAGGGCGTTCTGGGCGCGGGCCTCCGCCATGGACGCCTCGAAGTCGACGTAGAACATGTACTCGAAGTGCTTGGCGGTGCCGACGTTGGCGTCGTCCACCAGCCGGAGGGGGCGGTGGCGGTGGGGGCGGCTCTCGATCTTCGACAGACTGATGTCCCGGAAGGCGAACGCCGAGAGCACCTTGAAGAGCACCGACGTCCCCTTCGCCGCCTCCCCCGCCGCCGCGAACACGATGCTCGTCTTGAACGGCCGGTCCGTCCGCGGCACCACCGGCTCCCGCGCCAGCATCACGAACCGCGTCACGTTCCCGGCGTCGTCCTGGATCCCCTCCTCCAGGATCTGCATCCCGTACAGCTCCGCCGCACGCGCCGACGCGATCGCCCCCGTGTCCCGCAGCCCGTTCGCCGCCACGTACTCCGCCGCCCCCGCGGTGTCGTCCACCGCCTCCCGCGTCACCGCCAGCCCCAGCTCCGTCAGCGTGTGCTCGCACTGCGCCAGCGCCTGCGGGTGGCTTATCACGCGCCGCAGGTACTCCTTCCGCACCCCCGGCAGCGCCAGGAGGCAGTGCCGCACCGGCAGCTGCACCTCCCCGACGATGTGCAGGCGGTGGCGGAGCAGAAGGTCGTAGTTCCGGTGGATGCTCCCCCCCAGCGAGTTCTCCACCGGCAGCACCGCCCGATCCGCGATCCACAGCTCCACCGCCTGGAACGCCACCTCGAACTGATCGCACGGGATCGCCTCGCACTCCGGGTACGCCTTCCCCGCCGCCGCCTCGCTGTACGCGCCGGGGACGCCCTGGTACGCCACCCGGAGATGCGACCCGTGCATCGGGGCGGGGGACAGGTCCGCGATGGAGAGGGGCTTCGGGAGGTTTCCGCCGTCAACGGGGACCAGATCCAGCGATTTGTGGCCGTTGACGGAGGTGATTTCGTGGGATCCGGGGGCGCCGATGGCTCCGGTGCTGCCGTCGTTGTCCTGCTGAGAGGAGAGGGCGACCTTGCTGGCGAGGATGGCGCAGGAGCTCTGCCAGTCGGCCCTGCTGGCGGATCCTACGGCGGCGTACGGGGCAGCCGAGGAGGGATTGTATAAGGAGGCGCACTGAACGACGAGGGGAGGACGGCGGTGGCCGTGGAGGTGGGGGTGGACGGGGAGGGTAGGTGGGAGCGTCTGCATAGTCGAGTACGGGGAGGAGGAAGACGAGTGCAAAACCGTAATTTCACTCTTTTTTTTATTTTCTAGATTTAATAATAAAATGAAGCTTGGAGCGGCAAGCTGAGAAGCCAACGGCCGAGAATTGGGTTTTATATCGGCGCCTTTTGCCACCTACCCCCTCCCCTACCCCTTAAAATATTTATTTTTGTTTTTTAATCTATTTCCTCGTCATTTCCTCTATTTTTTTCTACGGTTTTGAAAACGGAAATAAAAGGAGTCAGATTCATTATAATTCAAGCTGAGTGGGTGGGTCGTGACGAAATAATAACTGCGTGGAATGCCGTAGACTTATGTAATCCGTGTGACACGCGGATTACTAATCCTGGAATAGTGTAATTCTGACGACGATTCCAGAAGACGGATTACTAATTATTTGAATCTGTTTTTTTTTTTATAATGTAAGGTAATCGTATTGTTTTTCAATATATTTTCGTATTAATAAATGATTTAGTCGTGCATTAAATTTTGAGAAGATTTATGAATTGCAGCCATCGCATCAAGGCAAGGGTGGCGATGGGATGGGTCCCCTGGAGATCCCGTGCTTGTGGCTTGGTAATGGGTGGCAGATTTTATGGGTTTTGCATTATTGGGTTCAAAATTACAAAAACATATAGATTTGAACCCCTCACCTCTTGATTAAGTCTTTACAACTCCAAACTTTTCATGTGCCGAGTAAACAATATGCAATATACTTATATACATACAAATAAAAAAATAATGATATTAAAGAATAATAAATAATAAATTACTGATAAATAAATAATAGATTAATAAAATATATATAATAGATAAATTGATTGGGCTTTAGTCTTTCTCTGGCTCCTCGGGTGGCTCATTTGCACTGCTCAAAGATAGGGTTTCACATTGTATAATTAGGAAGGGTAATACCGCACATGTATCGACCTCGTATAGAAATATTTCTAAAAGGATGTAGCTCTGTAGGCATTCTTTCATCATCCACATCTCGTTGTCGAAAGGTATGAGACCCTGGAAAGTTACTTAACTTGTCTCTCGATTAGCCTCGGTTTGGGGTTTTTCCAATTTGAATTGCGTTTCACTCGACCGGGGTTTCTTTCATCACTACCACAGGCGCAAGGGCCGCGCCGACTTTTATTAACGCTAAAAAAACAATCATAAAATCCTAACTTTTATCAGCGCTAGCAAAAAACGCTGAAAAAGGTAATGAATATCAACACTAAAAAAGTGCAGATAAAGGTGTACCTTTTATCGGCGTTTTTTTAGCGGTGTTAAAAGATAGATTTATCAGTGCTATTCTTAGCGCTCATAAAAGTTTTTAATAAAAAATATTATTAATTTATATAAAATTATTATATTTATATTTAAAAAAATGTTTATTTATATGCATTAAAAAACGCATATTTATAATTAATATATATTTTTTAATAATTCAAATATATATATAATGTTAAAAAAAAGTATTTATAAGATTATAATTAAATAAATATTTATTTAAATAATTATAAAATTATAATAAATTTTATCAAATAATAAATATATTTATTATATTTATAATTATATATTTATCATTATATATAAATACTTTTTAAATTTATATATTTATAATTATAATTATAAACAAATAAATATATGTCTCCAATGAATTTGGTCTATTGATGCATGCATATGTTATGTATTAATCATGAATGTTCATTTATATATTACACTATTATTATTATTCATGTTGTCCATATATATGATGACTATGATATATACTTTACTAGGTATGTGATTCATTCATGTTATACGCATGAATCTATTATGTTCTCATAAATACTTATAAAATTACAAAAAATATATTTAAATAATAAATATATTTATTATATTTATAATTATAAAATTTTAATTATATATAAATACTTTTAAAATATATTTATTTATAATTATAATTATAACTATATATATATATATATTTAAATAATTATAAAATTACAATAGATACATCTATTATAATTATATATATATATATGTATATTTATAATTATATACAAATATTTATAAATATATTTATTTATACTTACAATTATAAATATATATATATATATATATATATAATTATAAAATTATAATAAAGATATTTATTATACTTATAATTTTATAAATATATATAATTAAATAAATATATTTATAAATATATACAAAAAATTATAAATATATACTAATAAATATAATTATAATTATAATTATAAATAAATAAAGATATATTTAAATAATTATAAAATTATAATAAATATATTAATTATATATATTTATAAAATTATAAATATAATAAATACATTTATTATAATTTTATAATTATATATATATATATATAATCATAATTATACACAAACATTTATTTATTATAATCTTTGAATTATAAATATAAATAATTATTTATTTATTTTAATAATTATAAAATTATAATAAATATATTTATTATATTTATTATTTTAGAATTATTTAAATAAATATATATAAATTTATAATTATAAATATAAATAAATATATATATATTTAAATAGTGAAATGACGACTAGGGTTCTGAATTTCAATGGCGATCTCCGATTACTTAAATTCGGTGTATGTCTTCATCGGGTGGTCGACGACGGCTGATCGGAAGAGAGACTCGACCTCAACTTCGGATGTCTCGGTGATTACACTGGAGACTAAATCCTCAAAGGAGCAAGCTAATCGCGTCTCCTTCGCTGATAAGGTGAAGAAGAAGCGATCCTTCACAGATTTAAGGTGTGTGTATTCGTCTAGGGTCAGGAAGAATGGATCACTTGCAATTGTTGAAGCCAATCAACATCTGATTGCGGAAAGGCTCGATGATTGCAACCACTTGATCCTTATGAGGTTGACTTCTCAAGGGGATAAGCCCTGGAAGATTGAAGAAATGAGGAAGCGACTTCTTCAAATCTGGGGCTTCGGTGGTTGGAGAATCATCTTGATTGAGAAGGGGTTTTTCATATCGTGTTCCCTTATGAGGATATGAAATCTCGAGCATGGGGTTTAGGGTTCGTTTCCCTTAAACCTTGATTTTTAAGGATCCAAGATTGAGATCCTTTCTTATATCCTACCCAGTCTTGGATAAGAATCCATGGTCTCTTGTGGTTTTTCTAGCATTCTCAACTGTTGGGGGATATTGCCATTGATGTAGGGGCTCCAATCAAATTCAATAGAGAAACAAAGATTGCTCGTTTTGGGCATTATGCTAGAGTGCTTGTGGAAATTGACTTTTGTTTGACTCTTACGAACTCGATGATTCTACTCGTTGCTAACCGAAGGCTAGAACTCACAATTGAGTTTGAGAAGAAACTGTCCTTTTGCAAGGTATGCGAGAATATTGGGCATTCAGATTCTGAATGTCGGAGACATCTTGTTTGCACCAACTGCAAGAAAATTGGTCACTCTTTGGTGAACTACAAACTTAATTTCCTTCAGTGGATAACATGGGTGAGCAGAATAGTTTTTGAGCAATGGCTGGTGGAGTTCAAACACTAGATTTTCCTCCTGAAGATGGACTGCATGATGAATCCGGGAAGATGAATGAGATTGATGAAGTCATTTTCATGCAGGGTGGCACACAAGATTGTGTTGAGTTGAATGTTACAAAGGACACCCAGCAGGCTGCATCTTTACAGAGCCCTGGTAAGAAGAAATTTTGGTCCGACATTGTTGCTGAGAATACTCCATCTCATGATGATGATGGGTAGAGGGCATTGGACAACAGTTTAAGGAAAATTCCACTAGATAATCAAGAATTTAATATCAAGCATGGTGATGGTCCATCTTATACAATTGATGATGGCGGTTAATGCGCAATGGTGGACAACATAGAACTCCCTGATGAGCAGGATATTAGAGAGGTTAACACGCAAGCTATGGGTGATGAACATATTATGCATGAGCAATTGGTTTCCTAAAAAAGAAGTAAAGGTAAGCGGGTGAGTTTTGATTCCCCTATTACTTCTAAAGTGAAGAGAAAAAATAAAGAATCTACTGCTGTGGATAATGAAGGATTCCAAATGGTTTCACATAAGAAAAACTCCCATTCCGAGTTAGATTTAGATGAATCACGCTGGTTTGAAAAATATGGTATCTCCTCTATTAAAGCTTTTGGATAAAATCTACATCATTCAATGATTACAACAGCTACAAACAAATTTAGTGCATTTGAATCACTCCATGATGATTCAAGGCATGACACAAAGGGTAGACATTATGGATGTTGAAGAACCTAAAGGGACCTGACAACAACCTAAATCCTAAATTCGAGGTCATCTTCCAAAAGCTCATGGATGAGGGTGTGGACGAGAAGCTGCAGGGCGTGGTCAAAGTGTGTCTACCAGAAAGACATAGCTCACTCTGAAGCAGTTAAAAATCTGAGAAAGGTACGCTGTGATCTTAAATCAGAAAAACTCAAACTCAGAGTGGGATACTGCTGATGAGGACGATCGATCTGATAACGATTATAAGAATGGTCATGACTCTCTTACTATGTATTTTTTTATGGACGAGGGTATGACCTTGTTTTTCTCTTCTCTCCTGCTTTCCTTGCTTCTTTTCTAGACTTTCTAATAAATTTGGTGGGTATGGGTTGACTTGCCAACCTATACTCAAACCCTTTTCGTATTTATTTAAATAATTATAAAATTATAATAAATATCTATATTATATATTTATAATTATATATGATAAATATATTAATTATATATACTTATAATATATAATTATAAATATAATAAATATAATAATATATTTATTATAATTTTATAATTATAAATAAATAAATATAAATATATATATTTATAATATTTATAATTTTATAAATATATATAATTAAATAAATATATTTATTATATATATAAATATAAATAAATAAATATTTATTTATAGCTATAATTATATATATATATATATATATATAATTTTATAAATATATATAATAATACAAATAAATTATTAACATTATATCTTTATCAGCACTAAAAAACGATGATAAATTGTGTCTTTATCAGCGCTAAAATTATAGCACCGATAAAGATGCCATTTATCAGCGCTTTTTTAACATAGATAAAACATACTTTTATCAGCATTTTTTTAAAAGTACTGATAAAAATCTTCTCCCGATGTTATAAAAATAACCCTAATGGTCTCTATCCATCGTATCTTCAAAGCTTTTGTGAATCTGTAGTGCTGCTGCCGTCTCCGTCGCTCTCTACCCCGCCACCGTCGCTCCCCGCCTTCTCCTTAACCTGCACCATTGATGTCACTCCTTACCCTACCACATTCTCTCCCACCGCCATCGATCCCTGCACTGATGTTGTCTCTCCCTGTCGACGTCGCTCCCTGCCGCCGTCGGTCCCTTCTGTTGTTGTTCCCCGCCCTTGAAAGGTAAGCCCCTTTATTTCACTCCCCTTCCATAATTTTTGGTTATCTTTATTGCCATTGGATTATTCCCCTCTTAGAAGAACCCTAATTTTGAGCTGTTCATCCTATATTTGACTGAGCATCCAACATTCATCACCACTGGTAAATTATGCACCGCTAATAAACTTAAGAATCTTGGTCAAGACACATGATGCAATTTTGTTTGGAAGAAGGGCATACACCCTTGTATATCTTTTTCAACTACTTGAAAATCAAGGAAGCCTAGAGTTCTTTCAACATGTGGTAATTCTTCTCTTTCTTTTCAACATGTGGTTGGAGCTAAAAAGGTAATTCCACTCTTTTTCTTTTCTTTTTTTAAAATTGAATCCCTAGGAGTAGCCTTTTCGAACCCTTCACACCCAGGAACCCCTCTCCCCATGAAGAGGTCATCCAAAGAAGCCCCAACCGGGAAGGAGCTGTTGCCAACCGAGATGACAGAGTATCCCGCAGGGTAATTTCTTGATCAATGATGGTTCAACACAGCAATTCGTCAGCTAGGTGGGCCACGCCCATCAACCCACCCGGTAGAAAAGGGTGACCCGGTAAGATGAGCAGACCAGGGGAGAGAGAAATTCTCCCAAGAGTGGGCTCCTGGGAATCAAACCTTGCGCCTTCAAAGGAAGCCGTTGGTATAGACCACCCCCTTTCACTACTACGCCACCGCCGAAGCGGCAAGTAATTCTACTATTTCTTTTCAATGGTTATAGGTAATTTTTCTCTTTCTTTTCAATGGTTGGATAAATCAACAAGTGTGGTAGTGGGGCACTTGAGAAACATATGACTATATTTCATGACCTCATCATATTTGTAATAAGAAAAACTAGAAAACACTGGAGTAAGGAGAAAAGGATCTTTATCAAACTATTGAACTTATTAAGACAGAGCTTTTCTTTTGTTGGTATGGTTGATTTTAAAGGTTAAGCTCTAAACTCTGGCCTTGTGGAGTAAGAGGCCTAAGTTAATAACCAAGTGTTTTCATTTAGGAGTAACTTTTTATGGACCCCTTCTAGGTATGACCAGAGCAAGCTATAAGTCCAACAAAAAAAAGGATTTCAGTAAATCTGGTAAAATAAAATTTTGGTATATTGAATCATGATAATATTTTAATGTGCAATTTAATACTAATAAGGCTTATACCAGTATGATCTCATTTCACAGATGGTTGATGTTTTATGGTATAAAAATATATTATTAAGTATTTTAGGGTAATTGTACATAAAAAAGAAAAATAAAAAAAATATCTTAAGGCAACTCGAAGAATTTTTTATCCTGCTAGCACAAATGAAATTTTCATCAGAATTCAATCAAACTTTCAGTTTTTAAACTAAAACTGACTAATTTTCAAATGCCTTTAAAAATCAATAAAGGAATAGTATGTAAAAGTTCTTGCAGAGAGATCATGATCACTAAAACAATAGTGTACTCCAAACATGCCAACCTATCATCTCATAATGAACAAAATGATCTCAATTAGTTCGGGTTCAAAAATCCTAGCTATCATAGAGAATATCAGCATAGTGAGGAAAAAAAAAGATACATGTAAACTCATGGGTCTTGGTCAAATTGGGATAGTAGGATCTCAATGGAATCTCCATCATAGCCTAGACCTGATCTTCGGAGAGCTCTAGGAGTGACCACAACAATTTGGGGGCTAATGATGAATAATTTTGAGTTCCGTTCATCCTATATTTGAATTTACGGACCATTCTCCATTTATTTGTGATAGGTTATGTATAAGGCTATTGGTGTTTCTTTGTGGTCACTTAATATTACACGAATTTAAATGATTGTTGTTTTGAAAGTGTTTCCTTATTATACTAATGCCTATATGAGTAACTGTGAGGGATAAATGGTGTTTTCAAAGTGGTTTTATCCCTTGTTATGGAATGATATTCGATGATAAGTATTTTGAAAAATTCCTAAATGGATTAAAAAAATGATTTTGGTTTTAAAATTAGTGGTAATCACCAACTTGATGTTTTAAAAATTATTATTGTGTTAATTGGATTTCAAACCAAGAGTTTGGGTGATTTGAAAGTGTTAAACATGTTGGAAAATATTGTTTTATTTTTAAAGTGACGAGTTAACCCATGTGATTTATATTTAAAACCACTTTTTTTAGACTTGGTTAATTTTTATATCAACATTTCAGGGTGTTTAAAGCTTTTAAAATTTCCAAATGAGAAGGATTATTTCAAAAGGGTGTGTTTTCCCATGTGGATTGTATTTTGAAACTTATTATGTCTTTGAATGTTTTTGAATGGCCATTTAAAGAGTATTGTGAATTCCCATTTGAGTTTCAAAGGTATTTTGATAAAATTGGTTCAAAGAGTAGATTGGGATGGATTTTATAAATGATAAAATGTCTTGGCATTCCAAGAAATTTTTGAAAAGAGATGTCCCATTTATTTTTTTTATAAAAAACGAGTTTTCATAAAAGGTGTGATACCCTCTTAAGCCCCTTTGATCCTTGTATGACCATTGTAGCTTATGATCCCATGTGGGGATGATTATTAATGAATAAATAGTTTACAGAACTTCTGGGGGGTGTGTATACGTTTAGTAGTGACATACTAGTTTCCTTACATCCAGTTCAAGTCCTTTTATTAATACAGCTTAGTGATGATGCCCATGAAACTAGAACCCTTTTTAGGGCTGTTTAGGTATTTTATCTCTCTGCTTCTATTATATCCCATGCTATTTATATTATTTTTTGGAACATATTTTTTTGTCATTTTCCCCATGTTGTGAAACATGAAATAGTGGATCTTGACCATGTGCTTTCTTCCTTCTTTGTATGGTTTGCTTTTCAAATTTTTTGAAAAGGGATTGTCAAAGGTTTTTAAAGAAGAAAAAAAGGAAAGCGTGATTTTGAAGTGTTTTCAAACTATTTTAATAATGAGTTTGAAATGTGTTCTCAAATGAGAAAAATTAAAATGGTTTGTATTTGAAGCTCCAAGAATGTGTGAGTTTTGATAATGTGGTTTTAGGCCACCATGCCTAGTTTTATAGAAATGGTTGGTTTTTAAACATGTTTTAGAAAACTGCAGGACAGTTGAAAACCTCTTTCAATTTTGAAATGTGTATTTAAAAAATGGCTGTTTATGAAATATTTTAAAGTCATATTTTAAAAAGGTTATTTCACCAAGAGGTATTGGTCAAGGGAAAATGTTTTCCAAGTGATTGTTTTCATTTAATGAAAATCTTAGAAAAAGGGGTTTAACACACTTTTATGTGTTACTACATATTTGGTAAAACTTTATAGAAAATGTTTATTTTTATAATGTATTTCAAACTAGATTTTTTAGGATGTAATGAAAAAGTGATTTATTAGATTTTGTAGGTCGTGGTGACCTACTGGACTTTTAGATCATGCCAATATTTTATAGGTTCAGGTTTATTGCAGCTTGTTTTGATTCCTTTGGATATTCCGAGAGGGATATATGGTTGGATGTTGACCCTAATTGAACATATTTTGTGTGTTTATTTTGTTAAATATTAATATTACCAAATCAAATAGGATGGATATGAATAAAGAATGGATAAATGCCAATCGTATGACAAAAGAGTATGAAGATGGAGTGAAAGTGTTCATCAAGCTTGCAAAAGATCATGCATATGACCCTTCTCAAATCCTTTGTATGTGTTTACTCTGTTATTATTCAAGACTAATTAGTCTTTAGGAGTTAGAAGAACACTTAATCAATCATGGAATATATCATAGTTATAAATGTTGGAATAAACATGGGGAAAAAGTAAATGTTGATAACACTGCATTTTATGGATCATCTGATATAATTACAAGTATATATAATAAAGAAGACTGTATTGAGGATGTGATTATAAATGCGAATGACAATGAAGATTTTATCTAGGAAATTACAAGGACAGTTGAAGATGAACTTCGTGATTGTCCAAAATTGTTTGAGAAGTTAAAGAGCTGTATAAAGATTCTATTGAATGTTGTTTGTACTAAATATACAACATTGTCAGCCATACTGAAGCTGTAAAATTTGAAAGCAGAAAATGGATGGAGTGAAACCAGTTTTACAGAACTAATTGATCTCTTTAATGACATGCTCCTAGAAGATAATGAGCTTCTTATCCAAACATACAGTTCCAAACAAATGCTCTGCTCGATGGATATGATCTCTGAAATAAGACATGCCTGCCCGAATGAATGTATAATATTTCTCAAGGACCACAAATCACTTACAGAATGCCCAAAGTGTGGTTCTTCTCAATACAAGAAAGATGAATTTGGTCCTATGAAAGTTGTATGGTGATTTCTAACCATTCCAAGGTTTAGAAACCTATATGGAAGTGAGGAGACTGCAGAGAAATTAATGTGACACACAAATACAAGAAATAAATATGGGAAACTACATCACCTGACATACTCTCCTTAATGGAAGAGAATTGACCATGAATATCCTGAATTTGAAAATGAGTATAGAAGCCTTTATCTTCTATTATCTATAGATGAAGTGAATCCTTTTGGTTTTCAAATCAGCACTCATAGTAAATGGCCGGTTATGTTGGTAAATTTTAACTTGCCACTGTAGTTATGCATGAAATGAAAATACATCATGTTATTTATGCTTATATGAGGACCAAAACAATCGAGTAATGATATTGATGTTTATTTGGATCCATTGATCGATGATTTGAAAGTATTATGATATTTAGGTGTTACGTTGTATGATGCTTACATAAATAAAGATTTCACATTGAGATCCATCTTGTATGAGACGATAAATGACTTTACTTCTTATGGAAAATTTTCAGGATATAGCATTAAATGAACTCAAGGGTGTCCCGTTTGTGAACAAAGTACATAGTCAATTAGGTTAAAACATTCATCAAAGATTGTGTTTCTAGGACATCACAAATTTCTACCCTGACGACATAAGTATTGATCTTGGATGACATCATTCAATGGATGTTTAAAAGAACGTACAACACCATCTCCACTAACAGGTAATCAACTATTTGAGAAAGTAAAAAATGTGGACACTGATTTTGGTAAACCATTTTTGAAAAACCTTACGAAAACCGATTAGAAAAAGAGATTAGTTTTTTATGAATTACCATACTGAAATTGTCTATACATCAGACATTTTCTTGATGTTATACATGCTGAAAAAAATGCATGTGATAGTGTCATCAACACATTGCTAAATACACCTGGAAAAAAAGTATAGAATTAAGTCTAGGTTGGACATGGTTGACATGAGAATATGAGAAGAGTTGACACTAGTGAAGGGTGAAAAATGAAATTTTATTCCTCCAAATGCTTACACTCTTTCCAGGAAAGAGAGATATCAATTTTGAAACTTATTGAATGACGTAAAGGTTCCAGAGGGGTATTCAAAGAATATCAAGAATATTGTGTCAATGATAAATTTAGTGTTAAAGGGTTTGAAATCAAATGAATGCCATGTTTTGATGCAAGATCTAATTCCTATAGCTTTACATTGAATTTTGACCAAGAATGTTCATCATATATTAACCAAGATCTGTTTCTTCTTCAAAGCAATATGCAACGAATTTATAGACCCGATGAAATTTCCAACTATGGAAAGAGAAATTTCCGTCATATTATGTGAATTGGAAGTGTTCTTCCCATCAGAATTATTTGATATGATGGTTCACTTGATGGTTCAGTTTGTGAGAGAGATTCAACTATGTGGTCCTATACACTATAGATGGATGTACCCCATTGAACAATATATGAATATTTTGAAAGGGTATGTCAAAAATCAAAGTTGGATAGAGGGTTGTATTGCGGAGAAATATATTATTGAGGAATTCATTGAATTATATACCGAATACCTATCCGGTGTGAAAATCATTGTTCTACCGAAATTTCATCACACTAGGAGGCTTGAAGGCGAAGGAATTTCTAAAAGATATATTGTTACAATCAATATTAAAGAACAGGAGTAGAACCACCTGTACATTTCTCATAACAGTTTGGAGGTTGTCCCATATGTTGAAACCCACAAAGAAGCTATTAGGAATTTAAATCTATCAAGGGCTGAAATATGGATATCAAATACACATAATCAATAATTTATAGGATGGTTTTGGGATCGTATTTTTAAGGAGTTAGATGAAAATCCAACTTCAACTTTAGAACAAATTCGATGGCTAGCTAGAGGACTAAGTGTGTATATATTATCATACAATGGTTATGTAATTAATGGTTATACATTCTATACAAATGAAAATGATGAAGACAGTACCATGAAAAATAGTGGAGTTACACTTGTGATTGAAGTGATGCATGTTTCTAGTACTAAGGGCATAAATCCAATTTATGCGAATATGTCATACTTTGGCATCATCTAACAAATATAGGAGTTGGATTATACAACATTCCAAGTGCCAATTTTTTAATGTAAGTGGGTTGATAACATGAGTACTATTAAAATAGATGAATTGGGATTCATCAAAGTGGATTTCAATAAAGAAGGGTACAGAGGTGAACCATTTATAATGGCATCACAGGTAGTACAAGTATTTTATGTTCTAGATCCTACAAACCAAAAGTGTTCAATTGTTCTATTATCGACTAAAACCACTGAAGGGTCAGATGAAAATTCAACTGAGGATGATCCTTTCATTGGGACATTGCAATAATTTTGTAGCGGTCCCAATGCAGATGAGGTCTTGTATGTCATAAATGACCACAATGAAGGGAGTTGGATACTTGATAGAGGGGTTAAATCCCTTCATCCTTTAAAAAAAGTGAGATTTTAATAATCAGGTTATATATTTTTTGTAATATACATTGCATTACCTCATGTTATTATCTGTTTGCTACTGCGTTTATTTAATCTAAATTAAATGTTAAACCAATTCTATAGATAATGAATTCTTCACGTGCTGGTGCTCTCAATATTGAGGAACAACAAGTATCTCAAGCTGCTGTTGCTCCTAGTGTAGAGGAAAAACAACCTTCTGCACATATCGATGCTACCGCTCCAGAGAAACAATAGGTTTCTCAACCTGCTACTGCTCCCAGTGTAGAGGTATACAAACTGTTGAGATGGTATGTGTGAGTATGATATACTCTATAATACCAAATGTAGGATCGAAATAATAAAGATACTGAATAAAGTATCTAATAATCCTTTAAATACAAGAGGGGGGGGGTGAATTGTATACTTTAAAAAATTAATTTGTAACTTTTAAAGATGGTTATGTTTAACAAGGTTAAACAAGGTAATTCACAAAACCTCTAAGTTCTACACACTTGCTTGATTTAGGAAAAATGATTCCGAGAAAGTGAATCTGAAAAGATGGTTCTAGATAATGAAACTTAATGAAAGTTTACAAGAATAAATATTCCACCTTAAAGCGTATAGAATCAAACTAAATCAGAGTATACAATTATAAGGAAGTATAAGATATTTATACTTTCCTCAACAAACAAAATGCAGCGGAAAACTTTTAACAAGACAAGTAATAAGTAATAAATATTTTAACCCAAAGAGAAGGGTATCCAACAACCTTGGATAAAGGTTCCATGATTTATACTTTCAAGAAAGTTTGTCTTACCCACACCAGGGTAAGCCCACAATACGAAGATCAGAGTCTGTCTTGCTATCCCCGCAGGCCCTCAACTTCAAGGTAGTCAGCACCTCTGTCTTCCTATCCCTGGAATCCCTTGAATGTACTAAACAATATTCAGAGTCGCACAAAGCAAATTTGAACAATAAGTTAAGTACACACAAAGCATTAAATCCTCTCTCTCTCTAGAAATAACTTCAGCAGTATGTAATCTCTAGATTGATCAACTTGTTCATCAAAGTTGTGAGCTCTTTCAAATGATCTCCTATTTATAGGAACAACTTCAACGGTTGGCTCTCTCCTCCAACGATCATATTTTTCCTTGAATTTCGGAGGAACCTGTACACGTGTCACTCAAACAATGGTTAGTTAGTAACTGAAAGCACGACATCATTTTATAACAAAACAAGTGTAAGCAAAAATATGGTTACATAACTAAAATCCAATATTTGGAATGTAAGAAAATGAAAGTTCAGAGTCTAACCAAAAATGAATTTGGAGTCTATAATACAAGGATATTAAGATTCTGTTTTCTAGGAATTTGGAACCTGAACTCTATAGAATTCCGGAGTCTGAATTTCAAGGAAATTCAGAATCTGGATTCATAATAATTCAAAACCTGAACTTACGAAGTTCGGAGTCAGAGTTCATGAGAATTCGGAGTTAGAACTCAGAAAGTTCAGAGTCAGAATTCATTAGAATTCGGAGTCAGAACTCACAAAGTTCAGAGTCAGAATTCATTAGAATTCAGAGTCAGAAATCACAAGAGTTCGGAGTTAGAATTTAGAGAACTCGGAGTTAGAACTCACAAGAGTTCAGAGTCAGAATTCAGAGAACTCGGAGTCAGAACTCAGAAGTGTTCGTAACCAGAATTTGTATTCAGAATTCAGAGTCAGAACTCAGAAGAGTTTGTAACCAGAATTTGTATCCAGAATTCGAAGTCAGAACTCAGAAGAGTTCGTAACCAGAATTCTGAGAATTCAGATCCTAAAACAGAATGCTTCATATCTAGGTATTTATAAGATTCTGAGGTTTTGGTTACAAACCAAATTTTACACTTAGGAAAATTAAGATATGAATAATAAAAACATGGTAAGGATAAATTTCCTTGGGGAAGGAAATGTTTCCTTATAGAAGAAAAACACAGGGTAAAAAGAGACTTACCTTGAGATAAGGTGTTTGTGATTTTCAAAACAAGAAGAAATTTTAAAGTCATAAGGAAACCTTATTGACTGAACAATATCCCCCAAGTATGAAGGAATGGAAAAGTCATAAGGAAAACCTTATTGACTCAACAATCTCCCCTTTTTTGGAAAGCACAAATATCCTTTCGAAAAAGAATATAAGGACTTAATTTTTTTTTCTAGACTTTGAAATAAAACTTATCTCCCTTTTCTCATTCACAATGATGAATATGACTAACCCCCCCTTAGGATTTAGAACACTAAGGATCATATTATAGATTTATGGAATGATATTTTTCATTATCCTGAGTATGGAAATCTTTGTAAAGAAAACTCCCCCTTAGATAAAATCCCCCTTACTTAGGGATATTTCTTCTTTTCTTAGCATTATTTTCCCTTTCTCCCCCTTTGTGATTTTCAAAAAGAATTTGAGGGAATGAAAAAAAATATGGTACCTGAAATATTAGTATAAAGAATGAAAACAGAAACGAGAAACCAAAATTTCATTAAGATTGGAAGAATTTGTATAAGGAAAAAAATACAAAAAAAGATCGGATTTATTTTCCTTCCTTTTCCTTGGGTATTAATTTCTTCACAATGGTTTTCAGATTCTTTAGCTTCTTGTGATATTCCTCTGCTTGCTTCTCTAAGGCTTTGATCCTATTATCCTGAGCCTTCAGAGCCTCTGCCTGAACCTTCAACAAGTCATCTTGCTTCACTAGCTTCTCTTCAATCTCGATCTGGAGATCCCTTTCTCTCTTCCAACTTTGAGCAACAGAGTACAATTTCCCATTTAGATCCTTGACCTCCTAAATTCGAGTATTCTACTCAAGATTTAGCTTTTCCTCAAATCTATTTGTGAGATCCTTGATTTTTCTATCTTGGGTATCAAAAGTTTCCTTAACATCATCTTAGAACTCATCAAGCTCTCTCAAATCTTCAACTATATTCTTTGACTAGCTAACCACTTTTTTACAAGATTTTCTATGGGCATCGTAGTTGATAAGGAATTTCTTGTAATCAACCTCAATATTTACACACCTATCCATCACCATGGATACAAAATCCGATTTTTGATTCAAGCTATGTTGGACATCTGACATCTGGAATCAATGGTTGGAAAGATCAGAATGGTGTCAACAAGCTTCTTCAGTGATTGAATGACAAAATCATGTCCCAAAGCTAATGATTCTGAATCTGACACTTTTCTTGGTGATGGTTCTTCCTCTAGCTCGACAATACTCCTCTTAGAAGATGTACCATCTTCCTTATTCCTAAAAACAACTTTAGTAGGTGTATCCTCAGCCACCTGTTTCCCCTTATCAGTTCTCGGAACAACTTCTTCATCCAGAGACTCATGTTCACTGTCAGACAGCTGAACAATATTATCTTCATCTACTTTATCCTTCTTAGCTCTAGCCTCAGCATCCTCAGGATATATAAAGTGACGATTATAGATTTCTTCCTCAGAAAATTTATCAACCTCTTCTTCACCCTTCTCATATTTACCTTCCTCATACTTCCTAGGAGTTCGGAGCTTTGAAGACTCTACTTCAGAAGTTTGGATTGATAGCTTCTCAGAAGGGGTTTCCTTTTCATGATAATCTTCAACTTGCTTAATAAGATCTTCAGTGCCACCACTACTTTCTTCTTTTTACACTTCTTCGACAACTTCCTTTTCTTCAACAACCTTCTCTTGGGATTTTTCCAGAGTCATAAACTTCTTCCCCGAAGTCTCAGGTAAGGGTTCTACCAGGAAAGATTTTGGTACAAGAATATTCTCGGATTCTATTTCAGTGTCCCTCAGAAGGGATCAAAAAATTTCAGCCTCAGACATTCTCTTCTTCTGCTTCTTTTCCTTAGCTTGATTCTCAAGCTCATCAGCTGCCTTCTCTTTCAAATCTTTGTCCTCTGCAGGATCCAAGCCAAACTGTGGCTCTGCTTCCTTCCGATTCTTCTTGTCTTTTCTCCACTTTGCAACCACCTCATCCGGATAAGCTTTCTGCTTCTTGGGATTTGAAGGTGCGGATTGAGTTTCCTTAGCTTTATGGATTTTCTACTTCTTATACCTCTTTCAATTTCCTCTTCTTTATAGCCTTTTTTGACGGTTCAGGAACCTCTTGTTCCTTTAGAGTAGCTTCAGCCTCTTCCTCTGGTAGGTCATAGAATTATCCTGTCTCCTTAGAGAAACCAACTTTCATCCTCTTGATAGTATCATCACTGATTAACATAACTTTTCAATTCCTTAACTTTGAAATGCAAGGGATTTTGAAGGACTCCAAGCACCGAACAATAATCTTGGAAAGAATGGACGAGTACATAAGAATATGAGCTTTCAAGTTCCCATTCTTGATATTCTCAATCGTAATAAGAATATCCTTCATCAGATTGATCTTCCTTAGATTTACCAAAAAATCCAAGATATACATATCACTCTTCTTCAGCGTGTCTTTGTCACCCTTCCTCAGAATGATAAACCCTTGAACCCACAATTCAAGGATCTGATTATTTGTAGACAGATTAGTAATATTAGGAGTCTTGACATCTGAAAGTCCAAGACACTCCATATTTTTCACCTTGACAAAACTTCCTTGTACATCGGGCAACTTATGGGAACAAAATTCAGCTTCCCCTTCGAATGGAACTCCAACTAAGCTGGCTGCCTTAGTGTAAGATAAAACATAGGTTTTTCCATAACTTTTGAATGAAAACTTATCTATACCTTCTTCCTTAAGGAAAATTACTGACTCATGGAACTCAATAAGCAGATCTGGATACACCAAGTCTTGAGCTCTTGGATTTGAAATATAAACGCTTTCCCATCCATTGAGTTTGATATTCTTCAAGATTATAGAATCATACTTTTTGAAGAAATTGGGATGCACCAACCTCTCTCTGTAAATCTGCCACTCAGAAATGGACTTGAAAATTGACATTTCTTGAGAAGGAACTTAACCATACATTTGGATTTGATTAAAGTTGAGAGGTTCAGAATGAGATTTTGAAAGGGGAGTAGAGCTTCGGCACATAGAGGCTTGAAAACCGATGTGGGAAAACCCTTCACGGGTACTTTATATAGGCATTGATGCGACGATTGAACTTCCAAACTCAATCTAACGGCTGAAAATATTTCTGATTAGATCTGACAATTGAAATGATAGCCGCAAGGAAAATTTGGTAGGATTCGATATTTTGAGGTTTTTAAAGGAAAACATTCGGTTTAAGGAAACTAGAATCCAAAAAATTTTAAAAACAAAAGAAACTACCAGCAAGTAAAAGGTGATTACGAAAACTCAAGAAAGAATCATACCTTTCGGATTGCTAGGAAAATTATTCGTATTGAGGAAAATTCTTCTTGAAGGACTTTAGATTCTGAAAAAAAAACTTGAGTACGAAAAAAAATTGAGTACATAGATCTTCATTACGAAAATATTTATTACGAAAATATTCATTACAAAAATATTCATTACGAAAATATTCATTACGAAAATTTTAGACTACGGAATTTTTTTAGCAAATCTTCATTATGAAGAATTTTGAAAAACTCTATTATGGAATTTTTTTTAAAAAAAAACTCCATTACTGAAATTTTGAAAAAAAAATCCATTACGGAAAAATATGAAAAAATTTATTACAAAAAATATGAAAAACTTCATTACGAAAAATAGGAAAAACTTCATTACGAGAAACATAAAAAACTTCATTACAAAAAATATGAAAAACTTCATTATAAAAAATATGAAACACTTCATTATGAAAAATATGAAACACTTCATTACAAAAAATATGAAACACTTCATTATGAAAAATATGAAACACTTCATTACAAAAAATATGAAAAAATTCATTACGAAAAATATGAAACACTTCATTATGAAAAATATGAAACACTTTATTATGAAAAATATGAAACACTTCATTACAAAAAATATGAAAAACTTCATTACGAAAAACATGAAACACTTATGAACAAATGTACTCCCCCTATGAAAAGAAGTTTATTACTGTAAGGAGATTGGTTCAACAAGAAGTTAATGAGGAATATTACCTTACGATTATCATTCCTAGATTCTGTTTAATGTATTCAAATCTATCAGAGGGTAAAGATTTTGTGAAAATATCATCAAGTTTATCTTGCGTTCTGATAAATTGAAGAATGATATCTCCTTTTTGTGTGTGATCCCTAAGAAAGTGATGCCTAATATCTATGTGTTTTTCCCAATAGTGATGTGCAAGGTTTTTACTAAGGGAAATGACACTTGTATTATCACACAAATTTTTTTTTTGGTAAAACTCATACCATAGTGTGTGAGTGTGTGTTGCATCCACAACACTTGAGCACAACAACTTCCAGCTGCTACATATTCAGCTTCAGCAGTAGAAAGTGCTACTGAGTGTTTCTTCTTGCATGACCAAGAAACTAATGAATCTCCTAAGAAATGAAAAGCTCCAGATGTAATTTTTCTATCCATTCTACATCCACCAAAGTTATCATCTAAAAAACTTTTCAAAACAAAATCATTTCAAGAAGTATAGAAGATTCCTAAATCCATGGTTCCCTTTAAGTAGCGAAAAATTATTTTCACTGCCTTTAAATGAGATTTCTTAGGATTGGATTGATATATTTCACATAAGAATACTGAAAACATTAAGTCTGGATGACTAGCTATCAAGTAAATTAAACTTCATATCATACCTCTAAAATATGTTTGATCTATTGGTTTCCCAACTTCAGCAAGATCAAGTGTATTTGAGGTACCAATAGGAGTACTAATACTCTTAGTGTTGTCATATCCATACTTCTTAAGAAGATATTTAATATAATTATATTGGGATATATAGATTCCTTCTGGTTTTTGAGAAATTTGAAAACCATGGAAAAATGTTAACTCACCCATCATACTCATTTCAAACTCATATTTCATTAGATCCACAAAGGAATCCGTTAAAGATTTCCGAATTGAACCAAATATAATGTCATCAACATAGATTTGAATAATCAAAACATTTTTCTTATATTTCTTTATAAAAAGGGTTGGATCTGCATTTCCCTTAACATAATTATTTTGAAGCAAAAATCCTGTAAGTCTATCATACCAGGATCGAGGGGCATGCTTAAGTCCATACAAATCTTTGGTAAGTATAAAAATGTGATCAGGATGTTTTGTATCTTCAAAACCAGGAGGTTGTTCAACAAAAACTTCATCTTGAACATAAACATTAAGGAAATTACATTTCACATCCATTTGAAAAAGTTTGAAATTGAAGAATGCTGTAAAGGAAAGTAGGATACGAATAGATTCAAGTCTAGCTACTGGAGAATAGTTTTCTTCATAGTCTATTCCTTTTTGTTGATTATATACTTTAGTAACCAACATAGATTTATTTCTTACTTTGATTCCATTTTCATCACATTTATTTCTGAACACCCATTTTACTCCAATAACAGAAGTTTCCTTAGGTCTTTCAACCAAGGTATAGACTTTATTCCTTTCGAATTCATTTAGTTCATCTTGCATAGCTTTTATCCAATCATCATCACCTAAAGCTTCATTAGTGCTTTTTGGTTCTAATTGGGAAAGAAATGATAGATGTTCTACTTCATTTATTAAGGAACTTCTAGTCCTTACAGGTTGATTCACATCACCAATGATACTATCACTGGGATGATTCTTTAGAAACAACTGATTTGGGTTTTATAAAACCTGTTCATCAACATAGGGTGGAAAATCTTCTGGGGTAAATGTTTCAAAAATATTTTCTTGAACATTTCCCTTATCAGAAGGATCTTCTAACAAAGGTTGATAATCAGTTTTCAAAAACACATTTGAAGATGTTGGTTAGGGTTTTTTAAAAACAAAGGGATCAGTTTCATCAAATTTCACATGCACTCTCTTCAACAGTACAAGTGTTTTTTATTAAAAACTCTAGAATCCTTAGAAGTTGTGGAGTAGCCTAAGAGAATTCCTTCATAATATTTTGGTGTGAATTTATGTAGATTATCTTTAGTATTCAGGATGAATACCTTGCAACCAAAAACCTTAAAATAGTAAAGTCTAGGTTTTGTACCATTCCATAACTCATAAGGTGTTTTATTAAGAAAAAGGTCTAATTAAAACTAGATTTATAGTATAACAAGCAGTACTTACAGCTTCAACCCAAAAATGTCTTGCTATAGAATATTAACTCAACATGGTTCTTGTTATCTCTTGAAGAATTCTATTTCTTCTTTCAACAACACCATTCTGTTGAGGAGTTCTCGGTGCTGAGAAATTGTGAGTAATGCCTTTTCTACTACAAAAAGTTTCAAAATCAGAATTTTGAAATTCTCCTCCATGATCACTATGAATAGTTTTCAATGGAAGGTTTTTATCATTTTTAATTTGGGCTCTAAAACTTTTAAAATATGTGAAAGCTTCAGAATTATTTGTTAGAAAATAGACTCACGTAAATCTAGTGTAATCATCAACTAAAACAAATACATAATAATTGCCTCCAATGCTTCCAGTTTGTATAGGAACAAAGAGATCCATATGCACTAACTGTAATGCATCAGTAGTTGAGACTTCACTGATTGATTTAAAACTTTATTTATGTTTCTCGCCATATTGACAAGGGTCACAAAATTTTGAAGAATCAAATCTAAGATCTGGTAGAACCTTAACTAATCTTTTCTTAGAAAGTTTTCATAGGTTCTTGTGGTTACAGTGACCTAACCTTCTATGACACAACCAATAATGATCTTCCATTACACTAATACAAAGTAGATATTGGCTCCCAAGGTCTTCTAAGTTTAGTGTGTATAAATTCTCTTACCTATGGGCATAAAGAATAAACTCTTCCTTGGAATTGTGTACTAAGCACTTATTATTCCTAAAATTCACAAGGTAACCTTCATCACATAATTGGCTTATGCTAATGAGGCTGTGCTTAAGACCTTTAACAAATAAAACATTTGAAATCAAAGTTTTTCCAAGAAGAACAATGTTACCTATACCAATAATTTCTCCCTGATCATTATCTCCGAAAGTTACTTTCCCTCCTTTCTTCTTGATAATCTTTTCAAAGTAGTTTTTATTACCAGTCATATTCCAAGAACATCCACTATCCATGTACCAAGTATTGTTGTTGGTACTCTCTCTATTTTCCTGAAAACAAAAGATTTAGACTTTCGGAATCCAGACTTTCTTGGATCCGGAAATTTCAGAAAGCAAAATTTTAGGCACCCATATTTTCTTAGAAAAATAGGCTTTATGAAATTCTAAAGACTGAGTTTTGTTTAGGGAACAATTTTTTGTCCACCACACTGACACTTAGTGTAGAAAAGAGCACTTTGAGGAACAAAATAATTGTTGCTAAAAATCAGTTTAGAACCCGTATAACCAAAACCAGAACTATTCCTTAGAGGTCGGATTTGAGAATACATTTTATCAAAATTTTCCTTACCTAAGGTAAAGTTTGACAAACACTTCCTCAAGGAAAAAATTTCGAATTTCAGTTTGATAACCAATTTATTGTCTTATAAAACATTTGATTTTGAACTAGAGTTAGGATCAAAAACATTTTTCTTAGAAATTACATTTTCTAAATCCTTAGAAAGTTTATTCTTCTGAGAATTTACTTCCTCAATATTTTTTGAATTTTTTTCAAAATCAATATTTTTCTTATCAAGATCTTTAGAAAGATCTGATATTTCCTTAGTAAGAATAGTATTCCTAAATTTTTCCTTATCAAGGTTTTTCATGAGTTTTTTAGTTCTCAATCTCAAGGAGTTTTTCAAACCTAGAAACTTCTTCATAGAAAGGTAAAATATTATCTTCATCAGAAGAATATTCTTCATCCAAAGATTCATAATATTTATTATTACTATAATTTGTATTTAGAAAAACATTGGTAATTGATTTAGCATTATGTACCTTAGCCATCAAGAAATGATTTTCAATAAGTATTATAGCTATTAGACCAAGATTCTTCTGTCTAGAAGATTCATAATCTAAAGATTCATCTGAAGAGTCACCACCACTGACACTCCAGGTGTCATTAGATTTCAGGACTTTCTTAGATTTATCTTTTTAGTACTTCTTTCTGTTTCTTTCAGAATGATTTTCCTTTCTTTCCTTTCTTTTGAGAATGGGACAATCAGGTCTTATATGTCCAGCTCTCTTGCATTCATAACATGTGACTTCTGAAACTTTCTTGTCTTTCCTTTCCTTCTTTTTATAACTAGATTGAAAGTTCTTCTGTCCAACAATCTTGTTCATCCTTCGAGCAAGATTTTCTAGTTCATTTTCTAAAGATTCACTTCCACTAGATTCAGATTGGATAATAACCTTCTTAGATTTGGATCTATTAACTCTTTCAGGAATATTGGATTTTAAATGATTTTAATTAGTTATAAAAGCAACTCCTCTATTCCCATTCTTCTTTTTAACATTATCAATATCTCTCTTCATTCTAGTCTCATGCTGAAGAAGAGTTCCAAATAGTTCATCTAAGGAAATCTGGGTGACTTTTTTGTTCTCATCAATTACTATCCTCTTAGAATCCCACTCATTTGGCATAATGTCTATGATCTTATCTACAAGAGCCTAATCATCCAAACCTTTTTCTCCCATAGACTATAAGATATTAAAAATTGTCATAAACCTTTGCTGAAATTTGCTTATAGGTTCTCCATAAGGAAAGTTAAAGCCATGGTATTCAGCTCTTAACATAGCTCTTCTTGTCTCTATAACTTTAGAAGTACCAAAATGTGTAACTTCAAGTTTCTTCCATATACAATTTGCATCTTCACAAGAAGATATTTGGCTATAGATATTTCTAGTCATAGAACAAATCAAGGTATTGCGTACCTTATAATTCAGTTGCTATTCATGCTTTTCTTGATTAGTAAAAGTACTAACTTCCTTGTCAGGGATTTTATATCATCCAGTAAGCATAAAAAAATTATCAACTCCAGTATTGATAATGAATGTCTTCATGTGATCTCTCTAGTACTCATAATCATTTCCATAAAAAATAGGTGGTCTTGTTGGATTTAGGTTGTCAATAGAACCAACATTGATTCCTTCCATCTTAAAGAAAATATTTCCACAAAAAACTTGTCAATAGAAAAAGTTCATAATCAAGGAAAAAAATTCTCAGTAAGGAAAATAAAAATAGAGTATCTCTAAGAAAAATATGAATCCAAACTTTATGAGTCCGAAAATATGATTCCGAAAAAAATAAAAGGAGAAGATTTTTCTTCTGAATCTAATCGTGATATAAATTTAGATTAAACCAAAATTCTGAAGCCAATTGTTAGATTGGTTCAGGATTCAAGGTCACCTTCTCTGATACCAATTGTTGATATGGTATGTGTGAGTATGATATACTCCATAATACCAAATATAGGATTGAAATAATAAAGATACTAAATAAATTATCTAATGATTCTTGAAAAATAAGAGGGGGGGGGGGTGAATTGTATACTTTATAAAATTCCTTTGGAACTTTTAAATATGGTTATATTTAACAAGGTTAAACAAGGTAATTCACAAAACCTCTAAGTTCTACACACTTGCTTGATTCAAGAAAAATGATTCCGAGAAAGTGAATCCGGAAAGATGGTTCGGGAAAATGAAACTTAATGAAAGTTTACAAGAATAAAGATTCTACCTTGAAGCGTATAGAATCAAACTAAATAATATTATACAAGTATAAGGAAGTATAAGATATTTATACTTTCCTCAACAAACAAAATGCAGCGGAAAACTTGTAACAAGACAAGTAACAAGTAATAAATCTTTTAACCCAAAGAGAAGGGTATCCAACAACATTGGATAAAGGTCCCTTGATTTATACTTTCAAGAAATTCTTTCTTACCCACACCAAGGTAAGCCCTCGATATGAAGATCGGAGTATGTATTGCTATCCCCGCAAGCCCTCAACTTCAAGGTAGTCGGCACCTCTGTCTTCCTATCCCAGGAAGCCCTCAAATGTACTTAGCAACATTTGGAGTCGCACAAAGAAAATCTGAACAAGAAGTTAAGTACGCACAAAGCATTAAAGCCTCTATCTCTAGAAATAAATTCCGAAGCATGTAATATCTAGATTGATAAACTTGTTCATAAAAGTTGTGATCTCTTTCAAATGAGCTTCTATTTATAGGAATGACTTCAATAATCGGCTCCCTCCTCCAACAGTAATATTTTTCCTTGAATTTTGGAGGGACCTGTACACGTTTCACTCAAACAACGATTAGTTAGTAACTGAAAGCACGACATCGTTTTATAACAAAACAAGTGTAAGAAAAAATATGGTTACATAACTAAAATCCAATATTTGGAATTTAAGAAAATTAAAGTTCAGAGTCTAACCAAAAATGAATTCGGAGTCTATAATACAAGGATATTTGGATCCTGTTTTCTAGGAATTCGGAACCTGAAATCTATAAAATTCAGGAGTCTGAATTTCAAGGAAATTCGTAATCTAGATTCATAAGAATTTGAAACCTGAACTTACGAAGTTCGGAGTCAGAGTTCATGAGAATTCGGAGTTAGAACTCATAAAGTTCAGAGTTATAATTCATTAGAATTCAGAGCCAGAACTCACAAAGTTCGAAGTTAGAATTAATTAGAATTTGGAGTCAGAACTCACAAGAGTTTGGAGTTAGAATTTAGAGAACTCGGAGTCAGAAATCACAAGATCTCGGAGTCAGAATTCAGAGAACTCGGAGTCATAACTCAGAAGAGTTCATAACCAAAATTTGTATTCAGAATTAAGAGTCAGAACTCAGAAGAGTTCATAACCAGAATTCGTATTCAGAATTCGGATTTAGAACTCAGAAGAGTTTGTAACCAGAATTCTGGGAATTCAGATCCTAAAATAGAATGCTTCATATCTAGGTATTTATAATATTCTGAGGTTTTGGTTACAAACCAAATTTTACACTTAGGAAAATTAAGATATGAACAATAAAAAAATGGTAAGGATAAATTTAATTGGGGAAGGAAATGTTTCCTTATAGAAGTAAAACACAGGGTGAAAAGAGATTTTCCTTGAGATAAGGTGTTTATGATTTTCAAAACAAGAAGGAATTGTAAAGTCATAAGGAAACCTTATTGACTAAACAATCTCTCCCAAGTATTAAGGAATGGAAAAGTCATAAGGAAAACCTTATTGACTCCACACAAACTTCTACAAATTTTGATTATATCACTATAGAGGATGTTGAATCTGAGAAAATGGTTGGTGACAAAGTACCAGTGATGTAGAAAAAATAGAATCACCCTAGTTTGATGGTGTTAGAAAAAAACATTAAGGAGAAAATCAAAGGCATCAAATTCTTAGTCAGATGGAATGTGTGGGGCCAGAATGTTAACCCCAACAAGGCTATGTTCAATAGTTACATTGGACTCATCACTCAGAAACGCGTGTTGATTGATGTAGATTTGTAACACTATGTTGTACCCATTATTTAAGCACTGATGTGGGAAGAGATTATGGTAACATTATGATATCATTTCCTTATTTTACTAAAAAATAAAATAATGAAATATTGATTACTCTTCATCATCCCTTGTAGAGTGAATTTATAGTAGATTAATTCCATAAGAAATATGTATTAACTTTTGCAGGAAGGATTCATAGAGGATTTCACACAATTCTAACAAGACATCATCTTAAATATGTTGAAGGGAAAATAAACCTGCACCCATTGCTTATGTATGCACACTTGATAACACAAGAAGCATGTGATGCATTTACTAGCCATCACAGGGAGCTATCTTTTCAGGTACATTGTAGCCAGTAATACATTGTTTGAAAATTTGTGTATTTATCACTTTGATTGATAATTTTTTATCTATGAAACAACATCTAAGTGCTGAAAATAAGGAATGTGTAGAAAAACCAACGTACCCCAACCGTAAGGAAAGGATGAGGTACACTTCACTTGAAAAAAATTGGTACATACTCGAAATCTATCGTAATACTTTTATGTGGCATAAAACAACAACATAATTATGTTCCTATGTTTATATGCATGTTGATGAATCCAAATCTAAATCCACTTCCATACCACACTATGTTATATGGAAGGAATAACATGTAAATAAAGATATGATACCAATAGATGAAAACACACAAAAAAGTGTGGGAAACATGTGTAAGTATGACATAATAAAAATTTGTTTTTCTTTAAATCACTATTACATAACAATGATTACCTATTTTATTATATTTTCTATCTGACATAGTTATAGGAATCATCAACACCTATGTCGGATGAACACCTACTATCGGTGGCCTTGAAGCGACCAAAATAGTATGGCCATGTGAGGAGTGCGGGCTTTGGGGTGACACCTTGAACATATTTTGAGGAAAAAAACAATAGGAGGATAAAGATACAGAAGTGGAAGAGTTGAAAGAAAGAATATCTACCCTTGAAGAAAAATTTCATTGGCAGTCTGAGTTTCTAGAAAATGTTATCGGGGGAAGTAAAGAGAAGAAGAAACTCAATAAAAACCATTGTATGAAGATCCCCCCAACCCTCACTAGCTTTGAGGTGAGACATTCTCCTCAAAGAGTTATCTTAGTCGAGGTAATCAATATTAAAATAATTGTTTTTGTGAAATTTGAATCAGATAGACATTGATACCTTTCTTTTACTAATATTATATAGGGTGAGAATGAATATGATTTATATCTATCAGCACCCACCCATCTTCTTTTAACAAGGGATATGGTGTTCAATATACAAGACGACATGCTACACAATAGACTACTTCCAACATGTCATGTGAGAGTGGCGATTAGCGTAGCTCATGAGTCAAGCATCGAGCTACCTATTTCACGTGATGATGAAGATATTTATAAGGTCGACCAAGCTGTTGGAACATTCATTTAATGGTCGTTAGATCTTGTAAAAACACATGTTGACATGGAGGTATTCATTTCCAATTTATTTTTCATGCTAAACCTTTAACAATTAATGGAAAAGGTCTGAACTAATGAATGTTATTAAATACATACAAACATAAGGGGGTGAAATGAAAGGTTGACTCAAAACCATATAAGGGATCATCCAACCAATCAAAAAAAGTTTTCAAAATAATTTTTACCCCACACATTGAATATCTGTATTTAATAACATTGAAGGTTCACATGGATACAAAGTTACAAAGTGATAGTAGTCACGTAGTTGATTTTGAATAAAAAATATATAGAGAGGAAGGTACTGACTACATTACTTTTGAGAATTTAAATGAAATCATCAACTATAAATGGCTAGGAGCCTCAATTATAAATTTATACATGAGATATGTTTTCATGATATAATTTTCCAAAAGATAATATACTATGTTAATTATGAATATATACATATCATATTTTTTGTAGGTGTATATATCAATACCAATTGAAGGGATTTACCCATGAAAAAATTGGAATCATTAGTCCTCACATGTAATGACCCAGACTTTTGAATAATTTTTGTTTCCTAATTTTTTGTGTTATTTTATAATCAACAAAACTACATAATTTAATTAATGATGTGAGTATAATTAAAATGATACCATTGGGTTTCGACTGTTATATGATCGTTGGTCAATATAACCATTGGAAACTAAACTCTTAACGTTATGATTATTGTTAATAAATAAAATTAATCTTGCTTAATTGATACAGAAAGAGGAGTTGATGGCCTCATCTAGTATATTTAGGCTGTACGAAGCCCATATTTCAAAGCTTGGGAAGGAGGTAACATCACTGGGCTTTTCTTTGGACTAAGCCCAATCCAAACTTCAACTTGTGAAGATTGAACATAATCGCCTATGGGATAAGTTCAAGTTGATAGAAATCACCACTCGGGAAATGTTTTCCAAACTACCCCAAGATTCTATCACCATATCACACATTACACTTAGGTCCCATGCAGGTGTTATAAGGGGATATGTAACGAGACCTTAGTTACTTTGTGTAATCCTTTTTTATAAATAAAATTGTTATTTTGTATTATGGTAAAGTTTGTGAATTTAAAATGTCCAGATAAATGTAGGATGAATTTATAGAAGTTCTATATTGTTGATGAATTTTGAAAAAAAAGTATTTTAAAATATCTTTTTTATACTTTAAATAATTAATAACGTGAAATGATTTTCAAAAAATGGTCTTCTACAGTTGTGACCAGTAAGAAATTTAGAGTCTAATAAGATCAACTTAATTTTTAATGAATATTAAGTATGAATAGTAATATTACCCTTATGAATAGTAATGTGACCAATGGAATAGTAACCTCACTTAAGAAAGTATAAATATAATTTAGGCATCTTGAATGGTGAAGTGATATAATAGCATAAGTAAATAACTGTTTCATAAATTATTAGTTAAGTATTAGTATTTT
This sequence comes from Viscum album, assembly GCA_963277665.1. Classification (NCBI taxonomy): domain Eukaryota; kingdom Viridiplantae; phylum Streptophyta; class Magnoliopsida; order Santalales; family Viscaceae; genus Viscum; species Viscum album. The sequence continues at coordinate 676,128,640 of OY728157.1, read as the reverse complement.
TTTCAGGTAAATATTGTTTTTACTTGAAAATTAAATATCTCATAATTTAAAAATTATTTTCATAAAATGGATTTCATTTTTGAATTCAGAGCATCGATATTAGGTTAGAGTGAATTTATGATATTTTTATAAAATGTTTTGTTTTTCAGTGAATAATAAAAATACAGTTTTGAGTTTCAGTGTGATTAATGACATCATTAATGATGTAATAATTATAGTCGACTTGTGAATAGTAAGATATGTTATGAGGTGTCCCAATTAGCCAATACCATGGGAAAATACCATGAAAAAACCCATGGTTTTTCAAATACCACCGATGAGGTGTCCCTTGGAAATTAATAAAATATTCCCTCACTTTTGCTATAAATACCAAGACATTCCCTCATTAATTTCATTCCAAAATCGTCCTAAATGAAGCTCTAGTCTTTTTACCTCCCAAGGAGTCCTCCCAAGGTTCCCTCAAGCCCCCAATGTCCCAAACCTCGAGATTTCAAAGTCACTCTTCAAGGTAAGGAAGCCTTTCACCCTCCTCTTTTAAGTCACGACTTCCTTTATGTTATGTATTCTAGTTTCCATCTTTTTATGTTGGGGTATGTTCTTATATATCCTTATTTCTGTTCACTTTATGTCCAAATGATGAGAGACCCTTTTCAATATCATCAAGTTATTTTTTGAATTTTAAGCGATACCTTTAGGCTTCCATTTTTTTTGTAAAAGAAATCACATATTTTCTTTTCTTTCAAGTTTCCTTTTCATGCGGTATGTCATTCAAATATCCATACCATGTTCTTATTTATTTTTATCCCATAACCATACTATATTATGAGTTATTTATGAGTGGGTGACCCTTGTCCCATCTTTTTTCAATATTTTCTTAAACCATGTTGTATAGCCGTTATGCTGCAAAATTTTCGTCTCAAAATCTCTCTCTCTCCCTCTCTCAAGAAATTACATTATTTTTTATATGTGAATACCCAAACCTATTTAATTTCCAGGGGTATTCATAAATACATAAAATTGATCTATTTTATTCTATAATTGAAATACATATAACCCTCACTCCCTTTCCATGGGTTATAAATGACATAATGATCTTGTTTTTAAGCACTTTTTTAAACGTCACGATTTTGACATGAAACCCATTTCTTTTATTCTATTTGGGTTATTTGTTAAATGTATGATTATGATATATGTGGATAACATGAAAATAAAGACATATTAAGGGTGTGACCTGATAGTGATCCAATGCATTGAGTAATGAATTTAATCTCTAGAGATGACAAGTTTAACGATACCTCGATGAATAACCTTGGTAATTTTTATGACACCTTGGGGATGGACCTTGGTGATATGTTCATGAATGTATAAATTAAATGGTGTAGAAACATTCTAAAGTTATTTTTAAAGTTATTATTATTATTATATGCCTCTTTATCTCCATGTTCTTATAGATATCGCTCAAGAACACATGTAAACTGTTTCACTTGTTTTCCTTACTGGGCCTTCTGCTCACCCTTTCCTTTGATGTATGTCTCTAGGTTATGAGATGAAGTAATTGTACTTAGGATGAAATTATGATGAAGACTTAAAAGTGGATTAGAAGAATGTTTTATATTGTTATCATATATATTTTTCTTTATTTCCAAGACACTAGACTTTAAAGATCCCCTTTTTGTAAAATGTAATGAAAAGTTATGTAATAAAAAGGGTGGGATGCCATAGTTAGCATCAAAGGATAGTTTAGTTTTTTATGGAAATTAGGCTATGAAAAATTTAGGAAGAACCCTATATAAGAGTTTAAATATAGGAAAACTTCCTGGTATTTTGGTGAAATATTAAGTAAGTGGTTTCCAAAAAAATAAATCCCTGTCTGGATACGAACAAGTGGATGTGGCTCTGGCACAAATGTACCTAGGATTGAAAACTCTGACAAGGAGTTTTGGGCTTGACCCGGGTTATCCTGGTACATGACAACAAGCCTTGCTGCAGTTCTGGTTTGACACTCTTGGTGGATATGTTTGGTCAATCACAAGCTTTTTATGAATCATTATGAAGGATTTGTATAGAAATGTACTTGTTTAAGCATGAAGTTTTAAGACATAAAATAATTTATAGTTAAAAGATTCATAAATTAAATAAGATTCTAACTAAGGTTTTATTCTTTTAGAAAATAGTGGGTAATAGGAGGAACCGTGAAAAATGGTGACCGCAATGGACCATGTGCTGACGGCCCTCCGATGGAAGTCGGAATGAAAAATTTTATGAGAATGATGAACCAAATGACTCAAGTTATGGGAAATAACTTGAATCAATCTAAGAGAACGATCTCACCAAGAAGGGAAAAACATTCTATTAAGTCCTTTATGTGTCAATGACCACCAAACTTTAGTGGATCTACTGACCCATTGATCGCTGAATCGTGAATCAGCTCTATCGAGAAGATATTTTCTGTGCTCCGCTTTTCGAAATAAGAGAAGTTCATCCTGATTGTTTACCGCTTAGAAGGAGAAGCTGATCAGCTGTGGGAACTGATTAAAAACACGAGTCCAAGAGTGGAGGTTGAAGCTATGGAGTGGGAAGAGTTCAGAGGGATATTCTTCAATAAGTATTTCCCTCGTTCTATGAGATCAAGAATGGAGAAGGAGTTTCTCGAGCTAAAGTAGAAGGAGAATGAATCTATTGGAAGATACAAGATGAAATTCACAAGGATTTCAAGTTACACCTCTAGCTTTGTCATAGATCCAAATGGGAATGTTGATATATTATTTGGTGGACTAAGACCTCATCTACGGAATAATCTATCCAACTGAGACTATGACAGCTATAAGGAGATCGTACAGAGTGTAATAAAAGTCAAACTGGAGTTTGATGAGACGTAGTGGTCTCATAAATCCAATGATAAGAAGAGATCAATGAAGCCCATATTAGGGAGGACCTTTGACCAGGTAAGAGGAGGAAATAAAGTAAAATATCCCACCTATAATAAATATGGGAAGAAGCATTTGGGGAACTTCCTGCTCAAGAGCGGGAAGTCCTACAAGTGTGGAAGATATTTCCATATTGCATGGAATTTTCATAGTGAGGTGAAGACTTAACTTCCCAACACTAAAGAAAAGGGGAAGTTGGTGAAGGCCTTACATGTTTTCCAATTTTATAAGTTTGGAAAACTTGGGAACTTTTCCAATCACTGTCCAAATCTGAGGGCAGTGGAGGGGAATCGCCATCAACCTCACCAAAGAACAAGGGAGCAAGGTCGTACTTTTGAAATCACTACAACTGAAGTTGAAGTGCCAAATGATGTGGTAGCAGGTACTATTTTTGTTATCTCAAAGCTAGTAACTACTTTATTTGATTCTGGTTCTATGAATTCCTTTATTTCCTCCAGGTTTTCAATGAATTTAGAATCATCCCTTGAATTTTTAAAGTAGAGTTATCAGTCAAGACTCCTGGTGTGATTATCCAAGCATCATCAGTATTTAGAAACTCTAGTATTTAATTTAGTGAGCACAATATTATCACAAGTCTAGTAGTCATTCCCATGATGGAATTCAAAATTATACTAGGGATGGTCTTGATCTCAAAGTATAGTGCTAAGATCAAATGCAGAAGGAATGAAATATCTTTAGACTTGAATGGAAAACCTACGATTATCTTCCAAGGAGAGATATCTCAACCTGATCTATATCAAGAAGAACCTCCTATATCCTTCTTTATAGAGATGATCAGTGAAGAAGAAGAAGAAAATGGGAATTTAAGGATAGAAAATTTCCCCATCATCCAAGAATATGTTGATGTATTTCCCGAGGAGTTACCCGAAACTCCCCCAGAAAGAGAGGTAGAGTTCCCCATTGAACTCGTACCTAGATCTCATCTGATATCAAAGACCCTATATAGGATGGAAAATGTGGAGATGGAGGAATTAAAGAAACAACTCCAAGATCTTTTGGATAATAGGTTTATCTAACCGAGTGTGTCTCCTTGGGGAGAACTTATTCTCTTTATGAAGGAGGATGGATCAATGAGGTTATGTATTGATTATAGAGAACTGAATGGGATCACAGTGAAGAACAAATACCCTCTTCCAAGAATTGATGAATTATTTGACTAACTTTGTGGGGATCAATTCTTCGCTAAGATTGATCTTCGACCTGGTTATCATCAATTGAGGGTGAATAAAGAAGATATTCCAAAAACTACATTCTGATCAAGATATAGGCATTATGAGTTTGTTGTTATGCCCTTTGGACTGACTAATTCACCTGCTATTTTTATGGATTTGATGAATAGAGTATTTAAGGACTACCTTGATAACTTTGTGGTAGTTTTTATTGATAATATTATGATATATTCTAAAAGTCGTGAGGAGTATGAGGATCATCTAAGGATTATTTTGTAAACTCTGCGAAAGGATAAATTTTTTGGAAAGTTCAGAAAATGTGAATTATGGTTACAACAAGTTTCTTTCTTGGGGCACATTGTTACCAATGAAGGAATCACAGTTAAACCTACAAAGAAAAAAGTTGTAAAGGAGTGGACTCAACTTACAATAATAACTGAGATTCATAGTTTCCTTGGATTAATGGGATATTATAGGAGGTTTGTGAAAAACTTTTCACGACTTTCTAATACATTAACCAAGTTAACTCGAAAAGGGGACAAGTTCATATGGACAAAGGAGTGTGAGGAAATTTTCCAAGAGATGAAGAAGAGATTGGTTACTGCACCCATGTTAACTCTACCCACAAGTGGAAAATGATTCATTTTTTAGCGATGCATCTCTGAAAGGTCTTGGGTGAGTCCTCATGAAAAATGACAAATCATTGCTTATGCATCTCGATAGTTGAAGATTCACGAGCAGAACTATCCTACGCATGATCTGGACCTGGATGTGGTCATTTTTTCTCTAAAGATTTGGATGCACTATCTTTATGGGGATAAATGTGATATATACACAGACCATAAAAGTTCGAAGTATATTTTCACACAAAAGGAATTGAACATGAGACAAAGGAGATGGTTGTAACTTATTAAAGACTATGATTTTTCAATTCATTATCATCATGAAAGAGAAAACAAAGTCACTGATGCTTTAAGAAGGAAAGACCCAGTTTTTCTTTCCATGATGTTGATTCAAAGAGATCCTTTGATTAATGACATATTAAAGCTGGACATGAGAATTATAATAGAAGGGACATCATCAAACCTAACCTAAATGATTTCTCAACCTTCATTACTAGAGAATATCAAGAAATCTCAGAAAGAATATCCTCTGTTATAGAAGAAGTTTGAGGCTGTGAAGGATGGAAAGTTTCTTGAGTTAAATATTGATCAAGAAGGTGTACTAAAATTTTGTAAAAAACTATGTGTTCCATCTCTTTTGGAAATAAATAAGGATCTGATGGATGAAGCTCATAGCTCTACTTTCTATATACATCCTGGAAGCACGAAAATGTATAGGGACCTTCATGATCATTATTGGTGGGATAATATGAAAATGGATATTGCTGACTACACTTCAAGGTGCCTATAATGTCAGTAAGTGAAGGCATAATGAAAACTTCCTAAAGGGGTATTGCAACCACTACCCATACCAGCATGGAAGTGGGATAATATCACAATGGAATTCATCATTGTTCTCTCCAGAACTTCCAAAGGAAATAATGTGATATGGGTTATTGTGGACCGTCTCACAAATATTTCCCATTTTATTTCCATTCGGGAAGATTTTTCTCTTGATCAACCTACCAAAATTTACTTAAAGCAAGTGGTAAGGCTGCATGGAGTTCCACTTTATATCGTATCAGATCGTGATCCAAAGTCCGCATCAAAATTTTGGAGAAGACTTCAACATGATTTGAGTGCCGAATTGAATTTCAGTATGGCCTATCACCCCCAAACTGATGGAAAATATAAAAGGACTATTCAAACACTCAAGTACATACTGATAATATGCTCAATGGAATTTAAATGTGGATGGGATCAATATATCCCATTAGTTGAGTTCTCTTACAACAATATCTTCCACTTGATCATTCAAATGGAACCCTATGAAGCTCTATGTGAGAAGCGATGTAGAACTCCTACTTGTTGGGATGAAGCTGGTGAGAGAAAGCTTCTTGAGCCAGATATTGTGCAAGAGATGACAGAAAAGGTCCATGCTATCCAACAACACATTAATGCTGCTCATAATCGGAAAAAGAGTTATGCCGATAGCCATCGAAGGGACTTGGAGTTTGATGTTGGTGACAAAGTCTTTCTTTAAATTTCACATTAGAAGAGAGTCATGAGGTTTGGGAAGAAAGGTAAGCCCAACCCTAGGTACATTGGCCCCTATGAAATCCTTAATCGCATAGGAGTAGTGGCCTATCGGCTTGAACTTCCTCAAAATCTAGAAAAATTTCATGATGTATTCCACATATCCCTCTTGAGGAAGTACATACCTGACCCTTCACATGTAATAAATCCATTGGTTGTACAACTGGAACATGACCTCTCTTATGAGGAGCAGCCGGTGGAGATCTTAGATCGTAGATATAAGGTTCTATGCAACAAGACTACCCACCTTGTTAAGGTGTTGTAGAGGAACCACAAATATGAAGAAGCCACATGGGAACCAGAGGACTCTATGAGGTAGAAGTACCCCCACCTTTTCTCTTCTGAGGGTATGAGTTTAAATTTTGAGGACAAAATTTCTTAAGGGGGAAGAGTGTAATGACTCAAACTTTTGAATAATTTTTGTTTCCTAAATTTGTGTGTTATTTTATACTCAACAAAAATATGTCATTTAATTAATTAAGTGAGTATAATTAAAATGATACCATTGGGTTTCGACTATTATATGACCGTTGGTCAATATGACTGTTAGAAATTAAACTCTTAAAGTTATGATTATTATTTATAAATACAAGTGATCTTGGTTAATTAATACAGAAAGAGGAGTTGATGACCTCATCCAGTAGACTCGGGCCATAAGAAGCCCATCTGTCAGAGCTTGGGAAGGAGGTAGCATCACCGGGCTTTGCTCTGTACCAAGCCCAAGCTGAAATTGAACATGTGAAGATTGAACAAAATCATCTATAAGATAAGTTCAGGCTGATAGAAATCACCACTCAGGCATTTTTGTCCGAACTGCCCCAAGATTCTGTCACCATAGCACACCTTACACTTAGGTCCTATGCAAGTGTTATAAGGGGATATGTAACAAGACCTTAGTTACTTTGTGTAATCCTTTTTTATAAATAAAATTTTTATTTCATATTATGGTAAAGTTTGTGAATTTTAAATGCCCAGATAATTGTAGGATGAATTTATAGAAGTTCCATATTATTGATGAATTTTAGAAAAAATGGTATTTTAAAATATTTATTGTATACTTAATAATTAATAATGTGAAATTATTTTCAAAAAATGGTCTTCTATAGTTGTGACTAGTAATAAATTTAGAGTCTAATAAGATCAACTTAATTTTTAATGAATAATAAAGTATAAATAGTACTATTACCCTTATGAATACTAATGTGACCAATGGAATAGTAACCTCACTTAAGAAAGTATAAATATAATTTAGGCATCTTGAATGGTGAAGTGATATAATAGCATAAGTAAATAACTGTTTCATAAATTATTAGTTAAGTATTAGTAATTTTTTCAGGTAAATAGCATTTTTAATTGAAAATTAAATATCTCATAATTAAAAAATTATTTTCATAAAATGGATTTCATTTTTTAATTTAGAGTATCGATATTAGGTTAGGGTGAATTTATGATATTTTTATAAAATGTTTTGTTTTTTGGTGAATAGTAAAAATAGAGTTTTGAGTTTCGGTGTGATTAATGACATCATTAATGATGTAATAATTTTGGACAACTTTTGAATAATATGATATGTTATTAGGTGTCCCAATTGGTCAATAATATGGGAAAATAACATGGTCAAGCCCATGGTTTTTCAAATACCACTGATGAGGTGTCCCTTAAAAATTAATAAAATATTCCCTCACTTTTTGCTATAAATACCAAGCCATTCCCTCATTCCTTTCATTCCAAAATCCTCCTAAATGAAGATATGGTCTTTTTAGATCCCAACGAGTCCTCCCAAGGTTCCCTCAAACCCCCAATGTCCCAACATTCAAACTTTATAAGTCACTCTTCAAGGTAAAGAAACCTTTCACCCTTCACTTTTAAGTCATGAATTCATTTATGTTATGTCTTCTAGTTTACATGTTTTTATGTTGGTGTATGTTATTATATATCCTTATTTCTGTCCAATTTATTTCCAAATGATGATAGACCCTTTCCACTCTCATCAACTTATTTTTCTGAATTTTAAGCGATGCCGTTAGGCTTCCAATTTTTTCATAAAAGAAATCACATCTTTTCTTTTCTTTCAAGTTTCCTTTCCATGTGGTATGTCATTCAAATATCCATACCATGTTCTTATTTATTTTTATTCTGTACCCATACTATATTATGAGTTATTTATGAGTGGGTGACCCCTGTCCCCACTCTTTTCAATATTTTCTAAAACCATGTTGTATAGCCGTTATGCTGCAGAATTTTCCTCTCAAAATCTCTCTCTCTTTTTCTCAAGAAATTCCATTATTTTATTTATGTAAATACCCAAAACTATTTAATTTCTAGGGGTATTCATAAATAAAAAAATTGATCTATTTTATTCTGTAATTGACATACATATAACCCTCACTCCCATTCCATCGGTTATAAATGACATAATGATCTTGTTTTTAATCGCTTTTTTAAACTTCATGATTTTGACATGAAACCCATTTCTTTTATTCTATTTGGGTTATTTGTTAAATGTATGATTATGATATATGTGGATAACATGAAAATAAATACATATTAAGTGTGCAACCTGATATCACTCCAATGCATTGGGTAAATAATTTAATCTCCAGAGATGACAAGTTATACGATACCTCGATGAATAACCTTGGTAATTTTTATAACACCTTGGAGATGGACCTTTGTGATATGTTCATAAATGTATAAATTAAATAGTTTAGACACATTTTAAAGTTATGTTTCAAGTTATTATTATTATGATATTCCTCTTTACCTCCATATTCTTATTAATATCACTCAAGACCACATGTAAACTATTTCACTTGTTTTCCTTATTGGGCCTTCTGCCCACCCTTTCCTTTGATGTATGTGTCTAGATTATGAGATGAAGTAATTGTACTTAGTATGAACTTATTATTAAGCCTTAAAAGTTTATTGGAATAATATTTTATGTTGTTTTAATGTATATTGTTCCTGATTTCCAAGACACTCAACTTTAAAGATCCTCTGTTTATAAAATGTAATGAAAAATTATGTAATAAAAAGTCCGGGATGCCATATCACACCACCTCTATAGAACAAAAAAGAAAATATAATCCCCAAAAATGGATGAAATAATGGAAAACTTGTCCAAATAATTTGAAAGAAAACTTGGGGATGACAAACTCTTCTTAATAACAACGATGCAGGGGTAAAACTCTACAATTTAATCTTATCAAATATTTTTTCATTTCTTACATTACTTATTTTTTTTTGTGCTTTTAGAAAATATTATATTCACATTACGGTCAATTTGGATACTCCAAATATTTATTTCTTGTATTCACTACATGGATCTCTAACAAACCAACCACACATGATGTCGTTTGTCAATTTTTAATACACCAAATCCAAATTTTTAGAACTAAACTTAAAGTTTTATAATTTATATTATGTTTTAATTTGAATTCTATTATGATAGGGTGGTGTATAAATATCCTGAAAATCATGGAATGAGGAAAATCATTGCGCATAAGGACCAAGACAAGTTAAACAACTGGATAAGTATCAAGGTATATATAATAAGATTTAACTATCCAAACACATATAAAAACAAATTACTTATTTTAATCAATGTTTCTTCAGTGTCTAAAACAAACACATGGAAAATTTTGTGGTTATTATGTTTATAAATTTATGAGAGAGATCATATTCCATCAAAAAACACACATCCCCAAAAATGTATTTTTGAAGATAATTACTATTTTATTTAAAATATTTATCAATCATTTGTGTATTTATATTTTTCCAATACAACTAAGACTATAAAAAATCATATTCACAAGATGATATAGATTTTATTAGAAATGAATGTGCATCATACCCGATCACAGAATGTACACAAATAACATGAAGATGTGACTTTCATAGAAGTAATGAATTGTTTCATATTTATGTTTAATTTGTTTCTTTTTAATATTAATCACATAATAATTGTTTTCTTATAGAGGTGGATTCATTTCATATTTATGGGTCAAGAATGTATACAATCATCATGAAAAGGTGAATTCATACAACTTATTTAATTAATTTTATCATCATTTTATCTACTATTTGTAAGTTATTTTACCCATCATCTTTATCTAATACTTATTTAGTTATTTTCATAGATATTTTGAAAAGTTATATTTTTATTTAAATTATCTAAAAAAATCCATAGAAGGGATAACATGTTTTTTCTTCCAATGTTGCCACATTTTCTATTACTTTTCTTTGTCGAACTTCCAAAGATGCATATTGATTCGATGTTCTTAGCTGATTTTTTTTCTCAAATCAATATGCAGTGTTGGAAGTTAGACAAATAAATACAATGTTAATCATGGTAACATTGGAAGTTAATATTTTTTTGACACTTTGGGATGTGTAAGAATCAATGTCACCTCAATTCGACATACGTTGTTACCGGTATGACTCCAAGTGCGTCTTTTTATTTAAAATTAAATTAATTTTAGTAAAATAGACAACTAAAATATAAAAAAAAACAAAAACATTCATATTATTTTGATACTTTAAGAAAGATATATATATTTCATTTAGGATGTGAAAGAATAAACTGTACTTCAATCTGATTTATAGTGTGACTAGTATGACTCAAAGTGTTCATTATCAGTTTAAAATCAACATTTTACTTCAAATATTTTCACTCACTGAAAACCGAGAAAACACACTCATATTATATTGATAATTTATGAAATTGATTCATAAACCATTTTTTATATGTAGGAATTAGTTTCATGTCAAACCGATATACGATGTGATTGGTATGAGTCAAAGTGCATGTTTCAATTTAAAATATAATTTTAGTAAAAATACAAGTGATGTACTGAGAATTGCGAAAATGTATTAATATTTTTTTGATACTTTAGGAAAATGATCCATGAGACATTTGGGATATTTAGAAATCAATCACACCTTAATCTGATGCACGGTGTGACTGATATGACACCAAGTGCATCTTTTTATTTAAAATTGACATCAATTTTAGTAAAAAGAAACAAGTGACGTACTAAAAAATGAAAAAATGTATTAGTATTGTTTTGATAATTCAGGAAAACAATCCATGATTATTTTGAAATGTGTAAGAATTAGTCACACCTCAATATAAGGCATGATTTGACCGATATTACTCCAAGTGTGTATTTTTTTTTAAATTTACATCAATTTTAGTAAAAAAGAAAATTGACCAACTCAAAACCGAGAAAACACATTTGTATTGTTTTGATAATTTAGGAAAATGATCCGTGAGTCATTTGAGATGTGTTGGAATCGGACACACCTCAATCCAACATACAATGTGACTGATATGAATCAAAGTGCGTCTTTTTATTTAAAATTAACATCAATTTTAGTAAAAAGGAACAAGTGACATACTGAAAATCAAGAAAACTCATTAGTATTGTTTTGATACTTTAGGAAAATAACCAATGAGTCATTTGAGATGTGTAGGAATTATCCTCACCTCAATCTAAGTCATGATGTGACTAGTATGACTCCAAGTGTGTGTTTTTTTATTTAAAATTTACATTAATTTTAGTAAAAAGAACAACTGACCTACTCAAAACAAAAAAAACACATATTTATTATTTTGATACTTTAATAAAATGATCCATGGTTTGTTTTAGAAGTGTAGGAATTATCCTCAACTCAATCTGACGTATAGTGTGACCTTTATGACTCCAAGTACATCCTTTTATTTAAAATTGACAACAATTTTAGTAAAGAGGAATAAGCGACGTACTAAAAACTATGAAAACAAATTCAGATTGTTTTGATAATTTAGGGTAACGATCTATAAGTTATTTGGTATATGTAGGAATCATCTACATCTCAATACGAGGAACGATGTGACTGGTATGACTCTAAGTGCCTCTTTTTTTATTTAAAATTTACATCAATTTTAGTAAAAAGGAAAAGTGGCCTACTCAAAACCTAGAAAACACATTCATATTGTTTTTATACTTTATTAAACCGATCCATGAGTCATTTGGGATGTGTATAAATCATCTATACCTCAATCTGATGCACAGTGTGACCAATATGACTCTAATTGAGCCTTTTTATTTAAAATTAACATCAATTTTATTAAAAAGGAAGAAGTGACAAACTAAAAACTAAGAAAACACATTCAGATTGTTTTTATAAGTTAGGTAAATGATCCATGAGTCATTTGAGATGTGTAGGAATAAAGCATACCTCAATTAGAGGCATAATGTGACCAATATGACTCCAATTGCATCTTTTTTATTTAAAATTTACATCAATTTTAGTAAAAAGAAAACCTGTCCTACTCAAAGTACATCTTTTTATTTAAAATTGACATCAATTTTAGTAAAAAGAAAAAAAATGACGTACTGAAAATTGAACAAATGCATTTATATTATTTTTATACTTTAGGTAAATTATTAATGAGTTATTTAAGATGTGTAGGAATCAACCTCACCTCAATCTAAGGCATGATGTGACCAGTATGACTCAAAGTGTGTCTTTTTTATTTAAAATTTACATCAATTTTAGTAAAAAGGACAACTGACTTACTCAAAAATTAGAAAAAACATTCATATTATTTTAATACTTTAGGAAAAAAATATATTAGCCATTTGGGACATGTAGCAATCAGCCGAACCTCAATCTGATGCACGGTGTGACCAGTATGACTCCAAGTGCATTTTTTATTTAAAATTAACATCAATTTTAGTAAAAAGGAAAACATGACCTATAAAAAACTGATAAAACAATTTCTTATTATTTTTATACTTTAGTTAAATGATCCATGATTCATTTGGGACATGTAGGAATTAGTCGTACCTAAATCCGACGCATTGTATGACTAGTATGACTCTAAGTGTGTCTTTTTTATTTAAAATTTACATCAATTTTAGTAAAAAGGACAATTGACCTACTCAAAAACAAGAAAATATATTTATATTATTTTTATACTTTAGGAAAATGATCCATGAGTCATTTTATGTGTGTATGAATCAGCTGTACCTCAATCCGACATACTGTGTGACTGGTATGACTCCAAGTGCATCTTTTTATTTAAAATTGACATCAATTTTAGCAAAAGGAACAAGTGAACTACTAAAAACCAAGAAAATTTATTTGTATTGTTTTGATACTTTTGGTAAATGATACATGAGTCATTTAAGATGTACAAGAATTAGGTGTACCTCAATCTAAGTCACGGTGTGATCGGTATGATTTCGAGTGTGTTTTTTATTTAAAGTTGACATCAATTTTAGTAAAAAGAAAACTAACCTACTAAAACCCAAGAAAATGAATTCATATTATTTTTATAATTTTTTAAATATATTTATAATTCATTTATGATGTGTATGAATCAACCACACCACAACCCGATGCACGATGTGACTGGTATGACTCCAAGTGTGTCTTTTTTATTTAAAATTGACATTAATTTTACCAAAAGGAATAAGTGTCATACTGAAAACTGAGAAAACACATTCGTAGTGTTTTGATACATTAAGAAAACAATCCATGATTCATTTGAGACATGTAGGAATTATAAATACCTTAATCCGACGCATGATGTGACTAGTATGAATCCAAGTGTGTCTTTTTATTTAAAATTGACATCAATTTTAGTAAAAAGGACAAATGACTTACTCAAAACTGAGAAAACACATTCAGATTATTTTGATACTTTAGAAAAATGATCCATAATTCATTTGAGATGTTTAAGAATCATACTCATCTCATTCTAACCCACAGTGTGATCGGTATGACTCAAAAAACATCTTTTTATTTAAAATTGATATCGATTTTAGTAAAAAGGAAAACCAACCCACTCAAAACTGAGAAAATGCATTCATATTGTTTTCATACTTTATAAAAATGGTCCATAAGTCATTTGTAACATGTAATAATCAACCTCACCTCAATTCGATGCACGGTGTGATCAATATGAATCCAAATGTGTCTTTTTATTTTAAATTGACATTAATCTTAGCAAAAGGAATAAGTGACGTACTAAAAACTAATAAAACACATTCAGATTATTTTTATAATTTAGGGAAACATTCCATGAGTTATTTTTGATGTTTATGAATCACTTGCACCTCAATCCAATGCACGGTGTGACCGGTATGACTCAAAGTGTCCATCATTTATTTAAAATTGACATTTTAGTTCAAAACGTGTGTTACTCACTAAAAACCAAGAAAATGTGCTCCGATTGTATTGATAATTTAGGAAAGAAATTAATAATTAATTTTTGACATGTAGGAAGTGGTATCACGTCAAACTGACACATGATGTGACCCGTATGTCTCAAAGTTCATGTTTCTCATTTGAAATGACATTTTAGTAGAAAAAAAACGTGATATATTGAAAACCAAGAAAACATATTTGGATTTTTTGATACTTTAGGAAAACTATCCTTAAGTAATTTTTGATGTATAGGAATCATATGCACATAAATACCATACACGGTGTGACCAATATAACTCCAAATGTGTCTTTATTTAAAATTGATATTAATTTCATTAAAAAGAGCAAGGACATACTCAAAACCAAGAAAAACATTCGAATTGTTTTGATACTTTAAGAAAACAATCCATACCTCATTTGTGACGTGTTGGAATCAACCGCACCTCAATACAATGTGTGGTGTGACAAATATAACTCCAAGTGTGTATTTTTGTTTAAAGTTGACATTTTTTAATGTATTCATTCATATTAATGTTTAATTTTTTTATTTATAATATTACTAACATAAGTTTTTTTCTTATATAAGTGTATTATTTTTCTTAGGTTTAGGTGATTTGTTTGGTAATGGATACTATATGCAGACCTTTTTGAGAGGGGATCACAGGTGCCAAAGAAAAATATTAATGCTTTAAATTGTTTGTGTATAGTAATTGTAAATGTAATTATACAAAACATTGTTTGAAATGTATATAGTAGTGTTTTTTTGTATTCATGATGTAAAATTTATTTCAATTATATTATACATTTTTTTATAGGTTACAGGAGGTTGTTATAGTGTGTGTTATAAAAACATCACATTGCAATAGATGGGGCCTTTATCAGTGCTATTTCTAGCACTGATAAAGTGGGACCTTTATCAGTTCTTTTTTTAGCACTGATAAAGGGGACCCCCTTTAACAACACTGAGATTAACAATACTTTTTAACATTATTAAAAGATTATTTGTGTGCTGTTAAAGGCGATATCTGTAGTAGTGCATGTCTTGTTCCCTTATACAAAACTGAAGGGAAAAGAATGGTGTTCAAGCTCGATTAATTTGAGGCCTAGAACACTTATAATTCATAACTGGAGCTTGAATTTTGATTTGAATGACTTCAAGGAAAGTTGTGCTCAGGTTTGGGTTAAAATTTATGGCTTTAATTGGGTCCTTTAGCACCCAAAAATTCTGTTTGATATTGCCTTCGCAATTGGAATTCCAATTTGGATGGAAAGTGCCACTAAGATGGTGAGTTATGGTCATTATGCTTAGATTTTGGTAGAAATTGATTTAAGTTCTACACTTATCAATAGAGCGGTGCTATATACGCCACATGATGAGGTATGCCTTAAAATTGAGTACAAAAAGATCTCACCCTTTTCTGAGTCTTGCAACATTATTGGGCATTTGAAAGCAGTTTGCATGGGTAATCTAGTTCTTTCCAATTATCATATTAAAGGTCACGATCTTCCTCATTTTCAAAGAAGGAAATGTAATGAGACTTCCCAGTGCCTTGAGGAACAACCTATTTTTTTTATGCTTCTACACTGGTGCATACTCATATAAGTATTGAAGATTCCTTACAGGAAGCACAAAAGACAAATTCTGATGGATTAATTTAGTGGGTTTCTTGTGATGAAAAATCTAATACTATGATTGCCTCCCCCATCGGGCTAATGAAAGGTTGGAGGAACCTCTTAAGACCAA
This sequence comes from Viscum album, assembly GCA_963277665.1. Classification (NCBI taxonomy): domain Eukaryota; kingdom Viridiplantae; phylum Streptophyta; class Magnoliopsida; order Santalales; family Viscaceae; genus Viscum; species Viscum album. The sequence goes on along the minus strand of OY728157.1, from coordinate 676,112,382 downwards.
ATTTATTTGGTCTGATTCAGTTGATGAGGATCACTTTCCTATCACTATTGTTCCTTTTAAAGATTCCTTATAAAAAATATTAGTGGATGAATATGTTGAGGAAGATTCTAATGATAGTCAGGCTACTGGGGAACTCTCGGCTCAGGCTGATGTTTATTTTAACATATGGCAGAAACATAAGATGATTGTATCCAAAATATTCAAAGGAAAATAAAAAATTGCAGCTACTACTTCAGACAAAACCACACTCACAAGGACTCCTTCCTCAATTATGTAGACCCAAGATAGAAAATGCATGTATGTACCCATCAAAGACAAACATGATCTAGTACAATCTACTACCTCTCAATCCTCGAGGGGGTCATCAAACACTAATTTGCTTCACCATACTTCAAAGGCTCATTATTCTCATTCCCTTGATAATAAAGTAGATGGTTATCAATCTTAGGGGGTCAGAAAACATCTCTGAAGTTTTTTAATGATGGTGAAAAATTTGTGGATAGCCGGAAAATTCAGGAGGGGATAATAGTTTCACATGGAAGTGATGTTATTTCCCCTCCTCTTGCTCAAAAAGAGATTGACCTCTCTGTTTTGAGCTCTTCAAAGGAGCTTCCAAGGTGTTTGAACAAAGACAAACAACAGAAAAAAACTCAAATTTTTGTCCCCAACACCTCAAAGGATATTTTGGGGGTATGGGTTGCCTTTATTAGCTGCCCATGGCAATGAATTTATACCTACCATTGATAGTACCACTCTTGCCTCTAGGATGGGGGACATTAAAATGCCCAAGATAGGGGCATATTTTAGTAGAAAAATAAAGGTGGGTGCTAGATGTAGCGAAACAAATACCTTGTAGGGACCTTGTTTGGTGTTTGAGATTGCTCAAGGTAGGGACCTTTTAAATAATACCGATGTGTCTTTTTTGAATCCAAAAATGGATTATTCCAATGGAACAAAGGCAAGTGATACTGCCCCATTAAGTAATCAAAATGTGAGCTCTGTATATTTGGCAGGCTCTGACAGTGCACAACATGTAAAGGAAAAAATGTGTTTGAAGGTGAGTATGCATAACTCTTTTAAGTTGCTAGATTCTAGAAGCAGTGAGGAAGATGTACAAAACTATGAAAGTGTGTTTGAAGAAGTTGAAAAGGCAAACGATGTTAATGTTGGACTCTCGGATGATAGAGGTGGATCATGGTTGCAGGTCAAAACATGGAGAAGGGGTCGACATCCTCGTGGTCGGAGTGATCGCACCTCTTATCATAGCATGAGTACTCGTTCTCGAGTTAATTGATTTCACTAATCTATTTTGTATTGTTTGTGAACTTTCCATGATTTTTGTATGTTCCTCTGTTTTTTTGCTTTTAATAAAGGGGTCGTGGGGCCTCAACCATATAAAAAATAGATAAATAATAAATACAAAAATATTAAAAAAATAATAAATACGTAATAAATAAATATTAAATAATAAATAAATAAAAAAATTTAATAATAATTAATAACTAATAATTAAATAATAAATTTATAATAATTAAATATTAAATAAATAATAAACAATAAATAATAAATACAAATAAATAATAAATAATAAACAATACATAAATAATAAAAAATAAAAAATAAAAAATAAATCACAATAAATGATAATAAATAATAAAAAACAAATAAATAATTTATAATTAAAAAATAAGAAAATAAATTGTAAATAATAAATAAATAAATAAATAAATAAATAAATAATAAATACGTAATAAATAAATAATAATTAAATATTAAATAAATAATAAATAATCAATAAATAATCAACAAATAATAAAACAAATAAGAATAAATAAGAATAAATCATAATAAATGATAATAAATAATATATAATAAATAATAAATAATAAATAAATAAATAAATAATAAATAATAAATAAATAATAAATAACAAATAAGTAATAAGTAATAAATAATAGATAATAAATAATAAATAATAAATAATAAATAAAAATAAAAATAAATATATAAATATTAAATGAATAATAAAGATGTGATAAATAAATAAATATTAGATAACTAAAAAATAAAAAATAAAAAATAAATAAAAAAATAATAAGTAATAAATATAAATAAATAATAAATGATAAATGATAATAAATATTAAATAATTAATAAATAATAAATAATAAATAAATGATAAAAAATAATAAATAAATAATAAATAAATGTAAATAAATAATAAATAATAAATAATAGTAAATTATAAATAAATAATAATTAATAAATTAATAAATAATAAATAAATAATGACGCTATAATGAATAAGAAATAAATAAATAAAAAATAATATATCAATAATAAATTATTAATAAATTGTTAATAAATTAATAATAAATATCTAAAATTTGAGAAAATAATAAATTAATAATGAAATATAAATAAATATAAAATAAATAAGTTGTAAATAAATTATAAATCAATATAATAAATAATAAATAAGTGGAAAATAAAAAAATAGATAAATTGATAATAAATAAATAACACATTAATAATAATTTAATAATATAAATAAATAATACATTAATACTAAATTAATAATACAAATAAATAAATAATAAGTAATAAATAAGTAATAATAAATAATAAATATCATGTAATAATATATAATAAATAGTGAATAAATATTAAATAATAATTTAACATTAAATAAAAAATAAAAAATAAAAAATAAATGAATAACTTATAAATGAATAAATAATAAATAATAAATGAAAAAATAACAAATAAGAAATAAAAAATAAAAAATAAAAAATAAAAAATAAAAAATAAAAAAGAAAAAAAGAAAAAACAGAAAACAAAAAACAAAAAACAATAAATCATAAATGGAAATAAATATCTATAAATAAATATACATATAACAACATTTACATAAATATATATAAACACACATGCACAAACAAATATGTATAAATATTTACAAATGTATATAAATATAGACAAATATTCATAAATACAAATAAATATCCATACATAGATACAATTATATATAATTTTAAATAAATAATGACAAATATATATAAATTATAAATAAATATACCTAAATATACAGTACATACAAATATATATATATTGCATCACTCCAAATTTTAAGTAACCATTTTTTATGCTTTTTAAGTATGTAAAGTATATGGGTGAAGTTTGTGAGAGTCTGGAGAACTTTTTGAGTGTTTTGGGGATTTTCTATAGCTTCACGGTTGGTGCAAGATTTGGAAAAATCATAAAACACCTTCAGAAAATCATGAACAATGAATTAGGGGCTAAAGGGAAGGCACACAAGCTACACACAGTTTGTCCAAACCATGTGTAAGCCTAGGAGGAACCGTGCTATGTTGGACAATGGATTTTGGCATGGTTTGCGCACAATTTGTAAATCGTGCGAGCCAACCGTGCGAGGTTCAACCCTTGAGGTAGTAGCTTGTGCACAATTAACAGATTGTTTGCCTAACTATGCAACTAACTGTGCATGGGTTAAAAGTGAGATCCTAAAATTTTGGATCTCACATGTTGTGGTCTCTAACTCCCTTGTTTTTCCTCCTATGTGGCCCTAACTAGAGATTATCTCTTCCGAAAGGTCAATGAAGCTTCTACCATCAATATGAAGGTAATCCGAAGGATTCCCTTGGTGTTTTGAAGCCAGATCCTCACAGTAAGTGACCGTTCTTGGTCTTTCTTAGTGCTTTTTCTTAGATCCCCTTCTCTATCCCCTCATTTAGTTAGATCTTTGTCCTCTATGGATATTTATAAGATATTTTATGCAAAATATGAATATATTTGGATTTTTTGTTGATAGGGAAAGAGATCAAAGGTGGGTTCATGGATATTTAATCTATTTTCATAGACATTTTTTGCACCGTTCTTCGTTTTCATCATATAACTTGAGGTAGGTGGGTTCACTCTCAACTCCTCTATTTAGAATATGAAGGCTTGATTTCAAATTGATATTTTTTTGTGAAATTGATTATGAACTTGTTGTGTAATGATTGTTCAAAACCCTCTTAAGTAACGGTTTGTGGAAACATGGAAATTGGGTGTTTTTGTTGAAAGTGCTTTGGTTCTTGGTTTTAAAATGTGGTTTTAAAATGTGGATTTTCTAGAATTGTGGTAAATTGATTAATCAAAATGTTTTCAATAAAATGTATGGTTTTATTAAAATGAATGGGAATGGTTGATTTGAATTGGTTTATTGAAAGTTTTTCAATAAAAGAACTATTTTATTGAAATAGATGAAATGGTTCTTTCGGAATTACTTTGGAATAATGGGTTTGTGTGTTCATGATCATTGGGATGGATAAGGGTAAGGAGTCCCCCCAATCATTAATAGGATGGATAAGGGTTAGGTTTCTCCCTTGTCAAATCTCATTTGGGTTGGATAAGGGTAAGAAGTCTCCCCCATCATTAGTGGGATGAATAAGGGTTAGGGATTTCCCCCTCTTCTAGGTTTCATGCATGGTTAGATATGTGGATATGTAGAATAGAATGGTTATTCCAAAAAAGTGTAATTTATGAATTGGTTTTGAAACATTATTTGGTTGCTTTCCTTTAAACTTGTTATAGTTTTATGAATTTTTTTATTAAGCACTTGTTTGTATTTTGATATAAACTATTTTAGAAATTGTTTGATATAAACTATTTTATATATTAGGATAACTTATTCTATCCTAGTGACGTGAGTAGGGAATTCATTTTGGGAAAATATTCTGAGTTTTAGTACTCACCCCTACTCTGGTACTTTGGTGCTTTTTTAGATGTTGTTTATCGAGACATGGGAAAAAGGTAAAGTTTCACACATATTTAGTAGTACTCCGTGATACTTGGGTGATTGTGGAGTTGGAGCATGGAGCATGTTTGGATCTTTTAGTTGTATTTAGAGTCTTTTATTTTTTTCTTCTACTATTTACTTTGATATTGTAGTCTTTTAGTGTGGTACTTGGTTTTAGTTAGATTTTGATAAATGAAATGTTGAGTTGAATTTCATTATTATCATACATAATATAGTGGTTTGTTTGGTTATGAATAATTTTGGTTAGTTGTTTTATTCTCAAAAGGTAAAATCACCCCCACATATATTGAATTTCTTAGACATTTATATCCAGCCTTTTTCATCTTGGGGATGTCACTTAAGTCCAAGTAATGTTCCACCTCCTTCTCAATCCAATGAGGAGGGGCGATATGTTACACACACACACACACATATAATAGTTAATAAATCACCAAAATAGGGAAAACCAAAATAAATGGAATACCATCAAATCAATAGAAATTTAAATCAATGGAATAAAATCATAGAAGACCTAAAAAGAAAATCAATACACTCTTAAACAAAGATGAAATCTCATCGAATGTTCAAAAATCATGATATCCAAACAAAAAACTCAGTTTTGAGGCATTCATGGCCTATTTTGACCTCAAAAAATAATGACTCAGGTCCCCCCAAGCTAATATGGTGTATATATCTTCACAAGTTTCAATTTGATATGTGGTAAAGACCAAACAGACACCCAAATCAAAAGTTACAACCATTTGAAGTTGAAGTTTGATTTTCAACTTTTCTTAAAACTATAATAAATTTTATTCAATTAGTTATTACATAATTATTATCTAATTTGATTGTATTTCATTTCATAAGTTTTTATTTGACTAGTTGTGAAGCTAAAACAGGCACCCAAATCAAAAGTTCTATTCATTTGATGGTGAATTCTGATTTTCAACTTATACAAAAATTAATTTAAATTTTGAATAACTATTACCTAATAATCATATATAATTAATAATTAACATGTTATAATTAATTAAAATTATAAATAAAAAAATAAATATAAATAATAAATCATAATTGTTAATAATAAATCATAATTTAATATTTAATATTTTTACCATTAATTTAGTGGTAATTTTTATAAAAATCACTGCTATTTCGTAGTGGTTTTTATAAACAACCACTAAAAGTAAATTTATTATTATTTTTAAAATAAAAAACTAAATTATATGAATGATTTGTGATTTATTTCTCGACCACTGTAGGTCTTGGGTGACCATACTGAGAAACCATGCAACTTGTGGTTGGTGGGAAAGGGAACCTGCACGGTCGATGCATAGTACTGAATGACAAGTGATGTGCTCATATTCTAGATTAATTATGTGTGATGTATTTCTCAACCCAGTTAGTCTATGATCAGAGAGTAGAGAACGTATAAGGAGGCTCTATGGGATTGATATACTTTGCATCTCATGATCACTTGATGTTTTGGATAAAGAGATCATATAAAAATGAATGCTTACATATGATGCACTTAGTGGAAACAAGTATAAAGATACATGTGTTTGATGAAGATAACACCGGTTCCCTTTGTAGCTTGAGTAACATTTATGCTTTGATAGTGGTGTATCTTTGGTTACATTTATGGATATGTCCCGAATGGCCCTAAGTCCTTCTTTTTATTGATTTTTTGATAACCCCCTTTCAAGGGATGTAGGGGAACCCTTATAAGGCCCGTAGGCTTAGAGATTACATGACCCGTAGGTCTTAGGAAATATTCAGACTATAACTACATGGAACTCTTCCTCCCTAGCTTCTTCATCATGATGTTAGCTCTCTACCTTCGTATGGCTTGTTTGACTAGGCTTCCTATGCATGCATAGGCTGGTTTTGATGGCAATGCCATACCCTCTCTTTTTGAAAAATCTTCTTAGCTTCTACTATGGTGAATGTGCCTACTCTAAATCCTCATCTAGAGTCTTCTCCTTGTAGATTTTGTCTGGTCATTAAGCATAATTTTAGGTGGCCCGAAGGCCTTAAGGTGGCCTGAAGGCCTTGAGGTTGCTTGAAAGCCTCATGGGTTCACACTTTGTGATTCATATTTATTTATAATGATATAAAGCCTAATGGGGTCACACATTGTGGTTTACATAATGAGAATTGAGTTTTATAAAAACCTAGAGAGTTTCTATAAAAATATTTTAGTGTTTATCCAGAAAGAGTCATGGATGGTTATTCATAAAGTATTTCATATGATGTGATACATGGTGAAGTTGATAATAGCTATCCAAAAGTGTTTTGGAAGATATCCGAAGTGATTTTTGGATATGGTTTCATTAGTTATTTTATATGAGATTATATAAGGTGAAATGACACAAAAGTCTTTAATCTTTAGTGCAAGTGGGAGATAGAAGGGCATATTCCCGAAAGTCATGTGATATTCACTACTAAGGAATCAGGTTTTAACAGTGCAAAAAAAGCCTTTATTAGCTCTAAAAAACACTGATAATCAAGGTAGTATTAAAAGGGGTCCCTTTTATTAGTGCTTAACAAAGTGACGATGAAGGCCCATTTTATCAGCACTAAAAAAGCACTGATAAAGGACAAAAAAATAAATTTTCAAAAAGATTTTTTTCCCTACAATCGGAGGGTGACCCCTCCTTTTATTAGCGTTCAACCCCCCTTATAACAGTGCTTGTCCATCCTCTCCCCACTCACCCTTTTTAAAAGTATGAACCTCCCCTTTCCCCTTTAACAATGCCACACACCTGCTCACCCACCCACGCGCCCCTACCTTTGGTGGGTTTTGAATTTGAGACCCCCCTCTTATACGCCTGTGCCTCTTCTACTCACCCATATTGTTTTGTTTTTAATTTTTTGATATATCTATATATTTATATATATTTAATTACATTTTTTATCTATATATATATATATATTTAAATACATATGTAAAATATGTTTTTTTTGCATGTATGTGTATGTTTAAAAATACATACATACATACATTCATACATATATTTATATATATGTGTCTATATATAAATATAATTCTAAATGTTTATATTTATTTAAATATATTATATATTAATATTTATAAACATTTATTAAAATATATAAATAAAGAAAAATTTGTTTGAAAATACACACACAAATATATTTTTATATATATAAACATTATATATACTTTAATTGTATATATGCATATAAATATTCATAATTTTTTATCTTAAATAAAATGGATATTATATTATATTTAGATGATGTTTATATATTTAGAAGAATACTTTTCATGTAAATATAGTTACATATATATTTATAAAATTAAACATTTATGTGTGAAAATATACAAAATATGTATATATTTTTATATATTTGATTATAAATTAAACTACATTATGAAAAAATGATAAAATTTCAAAACCATAATATCAATATTAATGTAATACCTAATATTAAATTTATCACCCACCGAAAAATCCAATAAGACCCCTTTAAATGAGGCTGAAATTCCATCAAATGTTAAAAAATTAGGATAACACGACTAAAAACTCAGTTTTAGAGGCCTTCTAGGACTTTTTTGGCCGTGAAAAAATAGCGATCAAGTCCCGCCCAATCATAAAGGCATAGAGATTTTCACATGATTCTATTTGATATATGGTAGATCCTAAACGAACATCCAGATCAAAAGTTATGGCCGTTTGAAGTTTGAGTCACATTTTCAACTTATTTTAGATCATTTCTTAATTTTTTTATTTTTTCTATGTTTGAATTGTTATTAAATGAATATTACTTGATAATAATTAATAAATTATTAATTATTATTATTATTTTTTAATTATTTTATAATTAATTTTTACTAAATATCTTATATATTAAGTGTAAATGCATATTTATCCTTATATAAATCATATTTTATAAAATATATTTTATTTATATCAATAAAAATTATTTATATATTAATATATGATTTTTAAGGATAAATATTTTTTTATGAAATATACCTTTTATCAGCACTAAAAAAAGCATTGATAAAGGGATACTTTTATCATCACTTTTTTAGCACTGATAAAAGTACCTTTTAACAGCACCGATAAAGGTACCCCCTTTATCAGCAATTTTTTAGCACTATTAAAAGGCGACATTGTGTAAATCCGATTCTTTAATAGTGATTGTATAATACAATATGGTATGTCACAGAGTATGTCATGCATATGGAAAAAGTTTTATATGAAAACCATTGGGTATATCATATTTTATGATATATGGACATCGTACAGGGTGTCTCAACATGATGTATTGTAGAACACTCATCAATTGTAATTCCATTCACTTGGAATGTTGTATATCATATAGGTTGTGTGGGCATGTTGTAGTCAGATGTTAAGGATTTGACGTTCGAATCTCCTGAACTCACTAGATATCATTGAATAACACTACTACAAAATAGGCGTTTAACAGCACTGGTATTTTACAGTGTTAGAAAAAAATACTCATAAATGACATCTTTATCAGCGCTAAATAAAGCACTGATAAATTTAACCCCTTTTCAATGATTTAATTTTAGCGCTCATAAAGGTCCAAATAAATAAAATGAAATAATTAAGTAAATATAAAATAAAAAATGTGTTTCTTAATTTTTTTTAAATTTTATTAATTAAATAATTATTGATAAAAATGAATAAATTGATTATACTATATATAAATTATAAATAATAATAAATAGTATGTATTAAATATATAAAAATATGGAAAATGAAAATTCAACAAATTAAAATTAAAAATAAGTAAATTGAGAAAAATATTAAACATTTTATTAATTAGATGATTATTGATAACTTTAATAAATAGTTTTTTTAAAGTTGGGGCTGAAGCCTCAATTTATTATATTAAAGCAAAGACCTCTTTAGTGTGGGTAGAGGGAGACCCATTACATAGCCCGAAGAACCAAGACCCAGTGGCATGAATACAAGGCTTGAAAGCCCATTTTTTGGCCCAAAGGACCCCTCAGTGAACAGTACTGCTATAGTACCCGTGCTGTTACAGTACCCGCTACAATACAACTGCCGCTATAGTGCCTCCACTGCTACAGTGCTACCGCTACTACAGTCCCGCTGCTACTACAGTGCTGCTACAATTCCCCTGCTACAATACTGCTACAATACCCCCCGGAATTTTATCCCTGCCCAGATTTGATCCTCAGTCTTTTGGATGCCAAGCAGGAGCCTATACCACTTGGGTACGGGCTCTTTGGCATGTTAATAAATAGTATATATTAAATATATGAAAATTAATATGAATTAAAAATACCAACTAATTGCATCGAGTAATGGACATAATTGAATTTCATTTGATTTTTCAATTTATAACATAGATAAAACGCATTATATTCATTTCACATATACATAATTAATGCATTTTTATACACACACAATTTTTTTTTTGGAATTTAATAAATTTATATTATTTATCATATATATATATATTTACTATGTTTTAATATTTTCAATATGTATTCATCTTTATTTCAATATATATACATTTTTTAATGATTTATATTAATCAAACCTATCAAAATTTTCAATATTGTACTCATTTTTAATCAATCAATTTTAATCATTTTTAACATGCATGAACTTAAGATTAAGTATTCATCAATAATGTTAAAAATACATTTATAAAAAAATATTTATAAATAAATATACACATAAATGTATATTTACTATTTTTATACATTTATAATTATAAATAAATAAATAATATTTGTTTAAAAGTATTTATATAATTATAAATAAATAATTATAAAATTACAATAATTTTATTTAAATAATAAATATATTTACTATGTTTATATATATATAATTATATAAATATTATTTTTTAAAAATTATTTATATAATTATAAATAAATAATTATATATTCAAAGAATTATAAAATTATAATTTTATAAAAAGTATTATTATAAGTATTATAATTATATATAATAATTATATTTTTTAAAAAAGTATTATTTTAAAAAAGTATTATAAGTATTTATCAATGCATTTTAAACCCTGATAAAACTAGTCTTTATCAGCGCTAATGTTTTAGCACTCATAAATATCTATCTTTATCAGCGCTAAAAAAATCACCGATAAATGTTCATTTTATCAATGCTTATTAACATAGCGTTGATAAAAAGTATCTTTATCAGTGCTTTTTTTGAAGCACTGATAAAAGTGTCACGATCTATTTTAAGAACCTTAAACACCGTGAACCAGTTCGCGATATCTGAAACTCTCCATGGAAGTGACCTACTTTCAGTGCTCCTTGTTGTCGAATCCAACTCTAATCTAGGCTAGAATCAAGGCTCCAACTATTCCGAGGCTCAAATCCAAGTCTCGAGTGATTCAAGGGTTGAACACAACCATGAATTAAAAAAAATCCACGTTTTTTGATATCTCTAATTCCCCTCGATTCTCCACTTAACATTCTCATCCCACATCTGTGTATCCCAACAAGTATAGTTGCACTATACTATAATAAAACAACCCAAAATTAATTATTTTTTAGACATATTGAAGTATCTTCTTCCTTGATATCATGTGGTTCTCCTTGAGACAACATTGGTACTATGCAACTTGAAATATATCAAACCCAATGTTGGGTCATGTTGTTTTGAGGTATAATAGGCTCCCAATACCGATATTCCATGACATCTACCTCGTTGTAATCATTAAAGTTTAAAAAATTTATCTATATAGCGGTCGATGTTTTCATTGGTTTGGAATATTACATTACAAATCACTTGGATGATGAAATAGCTGACATCATTTGGGTCTTATATTATGTTGTGCAATAATTGGCACTAAGAGGGTTGAGTAAGGAGGAAATAAAATATAGGGTTATCCCCTTCTATTTAAAAGGTAATTCTAGAAGTTTTTTCCAAAAAATGGATGATAAAATATCTGACACATGGGAATAACTATAAAATGATTTTTTCATGAAATTTTTTCCTAGAATATTAAGAACCGAAATATGGTGTAAAATTAATAGATTTATTTAGGATGACTTTGAAATATTTCATAAGGATTGGGATAGATTTAGGGGTCACTTATGAAATGTAATGATCAAATTATTTGGATGAATAGGTAAAATCATATGAGAAAAAACATTATATATGTTTGATTTGGTGTCTTATTTATTTAACTACTTCTTGAAAAAATATAATGTTTTCAGTTTTTATTTTTGAAATATTTCAATTTGAATTTTAATAATATGACTTAAATGTTATAAGAATAAAAATCAAAGAGGTTTAAGGTTATATAATCCTTGAACTATATTATATAGAAAAAATGATTTTGAGATAAAATGTAATTGATATTTTTGATTTTGGTTGTTGAAATATAGTCATAAAATAAACAATTGGAATGAGTAATTTTCTAGGAAAAACATTAGCATCATGATGTTTTAAGAAACCAAATACTACTTCGTTACATGGTGAAGAAGAACATTACATTATTGATAGAATTTATTATTCTCAATCCTTTAGTATTGATCAAATTTTTTCTAAATTTGATATTTTATTTTAAAAGTAACTTATTTAATGATATAAGTTTTATATTATTTAAAATTTAAAGAATATTTTAAATCATTCAAGAATAAATCTTATACCACTAGATTTAACTAATTTTGATAAAATAGAATATTAACATTGATTGATGTAAACTTAATAAATAAGTTTTAATATAATCTATTTTGTTTAAATTAAAATTATTTTTCATGGATAAAATCATTACAACTTTATAATACCACTTCAAGACAAATTTATTAGTTTGTATTTAATAATTTAATGTCATGATATGTTCACTGTGTATTCTTAATTATATTGAATTTTATGTTTTACTAACATAAATTTAAATCCATTTTTATGTCCTTCTAGTGGTAATATGATGACCCACATATGTGACCATCTTAATTACATGACATAAAAAAATGTTTCATTACAATACATTACCTCGACCTTTTATGTTAAGATTTTTACAGAATTATAACAAAAAATCAACTAAAAAACTCATGTATTTTTAAACTAATGAACATTTTTTGGAATAATATATACAACAACTTAATCCATAAGAATGATTCATTGTTGTTATTTGGATCAATCTCCTCATGTCACATTGTTCTTATTCATATCAAGATCCTCATGCATATATTTGATCCAATTATCATCCTTGTCAGACTCTCCAAATTATTTAGGCCGTACTTTGGAAAAAATGATGTTTTTTGTAGAGTATTACACCTTCTAGTTTTCACCAAAACTTTCTGATCACCAATGAAATTTTGTTCACTGATTTCAGCCTTCCTTGTATTTCTTGCAGTTGGTGAAAATATATCTATCTTTGAAATGATAACCCACTCATTAATACTTATTTAAAATCACTTCATTTCTTTCATCACACATATGATAAACACTATGTATGTTTTACTTTAATCCATCTAGAAATAGATCATTCTTTAACATTTCCTTTGGTCCCACCCTTAGGAATCTCTAATTATCATCCATGTAATTCTCACAAATGGGTGACATTCACCTTTGATAATTAATATCTTATGTGTATTTATTTATTCATTGTACAAAAATGATTTTTTAAACCCAATAGGATATATTTACTTTATCTCAGATGATTAAAATAATGAATCCAATTTATCTTATTTTCTCCTCATCATTCTAACTCATTGATTGATTGTTTGGTGAGATCTATTTGCATTTTTTTATCATTATTATTTCTTTACTGTCGACATATACATGTGGTCAACAATTTTTGTACAGTAAAATCATTATCCATATAATTTATGCATTATTTCATATTTATGGTTAATTTTTTTCTTTTCAGTATTAATCATATAATAATTGTTTTCTTGTAAAATTGGATTCTTTTGTTTGAGTTGGGGTGATTTATTCAAAGCTGCTTATGCTCGTGGGGGATTGGACTTCGAGCATACAACTGAGATAATGATAACAAGAAAATGCGTCAAGAATGCATACAACCATCAGGAAAAAGGTGAATTCCTACTACTTATTTAATTAATTTTTCATCATTTTATCCACTAATTGTAAGTTAATTTCCTTATCATTTTTATCTAATACTTATTTAGTATTTTTCACAGATCTTTTGGGAAGTCATATTTTTCATTAAACTATATGCAATAAGTCAAAAAAGAGATAAAATGAATCTTTCTACCAATATTACCACATTTTCCATTTTCATTTCCTTTCTTTATCAAACTTCCAACACTAAATATTGATTAAATGTTATTATATGAAAAACCTTTCTCAATGTTGAAAGCCTATGCTCTTCTGATTTTCAACAACAAGAAAGGTTTTTTGACTAAGAACATTGAGTCAATATGCAATGTTGATAGTTCAACATAGAAATACAACGGAAATATGGTAACATTGTAAGTTAGAATTTTTTGATACTTTTGGATGTGTAGGAACCAACCACACCTCAATCCGAAACATGGTGTGACTGGTATGACTCTAAGTGCTTCTTTTTATTTAAAATTGACATTAATTTTATTAAAAAGGACAACTGACATACTCAAAACTAAGAAAAAACATTCTTATTGTTTTCATACTTTAGAGAAATGATCCATAAGTCATTTGAGATGTGTAGGAATCATATGAACCTCAATTTAATTCATGGTGTGACTGCTATGACTCAATATGTCCGTTTTCAGTTTAAAATCAATAATTTAGTTAAAAAAATTTCACTCACTGAAAAAAATAAAATGCACTCAGATTTTCTTCATAATTTAGAAAATCAATTAATAAGTCATTTTTGATATATAGGAATTGGTCTCACATAAAACTAATACATGATGTGACTAGTATTGGTCAAAGTGCGTGTTTTCTATTTAAAATGACATTTCAGTAAAAAAACAAGTGATGTACTCAAAACTAAGAAAAAACATTTGGATTGTTTTGATACTTTAAGAAAATGATCCATAAGTCACTTGATAAATGTATGAATCATCCGTACCTAAATCTGATGCATGGTGTGACCGGTATGACTCAAAGTGCGTCTTTTTATTTAAAAGTGATTTCAATTTTAATAAAAGGGATACTGACCTACTCAAAACTGAGAAAAGGAATTCATATTATTTTGATACTTTAAAAAAATGATCTATAAGTTATTTGAGACATGTAGGAATCATATGTACCTCAATCTGAAGCATGGTGTGACCGGTATGACTCAAGTGTGTATTTATTTCAAAATGACATCAATTTCAATAAAAAGGACAACTAACTTACTCAAAACTAAGAAAACACATTCATATTGTTTTAATACTTTAGGGAAATGATCCATAATTCATTTTTGATGTGTAGGAATCATCCAAATCTAATATGATACATGATATTCCCAGTATGACTCAATGTGTCTGTTATTAGTTTAAAATTGACAGTTTAGTTCAAAAAATGTCACCCGCTGAAAATTGAAAAAACACACTTGTATTTTCGAGATAATTTAGGAAATTGATTCATATGTCATTTTTGACATGTAATCATCAATCTCACATCAAATTGATACATTATGTGATCATTATGAGTTAAAGTGAACGTTTCCAATTTAAAATGACATTTTAGTAAAAAAGATAAGTAATGTACTCAAAACTAAGTAAACGCATTCAGATTTTTTTGATACATTATGAAAAAAATCCATAATATATCTGGAATGTGTAAGAAATAGACACACCTAAACCCAATGCATGGTGTGACTGATATGACTCAAAGTGAAACTTTTTATTTAAAAGTGGCATCAATTTTAGTAAAAAAGACAACGCACCTTCTCAAAACTGAACAAACACATTCAGATTGTTTTGATAATTTAGGAAAATGATACATAAGTCATTTGTGACATGTAGTAATCATCTGAACCTTAATACAATACAAAATTTTTCCTATATGAATCAATGTGTCTAATATGAATCAATGTGTCCGTTATTAGTTTAGAATCAATATTTTAGTTCAAAAAGAGTCACTCACTGAAAACCAAGAAAACACACTCATATTGTATATATAATTTAGTACAATGATTCATAAGTCATTTGTAACATGTAGGAATAATTATCACATCAAATTGACACACAATCTGACTGGTATGAGTTAAAGTGTGTGTTTCCAGTTTAAAATGATATTTTAGTAAAAAAGACAAGCGACGTACTCAAAAATGAGAAAGCACATTCAGATTATTTTGATACTTTAGGAAAATGATCCATAATTCCTTTTAGACATGTAAGAATCATCCTCACCTCAATTAAACTCACAATGTGTCTGGTATGACTCCAAGTTCATTTTTAAACATATAAGTATCATTTTAGTTTAAAATGCGTATCACATCACCAAAACTGAGAAAACAAGCCTAAATTGTTTTCTCTATATTTAAATTTTGTATTTGTACTTTATTTTTCTTATTTTATGGTGTTTTTTGTTCTATGGTGTGATATTAAAACACACTACAATATTCCCCTTTATCAACGATTTTTTAGTGTTGATAAAAGACTCGAGCTTTTAATCTTGCTCCAGTAGTCAGCGCTTCTCTAGTGATGTAAAGGCCATTTTAGCGCTGTTAAAGATATATTTTTTAATAGTGTATCCATTTCATAATATGAAACATATGATAGAGTGTGTGGTTGAGGGTTACATCATATGTAACCAAAATCATTTACTCATGCATTTATGAAATGCATGTATAAATGTATGGGTTGGGGGATCATCCTCATAGCCTATATATTGGATGTCAGACCATGGGTCTAGTGTGTGTGATCCTCCATCAAGCCTCTGAACAAAATTATTTACCTTTTGAAGCTATCTTCTTCAATCATCCTTAGCACCATAATATACTAGTATATCGTCGAGGTTCACATGGTTTTGCCTAAACCAGTTGGGTGATTCGATGCAACCCGTGTAAATACCTCGAAGAGAAGATCCTTTTGGATGTTAGTGATCTTAATCCACCATTGAATGAAAGGAAAAAAAATAGAAGGGTACTTCGATGTAATGTAAATGTTCTGCATATTTGAGTTTAGACGGGGAGGAGTGAAATACCGTAATTTAATTTTTTTTCTATATATAATAATAAAATGAAGTTTGGAGCTCTCTTGTAGAGAAGGAAACAACAATATGAGAAGCCAAGGGCCGAGGATTGGGGTTTTATATCAACATCCTTTTCCACCTACCCCATCGCCTACCCCACGCCACCCTTTAAATATTAATTTTTGCCTTTTAATCTATTTCCTTGCTATTTCCTTTATTTTTTTCCATGGTTTTGAAAACAAAAATAAAAGGAGTCAGATTCATAGTAATTCAATCCAAGTGGGAGGGTCATGATGAAAAAATAACTATGTGGAATTCCATATGGATTATGTGATCTATGACATAGATTAATTAATTCTAAAATAATGTAATTATGTGGATTATTCTAGAAGATGGATTACTAATGATTTGATATTATTATTTTAATGCAAGGTAATTATATTGTTTTCAACACATTTTTCTATTAATAAATGATTTAGTCTTGCATTAAGTTTTGAAAATATTTATGAATTTCATCCATAGAATCAAGGTAAGGTTGGTAATGGGATGAGTCCCCCTAGAGATCCCATGCTTATGGAATGGTAATGGGAGGTAGATTTTATGGGTTTTGCATTATTGGTTTCAAAATCACAAACTTATTGGAATGTGTTTCTATGCTAACCAAATTACAAAGCTGTATTATAAATGATAATACAACATCTACCATTTATTGGCATCTGTTTTTTTATATATTTCCTCATCATTTAGATATTAATCATTCATATTAGGTTTATTAAGTTAATATCATATGTGGCAGGAATTATAAATGAATAATTATTATTCACACAATCCTTAAAACATATATGAAGTCCCATGTTTGATAAGAAAGTCCTATTTTGACTTTTAGTGGTTTTCGACAATAGGAATATTGTTGTTTGTAATATGTTGTTTCACATTTAAATACTATCTAGAATTTAATTACTATAATTTGAAAATATTTTTGGGTTCAATGCATATTTTAGATGTCAATCATTCATATCCATCTTATTAAGTTAATATTATATATTATTAGCATTATAAATGAATAATCACTATTCATACGTTCCATAAAGCACTATGAAATCACGAGTTTGATAAGTACTAGTTTTACTGGTTTTTGGATTCGTTTTTGTGTTTTTTGGCATGCATTGGGCACTATACTATACATACACATGGGTTATGGAGATCATGCAGTAAGGTTGTTAAATTTATCTATGCAAGGAAGAGGTAAGTGCACAGTCCTGGGTGACTGTGCTAAGAAACCATGCAGCTCGTGGTTGGTGGAAAGTGAACCTGCATGTCCAACACACACTATCGAATAACCATACAGCTTGATCATGCAGTTGGGTTAGTGTTATAATTTTTTTTTTGAAAAAAAATCGCTTTGCGTCATATAAGACTTATTAGACACCATAAATCGACTTGAGACAACAATAGGGTTTGTCAGAAGAAAAATTTTAAATTCTCCATCGTCAAACAACACTTTTTTCTCTAGGATCGAATGAATTGTGAATGAATCTAAGGTTTTATATTGGTAATTTTGCATGTTCATTGATAAATTTCTTCCCTCTTTGTTTATTTATTCTTTTCTAAATATATCTATCTCTTTAGATTAGACCCAGGTCATTGGATCATGGACTTTAAATCATGAATGGTAGAATCATGATATTTTGTTCTTATTTCTAGGTTTTGGAGGATTGTATGACGATTGCTAATGTCATATTTAGGGTTCCAGGATCTTATCCAAGGAAAATGGTTTTTATTCATGCTTATGAGATTTTGATTCCTTATTGTGGGATTAATGTGATTTTATGCTATTTTCCTACATGCATGATTATCAAATAATTTAGAAAAAATTGGTTAGGTAATTACTATTCTTTAGATTTAAAAAACCTTGGGTTTGGGGATTTGAACTAAAATATGAAAGATTGTTTTGGATGGTTTTTGTGAAAATGGATTTTTGGGAAACTTAAATTAGTTATATTTAAGATCAGGTTTTTATGTCTTAGTTTGGATTAGACTATTTTTGGGGAAAGACATGAAATTTGGGAACCACTTATATGGTCGACGATCCATAATAGATGTTTTGTATTCATGCACTAAAGGCTAAACCATGACATAGTGGTTTAAAAATTGTTTTGGTAAGTCTTTGGGTGCACCATGACATAATCAGAGTCATTACATGATGATGTCCATGCATGGAATTTATGTATTATACAATAATACATAAAATCGACCATATTATCTCACCAAATAATATCAAAATTGGTTATTTCATATTGGATGAAGGTTATGAGGAGTTTAACATGTATAATAATCATCTAATCATTAAATGATAATTATGTGGATTTAGTCATATGTTTCAAGAGTTCCAATTATTTAATACATTTATGAAACATCACTTGAATATAGTCGAGCATTATGTCTCTTAAGGTTCAATATTCTCATGAACTATTTATAGGATTCCATCCAAATCGACACTTGACCTGGTTCATGACATGACTAGAAGGACATTATCGATCCTCACGGGCTATCAGCTAGTGCCTGGGCATCAAGGACCTCTTTTGGGAATAGTTTCACCCAAGGTAATGGATGATGGGTTTTTTATGATTATCATATGATCATATTCAATGGAAGACAACCCAAACACAAAAATATATATCTTTAAGAACCAACACATAAATATACTGTATAAAAAATGTACTTGGAAATTGCCAACAAAAACAATCTTCTTATTCTTTGTTGGTAAAGGCAAATACTTGATGAAGATCACAAAGCAGTGAACAAAATCACTATGCCTCATAGGGGGGTATACCAACCAATAAATCTATGATCGTATCATGAGGATACCTGAATGTTAAAGGGGTGATAGCGCCTTCGTCTATGATGATGAAAAATAGTGTGGGAGGAAGAGAAAAATGAGAGGCTTGATCACAATTTCTTGTACTCAATAGGAGAGATCACATCCATTTATATATCCATCCTTTACGCATTTCATTAAATGAAAATGCATCGACCATATTAAATGTACCCATAAACATTTATTCACATAATTCATTGAATTCTATTCAATGAGCGGTCAATCTAATTAATCCATTCATAACAGATTGTAACTAAAAATAAAACCATTTGGGAGAAATAAATATATATAAAATATATATATTTAATATTTCATGTATTTAATACATGAATTATAATTCATGCATCAAATGCATGTAATTAGAAATACACTTTATATATATAATATCATATTATATATATATATATATTTTAGTGTATATCTAACAATCTCACACTTGCACTAAAATCCCATAAGGACTTTATGTATAACTTCACAACTCATTGTGAATACATCCAAACTCTTTTAGATATTGTTTGTTTCATAAAACTCTCTTCATTTTGAACAAACACTTTGTCTAAAATTTTATCCTTATCCAAGTTACTAATTGTGTTACCCTGTTGGCCTTAACAGTGTTGAAAACAACTATAAAATATCTATTTCATAGATTTAAGCAAAGAGAATCCTCTAGAAAACCATCAGTGCTACTCATGCTACTAAGGGGCCTGAAGTGATCTCTATCAAACATACTCATATCTCTATACAAAAATTTCCACAACAAGATGTATCATATATCCCATATGTATCTTATATAATCCCTTTTTCCATGACATAGAGCAACCACTAGACATAGAACATGTTGATATATTATAGGTTTATCATCATTTTCTTGATTATATGGAAAACACTAACCAAGTGGATGAATACATCATATGTCATTCATCTATCTGATAGTCACATCACATGTCACTTATCCAATTAGTTAAACACATAATATATGAAACAACTAAGCATGCCCATGAATTTCCTCTGTCTAATTCAATCAATGACCAAATATATTTCATTATAATACAAATGGATAAATCTTATATTGGTTGCACTCCAACCGATGACATGATCAGTAGCATACCCAACCACCGCTGATTAGCTAAGTTCATATGGTGACTTCCATAAGTAGGGTGTCAAAGTATGAAGGTTATCATTCTAGGTATCTCACCAACCTTAGGTAATAAGGACTAATAATAAGTATACATCTCTAAGTATATCTATGAATGTATGACATTCCATGAGATATATTTTAGTGGATAAATCCAAATAATAATTCTACACTTATTACCTCAAGAATATATTCTTCAATATCTCATATACAACCCTTTGTAATAGATATATGAATCTATTAAATATAACCTTTACATATCCCTATAACCCATTAAACTTCATGATGATCATCAGTTAGGGACAACTCAAAGTTTGTACTTTGAGGGGATATTTATCATTCATTCGTTCATGTAAAATAAATTATAACACATATGAATGAATTATAAATGGAGATTTCCTTTATTATAATAACATGATATATTCACAACTATTATAACCAATCTCTTAAGTGTTAAACACATAGAGATATAACATGACCCTCACTCAGTTTCTCCAATAATGGATTTTAAGCATTACATCCAAATGTAATTCACGTCACATCCTTATGTGACCATATGATAAAATAATACCACGAACCTCTTAATAAGTAACATTTATGAAGTAAGCTAGTTTGAATAATGGTGAGACATAGGAATAATATTTTTTAATTTCAACTCTTTAAATTTATAATCAAACTTCTTAACTTCATAACATCAAATGTTATAACGTTATTTTCTATTGTCTACTTAGAACTATTTCTAAGTACATCATTATCATCCTAGTAACCATTTTCATAAAACTTTTTCCTTGAAATATTTTATAAATAATGTAACTTTTTACATTATCACTTCACTAGAACATCCTAAACTCTTTTAGGATAAAGTTATATAAACTTTATTATGTAACTAATGTAATTTTTTACATTTTTATTTACAATTATACCCTAAAATTTTTAGGATAAATTGATAACACTTTGTAATGGTAACTAATTTAACTATTTACATTTTTCTTTACCATTATATCCTAAAATATTTTAGGATATAAGGTTTAATACTTTTGAGTATTAACTAGTGTAATCCTTTATGGAATAGTGATATTCAATTGTTATGGTAACTAAATTGAACTCTTTTAATTTTTCTTTACTATTATATCCAAAAATATTTTTGGATGTCAAGTGAATTTTACTTTCTCATAATAAAAAATGTAACTATTTACATTTTTCATTACTATCATATCCTAAAAATTCTTTTAGGATATCAAGTGTAATTCAATTTCTTACGATAAATAAATATAACTCTTTATATTTATTTATCACCATATATCCTAAAATATTTAGGAAATTCAGTGAAGAATCACTATAATCTTAGACTGATATAATCTTTTAGTTAATAGTAATATTAACTTTCTCACAACAACTAAATGTAACTATTTAGAATTTTATATACTATCACATATCCTAAATCTTTATGATATAAAGTAAATAATCACTTAAAATAAATGTGGTAAAATATTTTTTTTTTCTTTGAACTTTTATAAGTTCAAGCATACTCCCACTAGCATCTTAGACACTAAATTATTTTCATAATAACTTTCTAAGACAATACAAGATGTTTTGCGTTTTATGAAATAAAATTTATTTACTTTTAGTAGGAATATCAAACAAATAAATTATTGTTTCCATATAATATATATGTTATTATATATGTTTTTAACCATTAATTTTCAAAAGAATATTTTATTAAAATATCTCACCGATGGGTGGTGGGAACACATTCCCACATATTTTAACAAATAGCCAAATAAACACTTTTATCCTGGATATAATTTTTTATCCAAATCTTCTTCTCAAAATATGTTATAGAAATTTATGAATCATAAAACATGTGTATTTAATTAATTATCTCAAACTTGTTCATAATAAATCTTTATTATAGAATATATTCTCTTATCACATGAGAGAAATGAGATGAATAAATATATCTTTTACATAGATTCATTTGAGCTTGATAAAATCCTTTACATTCAAATCCTTGATGTAGTAAATATTTACTTCATCCATTGAATGAAAACTACAATATCTTTTAATTTTTCCTTTTTATTTTTTCATTCATGTATATTTACAACACTTTTTAAAATATAAATTCAATATCACATACCCTTCAAAATTGAAGAATTAATTTATATAACCCTTATACCTAACATTGACATTCCTTAGAGTTCTCAAAACCCCTTTAGGTATTCTGATAACCCCATCATATAGAATCATTACTCCTACTAAAAAGTATCCTTGGGTTTCAAATAAATTTGACTAGATTCTTGAAGAAATATTTTTGGACTTTCCTACTAAGTTTATTCTTTCTATTTGAACCTTTACCCATTCATACCGTTAACACAATACACAAATATAAACATCATATGTTTAGTTCAATTATTCTAAACACTTTGAGAATATTGGGTACATTTTTCTTGGAAAATTTCCATAAATAAAAATATTATGAATTACCTAAATAGAAAAATCTATTTTAGTCTCCCTGTAACATCCTGAGTTTTTAAAAGAAAAAAATATGTTCATTAGTGTAATGATACTCCACATTGAGCTTAAATGAACAACTAAATATTATTATTTAATATGAAAGTTATCACATAGCCATTAGAATGGTGGGTATGAACAAGATTAAATGAATTATAAAAATATAGTTTACACATGTATATATAATTAATTATTTGGTGAAAAATTAATTATAAATGAAAATAAATCTCTTTAAAATAAAAGGATTTTTTTTCTTCTAAAAATCTATTTAAATATGCACAAGCGTGTTTTATACCAATAAATAAACAAATAAAACTTTTTATATTATATTAATTAAACTTATAATATATTTAATCTAATTATTAACATTAATCCTATATGTTTTTTATACATGACATAAAAACAAATCCAATTTTACTCATAAAAGATGTATTTTTCAAAAAAGGTAGGTTTGCCGCCTTTTGATGATGCACTTGTTTTAAATATTGTTTTTGACACTTATAAATTTTATTTGAAAAAAATAAACTTCTTTTTTGAAATAGGAATATCAAAATTTACTTTGGTTGAATTTTTGATATTTTTCTTATAAGTTTCATGTTTTGATGAATAGTGAAAAATACTCAATTTTAATTGAAAACAACTTTTTTGTCTAAATAATTTATAGCATTAAATTATATATTTTATTGGTTTTGAAGTATAATTAAATAAATTTTATATCATTTAATCTAATCTTGGTCATTATAATAAATTTCACATTGATTTTGGATAAAAAAACATTTCAATCTTTTGATAATTTTTACTTTAAAAACCCGTTTTCTCATTCCATCAATGAGATTATTTTTTAAATTAATTACTAAAACTTATGTGTATTGAATTTTGAAAAATTGATTCCATATTTGGAATAATAAGTTCCAAATTTAGTAAATAATTCTATTTTATTTTTAGACAATATGAATAGTAACATTAGTAATTATTATTACCACAATTAAGTGTAAGTCGGGTAATTAAGGGATAAAAATAATATTATAAATATTATAAAATTATCCTAAAACTAATCCTAATTTAATTTTATGAGTTATTTTAAACTAAAATCATTCTTGGGCCTATTTTAGGATATCTTGGAGCCACTTGAATGACTTTAATCCCTCTATAGTATTTTATTTTAAAGAAAAGTCAATGATGTCATACTTATCTTTTAATAATTATATCATTTTTAATAGAGGTTTATTTAGAATATATATTAAACTATAAATAGTATTTGGAAATATAATTTTTTTATTTTAATCATGGAAATTTATTTTTAATTTTTAGGAAAGAAATAATTTCCTTAAAGGATCACATAATGATGATGCATTTATTGTTTAATTAAAAGAAATATCAAATAAATGATATTAAACATATTAAAATAAATATAATTTTAGATAATTAATGTCATCCATGAATTTTATAGATTACTTTAACATGTTATTATTGTGTTAGAGTAATTTGTTCTAATTTATCTTGTTTTATGATATTTTTAAAAAGTTAAGAAATAAATAGTGTTAAAATTGACATTAATGATATTTTAAAATAAATAATATTTTATTAAATGATTTAAAATTAATAAAAATATAAAATTATAAAAGGTTATTGGTATAAGGTTAAAAATTTCATAAATTATCCATTTATGCTTATTTTGGCATTTTATAGTAACTATATTAACCATTAAAGAGTAAAAATACATGTTATCACATTAAGGGTTAAAGAGGTTAAATAAGGATTAAAGCCAAAAGATAAGAATTAAAAAATAGTAAAAAATTATTTTATTTTCATTGGATGAATTTATTTACACCCATAATTATTATATATTAGAAATAAATTAGTTTGGAGCCATTTTATATATAAAATTAATTTATATTAATTTAATATTTTAAAAAATTCTAAGAGTACCCACCTCTCTTATAAAAGGGAACCTCTTATTATCTATTCATCACACTTAAAAAACTATTATGTTTAGATAATATCTATAATATACCTTCCTAGAATCCCTTCCCACATTATATATCTCTTATTTTATGCATAACACCATTCTTAGTGGTATTAAGGTGTTAGACAAAGGAGGTGGTATGAGGAAGAGGTATCTTTTTTAATCAAGTATTTCTGTTTTATTTCTTCTTCCACTTACTTAAAATCACTTTAAACCATGATGAAATAATAAAATAAAATATCCTCAATATACTTAGATGTTATTATGTTAATATCCTCACCTAAATCCTTCCCCACTTCCATCAAATGGGAAAAGAATTATCATTCGTGTGTATGGAGAACTACCACCTCATGAACCGATATAATTCGTTTTCCATCATCATCTCTCAAGACTGGTTATAATGGTGTAATTAAAGTTTATAAATTATATTCGTGACATATATATCATTATTAAAATATAATATATCATTTACATTCTTACCTTTTCATTCACAGAAAAATGATAACGTCATTCGTACGTACGTGTGAACTATCACCTCCACGAAGCGATGTGATTCGTTCTTCATCACCATATCACATGGATAATATATATAAGTATATTTTAAGAAATAAAATTATATATATTATATTATTATAATTATATAAAGTTAAAATTATATTTTTTTATCTCCATAATGATCATTGAAAAATGGAAACGTTACTCATGCGTACGTACGACTCACCGTCTCCATGATTGAGACATTGTTCATTGTTCATATCCATATTTAATGGATTATTTAAAAGTATAATTTATTTATAAAAGTTATTATTATTTCCTGAATATTATTCTTTATTTTATGGACTAATGACCACATTTGACTATAAACATCAAACCAAATTAATTTTGAACTCGTGTACCAAATATCATCAAAATGTCCGATGTGAACTTAAAAATAATTAAGTAATTTTTATAACATGGTAATAAGTGATATAAGTAATGATAAACTTGAAAAAAGATCTAAATAAACTAAATAATTAACCTATGTTTGTTACTCAGGAATAGAAATATTGTACATGATGATTTAGACTCAAGTTAAGGGACTTCATTTCAATCTCCTTTCATCGAGGCATATTTTGATGTTATACACCCAATTTTTTTATGAGGTGTACATAGAGACCCATTTAAATTATCATATCATTAATTTATTTATTATTATTTTTTTTAGTGTTTTGTTAAATTCCATTCTTTCATGGGGATTATTATTTAAATGTTCAAAGTGGTATGAGGCACTTTGAATGTTTAAAGATATAATTTCAAAATCTATTTTTCCATGTCAATATTTTTGATATTTATTTTACATATTTATTTATATGGATATAAAAGTATTATAAAGGAAATTTTATGTCTATTTTTAATTTCATTAAAAGTTTTTCAAAATGAATATTTTTACATGTTTTATACGAAACGTTTTGACAAACAACAAAAGGAATGTTCTATTCTTAACGTACATGATGACAACAACATTTCCACCACTGTGAATATTATTTAATTTCTAGATTAATTTTAAAGTTTACATATTTTATTAAATGGAAAACCATATTACATTATTTTTGGTATTTTTCGTATTGAAAATGGTTTTTCAAAGAAAAGTGTATTTTGGTATTGAAAATGTTTTTTAAAAGACATGGGTATTATTATCTAAAAGTGTTTCTCATACGGGTTTAATAATATTTTTTCGAATGTATTTATGATAAAATAGTTTTATTAATGATATGGTAACTTATAATTACATAAAACATGTGAGGCCAAGATAACTTATATATGGGGTGGACCAGATAACACCTGTTATATCTTAACATGGGGTGGCCCAGATAGTATCAAGAATGCCCGTTACAAATTAACATGGGGTGGTCCAAATAGCATTGGGTATGCCCATTACAGCTTAACATGGGGTATCCTAGATAACATTGGGGAATCCCATTACAGATTAACATCAGGTGACCCGAATAGTTCTAGGTAAGCTCGTTATAGATTAATATGGGATGGCTCAGATAGCTCTAGGTAATCCCATAATAGATTAATTAGGCAATGAAAATTTTAAATGTCATCCATATGTTTATTCCAATTAAATAGGTTTTGAAATGGTTTAATTAATACAATTCTCCAAGTCACATAAAGTATTTTTAATTTCTTGCTCTTTATTTTAATGATTTTCTTTGAGAAAAATATGTGTTTGTTTTTCATGTGATTTTTTTATTTCAAATTATCAAAGAAATTTGAAGATAAAGGTAAATGTTATATGAGTTTTCATGTTTTTATTGAACTAATGGTTTCCTTTATTTTTATATCATTTACTAATCTTTTGTTCTCATCCCAATTTTTTAAATGTATTTCATAGGGTTTAAGGGGGAATAAAGACAAGAATGAGATCAAGGGAATAATTGTGAAGATTGTTTATAAGAATAAATCATGTTTTATTTTAAAGAGTTTTATATTGTTAAAAAATAGATACTGAGTATGAGTGTCCACTTCTAATGTTTGGGTTTACTTTGTAAGAGTTTTTACTAATTCTATAAAACTATAAACTGAAAATATCCTTGAATATGAATTATAGTTCAAAAACACTAGGATATGTAATGTTTAAGGTTGGGGACTTACAATTGGTATCAATGGATGGTTTAGATAACTTTACAGGTTAGGATAGTGTTAATAACATGTCCTTAGAATATTTTACCTTATAGTTAAGTTGAAATGATGTATCATTTTAAGATTAATTTGTTTATTCATCTAAAGTATGCTTGTTTAGATTTATTTTCCATATAGAAAAGAAGAAAACTATAGTGGGAAGGAACTGAGAAGAAAATAACCTTCCAAATCGGCATCCCAAGATAGTTGGAATTGGAACATAATAGTTTATTGTAGTGATGGATCAGTTGACACACACTATAAATAGAGGTGGCATCCATGATAGAGAGGAACCTGATCTACCATAAAGAAACATGTCTCTAGTGGATCATTTCATGAGGCAATTTACCCTATCATTCAGTAGATCATCTGACCTAGTGGTAGTCTAAGGATGTATCAATTCACCAAAGAAGATACTTGAAGTCATGAGATGTTTGGAATGTCAAAATTTAACTCTTTTTATTTATCATTTTGATGGTGAATTTATCGAATGGTGGTCTTTGGTTAATAATACTAGAGAGAAATATGATATTGATGCCATAGTATGAGAAACATTTAAGAATATATTCCCTGAGAAATATTTCCCAAATTTTATTTTACTTAGTATGGAAAAACAATTATTTTAATTGAAGAAAAAGGATTATGATTCAGTCGATGCCTATGAAGAAAAATTCACAAGATTGGAAAGGTATGTTCTGAATTTTATTTAGGACATTGATAGTAAAATTAACAGATTTTACTCAATATTGGAACCAATTCTAAAAAGTTCTTTGGCCTCACGAGAATTCAAAATTTATGAGAAAGTGGTTCGTTGTGATGAAAAAGTTGAGATGGAGTTTTCTGAAATTTATGTTCCACAAGATGATAAGAGTAAGAAATGGTCAAGGTGGAAGTAAATGAAGAAGAAACCAACTAATAAATCTAAAGGTAAGCCACCAAAATGTTCCAAGTGTGGAAAAAACATTTCAAGGAATGTTTTACTAGATTAGGGAAGTGTTTTTGGTGTGGTCAATTTGGTCACAAGATCCGTTACTATAAAGAAAAGAGCCACGAACAACCAAATAATGGGTTAACCAATAGCCATCCAAAGGTGAGGTGTTTTTGTTGCAATGATTTGGGTCATTATGATAATGCGTGTCTCAAGTTAGTTACATAGGATATAAATAATTATTATTTGAAACAAAAAGATTCATGAAAATCTTTTAATGCTAATGAAATTGATGTTGAGACATCTGGTGAAGTGATGGAATGTAGAGACCCGTATCCTGACGTACATGGACATTACATTACATTTGTGGAATACTTAGTACATAACAAAAACACACACACAAGGATCGTAATAGTTTAGTGTCTTTGGAAACTCGGAATAAAATCTTCTAATCGTGGGGAAAGATCTTCAACATCTCCCATAAAGATCTTCTTTTTTTTTTACCTAAAACCTTTCTTTATATCCTGGGGAAAAGAAAACATAAAAGGGTGAGCTCAAATGCTCAGCAAGGGCAAATAAAAGAAATAAAAATCATATCATATCTTTATGAAAATCAAAACCTGCAAAAGAGATCATAATATCTTAACATGGAATAAATCATAGAAGTGAAAATGAGATCCCCATAATCATGACATAAAACTTGAATCTTTGTGGCATGCACACATAATCATGGAAAATCATTTCTTGTTAGTCATGACTCATTGCCAAGACTATCTTAGTGGACAAAGTCCCTTTCTGAACCGAGTTCACTCCTCGTTTCAGTCCTGTATCACTGAACCGAAATAACCTTCCGTTCCAGCCATGTCTATCTCATGAGATATAAAATCTTTACCCAATGCATTGGAGGGAGATATAGGTCCCACCCATCTTATAATGAATCCTTATGTGTGCCACATAATCATAAAACATACATCATCGCATAACACATATAACAAAAATGGGATTCTTGAAACATCATGACATCATAAATCAATTCATATATGATAAAGGAATTAATAAACATAATTCCATCACAACATAGTCAAACCAATGTAAAAATATGGATAGAAACAGAACCCTTTATTATCTTAGATGGAAAATAATTTTGATAAAACACTTGAATTGAATTCTTGAGGAAAATATCCTTTCTTCTTCAAAAACATTTTTCCTTTCATAACATGTCATACAACTTTAAAATAAAAGAAGTTGATTAAAAATAAACTTGAAAACTTGTAAAGGAAGCTTATTTGAAGTAATGTTTTAAAAATCCATTCATGCCGTATAAGTTAAAAAAACATTCTTCGTACTTTTGTCGGAAAAGTCAAAAAGTACCTCGTACGGAAAAACGACAAAAGATTCCTTTCATATTCTTTAATAAAAACTCACCTAAGGGTAAAATTGGATTTAAACTATTTCAAGTGGATGGAAACAATATTACATATTGAGGGAAGATGGATGTGGATGATAAAATACACCCCAGTAAATACTTACGAATAAACAATCTCAGATAAAAATGAGATTGTGATATTTCCCTTACCTTATGTCCGACTTGCTTTGTAAGTGTCCGAACCTCCTGTATAATGATTTAAATCATGTTATTGACTTATTCCAGAATCATATTCATTGTTATGATATCATATATGGTTCACTTATGACATTATATTACCCGTTCTTTTGTAAATTCCATGTTAAAGAAGCGTTTTGGGTAAAATCGTTTCATTTATCGTAGGTGTTTTGACTTGTTGTTATTGACATTATTATTACTTATATCATGATTTAATTACTTCCAGAATATAAAATACGATTTATATATATCATATATATTCAGTATATATATATATATATAATAGATAGATAAATGAAATGAAAAACACCGTTCATGGAGACGGTAGTCCGTACGTACGCATGAACGCTATTTTCCTTTCCTTATTGTCTTGAATGGAAGTAAGTAGATGACATACACACATATATATATATACATAAATCCAGTAGCTTTATAATGTCATATATTTCATTATTATTTCTTATATATACTTTATAATCATTCTTAAATGGTTAACATGGAGAATGAATCTCATCGCGTCGTGGAGACGGTAGTCCGTACGTACGCACGAGCGATGATATCATTTCTATAAATACTGAATTGAATTGGAGTGGATTATACAATATATTAGAATCAATATGATGTTGTAATAACTATGTATAGTTATTCTTTACACCATTATACCCATCCATGTAAGGTGATGGTGGAAAATAGATTACACCACGGCGTGGAGACGGTATTCCGTACGTACGCACGCGCGGTGATTTCTTTTTCCGTAGGATGGATAGATGGTGAAATAAGGATGTTTCATACTTATAATAACATATCAGTATATGAGTGATACTGAAGTTATTACTTCATAATGAAACAACCTAATAAGAAGAAGTGGAAGAAGAAATAAGGATGAAAGAATTGGTAACGGTAATTACCTCTTCTTTGAAGCGCCTCTTTGAGACCTCCTCTTAGGGTACTAAAATTGGTCTTTGAGGAAGACCAGAACCTCTAGGATGTTGCTAGGGAAGTGTAGAAGAGATTTTGGCAGGGGTTGGCCGAGCTTGAGTGCTCAAATTGGTGTGAGGAGGGGGAGGAGGTGTCCTTTTATAGGGGAGGAGAGGGGCACCTTAGGAATTCTTAAAAATATTAATTTATAATAAATCTAACCCCACTTAAAAACCTCCAAAAATGACTCATATTCTAAGATTAGATGAGATAGGGTTGTAATCTCATCAACCAATCAAATTTAGACATGTTTGGATATTATTTTAAACCTTATCAATTAGATTTAACTCTAAGTTAAATAATTTAACTTTTACCGTGTCTTTTTGTTTTCTTTCACTATATGGTTAATACACTTACTATAACATGCCAAACGAACCCCAAATTGTTTATTATTAATATATATATCCTTATCTAAGTCATTTGGCCGAACCTTAGATTTTTAGGAATAAAATAACAATTAATAATATAATATTTGATTTAAAAACTATTTTGTGTCAATTTTGACACTATTTGATATATGATTTTTGTGAAAGTCATAACAGAATTATATGTTCGAAACAAGTTGATTAAATCAACACTAATATATCATAGTAACCTATAAAATTAGTGGAATTCATAAAAAGTCTTAAATTACATTTATTTTGGTATTTATATTATCAATTATGTCAATATTTCATTAATAAAATAATTACTGCATCATCTTTGTGTCATAAATAAATTATATTATTTGATGTCTAAAAATTACAAATAAAATACCATAATGTAGGAAATCTTTTTAGCTTTCTAATGAATATTTATAGTCGAATTTATCTTATGTATAACCCCATATTAAAAATGATTTACTTATTAAACTTTGATTTTAACTATTTTAACCCTTCTTTAAATAAATTAATAATAAATGTCCTAATCTAATCCAAGTGGGCCTAAATGGTCATATTTTATTCCTAAGTTTGTTTTTGGTCGAATTACACTTGTCCAATAGAATTGGGACATGTGTTAGGGTAATATTGATATCATATTTACCCTTAGTTACCCTATTTACTATTAACCGCGGTAAAAAAAGTAAAAAGTTACTATTCACCAAAAAATTATTTTCATCTCATTGAACCACATTTTAGTCCTTGATATTAACCGTGTCTCTCGGATTTTCGAAATTCCATTCACAGAAGCGGTAAAATTATGTTTTATGCAAAATTCAGTTTTTAACCTACCACTTAGTGGTTTCACTATTCATCAAAAATTGAAAGTTTTCAGAAAAATGTCAAAATTTCATCCTAAGCTATATTTCATATTCCGAATTCAAAAATGAAGTCTATTTTACCAAATTCATAACATAGAAGTTGCATTAATTAATTTTATAATTAAATCCCGTTGTTAAAACAAATAGCGTGTTTTTTAAGAATCAAAATCTATCAAAAGATTGACATTTGATTATGTCTGGTTTAAATGTGAAATTACAACCAATAGCCAACATTGTATTAAATTGTAAAAATATATTCTAAATATACTTTAAAACCACTCAAATTAATAATTTATCACTATTAATTATTTCGATTAAAAAAGTTGTTTTTAATTATAATTTAGTAATTTTCACTATTCATTAGAATATGAAAGTTATCCGAAAAGTACAAAAATTTCACCTTAGGCTAAATTCGATACTCCGAATCCAAAAATAAAGTTCATTTTGAAAAATAAGATTTACTGGATTTCAAAAAGTGGTTATTACTATTCATAACGGCTAGTTTTAATAATATTTTTATAGCATATCGTTGTTTAGTGAAACTCGGTATTGCGTACTACACACGCTATCGAGGAAGGTCGCGATTGCGTGTAATGCAAGGCAAGTCAAGGATGTGTGTTGTGAAAGCTCCTTTTGGTGTAGCGTACAACACAAGACATTAATAAAATTAAAAATAATATTTTTTTATAAAATCTTGGGCTGTTACATTCTACCCCCCTTAAAATGAATTTCGCCCTCGAAATTCGTCGGGGTTATAAATGGTTTACTATTCGAAAGTTTCTTTAATAGAAACCCACATCGTAAAAAGGAATATCAAAACCAATCTTTAAAAACAAAAGTATGAAACGTAACGGTTACCCAAATAAACTAATCATTGGGTTTCCACATAGGTGAAAATATGGATATGGAAGAGAAATCTAACCATCATGTTCTGATGGAGAGTGGTAGAGAACATGGCTATGGAAAAGCCAGTAATCACAAATCCATAGATTTGTGATGATATAAGGTACCATCTGATTCATCAGGTATAAGATCACTAGGACAACATTTTTGGTTTTCAAGATCATTTCCCTAAAGTTGAAAATGTGAATTAGAATAAATACTTACTTTATTTTGGTACAATCTCACTGTTGTTCGTGCCTTGAACAATTTCCACTTCATCACTTAAATAAATGAAGTTGAATTTTTCATTCATGAAGTGTTAGCAGATCATGTGATAGAATGACGGGTCATTCCATCTGTCTCAAACAAAAGGTTAGCAAAAATTATATGCATAAATCGATCTATAGTGAGATTAATCATATATGGTTCCTAAAATGGACTTATACGTCATATATCATACTGCTTAATATAATAAAACTAGTTTCTACTAAACAGGGAATTCCTGTAGGTCAGTGGTAGGCGATAAAGGCCAGTCGCACTTCGGTTGTGGGTTCGATTCCTATAGCCTTGTACGAAGCGATGGGCTGTCGCCCGTCCTGCAGGTTGTCCCTTTTTCTAAAACTACGTTACTATAACATCCCATAAATAATATCGAAAAAAACTTCTATCCTTAAACAATACTAACTTTTGTCCAACATAATCCATTCCAATCTTTAGGATTATCCATAATACTGCAATCCACTCTCATAACATAGTGAAAACGATTACCAGAGATTTAATACTGTCGTTGATCCCCACATATCATAAGATATGTCTTCTTGGTCACATTCCAAACATTCAAAGTCCTTAATCGTTTATTATCTTGGATACCTTAGTGAAAACATGAGTGCAGTTAAAAGTTAACACTTTCCACATACCAAAATCCTCAAAATTCTATATACTCAAACCATGATATCACTTAGTCCTTATATCAATCATGAGCTCATGCATACAATCAAACATCTCATTATCGCCTTATCCCTTCATTATGCGCATATCATCTACTTTCCAAAAATACTGGTACCATTCATCACATACTTTCAAAACATAAGGAAAGACAACAATGTAACAATCCTTAGATGTCTTTTTATCCCATAGTACCATGAGATTACTTATAAAACATTACACATGATAAACATGTAATCATTCCACTACATTCTTAAACCATTGACTGAGCTTCAACAATTCTTTCATCTCACATATCATTTGTAGTCTCATCATCATCATCCACATAAATACTACCCATATGACCATACTGATTTTCTTCATGAGACTTTCCCTTAGGGCATTTGTTTGCATAATGCCCATACATTCCACATTTAAAACACTTAACCATTTTTGATGTCGTAGCAATACCATTATCCCCATCCATAGTATTAACCGACCCTTTTCCTTTGCACTTACTTGCTTTGTGTCCTTCTTTTCCACACCCAAAGCATCTTCCAGTTCCCTTGAAACATTCTCCTTGATGCCTCTTCCCACATGATTTACATAGGGGAAATTGAACTTTCTTTCCTCTATGATCATCATGAAACTCCATCTTTCTCTTATTAGCCGAGTCAGGAAACTTACCAAATTTTACTTTATTGATCATATTATGAGATTGCTGATTCGGCATAATAATGATCTTTGGACTTCCAAATCCCATTTCATTTGGTTGCTCATGAAGAATATCATTCCATTGTCCATCATATCCTCCATTATCGTGAATCATCTTGTTTCCAGCCATTTTCTAAAACCCAAAATGAATAGTGTGAGAGGAAAAAATCATGCTAGGGAAAACAACATAATAAAGGGGGAGTACCTTCAATATCTAACATCTTAGGTTTAATTCTATGATCGTTAGCGTATTTCTAGTACTATAACTTATACGTCTACTTAACCTTAGGGACATCCCTAGACATACCGTAGAAATATCTCTAGGGATCTCACTAACGTTTTCACATCCTAGTTTCCAAAGGTTGACTAAACCTTTCCTCTGATACCAACTGTAGAGACCCGTATCCTGACGTACATGGACATTACATTACATTTGCGGAATACTTAGTACATAACAAAAACACACAGACAAGGATCGTAATAGTTTAGTGTCTTTGGAAACTCGGAATAAAATCTTCTAATCGTGGGGAAAGATCTTCAACATCTCCCATAAAGATATTCTTTTTTTACCTAAAACCTTTCTTTATATCCTGGGGAAAAGAAAACATAAAAGGGTGAGCTCAAATTCTCAGCAAGGGCAAATAAAAGAAATAAAAATCATATCATATCTTTATGAAAATCAAAACCTGCAAAAGAGATCATAATATCTTAACATGGAATAAATCATAGAAGTGAAAATGAGATCCCCATAATCATAACATAAAACTTGAATCTTTGTGGCATGCACACATAATCATGGAAAATCATTTCTTGTTAGTCATGACTCATTGCCAAGACTATCTTAGTGGACAAAGTCCCTTTCTGAACCGAGTTCACTCCTCGTTTCAGTCCTGTATCACTGAACCGAAATAACCTTCCGTTCCAGCCATGTCTATCTCATGAGATATAAAATCTTTACCCAATGCATTGGAGGGAGATATAGGTCCCACCCATCTTATAATGAATCCCTCCTTATGTGTGCCACATAATCATAAAACATACACCATCGCATAACACATATAACAAAAATGGGATTCTTGAAACATCATGACATCATAAATCAATTCATATATGATAAAGGAATTAATAAACATAATTCCATCACAAAATAGTCAAACCAATGTAAAAATATGGATAGAAACAGAACCCTTTATTATCTTAGATGGAAAATAATTTTGATAAAACACTTGAATTGAATTCTTGAGGAAAATATCCTTTCTTCTTCAAAAACATTTTTCCTTTCATAACATGTCATACAACTTTAAAATAAAAGAAGTTGATTAAAAATAAACTTGAAAACTTGTAAAGGAAGCTTCTTTGAAGTAATGTTTTAAAAATCCATTCATGCCGTATAAGTTAAAAAAACATTCTTCGTACTTTTGTCGGAAAAGTCAAAAAGTACCTCGTACGGAAAAACGACAAAAGATTCCTTTCATATTCTTTACTAAAAACTCACCTAAGGGTAAAATTGGATTTAAACTATTTCAAGTGGATGGAAACAATATTACATATTGAGGGAACATGGATGTGGATGATAAAATACACCCCAGTAAATACTTACGAATAAACAATCTCGGATAAAAATGAGATTGTGATATTTCCCTTACCTTATGTCCGACTTGCTTTGTAAGTGTCCGAACCTCCTGTATAATGATTTAAATCATGTTATTGACTTATTCCAGAATCATATTCATTGTTATGATATCATATATGGTTCACTTATGACATTATATTACCCGTTCTTTTGTAAATTCCATGTTAAAGAAGCGTTTTGGGTAAAATCGTTTCATTTATCGTAGGTGTTTTGACTTGTTGTTATTGACATTATTATTACTTATATCATGATTTAATTACTTCCAGAATATAAAATACGATTTATATATATCATATATATTCAGTATATATATATATATAATAGATAGATAAATGAAATGAAAAACACCGTTCATGGAGACGGTAGTCCGTACGTACGCATGAACGCTATTTTCCTTTCCTTATTGTCTTGAATGGAAGTAAGTAGATGACATACATATATATATATATATACATAAATCCAGTAGCTTTATAATGTCATATATTTCATTATTATTTCTTATATATACTTTATAATCATTCTTAAATGGTTAACATGGAGAATGAATCTCATCGCGTCGTGGAGACGGTAGTCCGTACGTACGCACGAGCGATGATATCATTTCTATAAATATTGAATTGAATTGGAGTGGATTATACAATATATTAGAATCAATATGATGTTGTAATAACTATGTATAGTTATTCTTTACACCATTATACCCATCCATGTAAGGTGATGGTGGAAAATAGATTACACCACGGCGTGGAGACGGTATTCCTTACGTACGCACGCGCGGTGATTTCTTTTTCCGTAGGATGGATAGATGGTGAAATAAGGATGTTTCATACTTATAATAACATATCAGTATATGAGTGATACTGACGTTATTACTTCATAATGAAACAACCTAATAAGAAGAAGTGGAAGAAGAAATAAGGATGAAAGAATTGGTAACGGTAATTACCTCTTCTTTGAAGCGCCTCTTTGAGACCTCCTCTTAGGGTACTAAAATTGGTCTTTGAGGAAGACCAGAACCTCTAGGATGTTGCTAGGGAAGTGGAGAAGAGATTTTGGCAGGGGTTGGCCGAGCTTGAGTGCTCAAATTGGTGTGAGGAGGGGGAGGAGGTGTCCTTTTATAGGGGAGGAGAGGGGCACCTTAGGAATTCTTAAAAATATTAATTTATAATAAATCTAACCCCACTTAAAAACCTCCAAAAATGACTCATATTCTAAGATTAGATGAGATAGGGTTGTAATCTCATCAACCAATCAAATTTAGACATGTTTGGATATTATTTTAAACCTTATCAATTAGATTTAACTCTAAGTTAAATAATTTAACTTTTACCGTGTCTTTTTGTTTTCTTTCACTATATGGTTAATACACTTACTATAACATGCCAAACGAACCCCAAATTGTTTATTATTAATATATATATCCTTATCTAAGTCATTTGGCCGAACCTTAGATTTTTAGGAATAAAATAACAATTAATAATATAATATTTGATTTAAAAACTATTTTGTGTCAATTTTGACACTATTTGATATATGATTTTTGTGAAAGTCATAACAGAATTATATGTTCGAACAAAGTTGATTAAATCAACACTAATATATCATAGTAACCTATAAAATTAGTGGAATTCATAAAAAGTCTTAAATTACATTTATTTTGGTATTTATATTATCAATTATGTCAATATTTCATTAATAAAATAATTACTGCATCATCTTTGTGTCATAAATAAATTATATTATTTGATGTCTAAAAATTACAAATAAAATACCATAATGTAGGAAATCTTTTTAGCTTTCTAATGAATATTTATAGTCGAATTTATCTTATGTATAACCCCATATTAAAAATGATTTACTTATTAAACTTTGATTTTAACTATTTTAACCCTTCTTTAAATAAATTAATAATAAATGTCCTAATCTAATCCAAGTGGGCCTAAATGGTCATATTTTATTCCTAAGTTTGTTTTTGGTCGAATTACACTTGTCCAATAGAATTGGGACATGTGTTAGGGTAATATTGATATCATATTTACCCTTAGTTACCCTATTTACTATTAACCGCGGTAAAAAAAGTAAAAAGTTACTATTCACCAAAAAATTATTTTCATCTCATTGAACCACATTTTAGTCCTTGATATTAACCGTGTCTCTCGGATTTTCGAAATTCCATTCACAGAAGCGGTAAAATTATGTTTTATGCAAAATTCAGTTTTTAACCTACCACTTAGTGGTTTCACTATTCATCAAAAATTGAAAGTTTTCAGAAAAATGTCAAAATTTCATCCTAAGCTATATTTCATATTCCGAATTCAAAAATGAAGTCTATTTTACCAAATTCATAACATAGAAGTTGCATTAATTAATTTTATAATTAAATCCCGTTGTTAAAACAAATAGCGTGTTTTTTAAGAATCAAAATCTATCAAAAGATTGACATTTGATTATGTCTGGTTTAAATGTGAAATTACAACCAATAGCCAACATTGTATTAAATTGTAAAAATATATTCTAAATATACTTTAAAACCACTCAAATTAATAATTTATCACTATTAATTATTTCGATTAAAAAAGTTGTTTTTAATTATAATTTAGTAATTTTCACTATTCATTAGAATATGAAAGTTATCCGAAAAGTACAAAAATTTCACCTTAGGCTAAATTCGATACTCCGAATCCAAAAATAAAGTTCATTTTGAAAAATAAGATTTACTGGATTTCAAAAAGTGGTTATTACTATTCATAACGGCTAGTTTTAATAATATTTTTATAGCATATCGTTGTTTAGTGAAACTCAGTATTGCGTACTACACACGCTATCGAGGAAGGTCGCGATTGCGTGTAATGCAAGGCAAGTCAAGGATGTGTGTTGTGCAAGCTCCTTTTGGTGTAGCGTACAACACAAGACATTAATAAAATTAAAAAGAATATTTTTTTATAAAATCTTGGGCTGGTACATGGAATATCGAGGGATCCCAACATTTTTTAAAGGTTAACCATATGTTCAAGGTTTTAGACACACCTTATAAGGTTTTAAGTGATGTGATCGTAATTGATTAATTACCTTTTTAGCAGATGTTTTTTTGGGTATAGGTTTATATAAGGATTTTGTTTAGTGAGAAGTATTCCTTTACTTTTGGATATAAGTTTTAAGTTATATGATCTTTGATGATTAAGGTTATTTTTAGGAATGTACATAATAATTCTAAGAATGTTATGTGGATGAAATTGGTCTTATAAAATACAAATATATCAAGTATATTTACTTATGTTAATATATATTAAATGAATTCCTCAACTCTAGCAAACGTATTTTGAATGAAAAATGCTATTCAATTAATTTTCTTACTAAGAAATCAATGACCTTTTAACCCATCATAGATTTACAGTTTCGTGATGGATAACATTAAAATGACCATGATATCTATCACTCTTCATTAGAACTTTATAGTTAGTTTTCCATTTAGTGTCCATGTTATCCTATATGTAATCCTAGCATGTGTTATCTTAGATGACCTCTGTAGTTCCATTTCATTCTTTTAAAGTGGATGTTTTATTAATACTTGTTCCGATGTGGATTTTTAAAAAATGGTATTATGAACAGTC
Organism: Viscum album; assembly: GCA_963277665.1. Taxonomy (NCBI): domain Eukaryota; kingdom Viridiplantae; phylum Streptophyta; class Magnoliopsida; order Santalales; family Viscaceae; genus Viscum; species Viscum album. The sequence continues at coordinate 676,071,837 of OY728157.1, read as the reverse complement.
AAACCCTAGATAATAATCCGGAGTTCAAATTGTGAGGAAAAAATTTATTAATGGGGGGAGTGTGTAACATCCTGAGTTTTTAAAAGGAAGCACTATGTTTGATATAGTACATGAAATTCCACATCGAGCTTAAATGAACATCTAAATATTATTGTTTAATATGAAAGTTATCGCATAGCCATTAGAATGGTGAGTATGAATTGGATTAACTGAATTATGAAAATATTATTTAAACATGTATATATAATTAATTATTTTGTAAACAATTAGTTATAAATCAAAATAAAACCCTTTTTAAAATAAAAGGTTTTTTTCCTGAAAAACAATTTAAAGATGCACAAGTGTGTTTTATACCAATAAATAAAAAAACAATCTTGTTAGATTATATTTATAAAAATTATAACATATTAAATCTAATTTTCAATATTCATCCTATGTGTTTCCTAGAGATGGTATAAGAACAAATCTAATTTTACTCATAAAAGATGTATTTTTCTAAAAAGATAGTTTTTCCACCTTTTGATGTCGTACTTGTTTTAAATATATTTTTTAACACTTTTATAAATTGTATTTGAAAAAATAAAATTCTTATTTTAAATAATAATATAAAAATTTATTTTGGATGATTTTTTGATATTTTTCTTATAAGTTTCATGTTTTTATGAATAATGAAAAATACTGAATTTTAATTAAAAACAGTTTTTTCATATAAATAATTTATAGTGTTAAATTATATATTTGATTAGTTTTAAAGTATAATTAGATCAATTTTATATAATTTTATATAGTTTATGTCATTATAATCAATTTAAATTTGATTTTGGATATAAAAACATTTTAATCTTTTGAACGTTTTCACTTTAAAAACCCGTTTTCTTGTTCCGTCAATGAGATTATTTTTTAAATTAATTACTGAAACTTATTTGAATAAAATTTTGAAAAATGGTTCAATATTTTGAATCATAAGATCCAAATTTAATAAATAATTTTCTTTTATTTTTGGAAAATATGAATAGTAATTTTAGTAATTTTTATTAACACAGTTAAGGGTAAGTCGGGTAATTAAGGGTGAAAAATAAAATATAAATATTATAAAATTACCCTAAAACTTGTCCTAATTTTATTAAATGAGTTATTTTCAACAAAAATAATCCTGGATACTATTTTAGAACCTATTGTATCAACTTGTAAGACTTTAATTCATTTATAGTATTTTATTTTAAATAAAAGTCAAAGATGTCATACTTATGTTTTAATGACTACAACATTTTTAATATAGGGTTATTTAGAAGATATATTTAACTAAAAATAGTATTTAAAAATATAAAATGTTTATATTCATCATTAAAACTTATTTTTAATCTTTAGGAAAGAAATAATTAGCTTAAATGATTGCACAATGATCATGGAGTAATTGTTTAATTAAACAAAATATTAAATAAATGATACTAAACATATTAAAATAATTATAATTTTAGATAATTAATATCATACATGAATTTTATATATTAATTTTACATGTTATTAATGTTTTAAAATAATTGGTTCTAATTTATCATCTTGTTTTGATATTTTTAAAAATTCAAGTAATGAATAGTTTCAAAATTGACATTTTAAAATAAATAATATTTTATTAAATGATTTAAAATTAATAAAAATATAAAATTCATCTAACTAATTTTCATAAGGTTAAAAATTTCATAAATGATCAATTTATTATTTTTTTTCATTTTATAGTAACTATATTAACCATTAAATAGTAAAAACACATGTTATCTTGGTAAGAGTTAAAGAGGTTAAATTAGAGTTAAATCCAAAAAATAAGGATTAAAAAATAGTAAAACTTATATAATTATAACTGGATGAATTTATTTTGACCCATAATCATCCTATATTTTAAATAAATTAGTTTGGAGCCATTTTAAAAATATAATTAATTTATATTAATTTAATATTTTAAGAAATTCCAAGAGTGCCCCCTCTCTTATAAAAGTGAACCTCTTCTTCTCTATTCCTCACACTTAAAAACCTATTTTTTTTATCCAATATATATAAAAATCCCTTCCTATAATAACTCCCCACATTCTATATCTCTTAGTTTAGGCAGAACACCATCCTTAGTGGTCTTAAGGTGTTAAGAAAAGGAGGAGGTCCGAGGAAGTGGTATCATTTTTAATCAAGTATTTCTGTTTTATTTCTTCTTCCACTTCCTTAAAATATTCTTTAACCACGATGAAATACCAAATAAATCATATTAAATAGACTGAGATGTTATTATGTAAATATAACCACCTAAATCCATATCCAATTTCATCAAATGGAAAAAGAATTATCGTTCATGTATATGATGAACTACCACCTCAAGAACTGATATAATTATTTTTCCATCACCGTCTCCCATGACTGGTTATAATGATGTAATTAAAGTTTATATATTATATTCATGAAACATTTATCATTATTAAAATATTATATACCATTTATGTTCTTACCTTTCAATACATGAAAAAATTATAACGTCGTTCGTGCGTACGTGTGAACTATCACCTCCACGAAGTGATGCGATTCATTTTTCATCACCATATCTCATGGATAATATATATAAGTATATTTTAAGAGATAATATAATATATATGATATTATTATCATTTTTTAAAGTTAAAATTATATTAACCTTCTCCCCATAACGATCATAGAAAAATAGAAATGTTACTCATGCATACGTATGAATTACCGTCTTCATGATTGTAACATAGTTCATTTTTCATATCCATATTTAATGGATGGATTTAAAATTATAATTTTTTTATTAAAGTGATTGTTATTTAATGAATATAATTCTGTATATTATGGAATAATTACCACATTTTACTATAGACATCATACCAAAGTCATTTTGGACTCACGTACTGAATATCATCAAAACGTCCGACGTGAACATAAATAATTAAGTAATTGTTATAACATAGTAATAAGTGATATAAAAGGAATAATAAAATTTAAAAAATTTCTCAATAATTTAAATAATTAACATAAGTTTATTATTTAGTAATATAAAGATTGTACGTGGAAAGTCAGGCTCAAGGTAAGGGACTTCATCTCAATCTCCTTTCATCGAAGAATATTTTGATGTTATACAACCACCTTATTTTATGATATGTATATACATATACCTTTAACATATCATATCATTAATTTATTTATTATCATGTTATTCAATGTTTTGTTAAATGTGACTCTTTCTTGGGGATTGTGATTTAAATGTTCAAAGTAGTATGGGTCACTTTGAATGTTTAAATATTTAATTTCAAAATATATTTCACCATGTCAATATTCTTGATATTTATTTTACATATTTATTTATATGGATATAAAAGGAATATAAAGGAAATTTTATGTCTATTTTTAATTTCATTCAAAAGTTTTTAAAATGCATATTTTTACATGTTTTATACGGAATTTTTTGAAAAATAAAAAAAGAAATGTTCAATTCTTAATGTACACAGAGACAAAAAATTTTCTACAACCATGACTATTATTTAATTTCTAGATTTCTTTTAAAGATTAAATATTTTCTTAAATAAAAAACCCTCTTCCCTTATTTTTTTTTGGATTTTTTGGTATGGAAAATGGATTTTCAAAGAAAAGGGTGTTTTGGTATTGAAAATGTTTTTTTAAATATAGAGCTATTATTATCCAAAAGTGTTTTTTCATATGGGTTTAATATGAGTTTTTAATGAGATTTATGATTAAAGTGTTTTATTAATTATATGGTACTTGATCATTTTATGAAATGGGTGATCTTGATATAACTTATACATTTAGTTCTAAGATATCATCGGGAAATTTCGTTATAACTGAATATGGGGTGACTGAGATAGTGCCAGGAAAGATCGTTACAACTTAACATGATGGGAACTAGATAGCACCAAGTAAGCCCATTATAGATTAACATGGGGTGGCCCAAATAGCGCTTTGGAATTCCATTACAACTTAACATGAGGTGGCCCAGATAGTGACGGGTAGGACTATTACATCTTAACATGGGGTGATCCAGATTGCACCGAGTAAGCCTAAAATAACTTAATTGTGTAATGATTATTTTGGAAGTTGAACATATGGTTATTATAATTAAATGGGTTTTAAAATGGTTTAATTAATACAATTCTATTAGTCACCTAAATGAGTTTTAATTTCTTGATATGTGTTTTAATGATTTTATTTGAGCAAAATGTTTGTTTTTTTCATGCGCTTTTTTTGATTTCACAATCTCAAAGAAATTTAAATATAAAGGTAAACATTATATGAGTTTTCATGGTTTTACTGAACTAATAGTTTACATTATTTCTATATCCTTTACTATGATTTTGTGCTCATCTTTAGTTTTTAAAATGTCTTTCACATGGTTTAAGGGGGAATAGAGACAATGATGATATCAAGGGGATAAATTTGAAGATTTTTCATAAATAGAAATAATGTTTTATTTTAAAGAGTTTTATATTGTGAAAAAATGGATACTAAGTATAAGTGTCCAATTGTAATGTATGGGTTTAATTTGTAATAGTTTTTTCTAATTCTCTAAAACTCTAAACTAAAAAAATCCTCAAATGTAAATTCTAGTTAAAAAACAGCAGTATATGTAATGTTTAAGGTCAGGGCTATAAACTCCCCTTTTGATCATTTTATAGAATTAAACTAATCATAAACCATGTGTAAAAACACCCATCTCCTTTTATTTAGACAATCATTATTTACAAGCTCTTCTCAAAAGCTAAATGAGATATTTTTCACATCTTATGATGAATTTATCCTAAGATTGAACTATCCAAGTTATAAATGTAGCAGATAATTTTCTCTATTACTTGAAAAAACTTCAAGACTTAATTATTCTCATCTTTATAATATTCTATATATTTACAAGACTTTGTAAAATATACAGTTTATATCATATATCTATTAGAACAATATAATTGATTTATATATTCAATAAAAATTCATGGAAACTTTTAGTCTCACCACGTCATTAATATATTCAATTATATAAAATATCATTTAACTTACCCAATCATATTTAGTATATGAGACTAAAATCATTTATGTACTTAATCATATTGAGTAAATATGTAGAGACTAAAATTAATTTGGTCATTTAGAATCTAATGCCTTTGAAACATTAAATGAATCACTCTATACTTCCATAAAAACCAAGATTCACTTATTGAACAACTTTAACACTTGGTTAATGAGGAATGAACTGCTCTAACACATAGAGTGTTTCAATTGATCAAGAACTATTCTTAGGCTACCAGTATTAGGAGTTGCTTACATTAATATCTTTATTTAAAATATTAACATAAAGTTTAGTTTGATGTTGATGATGCATTTGTCTAGAATAGAACATTTAATCAGATGTAAATCATGTCTTATATCATTTCATTAAGGAATTTTAATGAAAGTGATCCCACTAAAATTGATATCCCCATACATCATATCCATTTAATGGGCTAAGATCAATAGTTCACTAATCAAATAACCCCGCTATGGAATGAAACTCACCACTTAGTTATTCAGGTAGGGAATCATCCTAATCATCACATTTGTGATTATTGGATAATTGAGTAGATAAACCTTTATCAAAATCTATCTTATGGATTCACTAAATTATATTTTTTTGGTATCCCAACCCTTAGTGTTTCCCAGCTAAGTATAACCCAAAGAAAACCTAAATAACAAGCTAACACAAGACAATCTAGGGGAACCCCGCTATGGCATGAAACTACCCATTGAATAATTCTAAGTCACTCATTACTTGATTTAATTACACAAGATAATATAGGAGTACCCTTATATGGCATGAAACTACCCTTTTGGATGATATAGGTCTTGAAAAGTGTTTCTCTAGAAGGAATCTCACACTTAGTATTTAAGGGGTTTTCTTATTAGGGTCTTAAAATTTTAATGTACATTATATTCATATTAAATTCATAACTATTTCATCCTATGTAATAATTATCTTATTATGTTTTATTACATTTTTTGTATGCATGATTATAATGATTTATTTCAGGAATCCTTATTATAACCATCAAATTAATGTGTTCACACCAAATCAATATTTAACTATTTACACAACCCACAAGTCTATGCTAATCAACAAAAAATAAAATTCAAGTATATTCATACATATACAAACAAATCATATGCATAAGGTATAAAAACACTTCATGTAAAGGTATAGAGTTATGTGATATTGAAAAAATCCACATGAATAAGCTCAGAATGACATATGTCCAACCCCATTCACTTTTATTTCCAAGGAAATCCTCCATGACAGTAAGTGGACTGACTCCAAGTTCCTCTACCCATGGAGAATTTACTCAATAGTGAATTCAATTCATGAAAACTCTAACACCTAAAATTCACAAACTACACCAAACAACTATTCTCAAGATCATAACTAAAATCAAAGACCGAGGTCAAGGTATATGGAGATTAAATTTTAAGATATCAAACATAGCATGATATGCAAGACTCTATCCTATAAGAAATTCATCATATAAACTTTGGAAAACTGTTATTCATAATAAAAAACATTTATAATTATGAATAATATAGGTAATAACATTTAAATAAATGAACAATTCAAATATTTAAACACGAGATAAACATTTTTGAACTATTCATAAATAAATGCTAATTATAAAAATTTTATAAATTAGAAAGAGTATAAATTTTTTATATTATTATCAATATGAACCATTTCACATTTTATATTAAATGTAATTTATATTATATTTCATTAATTATAAACATTTTATAATTCAATATATATTATATAAAGTTTTTATATAATCTAATCATCATATATGTTGGAATTTATAAACTCTTTATAAATATCCTTTTATGATTTATAAATAAACCATTTATTTCTATATCATAAACCAATCCATTTAATTTTTCAAAAGGTATAAAAATATATTAATAAATTAACCATAAAAATTTTATTGTTAATTAATTTATAAAACATTTTTTTAAATTTATATAAATATTAAAAAATACGTTTTTTAAGTTTTATTATTATTTATAAACAATTTGTAAATAATATAATTCAATTAAAAATTGAATTCTCTTGATTAAAAGAAATAGTTTATTTATTTTAAAAAACAAGAGTAATATATATGAAATTTTCTTATTTTATTTCTAGGTTTAAAAAGTTTCATTTTACTATTAAAACATATTTTTCATAAATTAATAAATGTATTGATTCATCAAATAAGCCTATACTCTGATAACAATAATGGGTTTTGTATGATCATCATATGATTATATGTAGTGGAAGACAATCCAAACATAGGTAGATCTATCTTCAGTAATCAACGCGTAAATAAACTGTATAAATAGTGTACCTGGTAATTGACAATGTTAACATTCTTATTATTTCTTAGTGAAGAAGAATTTTTTATAAAGAATACGAAGAAGTGAAAAAAATTACTCTACCTTCGAGGGAGTGCACCGACCAATGGATCTGTGATCTTATTGAGAAGATACCTGAATATTGATGGGGTGATAACGCCTTCATCTCTGACGATGAACAATAGTGTGGGAGGAAGAGAGAAATGTGAGGATTTCTCACAATTTATTATACTCAACAGGAGGGATCACTTCAGTTTATATATCCATCCACGATGCATTTCATTAAATGAAAACATGTTTTCCATATTAAATATATGTATATACATTTATTTTCATAATTCATTGAATCCAATTCAATGAGCGATCAAGACAATTAATCTGTTTATAACAGATTGCAACTGATAATAAAACCATTTATGAGAAAAAAAATATATCAAAAAAATATATATTTAACATCACATGTATTTAATAAATTTATTATGATACATTCATCATTCATGTAATTTAATATACACTTTTTATATATAATATCACATATATATATATCAGTACATATCTAACAATGAAAACCACAACCACAAAAAGTATCAATATGATCACATAAACATCATGATAAAATATTCATTACATGCTAAACAAAGGAAATCCAAACAAAAGCACAAGTTAATAATTATACACTTACAATAAAAGACCAAAATAAATAGAAGGGGGAGGGGATAAACTAGATGAATAAAACCTCATCATGACATGTGGGTCAAAACCCACCATGCCACAACCATCAATTCCTGCCAAAGGTTCCACTAACATTACTAACCACCAATACCTCAAAAAAAATCATTTTCCTTACTTGGATCAGAAAAAAAGGTCTATATACACTCGAGGGTGTATATAGGAGGCGAGATCACTTTACCAGTAAGATCCCACTAGATGTTCCATCCATAAACATTTTAAAATAAATAAATATTTTAGTTTTGATAAAAAGAAAAAAATTAATTTGCAAAAACATGTTTTAAATTTTAAATAAAATGTAAGGTTTCAAGAGTAAATAGATATTGTTAAAACACACCATAAACACTATGGTCAGTCCCTAAGTATATATGGTTAGTGGGGACCTATGATCCTCATACTCTTTATGATCAATCCTGGATGCGAAGGTCTATCTCCTGCTCGATCCAACCAAATCCCATCATCAATGTTTTTTTAGTATTGTATCTTAAAGCTGCTAGGGGTGGAGGGTCATTCCTAGAGTACTTGTCCTAGTTTTATCACCTAGTTACATAGTATTTTCATGTGTTTAACCCCATTTATCAAACCATAAAACCCCCTTCTTCCTCAATCCATCACACACCATTTCCATGGGGTTTAACCTTTTTAAAACCTTATACACACCAATACCATCAATATCCAACCCAAATAAATAAGATTGAACTCATTTTAGTTCAAAAAAGCATCTATATAAGTGAAAAAACAATAAATAAGCGATAAGAGACAAAGAGAAAGGAAGAGTAGAAGAGAAGAGAGACTTAATTAGAGGAAACATGAATAACCTAACTCAAATCTACCCAAAAATGGATACAATAATAATTATAGTAGGAGGAGAGGTATGAATAGGGATAGAGAAGAAAAATCGGTGAAATTAAGGGGTTTTATGGTTAAAATCAAGGATTTTAATAATTTAAAATTTAAAATTTTAAGAATTTTCCAGGATGTATGGTTTGACTGCATGGTCTGCCAGACCGTGCTCTAACCATGCGATACCTTTGTCCAATAGGAGGGGGGGGGGAGCCACACAGTTTCCTCGGATGGTTTCATGGTCGTTTACCTATCCTGTTAGCTTGTATAGTTCCACTATATTTATAGTTAACCTCACTTCTCATACATTTAAATTACATCACTTTTGCAGATCATTTAATAATTTACACAAACACATGCCCAAAGACCATATTAGTTTAGTTCCTTTGAAAAAAAGGTAACATAAACACTAGAACATAACTGATATAAATTATCTCCCACTAGGTTCTCCATGACTAGAACCCTTATTAGACACATCATACAAAATACATATCTTCATAACCTAGGGGAAAGGAAACATAAAAAATGTGAGCCCAGATGCTCAGTAAGGGTAAATAAGGGAGACATGTAAGCATAATCATGAGAATAAGGGTATATTAACAAGGTCATAACATTATAATATCATAACCTACATATCAAATATCATAATCAAGATTCACGACATAAATATTGGTAGTTCATAAGACATGAATCATAAGGGAATCAAGAGTATAAGTCATAAAATCATAACATAGGAATAAAACACTAAATTGTGGCAGACACATACACATATAAAATTATTTCCATAGTAGTCAAGTATTAATACAAAGGCTATCTCAGTGGAATGAGTTCACTCCCCAAAACATCTTAGTAGTCATGGTTCACTCCCATGACCATATTAGTAGTCAAGGTTCACTCCCAAGATCATATTAGCAAACAAAGTCCTTTACTGAACCAAGATCACTCCCCATTCCAACCATGTCTATCTCATGAGATATAAATATTTACCTAATTCATTTGAGAGAGATATAGGTCTTACCTGTGTCATAATGAAATTATATATATGTGTGCCACTAGAACATAAAAAATTATCATATCATAACCCATGAAATGAGAAATGTTTATCATAATCATTTCATTATATATCATCCTATGGAAACAAGAAAAGTTTAATAATCATTTAATCATAGAATAAACTGTGAAAAGAAGTGGGTTTCATAATCATTTATCAAGGTATAACCCATGGAAGAGATACAAGTTTCATAAACAATATATATTCAAAATAATAACTATTTAGAGAAAGAATAAGAATGTTATACTTGGATAATAACCCTGATAAAGAATAGGTTACATCAATGGATTTCATCTTAGATGGATTTTTTTTTGAAAAAAAATATTTCTTGAGGGAAATATCCTTTTTTGCTTTTAAAAAACGCTTTTTAAAACATAAAACAATTTTGAAAATATTTTTATTTGAAAATCGGATTGAAAAATTATAAAGGAAGATTTAAAAATTATTAAAACCCATTTCTTTGAAAATCATATAAAAAGGTCATTGAAAAACATTTTTAGAAAACTTGGTTTTGAAATAAAACAGATTTCTGACTAAAGAGAGAAATAAGGTTGAATTTTCTTAAAAACACTTTCTTAATTTTCTTAAGTACCATAGAGTGGAAAAATGGGTCCAATACATGAATACATAATTAATAACTAGAGTATAATAAAATTAATGAGTTTTCTTGAGACATGGATCATAATATTTCATCAATAGAATCATAATCATAAACAATCCCGATAAACGATGAGATTGTAGCAATAAACTATTATCACTTTGGTAACTTTGAATCATAATAAACATGAGAGAATAAAATTACATGAAGAATAAAATATAATGAAAATAAGTATATTCATGATACAAAATGTCAAAGGTTAGTATATACACCTCATAAAATAATGTAGGTGGATAACATAACATGTGTCTCAAAGAACACAAATTGAGACAAAAATTACTTTACTAATTTGGTAATTTTTGAATCGTAAAACTTATGAAAGAGAGATCATCAAATGGATATGTAAATACCCATAAATTTAAGTATAATAATCATAGAATACATTAATGGGTAGTATATACACCACACAAAAGAAATGAGTGGTGAATATGGCATAAGTCTTGGAGAAATACAAGTGAGACTAAAAATCCCCTTACCTTATGTCTTGACTGTAATCGTACTCGCGAAAAACTCATGTATAATAAATTTAATTTTATTATAAATATATTACAGAAACATATTAAATCATATCACAATACATATTATTTTCTTGTGACCTTTTATTACCTGTTTATTAACAATTCCATGTTAATGTTACGTTTCGGGTAATAACTGCTTTGTTATTCGCATGCGCTTTGATCTGTTATATTTTCTGTCCTCTTACTTATATAATGATTTAATAATATCCAGAATGATAACCATGATATAAATATAATATATATTAATTATATATTTATTTATAACAATCTATAAAATATATAAATAGTAAATGAAATACACCGTTCCTGGAGACGGAAATCCGTATGCATGCATGAATACTATTTCCATTTTCTTAGCATATTTATCAAAAGAAAAAAATTAAAATATATATATATATATATATATATTATATTTCCAGAATAATTATTATTTAATATATATAAAATATTTTTATTCAACCCATACTTAATACATTCCATAAAAAGCGTGAATGAATCACATCGCTTTCAGGAGGTTGTAGTCCACACATCCACAAACGATGCTATCGTATTCCCACAAAATAGAAAACACGAAGGTATGTGTTATATAAAAATTTAAGAAGAATAAATACATCATAAATATAATAAATATAATAAATACAATAAATATCATATAAAAATAGTAAGTCCATCATTATTCCCAACCTTGAATGGTGGTAATGGAAGAACGAACAACATCGATTCGTGAGGCGGTAATCCATCGTACACATGAACGATGATTGCGTATCCAATTTGATGAAAGTGTGTGTGAGTGTAATTTTTAACCTTATCATAAAAAATTTAATTATATTCAGTATAATAATTATATTGTATAATAATGTAATAATAATAATTGAGGGGGTGGAGAAAGAATGTTTGTTGAAGGATGTTACCTCTTCTTTGGGAAACTCCTTTTGGTTTGCAAAAAAGGGATTCCTTGGTTATATTTTTGCTCAAATGGAGGATTATAGGATGAAGGTATGTAATTTGAGAGTTTATTTGTTCAGGGTTTGTATGAGACAGAGGGCTTGAGAGGTGTGGAGAAGTGAGGCCGGTGAGTTTCCTTTTACAAGTGGGGGAAATGACACACTTGGTATTTTTGAAAATAATTTGTGTGCTCACCAAATTTTTAGAAACCAAGAGGTTTCCATAACACACAAAATTGGATACATGAAATGTTAAGGTATAATAAGGAAAGAAAATGGTTGTTGGACAAGTTTAAGGTCATTTTTATACCTTATATTCTAAGTTTAGTCATTAAGTAAACTTATTTTTACCTTAATCACTGTAATTAATTTTAATTACCTTAAATAATCATTTTGGTCAAAAATTAAGTTGAACTTATTATAAATTATAATTTATAATTATTTAAAATATAGAATCAAAATTTCCAAATTCTAATCACATAAGTGGTATAAATTAATTTAAAATCAATCTTACAAACTAAAAGAGATGACAAGTTTTTAAAGTGAAAACATTCAAAAGTTTGAAACATTTTTATATCCAATTTAAATGTGAAATTGGTTCCAATAACTTAAATTGGATTAATTTATTTATAATTTATCTAATTATATTTTAAAATAAAATTAAAATATAATTTAACAATGTAAATAAATTAAATGAAAAATTAGCATACAATTAAAATTTAGTATTTTTCACTATTCATTCAAAAAAATGAAAAATTTCAGAAAAATTCCAAACATTCGCCCTAAGATAATTTTGAAATTATTAATTAAAAAATTAATTTCATTTTATCAAATTAAATTTATAAAAGTTTATAAAATTAATTTTATTATTGTTCACATAAGGACATAAAGAGTAGTTATTTTGAGAAAATAATATTTTTTCAAAACATATAGACTTTACCAAAAATTATATATTTCCTTATAAATATTTTTTATTTATATGAAACCATTATAAATAATATTTAAAAAGTATTTATTAATATTAATATTATTAAGTTTAATGGATATGTCATAACTGTTTTGTTTTAAAAAATCATAATGATAAAATACTATTTTGTAGAAACTCAGTTTTGCGTGTAACAAAAGCTAAGCTAATTTTTTGTATAGAAAAAACTTAACTTGGTGTATCATGAAACATAATAAATTGAATAAATTTAGTTTATTTGAAAAAAATGGTTCATAAAAACTCAAGGTGTTATATTTTACTCCCCTTAAAATGAATTTCCCCCCAAAATTCATCATTCTGATGCAAACAAATGAGGATACTTTTACCTCAGCATATCCTGAAGTTCCCACACAACTTCATCTAACTGGTGGTTTCTCCAAAAATCATTGACTATGTGAGTGGTCATGTTTTGTAGAACTTTCTCTATACAATCCTTAATTTCAACTAGTTGTTCCTCATAATAAATATCCTGCTCCAGTGGTATGACCTATGAGTTCAATACTTGTGAAGAGTATGGTATGTACTTCCTCAGGAGAGATATATGAAAAAAATCATGGACTTGAGAGATATTTTGTTGAATTGAAAAGTGATAATCTACTATCTCAATACGATCAATAATTTCAAATAGACCTATATATCTAGGTCTTTATTTTTATTTCTTCTCGAATATCATAACCTTCTTCTAGGGAGTGATTTATAGAAACACCCTCTCACAAAATTTAGATTCTAGATCACATAGATGGATATCAACATAACATTTTAACCAACTTTGAGCTACATTGATATGCTACTGAATGGTTCTAACCTTCTCGGCCATTTCTTTAGCTATCTTAGGTCCCAATAGATTTCTTTCTATAAATTCATTCCAATACATTGGAGTTCTACATTTATTTTCATAGAGGGATTCATAAGGGTACATATGAATTCTTGATTGAAATATTTTGTTGTATGAAAACTCAACTAAAGTAAGGGTTTGATCCCAACCACCTTTGAAATCCAAGGAATAAGATCTCAACATATCTTCTCAAGTTTGAATTGTTCTTTCATACTGAACATCCATCTAAGGATGATAAGAAAATATGAAACTCAATTATGTATCAAGGATTTACTGAAGAATTCACTATAATTTTAAGGTAAACCTCAGATCCTTATCAGATACAATGGAATGTGGTACTCCATGAAACCTTACCACTTTCTTAATGTATATCCTGAAAATCTAATCGAGAGAGAATTATTCTCTGATAGCGATGAAGTGTGATAACTTAGTAAGGAGATCGACTACCAACCATATAGTAGCATTCCCTTTAGAGGTTTTTGGGTGTATAATGACAAAATCCATAGTGATTTTCTCCCATTTATATTCTGGTATGGGTAATTGATGCCACATCCCCTTAGACTTTTGTCTTTCATTATTAACTTGCTGGCATACCAAGAACTGAGATACAAACTCTATGACATCTCTATTAATTTTATACTAGTAGAAGTATTATTTCAAATATATATAAATCTTTGTAATTCTAGGATGAATAGAGAATGAAGAACTATGAGTTTACTATAACAGATCCTTCTTTAAATACGGTATAGACGGAACACATACACGATTCCTGAACCTTATCATTCCATCCTGATCAAGGTTAAAATCAAGAAAATTTATATCTTTATTTTGTAGTTCTACATCTTTTTTATTCACTTGTGCAATATTTACTTGTATAGTGGGTTGAACATTCAGTTGATCTAGATAATATTTTTCCCCTTCCTTCAGGATTTCCAGGTCTATCCTTTGAAAATCTAGAAATATTGGATCTTTTGTGATCCTAATAATGGATAAGATAGCATGATCCTTTTGGATAAAAGCATCATCCACCTTGTTCACTTTCCCAAGGTGGTAATGTATTGAGTAGTCATAATCATTTATTAGATCTAACCATATTTTTTGGTGCATGTTCAACTCCTTTTGTGTGAATATATACTTCAAAATTTTATGATCAATATATATATCACACTTTTATCCATAAAGGTAATGGATCCATATCTTCAATGAAAAAATTACCATAGATAAATCCAAATCATGAGTTGGGTAATGTTTATCATGAATATACAATTGGGATGAGGAATAAGTTATAACCATGTTATTCTGTATAAAATCACATCCCAATCCCTTCTTGGATGCGTCACTATAGATTAAAAACCCTCCTCCACTATAAGGTAATGTTGCTGAAAATTACTTTCTTATTATAAAAAACTTTGAAGAAAAAGTGAGAAACCACATACAACCAAAGAAAACAATTGGACCACCCCATCCCATCAAGTGATCCAACAACAAGCCTTCTCCAACATAGGACCCCTCGGTAAGCAGTCCCATGTAAAAGAACGGGCACGAAACCGATGGGGAAGCCATACCCTCTCAACCATCCAATACCGAGAGACCTGCATCAATGAAGACTAATGCTCTGATCCCCTTCCAGAGAAGGTCCAAGAATCATGCTAAAAACAAGAGAAAACAAAACTACAAAGAAAAATAAAGGGAGACCCGGAGAAACCACCGCTCACACAACCGATTCGCTCACATCCGCCAACCATCTTAAGTTATGCTGCTGACAAGGAATTTAATTTTACCAGAATGTGTCTCCCTAAATAGTTTCCATGTTAAGGATGATAACTTTAAATATTCTTCTTCCGATATGCACTTCTCAAAAGCAGTCACTAGTTGGTCCCAAGACTGAATGTACTCCTCAACACTTATCTTTACATGATTAAAGCCCCATAACAAAATTGAGTTCTATTTTTCAATCCAATAATATTGCTCCTCATTAAGGGACACTTCTATATACCTCCCCATCATTTTAGCTTCCTCCTTCTCAGTAGCGTTGAGAAAAAGGACCTGTTCTATCAATTCTTCTTCAGAGCTTAAAATCAGGACCGATGACTGATAGTCCTATTCCCCTGGCCTCTGATGTCTCAAAAGTTCCATATCCATTTTCTTTTCACTCATCTTCTTCGCTGATCAAGTCTTCAAAGGAGGCGGTAACGAAGAATAGTCTATCCCACCCTTCCTCCTCCTGGGACCCCTAGTGCTCTTCGGGCTTAGGGCCTCATCAGTAGAGTGTCCATGCAAACTACCTTTGTAAAATTCCACACCCACTTCGATCCCCTCACATTGAATATCCAAATAAGAGCTCAAAAAATCCTCTAAAAGGCTTTCAAACCTATTTCTCAAATCAATTGAATTCAGTCCCCCTTCCTCCCCACCTCTGTTTGGAACTATCTTTTTCATTTCAGTCCCCTGTCTCCCCTTACTCATATCCACGCTGCCCACCCATGTCCTCTCAGCCATCGAACCAGATTGGTCCTCCTTCCCTTCATCCGCCGTTTGGTCCAAAAAAGGTTTATCCCCCTTTCCCTGTGCTTCTGCATAAGTCTCCTCAAGCTGATGTTCTTCCCCTTCCTTCTACGTACCATGGATGGAGGAACTTGCCAGGTCCCTATTCAACCTGCTAAATAGATTCGCAACCAATGGGTTAACGTGGTGAGCTACCACACCAGTGCCAGGAGCCTCTACCACCACTACAATGTTACCCTCTACCTCACTAACTGATCGCGCCTCCTCAACTGGGCATAACGAATTCCCCCTATCTCTGGCCTCTTCACCCACTGTATACAGACCCGAGTTCATTGCCTCACAAACCAGATAATCCTTGTCATCAGCACAGGCCGTCAGCTGGGTCATTCCCTACCCATCCCTAAGACCATCCACCATCAAATGAGGGACGAAGCCCCTACCCGACAATGATGCAGGTCTCCGACGACAGAAATTCAAAGCATGCCCCAACCGTTTACAAGAAGCAAAAAATTCCATTCAGCTCTCGTAAACAAATCTTTGCCTACACTTATGTTATTCTCCAATCGTTACCCAAATGAAATTGAATGGAACCCTGGATACATCCATCTCCATGAAAATTCGCTGGCAGACCGGATGACAGACAACAATGGTTCTACTATCCAAGCAAAGATACCTACCGAGTAGATTACTGAGCATTTGGATAACTAGTGGATTTTGAAATGGTAACAGAAGGTTAGGAAAACTAACCCAAATAGCCATGTTCAGTGAGTCTCAATTCATGTGGAAATCGAACGACCACCAGAACAAGAAGAAATGACATCCATTGCAATGTTGAGGTGCCTTTTACCAGGCACATATTAGATCTTCCTCTGAAGAAAACCTGATCATAATATGATGATTATCAAGCAACCCGACCATTTCCCGCTCCTGGAGATCCCAAGTGTTAAAGACAAACCTATCAAATGAATCGACCGACGACCTTCGTTGCTTGAACCTTGCAATCAAAGTGAACTTCAGAAGCGCAGAGGTTTCAGTGAACTCCGAGGTTGAAATCTAGAGATTCGGGTAGCCATCGAGGAGCTCTGGGACCTTCAGACCTAACACAACTTTCTGGAATATCGGAAGATGACTAGGATTTGAGAAAGGGAGAAAAGGGCACACCTCTTTCCTTAAAAGGGAAGATCCCTCCCCCGTAGGGGGGGGGGACCGGCGCAGCTGCCGCCTCCATATTTGATGGATCTACTCCTATACCCTCTCTTGAGATTATATGACCCATAAATGAAACCCTTTTTATAAAAAATTTATACTTTTTAAATTTTACATACAATTTCTCCTTCCTTAGTTTTTTTAGTACAAATATCAATTATTATCCAAACTCTTACTTTCTCTTTGAATAGATAATAATATCATCTATAAAGACTACCAAAAACTGATCAAGTTAGTCTCTAAAGAATATATTCATCAAATACATGAAGATAGAAGTGACATTAGTAAGATAAAATGGTATCACTATATATTCATAGTGTCCATACCTTGTACAGAATTCCGTCTTGGGTATATCCTCCTTCTTGACCCTCAATTAATGATATCCTGAATAAAGGTCAATCTTGGAAAAGTATTGAGATATACAGATTTGATAAAATAAGTAATCAATGTGGGGAAGATGATACTTTTTCTTAATTGTGATATCATTAAACTCTCGTTAATCAATGTAGAGTTGCATTGATCCATATTTATTTTTCACAAAAATAACAGGTGAAACCCAAGGTGACACACTTGTATGAATGAATCCCTTATCAAGGTTTTCTTGGATTTTATTCTTTAATTAATTAAACTCAATCAGGGCCATTCTATAGAGAGTATTTGAAATTGGTGTAGAGTCGGGTATGAGTTCTATTGATAACTCAAGTTCATGTTTTGGTGGAAGGTTAGGAAACTCTTTTGGAAATACATCCACAAATTCCCTAACAATAGGCATATCATCGATGTCAAGTTTATCTCCAAACATTTGAGATAAATATCCCTTATGAATGGAAATTAATACCCATAAAATGGATTTAATATCCCTAGAAAGTTCATACCTATCATCACACTTGTTGGTCGGAGTGGATACTCAAGAGGGGGGTGAATTGAGTTCCAATTAAAATTTCTGTTAGAAAGGGTTTCTCTTAAAATCCCCCAATTTAAAAAAAAGTTAAACTATATTGAATTTATATAGATTGTAAATGTTCAATTGGATTCTTAAAGATTTATTAGATCTCAGTCAATTTAATCCCAGGATTAAATTAGCTTTTGAAGCTAACCTACTGGTTCACAATAAGTATAAACACTTGCTAATTTAACTATCAAAGCAACTTTAAAATAGTTTTGTATTTAAAAGTAATAGCAACAAAATATAAAAGATATATGTATTATACTTTAGAATTATATTAAAAATCACAACAGATATAATCAAGAGTTTTAGTCTCAAGCAGAGACTTAGTCCCCTCAAACAATATATATAAAAGTTTATCCACACCCTGGATCAGGGTAAACAATAGTACAAAGACTGTCCAGGTCCTAAGACCTCTACCACTATTCTTCATGGGAAAACAAAGACAACAGCACACATGCTGTTCAGGTCATACTTGACCTCTTCCACTATCCTCAGTGGGATACAGTATGATGTATGGAGTTTGGAATGAGGATTTAGTATCCTCCAGTTTAGCACAGGAGATGGTGGGTGTGTAAAGTATACAGAGTACACACACTGCTCAAAATGTAAATAAATGAATCACTTAGAGAGAGTAGGTAAGAGTTTAAAATGCTCTAGAGATTAGCAGTGCAGCTCTGGACTCATTGTATTCAACAGAAATGCTTCTTCTGGTTTTTCTGTTGAAAAATAGAGTATCGTGGTTCAGCTTGGTGTCCTTCACAAGTGAGTATGTTCTCTGGTTTCTAGTGTTCTTCATGTGTTCTTCAGTAGTGCTGGGTTGCATGCATGAGAGTTCTTTGAAGATCTTGTAAATGTATTCTTTGAGTTCCTCATGTGTTCTTCTTTTCATGTATGTATGTGCATGGAAGAATTCTATCTCTATGACTTTTTACATGCCCTTTTTTACTGTAGCTCGATCTTCCTTTTATTCCACGAGCTTCGACAATGGGAATGATTACCTTTTTTATAGGTACGAGGTATGGTCCCCTGACATCCAACAACTAACATTAAATATCATTAATTTCATTAAAAACATAAAATATGACCGTTAGAATTAAATAGGAGTTAATATAAATTCAAACAATTTTTATGACTATCGGTGAGTCTTGAGATCGGTGAGTCATTTTTAATCTGCATCGGTATCGGTACCATCAGCATCGGTAGCTCATTGATCATCGATATCAGTAGCTCATTGATCATCATTATCAGTAGCTCATTGATCATCGGTATCGGTAGCTCATTGATCACCGGTATCGGTAGGTCCTTAGATCATTGGTATCGGTAGCTTAACATTGGTAGCTCATGGATCAGCATTGGTAGATCATGGATCATCAGTATCGGTAAGACCGTTGTCATCGTGACTTGTTCTTCATCGGTGGGACCGTTGCCATTAGTGCGACCGTTCATATCGGTGTGACAGTTCCTATCATCAGTGCGACCGTTCATCATTGGTGTGACCGTTCATTATCAGTACGACAGTTACTATCATCAGTGAGACCGTTCATCATCGGTGTGACCAGAAACTAACTAACAGTGAGTCAAGACATGGAATTCTCACAAAGTGTCTGTTCAATCCAGAATAATTCCAGGTCAACCGTAAAACATAAATTAACATATATAAACATATGTAGACATTATTTAAACATATATAAACTTATTTAGAACAATTCAAACAAAAGACTAAATTGAAATAAATAAAACTAATATTTTTGATTATTAAAATAACCATACACAGAGAGTTCAACAATCTCCCCCCTTTTGATAATCACAAATCAATGACATAAATAAATAGAGAAGATAGTATGTCATTAAGTATTCTCCCCCTATATAAAAATAATATATGCCAAAAGATAACAAGGTTAGAATAGCAAACAGAACTTATATAACCGAGTCATTCACCCCATATAATATAAGTCAGATAATACAATTAATTCTCCCCTTTTAGCATTGCTTCAACTTTGATATATAGTCAGCATTTCTCCCACTGTGTATATGTATGCATGTAGGAAATAGCTAGCATGGGCTCATATGCACATTCATTTCAGCCACTCATATGCATGATCTCCCTGATTTCTCCCCCTCTGGGATTATCAAAAAGAAGAAAGAAGGAAGATAAGAAATAATATTCCACAGAAAAATAAGGTTTGAAAATGAGTACAAAAATCACATACAAAAGTGAAACGTACAAGAAATTGACACCCTATCAAAAATTGATAGATACAGCTATTTCTCGAGGTGCAACGGATATTTTCCTTTGGCAGTTGGAGGAATGGATGGTCCAGAAGGTGGCTGGGTGGAAGGTTGAACTGGTTGGATGGAGAAAGGAGGCAGGATGACTCTAGATGGATGAAATGTGGGTTCTAAGGTCACCTGCTGAGGAGTAGAAGATATTTCTGAAGTAGTCTGTTGAAAGACAGGGCGAATACTGGAGAGAGATTGAGAGACATAAATCTGACCAGGAGCAATATCTCATGAATTAAGAGGCTCAACAGTAGGAAAAACAATGGCCTTAGATTGCACATGAAGGTAGGGTTTGATCAAATTGATGAATTCCTGAATTACTTTTCCACCGTACTTCATAGACTTTTCAAAATCATCCTTATTCTGCATGAAACTTTTTAAAGTAGGAGTAAAATCCTTCAACTACTGAACTTGAGCCTTAAAAGCTTAATTAACTGGAGAGAGTCTCAAATTGTCAGCCAAAACTTTAAAATGACGATTCAATTCATGCTTGGTGTAAATCTTAGAGAAATAATGATCCACTTTTTCCTTAATCTATTTTTGAGCCTTGGTAGCATCGGCTGAATACAGCTGAACCATTTTATGAATTTGATCACTGTGCTTTTTCATCCTTTTCAAAGAATCTAAATCCAAAATCTTTCCAAGATCTTCTATCTCTTCTTTAATAATATCGTTTAAAGTATTAATCTCATGACCTATAATCTTGGTCACCTTTGAGGAACTAGCCTGAGCAACAACTTGAATGATCTCAGCTTTAAACTTCCTCAAATCTGCCTTCTTCAGATGTTCTATCAGATTTCTTAACACTTCCATCATACCAGAGATGGTTGTTCTGAACTCTACTGACAGAGAAACCAAATTACTGCCTAAGTTCGTGAGTTTTTGATTCAAAGAGGTAATGTGCCTGCCAATCAACTCACTAGAATTGGCCAGGTCTGGCTTGATAAGGCTTACTACTCTTTGAGCCAAATCATCCATAGTAGCTTCGGATAAAGTCACAGGTGCAGGAGCAGGAACATGAGATAACTAATCTTTCATAGTCTCTCTAACTTATTGAATCAATTCAATCTTAAATCTATCAAAATCATCTTGAGAAACTGCAGGACCAGATCTAGATTGAGAAACAGAAGGATCAGGGCTGGATTGAGAAATAGAAGGACCTGGTTTGTCTATTGTCACTTGCATATATTCAGCAACTAATCAAGCCTTAACTGAGTCACTTAATCCTGTAAGATTTATTCCTTCTTCTTACTCTTCATCTAGATAGTCTAATCCCATAATAAAAAGAATTGGATTTTCTTCCCATGCGGTTTTTCATGAAGGATACATTGGTTTCACAAAATGAGATCTTCTAGTAATTTTAGGAGGGACTTACTCATCCTCATTAATCTCCAACTGTTCTGTTCTCTCAGCCTCAGGGACATTTTCTTGCAAATTAGTTTGGGGTTGAGTATCATCTTGAATCACATTATGACCTTCTATAGGTCGAGCATTAGCATCATCAGCATCACCACTATCACTATCACTGCTACTACTATCACCATCACCATCAGCATCACCCTCATCACCATCATTGCCTTCATCATCATCATTATTAACTGATCTCTCACTTGAACTGTTCGTACTACCGGATTCATATTCCTCAGAGGTTGATTCATCAGTCTCACCTTCTTCTTCATCATCTAAAAGAGGTTTTATCTCTGGTAGGTTTAGAGGTGGACTAGTTGGTCTAAATTCCATTATTCTTTTCTTCAGGCTAACAGTATCAGGATCACTCCTCTCATCAAGAGATGATTCACCCTCCTCTTCAGCATTCAGATTATCACCAGCTTCTTCTTCTTCTTCTATTACCTTCTTACTAGATTCCCCAGTTTCCTTAGGAACTACAACTTCCTCTTCTTCAACTGAATAAACCACTTCCTCACTAGGTTTTAAACTAAGATCTCTTATCCCCTTTAGTCTCCTTGGATGATCAGTAGGATTGAAGGACTCATACAACTTTTCCTCATCAGCAACCCAAGATTTCTTCCACGGGTTCCAACTTATTTTCACCCTCTTACATATTACCTTGTTGAAACATAAGCTAATTGATGAGATACACTCATCTCCATCATCCACACAGCCCAAGAATTTCAGCATGGCATAAATTTTATTAGAATAAAAAAAATTAGTAGCCTTCTTTGATGGTTTTATCATCTCAACAATATGCTCAGAAAAATATCTACATAGATTGATCTTTTCACCATTCAACAAAAGGAATAACAGAAAAAAATCTTGATACTTTACTGAAGAAAAGTCACCTTTTCTAGGACATATTTGATGTTGAATAAACTTAAACAGAATTCTACTCTCACCATCCAACTCAGCAGCATATATCCTTCTCGATTCAGACTTCCCAGTAAATAAATCTAGGGCTAGATCATAAGAAAAGTAATCAGTAGTAGGAGGGATATTAACAATGTAATCCTCATATCTTCCATTGTGAGGTACTCCCAAACATTCAACCCACTATTTCGATTAAAAAGTAATCTTTTTCCCTTTTACTATCAAAGACAATCTATTATCCTCGGCTCCATCCAAAACTACACTCAAGTTTAAATAGATCTCATGCACCAACTTTGGGTAAAAGACTCGACTATTATCATAGAACCAATTATTCCAACCTTGAATTTCTAACACTTTCAACAGAGCAGACTTGCTCGATAAAACCCATTGTGAACATATTTCCTTTTTGACTATAACTTCCCGTTTTTCTGGCTCCGGGTTCATAGACCTCTGCGCCGTACTGCTCTACTCACCTCGAGCTCACTTGACAGGTGAAGATACTTTAGATTCCTTACTTTGTCTCTTGTTCTTGGCTATTATAAGGTTTGAGACAATCGAGAGGCTTGGAAAGATTCAAAAGGCTCGGGTTACAAGAAAGACAAGAGAGAGTTCGGTAGGAAATGGAAGGTCAACAGTCTCTTAGAAAAAGAAATAGTCGCAGGTCATTATTTTTATCATTTAGGGTTGCAAAATAATAAAATATCGATTAAGTAAAACAACGTCGTTTTAAAAAAAAATAATGATTTTAAAAACAGTACAACCTAATCGGTAAAACTAATTGGTTAGACAGATCGGTTTCACTGATCGGTTTGATAGATCAGTTTCACTAATCAGTTTGACAGATCGGTTTGACAGATCGGTTTGATAGATCGGTTTGACAGTTCGGTTTGATAGATCAGTTTGACAGATCGGTTTGACAGATCGGTTTCATAGATCTATCATACCTAACTCTTGTTTAATAAAATCTAACCTTTCAGAACTTAAAGGCTTAGTGAAAATGTCAGATAATT
Source organism: Viscum album (assembly GCA_963277665.1). NCBI lineage: Eukaryota > Viridiplantae > Streptophyta > Magnoliopsida > Santalales > Viscaceae > Viscum > Viscum album. The sequence continues at coordinate 676,047,586 of OY728157.1, read as the reverse complement.
GATATTCAGTACCTATAAACTTAAGAGTAATATCACCTTTTTGGTAGTGATCTCTCAAAAATTGGTACCTTACATCAATGTGTTTGGTTCTAGAGTGAGACATAGGGTTCTTTGATATGTTAATTGCACTAGTGTTATCACAGTTCATTGAAACATGCTTAAAATCACATCCATAGTCCAAAAGAGTGTGTTTCATCCACAGAATTTGTGCACAAAAACTACCAGCAGCAATGTATTCTGCTTCAGCAGTAGATAATGTAACAGAGTTCTGTTTCTTACTACACCAAGATACAAGGGACTTTCCGAAAAGATGACATGTTCTAGATGTGATCTTCCTATCTAACTTGCAGCCAGCAAAGTCAGTATCTAAATAACTTATTAAGTCAAAAGATTATATTTTTGGATAAAACAAACCTAAATTTGCAGTATATTTAAGATATTTGAAAATTCTTTTAACAGCAAGAAAATGAGATTCTTTAGGATTAAATTGAAATTTTGCACACATGCACACACTAAACATAATATCTGGTCGACTAGCAGTAAGGTAAAGTAGACTCCCAATCATACCTCTGTAATTGGTTTGATCCACTGGTTTCCCAGTTTCATCTGCATCTAATTTACAAACAGTACTCATAGGTGTATCACTTCCCTTAATACTATCCAAGCCAGAACGTTTTAAATGATCTTTTGTATATTTACTTTTATTCAAAATAATACCATTTTCATTTTTAAAAACTTGAAATCCAAGAAAATATTTGAGTTCTCCCATTAAACTCATTTCAAATTCATTTTGCAAACTTTTTGAAAAATCATTACATAAAGCATTTTTAGAAGATCCAAAAATAATATCATCAACATAGATTTGTACTATCAAATCATCTTTATAAATTCTTTTAATAAAAAGAGTTGGATCAACAATTCCTTTAGTAAAACTTTTTGAAATAAGAATACTACTAAGTCTATCATACCAAGCTCTTGGAGCTTGTTTTAAACCATATAAAGCTTTAGAAAGTTTAAAAACTCGATTTGGAAAATGAGGATTAGTAAATCCAGGTGGTTGTTCAACAAAAACATCTTCAACAATAAAACCATTTAGAAAATCACTTTTAACATCCATTTGATATAACTTGAAATTCAGATGAGCAACATAGGCAAGTATAATCCCAATAGCTTCTAATCTAGCTATAGGTGAAACGGTTTCCTCATAGCCTATACCTTCCTCTTGACTATATCCTTGTTCAACTAATCTATCTTTGTTTCTTACTATGTTTATAGACTCATCAACTTTATTTCTAAAAACCCATTTAGTGCCTATGGTCAAAGTGTCCTTAGGTCTGTCAACTAATTCACAAACTTTGTTTCTTTAAAATTGATTTAGTTCTTCTTGCATAGCCATTACCCAAAATTCATCATTGATAGAATCATTGATATTTTTAGGTTCTAACTTTGGAAGAAAAGCTTGATGTTCAACTTGGTTTCTTAGAGAAGCCCTAGTCTGTGTCCCTCTATCAAGATTACCAACAACAATATATAAAGGATGATTCTTTAGAATCCTAGTTGATCTAGTAAAGGTAGGACTAGAGATTTCAGGATATTTTCTAGGTTTAGGTTCTATAGAAGTGGATTCTGGAACATTTCCAGAACTTGTTGTCTTTACAACAGGTTTATTGATTTTATCATTAAGGTTCAGAACAGATAAATCTTCTTCAAGATTCTCAAGAGATGGTTTAGGTTCATGTGGATTAGTTTCATTAAACTTGATGTGAACAGATTCTTCCACACACTTTGTTCTCTTATTAAAGACTCTATAAGATTTTCTAGATATGGAATAACCTAGAAAGATTCCCTCATCACTTTTAGAATCAAATTTATCTAGATTATCCTTTGTATTAAGAATAAAGACTTTGCAGCCAAAGACTCTGAAGTAACTAACATTAGGCTTTCTATTATTCTATAATTCATAAGGATTCTTCTTGAGAACTGGTATGATCAAGACTCTATTGATGACATAACAAGCTGTATTGACAGCTTCAACCCAAAAAGAAACTGGTAGGTCATATTCATTAAGCATGGTTCTTGCTATTTCTTGAAGGGTTCTATTTCTTCTTTCTACTACACCATTCTGCTGAGGTGTTCTAGGAGCAGAAAAGTTATGACTGTAGCCATTATGTGAGAAATAAGATTCAAATTCATGATTTTCAAACTCACATCCATGATAACTTCTCAGGGTTTTAATCTTAAGTCTTCTAAGTCTCTCTACAGACATGGAGTATTTAATAAAGTAAGAACAAGCTTCACTTTTGTGAAATAAAAAGTATACCCAAGTATATCTAGAAAAGTCATCTACTAGGAAATAGACATAGTTCTTCCCATTTAAACTAGAAACTATAGAGGGTCCAAACAAGTCCATGTGAACCAACTCGAGGGGTTGAGAAGTTGAGACTTCTTTCTTTAATTTAAAAGAAACTTTATATTGCTTTCCCTTTTGACAGGGATTAAAAACTTTGTCATTTGGGAATTCAAGTTTGGGTAGGTATCTAACCAATTTCTTCCTAGTTATATTTCTAAGTGAATGTATATTGCAGTGTCCTAATCTTCTGTTCCATAGCCAAGATTCTTTATGAAAAGCTTTTAGGCAAGTAACATTTTGTTTGGCTAAAGAATTTAAATCAAAAACTTAAAAATTTTCATTTATCAAATTAGAAAATATTAAAACATTTTTAGAGTTAAAAACATTACAGGAATCATTTTAAAATTTCACATTAAAGCCATCATCACATAATTGAGAAATACTTAACAGGTTATATTTAAGTCCATCAAAAAATAAAACTTTAGAAGTCAAAACTGAATCAGTGTTACCAATCTGGCCTAGGCCGATGATTTTTCTTCTAGAATTATCACCAAAGGTGACATGATCTCCATAAACTTTGATTAGACTCTTGAAGCATGATTAATATACAGACATATGTCTTGAACATCCACTATCCAAGTACCATATCTTCTTGTGAGGAATCTTCAAACATGTTTCCTACAAAATAGATTTAGATGGAAAATTATTTTGGTACCCAGATCTTCTTGGGTCTAGATAGGTTAACAATAAAAGCTTTAGGTATCCAAATTTGTCTTATTGGTCTCATATAATTAAGAGATTCAACAGATTTTAAAATATAAACTCTATTTGATCTATAACTGTGTGAATAACTAGTTGAGGCATATGAATTACCAGAACTAGAACTAGCACAATTTTTTCCAGATTTCGGAATAAATCTAGTCTTAGTAATCTGTCTCTGTCCAGGATGATAGCCTATTCCAGTGGTATATTTTGGTGCCACTTGTTTTCCTAGCATCTGAGTTAGAGTATACTTTCCATTTGTAAATTTTTCTAGGTCTTTCCTTAATTTATCATTAGACAACTTTAGTTCAGTATTTCCCTTTAACAGTTGAGCATTCTTTTCCTTTTCTATATCAAGTGAAGATTTAACATTGGAGGTGAGTGCATGCTGTTTCTTCAATTATTTATACTTGTCCTTAAGTTCATTACATGTTTCTTCTAGAATATTACAATATTCAAACAGTTACTCACTAAACATGTTTTCAAATTCAGAATCAGTTCTAGAATAATAATCATTCAGCATATGAGAAATAAGTACCTAAGAGGTATTTGTCCTAAAGCACATGTTGGCATGATTCTTTTCAGAATCATAAACTTCAGATTCACTTGTGCTGTCTTCTGAATCACTCCAAGTATCTTTCATAGCTCTCTTATACTTATTGTCCTTGTAGTCATTTTTCTTCTTATACTTCAACTTTAAACAGTCATCTTTAATGTGACCTTTTCTTTTGCATTCATAGCAAACTACTTCATCATTCTTGTCAGGATTTTTCCAATCCTTCTTCCAATGACCCTTGTTGTCATACTTTCCTTTGTAATTAGATTTTCTAAAGAATTTCTTCTTCCGATAGAACTTCTTGAATCTCCTGGCTATTTGAGCCATCTCAGTATCACTGTCAGAGTCTGAATCTTCACTTGTTGAACTTCCAGTTTGTATTTGAACTTTTTTTGTCCTTACTCTTCGAAGCAATAGATTTAAAAGCTACAGACTTCCTTTTAGGTTCATCATCATCCTCCTTTTTCACCTTGAGTTCTTCCTCATATATCATAATCTTACCAATGAGCTCCTTGACTGGTAACTTGCTTATGTCACATGATTCTCTAATTGAAACAGAAGTGCCACTCCATTGATCTGGTAGAAATCTCAATATTCTCATGATTTGTTCCTTAGTAGTGACATCTTTTCCAAGAGAGATCATTGTATTGAAAATATCATTGAACCTGAGATACATGTCATAGATAGGTTCATTAGTTTTCATTTTAAAATTATCATATTTAATAGTATATGTATTCAATATCATTTCTTTAACATTATTTGTTCCTTCATGAGATACACTCAAAGTATCCCATATTTCATAGGCAGTTTTACAAGAAGATATTCTATTGAACTCTTCATCTCCTAAATCACAATACAGGGCATTCATAGCTTTACAATTATTATTGTAAGCTGTCTTAGTAGCTTCATCCCAAGTAGTTCTAACAGTTACAAGAATCTTATATTCAGTTTGTATAGCAGTACAGATATAAAATCCCATACTTTCTAAATGAATTTTCATTTTTAGTTTCCACTAGGAATAATTTTTTCCATTAAAGAAAGGTGGCCTGTTGGTAGCAGAACCTTCTAGTCTATTTTCCATAACTAGGGTTTAGACAATAAATTTAAAGAGATAAAATTTAGAAATAACATAAATTTAAGATCTTTAAAATATAACTAAAATCACAGCTGCAAAATAGAGTTTTTGAAAACTTTGATAAATAAAACAAATCCTCTGATACCAAATGTTGGTCAGAGTGGATACTCAAGAGGGGGGTGAATTGAGTTCCAATTAAAATTTCTGTTAAAAAGGGTTTCTCTTAAAATCCCCCAATTTAAAAACAAAGTTAAACTGTAGTGAATTTATTCAGATTGTAAATGTTCAATTGGATTCTTAATGATTGATTTGATCTCAGTCAATTTAATCACAGGATTAAATTAGCTTTTGAAGCTAACCTACTGGTGCACAACAAGTATAAACACTTGCTAATTTAACTATCAAAGTAAGTTTAAAATAGTTTTGTATTTCAAAGTAATAACAGCGGAATATAAAAGATATATGTAGTATACTTTAGACTTATATTAAAAAGCATAGCAGATATAACCAAGAGGTTCAGTCTCAAGGAGAGACTTAGTCCTCTCAAACAATTTATATAAAATTTTATCCACACCCTGGATCGGGGTAAACAACAGTACAAAGACTGTCCAGGTCCTAAGACCTCTACCACTGTTCTTCGTGAAAAAACAAATAAAACAACACACAGGTTGTTCAGGTCATACTTGACCTCTGCAACTATCCTTAGTGGGATACAGTATGATGTATGGAGTTTGAAATGAGGATTTTGTATCCTCTGGTTTAGTATAGGAGATAGTGTGTGTGTAAAGTATACAGAGTACACACATTGCTCAAAATGTAAATAAACGAATCACTTAGAGAGAGTAGGTAAGAGTTTAAAATGATCTAGAGATTAGAAGTGCAGCTCTGGACTCATTGGATTCAGCAGAAATGCTTCTTCTGGTTTTTTTGTTGAAAAACAGAGTATCGTGGTTCATCTTGGTGTCCTTCACAAGTGAGTATGTTCTCTGGTTTCCAGTGTTCTTCGTGTGTTCTTCAGTAGTGCTGGGTTGTATGGATAAGAGTTCTTTGAAGATATTGTAAATGTATTCTTCGGGTTCCTCATGTGTTCTTCTTTTCATGTATGTATGTGCATGGAAGAATTCTATCTCTATGCCTTTTTACACGCCCTTTTTACTGTAGCTCTATCTTCCTTTTATTCCAGGAGCTTCGGAAATGGGAATGATTACCTTTTTCATAGTTATGAGGTAAGGTCCCCTAAAATTCAACAACTAATATTAAATATCATTAATTGCATTACGAACATCAAATATGACCGTTGGAATTAAATAGGAGTTAATAGAAACTCAAAAAGTTTTTATGACTATCGGTGAGTCATTTTGAATCTGCATCGGTATCGGTAGCATCAGCATAAGTAGCTCATTGATCATCGGTATCAGTAGCTCATTGATCATCGGTATCGGTAGCTCATGGATCATCGGTATTGGTAGCTCATTGATCATCAGTATCGGTAGGTCCTTAGGTCATTGGTACCAGTAGCTTAACATTGGTATCTCATGGATCAACATCGGTAACTCATGGATCATTGGTATCGGTAAGACCATTGTCATCGGTGACTTGTTCTTCATCGGTGCGACCGTTTCCATCAGTGCAACAGTTCCTATCATCGGTGCGACCGTTCATCATTGGTGCGACCATTCATCATCGGTGCTACAGTTCCTATCATCGGTGTGACCGTTCATCATCGGTGCGACCGAAAACTAACTAACGGTGAGTCAAGACATGGAATTCTCACAAACTGTCTGTTCAATCCAGAATACTTCCAGGTAAACCGTAAAACATAAATTAACATAGATAAACATATGTAGACATGATTTGAACATATATAAACTTATTTAGAACAACTCAAACAAAATACTAAATTGAAATAAATAAAACTAAGATTTGTGATTATTAAAATAACTATCTCACAGAGAGTTCAACAACACCAATAGAAAATCATAGGTTGGTTTGAAATATAAAACATAAATTACCTTCCTCAACAATTGTTGTGGGATTTATGTATAGAAAACCAATCCATGCCTAAGATGACATTAAATTAAACTAGAGGAAGAATGAAAATATTTTCAGAAAGCAAATTCCAAAAAACATCAGAAGGATAAGAGTCATAGACTCGATATGCAATCATCTCACCATTAGGGGTTTATACTGCTAATTCCATATATAATAATTTAGGTGTAACCTTAATACCCTTATAAAATTATTTAGATATGAAAGAGTGGGTAGATATAGAATCAAGTAATACATTAAAAGTTCTAGAGTGGATGGTAAATATACATTTCAACATGTTGTTATCACACCCCTCTTCAGAAATAGCGATTACATTATATTTACCCCTGTTCCTTGACTTAAGAGGTTGATGATGTTGATCATCATCGTTAACCATATAGTTTGGGAACTGGTTAACATAATTCCCATTATCCTTACACTTGAAGCATTGAAGTGGGGGAGGTGCATTATGTATATCCTTCTCTCTATTTAAATTTTTAACTAACTTATTCCCATCACTTTGGAAATAAAATGCCTGATGACCTTCCCTTACACACTTAAAAACATTTATTAGACCCCTTAAGACAATTTCCTCCATGATTCTTCCCACACTTAGAGCATAAAGTAAATCTCATCTTCTTCTCTCTGTGGTTTTTAGATTCTCCTTTGAACTCCATATTCTTTTTCTTTTAAAAACTATGAGATTTATATGTAACTCCAACCTCCATTTCAACCATTATTTCATAATACACAATCTATTCATAGCTACCAAATTATATTATGGATAATGTACATCTAAAACTTGTATTTAATATACTAAATAATCTATCAAATTTACTTTAGGGTTGGATGATAATACCAGAATCGTACCTCACAAGTCTTGTAAAATTATCCTCATAGGTACTGATAGATTCATTATCCATTTTCTTTAACTCAAGTAACTGTTTTTCTATATTTTTATAAAGAATATGAGTAAATTACTTATTGAAAAAATAAGCTCTTGAACTCTTCCTAATCCATGGATTTAATTTCATCATGTTGCCTCATATTTTTTATTAGATTCCACCACTGGTCCTCTTTTCCTTCTAAATGATAAACAAACAAAATGACTTTCTCTTGTTACAAACACTGGAGAATAGGTAATATCTTTTCAGTGGAAATGATATATTATTCATAAACTAGTAGATTAGAGGACCCACTAAAATAAGGTGTACGTTGCCTCATGAAGGAATCAGTATAATGTTGTTCCCTCATTTTTTCATTTGGAAGTCCAACATGATTCATAGCTTAAGAAAGTTGTGTGATCATAATAATGAGGTTTTTAATTCCAACTCCCATAGAATTTAGATGATCAAGTGAAAAATCATTTCATTTCCCATCACACTCATCATTTATGTGGTTCCTTTGAGTTCTATCCATCGACTAAAACTAAAAATTATAGAGTAAGAGACAATAATAATAGTGCGAAACCTCATAATCATAGAATCACCTATAATATTTATAAATTAAGAAACCTTCTTTAAACTACGAAACATGAGGTTTACCCTAGTTTATTAATATCTAACTTTTATTTAAATCCTTCATGATTGTTTGTGACGAGTTTCTGAATTTACAAATAATATCCCCCTAGAGTGTCAAACCTGGTGTGCAACAAGGTCCATTTTCATTCACCAGTTCTCGATTGATTCTAGCTCAATATGATGTTTTCATAATTTTTACCCCTATGTACATCTATCTTAGAGCCACATCCACTTGTAGTATCCATACATGAATGTATTTCTAGGAAACCACTCACTCCATCCTTTACCAATATTATAATATATTTTTTTATACTTGACACATCCTTAGAATTATCCTTAGATATATTTACTTAAGGATATCGCTAAGGTTTTCTTATCCTAGCTTCCAAAGGGTAACTAAAATTTTGCTCTGATACAAAATATATCAACCCTTACTTATTATACATAGACATCACATCACTTTTGTAGAACATTTAATACTTTACACAAAAACACACCCAAAGACCATATTATTTTAGTGCCTTTGAAAACATAGAAACATAAACATTGTTACATAATTGAGCTACATTATATACCACTAGGTTCTCTATGTCTAGAAACCTTCTTAGAAAAATCATACATAATACATATCTTTATAACCTAGGTGAATGGAAATATAAAAAAGGTGAGCTCAGATGCTTAGTAAGGGTAAATATGGGTGATATGTAAGCATAATCATGAGAATAATGTTATGATAAAAAGATCATAACATTATAAGATCATACCCTATATATCAATGATCATAGTCAAGAGTAATTTCATAAATATTGAAAGTTAATAAGACCATAATCATAAGGTAATCAATTTAATATGCCATGAAATCATAACATAAGAATAAGATATCAAATTGTGACAAAACATTAAGCATATAAAATTATTTCCATAGTAATCAAGGCATAATTCCAACCCAAACCACCTTATTAGTCATGGTTCACTCCTATGACCATCTTAATAGTGAAGGTTCACTCCCAAGACCATATTAGCAGAAAAATTCCTTTACTGAATCAATTTTAATCCCTATTCCATCCATATCTATCACAAGATATATAAATATTTACCCAATTCATTGGATGAAGATATAAGTCCTACCAGCCTCATAAGGAAATCATATATATGTGTGCCACAAGATCATAAAGAATCATCATATCATAACCCAAGAAATGAAAAACGGGTATCATAATAATTTCATAAGATATTAACCTATGAAAAATTGACAAGTTTCATAGTCATTTCATCATAGAATAATCCATTAAAATAAAGAGGTTTCATAAGCATTTATCATGGTATAACCCATGGAAAAGAAATGAGACTCATAAAAAACATGTCATCAAAAGAATAACTATTTAGGGAAATAATAAAAATGGTATCCTTGGATCATAACCCCAATAATACATAGTTAACATTAATTAATTTCATATTATATGGAAAATAATCTTGAAAAAAATTATTTTAATAACATTTATTGAGTAAAATATCATTTTTTCTTTCAAAAACACTTTTTAAAACATAATTTTTTTCAAAACCTTTTTCTTTGAAAATATATTTGAAAAATTATAAAGTATGCATTGAAATTCATTGAAATAAATTTCTTTAAAAATAATCTTAAAAGTTCATTTAAAAACATTTTTGAAAACATTTTTAGAAAACATGGTTTTGAAATAAAATAGATTTCCGACCGAAGAGAGAAATAAGACCAAATTTGCTTAAGTACCAAAGAGTGAAAAAATGGTAATGATACATGAATATATCATGAATAAATATAGGATAATAAAATTAATGACTATTCTTGAGTTATGGAACATAATATTTCACCAATTGAATCATAATCGTAAATAATCCCGATAAACGATGAGATTGTAGCAATAAACTATTACCAATTTTATAACTTTGAATCATAATAAACATGAGATAGTAACATTAAATGAAGATTAAAATATAATTAGATTAATTACTTCATGATAAAATATGTAAAAGTTAAGTATATACACCTCATAAAAGAATGTAGGCAGATATCATAACATGTGTCTCAAAGAAGGCAAATTAAGACAACAATTACCTTACCGATTTGGTAATTTTTGAACTGTAAACCCCATGAAAGAGTGATCATAAAATTTATTTGTAAATAACCATAAATTTAAGGTTAATAATCATATAATACATTCATGGGAATTATATACACCACACAAAGGAAACAAGTGGTGAATATGGCATAAGTATCGTAGAAATAATGGTGAGATTAGAAATCCCCTTACCTTATGTCTTTACTCTCATTGTAATCGTGAAAACCTACTTTATAATAAATATGATTATTTTATAAATATATTAAATAAACATATTAAGTTATATAATACCATATATTATTTTCTTATGACATTTTAATAACTATTTATTAACAATTCCATGTTAAAGTTTCATTTCGGTAATAACCACTTTGTTTTTCACATGTGTTTTGATTTGTTATATTTTTGGTCCTATTATTTATATCATGATTTAATCATATCCAAAATGAAAAAAGTGATATAAATATCATATATATTTATCATATATGTATTTATAATAATATATAAAATATATAAATAGGAAATGAAATACACCATTTATAGAGACGACAAGCCGTACGTACGCATGAATGCTGTTTCCATTTTCTTAGCGTATAGAAAGAAAGAAGAAAAGTAAATGATATATATATATATTATTTATATTATAATTATTATTTAATATATATAAAATATTTTTATTAAACCTATCCTTAATATAGTTCATGTAAAGCATGAACGAATCACATTGCTTTGTGGTAGTGGTAGTACACATGTCCACAAATGATGTTATCGTATTCCCCAAAAATGGAAATCATGAAATTAGGTGTTATATAATAATTATAGAATAATAAATATATCATAAATATCATATATATTATATGAAATCATTAATTATAACATTATTCCCAACCTTTAAAGGTGGTAATGAAAGAATGAATGACATCAATTCGTGAGGTGGAAGTCTATCGTACACACGAACGATGATTGCGTATCCCATTTGATGGAAGTGTGTATGAGTGTAGGTAATAAAATTAAAATAATAATATATATAAATATTTATTATACTGAGGTTATTATATAATCTTGGAATAATAATAATTGATGGGGTGGATAAAGAAATAAAAAAAGTGATTCTTGAAGGATGTTACCTCTTCTTTGCGTTACTTATTTTGGTTTGCACCAAAGAGATTCCTTGGTTAGATTTTTGACAAAAGGGATGATTATAGGATTACAGGAGAAAATTTGGGAGCTTATTTGGGTAGGGTTTGGATGATACAAATGTCTTGAGAGGTGTGAATAATTGAGGGGGGAGAGTTCCCTTTTGTAAGTGGGGGAAATGGCACACTTCACCTTTTTGAAAGGAATTTGTGTGATCCCCACGTTTTTACCAACCAAGAGGCTTACATAAAACAAAAAATTATATCTATTAAGGTTTAATGTCAAAATATTTCCATAAAATTGGTTTTTTAAAAGTTTAGGGTAATTTTTACACCTTATATTCTAAGTTTAGTCATTAAGTAAACTCATTTTTACCTTAATCACTATGAATAATTTTAATTTCTTTCATTAATCACTTTCGTAAAAAATTAATTTCACCTTATTGTATATTATAAATTTTTATTATTACAAATATTTAATCCATTTTTTCAAATTATAATAACATAATTGGCATAAATTAATTTAAAATTATGCCTCTAGAGGGGAATAGATGACATGTTTTTAAAGTTCAAAAGTTTGAAATATTTTTATATCCAATTTATATGTGAAATTGGTTCCAATGAATTAAATTGGATTAATTTATGTATAACTGATATAATTTTACTTTAAAAATAAATTAAAATATAATTTAACTATATAAATAAATTAAACAAAAAAGTACTTTTAAATTAAAATTCACTATTTTTCACAATTCATCCAAAAATGAAATATTTCAAAAAAATCCCAAATCTTTACCCTAAGATATTTTTTACATCCTAAATTTAAAAATGAACTTTATTTTTTCAAATTAAAATTTTAAGAGTGTCTAAAATTAATTTTATTATTGTTCATATAAAGATATAAAAAGTAGTTTTTTAGAAAATAGTATTTTTTCAAAACATATAGAATTTAATGAAAATTATATTTTAATTATAAATATGTTTTATTTATATGAAACCATTATGAATCATATTTAAAAATTATTTATTACTATTCATATTACTAATTTTAACACTTATGTAATAAATGTCTTGTTTAAAATAATTTTAATAATAAAATGATATTTCATAGAAACTCAGTGTTGCGTGTAATGTAAGCTAAGTTGATATTGAATGTAGAAAAAACTTAACTTAGTGTTGTGTAGAATACAATAAATCAATGAAATTTAATTTATTAGAAAAAAGGATTATAAAAAATCAGGGTGTTACAGTCTCGATCGCACGATTTATACTAGGGATGGAACACGGTTTACCCTTACCATGCGCCAACCATGCACCAGATTTTGTCCATTAGGAAGACACCATTTTTGTTGAAAAAACCCTAGGAAAACTATAAAACATAGGTAAAACCAAAAATAAAATAGAAAATACCTCAAAATAACACAACATGTGTGATAATTCTCCCCCCTTTAAACTTTTTTCCCTCAAAAAGTCAATCTCATGTCATATGAGAGAATAAGTGAGGGTACTACTCCTCCACCAAAGAATTTCAATCCCATGTCTCATTATCATAATTAACATGTTTGTAAAATACCTGAACTAATGGTATATACTTCCTCAAAGAAATTTCACCTAATAATTTACAATATTCACTAGTTTATTAGTCACTAACAGATAGGGTTCTAGCTCCATGTCTTCCCAATTCATCATTTGAGACAAGTCTAGATTATACTTATTTAATTGTGAGACATGGACTATGTTGTGGATTGATGTTAACTAGGATGGAAATTCTAGGTGGTATTCCACCTCACCAATAATTTCTACAATCTTGAAAGGTCCGACATACCTCGGTGAGAGCTTCCTCTTCATACCAAGACAATGGTGACCCAACCAAGGGTCACCTTCAGAAACAACCGACCACCCACTGAAAATTAAAAATCTTGAAATCATTTATCAAAATAGAAATTTTTATGGATATAATATTTAAAAAACTGGTTCCTGATCATCTGAACTTTACTTAATGTATCATGTAGTATAATCGACCCCAACAAAGAAGTCTCACCCACTTCTATCATACATAGAGGTGACTGACATGGTAGACTATACAATGATTTGAAGGGACACATCTTAATTGATGATTGATAACTATTATTATAATAAAATTACAGCAATTCAAGATGGTTATCCCAAGATCCACCAAAGTCAAACACGCACACACATAGCATATCCACCAGAATTTAGTTGGCCCATTCTATGTGACCATTTGTTTGTGGATGGTATACTATACTAAGCCCAAACTTTGGACCCATAACCTCCTGAAGGCCTTACCATAACCGAGGGGTGAAACAAGGGTCCCTTTCAGAGATTATAGAATATGGAACACCATGTAGCCTCACAATTTTTAGAATATACAATCTTCCCAATTCATCAAATTTAGTTGAATCCTTTATCAGAATTAAATGAGAAGGTTTGGTTAAACTATAAATAACCACCCAAATTGAATTCCTTATTAGGGGGATAGGGTATGATTAAACCAAATGATGGAATACATAAAGAAATAATTCCACTTATTGGTATGAATTGGAAGTGGATGGAGAAGTCCCGAGGGCTTCTGGTGCTTGGATTTAATTTACAGACAAACATGACATTGAGACACAAAATTATCTATACCAAATCTCATAACTGACTACCCAAATTAATGACACAAATCATAAAACATATTGGTGACTCTAGTTTGGATGGCCCTTTGGGATTGGTGGCTATCCTGCATCACCATATTCTATAGAGACAATGGTATAATAAAGCATCCCTTGAAGTAAATAATTCCCTAAGGAGACATCAACCATTCATTAGACACCTCCCCACAAATTAGGAGCTGCATAATGCACTCACATAACTCATATTTAGAAATATTCCTCCCATATCATTTAGATAATGGAGGGTGTTAACTGAATTCCAGCAAAAAACATGCCTCTACTATGCTCCTTGGATTCCAAATGCATCAGGACGAAGTGTCCCATTAGAGTCCACTCATCACTAGGTTGTAACGTCCCCAGCTTGAAATCCACTAAATATGATGCCCCAATATGGTTCTTCACATGACCTCAAGCATTCCTCCCCATACACTAGAGGCTACTGACTAGCAGCGTGGGTCTAAAGACAAATTTGGGGAGACTATAACCTCTTATCAGAGTATAGAAACAATATAAGTAACATCAAAAAATGTAAAATCATAAGGAATAATAAATAGACAACATACGACATAAGGTAACAAATAACCGAGTAACACATGCTATAACAATATGATGGATACTGTTAGTCCCTGAGAACCACTCTTTCAGATCCAATATAAAAATATTCTATAATTTTTTATTTAAAACGTAACTAAAAAATATGAAATCATTTACATCTGAGGATCTTTTCTAATCTATGATTTGGAGGAAAAGTACCACCCCTTAAAATTACCATAGTTTAAACAATGAATAAAATTACAACAATTGAACTTTGCTCAGGCTAGCTCTTTATCGAATCTAAACTCCATGAAACCTCTAAATGATCCTAAAAACATTTTATAAAAACATTGGGTGAGAAAAATTGCCTAGTAAGGGGTTTTTAAAAATATAGTGAAAAGAGAATTTTAGAAATGATTTTGAAAATACATTTTAAAAAATAATCCTTTGAAAATACTTTTAAAAATTCTTTGAAAACTCCTTTGAAAATCCTTTGAAAACATGATTTTAAAAATGCCTTTGAAAATTCTTAAGTTTTTGAAAAAATTATAAAACCTTTTAAAATAATTACACTTTTGAAAAAATTATAATACTTTTAAAAATAATTACATCTTTGAAAACATTATAATACATTTGAAAATACATATTCTTTTGAAAACATTATAATACTTTTGAAAATACTTACGATTTTTTTACATTATAACACTTTCAAAAATACTTTCGCTTTTGAAAACAATATAATACTTTTAAAAATTATAATTCCTTTAAAAATATTATAATAACTTTGAAAATACTTATGATTTTGAAAAAATATAATAATTTTGAAAATATTTAATATTTTTAAAAATTTATAACAATTTTGAAAATAATTTGGTTTTTGAAAATACTATATTACTTTTGAAAATAATTATGTTTGGAAAATGATTTAAAATAATCCAGTGATTTTTTAGAAAATATTATGAAAGATTTTGAAAAAACCATTGGTCCACTTCAAACATTGGAGACTATCTGGGCATACCCACTTTCCTTAGGGATGTGTTCAATCACCACTTTCCTTTAATATTTAGAAAGCCTACGTGCCAATTTTTATAAAAACATTTTGAGCTTTCCTTTTTATATACATATATTCACTATAATTTTTCTTTTAAAAAAATGACAATGCATTATTAAATTTACATACTTATACTTATATATCAATATATAATTAAATATGAACTTTCATAGGAAATCACTTGTTAAATTTGGTAAAACCAAATCTCATTTAATTTAGAGTTTTCATAAATGCATTAAATTTTAATTAACATTCATGCATTTAAAACTTCCTTCATAAACTCATGAAATAAATTTTATTTAAGCTAACATACAATTCTAAACTTTATCTTTTAAAAATAATCCTTGAATAATATAATTAGATACAAATTTAATTAATTCAAAATGTTATACTTTTATACATAAAATAATAGTGTAAATGTATGACACCTTCACATAAAATAATAGCTATTATAAATTACTATTCACCTAAAATAAGAGATATATTTTTTTTTCTTTATTAAAATAATCCTAAGAAAAACAATTATATAAAACCCTTAAAATTATAATATGTAACATTTTTAAATAAAATATTTCATCCTTGCATAATTTGAAAAATATAAATTTGAGTAAGAAAACTTTATTTTTTTGGTACATGAATTTAATTCATGCAATAATAGTTAAATTTTTCCTTGTACATATATATATATATATGCACACATACACACACATCAAAAGTTTAAAAACTCTTATACTTTAAGAATAATTTCTTTAATACATAAAATCTAAAGAAGATTTAAAATATAATATTTAAAGTATTCCTTTTATGTCTGAATACTTTATAAACTTGATGATTTTGAAAATAATACAAGAATATATATATTCTTGAAAATATTTAAATTGAATATAATATATATATAAATATAGTACACCCTTACATAAGTATAAGTATAGAAATACTTTCATAACTTGAAGTAAATAATCTCAGAGTTTGAAAATAATACTCATATATATATATATTGTGAAATATAAACTTGAAATTAAATACATATATATAATAGTTAAAAAAATAAGTCCCCTTACCTTACCAAAAAATGAAGGGGAGGTAGCTTCTTCAGCTAATAGGTGTTTGAACCAGATGAAGGCAATGAGTTTATGACCGCTTGATGGAAAAATTAAGAGGGTCTTGATTTTGATTATTCTACTTCGAGGGGAATTCCACTTAAATCTAATACATATATATATATGGAGGTTAGTGGCTTCATATTATAGTAGAAGTTGTGATTACGGTGAATTTATAACTCTAAGAGACCTCAATTGAGGGTTTTTAAAACACTGGTACACATATCTAATGAATAGGGGGTTTAAAAAAATTGAAATGGTTTTATATTAGAATGAAAAAAATAATAAACAATGATAATATTTTGTATTTAAATATATATTTTTTAAGCTTACTCACAAACCAAGGGTATCCATTAGTGATGGATATAGGCTAGACATCTTGGAAGATAGGTCGATGGTCTAGTCTTGTCAGAAAGAAAAAGGAAAATGGTGGTGGAGAAAACTTTGCCTAGGTTGATTATAATATGGTTTTCTTGCATTGGAAGGTGGAGAAGAAAAAGACAAACGATAAATGTGGTGTCATTGGTTGAATTTTTGGGTGAAGTGATGAAAAGTCATGGGAGAGAGGCATTGCAAAGAAGAGGATAACTGTGAGAAGGATTAGACGACTAAGGAGTTTTTATCCAATAGATACTATATAATTGAGTTTTTAAATGGTGAATAGTAACCATATTTTTTCGATCCCATATCGAAATGAAACATGGTTCTTGGATGGAATATAAGACAAACCATGAGTTTAGAAAACCATAAGGTGTAACGGGGTTAGCTCCTAAGGGCCTTATATAAGATCCCATAAAGTCTTAGTACTAAAATATGCATGTAGGCCACATGGTCCACCTTAACTATACATGACCGGGTGTTGGCTGAACCTATTCCACCTAGATAGATTTTCCGGGCCCCCCTTAGGTTTATCCTACTCCCATTGGCTAAAGGTTTGGACGAGCATATGCTTTGATGGCCACTATTTTTTTTGTATAATTAAAAATGAATTAGCATGGAAAAAAATATATTTTTTACCATTAAAAACTTCTAATTGTATTTGCTACTTAATATTTTACAAGTAATATTTACTTATTATTATTATTATTACTACTCAAATAAACCACATTTTTTCATTTTCCAAAACAATTTATCAATTAATTAAAGCTCTTAATTATCATAACTCTAAAAATACTAAGTTATTTAATTAGTAGTTATAAGATTATCAAAACTATAGATAAATACACTTTTATAATTATATTAATATAATTTTATTAAAATGGATATATTTTATAAAAATATTTCATATTAAATGTTCTTTTAATAACCTAATAAATCACTATTAATGATTAAGTAAAATTAACACATTAATTCATACCTTTAAAATATATTTCATTTTGATCCATTTATTTAAGAATATTAATTAATATACTTACATATTCCTTAATAAAATAAAAGTAATATTTTATATTAACTTATAAAAAAACCAAATTTGATCAAGTAAAACATGTAAGTCTAGGTTAAATTATACTTTAGTTTGTTTTAACAATAAAAAAAATCATTAAATGAATATTTCTTAAAAGAAAACTATGCTTATAATTTCTGGTGTGTTACATTCTACCCACCTTAAATAGATTTTCATTCTTGAGATTCATTCATTATACTTAAGGAAAATTCTGAAATTCTATTTTTAGAATTTACAAAAGTAAAATCACTAGAAATATATATTCTTAAAGGACAATTGACTTCCTAAGAGTTAAAAAGTATAATTACAACTCTTATATTTTTCCTTAATCTAAAAGTTCTAAAATAGATGTTTTACTAAAAGAATATAATTAGAAACTTAAACTATTTTTAACTAAAAATTATAATATGAAAATCTATCTAATCTATTCATTTGATACCAACTATGAATCCCTGAGACCCATGCTTCTGAATTCGATACAAAAATGATGTATATTTTTTTAATATAAAATGTAACTAAAAAATATATAATCATTTAAATTTGAGGATATTTTCTGGTCTAACATCTAGGGGAAAATGACCATTTTTACAAATTATGCAAGTTAAAATAATAAATTAAAAGGAAGCGATTGAACTTTTCTCATGCTAGATCCTTATCGAAG
Source organism: Viscum album (assembly GCA_963277665.1). NCBI lineage: Eukaryota > Viridiplantae > Streptophyta > Magnoliopsida > Santalales > Viscaceae > Viscum > Viscum album. Next base: position 676,028,595 of record OY728157.1, on the reverse strand, counting down.
CTAAACTATAGAAAACCTCTAAATGATTCAGATTTTTTTTATAAAAACATAGGGTGAGAAAAATTACCCTGTAAGGGGTTTTTAAAAAGCTAGTGAAAAACTATTTTTTTAAATTCTATAGAAAATACCTTTTTGAACATACTCCTTTGAAAATACTTTTAGAAATCCTTTGAAAATATTTATAAATTTTAAAACATAATTTTTAAATCACTTTTCAAAATATAATATATTTTGAAAAATCCTTTGAAAATCCTTTGAAAACATGATTTTAAAAATTCCTTTTAAAATAATTACATTTTTGAAAACATTATAATACCTTTAAAAATAATTATGCCTTTGAAAAAATTATAATACTTTCAAAAATACTTATTTTAAAAATTTATAATACCTTTTAAAATAATTACACTTTTGAAAGCATTATAATACTTTTAAAAATACTTATACTTTTGAAAACATTATATTACTTTTGAAAATACTTTTTCTTTTGAAAAAATTATAATACTTTTGAAAATACTTACACCTTTGAAAACATAATAATACCCTTGAAAATAATTATGTTTTTGAAAACATTATAATACTTTTTAAAATAATTAATATTTTTAAAATATTATAATACTTCTGAAAATACTTACAGTTTTGGAAAAATTATAATACTTTTTAAAACAATTACTCTTTTAAAATGATTTAAAATAATCAATTTATTTTTCAGAAAATATTATGTAATATTTTGAAAAAACAAAACGATGGGGCCACTTCAAACATTGAAGGATGTATGGGCCTACCCACTTTCCTTAGGGATGATTTCACTCCCCACTTCCCTTTCATGTTTACAAAGTCTAAGTTCCAAATTTTTATAAAACAATTGTGATATTCCATTTTTATATACATATTTTTAATGTATTTTTTATTTTAAAAACATTAAAATGAATTATTACATCTACATACTTATACTTATATATAAATACATAAATAAATATGAATTTTTTTTAGAAATCACTGGTTAAATTAGGTACAACCAAATCTCTTGTCGTTTAGACTTTGCATAAATGCATGAAAGGTTAATTAACATCCATGTTGTTAAATATTCCTTCATAAACGCATGAAATGAATTTTATTTAAAAGGAAATTAAATGTTAAACTTTATCTTTTAAAACTCACAGTTTAATAAGATAATTAGGTACCCATTTAATTAATTCAAAATTGGATGATTTTATACATAAAATAATGGTATAAATGTGTGAACCCTCATATAAAATAATAGAAAATTTAAATTATTATTCACATAAAATAGTAGATACATAACTCTTATGTGTTAAAATAATCATAAGAAATTTAAATTATACAAAACAGATAAAATTATAATAAGTAACATTTTTAAGTAAAACATTTCATGCTTTCATAATTTGAAAAATATCAACTCGATTAAGAAAACTTAAAAAAAAATTTGGTACATGAATTTAATTCATGAAATAATAGTTAAATGTTTGTGTATATATATATATGAATATATATACCCACATGCATAATAATTATAAAAACACTTATACTTTGAGAATAATTTATTTAATACATAAAATATAAAGGGTCTTTAAAATATAAGATTTAAAGTATCCATTTTATGTTTAAAAACTTTATAAACTTGATGATTTTGAAAATAATACATGAATATATATATATATATATGCTTGAAATTATTGAAATTGAACATAATATATATATATAAATATTAAACACTCTTACATAAGTATAAGTATAAAAATACTTGCATATCTAGAAGTAAATAATCAAAGAGTTTGAAAATAATACTTATATATATATATGTTTTGAGAAATATAAACTTGAAATTACATACATATATATAATAATTTTTCAAAAAGAGGTCCCTTTACCTTAATGAAAAATAAAGGAGAGGAAGATTCTTCTTCCAATGGGTGTTCGAACCAGATGAAGGTAGTGGGTTTCTTCCTGCTTGAGGAAAAAATGAAGAGGTTCTAGGTTTGGATTCTTATACTTCTAGGGTCATTCTGCTGAAAGCTAATATATATATATATATATAGGGAGGTTTGTGGATTCATCTTCGAGGAGATGATATGATTATAGTGAACCTATAACTCAAAGATACCTCAATCGAGGGTTTTTAAAACATTAGATTGTGAACCTAACTAACTGGTGGTATAAAAATATAGAAATGGTTTTATATTAGAATTGAAAAAACTAATCAACACTAATAATATTTTTTATTTAAATCTAGATTTTTCAATCTTTCTTGCAAAGCAAGGGTAGCCATTGGTGATGGATGTAGGATATACATATCGGAAGATAGGTTGATGGTATGGTCTTCTTTGAAAGAAAAATAAAAATAGTAGTATACCAAACTATGCCTATGTTGATTATACTATGGTTTTCTTAAACTGGTAGGTGAAGAATAAGAAGAAAAATGGGAAAGGTGGTGGATTTTTATGAACTTGGGGAGAAGCGATGAACAATCACTGGAGAGTGGCATCACGTGGTAGAATATAACTGAGAGAAGGATCATATGGATGAGTATTTTTGATACAACAACTAAGATATAACTGAGGTTTTAAATGTTGAACAATAATTTTGTTTTTTGATCCCACATCAAAACAAAACTATGTTATTGGCCGATATGTAATCCAAACTATGAGTTTATCCAGCCAGAAGCTATAACGAGGTCTACTCCTGAGGGCCTTATACATGGTCCAATGCCATATTTGTCCTAAAATATGCATGCAGTCCATGTGGTCAACCTTACCTATACACTTCCGGGTGTTATCTGAACCTATTCCACCCATCAAGCATGACCAGACCTCCCTTAGGTTAAGCCTGCTTCCCTTGGTTGAAGGGTTCTCTGAGAATATGCTTTAACGACCATTAAATTGTTTTGTATAAGTAAAAATGAATTAAAATAGAAAATATATATTTTTAACCATTAAAAAATTCTAAGTGTATTTTCTACTTAATATTTGACATGTAAAAATTACTTATTATTATTATTATTACTCAAATGAGACATATTTTTTCATTTTTAAAAACAATTTTACAATTAATTAAAGCTATCAATTATCATAACTCTAAAAATAATAAGTTATTTAATTAGTATTTATAAGATTATAAAAACTATAAATAAATATACTTTTACCATTATCTTAATACACTTTCATTTAAAGGGATATAGTTTTGAAGGAAAGTTCATATTAAATGTTCTTTTAATAACCTAAGAAATAATTAGTAATGACTAAGTAAAATTAACACATTAATTCATATATTTAAAATATATTTCAGTTTATTAAATATATTTAAGGATATAAATTAATATACTTACATATTATTTAATAAAATAAAAGTAATATTTTATCTTGAATTATAAACAAAACCAAATTTTATTAATGAAAACAAGTAAGTCTAGGTTAAATTATACTTTAGTTTGTTTTATCAATAAAACAAATCATTAAATGAACATTTATTAAAATAAAACCCGCTTATAATTTTTGTGGAATTACATTCTATCCCCTTAAATAGAATATCTTCCTATAAATTCATTCATCGTACTTGAGGAAAAATTTGAAATTCCATTTTCAGAATTTTGAAAACTAGAATCACTAGAATTCTATATTCTTAAATGGAACTTAACTTCCTAGAAGTTGAAAATAAAATTTCTAACTATTAGATTTTTCCTCAATATAAAAGTTTATAGAATAGTGGTTTTACAAATATAATATACTTAGAAACTTTAACAATTTTTAACTAGACATTATAATATTAAAATTTATCTAAACAGTTCCTTTGATAACAACTATAAGGCCCCCAGACCCACACTTCTGGATTCATTACAAAAATACTGTATAATTTTTTTATAAAAAAATTAACTAAACAATATATAATCATTTATATTTGAGGATCTTTTTGGATCTAGGATTTGGAGGAAAAAGGACCACTCTTAAAAATTATCATAGTTAAAACAATGAATAAAAATTCCATGATTGAACTTTTCTAATGCTTGATCCTTATTGAAGATAAAATCCCTGAAACCTCTAAATTAACCTTAAAATATTTAATAAAAAAATTGGGTGAGAAAAATTACCCAGAAAGGGGTTTTTAAAAATCCAGTGAAAAACCATTTTTGGAAATTCTTTTGAAAATTTGTTTTTAAAAATAATCCTTTGAAAATACTTTTAAAAAACCTTAGAAAATACATATAATTTTGAAAAAATAATTTTGAAAATACTTTTCAAAATATAATATCTTTTTGAAAACTCCTTTAAAAATCCTTTGAAAACATTATTTTAAAAATTCATTATAAAATAATTAAGTTTTTTAAAAAATTATAATACTTTCGAAAATAATTACACCTTTGAAAACATTATAATAATTTTGAAAATACATATGCGTTTGAAAATATTATAATACATTTGAAAATACTTACAAATTTCAAAACATTATAATACTTTTGAAAATGATTACACTTTTTTTTATAATATAATACATTTGAAAATACATTACACTTTTGAAAACAATATAATACTTTTAAAAATAATAACACCTTTTAAAAAATTATAATTCCTTTGAAAAAACTTATGATTTTTTAAACATTATAATTTTTTTTAAAATAATTAATTTTTTAAAAAACTAATAATAATTTTTAAAATACTTATGCTTTTGAAAATATTATATTACTTTTCAAAATATGCTCCCTTTAAAAATGATTTAAAATGGTACATATATTTTAAAAAAAATATTATGCAAGATTTTGAAAACAAAACCATGTGTCCAATTCAAATATTGAAGTTTGTTTGAGCCTACCCACTTTCCTTAGAGATGAGTTCAATCATCACTTCCCTTTCATGTTTACAAAGTCCAAGTCCCAATTTTTTTTAAAACATTTTGATGTTTCCTTTTTTATATACATATATTCAAAGGAGTTTTTATTTTAAAAACATGATAATTAATTATTAAATTTACATACTTATACTTATATATAAGTATATAAATAAATATGAACATTCATATAAAATAAATTTTTAAATTTGGTACAAAAAAATCTTATGTCATATATACTTTTCATAAATTCATGGAATGTTAATCAACATCCATGTATTTAAAAATTCCTTACTAAACTCATGAAATATATTTTATTGAAAAGGAAATAAAATGTTCAACTTTATCTTTTAAAACTCATCCTTGATTAAGATAATTAGATACCCATTTACTTAATTCAAAATTTGAATATTTTATATATAAAATAATGGTGTAAATGTATGAACACTTCACATAAAATAATTGATACATAAATTTTCTTTCCTAAAATAATCATAAGCAAAAAAATTATATAAAACACATAAAATTTAAATAAGTAACATTTTTAAATAAAAAAATTCATCCTTTCATAATTTTAAAAATATCAACTTGATTTATAAAAATTAATTTTTTGGTAAATGATTTCAATTCATGGAATAATAGTTAAATGAGTGTATACATACATGAACACACACACACACACATCATAAGTATAAAAAACCTTATACTTTGAGAATAAATTCTTTAATACATAAAATATAAATGGGATTTAAAATATAAGATTTAATGTATAACTTTTAATTTTGAAAATTTTATAAACTTGAAGATTTAGAATATAATACATGTATATATATATATATGATTGAAAATATTGAATTTGACCAAAAAATATATATAAATATAATACACCCTTACATAAGTATAAATATAAAAATAATTTCATAACTTGAAGTAAATGATCATAGAGTTTGAAAATAAAACTTATATATATATATATAAATATATATATATATGTTTTTAGAAATATAAACTTGAAATTACATAAATATATATAATAGTTAAAAAAATAACCCCTATACCTTATTGTAAAATGAAGGAGAGGAAACTTCTTCTACGAGTGGGTGTTTAAATCAGATGAAGGCAGTGGGTTTGTACCTACTTGAGAGAAAAATAAAGAGGGTCTTCGCTTAGATTCTTCTACTTCTAAGGAAATTCAACTAAAATAATCTATATATATATAGGAAGGTTAATGGCTTCATATTGTAGGATAATTTGCGATTACAATGAATCTATAAATCTAGGAGGACTCAATAGAGGGGTTTTAAAACTATGGTTCATGTACCCAATGAATTGAGGGTTTTAAAAAATAAAAATGATTTTATATTGGAATAGAAAAAACTAATCAACATTGATAAAAGTTTGTATTTAAATATAGATTTTTTAACCTTTATTGTGAAGCAAGGGTAGCCATTTGCAATAGTCATAGGATGGACATCTTAGAATACAGGTCGATGGTCTGGTCTTGTTAGAAGTAAAAAGAAAAATGGTAGTGTAGCGCACTATTCCTAGGCTGATTATACTATGGTTTTGTCTCACTGGAATGTGGATAAAAAGAATACAATTAGGAAAGGTGGTATCTTCGGCTAAACTTGTGGTATAAGTGATGAATAGTCATAGGAGAGAAGCATCTTGAGGAAGAAAATAGTCGGGAGAAGGATCAGATGACTGAGGAGTTTTAATCTAACAACTATGATATAACTAAGGTTTTAAATGGTGAAAAATAACTGTGTTTTTCAATACTAAAAAAAAATTAAACACAGTTTTTGGCTAGTATATAAGAAAAACTATGAGTTTAGTTATCCAGAAGCTGTAATGGGGTCAGCTCTTGAGGGCCTTATACACGGGCCCATTTTGGATTTGTCCTAAACTACACATGAGGGATGCACAAACCACCTTACCTATACACGGCTGAGTGTTTCTTGAACCTATGATACCTACCTTTCTTGGAAAATCCTATCTTAGGTTGACCCTTCTTCCCTTGGTTTAAGGGATGGTCGTGCATATTCTTTGATGGCCATTAATTTTTTTTATAATTAAAAAGGAATTAAACTGGAAATATATATATTTTTAACACTAAAAAATTCTAAGTGTATTTTCAAATTTATATTTAATATGTACTAATTACTTACCATTAATATTATTATTACTCAAAGAAGTATCATTTTTTCAATTCTCAAAACAATTTAACAATTAATTAAAGCTCTTAATTATCATAACTCTAAAAATACTAAGTTATTTTATTAGTAGTTATGAAATTATCAAAAATATAAATAAATATCCTTTTAACATTATATTAATACACTTTCATTAAAAGGGATATAATTTAGAAGAAAATTTTATATTAAATGTTCTTTTAATAACCTAAGATATCACTTGTAATGACTAAGTAAAATTAACACATTAATTCATATCTTTAAAATAAATTTTTGTTTGATACATTAATTTTAGAATATAAAATAATATACTTAAATATTCCTTAATAAAATAAAAGTAATATTTTATCTTAACTTATAAAGAAAAACAAATTTTATGAAGGAAAACATGTAAGTCTAGGTTAAATTATACTTTAGTTTTTTTTAAAAACAAATCATTAAATGAAAATTTATGATAAGAAAACTACACTTATAATTTATAAGGTGTTACATATACACTACATGTCAGACAGTCACACAGAAAAGACCCAAAATATGAAAATTATAAAGGAAACCTAAACCCAGTCTTGAGTCCCAACTCGATCTTTACATCCCATGATCCAAAAAAATAGCCCATACAGTAACCAAACTCCAAGTACCTTTCCTGAGTCCCACCACCAATTTTGTATAAAGAAATAACTGATCCATACAACAATTGTTGCAGGTAAACAAGGTGTAGTAAAATAAGAATGGAAATAAAGTAAGCATGTTTCACACTTAAAAAATTATCAATCAACCCTTTTTATCCCTTATGTTCCAATTTTCAACCAACCAATCAAAATAGATTTGATCATGCCAGGATCCTAATCCAAAACAAAAAGGTTTACATAATTTTAGTCACAAAGGGGCATTAACCAATTAAACAATTTATCAACTTACCTCAGATCCTTGGTTCGATAATCAAGTCATGTCCATACATTAGGAGCATAGAGCCTCAATCTGACATCCTAACCAAAATAATACATTGGTGGAGCCTAGAGCATCAGTCCATCCCAACCCAAAAAATTAACCTCTGTCTCTAAGTTACAAGCATAGAGCCTTATTCTGACATCCTAACTCAAACAATGGATTGGTGGGCCTAGAGCATCAGTCCAACCAAACCTAAATGAGGAGCCTCCATCTATAGGTTAGAAGCATAGAGCCTTAGTCCGACATCCTAACTCAAAAAATACTAAGGTGGGGCCTAGAACATCCGTCTTTCCCAACCTGTGGGAGTAAATCCTCAGTCCAATATCCCACTCATAAAACTTACCACATGTGCATGATTCTATAATCATTATCAGATTACCCACATATCATTTCAACTTATAAGGTCCCAAAATACTCTTAAAATGAAATTAGGGAATAAAAAAAAAATTCAAAATTATCATTTAAAAATCATCTTTAAGCCACTATTTAAACTTGGGTATTCCTATTTGAAAAACTAAAACATTCCCTAAGGATTTAATTTCTATTTCAAACCACTAAAACAATCATTAATCATTTCAAAAAAAGGGGACCACACCCCCATTTCAAATGATCATTTTAAATCTCATAAGAAAACCACCTTTTAAATCAGTTTGAGATCAACACCTTCTATTAAAACATCACCCACTTTCAAAGAATCATTTTCCTTTATTTAAATCCCTAACTGCATCAAAATGAAACACACAATATTTAAACCATTTTCAAATCCACCCAGGAAGTTCAAAAATTCAAGCATATGAAAATTTCAATCATCCCCATAACCATACCCAATAGATAAGTGCCAAATCCTAACCCTTCATTACCATAATTTCCTAACTCAACATTTACCAATTTATTTTAAAATTTTCAAGGGTTTGACATACCCCATGGGTAGCCTTAGGTTCGATCTCACATCATCAACAAACCCAATGGGGTCTGTGAAAGGTATCACACCTAAATGAAAAGACCAAATTAACTTAATTAACCAAATAAATTAAAATTAATCAAGGCATCACATTATCAAAACTAAATAGACATATAACTCATCAAGAATATGGGAAAAGAATTTAAGACCACCTAACTCAAACTCTTCGACAACAGCACATCCAAACTTGAACTTTGATTCGAACTAAAATAGTCTTCAATGGAAAAACTTAGAATCAATTATAAAAGTGAGGTTTTAGGGATTTATAAGGATAGAAAACATTAAAACCATCTGATTATAGAAAAATTAAGTAAACAAGGTTGAAAACTCTCCCATAGATTCAATTCGCACTAAAGGGATCTCCAAATGCCTAAGAATGAAGGGATAATCGTCCCTTGGATGCTTGGGGGAGAAATGTTTTCAACCCATACTACTGTAGGGAGAAATGGGAGGAAATTCAAGTGAGGTTTCATAAATCCCAAGTGGAAAAAATTGGAAATTCTCCCTTCTTTAGTGTGGTGTACAGTTTGGTTGCATGGTTGGTCAAACCGTGCGCCACCCTCTGTCCAAGAGGGTTCCTATGTCACACGGTCTCCTGGAAGTCCACATGGTTTGAAAAATCATGAATTTTCCATGCATGCTAGTTCTATCTATGCCTATATAGTTTTAGTCTCCCCCTTGCATGGTTTACAAACTGTACAACTATATTCCTTGGCCCGCATGATAATGGAACACAATTACTACTAACCATACACAAACCATGAAACATGCACTGGATAACAATTTCTTCCATATTTAACATTCTTGAAAACTAGGGAAACCCTTGAAACTTTACATACACCCAATAACCATTTCATTAACCAAAAAATGGAGTTTAACCAAAATTTAAACAAGTATGTACCTTCACAAAAGGCCAGGATCTTAAAATATCCCCACCTTATAAAGGTTCTTCATCAAGAAAAACCTTCCATGAATCACCAAGACTTCAAGACAAAAGGTTGGACCATGGGCCCACCTATCAATTTTCATCTCCCCGGTTTCCACCTTAACACATCTATGCCATCACCACACTCAAACCAAAGAAATAGTCTTACCCTAAAAGAAATTTCCCCTTCTGTGATCCAAAATCATGAAACCAATGCTTCACAAAGGATTCATACACCTCTAAATCCTCATTAACATCATCAAAAAAAATATAAAAGTCTAGAAAATATCTCTGAACCACTATAAAAAATGCATAAAAAAGGAACTACACTGACTTGGGAGAGTCAATCAGAATAACTCTGGTCTGATTCTATCCACAAATCACGTCCCAAATCACTTGGCTCCATCTTATCCCATTTTTAAAATTCCAACATGAACCAATATTAATATCACCCAAGGAACACATGGATTTCTAGCCACATTACCACAACCTTTTTTGGTCCACAACTCAAGGCCCAGGAACTGATTCCATGTATAGAAATCTAATGCACAACCTAAGAATAACCTTCATCTCAAGGTACTCAACCGATTAAAACTCGAGCCAACTCCCATCACCAAAACTAAAACACCAAGACGACTCTTACCCGAGTCTATTCAACTCAAAACACTATTCATGTCATCAACTGACCACTTGGATGCTATTGTTATCCCCACTATATGATTTACCTCACCAACACTATATTCTGATGGTTGGAACCTCCACCCTTAAAAAATAACACCAGTTCCTCAAATCAACCATCACAACCTTCCTGATGTGGTTCCCAACTCACTACACCCAAACACCCACAAGAACACCATCCAACATTGGCATCCATCCTTTTCATCAAAACCACCTGGAAAGGACATGCATAAACCATCCGTTTTCAAACTAAGGAAAAATTAACCTCTCTCAAGTTCTCCTTCATTTTTGAAGCATGCTAGATATAAAAATAGTAATCTGGGAGTGGATTATAACTTACCGTATCCGTTACTCTTACCATACTACATCAGACTATCCCTAACTAGCTTGTCCCAAATACCCATCTTCCACTATTGAAACACCACCCCCTTCCCCAGTCCATGATACCTTCTCACTTGAGGTACACCACCATCATCTGACGCACCTACCAGAGTCATTCCCTGAATCTTGGTAAAATTCCACCATCAAGTAATTCACCCTCTCCAAGACATCATCGTGATCTACCCCACCCATCAACATTCCTAACAAAATAACCTCTTCCATCCCTACATTGCCTAAAGGAAATTAGATTATTCCTGAAACCCATTTCCATATTTGAAACACACTTATCACTTTACAACATCCACCGAAGGTAGTTTACAACTCACAACTTCCGTACCTTTTCTAACTGAGTTGAGACATCATCGATCAAATCATCCTAGAAATCCCGTATTCATTGTAGGAAGATAAATACTTTACTTGAACAATGTATCTTCACACTTAAATACATTCAAAAATCACCTAAAACACCTACAAGAGTCCATTATAGACTTTTGATGTGGTTCTATCACAAAAACTGCTTTGCCACAAACCATTTTCATGCCTTATCACACCTATCAACGACTCTAACACAAACATCTCAAATTACTTTGATAATAACCCTGAGCATGAAGTCAACACTTGGATCAATCAACCGACACATACAAGGACCACCTGGACTTTCCTAAATAATCAATACATGTTCTTCATATGTTTCTTAATGGCATACTGATGCCACCACATCCATTCTATGGTCAGATCCACACATCCATGCTTACATACCGCTCCCCACCTTAGGAGTTTCATTTTCACTCATTCCCTCAAGAAGTTTAATCCACCATGGATAATGATTTAATAATAATTTGAACCCAAAATATTGGATGTGGCTATCTATATTTTTCCAAAACAACAAAACAAACATCAAGTACCACCCATTCCCGGATTCCAAGAACAACACCCATGGAATTCTTCGATATTTGGTCCATCCTAAGGACCTCACATGTAACCGGTAGATGGTGAACTTCCCACCACCCCACACCATATACACCGCTCCATGAGAGAATCCTCCAATAGGAACCCATATCAAACCAAAACAATTTCATGTACCTAGGAGTAAAGCTAGATCCCTCTTAATATACTCAAGATGATGTCGAGATATTGGCCCTGATCGTCACTAACAAGGAGTGCACTAAGAGGTCATCAACAAATACCATCACAAGTTAACCATTCTCGATGTCACCTATACTATAGGGACACCTTAACCTGAAAAATGTCTTGGGATTCTCTACCCACATGAATATCATCAACACCCAACCACCACAACTCAAGATGGGTTTCCAACAGAACTCACCACCAATTCACGACTCTCTACCAAGAATCTATGAACCAAAGATTCCTATAGAAATAATACCTACAAAACTCTCAATTTCTTCCAATATAAACCCAAGGATTCATAACAGAAATAGTACAATCCAAAACATCAATAAAAAACCAATGACCTCTCACAAAACCATGATTCCCACTTTGTTTCAAAGAAAATGATAGGTGCTTATCTTGAGCCACCTATTTACCCATCCCGAACGACATCGTTCCTTACCAACATGTGCCCACATTTGGACCTCATTAGAACCATCAAGGTCTTACTCTTTCCTATGACCATTCATTAAATCCAATTCTAGAATCTATTAATCATACATCACCTGGCCCAAACACTCGCTTATACAACCAACCAGGCCTCTTGGTTCTTCAACCTCTTCAGACTCGAGGCATTCTCAACGTTCTCCTTCACTAACCCAACCATTCACAAAAACAAGACTAACAACATAAACACCCTCACCCTGATGGTCACTTCTATATCAAAAGCATCCCTCCACAATTTGGTCACAATTTTTTATCCTTTAAACTCAACCTTATTCCTTCATTAAACGTTACCACACCACCAGGTTAGGAATCCTAACTATCCTGACCATTGAAACCAAAATTACAACCAACCACAAGCAATCAGGTGATTTAATGAAAAATAAACCAAGGAAAAACCATTCACTTTGACCAAAACTCAGTGGAACATACCATGCATCATTTCCACTTCTGAAGTACCCACCCATGTTTTATATTCCATGTCACCTGCAACATTGGGCTAACCGCCCTTCAAGCTTCCATCAATTTACCAAGATTGTAAAATCATAACCAAAAATTGATTTGAGTCTCCAAAACCATTTACTTTCCCACTTATACATATAGTCCAAACTTACACTAGATAGTAATTTTTACAAGACAATTTCAAAATATGAAACATCCACCTATGCCATACGCACCTAAAAGAACTAGAAACCCATACAACCCCTCCCCTAGGTCACCCTAAAAAGTCAAATGGAACCAACTACATAAACAAGAGTCACATATAACAAATAAAACTATCTCTACCTTCAAGACACACATGTTAGAACTCAAACAAGTCGATGCTCATGGGAGACATTCTTTCCCCTAATCCAAAACACACTACATCTATGCACCCAAGAAACCATTTACTCTATTGTTCACACCAAGTATAACCACACACACACATTGGAACTATGATCCAAACACCCACTCTAGGGTCCAAAATAAAAACCATAGGGTCACAACACCTGATGGTTACCACACCCACATTACCAAACAACATCTCATAACCCAAAGACCACAACCCAAACCTCTAACCACACAATAAAACCCAACAGATCCTCACAACCTATAACCAAGGTATTAAAATAGGGTAATATTACTTCCCAAACCAACCATACATAGGGTCAAAACCCAACACTATGGATACCCATACTAGCATCCCTAAAGGTACCATCATTTTCCATTTCACTTCTTAATTAAAATTGACCATTTTAAAACTCTGGGATTCACATTTCAAGACCATCCTTCTTTTTAAATCAAAAGAATTTACACTTTAAAAAACTTTTTTATTAACCCTACTTTTTAAAAATCTCTTAATTTGTTCAAATTTATATTTCAAAACATTTTCATTAACAAACCTTTCTTTGAATACATTTTCTAAAATTCTTAAATTTGATTTCGATTCTACAAATCAATCACATGCAACACATAGATGACTTATCAATCCAATGTGATTAGAATGATGCATGAACCCACACACCCTTTGTTTTCATATAAGGATAAGAGATAAAACATTATAAATCAATAATATCACATCCAAGTGAAACACTTATGGTGGAAGTATCGACCAACTGTAAAAGCGCAAAACAGAATATCAATTCCCACCCTAGGAAACTTTTGTTTTCCTTAAAAAATGGGGATGAAGGCATCGAGGCATGAAATCATTACAAATCCATGAAAATATCCTAGTCTAATTTCTACCATGAACCAAATAGTAAGATAAAATACACTACTTTAACACAACTTTGTAATATCCTTGACTTGGTAGACACTAAATCTAGTGCCCTGAACTGTGCCGTCACATGACCTCAACGCGCCTCCCTATACACCAGAGGCTTCCAACTAAAAACGCGGGTCTAAAAAAAATTTAGGGTGAATATTATCTCTTTTCAGAGTGTATCCAAAATATAAGTAACATAAAAAAATGTAATAAAAATAAGGAAAAATAAATGGACAACATGCAGCATAAGCTAACAAATAACGAAGAAACACATGATATAACAACATGATGGACACATTATGTGTTAGGCAGTCATACAAAAAAGATCCAAAATACCATAACTATAAAGGAAACCTGAACATGGTCTCAATTTCCAACCTAGTTCTGATATCCCATGCTACAACCAAACAACCCATGCATGAACCATACTCCATGTCCTTCTCTTGAATCTTACCTGAAAACAAGAAGTATATACTTGGGTACCCAAGTACTATCTAGGCCTGAGTATGGTGTGAGTAAAACTAATTATGCCACCACCAATGGTGTCTAAAGAAATAACTATTCTATACAATAGTTCATGTAGGAAAACATGGTGAAATAAAATAAATAAGGAAAAAAGAAGCATGTTTAAAATTTAAACAATTATTAATCAACCCCTTTTATCCCTTGTGTTCCAAGTGTCAACAAACCAAAAGAACTATCACTCATCATGATGGTTGGATAATCCATATCACAAGGGGTCATATACTTTTAGGTACAATGGGGCATTCACCAATTAAATAATTTATCAACATACCTTGGAGCCTCTGTCTGATAATTAATTCATGTCCATACGTTAGAAGCATAGATAATTAGTCTGACATCCCAACCAAAACAATACATTAGTGGGGCCTAGAGCATAAATTCATCCCAACCCAAACAAGGAACCTTAGTCCCTAAATTTCGAGCATAGAGCCTCATTCTAACTTCTTAACTCAAAGAATGGACTAGTGGGCCTAAAGAATCAGTCGAACCCAACCCAAAAAGAGATCCTCGGTCCATAAGTTAGGAGAATAGAGCCTTATTCCAACATACTAACTAAATCAATATTTAGTTGGGGCCTATAACATAATTCTTTTCTGACCTATGGGAGTATATCCTCAGTCCAATATCCAACTAATATAACTTACCACATGTAAATGATTCTATAATCAATTATTACATTTACCCATATGTCATTTCAATTACTAGGGTCCCAATAGAATATTAAGACTAAATCATGGAATAAAAAACAAATAAAAATACTCATTTAAAAATAATCTTGAAGAAACCCTTTAAACTCAAGTATTCCCCTTTGAAAAAGTAAAACATGCCCCATGGATTTCATTTCCATTTCCAAACATTCAAACAATTATTAATCATTTTTATAAAAAGGGGACCACACCCCCATTTCAAATAATTACTTGAAATCTCATAAGAAAACCCATTTTTAAATCACTTTGAGGTTAACACCTCCTTTTAAAAAATTAACCACTTTCAAAGAATCATATTCATTCTTTTAAATCTATTACCAGATCAAAATTAAACAGAACATTTAAACCATTTTTAAATCCACCTAGGTAATTGACAAACTCATGAATATGAACATTTCAATCATCACCTTAAACATGGCCAATAACTAAGTACCAAATCCTACCCATTAATTCCCTTAATTTTCCTAAATCAATATTTAACAATTCATTTTACCATTTTCAGGGGTTCAACATACACCATGGGTAGCCCTATGTTCGTACTCACATAAAAAATGCACCCAACATAGTCCGTGAAAGGTCTCACACCTCAATAAAAGACCAAATTACCTTCCTTAACCAAATAAATCAAAACACATTAAGGCAGAAAATTAGCACAACTATATACACATTTAACTCATTAAGAATATGGGAAAAATTTTTAAGAACACCAACCTCATATTATTAACAACCACTCATCCAAACTTGACCTTGGATTTATAATCAAACAACCTTTGAAGACACAAATTAGAGTCTTCTAGAAAAGTGAGGTTTTAGGGATTTTTAATGAGAGAAAACATTAAACCAATCCTCTTACAGAAAAATGAAGGAAATGGATTTGAAGACTCACCCATAGCTTTGATTATCACTAAACGGAACTCCAAACTCCTAATAATTGGGGGAGAATCATCCCTTGGAAGCATGGGGTAGAAATTTTCATAACCCTTTCTATTGTAGGGTGAAATGATAGGAAATTTATGTGAGGTTTCATAAATACTAAGTGGGGAAATTTGGAAATTACTTCTTCTTTAATGAGTTTCACGATTTGGCTGTATGGTTGGTCAAATAGTGCACTGACCATGTGCCAACCTTTATCCAAGAGGGGTCTTGGGTCGCACGGTCTCTTGGGAGTCAACACAGTTTGAAAAAAATGTGGTAGCCATGAAAGATGGCACTGTATATGCCCACTTGGTTTCATGCTCCCCCTTGTATGGTTTCCAAACTGTTCACCTATCTTCCCAGACCTATATGGTTATGGTTCATAGTTTCTACTAAGAGTAAAAAAATCACGAAACATGAAATGGATGGATATTTATTCCCTCATTTTCATTACCAAACTCTAAGAACACCCTCAAAACTTCCCATACACTCAAGAACCATTTCATTAACAAAAAATGGATTTTAACCAAAATTTAAACATGGACATACCTCCATGAAAGGTCAAGATATTACATGGAGCCATGTGGATCATGGGTTTGTATTTTCCTTCTCAAGGTGTATGCTACCACATTAACTTTACCCAGAGTATATAAAGTATCAAATTCAAACACATGAAGGTACTCAATCCATCAATACTATCTCAGATTCAATTCTTTCTAGAAGAAAATGTATGCCAAGATTTTTTGATCTGAGTAGCCTATAAATTTCTCCCTAAAAAGGTAGTGATGCCATGGATTCAGAGCATGAATCACTACCTACATCTTTAGATCTTGGATTGGGTAATTTTTATCATGTGGTCAGAGTTGACGATATTCATACACTACTACATGGTTTCCCTACATAGGAACACACCCCAACCCCAAACCTGAAGCATCAAAATTTACTACATACCCTTTTATACCCTTATGTAAAATCAATAAGGGGTTAGTGGTCAACTGACTCTTGATATATTCAAAATATTCTTGGAATTATAGAATCCAGATGAGATTCACCCCTTTTTAGGTGAGAGAAATCTTTGGTGAAGAAATCCAAGATAAATACTTGAAAAATCTCCTATAATATCCTCCCAATCCTAAGAAGCTTCTGAACTGAGAAATGTTCATAAGATCCTCCCATAAAATCACTATAATTTTTTATAGTTCAACTAAAACTACTTGTTCAGATATTACATTTCCAAGAATTATAACTTCTTGGATCTGGAAATTTCACTTGGAGAGCATAGAGTAAAGATAGTGATCTCGCAACATTCCCAGAAGAATCCTTAAATGTTGACCATACTCTTATTATATTCTATAGTAATTTATGATTTCATCCTAAAAAACCATGAAAAAAGAGTGAATATATCTCTAGAGCACCCAATTTATAAGTTCCATAAAGACCAATAATCATTTGTCAACCTGAATGGCATGAACAAATATTTGAAGTGGCCATACCTGCTTCAAAATGCTATCATAGGGACATTATATTCTCTTACCCTAACTTGATGATACGTAAAACATATATTGATCTTGTAAAAACACCTTTTCCCATTTATTTTATCAAAAATGTCATCGATGTGAGGCAAGGGGTATTTATTCTTGATGGTGACCTCATTCAAATTCTGGTAATTGATGTATAACCGGAGAGATCCGTCAACCATTTTAGAAAAGAGAACTATAGAGTCCCAAGGAGGGATTCTCAGGTGAATAAACCCTTTGGATTCCAAATCATCCAGCTGTTTATTTAATCCCCTCAACTCGATGGGAGTTATATGTTATGAGGGAATAGATATCAGTTGTATCCATGATGCCATATCAATGGTGAACTCTATATCACGTTCTGAAGGTAGACATGAAAATTTCTCCAGGAATACCTATAGAAACTCATCAACTATAGGATGTAATCATTTTTTATAATATTTCACATTATCATACAACATAAGAGGAAATACCTAGAAGGAGAGTCTTCTTAACTCCCTAAGTGGATGTATCACATGTCTTGACCATGAATTTCATTCACCTTAGAATACTCGAGTACTCCCATTAGGTGCTGTGAAATTAACCCATCATTGGTATCAATCAATCCGAGCCTTAAAACAAATCATAAAATCCTTTCCCAGTATCACATTAAAGAGGTCCATTTCTATGATAAGTAATTCCCATTTCAACTTGACCTCTGATAGGGTGATAACACAATATGGAAATCTAAGGCCTTGCTCCTTTTTTATAAGAGGCATTACCAGATATATGGAATGAGGCATAAGCTCGGTCAGGAGTTTCAACAGATCCACAAAGCAAGCTAAAATGAAAAAATTAGAAGCACCTATTTCAAATAAAGAATCTACTATGGATGATGAAATAATAATTTCAACTTGAACTGTTATTGGCCCTACATTTGATTCGATCAGTGCCTAATCGATAACATGAAGGTGCTTCATCTATTATGATACCTACGATAGACTAATAACTTGTAATAAATCTATCCATATAAAGATATAACCTTTCCACTATTCAGATAAATCCAAGAACCCATAGCTACAGATGAACCAAACTGAACCATTGATTCCCTATGTTCCATAGAGCCTGCACCACTCTAAGATGGAGAGACACTCTTAAAAAATATTTGAAAGTGAACCAGACATCCACACTGATGGCAGAGTTTAGGTGGAACCAGGCATGTGAACCGCAGTTTTCTAGACCTCCCATACTAATGACATATGATAAATCCATAACCTGAAGATACTAATAAAGGTTGTTGAAATGGGAATAAAAATCTACCACCAATATTCCTTCATTTCTCCTCATGATTGATCTTCTTTTCAGACATTCTATTTCAACCTTGTCCCATAGATGGAACTATCCTAGAGAAACCAGACTTACCTTCCTAGTTGATCTCCAACATCAGGGATCGATCAACCACCTAAATATATTTCTTAAACTTTAATAAGATTGTTGAGGATCAAATGTTTGACCACAACCCCATCTCAAACCATTAGTTCTTCATTTTCTATTGGAAACTACCTTAGGAGTGAAATATACTATCTTTAAAAAATAGTTGGCATATTACAACACTAAACATTCACCCTAATGGAGGTCTAGAAACTCCAGTTTCTTAGCAAGGGATAAATTCTCTAGGAAATACTAATCATTGAATACAACCTTAAAATCTTTTATTCCCATTTTCTCATGATTCCCTATTTTAACCACCGAGTCCCACCACTTGTGACTAGGACCTTCCAACATAAATGCAACACACTTCAATTTGACGACTTCATGAGTTATGAGAAACACACATATTCTATCAATCTTCTCAACCAAATATTCTACTTCTTGGGGATCCATTCTTCCATTTAATGAAGTGGGTTTATTCTTGAATAACATCAAATAAATATCACTTTCCAAACATGGTTAGGTTTGTATTGCCCGAGTAGGACCAGTTCTTACTCCTTGATCTAGATCTTGAATAACATGAACCACTACCTAACCAATCTGTGATCAACCGGTGAGGGAAAACTCTATCTAGCCTCTTCGCATAGCTATATGGGACATCTCCAAGGAGGGATGATAATACACTTGTCAAGAAACATAAAATAATTATTAATACATCACCCAATATAAAACCTTACAATAACCTAATTTAAACATTCCTAAGAATCCGAATTAAAAAAACTACAATCATAAGAAATAATAGACACCACTCCACCCCACATTAGTGTCCATTCCCAGTCTGAAACAAATGCATTACACCCATAGGGAAGTAAAAACAAATCCCAGACATCCCATAGTGAGTCATGGTCTTTTACAAGGTGTGTTGGCTAGAAATACCACTCATAAAAAAATCCTTATTCCCCAACAGAACTACTCACGTCTATCCAGAATTCAAAAATAACAAGAACCGAAAGAAGGTAAAACCTCATTTGATAACAGTTTTTCATAAACCAGTCTAGGATTACATCAAACTCAATACTCGAACTAACCTGTGACATGTCCTAAAGGGTGTTCCCAATCCCCACGAGCTAGAAACTAGTGCTTGGGAGTCATGAAACTCATTTAGTAATGGATTCTCCCAAGGGAATAACAACCAAAATCACAACAAGTATCAATATGAAAATAACATAAACATCACAAGAAAATATTCACGAAATGATAAACAAAGGGAAAGAAACTATAAGAATACATTAATCATTATAAACATACAATTGGAGACCAAAATAACCAAAAAGGGGAAGGGGATAAACTAGAAGAAAAAAACCTCCTCATGACATGTGGGTCAACACCCACCATGCCACCACAATAAATGCTTTCCAAAGGGGATTCTAATAAGAGTAAGAACAAAAAACTCCAAACTAATACTATCCATTACCTATATTAGAAAAAATAAGGTCTATATACACTCAAGAATGTATGTAGTTTGTGATATCACTTGGACAGTTGGGTCCCACTAGATGTTTAATGCATAGCCATTATAAGATAAATAAACATGATAGTTTTGATAAAAATAAAACAATTTAATTTTAAAAATATTATTTAACTTTGAAAGAAAACATAATATTTCAAGAGTAAATGAAAATAAGTAAAACACACCGTAAATACCTTGGGAAATCCCTAAGTATCAAGGATTACTGGGGACCTAGGATTATCTTACTGTTAGTGATCAATCCTAGATGTTAAGGTCCATCTATTTCTCAATACAACCAATTCCCATCATCAATGTTTTTAGTGTTTTATAATAAACATACTACATAGGGAAATTAATACTTAGCATTCTTGTCCTATTATTCCCACCAAGTTACCCAGGATTACTATGTGCTTCACTATGTTTATCAAACCATGAAAAATTCATTTTTTATCAAGCCATCGTACAAAATTTCCATAGGGCTTAACCTTTACAAAACATTACACACACCAATAAAATCAATATTTATCCCAAATAAATAATATTGATTCCATTTTAGGTTAACATTACTATTGGAGAAAATAAAACACA
This sequence comes from Viscum album, assembly GCA_963277665.1. NCBI lineage: Eukaryota > Viridiplantae > Streptophyta > Magnoliopsida > Santalales > Viscaceae > Viscum > Viscum album. Next base: position 676,007,144 of record OY728157.1, on the reverse strand, counting down.
ATAAATAAGAGATAAGAGATAAATATAAAGGATGAGAAGAAGAGAAGAGGGACTTACTTAGAGGAACCTTGAATAACCAAGCTCAAATATACCCAAAAATAGATCTAAGAAAGAGTGGATGATGAGGAGAGGTGTGCCTAGGGTTAGAGGGGGTTGAATGGGTGAAATGAAGGGGTTAAGAAGTTAAAATTTGGGAGTGGTATATTTGTAAATTATTTTTTTAAGAATATGGTTGGATGCATAGTTTGGTTGCATAGTTTTCTAGACTATGCATAAACCTTATAGAACCTCTGTCAAAGAGGAGGGGGATACACATGGAATCCTAGGAGGGGTGCATGGTCATGCTTCTTCCTATGTGATCTTGACAGTTCCACTATCTATGTCACATGGTTTTCACTAGGGATGATGTACGGTTACCCTAACCAGGTTCCAACCCTGCACCACCTTCTGTAAACTTGGAAACAACATTTTTTCTAAAAAAACACCTGGGAAAACTATATAACATAAGTAATACCAAAAATAAAACTAAAAATACCCCAAAAGAACACTATGGGTGTGGTAAATATAAATATAATGAATCCAATTTCAATTAGTGAATTATTTTTACAACTCATCATTCTAAAAATCATTAGCTATCATTCTCTTCTATTTTTAAAAAAGTTTCTAGTAAACCATGGTAAGGAAGGAGATCCTTCTCAAGAATTTGGAGGTTCATACAACCCATGGATACACTAGAAGAAAGAAACCCATTGGTTGCTTCTCAGTGATCTACATAAAATACTTTTTGAAGCTCAAATAAATTGGAGAAAGGTGAATCATTATTTATTCACTTTTTATTCATTCCAAATTTATAGATTGATCTTAAGTTTTATAGGTTTTAGAGTTCTATTATTCTGTGTTTTGGATGATATCTTTCCCTCTGAAAACCTTTAGTGGTAGAATATCTAATTAGAATCATTTAGTAGAAGAATATTTTTATTTTTTTATTAGATCCAAAAGATAAATATGAAGAAAATTATAAACAATACATGAAATTTCATTGATAAGATCATAAAAATTTACTTTATAATTAATTTAAATAGAATTTACCCAACATTGACATTCTTCTTGATCAATTCTTTGTCATCACCGCTATTTTTTCGTTATCGATGTATTGGAGAATCTAACTAAGGATTCCCCTAAATATATCCACACATACTCTATGAAAATTCAAATATAATTCTTGATCACTTGGGTACTAGTACATGAAGAACAAGTGCTTTGAACCGTTCTCTATTGATCGCAACAAGAATGTCATATTATCCCTATAGGTTCCCGTGAGATAGAGAATGAGAGAATTATTTATATGGTTTGACAGAGTATTAATCATTGTATCTAATGTCTAAAAAACACATATAATTTAAATGAAATATTTTATAATATATACTTAGGTTAAAAGAAGGTAATTTCACAAAATCGCTTATTCTTTTATAAAATCTAAATCATACCCCACATCACTTATAATAAAATAATAATAATTATAAAATAATTATTTTACATGGAAGACGATTCATGTAATATAATTTCTTAAATGAATAATAAAAAATATATATTTAAATGATATTAAATAAAATAAATCATTTCTGTTGCATTATTAAACTCAATTCACATTCTCCCATAAAAATTTTCAAGCCCGGAATAAAAAATATTCATTTGATAAAATAAAAAAAATATTATATTCACTTAACTTGTGAATAAATATTTATTTATATATATTCAAACAACTTGATTAAAATATTTATTTTATAATATTCATTAAACTTGTGAATATATAAATATTATAATCATTAACATGTGAATGAATAAATAAGAAAAAAAATCAATTAATATATTCTAAACTCAAATTTCTTATGATTTATTTTTTATGAGTAACATAACTTGAATAAATTTTATTTAATAAGATGAGAATAAATTTATTCTTAATCATAAATTGAATATAATTTAATTATATTTTGGATATACTTACTGTGTGATACATTAGGCTCCTTTATCAATGTAAATAGGTAGAACCTACCTAATATCCAAGATTTAAATATATCAACAAGTCAAGACACCCATAAAAAGTTAGTATAGAAATTACTACAAACTTCCTACGAATTATATTGTGTGATATAACCACTTTTTAAACTAATATCTCATCAAGTAGTATGTATAATTGTGTCATTATCTCATGTGTTTTATTTTTATTTCTTTGAATTTCAAAAATGAATAATCTGAGATCACTTTGGATATTGAATTTGGTCATTTTTTTATTTTATAAAAGGGCCTATGATATAATCTTTCATTATCTCAAAAGGAAAAAATTTATTCTTAACCATCCAATTAATGATATATCACTTATGATGGACCTAAAATATTCTACCTTGATTTGATCATATGTATTTATGGTTTTCATCCATGAATTAATGTGAGAAATTCATGATATGCATTAATAATGATCTCAAGTTAAAGCTCCAATACCCACATTCATATATAATAAGATCCAATGACAAATAAAACATGTGAATTTCCTATTGGAGTATCTATCCTCATGACCTATGATAATGGTGATCACCAATTGAGAACTTCACAAGAAGTAGTCTCAATGCTCATGATCCTCCAAAACCTAATAACCAGACATCATTTATGTCCCATCATAATGATATATCTAGACTATATGACATATTTATATAGGATTATTTTCATGAAATCTCCATATTCTAATTATTGTGGGGAACTGCTATAACCTATTGATGTGACAAATATTATAAGGAAATTATCACATTGATGTTACATATAAGAATAGAGAACATGTAATAAGAATAAATAATCTTCAGAAATTAAAAGTATAAAATTTTTCGGTTCAAGCGAATAGACTCTAATAAAATACCACTTGTGATAGAGTCAAAATATAACAAGTTTCAACCCTCTAACTCTCACAGAAAATCCATGCTTTTTATAAGATAATAATTTATTCAATGGACCTTTTAATTTTTTTTAGAAACTAGACTCATTGAAACTTTATAACTTTGTGTAAAATCCATCAAGAGATGATACTATAAAAGTATATAGTTCATCTGTTGACGTGAACTAGGTTTTTTAGCTGAAAAAACTAGTACAATATTATTATAATATACTGCAATAAGATTTCAACTTCCTGGTACTACATAAATCTCTTGGAAAAAACTACATAACCATACCACTTTCTTATCTATAATAGAATCTGTAATTGAATGTTTTAGGACACATCAGAAGTGATGGGATGGTGCTCAATTTTGTTTTTTTTCTTCAAATTCAATAGATAAATCTTGAGGAACTTCATGAATAGAATCCTGGAAACTCCTAAAGAGGATTTTTTTAAATTTAATGTATAATTAATTTAAAATAAGAATGATCTAAAATTTAATAAATCTTATCAATAAATTTTGAGGCCACTCTTATCATGTCATCATTTAGATGGAGGATCCAAGTGAGTATTAATTTAGCTGTATACACATGTGCTCCACAAATCTCCAAACAAAATATTGATATTCTGAGTGCTAGTATAGAAGAATTAGAGATTTATTTTTTTCACCATTAATCACAAAAATGGATTCTATTATTCTCTCTTGTTATTAAGAGGATAGAATAGGTATTTTCTCTCTAGGGTTTAAGATAATTTTATAGAGTTTTTTATTGTTCACAGCAACTTCAATCCTCTAAAATGATATAAATTGGAATATAAATTTAGGGTCAATATTAAATAATTATACAATGTTAATTTATCAAATATATATTCTAAGTTATCCCCCATATCTAATAATAATAACAATAAAAATAATAACAATAACAGTAATAATAATAATAATAAAATAATATTTTTGATAAAATTAATTTATTTAAATGTCATATAATAAATAAATAAATAAATATTATTTAAATGATATGAAATAAAATATATTACTTTCACTGGACCCCAATATTTACCCATAAATCCTTCAATTAATTTATTGAATCTTGAATAATAAAATATTCAATAAAATAAATATTATCAATTCAATATATATTTATTATAGGTAGAGAGGATTACCACAAACCAAACATGCATACACTGAGACACCCCAGTGAGTCATTCCACATCACTACCTTTAAGAAATGACATGTATCCAACTGAACCTATTTTATTATTTTAAATGGACCAAAGAACCTAAGGTGAAAATCCTTTTAAGGGATCCATAAGGGACTATGATTTTTTTCAAGAGGATCCACATGTGCTAGACACCACCTTGCCTCTGTGTCAGCATCACTATACCACCCCACCTGATCGCATCCTACATCTCATTTCCATTAACCACTAAGGCCACCCCCTTAATTATCTCCTTTACCCCTCCACCACCTCCCGACGTGGGTTGCTCCCCATTTGTTTTGAAGATTCTTTTCCCATCGTTACCCATCCCGACTATCGAGGAGGTTCCCTCATGGATGTGTGTTCCCTCTTGGAATCCCTATGTGGCATCTACTGGAACCCTCCTAGATAAAAAAATGAATCACATCCACCACCCCATAGAGACGTGGATGATTCCATCGTTGTTACTTGCCCCTTCCATCATCAGGGGCCATTTTCATCTCCCATGCTACAACACGGTCCAACCAACTGCACTACAACATGTGACAACCACTCGAATCCTGCTCATCAGTGGGATACAAAACCATTAGTATAAAAATAGATGATGGAAACCATTCCCCTAGACAATTTAATTGATTTGGGATAATACAGTCAGTGATGGGTCAAACCCTCGACATGGGGCATTAAGGACAATGTTCATTCCATCTGAACGAAGACCCATTTTCAAATAGAAAAATAAATATTATATTCACTAAGATTTTGAATAAATATTTATTTTAATATTAAAATAACTAAATAAATATTTATATTAATTTATTCACTAAACCGGTGAATAAAAAATATTTATTTATAACTATATGAATAATAAGAAAGATATAAAATCTAATTCACATATTTTAAAATCAAATATATGATAAGAGAATTAATATGATCAACTCAACTTGAATAATTATTATTCATAAAGTTGAGAATAATATTTATCATTAATAATAAATTGAATATAATTTCATGAGATTCTAGACACACTTAGTGTGTGCCTCTCCATGCCTCTTTCTTAGTGATGTTAGCTGAACTTATCTAAAGTCCAAGACAAGTTCCTATGGAAATGTCAAGTTTTGGTCCAAATAAAGGTACAAATTCCGAGTAGTGTGTGTTGTCTATGGGGGGTGAATCAGGGTATGTTGGTATATTTAAAATAACCTTTTCCAATAGTATTGTTTCACATTAGTAAGAACACCTCCATCCCATATAAAATATGTGAAGTGATAACGGTAACAAAGAAGGATACAAGAAAATTTACTTGGTTCTATGAAATGAGGATAATACAAGGATCATATGATGAATTTATTTTAATCACTAAGCACGTAACTTGTTTATAAAGTTAAAAGTGAAAAAATTGCCCCCTAGGTTTAAAATATTCTAAAATAGAGAACTCACTTCTCTCAATGACTTAAACAGATCACTAATCCTCCAAGATATATAACCTTGATCTCCAAAAACCATGAAAGTGTCTATACCAAAATGGTGTATCAATTATCTCTACCTTCATCCATTTGTTAAACTCAAAAATTTAAAATGCGATGGAATCATGGTTCTCCCCTTTTTTTCTTGAATTTATAGTATTGGTCTAGAATTTTCTTCTCCCAATCTATCTTCCGTGTTCTATTAATTTTATGATCCTCTATCTTCTTTAAGAGGGATATCACAATGTATATAGACACCCTTTATTCTTCTTTATTTTTATCCATAACTACTATGAGTGTTTTTTTATAACATACTCTAATTGGGTCGGTTCAACTCCCCAAAATTCACAGTATACCTCCTCATTTTAAGTTCTAACTGAATCAAGAAATAACTAGATCATGAAATGAATACTTCTTTATGATGTGATTCTTAGTCAACAACCTGATCCATGAAGTCCATTCAATATCTTATATTTTACTCCCCTAAATATTATGGAGTGGTCTTAAAAATATTCTTTATTTTCAATACTATTATTGTGTGACCTTATCCCAATGATTGAACCCGTACAAAAAAACCAAAAAAATATACCTAACACTTTTCACAGTGTGTCCATCATTCCCATGACTTGAGAAAATTCTAAACTAGTTGTATTATTAATCATATTATAGGATAAAAAATGTAGATCATAATCCATGGATGGCCTAATTATAAATGACATGACCCTTATGTACCTGCTTGTCTAAAATTCTCTTAGCGATAAAGTGAAAAACCTTATGCATGTTCTCTAATTTATTACGTATCAATAGTGAAACCCCAAACAAAATCCTTAAATATTGATGGAAAATTATTATTTATTGAATGGAAAATGTTATGTATATTGGGTTTGTTTTACCTTTTATGTATTTTTCCTCTTCTATAATTTCTTAAATATCCATGTAAAATATATCACTTATCACTTTGAGTGTTCTAGGAATTTTTTAATTTTACCTATTCAAAAATATCTTTTGAATCTTGCTCAAATATATTGCATATCATTGTGAGTGTTCTAGGAAATTTTCAATTATTACTCTTCCATTACTTCTTACACATAAAATCAAATACATTACATATCACCCAACAGTATTATACATGTGATCAAATATATTACACATCACAATGAGATTTATGCATTTTACGAAGTTAAAATCTAGGTCATCTTCCAAAATTATACTTCAATATCAACTTCCATACTTGAATTCTAGCCTTAAATTTTAATAAAAACTTTCAGAATTAGTTTCCAGACTCACTTCAGCTCTTGTGACAAAATGAACTCGGCTACCGCCTAAATCAACACTCAACTAAGCCCGTCACTGGTCTTAAAGGTCATTCTTGACCCCAATGGGCTAAAAACTAGTGTTTGGGCATCACAAATCACTATGTTGGGAATGATTTCACCCTCAAGAAATAAAAAAACAAAACCAATCATGACATGAATAAATAAATATATAACTAATCACATAAATAAGAAAAAATATATTACACAAAAACAATAAAAAATAATTACTCAAGGAAAGTTAAATAAAAAAATATTCAAAATATACAGAAAACCCAAACTATACCGATATACAATCTCCATACGACCCAAGTTTTCTCACAAAAAACCACTCACCATCAATGACCCAAGATAATAAATCCAATTTTAATATGAAACCAAGAGCTTGTATACAACATGAAGCTATATGCACACATACATGAGTGTTTATGCAGGGTGTTAGTGAACATACCCAGAATGATCTCACCAAGGATTATATTTAAGTCCTTTCATTAAATAGTTCATAAATTTTAATTTGGAATATAATATAAAAAAATAAAGTTTTAATCTAAAGTTTTTGAGTAAAATCTAATAATATAGCTTTAATACCATTTAAAGAAATAATTTATTTATATAAAAATAATTTAAAAACCCAAGGAAATCAAGAGCCTTTGTTTTTAATAAAAATAAACAAAAACCATTTTTTTTATTTTTAAACTATACTTCTAAAACCGAGGAATATAACCAAAAATTTCTTAAACATTTGACAATATCCTTAAAATCCAGCTTCGAAAACTATTTAATAAGGAAGAAAACCAAACACACAGGTTAGAGCATGATATAAATTTGGCACCACAAATCAAGATATAATAATAAAGTAATAAGATAAAGAGTGCCATAGGAAACACAAGAAAATGGGAAATACAAAAAATATTGGGGAAGGAAATCCCCTATATCTTACCACCTATCAAGGAACAAGTGTAATGGTTGACACTATAGGCTCTAACTAGAATGATACTGGACCTGGTTCTCATATTTATTTATCTTGTATGTTTCTTATAACAAGATTCCCCATATGGAATCTCTCTTGGCGGTGTCAAGGACTTACCTATACCAACCCCTATGAGGGAACAACTATCTTAGGTAACTAGAAACCTTGTGCACACTAGACTAGCACAACATGAATATGAAACTTTTATTTTATTCATAAGGTTCCCATGTTGTCAACACAGTAGAGGTGAGAAATCAACCAAGTGATAAATGCATCAATACATTATTATCAAAAACTGTCACCACATATAAAATAAGAAAAACCCCTTTATTCAAAATCCAAAAACCACATGATACAAACACCACCCATTAAGGGAAAGCAAACATACAGAAATGGGGAATAAAGCATGCCTGACACATTTTAAAAGGGTTTCTTTTAAAACTGAAAAATGAGCCTTCATAATAAAAACACAGATCAGGATGAAAATACCTATTCATTAAGTAAAAATCCATTTTAAACATCATTTAAAAAACCCTTAAAACCACACACACATACACACAATTTATATTTCAAATTTAAAATTTAAAAAAACTTTAGTTTAATGAACCATCATGTCATTTTCACAAAGGGCTTATAATGACTAAACATTCATTTCAATGATATATTTTAAATTCATAAAATTCCTTTTATGTAAAGAAAAAAGTTCATGAAAAAAATATAAATACTAATTAGTATCAATAAAAGTTATAATTTCAATTAAAATATATTTTAAAAATTACAGTAATTCCATATATTTTAAAATAATGTGATTGAATAGAAATACCTACCTCAAACCAATCATAATACAATCTATTTTGATGCGAGAAGCCAAATTAGGAAAAGAACCATCATTTTTAAACCCTAGAGGAAAAAACCTAATATTATAATATCTGTTACCTTAGAACACCCTATTCATATAAATTAGGGGTATTTGGAAGAAATGAAATTAGATGATAATTAAAAAGAATAAAATATGAGAAAATTGATGATTGAGAATATGGATTTACCTTAAAAACTACTTGAAATCCAAAGAAAGAATAAAAAATTGAAAGAGGGAGGGAGAATAAAATCTCCCTTGGATTTACAGAGGAGTGGCCACAAAAAACAGGAGAGAAGGTGGGGGGGCATCTTAAAAACTTAAAGGTACCTAAGGATATTTTTTACCTTTTTAGTGAATCTGAGAAGACAACATGGTTTTCCGTCATGATTTTCCAAATAATTTAATAACCATGAATGAGACACTATACCACACACCACACCCTACATGATCTACCTAGAGACCCTATATGATTGGAAAAACTATGTGGAGATAGTGTAAATTTTTATTGTTAAGTTTATATCGCATCTATATTTTTTATCCATGGTTAAGAGTAACCATGTGGTATAACCGTGAAAAAAACAAGAAAGTTAAAAAATATTAAATTTCAATCCCAATAATAATAGAAACTCAAGATAGTTGAAAATAAAATAAAATAACACAAAATAAACATCAATAGAAACACATGGGTGTTAAAATTCTCCCCACCATGACACTTTTCTCCCATATAAAGTATTAGTTCAAAGTAGGATACAACGAAATACTAACTCTCCACATGACCCCTCAAACCAAAATTACAGTCATAATCCTCAAAGTAATGAAACCCAATTCCTCAATCAAACCTAACATATCCAAGAATATATAAACTTTATATATCTACCTTGATTACTTGGATTATGGAGACCTATTTTAGGTATCCTCACCATTTTATAATTCAACTAAATAGTGACACTCTCATAGAGAGAAAAATAGCACTAAAGAACAAAAATATCACTAAAACCAAGGAAACAACAACCCATACCAACCACAAGAAACCATACAAAAGAACTAATCCAAATACTAAAATGGATTCCAACACATAGAAACATAAAAACACACATGTATGTATAATTCGATAAAAATATCATAGGATCCACTAAAATAACTTAAACCCAAAATAATTTAGCCAAACAACCCCAACAAACCTCAATAAAGAGCGACATTGGTGTAACTCAGATCAAAAGACAAGGGAATATGGAAAACCTTGGACCTTAGACATAGAACACCTACTCAAGGTGAAGATAACCAAGGTGAATACAAACACTAACACAAGGTATTTCCCATGCCATAAGACATTTACTAATAACATAAAGAAACCCTAAGAAAAAATATTAAACTCCCCACACACAAGAATAACACATCATATCCAACATCCCATTAAACAACCAAAGAATAAATCACAAGGAACATATAATAAGAACAACCCCCAAAAGCACCAATCAAATCTAAATATAAAAAAAACCAAAAAATAAATAAACATACAATGATAAAATATTTTCTAGATTTCTTCTGATAAAGAAGCTTAATTTTTTTTAGAGATATCTTAAACATACACAATAAAAGTAGGTCCTTGTATATTTTGGGAAAAAATGGTTCATAGAATCATAAAACCCCACATGAGAAGAAAAAAATTATTATCTTCTTCTTAGGAGAGATAATAAGGTCCTAAGAAGATTAAACCTCCCATAATTTTATTTTGGGATTTTTATATTCTTTCTCCACACTATATGGATTACCTTAATTCCATTTATTATAATCAGGGCATTACCCATAATTGGTTACTTATAATGACCAACTTCTACCCACATGGACTTCTTGACCATATCCTTAAAATATGTTAGTCTAGAACTAAGGACAGTTGATTCGATGACTAGATGAAGACCTCCTCCAAACTAATGATCCCTCCCAAAGTTGTTTATGACTAGATTTGGAGATAAAATTTCCAACTTTGAAAATCAATCAAAAAACTCTTTCACCATTCTCTCACCTTAATGAAGGCTCATGAATTTAAGATATTCCTTACCCTTTATGACATTGGGATAGATTTTCCAAACTAACATCCTATTGAACACCCCAGAAACATCTTTTCACAATTTATTTGGGATCAAATACTCTCACTAACCTCAACTTGGTCCTTCAAGAAAACCATGAACAACTCTCACCCTTAAATCTTCAGGAGTGTTGAGATAATTGAGGTCTCCCTAAATACCTTCTATCTACTCCACCTATTCATATAAACTATAGCCCCCATAAAAATATGGGGGATACTGGTTCACTAAGGTTAGTATGGAGTTTATAAGTAAAGAATTTTTTGATATAACCACTCTATTTAAAGTCTGGGAATAACTCATAACTAAAATGATATATCTAAATATTGAGAGGAATCACCTTGAAGATCATCCTAAATTACAGGGATCATACTTCCTTCCCTGATATTTATAGAAGGAATTATTTAGATAACATTATACATGAACTCAAAAAAAATCATGCCTCACTACCCCTGAAAAATAGTCCTTTTATCAACTGAGGGAAAAATCAAATTAGATAAACCACCCAAAAACATACATCACAAAAACCATCAACACTCAATAAGAAGTTTGAAATACCATTTTACCAAGACACATAGTTTAAAAAAATGACTTCCTGTTGAAAAAATCCCACCTTATAAAAATAATCCACCCCATTTAAAATTATATAAATTAAAATCTTATTACACTCTTATAATAATGGGTTATATTAAAACACTTATGTAAAAATCCCACTTCCAATTGATTTTTTTCCACATAACCCATGATGAAATAATTTTTTTATAAAATAAACAATTAGGAATCAATAAAATATTATTTAAAAAACCCAATAAAATTGGTTTAAAAATAATTTTTTAATAAATTCATCCTTTTCACAAACACCAAAACCAGACACACTATAATCTCATAAAAAATGAACATAATTAATTTCAATAAAAAAACCCATCAAAACATATCAATATTTCACAAGACCACCCTTTAACTTTTTACCATCACCCAATCAATCAAGGTGATCCAAGAATCATGATGACTAAAATATAAATCTGAACATGATGTAGAAATTCTATTGACCAGGTTTCATTGATTTATAATACATATTCCAATACTGAAATATATCCTACAACATGATGGAAATCAAGTTCTTGGTAACTGCATGGTTTTTCAATCCATGCAATCCAACCTCATGTCCTTGATTATTATATATTTTCATTCATAAATTCAAAGAATGATCTCTAAAGAAACTCATATAATGGAAATGAGGATCAAAATACCTCAATCTAAAATCATAAGAAGGATAAAAATGAAAACTGAATCTTGATTTCCCCTAGTAATTCAATGGTTAGGTTAAAAAAGATCTTGTGAGTCTCTGTCCACACCTACCTTTTGATTCTAACGGTCCTATTCTCGTTTCTACCAACTTCCCAAATTATAATAGAGAACTCTTAAACTTGAAACCTTCCTTGAACTTAGTCTCTTATACCATTTGTAATGAAATGAATCAGTCTAATACCTAAACTAGAACTTGACGGGACCCTTCACTAGGATCAAAGGGTGTTCTCGATCCACATGTGAAAGAAACTACTGCCTCAAAATCATAGATCACTACCTTAGGAATGATTTCTCCCCTAAAAATTAAATGAAAAAAAACCAACATGAAATAACCAAATAATCAACTAAATCATCACATTAATAAAAAAAATACTAATTACAAAAAAAAAAACAGTACAAGAGAATGACTAAAGAAAAAGTAAATGAAATAATAATAAAATTATTCACAAAACCCAAACCATATCAAGAGACCATCTTCTTAAAACCCTATATTTCTCACCATAACCCACTCAAAATCAATGACCAAAGATAATAAATCCATTATGAAGAAAAAACCTAGAGCCTATACAAAACATGAATTTATATACACACTTACATGAGTGGGTATGCCAGGTGTGAGTGAATAAGCCCAGTATGATCTCACTAAGGAATGTATGAATTTTTTTTCCTTAAACATTTCATAAATTATAGTTTGTAACAAAAATGTAAAAATAAGATTTTAACATAAAGTTCATGAGTGAAATAAAATCATATTCCTTTAATCCAATTTAAAGAAACAATTAATTTATATGAAACTGGTTTGAAAAACCAAGGAAAAAAAAGCCTTTTTCCTAAAAAATAATCAAAAACCTTGTTCCTCTTTTCTAACTCTTATTCCAAAACCCAGGAATAAAACCAACATTTTACAAAACATTTGAAATCATCCTTCAAAACCATCTTTTAAAACCTTTTAAATAGGATGCGAAACAAGCACACATGCTAGACCATGATATAAATTAGGAACTATAAATCAAGAGATAATAATCAATTAATAAGATAAAGGGTTCCATAAGTAATACAATCAAAGGGGAAACACAAAATATAATAGGGAAGGAAATCCCCTACATAGATCCACCTATAAAGGAACAAGTGTAATGGGATAACCTCTTGGATATGAATAGAATGATACTAGACCTGGTTCTTAGATTCAATGGGAACATATTTATCTCCTAAAAATATTTCTCATCCTTCAGCTACCTTGAGGAGTTTCAGGGACTTAGCAATACCAACCCCTAGGAGGGAACAACTCTCTAAGGGAACAATCCAGCTTGGGAACACTAGACTAGCACAACATGTGTCCATAAATTCTATTAGTTAATCAAGTTTCTTGTGATGTCAATACCATGGAGGTGACTAATCAAAAAATAATCAAATGCATCAATATATTACAATCTATAACACTCATCTAAACTCTAACTCTCTCATAAGAAATAACCCCTTAAATCAAAATCCAAACACCACATGATAAAAAACCATCAATTAGGGGAAATAAAACACATGGAAATTGTGCATAATGAGGGTCTCACACATGTCATAAGGGATTATTTTAAAATTGAAAACAAGACTTCATAATAAAAACATGGATCAAGATACAGAACTATTTTGATTCCACAAACTCCATTTTAAACATCTATATAAATTCATTAAAATCATAGACACACCATTTACATTTCTAACGTCCCTTTCAAAATTAGAAATTCATTTTTAAAGATCCATCCTGGAATTTTCAAAAATGATTTTACATGAATAAAAATTAATTTCAAAAATATATTTTAAATTAATAAAAATTTATTTTATACCAAGACAAAATTTTATGGAAATAAATTAAAAGCACAAAAAAATATCACATATAGTTACAATTTTAATTAAAATTGAATTTAGAAAACTAAATCATGCATTAAATTGTAAAATAAAGTGATTAAATATATATATCAACCTCAATGCAATCAAAAAACAATTTCTTTCAATGTTGGAATCCACAATGGGAGAGAAAACACCCTAAAACACCCTAGTGGACCAAAACCCCAAGATAAGAAAATATAAAACCTTAAATACCTACATTTATAGTGATTTAGGTTCTTGAGAATAAATTAAATTGGAGGAGAAATAAAAATAATAATGACAGAAGATAGAATAGAGGAGAAAAGAGTGGTATTCACCTTGAAACCTCTTGAAATATAGTGAATTAAGAAAAAATAAAATTAGGGAGGGATAATAGACTCTCCATTGTCTTCAAAGTGGAGCGACTACATGAAATATGGGGGGAGGTGGGGGGGGGGGGGTTCCTAAAAACACAAAGGGGAATAAAGGTCTTTTGAACCTTTTTAGTGAATCTGTGTAGACTGTATGGTTTTCCAAACTATGCACTAATTATGTAGGATTCAATATCCTACACACCACACCCTACACATTATACCTAGATATCTCATATAGTTTAAAAAAAGGTAAAAACTATATAAATATTTACTATTAAGTTTATATCCAATCTATATGGTTTTCACATGGTTACTCTTAACCATGTTAGATTATCATGAAACACCTAAGAAAGTATAAAATCTTAAAATTTTTATCCAAAAAATTACTAAAACTCATGATAAATCAAATTAATATAAAATAATTGAAAATTAACATCAATAGTAATATAGGACTATTACAACTCTTCTTTTGGAATACCTTTTGAACCATTAGAACTTCTAGGAAAACTTATAGAATGTATTTATCTCTTATTATAGATTATATCCTCTTCTATAATTATATATGGAATGAAAATAAATACATAACATAAAATTTATCTAACAATGGAACTTATTATTTATGAATTTCTACACCCCTTCAATAAACTTTTGAAGTGCTTAGGTTTTTGGTAATTTATCAGTGAGAAGGGGGGATGAATCATTGATACATTTTTTATAATTTATTTTAGAAATAATCCTATTTTAAAATTTTAATTCTTGATCCATTCTCCTTTATACTCTCCCTAACTTGTATGTAACTATGATATGAAAATAAAAAACAAACAAAGTTTTTTACAAGTTCTGGTCCCAATGCAGGTACCTACTCCTTACTGTGTTTAGTTTTCTACCAAGAAAAAGATTGATCACTATTCTGTTGTTATGATTATTAATGTTTGTGAAGCTATTATTATCCCTATAACACATACATGGGCTGTGTAGGTGTGATCCTAATCCAATTATAAAAATATCATCCTTGATCCAATAACTATATATCGATAACAACAGTTTGACTACGATTATACTAAAACCCCCCTGTCTTCACCAATTCTCCATATACTATTTATTGAAAAGGAACTTCAAGGAATTACAAGATGTGTTTTAATAGGAGTATAATTTCATTTTATTCTACAATATCAGGTTCTTGATAGCTGAGATTTTCTCAACAAAACTACATGCATGACAACATTCCTCTTTAAGATTTCAGAATGAAGGACATATACATGAGAGAATGTAAACACACATTGTATTTATTTGTTTTAAAAAACAAGTCTATAGATGATTAGAAATATATTTCACTTGTACATTAATATATGGATAATATATTTTCAATAACTTATTGATATATCACATTTTTTATTTCTTTGATATAATAACATTACAATAACAACTAGAATTGAAACCCCATATTTCTTTCTCTTCATTAACCTTTTTATATTCTCCCCATATGACTTGAAAATAACTATCATTTTAATTCTACATTATTTTAAGTTAAAAAATCTCATTTAAAATGACCCATAAAAATATATTTTATTTCTCTTGAATAATCGATTTATAAAATCCACGTGATCAAAAAATTATTGAGGCTTTCTTTTTTAATTATCTATAAAACTCACATGAATTTAATTTCTATATATGTATTACCATATATAGTGAATCTTTATAGGGTGGAATCATTTATTTAGGAATGAATAATCTTTTGGAACATTTCGTTCATGATGCACCATGGCCTAGAATTCCCATCTAGGCATAAATACCTCACAAAATATAGAACCAACTTCGACTAGTATTTCTTCTTCAGAATAATTTTTGGAGTTTAATTATTATTCATAATGAAATGATTAGTTCTTATCATCATATATTACAAAAACGTTTTGGTTTATTATGATGTTTTATACAATGAAAAATGGCTCTAGCATTTTCTAAATTAAATATTTTTTCAAGATTTTTATATTTTGATGTTCCCTATTAACTTCTAGAAGTCCCATATTTTGGATAAGTCTAGAATTATTTATATTTCATAAATGACTCTTACATAATCTCATAATAAATATTATGAATATTTGAAATGAATCTTACATTTTAGGAATTTATTACATTTCTATTGGTCTCCTCTTAGAGTTACTCCTACTTAGAAGTAAATTCACTCTTATGCATTCACCCCATTTTCTAATTTTTTTGATTTATTCATGAGTAGATTTTACGTATTGAGAAAAAAACTTTTACCCATTAATACCTTTGTTAATTTCACTAAAAATATAGAACTTTTATGCTTTTAAAAATAGGCTCAAAACTTTTTCAAAACATTAACATAATTTATCTATCTATCCCAATTCATTTAAAAAACATTCTCAAAAGTTTCAAAGTTATCCTCCATAGCTTCTAATGATTTTTATATATAATTGAAAAAATATTACACTTCATAAATGACATCATGATCCTCAATCTCTTCCTTTAGATTTATTTTCAACCTCAAAAACTCACACTAATAGAAATAACATGTAATAATTTATCAAAGAGAAATATCATGACACTACAACACTAGATAAATTAGTGTTTTGATAGAGTTTCAGCCCTCAATGATAATAAAATTATATCCAAATGATGTGGATTATCTACCTATCAATTTATACTAATTTTTTTTCTCTATATTTCTTTATAATAACAAAAAATTTAGATTCATAGATTATAGAGAAATATTTTGGGTACCATTCTACCCCACTTTTACAATAGAATCAAAAGCATTATAGGGGTTTACAAGAATGAATGATGTGAGTTGGAATGAATGGACATGCATGTTGAACCTAAAACTATGAAATCCATACTTGGTCATGGATTTTGTGAAGTTATAAACATGATGATACTTAGAAATAATTAATTACATCCTTATATCCTCATTATAAACATTATCTTTGATAAATTGAAATATAATTTTCATACGTTTATAACTAGAAATTTTCACTGGATTTTAAGAGAGATCAATATAACTTTGTTTGTCACATCAAATACTTAGCGGATTCCTAGTCTCCACATTCATCTTCTCTAGTTGTTATTTTATCCATATCATTTGGGTATGAAAACTTATAGTAGCCACATACTCAAACTATATGGGGTTTAATGTAACTAATTTTTCCTTATTGCATTTCTAGATCACACATCTTCTTCCTAAAATAAATATTCCACCTCAAGTTGATTTTCCTTCATCACAATCACCTACCCAATCAATATCACTATATCCAAATTGATCCAGATACTCTCCTCTCTTATAAAGTATCATAAAATTCAAGTTTCCTTTAATATAATTGAGAAACCACTTCATATCTATCAAATTTTATTCTTTTGGATCAATTTGATACCTTGCACAAAATTCAACTTCATAGAAAATATCATGCCCTGACGTAGTGAGAAAAATTAACTACCAATAGGCCTTCTAAACTTCTTTTGATTCACATTCTTTCCTTCAACATCCTTGCCTAGTTTCACCCCAAATTTTATAATAATGGGTACTTCTCTAGAATCTTACATGAAAAAATTATTCAAAAACTCATTTACATTAATTTCATAGGAAATAAAAATAAAGACTTATTTTTTCATAATTTTGAATCTCATAAATATGAACATTTCTCTTAGCATATACATATCAAAATAATTATTTATTTTTTTAGTAAATTCCTCGAATCACTTTATTTTTAACTTATAAAAATTATTTCATCAATATAGAAAATAACAATAAGTTTACCTATTTTCATTTCCTTCATATATAGGTTATTTTTTAAATCCCCTTTAGAGTACTTCATTTCTCTCAGGCATCCATTCAACTCAGAATACCGGTCTCTTGGAGGTTTTTTTCATCTATATATATCAATCTTCAACCTGCACACCATAGTTTCATCTTAAATTATAAAAAATACTTTAGTCTATTCAATATAGACTTACTCTTAAAGATTTCCATTCAAGAAGGTAAAGTTTATATCTATTTGGTAAATTTTATACTACCTATGAGTTACAACAACCAGGAACATTCTTATGGATTCATGTCATGCAAAAGGAGAAATTTTCTCTTCAAAATAAACCTCTTTAGCATATGATTTTTTAGATATATTCCTAATTTCTTAATAATTTTTATTTATCATTTTACTTATTTATGATCACCAAATTTGTCCAAATCATATTATTCCCTTTTTTCTAGTGATACGATCTCAAGTAGAATTTATCTCAATTTGATTTATCTCCTCATTCATAGGATGTATCCATCTTTATATTCAATAAATTCAACAAATATTTTTGGTTCAATGTTATAGAGAAGAGTTGTCCTATTCTCAAACCTCAACTTTCTTCAAGTTTGGAATGTTTCATTTTGGTTATCAAATTTCAATATCCTTCAAGTTTGAACCAGGGAATCCTTATTTCTTATTATAATTTAAAAAACTACTTATTTATTTTATGTTTGATATTTTTATTTATTATATTTAGTATCCCCTTCTTCATAACTTGTTTGATAAAAATAAATATCAGTAAGATATGCCTCATTTACAACTTTTTCTTCATTGCTCTTCTCTAAAATCTACTTTCTATATTCATCTAAATAATTAGGAACTACTTTATTTGGATCATTATAGTTGGGTTTATTTTGAATTAACTTTACATAATAATAATAATCTATCTTATAATGTGTATTTTTTTATAAACTGTATCGTTTTTCCATTGGACAAGTATCCCATAAAAATACCTTCTTTAGATTTTCCATCAAACTTTCCTAGATTTTAGTTTTTAATCATCATCAGACATGGAATACCAAAAAACCTAAATTAGTTTATAGTTCAATTATTCTTGTATGAAATCTCACAAGATTTCATATTTTAATTTTTTCATAGTAAAAACTTATTTTTGAATATGAATAGTAGCGTATAAAACTTATCTCCTCAAGGAATTTAACTAATTAATTTTATTAAGAATTTTTTACCATTTTAACTAGATTTATATTCATTATAGTAGTAAAACCATTCTACTGGGGAGTTTAGAAAGAATTATATTGATTTTTAAGTCCATGATTAGAAATATATGATTTAAAATAATTATTGATACAATCACTATCATTATTAGTTCTCACTCTTTTAATACGAACCCCTACCCCTCTCCCGACTTTCCTTATAAAAATCTTAAACATATCCACTTCCTTAGAATTGTGTTTCATAATAATCAAATTTTTATTTCTTGTGAAGTATTCAATAAATTGGATTAAGTATAAGTCACCTATAGTAGAATAATTTCTCATTAGCCCATATAAATCTGAGTGAATTAATTCAAGAGGCATAGTGTATTGGATTTCTGTACATTTGTGTTTTCCTTGAACTATCTTCCCCTTTTAACAAGAATAAAAAATATTATATCTTTACCTATTTTTATGAGATATGTCACTTACTAAATTTTATTTAAAATTACTCAAATTCTTTCTACCAAGATTACCAATTCTTATATGCCAAATATTATTCTATTCTTCTATAATAAGATAACTAGAGTTACATAGATAAAAAATTTAGGATATATTTATACTTGTTCTTTCAACCTTGCTGATAATTATTTCATCTATTATTCTCTTTATTATGTAAGTATTTATTTTAAAAATAACCTTATTTATTTTATCACAAATATAACTCACACTCAACAAGTTATGTTTAACCCCGTCAACTAACAAGACATCTTTAGATTTCATCTTTTTAGATTCCAAATCAACTGTATCGATTCATTTTATTTTCAAAGATATTTCATTCCCAAAGTTAACCACATCATCATCATTTTATTAAATATTCTTCAAGACCTTGGCATATCAAGTCATATTTGTTGAGAATTAATTATAAAAAATCCATGGCTTACTCCTCTTGCTAACCTTAAGAGCCACTTTAAAATGAAGTGACTTTTAAATTTTATTTCTTCTATGAGTATTGTTATCCATAATAACCTATAGATTTTTTCTTAGAATAAAGTTCATACTTTTTATATCACAATTACCTTTATATAAACACCTTATATAGATTTTTTCCAAACAATCAAAGTTGTTTTAAATAGTCAATCTTGATGGATTTATATCTATAACTTTCTTCCTCCCTAATTTTGTCTACTTATTTATTAAATAGATCATCCTAAATTCTTTCCTTTTATGATTAATTGGAAATGAAATGTCTCACTGAAAAATATAGTCCTTATTTCCAAAGGATTCATGACACCAATAACATCCTTTAAAAATAGATCTTCCTTGATATTTTTATATCTAGCTATGATGTTTCGCTTTCTATCTATGTACATTTCTATCCCCATTTTGTGTTTTCATTGGTAAATATTTCCTTCTAAATAAATATTCAAATTAATTTTATTTAGAAGTGAAATTATCATAATTTTCATCATCCCATGTTTACCTATATTTTCTATTAGAATCTACACTATTAGACAAAATAGATTTAACATTCTTGTAAGTCATAGACAAAATTTTCACATGAGATTGTATAAAATATTTATCTATAAATTTTTATGACTTTTCCTTCATTTCAATAGACTTATCATATTTATATCTTATTTTAATTAGGTTCTTCTCAACCATAAGACACCTTAATTATGTAATGTTTAATTCTTCTTCCCTAGAAATTAATTTCTTCTCAAACCCATTTAAGATTATATCTTGTGTGAAAACCATTAATTTGAGGAGTTTTATTTTATCTAAAGAATAATTATTTTTTCTAATTTTTTATTTTTATTTATATTATCAACCTCTTTATTTATGGATTTTATTTCCCCTTTTGTTGAATATTTATTTCAAGATATTTTTCAAGCTTATCTTTAAGAATGTGTTCCATGCAGGTTTTTTATCTCTCTTTATCACTATTTTATGTTTCTTTATGATTTTATATGTGACCCATAAATATAAAATTTTCATGAACATATTATTCATACTGAATAATTTTAGTGGTGTAGTCTCTGTCTTCTTTTCTCAGTATGTTTATTTTTATTCTTGGAAACCTTCCCTTACTTTAAATAGATTTATTAGCTTCATTATAACTTCTTCATTTTTTCTACTTTATTTATTTTCTTAACATTAACCATCTTCAAAATATTCAATTTTATTCTTAGGTAAATCATCTAAAAAATTTCAAATTCTACCACATTAATAAATATTTTAGTGGAAGTTTTCATTTGTAATTACCCTTTTCTTTTTTGATGTTATTTGAGATCATATCCATGATTCTGTTATAATCCTCACCCATATTTTATTCCTCTTAAGATTTAGTTGAGGAATAAAATTCCTCCTCCTTGATTAGAAGACTGTTTTTAGCTTTGAATTCCATTTCCTCCTTAATTTTTTTCTTAAACATTCAAGCTTTCCTCATGTCATAATTTATAAGTGTGGCATATAACTCATCAAATAATAATTCATATTTTTTTTCATTTATAGTATCTATATTTGGATTAAAAATGTTAAGAAAATTTCTCATAAGTTTCTTGATAATGTTAGTATCTTCTGAAGTATCTATTAAACCCTTCATGTGACTGACTATATTATTTAATCTTATGAAGATTTCATTAATAATCTCATCATCAGATATTATGAAATATGAAAACTTAGATCTCCTAATGTAAAGTTTAGATTCTTTGATATTGAAATTTCTTTCTTACAAATTATTAATATTATCTTACATCCCCTTGGATGCCTTGAGTCCCATCACCTTTTTATAAAATTTTATAGATTTGGAACTCAAGATTGTATTTAGAGATTTTCCATCAACTTATACATTCCTTTTATCAAGAAATCACACTAGAGAATCTATTATAATGGGAGTATACCCCATTAAAACAAAATCAAAAACTTATAATCCTCATGAATGTAGAAATTAAATCCTCTAATTCTCCTATACATGAAAATTATTTCCCTCAAATATTTGAACATCTCTATTGTTTAAAGAATTTAGATTCTCCATATCATACAACAGAAAAAACTATATCTTTTAAGGGGAACATGGTTAGATTTGATACTAGTTTAAGTGATTAGGTTTGTGTCAATGTATCACTAAGAGAGGGGTGGGTTGAATCAATGATACATTTTTTTACAATTTATTTTATAAATTAACATTTGTGACTATTTAAAACCTTGATACACTCTCCTTTAAAATATCACTACCCCGTATACAATTGATCTATGAAAAAAAGTACATATAGTTTTTTATGGGGTTTAGTACCAATGTGGGTACCTACTCCTTGCTATGTTTTGTTTTTTACTGAAGAAAATATTGATCACTATTAAATTACCGTTATTATAAATATACGTGAAGGTATTATCCACTCTGAAATGCATAAAAAGGGTGGGAAATTATCATCCTAAGATCATTGACATCCTTCTTCAATCAAAATATTTTATATCATATTTTTTTTATAATACCATAAAGTTTCTCTATACACCTTTCCTTCTCATATATTCTTTTAAGTAATGTTTATTTGATATTTATTTGGTACACCTTGAATTTTATTTTCATTGATATTACCAAAAATAGTTTATTTTTTTTCTAACTGAGCTACATAAGAAAATTTTTCATCAACATAAATTTGTTTGATTTGGAAATATCCCTTACACATCAACCATGCATTTTTTTGAGTAAACTTTTTATCTTCATTGAGTTTTCTATTAAACTTCCACTTGGTTCTGGTGACATTTTTATATTCTTACCTTTGGAAAATTTTCCATGTTTGGTTATTCTCAATTTGGTCAAGTTATTCATGAATCTATTTGATCCAATTATCTTATGGGGAAGCCTATTTAAAACACTTAGTCTCTAATTTTGATAAAATATAATATGTTTGTGGTCTTTATCCTTCGTGTTTACACTATAGCTACCCACTCACTAATGATATTTCCTTCAATGGTATCAACCCTTCTACTTTCTTTGTTTACACTTGATGAATATAGTTAAATTTCCTCATCCTCAGTGTATTATTTTAAATTTACTTCATCCCCATATAATCTATAAGGAAGTTTACTTTATCACCACTTTAATATTATTTTCCATAACCATTTTTCTAGGAAAACTGCTCTGTGGATTGATTTTTTTATCATTTTCCACATCAACTATGTGTTGACATCCAATTATTTTCCTATGATTTTTATTATAAAATTTTTATACCCATATTTTGAATGATTATCCAAAGAATAAATTTATTCCTATGATATTAAAACATTATATTCTTCTATAAATTTAGAATAAAGTTATTACTTTCAAAAATTCAAAAGTACTTCACTATTAGATTTTTTCTACACCATATATCACAAGATGTCCTCTATTTATCTAGATATAATAAATCCCTATTGGTGATATAGAATTATTTAAGCACTACTTCCTTCCAATAAATCTATTGTATATTTTTAGTAAGGATTATCATTTAATAAAGGATGTTAATTATATGGATCTTGATCTAAATGACTCCATTTTGTTGAGGAGTCCTCACCAATTAAACATGGTGCAAAATCCTGTGATTATTAATATATTATTACACTTAATTATTATTTTATTACATTATATTATAATTATATACTTTTTTTAATTTTTAGTATGATCATATTATTACCCAAAAATTTATGACATTCTATATAATCAAAAAATTAATAATTGTAAGAGATCAACATCATCCTTGATATCTTGATATAATAATCAATGACTAAAACATAATACCATTTTATATCTTGGAATTTGGGCGATATTAGACCACATATATTTATGTTCAATAACTCAAGAAATATAGATAATTTTATATCCTTTGTATTGTAAAATTTTCAGGTGATTTTACCTTTTTTTCAAATATCACACTTGTGAGAGATTTTAGGAATATCATAATATCATTAATTATTTACTAGATATTTTAATGAATTTTAGATCAAGTGTACAAGAATTTTGTTCCATAAATATTAATCTTCTTCCTTTTATAGAAAACACATGGAATATTCTTTATTAATGAGGTAGATATTACTCTTTATGCATTACCATTTCAAGAAAATCAATCCAAATATTTCATTGATTATGTAATCCTTTTTATTGAAATTGAACTCAAGACCCAATTCACATAATTGTATTACACTTAGAAAATTATGACAAATTCCATTAACCACTAAGACATCCATGTGAGTCAAGTGTTTTCCTTTAATTTTGGATTTATTGAAACCAATTATATTTAAACCTTTATCATTACCAAAATAAATGACACCTTATTTATCATATATTATCCCCATGATATGTTTTTTTGTTTCCTGTCATATGTGAAGTGCATCGACTATCCCTAATCCAAACTCTAGCCTGATCTATTACTTTTAAAGAAAATTTAGTAACATTCACCTTCTTAATTTTACCTTTTTTGATCAATTATTGATTCTTCACTTCCTTTAGTGGTGAATATTTTTGTTTGAACTCTGAATATATTTGTTCATCCTAACCTTGTAGGGATGAAAATTGGTTATGGGGTTTTATATTACTTGATAATGTTTCCGGATATTGATATCTCCATATTTAGATTTCCTTTGTCATATTTACTTATAACCTTAATGGGAAACTCAGAGATTTGTCTCCATAACCTTCACATAAAACAATATCCATTAAAACTAAACCAAGTATAGGAATTTCTATTCATATTTTTTCATTTATTTTTATCCTTTTACTTCCATTTTTATATGGAACATACATATTTTATATTCACCATCATTAAATAATAATAATAATCAAATACATGGTGTATCATTGGGTGTATTTACTACTCCACTTATAGATCTTGGCATCGATTATAATTCATTGAAAATTACCTTCTTATATGGTGTGGTAACTTGTAGTTTCATATTAACCACCATTGATTTTTTTATTTATATCAAACCCCTCAATAGGTTTTAATTTATTTCTAAAACTCCAAACTTATTGGAAATTTTATAAATTTTCTATTTACTCCCCATGTTCATCCATTTCTTCTTAAATAACCTATACACTATTACCTCCCTTTTTCTTTTTAAGAGTTATAAGTCTCTCTTGAGCATTGATATTTTATCTCATCTTCATGACTTAGTATTCAAGATCTATAATCCTTTTCACATGACCCTTAATATAATATGTCAATACATTTATAATATAGGCCCAATATTTGATTTTGAGAATGATATCTATTTCCTTATATGAGTTTCTAGGATTTCCATATTTGATTTGTTCAATTTCATCCATCAAATCAAAAATTTATTCTTCTTAAAATTGCATCTATAATTTTGAATCACATACCAATCAATTATATTTCATAATTTTTACTATCTAAAAATCAATTTATTAAATATTAGTTTATGGATAATCCTTTATATTTAGTCTTACAAAAAATTCAGTACTTTTGTCACCAGTTTCCTTCAATTTTAGTTTTTCCATGGTAGGAATAAGGACATTCTCATTTTAGTCCTTATAGCCCTAAATTTTACCCACTTTCATTTCCTTCATGATGACATATTCTTGTGAGAGAAAGTTCTTAATTTTTAAGAATTTATGCTATTGAAAACTCTTTATATTAAGACCATTTTATGAAATATTCATAGTTTATTCATCTTATTCATTATAATAAAACTTTTTTGGACACCTTGTAGCAAGATACCCATCTTTTCCACACTGAATGAAATCTTGTGGACAATTTCCTTTGAATTTTCATTTTCCACTTTTGATATTTTTAGAAAATAATTTCATTAAATTATCAACTTCACCATCTTTGAAATCATCCTGCAGTGTGAGTTTCTTCAGTTTCTTGAATTACAACTCCCAAATATTTTCCTTTTCTAATGAATAATTGTCATTTTTCTTCATATTATATGAAATAAGTGTGCCATAAAGAATATAAAACATTACCGTATTTTGTTCTTTATCTTAACTCACTACGATCTTCACATTAAAAGACAATGGTAATCATATTATAATCATCTTTATAATTTTTATATCATCAATGGTTTCACTAAGTCTTCACATGTCTTCCACAGTAATGTTCACCCGGTTAGATAATTCATTAACTTAATCATTTGGTCTCATCCTAAAATCCTATTACATGTTCCATAGAAATTAAAATTTTACTTCATATACCTTGGTTTCTCATTTATAGATATTGAGAAGTTTTTCCTTCATGGAATGTAGGTATTTACACGATATCACCTTTTTGTATATTACATTAGACAAATATCCTCCCCAGTAATTCGCTCCTTTGGTATTGGAATCAATATCCCTTTGATATTTTTCTAATAATTATATACTATCCATACTGATAAAGATCCCATGTATGAAATCTATGTAGGAATCCATTCCCAAAAATTACAAAATAGAGTTGCATCTTATTCTTGTATAACTATAAATTATTGTCTTCAAAAATTGTAAATACCTTGTGGTTAACAATCACTACTATTAATTCAGAGAGAGACAAAACCACCATGAAAGTTTATCTCTAATACAAATTATTGGTATTATATAAGGAAAATACCCAGAGGATGTGTAGGGTGGTGGTGGTGGTGGTGAATCATGTCATATAGATGTAACACTTGGGAAATTCTACTAATAAATCAGAATATTTTGGTTACAAACAATGTACTACAAATAAAATATACAAAGTTACTAAGACAACCATAAGTAATAATGGATAATAGAAAATAATAATCAATAAAAGTATAATGTATATATATCTCATAGATCATATTAATTAACAAACATAACAACTATAATATGAAAATTAAAAAAGAAAATAATAAAAGACACATAATTGATATAATAAAAGAAGTAAAATTTTATTATTTAGAGGATTGAGATGAATTAATTCATTAGAAATAAGTTCATACCATTGTCCATTAAGAATTTTGACCATATGTTATTCTGATCATTGGGTTCTCTTATCATTGGTAATATATGTATTATAAAAAAACCATTATAATTACTATATATTAAGGATAAGGATGTGATATAATTGAAAAAAAGAAAAACAAATCATGGACTAAACCAGTAGGAACATCCCCTATGATGTGAATTTATCTGATCTTGGGAATGAAAAAATTCCACTAGGGTTTACTCTCAACCTAGCCTAAAAAGAACTTCAACAATTAAGGTTCTAACAGAATAATCTTCAAGAGAAGTTCAAGTGAGGTGAAATCACTACTAGATCAATGATGGATGAACCAACCTATGGAATTAACAACATTTCACACCTTAACTTTAGGTATTATTCTGGTTTGGGTTATTTATCTAGGGATTAAGTAGTATTTGAATGTAAATTATTTTAGAAATGAAATAATATGTACTATGATACGACATTTTTATCAAATGAATCATCATTATATAAAATTAAAAATGTATATAATTGGAGGATTAATATGATAAAATATATTAAACATTTGGAATTATTATTTTTATATTATCTATAGGATTAAATTTGTAATTTTTTGGTAAAAATAGTACAATACGATAAAAAATGGTGAAATGAGGCCAAATATGAAATCATATATATGTAATCATGACTAAACTAAGCCAAGGAGGAGTTATTTTCCTATTAATGGAAATAAAAATTATATTGGATCATTAAGGGAGGTAATAGGGAACTATGGGTAGTATTGGATAAAAAAAGATGAAATAATAAAATAAAATAAAATAAAATAATTAATACTTTATTCCATGAAATTCCACTCACCACACCTATAAATACTAAACTTATTCAAAAATTTCTCCGAAATAAAGAAATTAATTTCCCAAAATCTTCTAATATTACAACCAAACTTTCATAGGCACTCCCTAGAAGTTTTTTTCTCAATAAAACACCCATCTTAGAAGGCTAAAGGTGCAGTCTAAAGGATCCACATTGAAGGGATAATGAAAGTTCTATATTTCCAAATTATTTAAATTTATTTTCATAATTCATCTATAATATATTTAATAATTTCTATAAAAATTAATTTAACTAAATATTTTAATACAAATCATATCATCTTATAATTCATATAATCTATTTTGTAGTTATTTGAAGCACTTGTCTCATCATGGCTAGTTTTAACTACCTATATGGATGATGTTATAAAATATTTATTATATCCTTAGATGTATATTTTTAAAATGGTATTTAATGAATAAATAAAAAATTTATTAAATTATTATTATTCATAATTTTTTAACATTATATCAATTATATTAATAAAAAATTATCATGGATCCTTTAATTGTCTAAGAATGGGTTTACTAGGACACTTCTAAAAATTTAAAAATATTTTAGACTATATATTGAGCTGTATAACTCTTTTTATGATAAAATTATAAATAATCTCTAAATATATACTTATATATTCCATGAAATTATTAAATAACACCTTTTACCATGATCACTATACCAAATCATTTTTTAAGGAATTTACTGAACAACCCCAAGTGGCCAATACGAGAAAAAACTGTATAATAAATGAATGAAATATGTTAATAAATGTACTATAAAAAATTATATATACATTAAAAAGGTTCCAAATAAATTATTTAATAAAATAAATTTGATTATTCAGGAATATAGACTCATGTACAAATCATTTTTGGACATGTGGTAAGGGAATTCCTAAACCACCATCTGTTATTTTTCGTTGTGCATTCTCTCTCTATGCCACTCTTTATATCTATACGATTCACATATAAATAGTATATATTATATATGTATATATCTCCATTAAATATATATCTATTTTATTTTCCATTTATTTACTATAACTATCCCTTCTTAATATTCTCTCTAAATAAAACCCGATTAAATGGAAATTTCATAGTTGTTGTTCCTTTTCATGTGTATATATTTTAAAAATTTTCCACACACATTATTTCTAACAAAATAACTATTTTTTGGGAAACCATTCTGGTTCAGTTTATTTTTAACTAAATAATTATGTAGTTACCTTATTTAATGCTTCCTTACTCATTTCTTAAAACAAATTTTAAGGGGTTAATTTTTATACCCACTTATCCACACATTTCAAATGAACTTATCCTTACTTGAACTCCATAGTCATGAAATTTAATTATTTTTTAAAAAACTAATGTATAAAATGATTTAATTATTCTCCTAAAATATACTTGTTTGATAAAATATGAATGTATAAAATGATTTAATATCTTCCCCTCTTTTGAATATTTATGACATTCCCTTTTGGTTATGCTTTGAGACAATCTTATGTAACCCATTTCCCTTTTAAGGGTTTTCTTATGATTATGATTTATGCATTCATTCATAATATAGAACACATATTCATGTACATATTAGGATTTTATTGGTTTTACTCAAATTATACTTCCTCCAATGGATTGGGTAATATTTTTATCCCATGAGATACAATGTATGGTACATGAGTAGTTATTCGAGCATGCTATGTAGTGTTGTCATAACAGTGAGCCTTAACTTATGATTATAATATCATGTTTTATGTTTTTACCACATTATTATGATTCCATGATCTTATGATATCATCTTATATGTGACATGATTCTATTTAATTACATATAAACCTCATATTTTATGATAACATGTTATACCTCTTAACTCATATGTTATACTTCATCATCATGTTTGTACCCCTATTAGGCTTTAATGATCACCATTTTTCTTATGAATGTCCCTAGGGTATACTTTACAGTAAAGGAATACCAATGAGATATATGATCAGATTATAGAGATAAAATTAACGATGATGTATTTTATGATTAAGATTTGGTATAATATATCTATTATCCCAATGTCACTAAGGCTCTAGATATCTTAGTTGTGTTTTGTGGATTTTTATATTAAATACATGTAATAATATGTGTATGAGACTAAATTTGTCATAGTCAGTCTATTTTAAATGACCATCATCAAAATTTTTATTCCAATGTTAGTAGGAATAACTCTCTCCCTCATAAATGATATGAAGTAAAAATGAAAATAAAAAGGTGCACAATTTTGTTTTCTTAGTTAATCCAAAATGGGATAATCCAAGGGTCATACAAAAATGATGTTCCAATATACCTAAATCACTAAGAGTATTTTTTTTAAAAGTATAGAGTGAGAACACTATCCCCCAAGGTTTATAACCTTTACAAATAGAAAAATCACTTCTCTCAATCTCTTAGAAAAATCTCTACTCCACGAAAATTCATCTTGATATCCATGAAACAAGTATAATTTTATAGTAACAATGGTGTATTAATAAGCTCAACCTTAATCCACTTGAGGAACACCAAAAAATTCTAGTGAAATGGCTTCTTAGATCTCTATTTTTCCGTTGAGTTTCCATTGTTAGTCCATAATTTCTCTTATCATCTTCTTTATTATATGTTCTATTAATCCATGATTTTATATATTTTTAAGGAAGGATATCTTAATATATATAGTATCTATATATTCTCATTTATTTTTTTTATAGAATTTTTTTGATTAGATTTTGTGAAATGCACTCTAATTAGGTTGAGTTAACTTCAAATTTTTTTTAATACCTCCTCATTTTAAATTATAATAAAAAATGGATGTAACCAAATAATGTCATGACTTCATTATTAATGGAACGATTCTTATTAAAAAATAATATCTATAAAATCCATTCATTATGTCATATTTAACTCCCCTAAGTCTCGTGAAATGATCCTAAAAATCTTTTTGATCTACAATACTAATGTGATGTGAACTTATGCCTTAATGTGAACACATATAAATAGAAAAAACCACTAAAATATTACTAACACTATTAAAATCATGTCCATACCACCATATGAAAACATTCTCAATTAGATTAATTATTAATCAATGTTTATGATTAATAATGTAGATTGTAAGTCATGACTAGAATAATTATCAATAAAATGACTCTTATGCATCACTATGGCTGAAATAATCTCAGTGGAGAAGTTTAAAAATTTATTTATGTTCTCAAATTTCTTACATATCAACTGTCCAACTTAAAACAAAAACTTTACATATTTAAGGAAAATTCTTTCATACTACTTGGAAAATGTTATGAATACAAGGTTTGTTTTTTTCTTTTATGTATTTTTTCTCTTCTATAATATCTTATATATCCTACTCAGATATATTATATATCACTTTGAGTGCTCCAAGACTTTTACAATTTATATTATTCCAAAATATATTACATGTCTAGATCAAATTTATTTTGTTTCATTGTGAATGTTCTCTCATACTTTTCTAATTTGACCTATTCTATAATTTATTATGCATTAGATTAAATATATTATGTATTTCCCAAAAATATTATGAATATGATTAAATATATTACACATCAAAATGAACATCATGACTTTTCTAGATTTAAAATCTATATCAAATTACAAACTTTTACTTAAAGGTCAACATCTAGACTTAATTTCCTGAATTCCAATTCAAGTGAAACTACCAAAATAATATATTGACCTTCCTTATATTATTCTTCAAGAAAAAATTACAAACCACCAGAGCTTATAGTTTTTCTTCTATAATATATTCATATATTCTTTTAGAATATCTCCCCTTCCAAAATGACTTATATAACCAATAAAGCTTCTAGAACACATAACTTATTATTTAAGAATTTTGAAGTCGCTTTTACATACTTTTCAATAAATACAACCGAAAAATACACCAAGTATATTTTCACTGACATCAAGACACAAATATAGAAATAAGTTAATATAGAAATGGTAATAAACTCTATATGAATTCTATTGGGTAATATAAGCCATTTGTCTTGATAACTCTTCAAACATGATGCATACTTGTGTCACCTCCTTTTATTCTTGATTTATCTTTATTTGAATTTTCTGAAATAAATTCTTCAATGAACTACTATTACCATGGATTTAAATAGATAATTCCATTTCTGTCATATGATCATATATATGTTATTTCATCAACTCAAAAGGGACAAATACTTTTTGGACTTATTTAGTAAAGGTCATATTAATTATGTCACACTCAATGTATTAAACCTCATTGTAATCATATGTCATCACAATTTTCATCCATACATCAAACTACATGATTTATGATATACATTCATAATAATATAAAGTCTAAGGAACAACATACAAGTTTTTAGATAGAAATATACAATAACATATAAAGATGTGAAATTATTATTGGAAGTTTTATCCTTATAATATCCAATATCTGAGATCACTAATTGAAAAATTAATGAGAAGACGTATTAATTTATTATGATCCTCTAACACCCAATAATTAAGAATCATCTATTCAATATTAGAAAGATGTTATCAAGATCATCGGATATATGTTTAATAATATTTTGATAGCATCTTTGGGTTCTCATTACAGTTGTGGAACTTCTATAATATTTATATGTGATTAATATTCTACATAAATTTTCAAATTATTGTAATGTATAATAAAAATCAACATGTGAAAATATATTTATAAAATTTTATTAACAAAAAATACACCATAAGGTTTTTAGGGAACCAAATCCCATACCCTCCCACTTGAACTAGATACAACTGATTACTAAACTCTTATTACCTATCATATAATAAACATGATTCTTTAGAGAAAAAATAGGGGGGAGATATGAGAGACCTTCTCTCACTAGAACCCTCAAGCGTTTGGGTTCCTTCTCCTGAATCCATCGATCGCACATACACGGCGGACTTCCTCAAGTCTGGGAGGTTTGAATCCCACCAATTTGAGACTCCTAGAAAGAAGCAGTTACCCCATTTACAAGATTCTGTCATGCAAGTCCATACAGATGAAGCCCCTCAAGAGAATACACACTCCCGACCTTTCTTTGGAAGATCCCAAGGGATCTCATTTATGGATGCACTGAAGAGCACCGATTCAAGAACAAAAATTATGATGAAGCCTCCTCTTTTCAAGAAACTTGATAATGGTGGGTTCTTGGTGGAAGCGGATTTGGATGATCTTCATCAACACACACAAATGTGCAAATTACCTGTCATGGGCTACATATCCTAACTTAAAGGTGATCATCCTTAGCCTCTTTCTGAATTGAATACATGTATTTCTCATTGTTGGAATGTTTTAAACTGGAAACTGATTCCAATAAGTAAAGTCTACTTTCAAATACTTCTAAAATCACAAGATGACTTAGAGAAAATTTTGAAAACTGGAAACCTTAATCTAAATCCAGGACTACATAGAATTTCTGATTGGGATTCTAATTTTAATCCGCGCACATATAGAAATACAATGGAACAAGTTTGGGTTAAACTTTATGGCCTCAATTGGTTCTTTTGGCACCCACAAATTCTAAATTACAATATTTCATGCATAGTGACTCCTCTGAAAATTTACCATAGAACATTAAATGCTGATCTAAGGCTCTTTTCTAGAATTATGGTGGAAATTAACTTATATTGAAAGATCCCTAATACAATCAAATTCACTCTGAATGAATACAAAACTGAAATTCAAATTGAATATGAGAGGAAACCTCCCTTTTGTGACCTTTGTAAGATTATTGGTCACACAATCTCTAATTGTAGGGTGATTAAAAGGCAAGTAATCTAGCCAATTGAGAAATATTGGAAGGAAACAAGGGGAAATAAAAAAGATAAAGCTCCCATGATGGAGATATCTGAACCTCCCAAAAATAAAGCTGCAATCTGGGTTAAAAAACATAGTATAACACACATAGGGGACACCTCAGGTATAAAGTGGGAAGATGTTCCTAAAGAGGAATACACCTCTATTAAAGACTGGAGCCTCTTGTAAGAACTAGAAAATCTAGTTTTAGACACTTAAGGATATACAATGAGAAGGAATAATCTGGTTAAACCTCAAAGACTATCCTCATTCAAGATGCAGATCATAAACTGGGTAAGAGGGATAAGTCACCTGAACAAGTGAATTGCAATACTTGCAATAAATATACTAAAACTCTACACTAGTATGATTGTCCTTAGATTTTTTTAGTTCAAAATGTGGTGTAACACACCCTGGATTTGGGTACTGGATAAATCTAGAACCCACATCTTGTAAATGCCACTAATATTTCAGAGTTAAAGACTAAATCCTGTAATAAAATAGATAATGTAGACTCTCACCCACATGATCAAGGCTCATATGTTATTTGATCTAAAACTCAAGACTCCAATGGACACATTTCAATATATGGTAAACTAATGAACACCCAGAAAGACATTCATGACACAACACAATCCACTATTATTGAAATGACTAAAACTATCACAAAAAACTGGAATATGTTATCCCTATTAAGGGAACTCCACCCTTAGTACAAGTTTCTAAACAAATCCAAAACATCAACAGTTTCACTAAGCAAATAGCTGTCAATCAACCTGGTGTGAAAAAGGAACTTGATACAGGCATCCCACTATTAAAAATTCATTTTCTGATGGGTATCAACCTGCTGTTAGTATTGTTAATACTGTTTCTATGATGTTCTGTAATATGAAACCTACAATACCAAAACTTAAGGATTCAAGGATACAACCTACTAAAAAAGGCACCTCTATAAGCCTAAATAATGAAATCAAAATGAAAAATGATGAAACAATTTTTATTTTCCCAACTCACTCTAATACTATAATCAATCCTACCATTTCTAGGGGCACTGAGACACTAAATAAGCTCTGTAATACTGCTGTCATGGCACCTGAATCGGTTGACCATAGTATCAAAATATCAATATAGGAAATTAATCCCATGAATGTTATAAATGTATCTATGGAGAAAATGTAGTGCTGTCCGGATTTGGACAAAATAAAGAAACAACATGTAGTTACTTCAAAGGTTCCAGGTACAACTCTCTCTCTACCTGTAGATAGTGAGGACTATGTTACAAAATCTGGTAACTCTTTTTCGAATCATATTTATAATGTTTTTCTACTGTGTTCAAAGGAATCTACAGACTCTATTATGGGTAATCTAATACCTGAACCTGCAATGAAGAACACCACAAAATCCAGCAATAAATAGGAACAGACCTATGATAATCAAGAAGTTATAAGGTCTTCCAAAAATAAAGGCTCTGGAAAAAATAAAATGGGGGGGGGGGTTTCTAACCCAAAAACTATACTTTAATGAAGATCCTTTTTTGGAATTGTTAGGGGATTGTTAACTATGACACCTTCATTGTGTTAAAGAGAATGATTGACACTCACCATCCTTTATTATTTTCTATTGTGGAGCCAAAAATTAACTATGCCTCTAAATAATTTTATTTATGTCAAAAAAATTATGTTTTTACTGGTGCAATCACTAATAACCTCAATGCATAATCTTTATGGGTTTTATCACACTTTTCTTTCTAGAATATTAGTGTGTAAAATATCTCTGATCATATTTTTACTTAAAATTTTAATATAGATGAACACATATTTTCTGCTCATTTTTTATGCTAAGAATAGATACCAAGAAAGAAAAATTCTTTGGAATGACCTCTCTTTCCTTGGCAGTAATATTAATGCACCCTGGTTTATTATGGGTGATTTTAATGCTATTCTCAACTCAAGCAAGAAAATTGGACCCTCTCATGCTTCTATTTCCATGAGAGAATTTAAATCCTCAATATATGAAAAAAACCTCATGGAAATAAATCTCACTGGTGAAAAATACACTTGGTATAGAAGGCACTACAACAAAGTAGTTTTCTCTAAGCTGGATAGAGCCTTCACGAATGTACCTGATTTAGATAAATGGGACACTATCTCCAGTATTACTCTTCATAGGCTAAACTCTGATCATCACCCCATCCTGGTCAGTGTCTCCACCAAAGACATGAAACCCCGTATTCCTTTTAGATTTAACAATGCATGGTTCTCTGATGATGAGTGATCTCATATGATACAAAACTTTTGGTCCTCAATGTCTCATAACAATGATGTACTTGACTGTAGTCTGAAATTAAAACATCTAAAACAGAATCTAAAAGTTTGGTGTAGCTCTAAATCCAAACAAATTAATAATGACAACATGATTCTTGAGAAATATCTTAGTAATCTTTAAAACACAAACACCACCTACGTCCTCAACACTAATCTTACTCAAGAACTAAACATTGCAGTCAAAATTGACTCCCTGCTCACTTTCAAAGAAAATATGAGAAAACAAACATTTAAAGATAAATGGTTAATAGACGGTGATATAAATACTAAATTTTAAAATTCTCTTCAAATAATAAGGAAGTCTTACTGGCCATTAAACCTTTTAATGGATGGGGAGAGGCTCCTTGACAATGAGGATGACATCACTCATCATATCGTCTCCTACTATGAAACCATTTTCAATGGTCCTGATATAAAAAATACCTCCTACCTAAGGTAATTCCCCTAATGATAAATGATGAGGACAACTCCTTCCTTCTCAACACCCTGTTGGATCATGAAATCAAGGAAACTGTCTTTAGTTTGAATCCTGATAGTGCTCTGGGTCCTGATAGCTTGACCAATGGTTTCTTCCAACATTATTGGGATGTGATTGAGATTGATGTTTGTAAAATCATAAAAACCTTCTTCACCAATGGGGTTCTCCCTTACACTCTAAATGATCAATTTCTCTCCTTGACACTGAATTGGATAATTACTCTAAGATTTATATGTTTAGACCCATTTATCTTATCAACACTCTTTTAAAAATCATCACAAAAATAATTTCCAATAGACCTTCCACTCTCACGGACAAAATTGTCTCGTGGAACTAATTTGGTTTTATAAAGGGTATATCCATTCAAGAATGTATTTTCCTTGCCTTTGAGTGTGTCAATAATTTTAATAAAACTAACATGGGAGGCAACATATAGATTAAACTTAACATCAGAAAATATTTCAACACCATGGACTAGAGTTTTATCTTTAAATTCCTTCAAGGTTATGGTTTTAACACCTCTTTTACACTACTACAAAAACGGGCAAGGGAAGCGCGCCCTTATAACAGCGCTAAGCAAAACCGCTGATAAAGGATACCCTATATCAGCGCTAAAATTACAGCGCTGAAAAAGCTAATTTTTATCAGCGCTTTCTTAGCGCTGATAATAGTAATATTTATCAGCACTAGAAAAGCGCTGATAAATATGATCTGTATCAGCGCTAAAATTTTAGCGCTGATACAGGTGGTCTTTATCAGCGCCCAAAAAGCGCTAATAAAGGTTCGCCTATATAAGCGCTAAAAAAGCACTGATACAGAACACCTCTATCAGCGCTCAAATTTCAGCGCTGATATAGGGTATCCTTTATCAGCGCTCAAAAAGCGCTAATAAAAATTATCTTTATCAGCGCTAAAAAAGCGCTGATAAAGAGACCCTGTATCAGCGCTATAAGTTTAGCGCTGATAAAGGTAGCCTCTATCAGCGCTTTTTTAGCACTGATAAAACCTTAGTCGCCTTTTTTATAAATTTGGTCGCACAGTGCGCTCGTTTTATCGCAGCTAAAGCTCTCGCGGAACCGTAACCCTGCTACTCTTCTCCCGAATACCGCTGCTGTGTTCGCTTCGCCGGAGCTTGCCGCCCTCGGTATACTCGCCGTCCTCCGCTGCCCGCAACACCCTCGGCCGACCTCCACCGCCTGCCGCCCTCGGCTGCCCGCAACGCCCTCGGCCGCCATTCTCTGCCGCCCTCCGCTGCCCTCGGCCGCTCTCCGCCGCCTCCGCCGCCCTCCGCCTCACTCGGCCGCCCTCGGTCGCCCTCCGCGGCCGCCTTCCGCAACCCGCAACGCCCTCGGCCGCCGCCTTAAGGTAACAATCCTAGATTTTCTTCCAAGTCATTCCCTCAATGTCGTAGGTTAAAAGTGCTCCATGAACATATCCTAGATTTTCTTCCAAGTCATTCCCTCCATATGCTCATCCAAAGACTAAATATCACAGTAGATCATTGTTGGCCCCCATAACATATACGCTACCAACTCTACCCTATTCTACTAAGGAGTAGAAAAGTTATCTAGAATATTCTAGATGAACTAAATTTAGAACTTATCTACCTTGGGTCCACCCTCTCCAGAAAACATCAGAGGGTGTTGCAACTGAACCTCTATTTTCAAGTCAAACACACTCGGCACTTCCAACCCTTGTCATTTCTTCATAAATTGTATAAAACAAGAAAGGTAATCCAAAAACCACTATTCCCTCTATCACTCATGATTAATGGGGGAACCTGTACCACTACTAGAATGAATCCTGAGTGCCTATACAAATCATAATAGAGATGATAATGAATTTTAAATTGTATAATGGATTATTTATTTTAATTATTCGTTCTTTATCTCACATGCATTTTAAATATAGTTTTTGTATCCTGAGTGCCTATACAAATCAGATAGAAGCTCTAGTGGATGCGTTTGGTTTCTCTCTGATAAAGGTATCTCTCATCGATTGGAAATCCTCTATCTCCTGTTATATCCTCCTTATAGAGTGATAGATAATCATCTTTTTAGTGAATCTAATATTCTTTTTTATGAATCTTGATTATAGGTTAGACTACTTGATCTCCTTCCAAGGAAGTGGTTCCCTTCTACTGTATTTGGAAGTCTTCTTTTGTGTACTTGAACCATAAATACTAATATTTGAGATTCAAATAGGATGAAGATGAATAAAGATTGGATGGATTCTAATCGTTTAACAATAGAGTACGAGAACGGAGTGAAAGAGTTCATCAAGTTTGCAAAGGATCACACAAAGGATCCTTCTCAAATCCTTTGTCCGTGTTTACGTTGTTGTTATTCTAGACTACTTACTCCAGAGGAGTTGGAAGAACATTTGATATGTCACGGAATAGATCGGAGTTATAAATGTTGGAATAAACACGGAGAAAAAGTGAATGTAGCTACTGGCTGGGATAAAACTGCGTTTTATGGATCGTCAGATATGAATACAAATATAGATAATGAAGAAGACCGTATGGAGGATGTGATTACAGATGTCAATGATGATGAAGATCGTATTGAGGAAATGAAAAAGGCAATTCAAGATGAACCCCGTGATTGCCCAAAATTGTTTGAGAAGTTAAAGAGTTGTGCAAAGACGCCATTGTATGCTACTTGCACTAAGTATACAACATTGTCAGCTGTACTGAAGTTGTATAAATTGAAAGCAGGCAATGGATGGAGTGATGTCAGTTTTACGGAACTACTTTCTCTCTTGAATGACATGCTCCCGGAAGATAATGAGCTCCCAAGCCGGACATATGAAGCTAGAAGAATGCTACGCTCGATGGGAATGATTTCTGAAAGAATACATGCCTGCCCGAAAGACTGTATATTGTTTCGAAAGGAGAACAAATCACTTACAGAATGACCAAAGTGTGGTGCTTCTCGATACAAGAAAGATAAATCCAATCCTACGAAAGTTGTATGGTACTTTCCAATCATTCCAAGGTTTAGGCGTTTATATGGAAGTAAAGAAACTGCAAGACAATTGTCGTGGCATGCAGATAAAAGAAATAAAGATGGGTTATTACGTCATCCGACCGACTCTCCTCAATGGAAGAAAATTGATCATGAGTATCCTGAATTTGGAAAAGATCCGAGAAACCTTCGTCTTGCGTTATCTACAGATGGAGTGAATCCTTTTGGTTTTCAAACCAGCACTCATAGTACATGGCCTGTTATGTTGCTAAATTATAACTTGCCACCCTGGTTATGCATGAAGCGAAAATTCATCATGTTATCTATGCTTATATCAGGACCAAAACAACCAGGTAATGATATTGATGTTTATCTGACTCCTTTGATCGAGGATTTGAAGTTATTGTGGGACTCAGGTGTAATGTTGTATGATGCTTATAAAAGTGAATACTTCACGTTGAGAGCAATGTTGTATGGGACAATAAATGATTTCCATGCTTATGGAAATTTGTTAGGCTATAGCATTAAAGGATCTCAAGGGTGTCCCGTGTGCGAAGAAGATACAGAATCAATTAGGTTGAAACATTCATCGAAATCTGTGTTTCTAGGACATCGTAGATTTCTACCTCGTCGGCATAAGTACCGATCTTGGAAGACATCATTCAATGGAAGTTCAGAGAAATGCACAACACCGTCTCCACTAACAGGTGATCAGCTGTTTGAGAAAGTAAAAAATATGAACACTGTTTTTGGTAAACCATTTTTGAAAAACCTTACGAAAATCGGTTGGAAAAAGAGATCAGTTTTTTTTGAATTACCATACTGGAATTGTTTGTACGTCAGACATTTTCTTGATGTGATGCATGTGGAAAAAAATGTATGTGATAGTGTTATTGGAACGTTGCTAAATTCCCCTGGCAAAACAAAAGATGGAATTAAGGCAAGGTTGGACATGGTTGACATGGGAATACGAGAAGAGTTGGCTCCCGTGAAAGGTGAAAATCGAATGTTTCTTCCTCCTGCTGCTTATACTCTTTCTAGGGAAGAGAGATATCAGTTTTGCAACTTCTTTAATGATGTAAAGGTTCCAGAGGGGTACTCATCAAATATCAAGAACATTGTGTCAATGAATTATTTGAAGTTAAAAGGTTTGAAATCACATGATTGCCATGTTTTGATGCAAGATCTAATTCCTATAGCTTTACGTTGCATTTTACCCAAGAATGTTCGTCATACGTTAACCAAACTTTGTTTCTTTTTCAAAGCTATATGTAGAAAAGTTTTAGACCCGGGGAAATTGCCAGCTATGGAAAAAGAAATTGTCATCATATTATGTGAATTAGAAATGTTCTTCCCGCCAACATTCTTTGATATGATGGTTCATTTGATGAT
Organism: Viscum album; assembly: GCA_963277665.1. Taxonomy (NCBI): domain Eukaryota; kingdom Viridiplantae; phylum Streptophyta; class Magnoliopsida; order Santalales; family Viscaceae; genus Viscum; species Viscum album. The sequence goes on along the minus strand of OY728157.1, from coordinate 675,966,019 downwards.
TCACTTGGTGAGAGAGATTCGACTTTGTGGTCCTGTGCACTATAGATGGATGTATCCTGTTGAACGGTATATGAAGATTTTGAAAGGATATGTCAAAAATCGAAGTCGGCCAGAGGGTTGTATAGTGGAGCGATATATTTTTGAGGAAGCCATTGAATTTTTTATTGAATACCTATCTGATGTGGAAAGCATTTGTCTCCCGAAATCTCGTCACACTGGACGCATTGAGGGTGAGGGAATTTCTGGAAGAGAAGTTGTAACAATCAGTATTACAGATCGGGAGCAGGCTCATCTTTATGTTTTGCATAACAGTTGGGAGGTTTCTCCATATATTGAAACTCACAAAGAAATTCTTAGGCAGTTGAATCCATCGAGGGCTGAAAAATGGTTAGCAGATACACATAATCACCAGTTTATAGGATGGTTTCAGGACCATATTTTTAAGCAGTTGGATGAAAATCCGAATTCAATTTCAGAACGACTTCGATGGCTAGCCTCTGGACCAAGTGTGTATGTATTATCTTATAGTGGGTATGTAATTAATGGTTATACATTCTATACGGATGAACATGATGAAAAGAGTACCATGCAAAATAGTGGAGTTACACTAGTGGCTGAAGCGATGCATGTTTCTGGTAGTAAGGATAGAAATCCAATTTATGCAAATATGTCATACTTTGGCATTATCAAACTAATATGGGAGTTGGATTATACGACATTTCAATTGCCGATTTTTCAATGCAAATGGATTGATAACAATAGTGGTGTTAAAATAGATGAATGGGGATTTGTGAAAGTTGATTTTAGTAAAGAAGGGTACAAAGACGAACAGTTTATAATGGCATCACAAGCGGTACAAGTTTTTTATCTTCCAGATCCCGCAAACCGAAAGTGGTCAATTGTTCTGTTATCGTCCAAAACTATTGAGGGTTCCAATGAAAATTCAGTTGAGGACGATCCTTTTAGTGGTACGTCACAATCAATTCGGAGCGGTCCCAATGCAGATGATGTTTTGTATGTTAGAGGAGACCACAATGAAGGGATTTGGATTGTTGATAGAGGTGTCAAATCTCTTCAACCTTTGAAAAAAAGAAAGAGAGTTCAGTAAACATGTTATATTTTGTTTGTAATATAGATCTTGTTATCTCATGTTATTATCTTATCATTACAGAATTTATGTAATTTGAATGAACTGTTCAACCACTTTTGCAGATAATGACTTCTGCACATTCTGGTGCTCCTAACCTTGAGACTGAACAAGTCTCTCAAGCAGCTGCTACTGCGGCTGCTGCTGCTCCTGCTGCTCCTGCAGCTCATGCTGCTGCTACTGTTGCTCCTGATGCGGCTCCTGCTGCTCCTACTGCTATGGCTCCTACTCCTCCTCCTGCTATGGCTCCTGGTGCTCCTACTGCTCCTGCTGCTTCTCTTACTGCTGCGGCTCCTGGTGCTCCTACTGCTCCTCCTGCTGCTCTTGCTGTTGCGGCTCCTTCTCTTAGTGTTGAGGTCCAACAACCATCAGCACATGCCGTTGATATCATAGTAGATGAACATATAGATGATGTTGATATCGATGAAATGGTCGGGAATGAAGGACCGACGTCGTGGAAATCACAGGTGCGTCGTAGTTTGACAGTGTTAGCCAAAATTCTTAAGGCGAAAAGCAAAGGCATCAAATTTGAAGTCGGATGGAATGCACGATGCCAACATGTGAATCCCAACAAGGCTATGTTTAACAGTTACATTGGAGTTGTCACTCGGCAACGCGTGCCGATTGACATAGATTCATGGCACCATGTTGTGTCCGGGTTGAAGGCTGTGATCTGGGAAGAAATTACGGTAACATTATGAATTTATTTCTTTAATTAACTAGCAAATAAAATGATGAAACAGTGTCTTACTCTTCTCAATCTCTTGCAGAGTACATTTATAGTAGACGACTCACACAAGGATTATGTACTAAGGCTTGCAGGAAAGATTCATCGAGGTTTTCATACTATTTTAACAAGATGTCACCTGAAAGATTCTAAAGGTAAAATAAACCCGCACCCACCCATTGTCTATGCGCACCTGATATCCCAAGAAGCATGGGATGCATTTATTGGCCGTCGTGGGGATGAGAAGTTTCAGGTACATTGTGAGTGATAATACGTTGTTTGAGGATACCTGTATTCATCACTTTGATTGTCAATATTTCATTTATGAAACAGAAACTCTGTACTGAAAATAAGGAACGTGCATCAAATCCAACATACCCCTATCGTAAAGCAAGGATGGGGTACGCTTCATTAGAAAAGAAAATGGTACGTATTGTAAATTTACAGTAATATTGTTAGGTTCCAATAAACAACATCATAATTATCTTTCTATGTTTATATGTATATTGATGAATCTAAAACCAAATGCACTTCTATCCCACGTCATGTGCTATGGAAGGAGGCACGTGTGAACAAAGAAGGGAAGTTAATAGATGAGAACACACAAAAAGTGTGGGAAATATGTGTAAGTATGACACGATGATAAAAAGATTTGTTTAAAATTGATATTATATAAAAATAATTAGTTTTTTTCCTATATCTGACAGTCACAGGAATTAGCTACTCCTGTAGATGATACAGACCTATTATCGACGGCTTTGAAGCAGCCAGAAAAATACGGTCGTGTCAGAGGTGCAGGGTTTGGGGTGACACCCCGAGTATATTTTGAGAAGAAGAAAAAAATAGATGATACAGAGAAAAAATTGGAACAAATGAGCGAAAAAATAGCAACCCTTGAAGAACAATTGCAATGGCAGGGAGAGTTTCTAGAAACTTTTATGGGTGGGAAGCAAAGGGAGGACACAACTCAGGAACAACCACCGCATGAACATCCTGCCCCACCCCCCACCAGCTTTGAGGCGAGCCATTCACCTAAAAAAAATGTCTTAGCCATGGTAATCAATATTCTAATAACGGTTCCCATGAAATATGAATCAGACAAACACTGATAATTTATCTGTACTGATATTCTACAGGGTGATAATGATTGTGATTTATATCTGTCAACACCCACCTATCACCTTGTAGCGAGGGCTACAGTGTTCAATATCCCAGATTCCACACTGCATAATAGACCACTTTCAAAAGATCATCTGAAAGTGATGATTACTATAGCTCATGAGCCAAATGCAATGCTACCTATTCCACTTGATGACGATGATATTCATACGGTTGAAAAGGCTATTGGGACATTCATTGCATGGCCGGCACAACTTGTAAGAGTACATGCAAACAAAGAGGTATTTATTTCCTTTTATTTTCAAGCTAAACCCTTAACAATTAAAGAAAAGAGTGTCTGAATCAATGATTGTTATTATAGACGGAGAAAGGAAAGGGGGTGACTAACATCAGCTCGAAACCATCTAAAGGATCGACCAATCGATCCCAAGGAGCTACTGAAAGCACAATAACACCACCTGTTCTCTTTCCACATTTACTAGCATTGAAAACTCATGTGGATACGAAGCTAAAAGATGGTAATAGTCATATAGTGATTTTCGAAGAAAATATATACGGAGAGGAAAGTCAAGATTTCGTTGCTGCTGAAAATGTAAATGAAATCCTTGAAAATGGTTGGTTAGGCGTCACTGTTGTAAATGTATATATGAGGTATGTTTCCATGAATTGATTTTCTAAAAGCTGATCTAATGTGAAAATTATGACTATATGCATTTTATATTGTTGACAGACGCATTTATGAAAAACAGTTGAAGGGATTTTCCCATGAGCCAAGATTTGGACTGGTTAGTCCTCATATCACATCAACACACCAAACAAAAATAGAGTCATCAAAAAGGGATGCAATAGTGAAGGACTTGCTGAAAACATTTGAACGCAAGATTACAGATGACAGACTTTTCCTAATACCAACCATGCAGGGGTAATACTCTACGATTAAAGCATATCAATTATATTTTCACTTTTTTTATTACTTATTCCTTTTTGTGTTTTTAGGCAACATTGGTTGCTAATTGCGGTGAACTTGGATACTCCGAAGATTTATTTTCTGGATTCAAAGCTAGGATATCCATCAAACCGACCATACATGATGGAGTTTGTGAATCTGTAAGACACTATATCTTACGTTTTGGGTCTAAACATCAATTTATATAATATATATTATCTTTTACTGAGGATTCTATTATGATAGGGCGGTGTACCAATATCGTCTAAATCATGGTATGAGGACAGGGGCTAAGCATAAGGAGCCGAGCAAGTACTACGTCTGGACAAATATAAGGGTATATATAATAAAATTTCACTATCCAAACACACCTCAACACAAGTTATTTATTCTCCTAATGATCAATTTTTTTGCAGTGTCCAAAACAAACAAACGATAATGATTGCGGTTATTATGTTTGTAAATTTATGAAAGAGATCGTTTTTCATCAGCAAACTAGCATCCCTAAAGAGGTATTTTCAAAAACAATTACTAGTTCATTTAAGTTATTTATTAATTATTTATTTTTTTTATTTTGCAGTACTACTATGACTGCCGAAAAGCCTCATACTCACAAGACGATATAGATGTGTTCAGAAACGAGTGGGCCGCATACCTGATGACAGATTGTACACAAATACAATGATGATCTGACTTGGGGACATGTACAATTGGTGGTCATTTTTGAGAGGGGTTAAGGGGATCAAAAGATGAAATATTGTTGTATGTAAATGTTCGTAGCAAAATTGTAATTGTTATTAAATAAAACATTCTTTCTCCAATGAGTCATTTTTCCATTTTAACAGATGATATGCACCAGCAACATGCAAGAATGTTGAACCACTAAAATGGTCGCTCTCTTGTTTAAAATGGACACCACTTTAATTGAAAACAACAACTGACCTACGGAAATCCGACCAGACGCATCTAGATTGCCTTCATCCTTTAGGAGAACGATCCACGGGTCCTTGGTGACGTGTACGAGTCAACTCCGCCTCAATCCGAGGCACGGTGTGACCGCTACCACCCAAAGGGTCGCTCTCTTGTTTAAAATGGACACCACTTTAATTGGAAACAACAACTGACCTACGAAAATCCGACCGGACGCATCCGGATTGCCTTCATTCTTTAGGAGAACGATCCACAGGTCCTTGGTGACGTGTACTAGTCAACCCTGCCTCAATCTGAGGCACGGTGTGACCGCTACCACCCAAAGAGTCGCTCTGTTGTTTAAAATGGACACCACTTTAATTGGAAACAACAACTGACCTACGTAAATCGGACCAGACGCATCCGGATTGCCTTCATCCTTTAGGAGAAGGATCCACGGGTCCTTGGTGACGTGTACGAGTCAACCCCGCCTCAATCCGAGGCACGGTGTGACCGCTACCACCCAAAGGGTCGCTCTCTTGTTTAAAATGGACACCACTTTAATTGGAAACAACAACTGACCTACGTAAATCTGACCAGACGCATCCGGATTTCCTTCATCCTTTAGGAGAAGGATCCACGGGTCCTTGGTGACGTGTACGAGTAACATGCAAGAATGATGGACCACATTTCTTTGGCCTTTGGACAAAAAAACCAGTAAAATCTTCAAAATACCTTCATATCATGCATGAACCAGTAAAATCTCCAAAATACCTTCATATCACGTAGTTCTGAAAAGAGTCACTTTTTAAAAGAAAGTCACAAATTTAGATACATCTCGAGACGGTCAGTTGTTGATTTCACTTAAAAACAAGTCCATTTTTAACAAAACAGTGACACTGTGAGTGGTGTCGGCCACACCGGGCCTCGGATTGATGCGGTGTTGAATCGTACACGTCACACATGAGTCATTGATCATTGTGAAAAAGTATCAACGCAATCAGAAGCCGGTAGATCGATTTGGCGTATGTACGTAAAATATTGTCCATTTTAAACTAAATACATACACTTGGAGTGATACCGGTCACACCGCGCCTCGGATTGAGACCCCACCCTTTCCCCTCGGCTGTCAAAAATCATAACCAGATAGTCGAAGGGTGATTTTGACAGCCGAGGGGAAAGGGTGGGGTCTGAAGACATTGTAGGATATGTCGAAGGGTGATTTTGTGTGTGACCGGTATCACTCCAAGTGTATGTATTTAGTTTAAAATGGACAATATTTTACGTACATACGCCAAACTGATCTAACGGCTTCTGATTGCATTGATACTTTTTCACAATGATCAATGACTCATGTGTGACGTGTACGATTCAACACCGCATCAATCCGAGGCCCGGTGTGGCCGACACCACTCACAGTGTCACTGTTTTGTTAAAAATGGACTTATTTTTAAGTGAAATCAACAACTGACATACGGCAAACCAACCAAACACATTGGGATTCTATTGAAACTTAAGGAAAACTATCCATGGGTCAAATGTGACGTGTAAGATTCAACCCCGCCTCAATCAGAGGCGCGGTGTGACCGGTATCACTCCAAGTGTATGTATTTAGTTTAAAATGAACAATATTTTACGTACATACGCCAAATCGATCTAACGGCTTCTGATTGCGTTGATACTTTTTCACAACGATCAATGACTCATGATACATAGAGAAATTCACTGGCCACCTTCGAGAATGATCTGAAGCACAAACCATGACAGCATTATGTTTTTAACTTCAGCACCTCAATTGAGAATGTGACACCTTTCAGGACTTGGCGCCATTGTATGTCGTTTCGTCCACTGAATGGGTCTATCCTTTTATTTAATTTTTTTAACTTTAGTCAAATATTCTAGAAAGATATCGCGGAAGATCCTTCACCATTTTGTTTTGCTGAACATCTCATTACATTGTTAAAAAAAGCAGGGTGTCTTGCATGGGCAATACGTTCTTGTATTGAAGATGATGCACTCCCATTTATTCGAACCCACATGGTCAATTATTTTGTATAAGCCTAATGATTGATTTAATTATTGTGGAACACATAATCATGAAAATCGTATGATGGTTGTACCCAGATAGGACTCCAATTCATTGGTTAAATCTATTGTCTCATGAGATGTTATGTATGAGATTAGGGAGTAAACCTAGTCCATTAAAATGGGAGTGCATCATCTTCAATACAGGAACGTATTGCCCATGCAAGACACCCTGCTTTTTTTAACAATGTAATGAGATGTTCAGCAAAACAAAATGGTGAAGGATCTGCCGTTACATCTTGCTAGAATATTTGACTGAAGTTAAAAAAATTAAATAAAAGGATAGACCCATTCAGTGGACGAAACGACATACAATGGCGCCAAGTCCTGAAAGGTGTCACATTCTCAATTGAGGTGCTGAAGTTAAAAACATAATGCTGTCATGGTTTGTGCTTCAGATCATTCTCGAAGGTGGCCAGTGAATTTCTCTATGTATCATGAGCGTTCTAATGCATATCTTGTTTGGAAGATCATTGTAGTAGACAACGATCTAAAAGTGGGGGATGTGTGCATATCTGAGCATGTCTTTAGTAGTGTCCCTCAAAATGTCTTTAAACTGACCATCTTGAGATGTATCTAAACTTGTGACTTTCTTTCAAATAGTGACTCTTTTCAGAACTGCGGGAGTTAACATTTCTCCAACATATTCACACACAAAATCACCCTTCGACATATCCTACAATGTCTTCAGACCCCACCCTTTCCCCTCGGCTGTCAAAAAAACCTAAAAGACAATGGCTAGAAATGATCATTCCAAAATGCATTTAAACTGAAACCTTCCAGAAAAAAATAGAGTACAATACCTGCCAGTTGTAACTTAGGTCGCTTTTCACAAGCCGATTTCCACATTGTTTGTAGCAACCACATTTGCTCCAACACTCTAATGATCTTCATTGCTTCATATCTTTTATACTCTTCCAGAAACCCTTCTCTAAGAAGGTCAACTATCGTGTATGCATACTCACCTTCAAATGTGACATGTACGAGTCAACCCCGCCTCAATCTGAGGCCTGTTGTGGCTGACACAACTCCAAGTGCCTCTGTTTTGTTCAAAATGGACTTATTTTTAAGTGAGAAATCAACAACTGACATACGGGAAACCGACCAAACGCCTTAGGATTGTGTTGACACTTTAGGACAACGATTCATGGGTTATATGTGACGTGTACGACTCAACCCCGCCTCAATCCGAGACGCGGTGTGACCGGTATCACTCCAAGTGTATGTATTTAGTTTAAAATGGACAATATTTTACGTACATACGCCAAACTGATCTAACGGCTTCTGATTGCATTGATACTTTTTCACAATGATCAATGACTCATGTGTGACGTGTACGATTCAACACCGCATCAATACGAGGCCCGGTTTGGCCGACACCACTCACAATGTCACTGTTTTGTTAAAAATGGACTTATTTTTAAGTGAAATCAACAACTGACATACGGAAAACCGACCAAACACATTGGGATTCTATTGAAACTTAAGGAAAACTATCCATGGGTCAAATGTGACGTGTAAGATTCAACCCCGCCTCAATCAGAGGCGCAGTGTGACCGGTATCACTCCAAGTGTATGTATTTAGTTTAAAATGGACAATATTTTACGTACATACGCCAAACCGATCTAACGGCTTCTGATTGCGTTGATACTTTTTCACAACAATCAATGAATCATGTGTGACGTGTACGATTCAACACCGCATCAATCTGAGGCCCGTTGTGGCCGACACCACTCACAGTGTCACTGTTTTGTTAAAAATGGACTTAATTTTAAGTGAAATCAACAACTGACATACGACAAACCGACCAAACGCATTGGGATTCTATTGAAACTTAAGTACAATGATCCATGGGTCAAATGTGACGTGTACGAGTCAACCCCGCCTCAATCAGAGGCGCGGTGTGAGCGGTATCACTCCAAGTGTATGTATTTAGTTTAAAATGGACAATATTTTACGTACATACGCCAAATCGATCTAACGGCTTCTGATTGCATTGATACTTTTTCACAATGATCAATGACTCATGTGTGACGTAACACCGCATCAATCCGAGGCCCGGTGTGGCCGACACCACTCACAGTGCCTCTCTTTTGTTCAAAATGGACTTATTTTTAAGTGAAATCAACAACTGACATGCGGCAAACCGACCAAACGCATTTGGATTCTGTTGAAACTTAAGGGCAATGATCCATGGGTCAAATTTGACGTGTAAGAGTCAACCCCGACTCAATCCGTGGCCCGGTGTGGCCGACACCACTCAAAGTGCCTATATTTTGTTCAAAATGGATTTATTTTTAAGAGAAATCAACAACTGACATACGGGAAACCGACCAAACGCCTTAGGATTGTGTTAACACTTTAGTACAATGATCCATGGGTCATATGTGACGTGTACGAGTCAAACCTGGGGTGGATTACATGGCTTTCCTACATGGAATATATCCCACTACACGTCTTTAATGAGCCAGCTACGCAGTTTATCCCTTGTACAGATACACAGGAAGAATCACACGAGATCGACGTCATGTACTAACATAGGGCAAGGGTGCATAAGAGGACACAAGATCAAAGGGTAACACGTATATGTTTTTTAACATGCCATGTAATTTCCTATTGATATGACATGTATATTCACACAGGCAGCTGAACATTGGAGTTACCCAGGGTAAAGCGACAAGGCATGTGACCCTTTAAATGACACATAATTTTATGTACCATGATTGATCTCTTTGAACAATATATCAAGGACATATTTCATTAGGGTTGGCTCCCATGATCCTTCCTAGGATGGTTTTGGTATCTTTTCCGACTTACGGTAGTACGATCGCTTCAGCAGGACGTCCTAGACATAGTTGGAGTCTCTCTGAAAGTCCTGGAGTGAGATCATATATCTATTTTTGAGGTCCAGGTAGAGTCATGTATCAACGCAACCAATTCTACCAGACATCGATCCTATATATAGAATGTTAATCTTGATGTCTCATTACAGTCCCCCAATTTATGATATGTTACCTTTTTTGTATTAATATACATAATTACTAAGGGTGATGGTTGGGAGAGTTAGGATATCCTTTTTATGTATTGCAGAATGATTCAAGGAGCACGGGCTCTGCACGATTTGTCAAAACCAAGTGGCAATCCAAGGAGAAACAATGCATAGTGGAATGTTCTAGTATTTATCTTCTGAGTTGTGTAGGAATATTTTGTGATACTATGTAATGAGGTAGTTTTGGTTTCTGGGTAGATGGTATCTAACTCATGGTAAGAACACTGTTTGGTTGGGTTGTGATCGGTTGATGACATGCTTGTGGTTGATATACTGGTTTTTGTGCAGGTCTGTGGTTGATATACTGGTTTTTGTGTAGGTCTGCTCGGCTGGCTGTACTAGTGCAGGTTTTTTATTAGCAGCAGGCAGGGATTTAACAGCGCTAAAAAAGCGCTGTTAAAGGAGATATTTAACAGCGCTTTTTTAGCGCTGTTAAAGGTGACATTTAACAGCACTTTTTTAGCACTGTTAAAGGTGACATTTAACAGCGCTAAAAAAGAACTGTTAAAGGACCCCCCCCCCTTTATCAGCGCTGAGCTTTACAGCGCTTTTCTAGCGCTGTTAAAGCCCGATTTTAGCGCTGTTATTGCCCGTTTTTGTAGTAGTGTTATCACTGCAATCAGCTTCCTCTTCAACTCAGCCTCTTTCTTCATCCTGATCAATGGCTCACCTAAGGGATATTTTAAATGCACCAGATGTGTTAGGCAAGGTGACCCCCTATCTTCCATTCTCTTCTTGATTATAGAAGACTACCTCAGTCGTCTGATCAACCGGCTGGTGGACCAAAACAAACTATAGACTATACATGTCTATAGGAACGTGAATGTAACATCCCAGGTAAATAAGTAATAATACATTCTCATATTTATTAATATTTATGAATTAAATATTAATTTTATTTTAAAGGGGTTGCTATGTTCGATAGCGTACCCGATACACAACAAATAGTTTCTTTGAAATCTTACGTTGCACACTAGTAATAAAATAATATTATTTTAAATTGCAGTTAACACGTAGCCGTTGTATTGGAGGGAATGATTAGAAATAACTAAAATATTATTATATATGTTTGTTAAATGTTTTTATATTTATCCAATAAAGGATAAAGGCTTAAAATATGAAAAGAATTCAATTTTATGCATATATACTCTAATTTTCACTAAAAGGTCGAACTATCCCCTTTTGATGGCGAACCCTATTCAAATATAGTTTTGGTCACTCTTATACATTCTATTGGACCAAATAAAATTCCTCTTTAGAATCAGGACATCAAAATTTACTTTTTGTAAATTTTTGGTATTTTTCCGATAAAGTTCTTTTTTTAATGAATAGTGAAAAATGTTGTATTTTAATTCAAAACCTCTTTTTAATCTAATTTGTTTATATGATTAGATTATATTTTGAGTTGGTTTTAAAGTGAAATTAGAATAAATTTTTACCATTTAATCTAATAGTGGTCTTTGGAATTAATATCACTTTGAAATTAGACTTAAACTAATGTCAATCTTTTGATATATTTTGTTTCATAAAAACATGCTATTTGTTATGACACCGGGAATTAATTATTAAATTAATCATTGTAACTTATATGTTTTTAATTTTTTAAAATATACATCATTTTTTAATTTAGAATATCAAATATAGATTAGGGTGAAGTTTTGGTATTTTTATGAAAAACTTTAATTTTTGATGAATAGTGAAACCACTAAGTGGTACTTAAAAAAACTGATTTTTCATTTAAATGAAATTTTACCACCTTTCTGTTTTGAATTTAAAAAATCCGACATACATGGTTGTCATTAGGATGTAAAATTTGGTTCAATGGGATTAAAATAATTTTTTTGGTGAATAGTAACTTTTAAGTTTTTAATCGCGATTAGAGGTAATTAGTGTAATTTAAGGTAAAAATAATGTTTTAATAATATGAAATGACCTTGAAACATGTACTAACCCTATTGGATGAGTCATGGCCGACCAAGACAACCCATGGGTCTATTTTTGGGACCCCATGGAGCCACTTGGGTAAGATAATGACATTAATGCCTTTTATTTAAAGTAAAAGTAAAAATGACACAAACATGTATTGTTTTACTAAAACGATTTTTACATGGGATTATACAAGTCATATTTTTGAATATAAATAGTAATTGGAAATATAAAGAGATTTTCTACATCATAGTATTTTTTTTTTAATTTTTAGACATTAAATAAATTAAATTATTTATGACATCATGATGATGCAACGATTACTTCATTAATAAAGGATTTAAATAAAATGAAAAGATAATGTAAAATATAAGACCTACACATGTAAAAAACCTATTGGATGAGTATATTTAGAACCCTTATCACCTTATCCTAAAAATAAATCAATGTGGGACCTTTAAAATCCGAAACTCATTTGAAAATAAAGTATCATTTTATACCTTTCCAAGAGTGTCTTTCCTCTCCTCTTATAAAAGGCCCCCATTTCTACCTCCTTACCCACACCTCTCAAGCCTTTGGCTCGGCCAAGATCTGATCATTTTGTCTCTACACATCCCTCTCCTCATCCTATAAGCCTTAACTTAGGTAGTAATCTCTTCAAGAAACCCTTTTGGTTCAAACCAAAGGGAGTTACCCGATTCAAAGGTAAAGTCTCCTCTAATGCTCTTTTGTTTTATTTTGCTTCTCCAACCTCTTAAACTCTTTTTATTCATTTTTTTTGTAACAAAACCAGTATCTTACATATACTAGGATGTTTTTATATGAATTATTCGAGCTACACTTACACACACCTACATCTAATGGTTAAAGAACATACTGTTTCCGTGGATGGCGAATTTCTGCCTCACGAAACGATGATTGTTCAATATTATTATAACACCTTCAAAGGTGTCCATTAAGATGTCACTATATTTATATATGATATATAATATGTTTATGTTTTCCTTATGCTTCTGTATTTTTCATTTATGTCATACCTTTATGGTTTCCATTATGGGTAAACGCGATATCTTCATTTTAGGAAGTGCGGACTACCGCCCCCTCAAAGTGATTTGATTTGTTAATACCATATGTGGTACGCATAAAGGATAGATTTAATGATATTATATATGATACCATACTGTAATTATAATACTATTGTGTATCATTATGTTTTAATTCCATTAAATATGAAATAGAAATGGAAGTAGCGTTCATGCGTACGTACGACTTACCATCTCCATGAACGGTGAATTTCATTTCTTACCTCTAAATGTTATGTAATATTATAAATGCATGTATATAATGGATATATATGATATATATTATATCTACATAATGAATATAATTCTGGATATAATGGATATTTTACCCCATGAACAACTTGTAATTACAAGGAGTTTATAAACCCCTTTGACTTTTACGCTTATTCAAAAGAAATATTTTTTTATATGAAGCATTTTACTAAACGACAAAAGGGAATGTTTTTGTCATACGTATGTGGCGACATTGAATTCTTTTCCACCGTTACCATTACTTGAGCTTTGGCTTCCTCTACAAGCCATAACGTTTTTTAAATGAAAAATAAATACCATGTTTTACTTTTATTTTATTTTGAAAATGGTTTTCACTGCATTTCTATTATATCAATGTGTGGTATTGATATCTTGTGATTGAAATGAGGAAATGTTATGTTTCCTTTATGCATGTTTTATGTGATATTATTATGTTATGGTTCTTGGGAATTTTTATGAATATGGGTGGTTCCGTGATAAACTAAGGGTGGGTGAGCCCGATATAGCTCTCCAATGCATTGGGTAATGCGAAGGGGTTAAACGTTATGGTTTCTCCGAAGAGATTTAGGGAATATACTGTGATGGGTATTCCAAACGTAACCAAGAGGGTTACTCCCTACATAAGAATGTTATGAATTCCTCAAGTTACCTTTATGTCTTATGATTTCTATGATTTATTCCTGATTTGACGAGGTATGTTAAGGTGCTTATGTTTTATGGGTAAAGTATGATTTCATTGATTCTTATGTATACATGTACTCATGTTTCCTTTACATATTTTTTATATCCCTTACTGAGCTTTTTATGCTCATCCCAAGTTTTTGAAATGTGTTTCACAGGTCAAGGGAATGGTAGATGATATGATGATAGTGTCAAGAAAGTGTCAAGAAAGAATCCATGTTTTATTTTAAATATGTTTCTGTTGATGGGAAAAATGAATACCAAATTTTATGTAACCACTTTTTTTAAATGTAGAATGTAATGAAAGTTTTATGATCTAATTCTCTAAAAATCTAAACCTGAAAAGATCCTAAATGTGTAATCTTGTAATAACTCAAGATTAAGTAAGGTTTAAGGCTGGGGCCTTATAGGTTGTATCAGAGGTCGGTTTAGATAACTTTAGGAGTTAGAAAATTATTAAATTATAAATTAATTTATGGTATGATTGAAATGATATATCATTTAAATATTACCATGTTTCTTCTCCTAAGATATTTCTGTGTTAAGAATAGTTTTTCATAGAGAAAACAAAACAGATTTTCTGGGAAGGAATACTGAGGGAAATGACCTTTCAAATCAGTATCCAGAGATGGTCAGAATCAGAACTAAACAGTTTTTTGCAGTGATGGCTCAGTTGACTCACGTGAAAAATTTTGGTTGTGTTTATTGATGATATTTTAGTGTTTTCTAAAAGTAAAGAGGAGCATGAAATACATTTAAGGGTTATCTTGAAAACCATGAAAGAAAATAGACTTTATTGAAATTTCATCATGTGTGAGTTTTGGTTACTACAAATTTATTTCCTTGGTCACTTTGTTTCTAAATATGGGATAACTGTTGATCCTGCAAAAAAAAGGTTGTTGAATAATGGCCAAGACCCACAAATGTAACTGAGATTCATAGCTTTCTTGGTTTGGAAGGCTATTACCGAAGGTTTGTTAGAAAGTTTTCACGGTTATCTAGTCCAATGACTAAGCTAACTCGGAAGGGTGTTATGTTTATATGGACAAAAGAATGTGATGATTTTTTTCAGGAATTGAAAAGAAGATTGGTGAATTCTCCTGTTTTGGCACTACCTTCCAGGAATGGTGAGTTTGTTATCTGCAGTGATGCTTCATTTAAATGACTTGGTTGCGTACTAATGTAGAATGATCAGGTAATTGCATATGCTTCACGTCAGTTGAAAACTCATGAGGTAAATTACCCTACACATGATTTGGAATTATCTGCTGTTGTTTTCGATTTAAAAATTTGGAGGCATCATTTGTATGGAGTAAAGTGTAAAATATATACCGATCACAAAAGTTTAAAGTATATATTCACTCAGAAAGAATTGAACATGAGACAGAGAATATGGATAGAATTAATCAAGGATTATGATTGTACAATTCTTTACCATCCGGGAAAATCAAATAAAGTGGCTGATGCTTTGAGTCGAAAAAGTAATGCTTCATTAACAATGTTGCATTTGGAACGTGATCCTTTGGTTAAGGATTTGATGAAATTTGTCATAAAAGTTGTTGGTGTAGGATGTCCTTCAATTTTGTTTCAGGTATTAGTGAAATCTTCTCTATTAGAAAAAATCAAGCAAGCACAGAAGCAAGACAGTGAGTTGCAGAAAAAGGTAGAGCTGGTTCAGAAGGGTAAGTTTCCTGAATTCAACATTGATAATGATTGTGTTTTGAGATTTGGGAAGAGATTGTGTGTACCTCGTGATTCATAGTTGAAGAGAGAGTTGTTATGTGAAGCTCATAGTTCTCCGTTTTCAGTTCATCCAGGCAGTACTAAGATGTACAGAGATCTACGGGAGTATTACTGGTGGGACTGAATGAAAAGGGATATTGCTGATTTTACTGTGAAGTGTTTGACTTGTCAGCTGGTTAAAGCAGAGCGAAAGTTACCTAAAGGGATGCTTCATCCTTTACCAGTGCCAGAGTGGAAATGGGAAAATATATCCATGGACTTTGTTGTGGGATTATCGAAGACATCTCGAGGTAATAATATAATCTGGGTTATTGTTGATCGCTTGACTAAATCTGCTCATTTCCTTCCTATTCGAGATACATTCTCTCTAGATCAACTTTATTGATTGTATATTAAAGAGATAGTCAGGTTGCATGGAGTTCCTCTGTCCATTGTATCTGACCGTGATCCCAGGTTCTCTTCTAACTTTTGGAAAGACCTTCAGAAGTCGTTGGGTACTGAATTAAATTTTAGTACAGATTTTCACCCTCAATCAGATGGGCAGTCAGAATGAACAATTCAGACTTTGGAAGATATGCTACGTGCTTGTTCGATGGATTATCAAGGAATTTTGGACCAACATCTTTCTTTGGTTGATTTTTCTGATAATAACAGTTTTCATTCCAGTATACAGATGACACCATTTGAGGCGTTATATGGGAAGCGGTGTCGAACTCCAACTTTCTGGGATGAAGTGGGTCAAAGGAAGTTGATGGGACCAGAATTGGTAGAAGAGTTGGAAAAAAAAGTTCAGATGATACAGAGACACATGAGAACAGCTCAGAGCAGGCAGAAGAGTTATGCAGACAATAGGAGGAAGGATCTCTCTTTTGAGGTAGGTGATCATGTCTTCCTCAAAGTCTCACCATGGAAAAGTGTGATGTGATTTGGTAATAAAGGAAAGTTGAGTCCAAGGTTCATTGGACCATATGAAATTCTGGATAAAGTTGGATCAGTTGCTTACTGAGTGGATTTAACTCCGAGTTTATCTCAGGTACACAATGTTTTTCATGTTTTGTTGTTGAGAAAGTATAAGCTAGATCCATCTCATGTTTTGAGCCCAAAGGTAGTTCAGTTGGAAGAGAATCTCTCTTATGAAGAACAACCAGTCCAGATTCTCGACCGAAGAGATCAAGTGTTGCGAAATAAGGTAATTCACCAGGTAAAGGTTTTGTGGAAAAACCATATGGTTGAAGAGGAAACGTGGGAATCTGAAAATGCTATGAGGGATAAATACCCCCACTTATTTTGATAAGTGAATAAAATTGCGAGGACGCAATTCCCAAATGGGGGGAAGGATGTAACATTCTAGGTAAATAAAGAATAATACATTCTAATATTTATTAATATTTATGAATTAAATATTAATTTTACTTTAAATGGGTTTCTATGTTCGATAGCGTACCCAATACGCAATAAAGAGTTTCTTTGAAATCTTACGTTGCACACTAGTAATAAAATAATATTATTTTAAATTATAGTTAACACGTAGCCGTTGTATTGGCGGGAATGAATAGAAATAACTAAAACATGATTATATATGTTTGTTAAATGTTTTTACATTTATCCAATAAAGGATAAAGGCTTAAAATACGAAAAGAATTCAATTTTATGCATGTATACTCTAATTTTCACTAAAAGGTCGAACTATCCCCTTTTGATGGAGAACCCTCTTAAAATATAGTTTTGGTCACTCTTATACATTCTATTGGACCAAATAAAATTCCTTTTTAGAATCGGGACATCAAAATTTACTTTTTGTAAATTTTTGGTATTTTTCCGATAAAGTTCTTTTTTTAATGAATAGTGAAAAATGTTGTATTTTAATTCAAAACATATTTTTAATATAATTTATTTATATTATTAGATTATATTTTGAGTTGGTTTTAAAGTGAAATTAGAATATATTTTTACAATTTAATCCAATAGTGGTCGTTGGAATTAATATCACTTTGAAATTAGACTTAAACTAGTGTCAATATTTTGATATATATTATTTCATAAAAACACGCTATTTGTTCTGACATCGGGAATTAATTATTAAATTAATTATTGTAACTTATATGTTTTAAATTTTTTAAAATAGACATCATTTTTGAATTCAGAATATCAAATATAGCTTAGGGTGAAGTTTTGGTATTTTTCTGAAAAACTTTAATTTTTGATGAATAGTGAAACCACTAAGTGGTACTTAAAAAAACTGATTTTTCATTTAAATGAAATTTTACCACCTCTGTGTTTTGAGTTTCAAAAATCTGACATAAACAGTTGTCATTAGGAAGTAAAATGTGGTTCAATGGGATTAAAATAATTTTTTGGTGAATAGTAACTTTTAAGTTTTTAATCGCGATTAGAGGTAATTAGTGTAATTTAAGGTAAAAATAATGTTTTAATAATATGAAATGACCTTGACACATGTCCTAACCCTATTGGATGAGTCATGGCCGACCAAGACAACCCATGGGTTGATTTTTGGGACCCCATGGTTCCACTTGGGTAAGATAATGACATTAATGGCTTTTATTTAAAGTAAAAGTAAAAATGACACAAACATGTATTGTTTTACTAAGAAAATTTTTACATGGGGTTATACAAGTCAGATTTTTGACTATAAATAGTCATTGGAAATATAAAAAGATTTCCTACATCATAGTATTTGTTTTGTAATTTTTATACCTTAAATAAATTAAATTATTTATGACATCATGATGATGCAGCGATTACCTCATTAATAAAGGATTTAAATAAAATGAAAAGATAATGTATAATATAAGACCTAAACATGTAAAAAACCTATTGTATGAGTATATTGCGAACCATTATCACCTTGTATTCAAAATAAATCAATGTGGGACCTTTAAAATCCAAAACTCATTTGAAAATAAAGTAACATTTTATACCTTTCCAAGAGTGCCCCTCCTCTCCTCTTATAAAAGGCCCCCACCTCTACCTCCTTACCCACACCTCTCAAGCCTTTGGATCGGCCAAGATCTGATCATTTTGTCTCTCCACATCCCTCTCCTCATCATAGAATCCTTACCTTAGGCAGGAAGCTCTTCAAGAAACCCTTTTGGTTCAAACCAAAGGGAGTTACCCGATTCAAAGGTAAAGTCTCCTCTAATACTCTTTTGTTTTATTTTGCTTCTCCAAACTCCTAAACTCTTTTTATTCATTTCTTTTGTAACAAAACCAGTATATTACATATACTAGGATGTTTTTATAAGAATTATTCGAGCTACACTTACACACATCTACATCTAATGGTTAAAGAACATACTGTTTCTGTGGATGGAGAATTTCTGCCTCACGAAACGATGATTGTTCAATATTCTTCTAACACCTTCAACGGTGACCATTAAGGTGTCACTATATTTAGATATGATATATAATATTTTTATGTTTTACTTATGCTTCTGTATTTTTCATTTATGTCATACCTTTATGGTTTCCATTATGGGTAAACACGATATCTTCATTTTAGGAAGTACGGATTACCGCCCCCTCAAAGTGATTTGATTCGTTAATACCATATGTGGTACGTATAAAGGATAGATTTAATGATATTATATATGATACCATACTGGAATTATAATACTATTATGTATCATTATGTTTTAATTCCATTAAATATGAAATAGAAATGGAAGTAGCATTCATGCGTACGTACGACTTACCTTCTCCATGAACGGTGCATTTCATTTCTTACCTCTAAATGTTATGTAATATTATAAATGCATGTATATAATGGATATATATGATATATATTATATCTACATAATGAATATAATTCTGGATATAATGGATATTTTACCCCATGAAAAACTTGTAATTACAAGAAGTTTATTTTTGACTCAAGTGCCCAGGGTCGACAAAACGACCAGTATTATCCTAAATAATTACATAGTGTTAATGAAATGGTAATAAGTGATATAAAATGAATAATGAACTTGAAAAATGTTCTTAATCAAGTACAAATTAAGTCAAGTTTATTATTCAGGAGGTTAAAGAACGATCGAGTCAAGTCGGAAACAAGGTAAGAGACTTCGCCTCAATCTTCTTTCATTGAGGCATATCTTGTTTTATACACAACTTTATTTTATACGGTTTATAAACCCCTTTTAATTTTACGCTTATTCAAAATTTATCTTTTTTTATATGAAGCATTTTACTAAACAACAAAAGGGAATGTTTTTGTCGTACGTATGCGGCGACAACGACTTCTCCGCCGTCGTGACCATTATTTGAGCTTCGACTTCCTCTACAAGCCATAACTTTTTTTAAAATGAAAAATAAATACCATGTTTTACTTTTATTTTATTTTGAAAATGGTTTTCACAATGTTTCTATTATATCAATGTGTGGTATTGATATCTTGTGATTAAAATGAGGAAATTTTATGTTTCCTTTATGCATGTTTTATGTGATGCTATTAATATATGGTTCTTGGGAATTGTTATGAAGACGTGTGGTTTCGTGATAAACTAAGGGTGGGTGAGCCCGATATAGCTCTCTAATGCATTGGGTAACGCGAAGGGGTTAAACGTTAAGGTTTCTCTGAAGAGATTTAGGGAATATACTATGACGGGTATTCCAAACGTAACCAAGAGGGTTACTCCCTACGTAAGAATGTTATGAATGCCTCAAGTTACCTTTATGTCTTATGATTTCTATGATTTATTCCTGATTTGATGAGGTATGTTAAAGTGATTATATTTTATGGGTAAAGTATGATTTCATTGATTCTTATGTATACATGTAATCATGTTTCCTTTCCATATTTTTTATATCCCTTACTGAGCTTTTTATGCTCATCCCAAGTTTTTGAAATGTTTTTCACAGGTCAAGGGAATGGTACATGATATGATGATAGTGTCAAGGAAGTGTCAAGAAAGAATCCATGTTTTATTTTAAATATGTTTCTCTTGATGGGAAAAATGAATACTATCTTTTATGTAACCACTTTGTTTGAATGTGGAATGTAATGCAAGTTTTATGATCTAATTCTCTAAAACTCTAAACCTAAAAAGATCCCCAATGTGTAATCTTGTAATAACTAAAGATTAAGTAAGGTTTAAGACTGGGGACTTATAGTGAATGCTTCTAGTCATATCTTTTATGCTGATAACATCATCATTTTCCTTCATGGGGATAAAATAAATATTCTTGACCTCAAAAATTCACTCTCACACTATGAATAGGTTTTCGGTCAAACCGTTAGCTGGAAAAAATCTCGCATCTTCTTTGGGAAGAATTTCTCTCCCAGTAGAAAATGTAACATTATCAGTGACCTAGGTCTAAAAGAAGGTATTCTCACTTTCACCTATCTTGGTGTTCCCATTTTTTGGGGTAAACCCAAATCTTGTCACTTTGTGACTATCGTGGACCAAGTTCTAAATCAGCTATATTCTTGGAAAGGTAAATCTCTCTCTATGCTATGTAGGAATTTCCTTGTTAAATATACTATTATCTCCAAGATGGTATATTCTATGATAATGTATAAATGGACTATTGTCCTACTTAAAAAAATGAAAACTTCCATAAAGAACTTCATATAGACCTATAGAATTCTAGAATGAAAACTTGTGACAATAACTTGGTCAACTTGTTCCAAGACCATTGAAAATGGTGGTATTGGTATAAAAAAAATCAAATACTTTAATAAATACCTTAAATAAAGACTCACTTGAAACCTTTTTCACAATACTTTTAAAGTTATTACCTTTCTCAAAAATAGTTTTCTTTACCCACTTAAAATGGGCAATTCAAAATTCATTAATTCATCAATCTGGCCTTCCATAAAATACTCATTCACCAATATTATGAATTAATCTAGATGGATGGTCTCCAGAGACTCCTCTATGAAATTTTGGTTGGATAAATTGACTAGAATGCCTTTAATTTCCATGATTCCTCTTGATCAAACCTCTGATAATACCAACATATCTATTATAGACATATACTCTCAACGTGATCACCTTCCTGACACTATTTTGAATGTCATTGAAAACTACTCTTTCACTCATACCAATGATTTCTTAACTTGGGAACCTGCTCATAATGGCATGCTCAAATAAAAATATTTCTACAATCATTATTTTTGTAACTCTGAAAGAAATGATTGTTGGTTAAAACATTTCAACAAACCTTGGATAAAACCTTTGAGATTTATCCTCATATGGCATCTTGCTCACAACAGAGTGCCCACTAAATTTTGCCTACAATGCTTTGGAATCCAACTTTGCTCTAAATGAAAAATATAAAATCAACACAGAGAAGATGCTAACCACCTATTTCTCTCTTGTGCTACTACTTATGCTCTCTTTAACTATATTGTTGACATTTTTGACTGCAGATGGTTGAGTCTTGACTCTGTCAAAGCTCAAGTTAAAAAAATGTTTAGAAATGGATGGATCTCAGCAATTTAGGAACATCTTCTGTGATACGGTTTCTAAGATCCACCATGTGATCTGGTATGATCAGAATTCTATTACTGATAATAATTACTCATTTAATCAAAATGTAGGTCAGATGAGGATCCTCATTGCCATACAAGAAATTTCCTCGATTCAAAATGGACATTTCCACAACACCGTGCATGAATTTGCGATCCTGAGAAGTCTAAGGATTAAAGGAAATTTCTATCTTATGCATCATACTATGGAGGTGTTCTGGATAGCTCTCATACCTGGATAGATCAAGATTAATATTGACGGTGCCTCCAAGGGCATTCTTGGACTATCATGGTGTGGTGCTATTTTCATGAACCACCTCGATCAGATCATTAAATGCTTCATGGGTAAATGTGGAATTTCCACCTCCCTTGAAGATGAGATGCTGGGTTTGATACATGAAATTACCCTTTTAAAACTCTTTGGATCGAAAGTGACTCGATGACTATCGTTTAAGCAATTTGGAATGTCATAATCCACCTTGCTTGGCCGATTACTACCTGCTAGATGGAATGCTCCCATTCACTTATTGATCTTAACTATTTCATCATAGATGTTTATCAAGAAGAAAACATGGTTGCATATGTTTTGGCCAACATGAGAGTCAATCAGGACATTACTTGGTTCAAATACCTTCCCACTTCTCTTCTTTCCTTTCATGAAAAAGATTGTAATATGATCCCATTTTTTAGACTCTTGTAATCTTTATTTTAAAAATATTTATGCTTTGGTCGTTTTTGAACAAGGCATCACCTTTAAAAAAATGATTCTTCATAGGTATGGAAATAGATTCTCTCCTTGACATGTCTTTATGTGGTTAATCTTCTTACTATGACTTCAAACTTTTGAGAAACATTCCTCAAGAGATAACATGCAAAAGTAATAAACTTTTTTATTATATCTTTAAGTCGGATTATTATCTAGTATCTATGATATAATATTATCGCAATATATATTGTTATTTAATTGTGCTTTAATGATATATTTCTATAAACTATAACAAATAGTTGTTTAGAATACCTTTTAAGATGTATCAGAAGCCATAATGTACTCAATATATGTAGATTTGGATACCATTTTCTCCAATAAGCATATATTTATTATTTTATTAGCCTTTCCATGATAATTGATCAAATTGATCTATTAGAAAACTAGTTTTATATCCCATTGATAGCTTGTTTTACCATTTTTGCAATTACCTGGAACTCATCCTTCAAACTTTATCAAGTATTGTAGATAAATTATGACTACAACCTTATATAGTCCCACTGGTTCTATTTGATATTTTCTCATCATTCTTTACACATAAGAAATATCAAATATGCGTACATTTAATGACATATCTGATAGATTCAATCACTTTATCATATGAAACACCATTAATCATAACAATATTTTCATGTTCCTTAACATATTATCTTGGAGAGCCTTTACACCATGTGACATAGGCAGCATTTTTTTCTTAAAGGGTTCCATATCATATTTTTTAATACTTTGTCAATATATATACTATAGAATAATCTAGGAAACTCCATAGTTCTATCTTAGTAGATATTATTCCCTATAACTTAGGTTTGTAAATTATGTATTTCATAGAGAAATATTTTTATCTTAGTCATAACTAAATTTAATAATACACATCTATTTTTTATATGTTATCAATATATTGGACTATGAAAATTATGACACTCCCACCAACCTCATATATATAGATGTATAAAATTAATTATTAATAAAACCAAACTCTATTATGGATTCATTAAAATGAATATTTCAAAATCATTATGCTTGATTAAATCCATAAATGGATCTCTGAAACTTACATAACTTATTGAAATTATTTAGTATCATTAATCCTTTCTAGCTGTCTCATGTTGATATCTTCTACAGGGTTTCCATCTAGGAAGGTGGTATTGGTATGAAATTTCCAAATTCTATGATCATATAAGTTTTTTATAACGAGTATAATTTTAATGTATTTTATATTAAAACTGGTGAGAAGATTTCATCATAGTATATTCCTTGATGCGTCATGAAACCTTCAGTAGCTAATCATTCCTTATAAGTACTAAATTTATAATCCATGCCTAGTATCCTATTAAATAACCATCGATGAATTTAAATATATTAGAGAATTAAATGAAATATAGAAATGTATTTTGGTACATTGAGTATATTTATTAATTCTTATGAACTTTACATTATTATATTCTTTCTATTTATTTATTCTTTATAGGATTTATTTTAATAAAATAATATATCACCTAACTTTGTGAGTATAAATCCACCTATTTGGTTTTAAATTTCCTACCATGTATGGTTCTTTGGAACAAATACAACCCCTAAATATTTTGGATTTTATTTTTTATATATAAACTTATATGAATCTTGTCAGCTTAATTTTTAAGCCTATATTTCCCCTAATATCTAGAAATATATGTTGTTTACTTTGATAGAATTCATTAAGATCACTTTGGGATGTGCCCAAAACAAGGACGAGGGGGGAGGGGGGTGAGTTAGAGTTAGGGAATATTGATTAATTAAAAAATTTAACCCTTGGTTTACCTCTATACTAATTTATTGAATGGATATCTCTTACTTAATCTCCACTATAGGTTTGTATACACTTAAAGTAAAGAAGTAAAGTAACAAGGACACTGGGTATTGTTGGGGAGGTTTACCTATAATATTGATTACTATGTTTTTGGTATAAAATGTTTATTATCCCACTCTCACATATATTCCCTTTTATTACTTAGAAAATATCAGGAAAAGTTATATCCTTAGACCCATATTCATGGAACCAAATCATTGTAGTGAAATCATGAACTTGTATCACTTTTATTACATTATTTTTATTGTAAATCATTGAAGTAGATCATTAGTATTGGTTTGTATCATTCTTGGAAAATATGAATATGATATTCTTTCTGACTATAGATAAATATTTAGGGATAAATCAAATTTTTTTTTAATAGGATATATCTTTCCTACATCTTCTTTAATGATCAATTTGATCAATTAAAACGACATCGACTTCCTATTCTTCTTACTTTATTTTTTAACACAAAGGATCAATCCCTTATATGTAGTGTTGGATTTATAAAACTTTGAAAAAATTAACTAATGATGGGAATAGTTTCAATTACTTCTTCTTTTGTTTGATTTCATTGTATATCTAGATGATTATAGTGTTAAATTATCCATTTTCTTTGACTTTTATAATATCAAGAATATTAGTGTCGAAAACACCTCAGAGTATTCTAATTCCTCTTATTTTATATTCATATTATTACATGAATATTTTTCTCAAAATTATTAGTATTTTAATTTTCTTGAAATATTATCCTTAAAAAACTTTATATATTTGATCATCACATCAAATCCAAAATTGATAACATTGTGTTTCCTTTTAGTTCCTTTGAAGACCTATCTTTTACTTCCCCATGATATTTAGAAATATCTTGTCTTCATCTTTTAATTCTCCAAAAAAATATACTAGATTGATATTCCACATATATATGCTGAAATGTAGTGGTTTGGTTTTGGTCATGGAATTTTCCATTGTGGAACAACATAGTCTTCCTTTTGATGATATTCTCATAGAACAATCATTATTTGAAACTCATATTCTCAGTTTCTAGTATCCATCTTCTGGTCATCTTGTTTTGATGAATTAATACAATCCTCAATATCTCCCCATGAATAATTTAAAATCCCTATTACTTAGATAGAATGTATTGTCTAGTTATTTTATCTTCATGGTGTAAAAACCCCAGACATTATGTAATATTATCATGATCTTTCAAGGTGAAAAAATCTACTATTATAAACATGTAGTGAATTGAGGAGGTGCGGCATAAAATCCACCTCATATATGCACACCTTATTATATGAGGTTGAATATAAGGATGATTATTTCATTATATTAAAATTATTTTCATATTTATAATTGAAAATATACCATCATTTGAGGGGGACACGCATCTAACTTCACCTCAAACTATTAATACTTCATTACCCTACATAGTCTATGGGGGGGGGGGGGTTGAATTCCTGTAGAACTACCTCTATCCATGAATACTGATTCTATTCCACCTACATAGAACCACCCCAAAAATTCTCACTACCCAATACCACCCCACACCAACTTTCACTACTCATTATATGCTAAAAATGCAAGCTACATTTGAGTGCTTCTGCTACCTTATGGTGGTAGATCCTAGATCCTAAGATTTTTTAAGGATGAAACCCCCTTTTAATTTTCTTTTTCAAATTTATGATATAATTCCACTTCATAAGGTTACAATAATACTTATGAAGTTCTACACTTTCCTTATGAACTCTTTTATCCTCCTTACAATGATTTTTCTAAACCTTATAATTTTCAAGTGAACCTTCCATAAGTTCCATATTTTCTGAATATCCCTTCACAAATCAAAAATACAACCTTATGAAATTTATAGTGACTAAATATTTTTTGTATTTCCATTATCCACAACGCAAACTCCATGGATTTTCCATATTTTTAATCTAAATATTCTATAATTCCAGAAAACATCTAATCACTCTAAAATCCCTTTAAATAGTTTTAAATCAACACAAGATCAAATTCCAATCATGATGCACTATATATATATTTCATAGAATATATCAACAATATCCAACAACCTCATACATCTTCAAAACTAATCTAGATATCATTTGAGTATAGCATTTATTTCATCATCAATTATATTATTTTTTAAAAACTAGGATGTCACTCTACAACTTTATCTCATAGATTATTCATAAATAAATATTATTTATCATTATGAATATTCAATATAAATCTTCCCCATATATTAATCAAATATTATATAATATTTAGATATATTTAAACCACTTATTCTTATAAACTCTCAAGTAGTAACATCCTCTAACTAGATTTTCCAACTAGATTTCCTTCATAAAATGTAAAAAATTGACATTAACTCAAACAAAAAACCATTCCATACAAATAAATGGATTTCTAAACAACTCTAATAGCAGAATATTTTTCAACTAAATAAATATTCTATAAATAATTTTAAACATAATCTAAAAGTATCTTACTCATCATTTTCTATGTGAATAATGGGAGAAAACCTTCATTGCATTTCTTTTTCTACATAAATATTGGTAGAAAAAACTCTCATCACTTCTTAAAATCATTAAGGAATTTATTTAATCATTATACAATTTTCAAAACTTATCACCAAATAGAATCATTTCTTGAAAACTCCAACTTACTTACCACCTTTTCAACTTCATCACATATTAATATAGTTCACATTTCTTTCTTTATTGGCAATAGATTCAACAAAAACCCAAGAGGGTTCAACAATATCACCTTTTCAGTTTTTAATACCATTTCTAGAAAAATACTTTCAATATTTTATTTCATTTCTCAATTTTTCATTTACAATTTTTACTCTTTCCCCCTTTATTATAAATTTCTTACCTTTTCTTCTCTTCCCTTTATTGAAAAATATTAAAAAGTATATGACATAGGATGTTATTACTTCCATAAAATAATGTTCCATAAATTATTACAATATATATATATGATTCCTGCTCGGTAAAGAAAACAAGAGGGTCTAATTTAGATAATAAAGCTATATATAAATCAATAGAATACGATACCAATCGATTCTAATTGTTAGCAAACATTGAAATTCTATTCAAATGTCTTTAATCTAAAACCAATTGATAAATTTATCTTATTAGAATCACAACCTGAGTTACTACACTCATCTCATGCCCATATCAAAAGAATTCAAATACTAATGGAAGGTTTTTTTTAGTTTTATAAACCCTCCCTTAATCCCCTTCAAATTTATTCACTTTATTATCATTTATTAAATTACTTTATTCCTCTTAATATATAAATTGATTATTGCATAAAATTCTTGTGAGAATATCCACACATAACTTTTTAGTGATATGTTATCAATATCTTTTAAAAAGTTATATATTTTCATAATGTACATTATTTTGGAATCTATTTAGCAATAAAGTCCCCCCCAAGTGATACTCCATCTTCAAATAATAAAGGTGGATCTTTTAATCAAATAAGATTTTGAATATCTATTGAATGATTATAGCAAGATTATATTTCCTTAAATATTATATCCAATTTTGAACACATAGTTATCTACATTAGTTCTACCACTTAGAAATTTTACCACTTTCAATTCCTTATAATGTAGGTATAAAAATACAACACATAGGATAAGGGAGTAGTAAAAAACTTATTTTTTCTTTAATGGGAGTTACAAGGTTAAGAATTTATTTTCAACTAAGATAATTATTTTTTTCTTATCTAGGCATGGGTGAATTCTTAATTCTAGTTTCTATGGATTTCCAATTTTTATTGGAAAACATGGATACTTTTTTCATTTATTAGCTTCTTTATATGTAAAATTATTCCTAATATTATCTATCAAGGGACATGAATCACCTGTTAATTATTAGATCCTCTTTATCATTACTTATTGAGTTTGAAAAATAGTCAAAAAAATTCTTGGAAATATGTCCATCCAAATTTCACCTTCCAAACAACACTTCTAAAATTCATTAGTTATCATTTATTGAAACATATCATGAAATGAGAAATTTTCTTGTTATTTTATTTATCTCCCTTTAACAATAGTATTTACAAGATTCTCTTCCATTTTTCTTACCTTTTCCAAATCATACGATCAAACAATGAAACATTATTTTAGAATATACTCACCTTTCTTAGTTATTCTCTATATATTATCTTTAGCCTTTATGTTACTTGATTTGGGAAACCTTTTATGAGACTCAAATTCTTTATTAGTAATTTCTTCCACTAAACTAATCCTCTTATTTTTCTCATAGATTGATTAATCTCTTCACCACTCTAGATTTATCCCATAACCTATGATATCCATGGTATATCTACACCAATAAATTTTGTGGAAAATTTTATTATGAAATAATAATCTTCTTCCTTTTGGTGTTACACCTTTATTTGACTTCTTGGATCTATTTTGAGAAAATTTATTCGTTAGATTACCATCTAAGGATAACTCACTTACCTTCTATTTTAGCTTATTAAGAATATTATTTTCAACATTTTTCTTTTTAAACTTTCCCATGGTAAGTTTAATTTTATTATTAATCAACTATGGTAGTATTCTGTTTTTATGTGTCTTTGACACATTATTTGTTGCTTTGGAGAAAAATTATCCTCTTTTATGACCAATTTTATTTTATATCCTATAATGATTATTTAAAAATTTTAATCTATTTGCAACAGAATGACTATACCCTTTAATCTATGTACTTTTAACTATCTTAGGCATACCCCCTTGATAAAGGATTCCTTTTTCTTTTATAGGTTGAAATATTATTTCAACAATCCATTTAGTTGTTCCCAAACCTTTAACCTCACCATTAGTAGCAAAAAATTTAGTTTTTGTATTTTGTAAAATGGTATGGATTGATTTATATGATTTTATTTATTTATTTTTATTCTTTAGAATGGATTATCTAGGGGAATATATTTTCCTACAACTCCTTACATTTACCATAGAGTTAGTGATCATTTTCTCACTATATTTCTATAACCACTTTTGTGTATATTTTTATTATAAACTTATAATGTATATATAATTATAATTATAACAATTAATATTTTTTGATGGGGATGTTATATTTTATTTTTTGTATTCTAGATATTAATAATTAATTGATCTCAAGATATTATTTTGAAGAGATTGAAATATTTTGTTATAAGAATCGGCCTTTTCATAATGTGCTTTATTATCTCTAGTCTTAACTTTTTCTGAAGACACAAATTGAAAACTTTCCAGATTTTTGAGTTTAATATCATGTTCAAGTCACTTTATATTGAGGATGTTTTTATAATTTTATATTATGCCTTCACATTCCTTATTGATCTTATTAATAATGTATTCATGAATTTTACTCTTATCTTATAGTTAATGATCAAGATCCTTAATATTCATTTATTTGATCCCCAATCGTAGGCCTTTGATAGTAATGAACTATTATTGTGAATGGATTATTAATTTAAGAGTACTATTATTTTATTATCTCTCATAAATTTTATTAATACACATATTATTAGATACAAAACATTTTTATTCAAGATCAATATTTATAATTCTTAGATATCTAACCTTATTGGATAATTCTACAGAGGTCAAGTCTCTTTTCTCTAAATATTTCTACAAAATTTTATTATCATATTCAATATGAGAGATCTCCTCTTATATTCTTTTGAGAGATCCACAAATAAAAGTGGATACCTTTTAGAGGAAATTTTGTAGACTATTATTTATTTCATCAATTATTTTATCTTGTGAATCCTTAGAAATATTATCTTCCCCACTAGTGATTGGATATTTTTTAATATATTCTAGAATATAATATTCTGTTGCCATATAATTATGTAATGATTATCAAATACTTAAGGAATAGTTATTTTCCAGCTTCCTACCTATGTCTTAAACCATAAATTCTTATCCCACTATTCCAGACCCACCATCATGAGGATTATATCAAGGGGGAAATAATTTATCTTCCTCTTTTCATAAGAGGGATTCCTTCTTTATCTTTCTCAATTATTTTCACTTTACACTCTTTAGATATTTGGAAGAGATATAAATAAACAATATCTGTATGTTCTCCAAATATACACTAAATTATGAATTTAGAAATAGAAAATCAAACTTAAAAAATCAAATTAAAGATCATTTAGAATCAAATTAGGGGTGTGACATGATTATTTGATACCAATTTTTTGGATCACTTTGGGATATTACTATTACTAAGAGGGGTGGGGGTGAATCAATGTTGGTAGTTCTTGATCAATTAAAACATATATCATTTTTTACCTCTATACTTATTTAGAAAATAGATATATCTTACTCAATCCCCATGTATGGATTGTGTGTACTTAAAGTAATGAAGTAAAGAAAAATGAACAACAAAATTTGTTAATGAGTTCCAACTCTAATATGGATGACTACATAAATAGTGTGTTGTGTCTTTAATACCACTCACACACAAATTACATTTTATTATCAAGATTTTTTTAGCAAGGGTATATCTTTTGACATGTATTCCTTGAAAGACTAGGTATAATGCAAGCACCAACTTGAAAAAATTTGGTTACAAGATTTGAATTATAACTCTTTAAATTAAATTAGTAGAAATGGATTGTGTCCCTCCTAGAAAATATTAATATAATATTCTTCCTCACTAAGAAACAATTTTTTGGGATACCTTAATCATAAAAATCCATGGGATTTATCTTACTTACTTATTCTTAAATGCTCAAATTGATTAATAAAAATTAAACCAGATTCTAATTCATATTTTTCTATTATTTTCCTTCAATGAACAAGATTATACCCTTACATGTAGAATCATATCTCTCAAATTTTTACCCATAAAGTATACAAGATGGGTACCATATTGGTTACTACATACTTTCTTTATCTTTAATGAATATATAGATTAATATAATGTCAGATTATATTTGTTATTCAACTTTTATAATATATAGAAGATAATTTTCAAAATCCCTTTATCTTCTCCTCATTTATCTTATTTTATATTCATATTATTACATGATTATTTTTCTTATAATTCTCAATTTTTTAATTTTCTTTGAAATCTCAACATTCAAAAACTCTAAATATTCACTCTTATAGTCATATTAGAATTTAATACCATTGGGTTTCCTTTTAATTTTTCTAAATAATCATATTATACTAACTCATGATATTTATAAACATCATGGATTCCATTTTGATTCTCTAAAAGATAATATTACTTTATATTCCATTTTTTCATGTTGATGTGTAGTGATTTGGTTGCAGTTGTGAATTCTTCCATTGCTGTGAAAAACACTATTTATTTTGTTGATCTTATTTTGGAGCAGTCATTATATATAACTCATTTTCAATAATTTCAGTCTTTATATTCAATTCATCTTATTTTGAGGAATATACACTCCTATTTCTCATATCATGTATCATAAAAAGTTTATTTATTTTTTAGATAATGTCTCACCTGGTTACTCTATCTTGATAGTGAGACAACCTTAGAAGTGATGTGAGATTCTCAAGTGACAGTGTGAAGTTAGGAGGTGTGGAAACAAATACCCCACACATTCATCCCCTAGTATTTGTGGCTGAAAATGATGGTGAAAACCTCATTCCATTAAAATCACATATATATTTATAACTAGAATAATAACCCCATTTAATCTAGTCCCACATCAAACTTCACCTCACTCTACCACTCCTTCATTACTAAGAATTATTAAAGGGGGGATATTGAATTTCTATTGCATCACCCCATTCCATGACTACTAGTTTTATTCTTCACACACCTCCCTTCACCAAGTGCTGACACTACTTAGTTCCACCCCACATCAACTTTAATTTCCCTTTCTCTATTGGAAATACTATCTACAATTAATATTGACCACTACCTCATGGTGTTAGATCCTAGATCCTGATATTTGAAAATGATGATACACTTTTTAAATTACTTTGGCATATTTATGATCTGCATCCACTTTATAAGGATTAATTTTTATGCTTACTTTACAAACTCTTATATCATCCTTATGAAGACTCAATTAGAACTTATGGTTTTTAGGTGATCATTATAGAACTTGTGCCTTTTCCAATTATCCCTTTATAGAGAAAAAATATAAACTTTTGAAATTATTATTGTCTAATTTCTTCTTCTTTATATTTTCACTCTCTATTGAGTAGTCTCCATGCCTTTTAATTTTTTTAATCTGCATAATCTAGAATTACAAAAATCTTCAAATTCTGTTATGAAGTTTCCATTATATTATGGTTTTATTTTTTTCAATGTGATGTAATTAAATGTGTGTTAAATCATGAAGAGTCAACTTCCTTTATCTAAAAAAATAAATTATATCTCTCGTTGTAAAAGGAAGTATAAGATCCCTATATATAAACAGGTAAATAAGTTTGGACATAGCTTCCATTGAATATCAGGTTAGATAGGTTTAACTGGGAATCCAATGAAATCTAATTATTTTTTAGATGGTCTTAACATCTCTAAAAATATATACATGAATGGATTAATAATTATCTACAATATATAAAAATTAGTAAAGGAGTTTAAATATATGCTTACTGATATGGACCCTACTAAGTAGCTTGTATTGCTATGAAAAAAATGTTTATATTAAGTTCAATGTTGAGGATAAGTTATACTACAATAGGGAGAGCACATCCAAGGAGTACTAATTCTGAAGAATGATATATTTAGTGTTTATACACACTTTTATTAAGGTTAAAGAAGTATTTATATGCTTTTAAGTGCCTTATATTTGATTTAAAATTATTTTAAAATTTTAGTATGGAATTCAATTTTTTTTCAAAATCTAGGAATCCAACGTATATGTCATCTAGGCCAACACAAGTTTCAATTTTGATCTTTGTATGTATCATATTATAGGAAACATGAACATCTAGAAAATTCATGACCATCATACATGTAATTTTTTCTTAAGTATAAATACCATTGAAGGCTATGAAGGTGTCATTAAAACTAGTGCATGTGTAATTTGGGTGATGTGTATGTGTGATGTTCAAGAATAAATAGAAAAATGGGAAATGTAATTCAACATACATGTTTTTTAATTCTTAGATTTGGTGTTATTGAAATAATATAGGTTTCATTTTCCTCTAAATCGGTGTCATCTTAAAAAGAATAAGTGTGATGTGTTGAGTGTAAGAGTCATTCCACACTTAAAAAATTCAGAGGTTTTACTAGATGAATAAATCAATTTTCAAAATTTAAATATATAAAGAAGTAAATCATTTATGATATTGAAATATATGTTCTATAATGATTTAGGCATCATAAATATGAAGAATTATGTGTGATTTAATTTTGAAAAATTAAGGATCTAATATTCATCCACAGAAAGTAAAGATGAAAGAGACATATGAAATGGAGTTTCTAGAGTTTTTTTAAAATTTTAATTAAAGTGAAATTTTATGATGCTTGTTCTATTTATTTAAGTTCATAATATACCGAATCTTACATTAACCTATTATTAAATACTGATTCGGGGAAGATCCATTGTATATATTTCATGATGAATAAAATGAATTTCATAGGTTTTCTAGAATAATATAGATGAATTTACATCAAATATCAATATATAAAATAAAGTTTAAACCATAATAAATAGAGCTATATGAATTATTTTTATGATATCCAAGTTATTGAGAAGGTGATCAAAGTTACTAATATGAAAGGTTATGAATTTACCCATGCCTGAAAAAGTGAGAAGACTTAAAAAATTATTGAAATATGGAAATAAAAATGCAAATAATATTGAGGTTTCTATAATAATGGACTATATATATATTCAACCATGAATAAATGTGAAGAATAAGAAAGCTATTAAGATACTATTACTATGTACACTCTCAAGACGTGTTCTATACTGGTTTTATATGAATCTCTCAGACAATAATAGAAATATCTATGCCTTAAGATACTATAATTGTGTAAATTTTATATATCCTATAAAAGAGATTTAGTTGTGGAATAAGTGGAGTATTTTTGAGGAAGATGAATTTAATCCTACTTTAGAATAAAATGATATTTTATTCATCCATATAAGGAATAATAAATAATGATATTATGAAAGTATCCCTTGGGTTAAAAATAGAGTTCATGAAATATCTAAATAACCCAAACTAGGTATTTAATAATTGTGATTTTGGATGATAAATGGTAAGAATTATTGATATACCATTTTGGGTAATTAAAAATGAAAAATTAAATTTAATATATCTTCTTATTCATGTGAAAATATTGAAGATCTCCAGGAGAAATAATAATAAAATAAGTAGAAAGAACTAATTTTGTTACAGGTGTGAATAATTTATCTAGCCAAGAGAAACATAATCTCTCAAGGGAGGAAGTGATAATAATAGTAACCACTACATGATATTATGGTGAGTATAGAAGAATAATTTAACCATGTTCTAAAGTATTACAATCTAATGGGTTTTGAGGATGATGGAAAAGAATTGTCCAACCTATGCTAGTGGATAGTTATTGTCCAGGAATAAAAAAGAAAATGAAAGAGCTTCTAAATTTAAGGTTAATTTTTCTACGATATATACTTGTTTTCCCAAAATTATAGTGTTGAGTTTGAGATAAGAGGAGAAAAAGACCAAAAAATAGTTCATAATTTTGTGAGTTTTTTAGTGTCTTATTTCTATGAGTAGTGTTTGAATATATTAAGGTAGTAAAAGATTCTATAATTATGAGGAAGTAGTTTATTTTTTGAGTGTAGTGACATCCATATTTAGTATTTTTGATCCACTTTAAGAAGATGAGGAATGAAAAGTGAGACCAGCTAGTGGGATGGTAGCTTGAAGAAGTACAAAGGGATGATAAAATTTGTAAACATAGTAGGATGCTTTTTTAGTGTGGGAGACACCAGTGAGTTCATATAAAAAATACAAAAACTCCACTTGTATTGATGGAATTATTTTCATATAGAATCTGTCAAATAGAAATCCCAATCATAGAAAGGTGTATGATTCTTAGGAGGGGCTGAACCATGTGGAAACACTTGTTCTATTTACTCTATAATCTACATTTCATGTAGGTTTATTCTAGTTTAAAAAATAAATAACCCAATATTATTAATCAACATCATAGGTTTAAGACCAAATGTGATTAAAGTTAAAAATATATTTGGGTTTTTTATAAAAATCAGTCCACACCCGATTCAACCCCTCTTAAGTTTGTTTGTATGGTCTACTAACACTCTCAATTGGTATCAAAGAACAAGTTCCCTCTAATTGGATCTAGAATTTTATCACATATAATATCATAAGAATGGATATATTTTATTGGTTTTAAAATTTTTTCTTTTTGGTTTTATATAATATACATAAAGTGCATATTTCAAATATTTGAAGAAGATCCCCAAATGAAAGAGTACTTCCATATCTATTAGAGATGATTTAGAAGTGTCTATAAATACCATACCAGATAAGAAAAATATATAGGAAAATAATCTTATAAAGTTTCCAAGAAAGTAAAAGGAATTACCACTAGATGAATCTTTTCAAAGTGGTAATTGTGTATAAAATCTATTGGTTATGATTCCTCATATAAATAAAGTTACATATATAATGATGGTTTTAGTGAATCTAACAAATACCATTACCTTGAGGTTAAAAAGTGTATAAATAATTTTCCTATTGATGTGGTGAAATATGTCTTCAAATTCATAAAATTAATTTATGATGATAAGTCATAGATTAAACATGAAGCTAATGTAATGGAAACTAGAATATTAAAGAATATTAGTTCCTACAACACTCTCACAAAGCTTGTGAAAATCAAAGAAAAAACCATTTCAATTTGAAATGAAATATACTCTCGAGTTGATGAATAATTGAAAATATTTTTTCTTGAGAAAGAAGACTTTGAAAATATTTTCAAAGAAGTGTTCCATTCCCTAGTGAAGTTATATAAAATTTATATGAGTGTTAAGGATGCACAGTTAGATTCAAAACATAAAAAGATAATATACCTTGAAAATTATCTAAAGGAAAGAATAAATATGAATTTTAATGAATCTATATAGATAAAAATAAAATGAGAAGAAATATTGAGTTTAACTGATACATATAAATATTCACTCAAAATTAATTTCCTGGAGGTGAATGTTAAGTTGAAAAAGCTGGAAGCAAAACAATTTGGATCATCACAATTTTCTAAGAATAAAAGTGATGAAAAATAAGTTTTTGGAACATGTTTTCTCTCAAAAGAGACTTAATATGGTTGTAAATAGGTTTTGATATCATATGGATAAGAGTCAACCACCATATCATATAAAAATCTATCCCATAACTCTGGAAATTCTGTTTATACCAAATCTATTGTCTTTGGAAGTAAAAAGAAAAAAATAAAAAAACTATACAAATTTAGAAGGATAAAAAAATGATAATCCCAAAAATGTATCATGTGGGAATATATGAAAGTGTGTGAGGATAATATTCCCAAACCAATCCCAAAATATTGGTGTGTAAATCCAAAAACATTGAGGCACATGGTCTAGAATATTTAGAAATTTCACATCTAAAAATAAAAGAATAAGTATTTAGATAAAATGTTGGTTCTACTATAAGTTTGGTCATAATACCATTTATTTATATTATAATAATTTTATGTGTAAAAGTAATATAACTACTAGATTATGGGGGAGTAGATCTGAAATTAATAAAAAACCTATTGTGTAAAAGGAGACCTCACAAATGAAGAGAAATATTTCTTTTAAGAATACACTTGAATCACTTGTAAATTTCTGTGAGCTTTAAAGGATAAGAGATCAATTATATGATGAATATTGGTAAATCCTTTTTAAAATAATTTAAATAAAAAATAAAATAAAAAACCACTTCAAACTGAGAAGTATAAAAATAAAAAAGACAAGTCTTCTTTAGGAAAAAAGGAAAAGAAATCAGTTAAAAAGAGTACTTCAAATAAGTCCTTGATGAAATATGATCAGGATGTTAAACCTACAAGTAATAAGTTCTTATACTATATAAAGGGATGAATCATCACGGAAAATTGAAAGATCGGAATTGATTTTAATAAACTAAATGGGTGTAAACTAGAATTGGTAAGGAAGAGGTATTTGCGATGAGCTATTTGCGACGGGATCCCATCGCAAAAAGGCTTTATAACAATGGGGCCCCATCCCAAATAACTCATTGTAGAAAACAGCATCACAAATACAATTTTTTGTGACGGGCCCATCGCAAAAAATAGTTTTTGAGACATGAAGGTTTCCCATCACAAATAAGCCTCTGATTATATACTTTATATATAAATAAACCTTTTGCAACGAGTCTATCACAAATAATATTTGTGATGGGAAAGTTCACCATCGCAAATAAGCCTCTGATTATATACATTATATATATATAAATATTTTGTGATGGTCCTGTCACAATTAGTATTTGTGATGGGACCATCGTCCCTTCGCAAATACTAAACATAAAAAAATATTTAATAAAATTATGATTAATGAAAAAATTATATTATTATTATTAAAATAATAAAAATTTAAAAATATTGTTATTACTAAAATAAACAAACATTAAAAAATTAAATACAAAAAAAATATATTTAATAAAATTATGATTAATAAAAAATTAATATTAATATTATTAAAATAATAAAAAAATAAAAAAATATTAAAATTCTCAATATTTACAAAAAAATATAAAAAATTCATAAAATTTTATTATTATTAGTAAAATAAACAAATATTAAAAAATATAATACTAATAATAAATAATAAAAGATTAAAAAAATATGCAATATTTGCACCAATATAAAAGACAAAAACAGTAAATAGTTCATATTACAACAAATCTTGAATTCAAATGTTTTTAACAGAAAAAACATATCACTGGGGGGGGGGGGTCATCTTCTGGAGGAGGTGGAGGTGCTGTAGGAGATGGTGGAGGAAACTCTATTCCTAAACTACAAGTCAGACGGCGTATGTACTCCATCTACTCGTGATGCTGTTGTTGTTGTTGTTGCTGCTGCCATCAACACATCTCCTCTTCGTGCTGCTACTGGTTCTGTTGCCGCCGACACATCTCTTCATGCTACTTCTACAAACTTTCTATAAGCTCAGCCTGAGTTCACAACTGCTCCTAATACTGTGATGTAGAAGATGATGCCACTCTATGAGCTCATCTTGAGCTCGATGCTGACAACGTAGCAGTACCATAATAAGTACCAGGAGTCAAATGAGAGCTGATACCAACTACTTGATCCTTCTCAAATCCATACTGATTCTCCTGCATCCATGCTGCCTCATCAAAATGGTGGGCGCTGGTCTACACAGTCGTTTCGTCCTGAGTCTCAGCCTGTGTCTAAGAGGTCGTAGCCTCATATGAATCCTTCAATTCCAATTTAAAATTAAAATTGTAAAAATATTATATGCAATTAATTATCAAACTGAAAAAAATAATACTAACCAATATTAGACACTGGAGACCACCTCTAATCTCTCCAGTGGATGGATCACTGTACATCCTCCGATAAACGTTGAACTCCATAATATCGGGATGCTCGACTACCTAAAAAATATAAAATAAAATTTTTATATTTAAGGTTATATAAAATATTTAAAAAATATACATACCAGATACTCTCTATGCATACTGAATGTATGGATACCTGCTTGATGCGACACCTCTTGTCTCCCCTGAATCTGACATCCCACTTAAGATCTCCTTTGAAATCCACCACCCCACCTATGCGAACATAATCCATCCCAAATGTGAGATGAAATGTACTCTGGTCAGTGGAATCTACACAACTCATCAAATTCTGTCACTCCTGCTTTCTTAATGGTTGTTCTTCTTAAATTGGGAAAAAACTGATGGAAACAGTCACTCATCAACACATACCATGCAGCGTGGATAACATCACACATGCTATCATTTATGGGATACCATAAACCCTAAAAATAATTTATAATATCAAGTTATTAATAAAATAAATTTCAAAATAAATATTATATATTTACACACCAGCCAATGATAGAACATGTCGCACCACACATCAATGAGAATCTGTTCCCATGTGATCCACGACTGAGAAAAATAATTGCGCAAGATAGCGCTCCCCTATCCAATAGATACATGCAAAAAACTATGAAAAAGGAATAAATAATCAAACAATTAGTATATATATAAATAAATTAATGAAAGATAACTAAAATATACAGGTTACCATACCTCTGTGTGCGTGGATCGAATCCAAGACGTGAATGTCGCTCGGGGATAGTGTCATGAATCATCAATCGCATAAGACCACACCCCTCCACGTACCCCCTGAACCGTCAGTAGGCTAAGGGTCAGATGGTCTACAATCCCCCTCATCCAAAGGTAGCTCAGCCTCCTCTAACTCATGAAATAGATCAGGATCCATCTGAAACACAAAATTATTATAGTTAGCAGATAGTTGAAAATAACTATTATATATAAATATATATTAGTTATGATTATAACCAACATTTAACTGTGTCAATGTTCATATTCATCCTTATCTCCATAGCTGTCAATGTCAATGTTTTCATCTTCATCCTCAGCATCATCAATATCCATATGAGTTAAATTTTCATCATCTCTTGTCATTTCAAATTTATTTGTAACATCATTAACATCTTCATCATCATCGATCCTTAATTGTGGAGTTTCATCATCGATATTCATATCTCTTTGTGAAAAAGATGGATTTTGAGCAGTCTCTTGAAAATTTCAATTCCTTCCACTTCAGTGGAACTACATTCAGTTTGAGTAAACTGATTTTCACAGGATTTTTTTTATTATACTCCACTAATCACTCAAGTCTCTTGAAGTAGCAAAATACTTTGCATAATAAATTTAATGTGTCTGTTGAGCCAGTAAAAATGGTTCATTTACTCCAAGAAGAATTTTATATTTAATATCGATGATTCCATGAGTCGGATGAACACACAAGCCTCTCTCAGTATCCAACCACCAACATTTAAACATCTTTATGTAATTTTTTCCAAGATAACATAACTCAATAATTTCATCCAGAATTACATAAAGTCTACTTCAGCTTTTCTATTATGTGATCC
Source organism: Viscum album (assembly GCA_963277665.1). Taxonomy (NCBI): domain Eukaryota; kingdom Viridiplantae; phylum Streptophyta; class Magnoliopsida; order Santalales; family Viscaceae; genus Viscum; species Viscum album. The sequence continues at coordinate 675,925,128 of OY728157.1, read as the reverse complement.
TCTCAAGAAAACTCCATTGTTCACTGTTTTTTTATTCCCCATATGCATGTGTATGAAATCATAAACCATTCACCACTTATGAATTATAATATTTAACCATTTTGGATGGTGGGTTACTCAATATACATAGTCACTTATCAATTTTATCAGATTTTTGAGACACCTAAATTTTTTTAAAACAATTATCAATATAATAAATAATAAATAGAATTGATATTAAACTATCAATAATTTATGTTACCAGTTTTTGAAACCATTGAGAATTTTTTTTGTCTGCGTTCTTCGAGAGCAGCTGTGATAATTTATGGAAGTTGTTTCTTGATATGATTATCATATAACCTACAAATAAAATAAGTTTACATATGGTAACATAAATTATATAATAAGTGATAGAAGCACTCACAATACAAATGATTTCATTTCTTCATAGTTGAGTAGGACATATGTATGAGCTCTGTGATGTTCATTATCTGAAAGCCATCGTTCATGAACTGCATCAAAACCAATATTTGGATGATTAAAAACTAATAATTTATTTTCGATTTCGTCATTAACATTCCCCTCATTTTATCCCATGTGATTGTGTTTTGAGGGATATTGAGATTCAAAATAATGAGGGTAAAAAAAAGAAATTTCCTCTTACAAATAAGCATCAGCAATTGAGCCTTCAACTGATGCTTTGTTACGTACTTTTTTCTTCAATTTATGCATACATCTATCGAATGGGTATATCCATCGAAACTATAATGGACCTCCAAATTTAGCATCATGTGGCATATGTAATATCAGATGTTCTGTTGATTCAAAGAAATCCAACGGAAATATTTTTTTCCACTTACATATAATTACAACAACATCTTCTTCTAGTTTTCTTAGCGCATCTTAGTATGTTGTCACTGCACAAATGTATCAAAAATATATATGATATGTCTGTTATCGAATCCCAAATCATAGAATTCAACAAACCTCTGAATCCAATCAGTATAAGTCTTTTTTTTATAAAATCACAATCACAAATTTTTAATCTGGTAATATAACCATTCTTAACACATCTGCCCAAACTGGAAGCATAGCCATCTGGAAGTCTCTAATCTACAATCCACTAGAAAAATAATAAGTGACTCTCTTTTGACAGTGTATAAGCCGATTTTGGCTTCATTAACCTCTATGATCTGACATTTTCAAATAGTTCAAGTTCTGGTAGCCTGTATATTTGGGAAAGATCTAATCGTGCCTTTATAGTATCTTTGGTCTTACCTGGTGTATCCAAAACCGTATAAAATAAATTATAAAAATAGTTCTTCTCAATATGCATGACATCCAACATGTGGCAGACCAACAAATCAGACCAATATGGATAATCCCAAAAAATTATTCATTTTATCCAATTATATTCTTTCCCAAAGCCATGAATTTTCTATTGGTTTACTGTTGGGCCAAATGTGAAGGGAGGTAATGAAAATAAAACTGATTTTAACTCTGTACCTGAGATAATTTTTGGAGGTTCATCCCTTTCAATTGTACCTTTTCTGAAATGAGATTTGTTCCTCCAAGAAGGATGATTAGTTGGAATAAATCTACGGTGATGGTCAAAATAGTAAGGTTTTTTCCATTGATGAGCATAAAGGCTTTGTTGTCTTTCGTACAGTAAGGACATGATTTCAGACCATGTGTACTCCAGCCAGATAACATTCAACATGACAGAAAGTCACTAATCATCCACATAAATGTATATTTTAATATGATATTTTGTTTCACAGTAACATCATATGTACTAACACCATCCCTCCACAATGAATTTAACTCATTAATCAATGGTTTAAAATAAACAACAATATTCTTTTTCATAGGTCTTGGGATTAATAAGGTAAAAAAGATATAGGTCACATTCATTAACATCCATGGAGGTAAATTGTACGGAGTTATAAAGATTGGACAAGATGAATACTGACTACCATAAGAACCAAACAGACAGAAATCATCAGTTTAAAGACTCAATCACACGTTTTGGGCTTCTAAAGAAAAAGACGGATGCATACTGTCAAAATGTTTCCATGAATCGCCATCAGATGGATGATTCAAGCTTTTATCAGTTGAAATCTTAGTTTTGTGCCATGATATCATTGATGCTATGTTCTGAGACATAAATAAACACTACAACCTGGGTGTAAGGGGGAAATATCTCAATTTTTTTTACTGGAATCGATCCAGACTTCCCTGGTTGAGCTTCTTTATACCTCTATTGTCCACATGTGGGACAATTATCCAACACATCATTTTCAATAGAATATAATATGAAATCATTTGGACATGTATTAATCTTCCGATAAATAAGGCCCATATTATGAACCATCATCTTGCTCTCATAGTAATTTACAGGGAACACATTTACTTTAGGTAACAGTGTTTTAACCAAAGAAAATATCTGATCAAAATAGTTGTTTGACATTGCGTTATCTGATTTAATAGCCGTAAATTTTTCATCTGCTTCTAATTTTCTTATCTTGCAACCAGGATATAATTCATCCTCATCAGACGTCAACAACTCTTAAAATTTGGATGGTGCCAACTCAGGAGTTAAATCAATATAATCTTGAGTTTTAGTTTGATTAATAGATAGACCTGCAACATCATATACTAAATTTTGAAACCGTGATGGATCTCGAATAAAGTTATTAGTTTCTTCTCTGGAATTTCATTCACCATGTTGATAACAAAAAACATAATCTAGTTGAAAACCAAACCACAAGAGATGTCCCTTAACCTTGTTAAATGTGGCAAACATTCTCAGAGCACATTTATTACAAGGACACTTTATTGTTCCTTCTAAAACATATTCTGGTTTTGATGATGTAAATGATAATAAATCTTTAACACCCTCAATAAATTCAGGATTTAAACTAGAACCATTTGGATTTCTACACTGATTTATCCAAGCGTGATCATCTAATAATGATTTTTGTCAACTTCCTTATTCCATATTTTTAAAAAAAAATATAAAATCATTACTATTTTTGAATAATTTGAAATTATAAAAACTCTATCTGAAAAGAAAAGATAAATAATTACAAATACTTCTTAATAATTACCATTACTTACGGGTGACACAATTTCCAGTGGATTGACAACTACTCTTTTGTCTGACGGCTCATTTACTTGCAACTTTCTCACACAGAAATCACAATGAAGAATCTGCTTAGTTGTACGCATATTCATTCTCGTATGCACGAGAATCAATATGTATACCTCATAACAGATTCTTCATTGTCATTTTTGTGTGAGAAAGTTGCAAGTAAATGAGCCATAGGATAAAAGAGCCCCCTTTTTGTCGATGAATCATCTTCTTGCAACTATCACCGCCTAAACAGATTATGAATAATGTGGTCCTATGAATTCATATTCAAACTCGGACATACGAGATTGGATATGAATATGTAGATGCATAATTTTCATAATGTTTTGAGTTGGTGAAAGTTGAAAGGAGAAGAGTCATCGAGTAAAAGGAGTGTTGTCAATCCATTGAAAATTGTGCCAAGTTTTTACAAGTTATTACAAGTTATTACAAGTTATTACAATTTATTAAAATTAATTTTCTTTCTAATTGTTTCTATTTATCACTATTTTTTCCTAATTATTATTAATTATTATTAATTATTACTAATTATTACTAATTAATATTTATTATTACTAATTATTATTAATTATTACTAATTATTACTAATTATTCCCATGTATTCATATTTATTCCAATTTATTCCAATTTATTCAAATTTATTCCTATTTATTACTATTTATTACTATTTATTACTTTTTACTACTCATTATTATTAATTATTATTAATTATTACTATTTATTAATATTTATTACTAATTATTACTAATTATTACTAATTATTAATATTTATTACTATTTATTACTAATTATTACTAATTATTACTAATTATTACTAATTATTACTAATTATTACTATTTATTATGATTTATTACTATTTATTACTAATTATTACTTATTATTACTAATTATTACTAATTATTACTAATTAATACTATTTATTAATATTTATTACTAATTATTTCCAATTATTTATAATTATTAAAAATTATTACTATTTATTGCTTATTATTACAAATTATTACAAATTATTACAAATTATTCCTAATTATTCCTAATTATTACTAATTATTCTTAATTATTCCTAATTATTACTAATTATTCCTAATTATTCCTAATTATACCTAATTATTCCTAATTATTTCTAATTATTCTTAATTATTACTAATTGTTACTAATTATTCCTAATTATTCCTAATTATTCCTAATTATTCCTAATTATTCCTAATTATTCCTAATTATTCTTAATTAATCTTAATTATTCCTAATTATTTCTAATTATTACTAATTATTCCAAATTAATCCTAATTATTTCTAATTATTACTAATTATTCCCAATTATTCATATTTATTCTTATTTATTTCTATTTATTCCTAATTATTACTAATTATTGCTAATTATTGCTAATTATTACTAATTATTACTATTTATTACTAATTATTACTAATTATTACTATTTGTTACTAATTATTCCTAATTAGTACTAATTATTACTAATTAGTACTAATTATTACTAATTCTTCCTAATTATTACTAATTATTCCTAATTATTCTTAATTATTACTAATTATTACTAATTATTATTAATTATTACTAATTATTACTAATTATTACTAATTATTACTAATCATTACTAATCATTAGTAATCATTAGTAATTATTACTAATTATTCCTAATTATTCCAAATTATTCCTAATGATTCCAAATTATTCCAAATTATTCCTAATTATTACTAATTATTTCTAATTATTCCTAATTATTCCTAATTATTCCTAATTATTCTTAATTATTCCTAATTATTTATAATTATTCCTAATTATTCCCAATTATTCCCAATTATTTCTAATTATTCCTAATTATTCCTAATTATTCATAATTATTACAAATTATTACTAATTATTACTAATTATTACTAATTATTACTATTTATTATAAATTATTACTAATTATTCTTATTTTTCGTAATTTTTTCTATTTATTTATATTATTCCTATTTATTCCTATTTATTTCTATTTATTCTTATTTATTCTTATTTATTGCTATTTATTTTTATTTATTACTATTTATATTACTATTTATTACTATTTATTTCTAATTATTACAAATTATTTCTAATTATTACTATTTATTATTAATTATTACTAATTATTACTAATTATTACTAATTATTACTATTTTTACAAATTATTACAAATTATTTATAATTATTCCTAATTATTTATAATTATTCCTAATTATTCCTAATTATTTCTAATTATTTCTAATTATTCCTAATTATTCCAAATTAGTAATAATTATTACTAATTATTTCTAATAATTACTAATAATTAATAATAATTAATAATTATTAATAATTACTACTAATTATTACTAATTATTTCTAATTATTCCTAATTATTCCTAATTATTCCAATTTATTACTATTTATTACTATTTATTACTAATTATTACTAATTATTACTCATTATTACTAATTATTACTAATTATTCCTATTTATTCCTATTTATTACTATTTATTATTAATTATTATTAATTATTACTGATTATTCCTAATTATTAGTAATTATTCATATATATTCCTAATTATTACTAATTATTACTAATTATTACTAATTATTACTAATTATTTCTAATTATTACTATTTATTACTATTTATTACTATTTATTACTAATTATTCGTATTTATTACCAATTATTCTTATTTATTACTAATGATTCCTATTTATTACTAATTATTCATATTTATTACTAATTTTACATATTTATTAGTAATTATTCTATTTATTACTAATTATTCCTATTTATTACTAATTATTCCTATTTATTACTAATTACCCGTAATTATTACTAATTAAACATAACTATTACTAATTAAACATAACTATTACTAATTAGCGGTAATTGATATCAATAACTACAATTTACAACTACTAACTACTAATTACAAGTAATTATTTATAGACAATACCAATTTTCGTTAATAATTATTAATTATTACTAGTTATTAATTACTACTAATTATTAAGAATTAGTATTAATATTTTCAATTTATTATTACAAATAAATACAGATAACAAAACAATTTAAATCTAATTTAATTACAACTAATCAACAATAATTAAAATTAACATAAAAAAATAAAATAAATACTAAATTAAATAAAATATAAATACCTTTAAACTTGATCTTCTATTGATGTAAACAACTATAAAACGTCTTCATAAAAAAAAACCAGCTCAGAGAAAATTTCACTCTAAAAATAGAGATTAGAGAGAGAGAGGAAGTGAGAAATGTGGGGAAGAAAAAGAAAAACGGAGGGGGTATATATAGGTTAGATTAGTTGTGACGAGACTATTTGCGACAGGATTTCCGTCGCAAAAAACACCTTTTGTGACGAGGCCGGTCGCAAATACCTTCCGCTGCATTAATTGGTGTCGGTGGTGAAAAGGGTATTTGCGCCTGGCCCTGTCGCAAAAAGTGACCTGCCGACACACCTTTTGCGACGCGACAACATCCCGTCGTAAAAACCCATTTACCGCCACCGATATTTGCGACGAGATCCGTCGCAAATGCCCTCTGACCGACACATTATTTGCGATGGGGGGATCCCCGTGTCGCAAATAACCTTCCCACGCTTTGGCGCCCAACCCGAGCCAAACCGCGCATTACCTTTTGCGACGAGACCTCAAATCCAGTCACAAATAACCTCTGGGAAGGAATATTTGTGACGGGAATTAATCCCGTCGCAAATAGCCCGTTGCAAAAGCCTCTTTTTCCCATAATGAATCAATCCTAGAAAGAGAAAGTAGGATTCATATGATGGTGGACATCCCTGATGAAGATTATGAAGGGGTACCTTAAAATTTTACTCTAAAGGTTGATAAAGAGGTGTGTGGAAGGTCCAAGAAGGAAATTCATGCGTATATCAAATGCATGACTATTCTTCTAGGATAAGTGTGAAATAAAGGGAATGCACTAGTTACTTATAGTGAAAAAAATATCTAAAAAAATTATTCCACACATAAAAATATAGATAATAATGTGATTAAAGATATATCAATCATATGGACATAATAGTTGGAAAATGATAGGATTATAGAGTTAGATGAAAAGAACCGGTCTTCTTTACCTGCTAAAATGGAGAAACCCAATCCATCTATGAAGAAAGTTGGAAAAGAGAAGACATCCTTGCTACCCAATTGGGAATATATTTGGAAAATCAAAAGGGAATAAAGAATGAAGTGGTCTAGACACTTTATAGCTTCAACCCGAATGGCCCTAAGACTTTCATTTTTATTGATTTTTGATAACCCCCCTTTCAAGGGATGAGGGGGAACCCTTACAAGGCCCGTAGGCTCAGAGATTACATGACCCGTAGGCTAAGGAGATTACATGACCCGAAGGTCTTAGGAAATTCAACCAGACTATCTACAAGGAACTACCCCTCCCCAGCATCTGCATCATAATAATATCTTTCCACCTTCGCATGGTCATCTGGATAGGCTTCTCGTGCAAGCACATGGTGGTCCCGATGGCATAGCCATACCCTCTCATTTTGCCAAAATCAATTTGGCTCTGCTCTGGTGAGTGCACCTGCTATGAATCATCTTCTGGGGATGCTTCTTTTTTGTAGAGTCTATCTGGGGAAACTGCATGTGTCCCGAAGGCCTTGAGGTGGCCTGAAATACCTACTGACCTAAAGGCATGGGTGGCCCAACAGCCTTAAGGTCTCCAAGCCCAAACCGGTGGCCCAAGGTGAATAGTTTTAGCTACTACAGTACCGAATAGTAACTGTTACAGTTCCTGCTATAGTACGCGCACAATGTACAAGTATGCTACAGTACCTGTACAGTGTACCATTCTGCTACAATACCGCACATTGTACAGTCTTCTATATTACCTGCAAAGTGTACAGTCCTGCTATTGTTCTTGTTATAGCAACTGCTATAGTTCTTGCTACAGTACCAGTTACAATGTCTGCTACAACCCATGCTACAGTGCCTACTACAGCCCTTGCTACAATACCTGCTATAGTACCAGAAATATGCCTCTTCTTGGTTTTGAACCTGGGTCATGTGGATGCACTTAAGGGCACTTCATCAACTGGGCTAAGGGTCATGTGATTTATCGCTTCAAATAAATGAGTTGTTGAGCTAAGAAAAAATTCTTATCCTCACTACTCCAATAGATAATTTGAGGAGGCTCATATTAGTTTTCGTATCCTTAGATGATGGTAATTAAAGGTGAATAAGTTTAGGGAGCATCCCTTAAGGGAGAGATTTCAAAAAAGTTCAATATGGTAGAGCATTAAAAAATATTCTAGAATATTAGAATCTGGACAGACCCTTCAATATTGATGGATGAGGTATGATTTCATTCTCCACTAAATGTTTCTAACTTCTGTTCACTATTTTCATCAAGGGGGAGTGATTATTTAAAAAAATAGTCTAACAAAGCTTTCAATGAAATTTTTTAATGTGTTTTCTTAAGTGAAGAATATATTATTGAACTTATTTTGAAAATATTTTAAAATATCCCCTAGAAACAAAGAGTTATAGGGTTGGTATCACATGTTGGTTTACAAAATGGATAACTTTTTTGTATATAATTTTAACTCTTTTTTTCTATAATAGGTTATCCCACAAAGACTTAGAGTGGCGGGTTTAATGTAAATTTTTTATATAATTTGTGAGATATATTTCTCCCATTTAATTAGTATAAGAATTTGTTAGTGGAAAAAATATACTAGGGAGAAGATTAATTTTCTAATTTTAAAAGTGTTTGTTTGAGAAGAAACAACCTTCACTTGGAAGTTGTGAGATCAATTATGTGTAAAAATAAAAATCTTAATTCATTCCAAAAGTGTATTTAAGGGGGATAACATTTTGTTCCTATTTTTTATTTCTTTTCAATAAAGAGGAGAAAGAAATGACAATGAATTTGAAAGTAATATGGAATTAGTAATAAATACAAATGGAAAGATTAAAGGGACCTTCGTATTGTAGTTATATTTGGTTTCAATGTGAAGAAATTCATTGTTTGTTAAATAATAAAGAGTTTTATTCCATGATATATGAAAATTAGGCTATATCTCTTATTAGAAATGGATGAATAAACTACCCATATATCAATGGGTAAAGGAGTTTTGAGAAGGATTCCCTTGAATACCTAGGTAGACAAATTCAAGTAGGCAGCTGATGAAATTTGATTATTATTAAGTGGGTATTCAAGAAAAATGAAAAGTGATACATGATTGGAAGAATATTTTTTTTACAACATATATAAGAAAGTTAAGGATTCAGAAGAGGAGTTTTCTGATTTAGACTTCGTCAGATAACTTGTACAAATGTGAATAAAATGTTTAAATTGGGATCATAGTTGAGGAAACTCTATCATAGAGTATAGATAACCCATCTAATGAGTATCAAGTATAAATAATACTAAATTTAGTGTTTATGATCTGTTTTATGGTGGTTGAAGATTATCTGAGATACTTGGAAGTACCTTAGATTTAATTTCAAATTATTCTAGAATTTCATTACAAAATTCAGAAAATTGGTAAGGTATTGATTCCAATGTATGTGTTATCTATGCCAATATATGGAAAATTAAAAACCAACATACATGTCATTTTACTTAAATTTATGTTTCATTACATGCATGTAGGTGTCATTTTAACTAATTTATGTGTCATTTAGGAGCTATGTATGTGTGGAACTCAAGCAGAAAAAAAAAGAAAAGAAATTTCCGAATATATATGATTTCATGATAAGAATTGGTGTGATTGAAGAAGAAAACATGTAATATTCATGTATATAGGTGTCATCTGACTAAGAATATGTGTAATGTGCTCAATGTAAGTGTCATGCAAAACTTCAAAAATTTAGAGATTTTTTAGATGGAAAATTTGAAATTCCATATTTAAATATCTAAAGAAAAAAAATATTTTATGATAATAAAAGAGATGTTCTATAAGAATCTAAACATTAAAAACACCTAGAATGGTGTGTGATTCAATAATGGAAATTTTAGAAGATAAATTAATCCATATAAAGGTAAAATCAAAGCAAGATTATACATGAAGTTTCTATAATTATTTAATTCTGATGAAAGTGAAATATATTGATGCTTGTAGCTAAATTTAATATAATATTCAATCCTAATTTGAATATGATTAACTATATAAATTTCTTGATAAAGAAAATTAATTTCATGAGTTTTAATGATTAATATAGATAAAGTTACAAAATATATAGAGCTATCCAAAGAAGTTTAAACCATTATGAATTGATTTATATGAATGAGTTTACTAATTCCATTATAGCTGGGAAGGAGATCAGAGTTACTTATCTGGAAGGATGAGAATTTTACCTAGCGTAAAAAGTGATATGACTTTACGATTTCTTGAAATATATATATGAAAATGCGATGAATGCTGAGGATAATAGAAGAAAGTACTGTACATATATCTAACCAAGAATAAATGTGAAGAATAGGGAAGATTATGAGATGCTAAAACTGTGTACATACTTAACCTAAGTTCTATACTAGTTTCTTGTGAAGCTCTTATTTTGTTAGAGAAATCTCCACCCATAATCTACAATGGTTGTGTCACTATTATACAACCTATGAATTATATTGAAGTGTATAATTTGAGAATTATTTTTGAGGAATATTAAGTCGATCCTATTATATAACAAAAATATATTTTATATTTCCATGTGAGGAGAAATAAATAAGATTTTTCTTGGAATATCCATTAAATTAAAAAGGTGCTCATGAAATATCATGGGAAACCAAAATGGGTATTTAATAATTTTTTTTCTTCGAATTAAGTACGTCTTCTTGATATACCATTTTGGGTATATTAAAATGAAATATGGCATTTAATAGAGCCTCTCATGCACATGAAGAGATTGAGGATATTTAGGAAAAATAAAATAAATGATGTAGTACAAGATGCTGCCACCGTGAGTGTGAATAACTGAGCAAGCTACGAAAAGATGAATCTCTGAAATGAAGAAGCATGAATAAGAGTAGATAATGTATGTTTTTATAGTGATAAAGGTAGAAGATTTTGAACTAATTCTAAATATTTACTACCTACTGGGTTTTAAAGAAGAAGAAGAATATTGAGTGGTCATTATGTAATCTTGTATAGTTAGAGTCAAGGAATAAGAAAGAAAAAAAAATCCTATGAAGTTGAGATTGAGTTTTTTGTAATATATATATTTTTTCTTGATCTTATATTTCCAATTTTGATAAAAGAGGAGAATAAGATCAATAATGGGATTTTCATATAGTGAGTTGTTTATACGCTGATTTTCTTGAGAAGTGTTTAAATATATAAAGGTATTCAAATATTTTTCAACATTGAGCTACTTCAAGTGGTGGAGGAAAGTAAATCTTGACAAGCTGGTGGTATTCTATCTTGAAGAATTATAGTGGTAAAAAATTATTTTTAAACATAGGGAGATATTTTATTAGTGTGGGATGCACCTATGGGTTTGTATAAAAACATACAAAAAACTCCACTTATATTGGTAATGATATTTTAGTGAATAATTCATGACTTTTACATCATAAGAATGAGAAGGTGTATGATTCTCAAGAGGGTCCAAACCTTGTAAAAAAACCTTTTCAATTTACTTAATTATTTTCATTGAATATAGGTGAATACTAGGTTAAAAAATTAAAGATCAAATAGTGATAATAAATATTATAGGTTCAACACCAATGGAGATGAAAGTTAAAATAAAGGTTTTGTTTTTGGTAAAAATTAGTCCTCACCTGATTCACCCCCTCTTAGTTGTGTCAACATGGTTCACTAGGAATCTCACATTAGAATCCCTTCAAACTGATTTCAATAAAAACAAGATCAAATACAAATTATTTTGAGACATATAATTATTCCATATAATATTTCAATAATATCCCACTACCTCAAACAACTTCAAAATTCCTTTAAAAATCTTCCAAATATAGAATTTGTTTCATTATCAGTTCTCTTATTTTGTTAACAAAAGTCTGAAAATCCATTGTTTGGTCTCAAAAATTCTTCATAGATATAAAATTTTCATCATAATGAATACTACATAGAACTATTCCTCTTAAATTAATGAAACATTATTTTATATTTAGATCGGTTTAAACCAATTCTTCTTATAAAATTATAAGAAAAATAATTCTCAAAATATCTTTTCCATATATACATCCTTCATGAAATGTAAAAACTTAGAATAAATTCAAACTAATGACCATGATATGTAAATGAATTTAACTATAAACGTCTCCAATAGTACCATCCTCATTAACTAAATAATGTTTCTATAAAATATTATATACATAAAACTCCAAGAGTCATCCTAATCCATTTCCATGTGAATAGTGACAATAACTACACATTCCATTTCTTTTTCTAGATAGAAAATGATGGTAGAAATTCTCATCACTTCTTCTAATCCTCATTTAAATTATTTAATCCCCATAAAATATTCATAACTTAGTTTACAATAACACCATTTCTAAGAAACTTTAACTTCCTTCCATGCTATTCAACTTCATCACATATTGACATTATTCATATTTATTCTTTCAATGAAAATAAATATATATAAAATATATGATTTAGAAAAACATATAGCCAATCACTTGTCTAATACCTCCCTATAGTAGGTTTTGTTTATCCTTAGCAACATTAGATTCTTAAATGTGATGCACAATGTGTTTTCTTGATATATAATTTTCTCTAAAAGTAGATTTATAAAACAGTTTTCATTGAAAAACATGAATCCATAATGTAATGGGTTTATTTTATATTATAGATTATATAATATCCATTAGTCAATATAGTTGGAATATGGTTAAGTGTTAGTGATACTATTTCTAAAACATGTTTTGAAAGGAATTATGGAAGACTAGCGATACTTATAAGACTCATCATTGATCCTCATTTTACTACCATTATCACTATAATGTGTATAATGTAATATAAGTTTATGAGTATCTCAATGCTATATTTAAATGATCAATGAATTATTGATTAAGATATTCTTCAACTAACCCACATAAAAGATATTATATCTTTTACCAAGTATATTCATTACCCTACTTTAAAATTTTAAAATCATTTAAAAGGAATTTTATGAAATATATGAATTTACCTCTAGATTCTCTTTATAATAGTTTACATGTACCTAATTAAACATAATATATATTTTTTTGGATTTATGAAATTTAATATCTAATGGTTTCTTTATATTAAAACTTAATAAGTACATCGAACATCTATAATATTTTTAGCTTCAAAGAGACCCTTTTATTCATATACTTGACTATTAATTTTAGTTTTACTTTGCGAAGAATTATATTTGCACAATTGGGTATTATTGGATTCTTATAATTTCTATTCATAATTAATTTCTGATATTTAATATCTATAATTCATGTATTATTAAATTATTAAAAGTATGATATACCCTAACAACATTTATTTAAAATATGATGTAGTGTCTCATTGTATGTATAACTAGAAAATAAAATAAATCTTTTAGTAGCACTCAAAAATAATATTATTTTAATGGGAATCAACACAAATAGAATTATGAAGTTGTGATATTATCTTATCTGACTTATGAATCACCCTCCTTTAGCGATAGAGAATACTTACCCCAATTCTTATAATCTTTCTGAACTTCCTTGGTTCCAATATTTTGATAAAAATATATTAATTAAATATTTTATTTAATACCCAAAAAGTTATAATAGAAATATTTCTTGTAATGATTAATATACCTTGTATATAATTTTATTCTCGTTTCTTCTTCAATTCATTATAGCTCATCTTCTAGTGAGCTTTCTTTCAATATTTGATATAGACAACCTCCCAATATTTTCTATACATTTAAATATTTTTTCACTTTGACAAAATTGAAAAATATCCATTAAATTTTTAATTATTATGTGATTTTAAACATTGTCCCCCACTTTATTAAATATAAGGGGTGAGAAACCATGTTCCCCCCAATACTTATCTTCTTGGAAATTCATAGTCAATAGATTCTTTTGAGGCTTATACATATTATTCATTTTGTAATTCTTAATGAATATGGGGAATGTAAGTGTTAAGGATTATAATATAAGATTAATGGATAATTTAATATCTATATAAAATCCCAACTTAAATAAACAATCAGTATACATAAATATATTGAATGAAATATCACTAGGTTGGTACCCATCTTATAGTTTACACATGTATAATGCATTGAAAATATAATTTATGTTTACCCTCTATTTACTATTTTCAAGTTTATGGAGATGAGTTATCATGGTATATGTATCAATGTCTTTATGTTTTATCTCAAGTTATTCAGAAATATATGGTGACATGATGAAATTTACATATATAGAATCCTCTATTTTCCACCTATAGCCTTCATTTTCACCTTCAATCACTTAATGAGGTAGTTGATCATGAATAAGAGATTCCAACACATAAAAAACATTTTACTATAGCAATGCAACACAAAAGTGCCTGTACCTGTCACACCCCGACCTATGTGTTTGATTTATTTAATTATTTTCATACCTTTAAATATTTTTTCTGGGGTCCGGTGTGAGTCCCAGATGAATTATTTGAGTTTTCAATAAAAAAATGTGTGTTTTGGGTTCGATGTCGTTGGACTCATGGGCAGAGCGTGATGTCGCGCAGCTTCGACCATGCAATTGAGTGGCCTTTCATTAATTTTTATTATTATTAAAAATGACATGAATTCATTTTATTATTATTTTATTATTAAGGTTATTATTATTTTAATTATTATTATTATGATTATGATGATGATGATGATGATTATTATTATTATTATTTTATTTACTTTTTCCTTTTATCTTTCTTTTATATTTTTTTATCTTTTTTTTATCTCCTTTTGTTCCTCTCTTCCACGTGGGTGCCCCCCTTTCTTATTTTTTTTCTTCTTCTTCCAGTAGCAGTTGTGCGACCTGCCTTCTTCCCTCCACCTGTTGACCTTGCCAGGATCCCGCCACCTTCTTCCCCTCTCCCTCGGCGCATGTAGTCCCTCACCCTCCCTCCTCCATAGCACCGTTCTGCATCCCAGCCTCCAGCCGAGCTGCTTCTTGCATGCCCCCATCCATGCTGTTCCACCCCTGCACTCTCGCAAACCGCAACGCTATCCCGACGCCCCCTCCTGCACTACAATGCCCGTGCCCCTCTCCATTCGCCCGGCTGCCTCCTACACCGCCTTCTAGTGCCTTCGCATACCCCCTACAGCTCCCTGGATTGGCCTCCGCTTCCTGCGCGCGTCCCAGCCACCCACATTGACCCCTATGCCTCCCTCCATTTCCCCTCTCATCCACCAGCACAACCTCCTCCTTGCGCCGATTCCATAGACCTCATCATTCCTCCAGCACCAGTAGCCCCTGAAGATCTCTCCCTTCACCTTCGCCCTGCACGCCCTTCCCCTCCGACGCCGCACCCAGCCGTTGCGCCTCCCGTACACTCCATGCCGCCCACAAGTTTCTTGTAGGCTTCCCTGCACGCGGACGCTCTACTCCATATAGCCAGCATGTGACACCCCATCCGATCACCTCCTCCTTACTGCTCAACACCCTTCCTCTCCCAGCGGCAGTCCTACTTCGGACCTTCCTCTCTACTGATTCCCCTCTGCCTGCAGCGCACCTCGGATGCACCAGAACTCCTGTCGGTTGCACCAGTAGTGCGCCGTCCTATCCCAACCGACTGCCTGGACACTCCCTTTCCCTGTTTTGGTCGACCAGCAGCGGCATAGCACCCCTGTGTCGTCCGGCCAGTGGCAGCGCAACAACCGACACCCTCCCCCTTCACTGAAACAGCCACAGGCTCCTCCCACCGGCACCCCCCATCCGTATCGGTAGTGCACACCCCCTTCCAGACTCCTTTTTGGCCATCAAATGCATTTCCAGCCTGGCGCACCTTCGTCTCGGCGGTGCGTCACCCTGCGGACCTTCTGTCCAGTCGTGCAATCTCTATGCGACCCCTTTTTCATTACTTGAACGTTGCACGGTGCCCCACAATCCCCGTTTTGCACTTACCGGTAGCTGTCGCACACCCCTTGCTGATTCTCCGATGTCGTTCTCCCCTTCTCTACTCTGTCCAGCTAGCGACAATCCCTGCTGGTGCGCGCACCCCTTTCTAATGGTCGTGCAACACCACTGGTCGAGGGCGCCTCCACACCAAAGTAAGGTTTGCACTGTTTTTGTTTGAGTATTAAGTAATTATTTTATCATGTGTTGTGTTTATTTATATGGGTGAAAATTTAATTATAAAATAATTGAGTTTTGTTTGTGTAAATATATGAGTTAATTTTTTCAATATTATTTCACAAATCTTAAAGTGGTATTGTAATAATGTAGGTGATGAGAATTTTGTTTTGAAACATGTCGAGATAGTTTTTTTTGCATCGTTTGTTTATTTGGATCGTTTTAAGTCTGTGTTTATGTATTTTAGTTATCTTTTCAGTTGCGGTACATTGGCAAGGAATTTCCGTGATACTACGATCATCAGCTTGTATGTGTATGCACGCCCGCGCGAGGTGTGTCGCGTAATCATGATTGGTTTACTAGTCTAGGTAGGTCCCCCACTACATTCATCTTTAAATTTTGATTTTATTAATTTCTTGAGGTTTATATTAATTTTAATAAATGGAAAATAATATAAGATAATTATCTTTTAAATGATTATTTGGTGTTAAAAGAACCACTTATTTTATACATGACAATTGAAATGTTTTATTGATGAATGGACACTCAGTCGTGAAAGAATGCCCATTTGGGATTTAAACATAATTTACAGAATTTCAAATGTAGTTTTGGTTTAAATGATAAATGATTACTTCTGATGCGTGAATGAGTGTTTTGGGTTTTCTTGAGAAATGAGGTTTTTCTTTAAAATTGGTGAAGGCCCATTTAACACTTTAATAAAAATATATTATTTTGGAAAACTCTCTTTGGGGTGACTCAAGGGTGATCTTTGGTGTACGTTGATTGCATGAGTTGTGTGTGATATCTGTGCTATTTGATTGACTTTGCTCACTCACCCCTTTCCCTTTTATTATGCATGTTGACATGGGAACCTGTCATAGTGAGTGAATCTTCTGAGAACGATTGCTGCACTATTTTAGATTACGCACTGGCTAGTGGCCCCATAGCAGGGGAATACTGAGTTATTGCTACTATGGGGATTGGGCCCCTCGGTTAGGCCATGAAGGGCTATACCAAGCGTTAGGGCGTTATGACGTCATTGAGTTAGGGAATGCCTTCGTGATGAGTCACATGTATAGTACGTTCTAGATTATTCACGAGCTCTTAGGTTCGACCCATGTTTCCTTTAGTGTTTATTTGTGTGTGGTGGACGATTGAGAGGTCTCGTTCGGTTGTTGGCCCATGTGCGCCACTATTCCCATTTCCCTTGGTGTGTGTTGTGAGTTATGTGTGGTTTTACTTTTTGGATAATAACTGATATTTGTATTCCTAAATTTTTCGTAGAAAATGTTTTAAAATGAAATGTACCTATTCCATTCAAACATTAAACTTTTTTTTAAATTAACAAGGGCAATGGAATGATACTTGTTTTAGAAATGAAAGTTTGTGTGGAAACTAATAATTTATATAGTTTAGTTCAAACCTGAAATTGGTAAATTCTTTATTTATAGGTAGTGCATTGGTAATAGTTTTTTAGGAACACCTACTGAGTTTTAATACTCACACCTATAGTTTTATCCTGTTTTTAGTTTTTCTAGAGGTTTGGCTCGAACTCGCTCGCCGTGGGCAAGAGTTGGTTGTGGAATAGTGAGCGACTCTCGAAGTCATGAGGAGTTTTGGTCAAGACCAGGTTAGTGTGTTTTTTGTTCGTTCTTTATTTTAGGGTCATTTATTTACTTTGCGTTGTTCTACTTTTCCGCTACTCTATTTATTTTTATTGGGAAACATCATTCCCACTTGTCCTCTATTGATGCCCTGACACTTGTCGCCAGCCCGGGAGGATCGGGAACACCTCTCAGGTCATGTCGTAGACCGGCTCGGGTGATCGATTCAGGGTCGACCTGGGTTGGTTCGTGACAAAATGGTATCAGAGTAGGTCGTCTCCTTAGCGGACCTTTTTTTTCAGAGTGCCCAATGTTATTTGTTGTTTTCATGGTAGAAGGAGTAGAATTGTCGGGACTCGAGGCGGGTCGATGAGAAGGACGTCATGAACCCTTGCTCATTTCGAACCTCGGGTTACTATGGGATGTTTGGGTTGTCGATGCCTTCTGATTCTTATGATTTGTTTGGTATTGGGAAATGAAATGAGAGTCGAGCAAGTGACCTCATCGAGCTCACATGGTCTGGAAAGCCATGTGGAGCCGAAGACATTACCCTAGAATGCTCTCAGTGATAATGGTGTGACTAGTGTATGACCTCCAACCATATGGTTGAGTCACCCATCATCAATAGTTTCCCTCTAGTGAATCGTATGGGCTTTCCTTATTTTTGAAAAAAAATCATTGTGAAAAGTGTTATTTTGGTATTTGAAATGAAAATGACCATGTTTGACCCATCTTCTTGTTTTTTTGTTCCTTAGTGTTCGTCCCCACGAAGGTTCGATGGATGCCCAAGGTGCAGCTTCAGGTGGTGCATCCTTAGAAAATCCTCTAGTTGATCATCCCAAGAACTATGTCCTCGAGTTTTCAAAGATGAAACCTCCCCTCTTTTATGGGAAAGCAGATCCTATTGAGGTAGAAGAGTGGTTACAAAAGATTGAGAGGAACTTCTATTCTCTCACGCTACCTGAGTCATTAAAAGTAGAGTTGACTACCTTTATGCTTTAAGGTCCAACTTGGAAGTGGTGGAAGTCTATGTCTCAAAACAAGCCTCGAGAATATCTCACTTGGGAGTTCTTCAAGTCTTCATTCATCGAACAATACTTCTCTGGAGTGACAAAGGTGAGGAAGAGGATGGATTTGTGTGGTCTTCAGCATGGTGTTGGATCAGTGTTGGAATTATTTCGTCATTTCCTGGACCTGGCTCCATATGAACCAGGGTATGTTGGAAATGATCCCGTGAAAGCTTGGCTTTTTGATCTTGGATTACGTCCTGAGATGCAATAAAAGGTGGAAGAGTTAAACGTAATCACCTTTCTTGATGTGGTGATACAGGCTTTCCTCACCGAAGCTGAGTTAGCAGGAGGACTTGAGGTGGAGAATCCTTTTTCGGCCTTGGGAAGTAGTATAGTAGATAGCAATAAGAATAATGGGAAGTGTCCTGATGCTGGTGGTACCAGTAGAGGAATCAAGATGCCTTTAGACCTTCAGTAATCTTCCTCATAGTGCAATTCCTTGATCTGTCACCAGTGTGGTAAGCGGGGGCACAAGAAGCCGGTGTGCCCGAATGCTCCAAGACCCTGCCACACCTATGGGCGTCTAGGTCACATGAAGTGACTCTGTCGAGGTGTTTTCAAGTAGTGCGCTGAAGCCAGACCTGACTTATCGAAGGTCACCTCAGCCCGTCATCAAGTGTATGATGGTGTTTGGGGATCAGTTTGAGGTTTTCTCTTGTAGTGTTTCTTGGATGTAGTAGTCGTCACCTCTACCATTTTTGGTGTTTCTTTTCTTTCAGTTATAATAATGATTCTTATCAAACCTCTTTGGAACCTTTATTATAATCGACGTGTGTTTGGTAAAATTATAGTTTATGTGTCATGTTTGGGAAATTTTGAAGCTTTACTACAAGGAAGGAGATGCTTTAATCAACAGAGCTCCAGCCATTGGTCTCGGAGTGAAGTTGGCATGTAGTCAGGTGAACCACAACAGTGTAAAAAGACCTTGGTTTAATATCGTTCCTTAGTGTGGCATGGTTTGTGTTCATTCGAGAGTGTGAATCCATTGGTGTAACAGTGGTAGTAGTTTTGATGTTCAATCCTTTGGGCCCTTCCCTTCTCCCCCTCGTGGTGGGGGTTTTTGGTCAGTGTGAAATAATTATCAAGTTCAGTTAGTTTCTCCAGTCCTTATTGTGGGGAGACACATCACGGGTCCCGTTGAACTTAGTTTGGCTTGTTTCCTATGGTGGAGAGTCCATTCTCCCCCCCCACATCAGTATCAGAGTTTCATTTTGGTGGTGTTTAAAGTGTTCATGTTTTGAGGATATGTTTCCTGTCATGGGAGTTGGGTGTTTGTTTGGATCGATCAACTGGAGGTGCTTAAAATTTTGGGGTTGAGTGACACTTAAGGAGTTTCATCTTTGGGTCTTGGTCTTGTTGTGGATTTTTGAGGGTGGAAAGCATTATGGTGGGGAGAATTTTCACACCCCAACCTATGCGTTTGATTTGTTTAATTATTTTTATAACTTTAAATATTTTCCTGAGGTCCGGGGTGGGTCCTGGATGAAGTATTTGAGTTTTCAATAAAAAAAATGTGCGTTTTGGGTTTGACGTTGTTGGAAGCACGGGCAGAGCACGACGCCACGCTGCTTCGCCCATGAAATTGAGTGGCCTTTCGTCAATTTGTTTATAATTAAAAATGATATGAATTCATTTTATTATTATTTTATGGTTAAGGTTATTATGATTTTTATTAATATTATTATGATTATGATTATGATTATGATTATGATTATGATTATGATTATGATTATTATATTATTATTATTTTTATTTACTTTTTTTTTTATCTTTCTTCTCTCTTTTTTTTTCGTTTTTTCTCTCCTTTTGTTCCTCTCTTCCACGCGGGTACCCCCCCTTTCTTTTTTTCCTTCTTCTTCCTGTAGCAGACGTACGAACTTTCTTCTCCACTCCTCCTACTGACCTCGCTAAGATTCCGCCACCTTTTTCCCCTCTCCCTCAGCGCATACAGTCCCTAAGCCAACCTCCTCTGCATCACCGTTCTGCATCCCCTCCTCTAATCGGGCTGCTTCCTACAGCGCCCCATCCATACTACTTCCTGCCTGCGCCCCTAGACATCTGCCCGGTTGCCTCCAGCACCACCTTCCAGTGCCTCCACATACCCCCGGAAGCGCCCCAGCTTGGCCTCTTCTTCCTGCATGCATCCCAGCCACCCGTACCGACCCCTCTGCCTCCACCCATTTCCCCTCTCGTCCACCATCACAACCTCCTCCTTGCGCCAATTCCGTAGACCTCGTCGTGCCTCTAGCGCTAGTCGCCCCTACAGATCTCTCCCTCAGCCTTCACCCTACACCCCCATCCCCTCCAACACCGCACCCAACCGCTATGCCTCCCACGTAGTCTACACCGCCTACAGGTTTCTTACTGGCTCCCCTACACACGTCCCCTTTGCTCCGTGCAGCCGGCGTGCGACCCCCCATCCGAGCACCTCCTCCTTACTGCTCATCACCCTCCTACTCCCAGCTGCATTCCCGCTTCAACCCTGCCTCCCTAATGGTTCCCCTCTGCTTGCATCACACCAAAGATGCACCATACCTCATCTCGTTTGCATCGGTAGTGTACCCTCCTATCCCAACCGATTGCCTGGCCACCCACTTTCCCTGTTCCGGCCGGCCAGCAGTGGCACATCGCCCCTACATCGTCCGGCCTATGGCGGTGTGACAACTCACACCCTCCCCACTTCACAACAACAGCCACATGCTCCTCCCTCCAGCACCCACCAGCTGTATGGGTAGCGCACACCTTCATCTAGACTCCTTTTTGGCCACCGAATGCATCTCTAGCCCGACACACTTCCGGCTCGGTGGTGCATTGCCCCACAGACATTCTGTCCATCCGTGCAGTCTCTCTGTGACCCCTTTGTCATTCCTCAAACATTGTGCGGTGCCCTATGACCCCCGTGTTGCACTTACCGGTAGCTTTTGTGTGCCCCTTGCTGAGTCGCTGATGTCATTCTTACCTTTTCTACTCCGTCCGGCTAGCGACAATCCCTGTTGGTGTGCGCACCCCTTTCTGAAAATCTTGCAACAGCGCTAGTCGTGTGCGTTTCCACGCTAAAGTAAGGTTTGAACTATTTTTTTAGATTAGTAAATAATCATTTTATCATGTGTTGTGTTTATTTATATTGGTGCGAATTTAATTTTAAAATAATTGATTTTTGTTTGTGTAAATATATGAGTTAATTTTTTGAATATTATTTCCCAAATCTTAAAGTGGTATGTTAATAATGCAGGTGATGAGAACTATGTTTTGAAACTTGTAGAGATATTTATTTTTGCGTCATTTGTTTGTTTGGATCGTTTTAAGACTTTGTTTATGTATTTTAGTTATCTTTTCGGTTGCAGCGTGTTGGCAAGGCATTTCCATGATACTGTAGTCATCAGCTTGAATGTGCATGCACGCCCGCGCGAGGCATGTCGCGTCATCATGATTTTTTTACGAGTCGAGGTAGGTCCCCCACTACATTCACCTTTAAATTTTGATTTTTTTAATTTCTTGAGGTTTATATTAATTTTAATAAATGGGAAATAATATAAGATAATTAATTTTTAAATTATTATTTGGTGTAAAAAGATCCGTTTGTTTTATACACGACACTTGAAATGTTTTATTGATGAACAGACACTCAGTCGTGAAAGAATTACTGTTTGGCCTTTAAACATAATTCAAGGAATTTAAAATGTAGTTATTGTTTAAATGAAAATGATTTCTTCTGAAACATGAAAGAGTGTTTTGTGTTTTCTTTAGAAATGAGGTTTTTTCTTTAAAATTGGTGAAGGCCCATTTAGCACTTTAATGAAAATAAATTATTTTGGAAAACTCTCTTTGGGGCGACTCAGGGGTGATCTTTGGTGTATGTTGATTGCGGGGGTTGTGTGTGATAGCTGTGCTACTTGATTGACTTTGCTGACTCATCCCTTTCCCTTTTATTATGCGTGTTGACATAGGAACCTGACATAGTGAGTGAATATTCTGAGAATGATTGCTTCACTAGTTTAGATTATGCACTGGGTAGTAGCCCCATAACAAGGGAATACTGAGTTATTGCTGCAATGGGGATTGGGCCCCTTGGTTAGGCCATGAAGGGCTATACCGAGTGTTAGGGAGTTATGACGTCATCGAGTTAGGGCATGCCTTCGTGATGAGTCACATGTATATTACATTCTAGATTGTTCACAAGCTACTGGGTTCGACCCATGTTTCCTTTAGTGTTTATTTGTGTGTAGCGGATGATTGAGAGGTCTAGTTTGATTGCTGGCCCATGTACGCCACTATTCCCATTGACCTTGGTGTGTGTTGTGAGTTATGTGTGGTTTTCATTTTTGGATAATAACTGAAGTTTGGATTCCGGAATTTTTCACAGAAAATGTTTTAAAATGAAATTTACCAATTCCTTTCAAACATTAAACTTGTTTTTTTAAAATTAACAAGGGCAATGGACTGATACTTGTTTTAGAAATGAAAGTGTGTGTGGAAACTAATAATTTATATAATTTAGTTCAAACCTGAAATTGGTAAATTCTTTATTTAAAGGTAGTGCATTGGGAATAGTTTGTTGGGCATGCCTACTGAGTTTTAATACTCACACCTATAGTTTTTTCCTATTTTTAGTTTTGATATAGGTTTGGCTCGAACTCACTCATCGTGGGTGAGAGTTGGTTGTGGACTAGTGAGCGACTCTCAGAGTCACGAGGAGTTTTGGTCAAGACCATGTTAGTGTGTTTTGTTGGTTGTTCTTTCTTTTCAGGGTCATTTATTTACTTTGCATTGTTCTACTTTTCCACTGCTCTATTTATTTTTATTAGACAAAATCATTCTCACTTGTCATCTATTGATTCCCTGGCACTTGTTGCCTGCCTGGGAGGATCGGGAATGCCTCTCGGGTCATGTCGCGGACCGGATCGGGTGATCAATTCCGGGTCGACCCGGGTTGGTTCGTGACAGTTCCAATCTTGGAAATTTTTATTGGTGATGAAATTTTCATTGTTTAGTAACAATCATAGCGTTTCTATGGTGTTTTCATGTCATTTTTCTTTTATATCAAACAAAAGTGTATTTTAATACTTTATTATGATTACTAGTTTTGATATAATTAGTCTCCAAATATTTTATTAAATTAAAACATCCCTCACCATTGGATTCGAAATATCCTATCACTCAGATATTATATTGGAAAAGATCCATATTTCCCTTAAAATAACCTAGATGAAGGCCTTATCAAATTATTCAAAGGTATTTAGGTAGTATTTTCTCACCAACTAAATTAAATTAAAACTACTTGATTTGTTGAGTGGACTCCCCAATATTGGATTCCTAAAATTAAATTTCCTTAACTCTTTCCTCCAAGTTACTCTAAGTATTTTGGGGGAAGATACTCTTGGTGTTAACTTGGTCGAGTTAACCAAATTTTTTTAATAAAAATAACTGATAAATAAAATTTTATTGATGAATGTGAAACCAATACATTGATCTATATTTTAATTTTAACTCAAGTGATTGAATGAATATACTGGCATAATATTTTGATTATGGGATTTTTGACTAACTTATACATAAATATTATTTTTTATTATTTACATACTTGTTAATAATATATTGAAATTACATAAAATATTAACCATGTGTGATAAACTAATTCAGAGATAATAATTTTATTTTATTTCATATTTTAATTATTTTTAATTATTTTTAATTTATGTGATCAGCTTAATAAAAAAAACCCCATAATTTCATAAATAAATAAATAACCATACAATAATAAAATAAAATAAATATATGATATGATCATGATATTTTATCAATTGGTTGGTTTATAAAGAATATATAAACCAAACTTGACCCTAGGTGAAATAACTCCTTGATCCTATGTGTTGATAGAGTATCACCATTCCTCTATTAACCTATGAATCTCCTTGGTTGGTTTCACTACATCTCTAGTCCCAAACTATCTCTTTTCACTTGGATATATATCCTTTATAAATGTTTGTTCACTTATAGGTGATGGGTACTAGGGGTTTAGGGTTTCAAAAAACTATCCTAGTACTTGTAGTCCTATACATAATAAAGGACGGAGGGGAAATTTTTGGATCATTATATTTAATTTAATAATCAATTATAAAATAAAACCATGTAAAAAATAAATAAATAAAACAATACCAACACTTACATAGGTTAGTCTTTCTCCTAATAAATTACAACATGAATTGAATATAGATTTATACTTACTAGAATTCATTTAAATTCATTTTAATTAAGATATTTTTTTGGATTTAATGAATCAATATTCTAATTAATTAATTAATTAATTCCATATATTAATATTATATCTGAACAAACCTTGAGATATGATACAATTCCAATCACATATTATTTTTAATATATTAAATAAAATTAATTTTTAATTTAAAATAATTATGTACATGATGTGTATTGACAAGTCCACAAATCAAGTTTCTTCTAAGTTAGATTTAATTCATTATAAAAATTTAATACACAAATGGTATGTACATTGTAGGTAACACTACATGTACATTTTGTGATAGATTAAATACACTTCTGGGATTTAATTATTATATGGAATATAATGTCACTCAACACATCAGATGAATTATTATTTGTATAGATTTTTTCATATAATATGAACGTACATGGTATGTATGACCACATGGCATGTGAAAATATACATGACCTTTGGTTACATAGGGTAAGACACATAGTTTTTGTAATGTGTATGGACACATGACATGCTATAAATATGCATGTAATCTACCACTGAAAATTTATGTGAAGTAAATGAAATTTAATATATCTTTTACAATTTTTTTAGTTGCATAATTTATAAGGATAATAATTATTATGAATTTATTTCCACATTCCATACTAAACTTCATTTGATGTGTACTTGGGGATGAGTGAAATCTGTCACTTGATGTGTACAACCTTCTATACATTATTTAGTTTATGTCACTCTTTAATTTTCCATGTGTTGACCCACATGAAATTCTAATCTTAGTGTGTACCTTTTTTGAGTTTTCACATGTTACATGACATGTACGAAGAAATACACACCAATTATTTTATGTTTGTCTAGACCACTCAGGTGATAGTAAATACATGGAATGTAATGACATCATGTGGTTAAACACATAGAATGTTTTGATTTATATATACCCAAAACCATGTGTTGTTACATGGTGTGTCTTCTAACTATACACAATATAATCCACATTAGACAATGTGATGCACTAGCAGTTAACAATTGCTGTGTAATGATTCCACCTACCAAACCACTCAATATGTTATGATTGTTGCGACTTTTACCTTGTTTTGTTGACCATTGGCACAAGACATGTAATTTACTATTATAAAAAATGTATATATGTCATGCAATCCACAACCTTGGATACTTTATATGGTATATTGAAGCAATATTTATGTTTCATTGACATGTTCTTGTCCACAAAAACTCAAGTGAACATGTTATCATGATTATTGGATTAAGAATTAAATTATTGAAATGAAAAATAAAAATCAAACATTTAATTTGATCTAAAAAATTATAAAAAATTATAAATTATTATGTGAACACTCTGATACCACTTGAAGGTTCTAGGGCATAGAAAAAGTGGGTTATATGTGCCTTATTTTTGTTTTTTTATCAAATTCAATGGTTAAATTTGGAGAAACTTGACAAATAAAACCCTAGAAACACTTAGAGTAGATCTTGCACATTTTATTTTTAATTAATTGAAAACTAGAATTAAATCAAATTTGATAATTAATCTTGATCAATTATGATCCATCTATTATCATCTCATCATTTTGTTGGATAATCCAAGTGATAATTCCCTTAGTTTTTTCCATACATGCTCCAGGAATCTCTGAACAATGTTCTATGTATTCTAAGTGCTATTAGAGAGGAATATATAACTTTATCTCATGTATCATTGAAAAAACCTGAGATTCTCATGTCCCCATCAATTCTTGAAATAGATCTAGTTAAATTTTCTCTCTAGTGATAGATAGAATTCTCTAGTATTTTTCTTTTTTTTCTAAATAACTCTAATCCTCTAAAATGATATAAGTTGTAATATTTACTTTGTATTAAAATTCGATAATTTTGAAATATCCCTTTATCAAATATCTATTCTAAGTTATTCCCCATGTAAAATAATAGAAAAAATAATAATATTATTTCTAATGACCTGTATGTATTTTAATATATTTAGTTAAATATAGTAATAAATTTTCAATTTAAATGACATTAAATAAAATATATCACTTTCATTGGGGCCTTAACTCAGAGCATCCACACTCCACAAAATTTATCGAACCTTAAAGAATAATATATTTAATTAAATAAATATTTCAATATTAATAAATAAATAAAGTTGTATTTTCTAAACTTGAGAAAAAATATTTAGTTTAATATTCACCTAGGTACAAAAATATTTATATTAATTTATTAACTAAAATTTTGAATAATAAAATGTTTATTTATTACCTTATGAATAATAGATAAGAGATAAAATTCAACCAACATATTTTAGACTCTAGAAACACATCAAGAAACTCATAGAGAATGATGTTAATGTCATAAATATAATAACATTCTTAAAAATTCTATTTTTTAATATGACCCCCTTTTCAGGATATCTCATCACACAGGATGCATACTTGTGCTATCACCCTTTATTCTTGAGTTTTCTTTCTTTAAATTTTCTGAAATGAACTTGTTATTGAACTACCATGTCTATGGATTTAATTAAATAGTTCCATTTCAATCAAAGGTATACATATATATTCTTTCATTAACTTATATTGGAAAAATACTTTCATAACTTATTCAATTTGTGTCATATCACTTATGAAACACTCAATATATGCTACCTCATCGTGAGGGTATGTGATAATTATTTTCATCCATATATCAAAGTATGTGATTCGGTATATGAATTAATAATAATCTCAATTACATGAACCAATAAACATATTCACATATAGGAATATCCAATGAAACAAAAACATGTGGAGTTCTTATTGGTGGGTTCATCCTTATACTCCCCTTCTTGGAGATCACTATGTGAAAAATTTACGAGAAAATGTCTCAATTTCATATGATCCTCTAACACCTGATAGATAAAAATCATCTGTGTCCCATCAAATATAGGTTATTTATACCATAGGACACATGTATAAGAATATTATCATAAAATATCTAGGTTATCATTATAACAGGGAATTAATAAAACCTTTCCTTGAGAAACATATTATATAAAATTTATCATATTAATGTTACACAGAATAATAATCATCTTGTGACTAGTTATTTATTAGTATTTTGGTAATAAATAGTATAAATTTAGTTGGTCCTAAAGAGCTAACTCCAATAGTAATATACTCAAATTCTGCTATAGAATTATTGACTATACATTGTTTTTATCTCCTCCATCCCATCACACCTCCAATGAATAAAATTTCATATCAAAACAGTGATGTTATATTCTATTGATATATTTTAAAATGAATATCTATGTATCCCATTATAATTAGTTCATATTATTCTTCATATATCAGGAACAAATATTTCATATGTATTATGTATTTAATTATTATTTTTACTATTTCCCAAAACAAAACTCCTATATTTTCATGATATCTTCCTTCAATGATAAAAAAATAAGAAATATCCAATCTAGTATAGAACATGGATTACATGATAGATCCATTTTTTAAAACATAAATAAGCCTACTCTCTCTTTCTCTATCTTCTTATGCATGTGGAAACAACTTCTTGAAGAGATTAATATGATGTGAAATTGGTAAAATCCTCTCTTAGACTGATCCATATTGTATATTTTAATACCTTGTCAATATATATACACTTTTACTTAGCCCAAAAAATCTCTTAGATCTATCTACGTAGATATTAATTCCTTGGATATACACTAAAAGAAGAATATTGTATCCTATTATTTACCCAGGTCATAACATATGACATTCATATAATGTATTTCAAAGGCTATGATATATATGAATTATAAATGGGAATGATATTTTACTATTTCCTATATCATATTCTATTATATGAATTATAATTACATTGGATGTGCATGTGTTTCATTGACATACTCCTAAATTCCTTAGTTTTTTATAATTTATTAGGAATGGGTTATACATAGACTTCACATTCTTTGAAAGATTTTAATGAATAATCCAAAGTGATGTAACGTACACTATTGGAAAATAGGTCTATACCCACATTTTTTCAAAAAACCAAGGGTATTGGGTACCCCTATACCCACAGTTTTCCATAACCGTGGGTATAGGGACAATATGTGAACCAATACCCATGGTTTTCCAAAACCGTGGGTATAGGCCACCTATACCCACGGTTTTGACAAAAACCATGGGTATAGTTTTCTTTTAAGACCTATACCCACGGTTTTGGAGAAAACCATGGGTATAGGGTATTTTCCGAAGACCTATCCCGACGGTTCTTGAAAACCGTAGGTATTGTGGTTTTTTTTGAAGACCTATACCCACGGTTCTCTAGAACCATGGGTATAGATTTTCTATGTTTTGGTGGCGAAAGAAAATTAGGTGGGACACAAAAAAAAATTTGGCGGAAAGACATTTTTTCACGGTTTATATTAATATATTTACATAAATATAAATAAATATTTTCAAAAATTATATAGCTCGGTTGGTAGACCCATTTCCGCTGGTGCTGTAGGTCGCGGGTTCAAATTCCTCTGCTCGCATTTTTGGATTTAAATTTTCCATGTAAATCATATTAATATATATACGTAGATATAAGTATATATGAAAATTAAAAAACACACATCGGTTGGTCCCTTGGTGGGGCGCACCAGTGAGGCTCTGTGTGAGGCACGGGTTCGAATCCCTCTACCTGCATTTTTTAATTTAAATTTCCCACGTAAATCATATTAATATATATACATAGATATATGTATATATAACAATTAAAAATCAAAGGTCGGTTGGTCCTTTGGTTGGGCGCGCTCATGAGGCTCTGTGTGAGGCGCAGGTTCGAATCCCCCCCGTGATGCGCTATTTTTGAATTTAAAAAATATCCCACAGTTTGAAAACCGTGGGTCTGTTGCGTGCCACGCTAGAACAGGTGTGCCACAATTTGACTCTCCTATACCCACGGTTTAGGAGAACCATGGGTATAGGATGAGACCCCTATACTGACGCCGTTCCATCCCACGATTCCCAAAACCGTGGGTATAGCCTATACCCATGGTTTTGGGGGCTATACCCACGATTTTGAATTGTGGGTATAAGTCATTTTTAGCTTGGGCCATTTTGGAGCTACTACAGACCTTAGGTTACATTCACTGAACCCAAAAAGTTAGCAATAAATGGCATGGTTTTAATAAAAGAACAAAAGGGGGAACATTTTACCCTTAAACACACGTTCACAACCAAATATAAGAACCAAGATGATGATAAAAATATAAAAAAAGTAATATCTATATAATGATTCATGTGATAATATATAAAAACCCCAAAGAATCCTCAGGACAATATCAGAGTAATAACAGAAATAAAAGAACAAAAATTACTAAGACTCCAAATAAATAATATAGATGGATACCAATGTGGAACCACTCTAAACTCCAAGACATGACCATAAATCTAAGAAACTTCTCTAAACATCTATGTATTAAACTATTATAAATAGTTTACTTAAAGTATCTTGGAATATCAATTTCATGTATCTTCCCCCCCACATAGACACACACACACACACCCACCTATTCATAACTTGTACCTCCTAAAATAGTCCTATTATTATAACAACTTTCTTCCATGGTTCAATTTCTAATGAAAAAGAACACATGTGTCCCAATCTATGCCAACAACACCCATCAAACCCCTTGA
This sequence comes from Viscum album, assembly GCA_963277665.1. Lineage (NCBI taxonomy): Eukaryota > Viridiplantae > Streptophyta > Magnoliopsida > Santalales > Viscaceae > Viscum > Viscum album. Next base: position 675,894,166 of record OY728157.1, on the reverse strand, counting down.
TTTATCAAAAGCTTTATTTTTTAAAAACCATTAATTTTTATCCAACATATTCTTACCCACATCTAAAAACCAAGAACAAGAATAATTATAGGGTTTCTTAAAAGATTTATTATGAAGTTTTGGATAGTTAATTTTCATTAAAACAAGAAAAAATCATTCAGAAATATGAAATCCTTCACATTATAATAAAATGTGGAAGGATGAAAAAACAACCTAACTTAGATTTGTTTGGTGTGAATATTACTTTCATGATAATGTAGATATGACCCTTCTAATCCTTCCCTAAAATGAATCCAAAGAATGATTTTTGATAATACATTTGATCTCATAGATCTGGATATAACAACTCTAATCTAAAGTTCTATTAATGAGAAACTAAACGAATCCATGATGGAATAAAACGATAGAGTCCATAAATCAAATTTATATGATTTAAAACTCAATTAATAAATATAATTTAAGATTTTATGTCTATGATCATTGAAATTCATATAAGGGAACCCCAAAAATTGTGTTCCTAGGTCAATGGATGTAGAATAAGGATTTTTAGGAAAGTTTCATGTTTTAAAATAAATTTCTGTACTATTGAATTTATATCGCATGGTTAGTCCAAATAGTTTGATAAACCATGAAAATTAGATCTATCTTAAAATATTAAAAATCACATAGTTAGCCTCATGGTTATTAAAAACCATTCACCAACCATTCACCTTCCTAGTGACCTCCAAACACATCACACATATTCTTGGATACTTGAGGAAAATTTATATTAACAATGCTCAAACTATGTACCTTTAAAAATACTTCAAAAACCATTAGAAAACTTCTAGAAACTTACTGAGTTCTAGGCTTCTATTTTACTCGAATAATCTATAAAATAGAAAAATACCTCAAATTAGGGTGTTTAATTTTCCTCACAATTAGGATTTTCTTCCTCCTAAATCTAGAATAGATTTGGCCATTATAATCACATTAAATTCTCTTATTCCCAATCCTCTTCTGGAATTTTTCCATGATTCCATAGTAATATTACCAAAGTAATTGATCTACCTCGCAATGTATTCTCCTATCTATATAGAATTCAGACAAGTTCATGAAGACATGTCACATCCAGCTCCAGTGTAACATGATACCAACTAACCACATGAGAAGGATCTGACTGATAATTTTTCTATTGCGATACATGAAACATATTATGGAATCACTAAATCTTAGTGATAAGTCTTGACTACTCTCAACATCACTAATCCATTCCAGAATATTAAATTATCCAATATTTCATTGATCCAATTTTCATTTCCTTTCCAAGAAATGATTACCAAGTCTTGGTGAGACTTTCAAAATGACATGACCACTCAAATTAAAAGAGAAAGGATAACAATAATGATATGTATATGATTTCTATCAGCTATGATCTATATGTATCTACTTATGGATAATTTAGATATTTTATATTGTCTCGTGTACGTGGATTTGTCCAATTAGTAATGTTTCTCCTATTTCCACCCAAATATGTGGAGAAAAAATGAATGTTATAAAATGAATAAAATGGGTCCATATGTATTATGGATTAATAACTATTATTATATGAGAACTCCACTAATGAGAGATGATTTTACCGTGATACATCAAAATACATGACACATACGTAGAGAATATCTTCTAACTTCTGGAACATGTGTTATGATTTACCATCAATCTGAGGATGACATGACATACTCACGATTAATTATGTTCTAATATCCTATTCCAAGGTGTTTCAAAACCAAGAATTTATTGTAGAATTACTATCAAAGTTAATCAAAACTATTACTCTTGTAATCTTGATAACATGTTGATTATATAATTTTTCTAGAACTCCTATATTATTGGACTCTATGATTGGGAGAATGTTTTCCAACTTGGTAATTCAATCCACAATCAAACAAATGAAATCATGTTTTCAAATTATCCATGGTAGAACAGTGATAAATTCCATAGTAATCTACTCCCATTTAAAAATTGGTATAGACATAGATTGCAGTATAATAGCTGGTCATTGATGCTCAACGTTGACCTGCTAACAAGTTAGTAATTTCCAAACATAATATGAAATATTTTTTCATACCTAACCATCATAAATAATCTTTCAACTCTTTTTAAATATTCTACATAATATGGTGAATATCCCATTTAGAATAGTGATATGCTGAAAGAAGTTGTTCTTGGAAAGATTGAGGCACTAAGATTTAGTTCTGAAAAGTAAATATCAATTCTATATCCTCTTTACAACTATATATGGACTCCCCAACATTTATTATTGACCCAATGATGATGAAATAAAGATCTTATAATTGATCCTATATTACCAAATCAATTAACTTTGGAACAAAAGTGATCGAGAAGAAGATTTTATTATCATTATATTTGGACAATCCATGTGAATATTATCATTAAAACTTAACTACTTTTGGAAACGAGTATCTCTAACAAATTCAATATATTAATTCCAACTCAATGCATCTGCCACTAAATTACCATTCCTAGGTGTATAAATTAAGTTGAAGTCATACATTAGGAGATACTGCATCCATCTTTATTACATCAAGTTCTAGTATCACTGAGAAGATATACACTTAAAGATATTATAATTAGTGAATAAAATAAAATTTCATCCAATAATACGATGGCACCATGTTTTCCAAACATAAACCACTGCTACCAATTCTACGTCATGTGTTAGATAATTATTTTCAGTTTTCATAAATTTCCTTGATCCATAAAACACCACACGATTTAATTTAATGAGAACACAACCCAAACATAATCTAGATGCATCACAATAAACAACATTAACCTGAAATGGTTCTAGAACAATAAGGATGTGTGTTGAAGTGATTTAATATTTGAGTGCTTATAAGGTTTTATGATAGTTATTATCCCATTTGAATGAAATTCACTTCATTTTTAATGTGGTAATCATAGAATAGAGACTTGAAAAATTCCAAATTAAGTGGTGATAATAGCTAAAATATCCTAGAAAACATTGAATATCAAAGACATTCTTGGATGGTGGCCATGAAATGAAATATTAAATCTTCAAAGTATCGACTATTATTATTTCTTTATAAATTATATTATCAAGTAAATGAACTTATTGAATATAGAAGACACACTTAGAAAATTTATCATAAAGTCAATGATTGCGCACTTTGATAAAAAAATTATCTAAGTTCTCTTTATGGTCATTCTTATTGCTTTATTAAACCTAAATATCAACAATGAAAACCAAAATAAAAGAATGTAGGTACTTATCAAAAATACAGTTCATCAGGGCTTGGAAATCATAGGTGCATTCATCAGACCAAAAGGAATGAATAGAAATTTATATTGATCATATCAAGTCTAAAATTATTTCATTAGAATATGATCTATCCTAATACTATGTTGGTGGCTTCTTAGTCATATATCAATCTTAGAGAACCACTTGGCTCCCTTTTTCTGATCAAATATATCATCAATGCAAGGAAGAGGATATCGATTCTTGATTGTAACTTGGTTAAGTATATGATAATAAACACATAATTATCGTGAAACCTTATCTTTCTTCATGAACAGAACTAAAGTATCCAAATATAACATTCTAGATATGATGAAGTATTTTCTTTTAAATTCATTTAACTATACATTTAATTTACATAATTACATTAGAGCTATTCTATAGGTCGAAAGTGTAATAGGATTAGTTCTTGGGAGTAGGTCGATAGTGAATTTTATTTCCCACTGATGTGTTAACCCTAATAAATAATTCATAAAGACATCTAGGTAATATTTCAATATAATAGGAAGATTCATATTATCAGTTTCATTCACAGTACCAAACGTAGTTTTTACCAACTAGCGAGAGATGGTTCTATCTACTATTACTAATGGTACTTCTCTACTTGAGATAATATCCCAATCCCCTTTAATAATTGTGGGATATCATCAAGGGATGTAAAATTAACTTGTTGAGACTAATAGTCAATGTGGGATTGAAATTACACTATCCAATCCATCCTAAAGTTCAGAAAAAAAAATCTATCTTTAGGACTATAAACTCTCTAATAATATGTACCATATCCATGGTAATTCAAAATTTTGGGCACTTGAATTATTTTCACTCTCGATACCTGAGGTATATCTTAATAATCATGATGTGAGGAATTATCTTGACATAAAATACCAATCGTTTAACCACAAAAGAACAGATAATGGGATGCGACACACCATTATAAAAAATACATAAATTAGAGTTGAGTTTAAAGGGATGGTACTTACCATCTTGGTGGGACCTGGACAAATAGTTGGAATAGTATTTTATACTCTTTATAACTATCGATCAGCCCCATATAAACATTATTTCTACCATGATACGGTGTTGAATGGACCATCGAGTTATTCATGGATTTATCCCTATTTAGATAATTCTGGGTTTGGGATCTATTTTGATGAGATTGTTCTATCTGATCATAAAAGGTTTAAGGATAAGTAGATCCATATTTTCCAATTTACTTTGGAGTTATATTATAATATTTCTTATGATGACCCTTATTACCTCAATTGTGGGCCTTATTTGGCTGCAATACATTATTTCTTTTAGTACTGAAGTGATCCACACTAAGATCATCGAGGTTCATTTCTATGATGTGGTGTATAAGAGTCAAATCAAGTATACTGATTTTTGGGTACCCTATTTACCTAGGAGTATCCCTCAATTTTATGTTTGTTTACTGTGATAGTGTTTTTTCCTGAACCGGGATGGACAAAGGTGTCCCCTCCACTTTTATTTCCTATAAGATCTCTCTCTTTGTCCAATTCATTGTGGACCATTTAATTGTAAATGATAATAAATAACATAACTAATCTTAAGAATACCTTAGTTTATAGTATTGTCTTAAATATTTGGGATTTTCTTGTTTCACTAGCTTCTACCTTTAGCAAAAATAAAATCGAGAGAGTGAATTGAGTAACATATTCAGTCACTATCATATTTCATTGTCTCAACTAGAATAAATCCAGTTTTTTTATTCGTTGGAATATGTGTGGATATAATTTCTTATTGAAAAAATCCACAAAACCCTTCCCAAGTAAGGTTTTGATCTAAATTTTCTAAATAGTTAAATCCCGGCACTATAGTGACAAGTATTCTAGAATGTATGTCTCAAGATTTAATTTCATCTTTATTGGTGTTATGTGGATGTAAAATATTATTTTTATCCTACTCGATCTAAATTATGCTTTCTCAGGTCTTGAATCACCTTATAATTTTGGTTCTTTTCTCTTAAGAAAATATAATGAGTAATTCAGACGAGAAGGTTCCTCTTCTCGAGGTCCCTTGTCAATAGCTTTGAATGACTTTACAATACTTTAAACCCACTGTTGGTTAATCTATGGTTCATGTGGAACCATATTATCTAGTTTGTTATACTCATTGAGGGAATTTTTATTTTAAAACCACATTAATAAATTCCAATTAATTCAATTTTTAGTCTTTTTATCTTTGGTTTAATCATATTTAAAAAGGAAAAAAACCCAATAACACACTATGAAAATGAATAACCACATGAAATTATATTCCTAGTGGGAAGTTTATTTACTAATTCATGATTCCTAACACTCATAATTTAAACCCATGATAATGATATGAAAAGACACTTAAAAGTGTTTTAGAACACTTTTTTTCATGGGCTATTTTGTTAACTTTAAGTTCAGTATAATTAGTTTAGATACGACTTTCTTGGATATACATTTCAAGTCAAAAGATGTATTATCTCTTCAACACCATCCTAACTCTAGGATCGAACAAACTATTACCATTTATAATTCCCCCACCCAACCCATTGGCTTAGGTTAGATTGGAGGTGCTACTAGCCTTAGGTGAAATCTTTTAGACACCAAGGTTTAGAAATAAATACTTAGGGTTTAACACAAGAACAAAAGAGGGAATGTCTTACACTCAAACACACACAGACAAAAAAACACAATAACTAATGTGGGGATGGAATTATAAAATATTCAAGTGAAAAATATATAATGATGCATGATATAATATCAAACAACCTCAATGAATTATTAAGACTGTATCAGAATAATAATGTAAACAAAAGAACAAAAATACTTAAGACTTTAAAGTAGTGAAATACTCGAAATCTAAAGTGGAACCACTCCGTACTCCAAGACACAACCATGTATCCAATCTTTATCTATGAACATCCATGACAACCACTATCAAGGTTCTCCACTAGTGAAACACGTAACCTACCATTTTTCCTATATCATAGAAGAAAATGTCTACATATCCAATTGGATTCATATGCAAAATTTAGTATAACAAACTAGTAGGGAAACCCAAGATATTTTCCCAAAATTCCACTAAGACCAAAATTATGATATGTCATAGTTTTAAATAATATTAGGAGGAGTGTCAATATCTATTTAAAAAAATATAAATAGTTAAATTTTTTTTATCAAAATAGGTCTAAACCATAATTCCAGTAATAAATATAGTTTTTCCAAAAATATTATTTTATTTTAAAGCTATCATAATTTTTTTAGTTTACATCAATTACATGATTCCACCCACACACACATACAAACCTAGACCTCCCAAAATAGTCCCATGATTATAGTGAATTCCATTCATGAAACATTTATAAATAGTTTATTTATAGCATCTTGGTATTGCAATTTTACATATCCACCCACAAAAAAAATACCCATGCATAACCTAGACCTCTAAAAATATTCCTACGATCATGGTGAATTATATCCATGATCTAATTTCCTGATTTACCAAAACACACACATTCCAGGACATGCCAATAATACCCATCAAACCTCTTGTTTTACTGATTTATTTTAAGAAACCATTAATTTTGATCCCATGTGGTATTAACCACATACCCAAAAACAATAATAAAAATATCTAGAGGGTTTCCCAGTAGATTTACAAAAAAGTTTTGGTAAATACATTTTCATTCAAATAGGTAGTAATTGTTCAAAATCATGTTAGACTTCACATTTTTAGAAAATTTAAAAGGTCGGAAAAGATGCCTACCTCAAATTAATTCAGTATGAAGATTCATTTCATGATCTTGAATTTCTAACCCTTCTGATCCATTACTTTAATAAACTATAGGAATTATTTTTCAAAACTTTTCCAATCTCATATATCTAGAAATAATAACACATATCTATAGTTTTTTTCAATAGGAAATAGATATATCCAGGATATAAAGGAATAATGGTATACGTACTTATCATTTCTATGATTTAACACTTAATGAATCATCCAAATTAGAGTCTTTACATTGATGAATGTTGAAAGTTTCCTAGGGAAACATTAGAAATCGATATCCCTAGTCAGTGAAGGAAGAATGAGACTTTTAAGGGAAGTTTAGGGTTTTAAAAAAAAAATTATGTATAATTAACTTCCCATAGCATGGTTAGTTCACATGGTTTAACAAATCATGCTCTAACCATACTAATTTTATTTGTCAAGAATTATTCCAAGTTTCATGGTTAGCTACATGATGTGTTAAGACCATGAGTTTACCTAGTGACCCCTAAACACCTTGCACAATTTCTAGGAAACTTGAACAAAGTTTATAATAACTGGCTCATACCATACAACTTTAAAAATACTTTCAAAACCATTAAAAAATTTCAAAGATTCTTGAGTCTTAACAAAATCATTCCCTAAGTTTAAATAATCCATAAAATAGGGAAATACCTAAAAATGTGGGTGTTACATTTGAAAACCTTTGGTGACCAGGAGCGTTCTTGATATGATAGAGGATATACGGCCGGTGTCATACCTATAGAGGTAGGAAGAATTCATTTTATATTAAGGTGATCTATATTAAATTCACTCCATATAAGAGTAAATGATCGATTATATAGTGATGAAGGTACACATTTATGTCCTTGTTTTCATTCATGTTTATTCTAATAAAGATAGATAGAGAAAAAATACGTTTATACTACTGAAAATAATAATTAGGTAAACCCCTAAAACCCATTATTGGTATTAAAGATTGTTCTTTGAGTAATAAATGTGTGATTATACAAGTTGTTTCAAAAATTTTATATCATAAAGAAGTCAGTCCATATCATAAAATACAATATTATATATTTATTATATTTTATAAAATCTTAGCATATGATTATAACTTATCATAAATGAAAGATATATCATAAACCTATAGTTTTTTTTCATTATCATAGGTTATGATATGAAATATAATATTTTGTGATAAAACTAGGGTTTTCTGGGAAATAAGGGATCATAGAAGAAATACGATATGATCTCGATCATAAAATATGATATGATATATATGATAGAGACAATAATATTCTATTATTCTTATTATAGTGTATAATTGGAATTACATTTGTCTTGTACAATTTGTTCATTAATTATACTTATCTCATACATAAATTGTATTTTATGACTGAAAATAAGATTATCAGTAACAAAATATGACATGCTTAAAAAATGTTAAAATTTTATATTTTGAAAAATTTATTTATGGATTATAATTTTTTATAAATTATAAGTGTTAGACTATGTAAAATTGTTTTTCTTTTAAGCAAAAATAAAATATGAAAAGTTTATATTGATATCTCATGTTTTGGAAGTTAAATAATTTTTTTTTTATTTTTAAAATTTTAATATAATATTCATGTTTATAAATTATTTACATAATGTGAATATTGTGTATGAAAAATTTATGTGAAAAATAACTTATAGGAGAAATATGATTTCATTATATGATAGGTGAGATAACATAAGATTTAGTTTTCATTTTCCTTGACCTTGGTTTATAATTGAAATTATTTTATAAAATTTAGTTGCTTGATATAGTTTGGGAATATTGGGTTTTAGGATTATTATGAATTTAATTTTTTCTTGGGTAAAGTATACTCAGGTAGAGAAACTTTGGTAAGAATTCCTCCTAGCTAGGAGGATTATTCCTTATGCGTTGTAGGTTGGGGTTGACTATTTTTGGCTTCAGGATTACTCACATAGTGTTTTCCAATATCATATAATTCTAAACCTTTACATGAATAGTTCATGTATCTTATGCATATAATTCATTTGGATATATATGAATATGTTTGAATTCAATATTTTGGTGAGTAACACAAGATGTGTGTAGTTTAAAGAGTAAAACATTTCCAATATCCCTTTACCCGCTTTCAGCTATTTCTCTTCTCTTTACCTATTTTATTCCTTAATTGGGTGTCTCTTTGGACTCCCAAGGAGGGAGAAAATTTGTTGATTAAAATGAACTAGAGTTCATGTATGTATGTTTTTTTTTGAATTAATAGATTCTAGGTATAAATGTGTTAATTGATTTTTGGATTTATCCCTAAGTTTAGATAATGAAAAGGTGGTTTGGATTTTCATCTAAGAATCTACAATTTTCATTATTTATAGAAAATTTACAAACCATGTAAATGGTACATGACATATAATGGTTTTCAGGCACATGTCACGAGTTTAAATAGCATGAAAGTTTACATTCCATTTAATGGTTACATGCCATGTAGTGGTTACATGCTGTGTAATGTTAAAATATCAGTATTTACTTAAAAAGCGATGGGTTTTTCGGTGTATGTGATCCTAGTGGATTACATGATGTAAAAAGAGATCAAAATATATGTAAATGTCATAGAAAGGAACTTTAGGGTGATATTATACTGATATGTTTGTTAATTATTCCATGTCCCTCTCCCCTCTTGACCCAGTGCTCTCCTTCGGTGATTTTGATAGCCTCTATTTGAACTGGATTGATTTGTTTGGCAATTGATCACTATTATAGTTGGGATGAATCTATCCTAGTGATTAATACTTTCCTCTTATTCATTTCCTTTTATTGTGGTATTACCATTGTATTGTGTTATCAAATACATTGACCTGTAGAGATTTTTCTTCTTGTTTCTCTTCTATGATGTAATCATGTTCTGGGGGGAAATTCCTTATTGTTTGTGGTGTGGTCGGTGTGAATTCTTGAGGCACATGTCATTTAATCTTCTACACTAACCATTTTTTAAATTTAATAAATTATAATATGTGTAGATCAATTCTAGGGAATAAATTATTGTTGTTTCTTTCTTTCTTATGGTGGATTCCATTGCGGGCATGTGTGACCCAAGTTTTGAGATAGGTGGTTCCATCTCTATCCTATGTTAGTGAACTACATTTATTCTATTTTTAATAAATTTTTATATTAAATTAAATGGAATTATATGATTGATTTTTGTGTGTGTGTGTTTAACTGAGTTTTTTTATAAAAGATAGTTCTCCCTAGGTTTGGGTAAAGGAAAAAGGGGTTTTCAAATAATTGTAAAATAGTTTTGTGAAATGGTTTTCAAAGCATGAAATGATGAAATGGTTTGATGAAATGAGTTGGAAAATATATCACATGGGAATTATTGGGTACTTAGGTGGAAGGTATAGTAATAGGTATCATCCACTATCACGGGGTTTTCTAATGGGGTGTTCCTATAATCCTCAGTCCTGTTATTCTAAGGACTTGTTAGACCTATTATGGGGTTCACATTATCTGGTGTTCCTTTTCTCTCTAAGATCAATTCATATGTCTAGAGGCTTGATGTTCATGTGATTTTATATGTTTAGGTATGAGTTTCCTAACTATACTAACCTAGTGTGATCCTTTTTGCGATGTTACTTGTGTTGATTATTGGCCAATTTTGGCTACTTTTGATTTTTACTATTTTTTTGTACTTCCATTGATTTAATATGATATGCGATGCATGCTTGGTTTTTAAAAGATATATATATTGTGATATATATGGATATGAAATAATATGAACCTAATTTTCCCACTTTATTTGGAAATGTGGGAAAAAATTAAATTAAATTGTTTTTCCTTGTTTTTGAAACAAAAAACTATTAAATTATATCAAGACTTGTTTTATTTAAAATTAAGAATGATTAGATTATTATTCATAGAATTTATGTGGAACACCTGGGTGAGGCCCTACTGATCTTGTTATCTCACACCCTAATTACCCCTTCTGTAGTGGGTATATATGATTATGTCTTTCAATGAAGAGAAAGGAAATGTACCACTATAGGGCAGTGAGGTTTTCTATACACTAGGTTTTGGGTAGTTGGATGGTGAGATGGTGTAGATTTACCCACATTATCACATGGAGAATATTGGGGTAGCTATTTTAGTTTTCATCTTTTTCTATTAGAATATTCTCTTAAAGACTGTTTTGGTACCTTTTTAGTTGTATCACTTCTGTTGTTCGTTATCCGTTATGGAATATATTTTTATTTTCCATTGTTTCTCTCTAATATATTTATATTTTCTATGTTTTTGCTTCAGGTTGGAAAAAATCATTCCATATGCATGTTTTTTGATACCTAGGTACTATTTTCCAACCCGCGGGGATCAAGAATCCCCTTTGGGTATGTGGAGGATCGGGCAAGGTGTTAGAATTAGGAGGGTATCTGGGTTAGTTCATTACAAATTGGTATTAAAGTTGGTGTTTACTCAAGATTCCTTGTATTGGGTATTTTGGTAAACATGATATAGAATTTCTGGAACTTTATAGGTGTATTTCTATGAGTTCCAAACCAAATCTTTTCTCTATGAGACTCAAGTTACCATGCGATATTGGGACGTGGGTATCCTATTTTGAGTTCTTGATGTTAATATCAGTTTTTTACTTATGGGTTTTCTGGTTTGAACTAAGATTATCCTACTGTCTGATCATTTATTCTACTTCAGTGTGCATCAATATGAATCTAAGACATGTTTTATGAGTGCCTAAAGAGGGTGAAACTGATGATCCTTAAGGTAATGATCATATAGACCAGAACATTTTCAAGGCTATCATGTCTGTAGTTTTTGCTGTCGATTAGAATGTACTGTAAGCTCAAAATATAATAGTTGAGGTACAACTAGAAGATGTAGAAGATATGGATCAATCATGTGATTTATTGCATGACAATACATCATCCTTTAATGGTATGAATTAACCTAAAGAGGTAGAGGAATAACTGAACAAGATTTATTAGATATTTTAATTTATGGTGTTGTAATAGTTGGTTCCCTAGACCTAACTTGAATAGTACTTTTCATTTACCATTTCATATATGTAGTGAGATATACATGATTTTTACTTACTATTTTATGAAGAAATTTATAAATCCACTATTAAATGGAAATTTTTAGATATTAATTTTCATATCAAAAGGTTATAGTAGATCCATGGCTATAATGAGAACCTCAAGATACTATGACAATCTTAAACATATGTCCTATGGTCTAGATACATCATACTGACTGGACATAGTAGATGATTTACTATTAGGTGTTGGGGGATCATATTCATTGAGACTTATTCTCATGAAGTTCACCCTTGGTGATCTCTAGGATTTGAGACCATGAGGACCGACCCACCAATAGTAACACCACATGTTTTGGGTGTCATTGGATGTTTCTATCTATGGAAATGTGTATTGGTATCCTGAATTGAGATCATTATCAATGTGTACCATTTTATCAAATACTTTTATGTAATAAAAAAACCATGATAATGAATTCATGGAGAGGTATCTTGTGTTGGGAATGTCATTGGTGGTATGACATTGGTTGAATGATCAAGATAAAGTTTGATGCTTCTGAGTTCAAGAAGTAACATATCTCAGACCTGGTTGATCTGGATGGTAGTCTATTGATAAATCCATGGCCTTGGTAGTCCAAGATAAATCCATCCAGTTAGATCAAAAAATAATAAAAAATAAAAGTATGTTGACATAAGTGTGCATCCTGATTTATGAGACATCTAAAGAAAAATAGATTATATTACACAGTACTTGTTCATATGTTGGTTTTTATTACCGTGAAAACTCCTTATCTCTTTAGGGTCCTCGATGGGTTGCTAGACTACCCTCTTGATATATGAATGGTATTCAATGCTATCGAGATAGGGGCCTAGTAGGTCACACATAATAGTGTATTCTATAGTCTTCCCGATTATGGTGAATAAGAGTTTTGGGAATAGTGGGACCCACCACTAGGGTTTTAGATTTTTTGAGGATATATGATCACCAAAGGAATAAATAAATTTATATTGTTCAAGTTAATAATAATTGGAATTGGATTTATTTTTTAAATATATTTACAAGTTTTAAAGTAAATACATGGAAAATATTCTAAGAACGAATATTAGTTTAAAATATTCAAGGGTCATTTAATATTTTCTAGACTGATGCTTCATGTTAATAAATCAATTTTATCTTGTAATATATTTATTATATTACAAGTAAGTGATCAAAAATTTAAATAATGTTTATGACCGAGTTAGTTGGTCATAATAGGTCATTTATGGTTTATTTAGTGAGAAATAAATATTTGGGAATCAGGAGTTTATTTATGATATTTATTGATTCACTATAAATAGAGGAGAGAGGTCTCATGATGAAAACAATTCAATTCTAAATGGTGAGAGCCAATACCTCTTCTCTCTCTCCCAATTCCTAGTGTGAGATGCTTTGGTTCTAGGTGCTCTACCATAATATTTCTTCCTAGATTGATAGAATAGTGAATCTGTGATCATCGGGACATCTATGGGGTAATCAGAACACCATGATAGCACCCAGATCTAGATGATCAATGTTCCCGAAGGTTTTTTAAGTGCATGTGAATGATATAGAGATATTCGACTTCGATTCCTTTGAGCAACGATTGTCAGATATGAGAAGTTTTCCAGAGCCGCTTCGGATCAAAAGAGGTATTTCTTTAGTTTACTTTTGTGATTAAATTATTCATGTGAATATCCTTAGGATAAATTGGGAAGAACTTTTCCAGTGATGAATTGTCATGTCTTCTGTCGGTGGAATTTTTTTTAATCCCAATTATCTAGGGTTTCACTGCGCACTTAGTACCATTAATTGGTATGAGAGTAATTCATGAAAAGTTTAATTCAATTGAAAAGTTAATTTTTTATTAAACTATGAATGGGGTTATCATTAGTGTCCCAACACCGTAGAAGAATTTTGAATCTGACCCTGAATAACCAGTTTGCGGTCACCCAAAGTTTTATATTGGATTGCAAACACAATTTTTTTTTAAATTGAAGCCCATATTTAAATTAGTTTTTAATGTGAAAGAGTTACCAGTGGAGGAGTTTTCTTGTGATTGGGGTTTTTCTGATGAACACTATCAATGAATAGATTTCAGATGCCCAAAATAATAAAATCAGGTCAGTGAAATGTTTTTCTATAATGTGTGGAAGTTTTATTAAATTTTATACAGCCTATGAAATAGAATTTTTGAGACTTTTATGCAAAAAAAAAACCAAAAAAGAGCCTTACCCAAGTGTTTGGTTGGCCAAAAAATGTCCAAAACACAAAAAAAAAAACAAAAAACAAAAAATAGGGCAACGTGAATCTTAACCTGGAGAGTTTTTTTAAATAAGTTTTTTTTTAAAAATATTTTTTAAAAACAGGCTAGGTTAATTTTTTTTTCGAAAATACACCACAAAGTCGGCATCCACGATGCCGCCTTTGATCTTTGGTGAAAGACGTCATCCTAGATGCCACCTTTCCCTTAAAACAGAAAGAAAATATTTTTTCTAGAAAATTTTTATATTTATTTTTTTGTTTTGTGTATATATATATATATATAGACAAAACAAAACAAAAAAAAACAAAAATAAAATTTTTAGAAGAATTTATCCGCTATTTAAAATCCAGCAGTACTACTATTACAACAGTCTGGATTCTGACAGAAGCTCTCACCCAAGGTTCCTTTTTATAAGAGAGCTTACCCTGGAAATCATTCTGCATTTCCGATTTGGGATTCTAGTTCTCAATTTCCTACACAGAACATTGTGCATTTCCGTTGTGAGATTCTGTTTCAAGTACGTGACTTTGAAATACTATAAAATATAAACTTTAAGGACAATATAAATGAAACTTAAAACATGGATCAAACATATAAAAAATAGTTGAAAACCAAAAAAAATTAATAAAAAATGATGATAAAAAATAATTTATAAGCTTTCAAAACAACTTTCTTTAAACTTAAGAAGTGTCAAGTATGTGATTTTTAAAGCTTATTAAATATATATTATAAGACCAATATAAATGAAACTTTATACATGGATTAAACATAAAAAAAATATTTGAAAATAAAAAGAATTTCGTAAAAAATATTGATGAAATATAATTTATAAGCTTTCAAAAAGACCAACATGAAACATAAAAATGTTTGAAGCACGTGACTTTGAAATCCTATAAAATATAAACTATAAGACCGATATAAATGAAACATAAAACACGGATTAAACATATAACAAATAGTCGAAAATAAAAATAATTTCGTAAAAAATGTTCATGAAAAATAATTTATAAGCTTTCAAAACCACCTACTTGAAACTTAAAATGATTAAAGTATGCGGTTTTGAAAGACTAAAATATAAACTATAAGACAGATAAAATTTAATGTTAAAACATGGATTAAACATATAATAATTTATTTAATTATTAAATTAATATTATTAATAATTAATTATATAATAATTAGTTAGTTAATTAGAAATTATTAATAATTAATGATATAATAATTAACTAATTAATTAGTAATATAATTATTTAGTATATAATAGTTAATTAGCTAATTAGTAATATAATTATAAATTATATTTATCCATTATAATTAATAATTAGTAATTATTCAAAATTATTATATAATTATTAATTAGTTAATTGGTTATATAATTTTTAATTATAAAATAGTTAATTAGTTAATTAGTAATATAATTATAAATTAAAATTATTCATTAAAATTATTAATTATAATTAATAATTATAATTAATATGTAGAATTATTCATTATAATTACTAATTATAATTATTAATTATTAATAATTAAATATTAATTTGTTAATTAATAATATAATTATTAATTATAAAACTATTAATTATATAATAATTAGTTAGTTAATTTGTAATTAATAATAATAAAATATATTATAAATAATTATTTAATTACTAATATAATTAGTAAATTAGTAATATAATTTTTAATTATTTAATAATTAATTAGTTACTTAGAAATATAATTATTAATTATTTAATAATTAATTAGTTACTTAGAAATATAATTATCAATTAAATAATAATTAATTAGTTGATTAGTAATATAATTATTAACTATATAATTTGTAATTTTTTAATTAGTATTTATTAATCATTAATTATATAATAACTAATTAGTTAATTAGTAATAAAATTATTAATTATATAATAGTTAATTAGTTAATTTTTTGAGAAAGATAGTGTCGAGTCCCTTTTTATAATTAGTTAATTAGTAATATAATTATAAATTATAATCATTCATTATAATTATTAGTTAGTATTTATTAAAAATTATTATATAATAATTAATTAGTTATTTAGTAATGTAATTATTAATTATATAATGGTTAATTAGTAAATTAGTAATATTATTATTAAATATAATTATTAAAATTTTTAATTAGTAATTATTAATAATTAAATATGTCATAATTAATTAGTTAATTAGTAATATTATCATTAATTATATAATAATTAATTAGTAATCTAATTATTACATATATAATAAATATTTAGTTAATTAGAAATATAATTAATAATTATAATTAATTAATTAGTAATTAGTAATTAGTAATTATTAATTAGTTAATTATTAATATAATTATTCATTATAATTATTAATTATTAACTAATAATTATTAATTAGTAATTAGTAATTATTAATTAGTTAATTAGTAATATAAATATTAATTATAACTATTCATTAAATTATTAATTATTAATTATTACTCATTAATTATTACTTATATAATAATTATTAATTTAATTATTTATATAACTATTAATTATATAATAATTAATTAGTTAATTAGTAATATAATTATAATCTTTCAAAGTCACGTACTTGAAACATTTTTAAGTTTCAAGTAGTCGGTTTTGAAAGCTTATAAATTATTTTTCATTAATATTTTTTTGGAAATTACTTTTGTTTCCAACTATTTCTTATATGTTTATTCAATGTTTAATATTTCATTTATATTGGTCTTCTATTTTATGTTTTATGGTCTTTCCAATTCACGTACTTGAAAAAATTTAAGTTTCAAGTAGGCGGTTTTGAAAGCTTATAAATTATTTTTCATCAACATTTTTTTAGAAATTACTTTTGTTTTCAGCTATTTATTATATGTTTAATCAATGTTTAAAGGTTCAATTATATTTGTTTTATTGTTTATATTTTATAGTCTTTCAAATTCACGTACTTGAAACATTTTTAAGTTTCAAGTGGGCGGTTTTGAAAGGTTATAGATTATTTTTCCTCAACATTTTTGAGGAAATTATTTTTTTTCAACAATTTATTATATATTTAATCAGTGTTTAAAATTTCATTTATATTGGCATTATAGTTTATATTTTATTGTATTTCAAAGTCACGTACTTGAAACAAAATCTCACATCGGAAATGCAAAATGTACTGCGCAGGAAAGGGAGAACCTGAATCCCACATCGAAAATGCAGAATGATTTTCAGGGCAAGTCCTCTTATAAAAGGGAGGTCTGGGTAAGAGTTTCTGTCAGAATCCAGACTGCTGTAATGGTTGTAGCGTTGGATATTTAATATCAGAGAAATTCTGCTGATTTTTTTGTTTTGTTTATATATATATATATATATATATAAACAAAACAAAACAAAACAAAACAAAAAAATAAAAAAATAAAAAAATAAATTTTTTTTAGGGGAAATGCAGTATCACGGATGCCGCCTTGCACCCAAAATGCAAAGGCGGCATCCGGGATGCTGCCTTTCAGGTGCATTTTTAAAAATTTTCTTTCCCTAACCATTTTTTGGATTTTTTTTCAAAAAACGTAAAAAAAACCTTAACCTGGAAGATTGAACCACACCATACCACCCTATCCTACTTCATTCATGCCTCGACTAGTTACCACTAAACTTTAGACCACTTTCATCACACACGGATCCCAAACCCTGGTCACCCTCACCATGACACCTCACATAATCTATGTCACCACTGTAGGCGTCATCCCACCACTGTTCGCACCTAGCCAGCTATGACCATCCCGGATCCATGTAGGAATACACGGAAGCTCCACCCCTTTATGGAACCCGAACCCATTAGCCCTTCCCCTATAAGACTAGATGCATGTCACCACAGTAGATCCATCATAATCTCCTGCCACAGTGACGCCACTGAACCAGGCTCCAACCCATTATGAGCTACTCCCATTGCGAACCACCACCTTCACTGGCCCTTGCTCCCACCGTTGCTATAGAGGGAAGTGCACCGCCTGACGCTAGACCAGACGACCACCATGAGATAACTATGATACCCCTTTAGATATGGCTGCACCAATCATCCCGTCAGAGCTCCCCATGTTTAGATCAATTCCTCACCAACCAGATCCCTCCCCGGATAGCCTCTGTACCAGTGAACCCCGAGTTACTCGACCGGACCGCCTTGACAGGCTAGATTCTGATAGCCTCGGATGACCCATCCTCACAGCGTGACATCTCTTAA
Organism: Viscum album; assembly: GCA_963277665.1. Classification (NCBI taxonomy): domain Eukaryota; kingdom Viridiplantae; phylum Streptophyta; class Magnoliopsida; order Santalales; family Viscaceae; genus Viscum; species Viscum album. The sequence goes on along the minus strand of OY728157.1, from coordinate 675,875,546 downwards.
GTCTAGATCCACCACTATATATTGGGTCCGACACCTCATTGGGACACTGTGACAACCCTCCCCTATTGGACTCCCTTGGAAACCCCCATGCAGCTAAACCCTTGCTGCCATGATCCTCTTCCCGATTCGCCCACCCATGCCGTATAGTGCCACCTACACTCCCTGGAATGGAAGTCCCTTACCGGTGACCCATGAATGGGACAATTACTCCCATGCTCTATATTGACCCAAGTCTCCTTGAAACAAGTGGAGGTGGGTCAACCCAACCCAGTACAGGTGTAGGTGGGTTTGACAAGCCCAGAACTCCATGTATGGGGTTTGTACGGCTCCAAATGTGCCTCTTCAGGTTTTTCCTGACCCTCACAATCTCCTCTCAGAGTTTTCAAGGTCTGGGTAAATTTTTATAATAAAAATTTAATTAATTCAATTTAGGTTTTAAATTTAATTAGTTAAATATTAATTTTTGGTGTAAAAATTGATTTTAATATCACAGGTTACAATAAATTTAATTTAGTTGTAAAATAAAATTAATGAATTAATTTATTTTTACATTAAAATTAAAGTAATTAATGTTACTGAATCACCTAAATACTAAATTTAAAATAAGGGTGAATTTTTAATTTAATAAAATTGCCTTTAGAAATAATTTAATGAAAGTTTAATTTTATTTATGCATTTAATTTTAATACATGAGTTTAATGCATATTAATTGATAATGATTCATAGACCGAGCAATTAATTTATGGTCTTTATTTATTTATTTAATAGATTATTTCTATAGTAATTTATAATAATTAGTTTAATAAATGATGATCTGCATGTCGTGTAAGCTTCATTATATGTATAAGGGCCCGTGTGTCCAATTTATCAGATGTATTTTATACCCTCGAGACCCCATCACCTTCATCCAAGTATTGTTGTATATTGATGAAGATGAGCAATGACATACATCGTGATGAGTTATAGTGACACACCAGATAGGAGTCTGATGCATCAGATGGGTAAGTGCTGCAACTCGAGTCATCAACGGCGTGACTTAAGGAGTTACCCCTATGGTCTAGTTTGATCCATTATTCACTCAATGAATCAACCATTAGTATTATCTCATGATCACATCATCATTTTATTTATGAATATTGTATTTTTTTATGTATCTATATTTTATGCGCTATCAGAAAGAATAATAAACAAGCATTCACATATAAAATGAACATGTGACATGATGGATATTTTTATATTTATTTCATGATCAGTTGTGAGTGAGACTACATAGTATGTTCATATGAGATAAAAAATGATTTCATTTACTCATGTAATAACATGAAATACCTCAAATAAATATTATGTTTCAAAATGGCTTCCCTCATTAAAATTTGAACAAAAATGAGTGTTTAAGGTGCTCATTAGCCAAAGTTGAGGGTGTCTCTTACTACCAAGGAGTTCCTATAAGTGATGTATTGAATTAACTATTGTTGTCAATAAAGAAGTATCCAAATATATCTTGCTTAAACTTTAGAGGAAATCATTGAGTAAATAAATTTATTATTTTATAAGGTTGGAGTTCACTCAATATATTAAGGAACCACAAGTTAATGCAGTTGACCAGTCAAATGCCTACCATGAACCCTCTGAGTAGTGGCGTAGCCAAAACTTGTTGAATATGAGGGGAAGTTCAAGGATCTTTTCCACTAGAATAATCTAGTGATATTGTATTTTGATTCTAGTATAGTGGTTTCCTAGAATCTAATAAAATAGTGGGAGACATTTTGATTTAGTTAATTGATATATAATTTTTAAATCTGTAATCAAGATAAAAGTACTAATCTACAAGAATTTATTTTATTAGAAAATGGAAAGTTATACCACAAGTAATAAAGAGATATATAATGGACAAAGTAAATGTTCAAATTTTCATTAGTTTCCAAGAGTAGTACATGCACTTGTTCAAAATACTATGATATTAGAAATTTAAGGTTCTAATTTCCCCAATACCTATTAATCCACCTCTAGAAGTGAGGGTGTTTATAAAATGATTACAGGAGACTCATGTTTTATGCATATGATGGTTCTGTGATAATGTTGTCATTAAATTACAATGTTAGTTGTGGTTAGAACATCAATACATAGATGATTTCACATGTAGTCTCATCTCCAAGAAGCTTGTAAGGAGATCATGAAGTAAGATATAAATGGATGCTATTACACTAGTTATGTGTAAATATTGAAGGACGACCATGATATTTCAATACATATCATTCTTACATATTTTCTCCCTATTATTTCATTTTCGTTTAAGATTACAAAATGAACAAGATGGAGTAAACAATTCACTACCTTTTAGGTAAGGCTAACCAAGTAATAATAATATTAAAGTTAGATTACTCTTTAATTATTATTGTGAACAAGTTGACAGACAATGAGAAAAGGGAAAATGGCACATGTGATGATGAAGTAACCATCACAATGTCCTTCAAAGTAAGAGTTAATAATAATGGGTTATTTTCTTTTCGTATCATGAAATAATCTTATGGAAGATAAATGTAATGAACTAAATTGAATAAGTACTCACTTTTGCATCAGTGATTATTCATAATATAAGTAATAGTTAATTTTTAATTCTTGGTTATAACATAAAATATTCTTATCACTTATGTTTATTGAAATACAATAACCAAGTAAGTATAGAAACATTACAAAAAGTAAGGTGTATTCTCTAAGTAGCTAAGAAAGGGTGGTTCCTTAATCAGCGGTGAGATGTATATGAATTCTATATTTTCAAGTGAATGATTCTAGTAGAACATTTATTAAGTATAAATAGAACATTAACCTCATGTTTCCTTTGGAAACAAGGACACATTATTCGAATCTAGAAATGAATGTTGTTTGTGGTATGTTATACTCAACTTTGTTTAGTGATACATGAATCATAGGAAATATGGAATGAGTGTAAAATATAAGACACATATACCCAATTATTATAAGATAATTCTTTGTTAATCTAAGAACTAAAAGTGGACATTAGGGATATACCCAATATGGTGTTTAGACTATGTGGAGCTAAACATCATATGTATTATTGATGTATATACTTATTTATTTTTTAAATAATAACCTTTAGAAATAAAGGTACGCTATAAAGCTTTCATAATTAGTTCATCTAGTGATCACAAAATATTACAAGCGTAAGCTAGTGGTTAGTATACTTCATAATATTCCTTTAAGTGTTTAAGGAATGTGAACATGAAGTATAGTATATTCATGGTCATAATATATAAGTTGGGTTGCGTTGGTAAACTGAAGAATATCTATAACAAGCATTCATCATTCAATATAATGTTGTATGGAGTAATTTCTTTATTCACATTAGGTCCACGATTTATATAAAAGGGTCATCAATATTAAAACTTATTCACTGTATAAACATTAATTATATTTCAAGAAGTGATTTGAAAATAATGACATTATACCAAAACCACATGCCAACTATAATGAAAAATGGTTATCATATGGGTTATAGTATGATAAAAATACATTATGTCATAAGTATATGTGTTTAGATGAAAAGTATTTTTTGAGGACATAAGAAAACTTTCATCGATTAAAAATAAATTGTGAATCTATAGTAATTATCCTAAAAGTTTCTTAGGATAAGAGAAAAATACCTATGATAGAAAGATATAGTTAAGTTATAGACTATATTTCTATTTAAGGGTGCACATGTCTATTTGAGATAGTGGGAGCCATATTTTATTGGGTTTAGTCAATTCTAGAGATTCACAAGTAGATGGAATAAGAAAAAGTTCCACAAGAAGATGTGGAAGATGCATATTCCAGAGAAACATACTACATAGGAAGGATAAAACAATGGTGATGGTTTTATATTAACCACGACCGATAGTGCATTATTCATTTTGAATAATAATTTTGAGAAGTAAGCAGTATATGGAAATTATTTGAGATTGAAAAGATAAATTAAAATTCAATAATGGAGTCTATGTATCAAAGTGCAGGGTTCTTATTATTTTGAATACTATAGTGGGTATTCAAATGAGATTATACATGGATGGCACACACATAGAACTAATAAGGCTCAATTGGTTATACCAAGTCATTATGCCTAAATCCATTTGATTTTTTACTTGTCGTAAATAATTTTTCTTTGATAATTTTCTTGAGAATTGGATGTCAAGACCAAATTTCATGGAATGTGTCTATACGACACCACAAGAAAGGGATTATGACATCAGAAAATTCCAATAAGGGTGAAAGGTATAGAAATCAAATTTAGGATAAAAGTAACTAGATCATAGAGTATTCATTTGGAATTAATCATTGTCATGTGGTGGAAGGTCCATGGTTTTCCAAGTGAAAGTTGTTTGGTAACATATGAAAAATAGATCTTAGTCTTAGAGTTAGTTAACACTAAGATGAATTTAATTATCCATTGATTAAATTAAAGTAGCAACTTATGTTTTAGGGAATAAGATATATTGGTGTAGATATAATGGGTTCTTAGACCTGGTCTATCATACATATACTGACATGGTATTGAAAAATACATATTAGAACAATTTAAGAGAGAATTGTTACTAGTGTCACATGGAATATATATCTCTAGGTAGACATTTCTTGGACATAAGAGGAGATTAACATGATGAGTTGAATTCCATATGCTTCAGCAATGGATCTATCATGTATGTCATGATGTGTATAAGAATTGATATTCATAAGATATAATTTATAGTAATAAAATATCAGTTATATCCTAGATAACTGTAAGGGAAGAAGTTAGAGCTATCTATTTATACTTCACAGTTAGCCTAAGATAATGAGTGAGTCAATTTCATATAATCCAGTGCTATCCATACCTATAAACATCAAGTATGTTGAATATTTTGAGGAAGCTAAGAATCAATGTAAAATATGCAATGATTTGTTCCAATTATTGGTATCACACCTAGTAAGTAAAGTATTATCATAATGAAAATTATGAATCTCTTACTAGCCAATATGTCATGTTTTGATAGTCGAAAAAAGATATATAGTCAGGGAAACCGTTTGTTGGGAAGTTTTACTCAAGGATATGTGGTCCCATATAACAGAATTTCCATGCAGTGGAAATATGGAAAACCCAATGACTAAAATTAAAACTCTGCATAAACATGATCTTAATCATGTGAGTGCTTAAAAGGATGGATAGAAAGTTGTCTCCATTGAAAAAGGGCGTGTTGTAATAGTTGGTAGTTTAGACCCAACTTGAATTTTACTTTTTGATTAAAATTTCATGTGTATATTGAGATATGCATGATGTTTACTTACCATTTTAGTGTTGAAACTTTCACATATACTATTAAATATTAATTTCCATAGATTAGTTTTCATATCAAAAGGTTATAGAATATCATAGGCTATATTGAGAACCTAAAGATATTATAAAAATAATCTTAAACATATTTATAATGTTTTAGATACATCATACTATCTGGACATAGTAGATGTTTGACTATCAAGTGTTGGGGGCTCATAAGCATTGAGATTTTTTCTCTTGAAATTCACACTTGGTGATCTATAATAATTGATATCATGAGGAAAATCCTACCAATATGAACACCACATGTTTGTGGTTCTTTGGATGCTCCTAGCTATAGACATGTGTATTAGTATCCTAAATTGATATCATTATCAATGTGTTCCATTTGATTATGAACTTTCATGCAAGGAAAAAACCACAATAATGAAATCATGGTGAGGTATCTTGTGTTGGGTGCATCATTGGTGGTATAACGTTGGTTGAATGATGAAGATATAATTTTTAACCTCAAAGTTAAGGGAGTAATATATCTCAGGATTGGTTGATCAGGATGACTATACCTTGATAAATCTATGGACAATGTAGTCCTAGGTAAATCCATCTAGTTAGATCAACAAATAATAAAGTAAGAAAATGACGATGACACATGTGTGTGTCCTTCTTTATGTGATATCTAAAGACAATGTGAATATATTACAAAATTCAAGTTCATTAGGTGGATGTTTTTTATATGACTAATACTTATCTATTTAAGGGCCTTGATGGGTTTCTAAACTCCAATCTTTGCCTATAAATGATATTCACTTCTATGAATATAATGTCCTAGGGGGTCACACATAATAACATATTCTACACTCTTCTCTATTATAGTGAATAGAAGTTCTGGTCATGGCGGGGAACACTAATGGGGTTCGAGATTAGTCCAAGGATGTACGATCACTAAAAGAATAAATAAATTATTATTATTCAAGTTAAGAATAATTGGAATTGGAATTGAATTTATTTATTAAATTTATTTATAAATTCTAAAGTAAATACTTGGAAAATATTCTTTGAACCAATATTAGTTTAAAATAATCAAGGTTCCCTTAATATTTATGGGAATGAAAAGTTGAGTTAATGAATCTCCATTATCATTTAATATATTTATTATATTAAATATAAGTGATAAAAGCATAAATAACATTTATGACACAATTATCTTTTCATAACACATCATTTATGGTTTATTTACTTAGAAATACATATTTGGGTATTGAGAGTTTATTTTGGATATTTATTAAATCACTAAAAACAAAGGGGATATCTCTCATGATAGAAACTATTCACTATTAAATGGTAAAATATGCTCTCTATTATCTCTCTCCCAATTCCTAGAGAGGGACATTATGGTTCTAGGCACTCAACCATAGTATTTCTTTGCGGATCAATGAAACCGAGTAGTAGTGATCATCATGACTTTGAATACATTGTTGTAACTCCATGATAGCACCCAGATTTAGATGATCAATATTCCTATAGGCTTTCAAAGTGTGTGTGGATGATATATAGGGATTCTAATTTGGATCCTTAGAGAAATTATTTCCTATTATGTGTTGTTTTCCAACAACACTTTAGATCTAAAGAGGTATTTCTTCACTTTATTTTTTTCTTAAATTATTCTTGTGAAGATCCTCAGGAGAAATCAGGAATCACTTCACAACCGATGACGTAGTCATGTTGTTTATTGGTGGATTTTTTTAAAAAACCAATTATCAGTGCTTCTGCTACATGATCGTTACCATCACTTGGATACACCTAAGAGTATCATGATGAATTATGAAACATTTATACATTAGGGTCCTAGTAAGGGATGATGGGATTCCATGGTATAGGTGGATGTGCATGTGGGATTAGACCAGAAGAGTTTCAAGACTCTCTTATTCCAGTACTTTTTTACAGAGGTGATAAATATGGAAAATACTTTGGATTTTTTATCTTTTTATTATGGAGAGCATTTAGTGTTTGTTTACACTAATCGGTTTGCAGAGATGGTTCATTTTTCACAGGATGTTGTAAAGAATGACTAGCTAAAGGCTTATAACTATCTCCAGGGTTTGATATTAAATATTATATAAAAGGTATTTATAATAAAGACTTTGTCCTATGTATAGACAGTGGAATGGGATATGATAGAAGAAATAAATATTGAATGCAAGGTTAGATATTACACCCTTTCTATTTCACCTAGTGGTAACTTCAGTGGCACATCAGATTAAAATAGTAGTGGTGGGATCATCACCTGAGTGTTGGAGGTGGTTCTCAGTAGTAGGACTCTTTGGAACCTCTAGTTTTTTTAAGTGGTGTTCCTATGAATTAATATAATTTTGGAAAGGTCATTAACACACTTTTTCTTGTCCTTCACCTAAACAGATGTTTAATAGTTTTGGGTTTTATATTCATCTACATTGTTTCTATCAAGATATGTATACACCTTGATATGTTCATGTATTGTCAGCTCTAAAGTCTAGTGTAGCATTGCCAGATATTTTTACGACTATATGGATCTAGTAACAGGCCTGAGGAGTGAATCACCTTTATATAATATATGAGTTTCTGGTGGAGGTAGATGTGTTTCTAGTGGTAGTGATTGGTACCATATTTATTGAATCTTCTGTAGTGATTGATTTATTTGATACTTGTTCCACCCACTCATTTATATCTAGCTGTTTTATTGATATTCTTAACCTTATAGTGAAGCTAATGTATTTTTTATATATTTAGAAGCACCTATTGTGAAGAGGAAGTAATAGGGGTTTTAGTATCCTTGTGCATTATCAATAGCTGATGTAGAGTTAGTATGTGATTTTCTTATTCTTGATATGGATTTGGTTAGATCATTATCAGAATTGATTAGATTAATCCTCATCATGCTAAGTCTAATTTTTATCATCAACATGTATCATTTATTATAGTTGATGGGAGATCATAGGTGTTTTAGGATGAGTGGGATCTGAGGTCTGGCCATGTAGGACCTTCCTGCCCAGAGCTCAGAAGTTTATTGTCTATTATTATAGTTGATCCTGATGAAATTACTTCTATTGTTGATCTTACCACTTTTTTTCATGATTTTTTTTTTGTTTTCCCAAATTATATCTCAGGGCCTACTCTAGAGAGGGATGGAGAGTTTACGACTGACCTGGAACTGGGTACACAACCAATTTTGATACCTTTCTATCATATAGAAGTTGTAAAGAAGAAATAACTCAAGATTCAGTTGGACAATTTGATGAAAAAGGAGTTTTTTTCACCCTAGGGTTTTACCTTGGGAAAACCCAATTATCTTTTTCGAGAAGGTATATGGTTCACTCTAAATTTTCATGACTATTAGAAGTTGAACCAGGTAATTATTAAGAAAATGTATCCTTTTCCTCATTTGGATGACTTGTTTGATTATTTAAATGGGGAGAAGTGGTTATCAAAGATTGATATTTGGTCGGGTTATCATTAGCTCAGGGTTTAAGAGTTTGATATAACAAAGACAAAATTTAAGAGTAGGTATAACCATTATGAATATATTGGGATGTCATTTAATCTGACTAACACTCTTTTAGTTTTTATGTATTTTATAAATAAGATATTCTATCAGTACCTCAAAATATTTTTTGGTAGTTTTCATGGATGAAATTTTGGTTTACTCAAGATTCGAGCGTGAGCACGAGAACCATTTGAGTTTGGGTTTAGAAATCTTGAGGAGTACCAGTTTTTATAGAAATAGTTCAAAATGGAATTTCTAGATCCAAGAAGTAAATTTCTTAGGGAAGGTGATTTATGATCATGGATTATCATTTGATCCTAAGAAGGTAGAGGATGTCTTGGCATGGGAAGAGCCACATAAAGTCTTTGATATTAGGATCTTCCTTGGTCTTGCTGAATACTACCCGTGATTTTAAAGGATTTATTAGAGTTGTAATAACCTTTGACTACTCTTACTAATAAGTAGGTGAAATTCATATGGGATGCAAAGTTCTAGTCTTATTTCTACAAGATAAAATGAATTTTGACATTATATCCTATTTCGATATCACATAATCTTAGTAATGATTATGTGGTTTTTTATGATTTTGGAGGTGGTTTGGTTTGTGTGATTATAATTTGATGATCATGTGATATTAAGGCTATTGTAAACTTTAACTATATGATAATAATTTTCCCACCAATGATTTAGATCTTACTGTAGTTATGAATGTGCCTAATTGTTGGAGAAACTATCTTTTTGGGGGAAGGTTTGCAATATTTTCTAACCATAAGAGTTTGTTATATATCTTTTATTTGAAAGACTTGAATCTTAGATAAAATTATGGGTTTAATACCTTAAGATGTTTAATTAAAATATCTATTACACCCTGGGGAAAGGTAATGTCATTGTTGACTCTCTTAGTAAGAAAGTTCCATCACAATATATTCCAGAATCGAAGGAAGAGTGGAACTTTATGGGTATTTTTCCCACATGAATTTGGATTCTCATGATTATTTTTTAGGTACAGTTTTGACCAATGTTCGTTTGTCATCATCTCTCAGTGGGTCTATTATATAGAGTCAGAAACATGATTTTGAGTTCAAGATAATATTTATAACCCTATATTATTGAGAGACCATTTCTAGTTGGTATCTTTCTTAAAATTTTATTCTAAGTTTTGGTGATTGGTTTTATCACAACATCCGTGAGGTGCTTAGTTTTTTGACTAGAATAGTTTTTCATGTTCTTTACATGAAGTCACTATAAATATGTATTATGAAATGAGATGGAGATTCTTGTTGCTCTAGTATGAAGAGATAAATTTCTGATTATGTTCCCCACAATTACATATGCCAAAAATTGAAAGAATAGATTTTAAAACCTTATGGTATTATTCATCCTCTTCCGGTGCTTGTTTTGTAATGGGATAAGGTATAAATAAAATATAATGTTGGAATAAAATGGAATCTCTGATGGAGGAATTCTATCTGGGTGGTGATTGATTAGTTGAAAAAGTTAGCTCATTTCATTCTGATTAGGGACACCACTAAAATTGAATATTTGGATAAGCTATATGTATAGGAATTTGTGAGGTTACATGGGGTTTATTATTCATTTGTTTTAGTTAGGGATCCTAAGATTACTTTTAGGATATAGAGGAGTCTTCAGGTGGTATTGGGGACTCAGGTCATATTGACTACATCTTATCATCCATAGACAGACGACAAAACAAAGTGTGCTCTTCAGATCCCAAAATATATGATTCATGCCCGTGTCTTGGATTTTGGTACATATTGGGATGGGAAACTAGGACGGATTTAGCTTGATTATAATTTTTTTATCAGTTATTGATCTTAATGTCTCTTTTCATGGATCTATACAGTTAACCATGAAGGCCACCTCTTTGTTTGGAAGAGGTGGGTGAAGCTTCTTTGGTGGGACCAATTCTGGTTTAGGAGACATCTATGAGTATTTAGAATATAGGTCAGTGTCTAGTTACAATATAGTTTTTGAATAAATATTATGTGGATAAATGATTTCTTCCTTTGTATTTTTCCATAGGTTACCAGGTTTTCTTGGAATTTCCTCTTCAATTGGGTCACCATAAACTTAAAAAACAAGAAAATTTCTCTCTCTGATATATTGGATTCTTTTGAGGCCACTTAGAGGCTTGGGAAGGTTTCTTATTGGTTGGAATTTCCAATTCAGTTGTTAGGAATTCATGATGTTCTCCATATATCACAGCTCATAAAATACCATCCTGAACCCACTCACATTTTGAGTTAGGAATAGATTGAGTTAGATATAGTTGTTTTTATTGAAGATTTGTTAGTTGAGATCCCTGACTCTCTAGTGAAAATCTTGTATGGGAATTTGATTCTGTTGGTTATATTGTTATGGAAGCATGGATCATATTCTCATGATACTTGGGAGTATAATTAATTAATGAGGGAGTAGTGATCTTTCCCCTTTTCCAGACTTTATTCTTCCACATGAATTCTCAGGGAAGGAAATTCTTATGATGGAGAGTTTTTAACATACAGTTTCCCTGTTTCAGGTATTTGTCTTCTCTTTACTTGTTTTAATTTCTAATTTGACTCATATTTAAACTCTCATGGATGGATAAAATTATCTTATCTAAATTTCCTAAAGTTTGGGGATATATGTTTGTTTTTATTAATGGAGTCGAGGTATAATTGTGTTAATGTATTTGTAGAGTATTTCTTGAGTTCATAGAATGCCTGAGGTGGTTTGGGTTTTCATATAAGAATCTATAGTTCTGATTTTTTTGTAGGAAATTTACATGTCTTGTAAAGAGTACACGATGTGTAATGGCTACAAGGAACATGTTGTGAGATGAGTACACAATGTGAAAGGTCACACATCATGTACTAGTTACAAACCATGTAATGTCAAAAGATATACTTTTAATTAAAAAGTGATGGATTTTTGGTGTATGTGATCTCTATAGATTAAAAAACGTGTAAAGGGATTAAATGATATGTAAATGTCACATATATGGATTTTAGGGTGCTTCTTGGATGATATATTTATTCATTCTTCCACAGCTCTCTCCCCTCTCTACCTAGATCTCTCTTTCGACAATTTTAGGGTCCTCTGTTTGATATGGATTGATTCATTCAGTGATTGATCACCATTGTTGTTGGGTTTTATCTCTTTGAGTGAGTGATAATTTCTTCTTATTGGTTTCCTTTGATCATGGTAGTACCATTTCATTAGGTTATCAGATCCATTGACCCATGGTGATGTTTCTTCTTGTTGATATTCTAGATCTATTGTGTGATCTTGTTTTCGGGTATAATTCCTTATTGGTTGTGTTGTGGTGGTTGTGAGTTCTTGAGGCATGCATTATTTCCAATTCTCAACCAAACCTTTTTTTAAATTTAATCATTTATAATATGTTTATATTGTTTCTAGGGCCTCCATTTTCATTTTTTATTTCTTCCTTATTTTTAATTTTATTGTGGGCATGTGTGATCCAAGTTTTGAGATTGGTGGTTCCGTCTCTAGCCTGTGTTGGTGAACTACATTTCTCATGTTTTTGATAATTGTTTTTTATTAAATGAAATGGCATGATGTGAATGATTTTTATGTGTGTGTGGAAGCATTTCTTTATAAGAGATTGTTTTCCCCTGGTTTTTGTAAATGAAAAGGGTCTTTCAAATCATTGTGAAATGGATTTAAAAGAATAAAATGATACAATGTTTTGATGAAATAGTTTGGGAAATAGAGAACATGTGACGATTTGGGTACTTAGGTGGAAGGTATTTTAATAGGTCTCATCCACTATCGAGGGGTTTTCTTATGGTGTTTCCTCTACTCCCTGGGCCTATTGTTGTAGGGACTTGTTAGACTTATTGGGGGTTCAACTTAAGTGGTGTTACTTTTCTCTCTAGGATTGATGAATATGTATAGAGCATTGATGCACATGTGATTATCTATGTTTAGGTATGAGTTTGCTATCTATCTTGACCACATGTGATCCTTAGCATGATGTTACTTATGTCACTTCTTGGAAGATTTTGGATGCTTTTGGTTTGTACTATTTTTTCGTACAACTATGAATTTGGTATAATATGTGATTAATGATTTTTTGACGTGATATTTCCACTATGTTATATATGGATATGAAATTATTTGAAATTTTTTTACCTTATTTATTTTAAAATGTGAAAAAATAATAAATTAAATTGTTTTTCTATGATTTTGATATAAAAACCTATTCAACTGTAGCATGTCTTATTTTATTTAAATATGGACACGCTTTTATTATTGTTTAGAGACTTGATATGAAACACTTGGGTGAGAACCTACTATTCCTATTAGCACACAACTTCTATACCCCTTCGATGGTGTGTGGAACTGGTTAAGTATTTTGATATAGGGAAAGAAAAGGTGCTACAGTGAGGCAGTGTGGTTTTCTATCAGTTGGGTTTTGAGTAGTTGGATTGTGAGATGGTGTGGGTTTTACCACACTATCACATGGAGACTTTTGGAGTAACTGTTTTAGATTTTTCATCCTTCATAATTGGACTAGTCTCTTGGAGATTTTTTTCTACCTTTTCTATTGTATCATTTCCATTTTTATTTACCTATTATATAATATATTTTTATCTTCCGCTATTTCTCTCTACCATTTGTATATATTCTATTTCATTTTATCATGTTAGGAGAAATCATTCCCCATTCTTGTTGTTTGATGCTCGGGTTCTAGTCCCTAGCCTGTGGGGATCAAAAATGCCCTTCGGGTATGTGGTGGATCTGGTCATTTTCCAATATCGAGAGGGTATCTAGATTGGTTCATTACAACATTAATGTGTAATGGAAACAGTAATTTTATATTCATAAGATCTATATTAAATTTTTTAAACTTTTAAAATAAATCCCCTTAAATACTAAGTGTGGTATTCCTTCTAAAGAGGCATTTTCAAGACTTAATCACCCAATTGGAGAGATCATGATAAAGTTGGGTGACAATGGATTATATTTTATAAATAAATGTGTAATGGGTGATCCTAATAGGATTAGACACATGTTCTTATTGTTTTATTTGGGTTACACTAGTCAAGAGTTCCTAATATAATTAGGTTACTCAATAATTAGAGTAACATATTATACATATGATGGATATGGAAAATTTGTTCTCCACTCAACCACCCAAGGATCATAACTATAACTTTGGGATAAATCGAAACAAAAATATGTTGGTGATGGGAGAAACAATAAAGTAACTCCAAACTTTGTGAGATATAGATATTAGATCACTAAATATATATAATGTATAGGTTCATCATTTTGTGTGTGTGAAATTTCATTAAAATTTATTGATGAAAATATATAAAACATGATACCCATGGAAAAATATTTTTGGGATTGTGAAGCCTCTTCACGTTTTAGAGTTAGTCAACCTAAAGAAGAAGTTTTAGAACATACTTCAATCTCATGGAGGCATCAACAGAAGGTCGTCAGTTGTTAGTAGTGATGTTGTTTATATGGTATCATGTTTTTATGTTTGTAAAACATGGTGGTTCATTCATTTAAAGGGGATGTTTATACATTTAGATCACTCTAAAAAAGTTTTTTTAGAAAATGATTGAGGTGTAAATCATTGTTCATCCATTTATGATTGGAATCCAGGATGAAAAAATCTATATGGAATCAATGTTACTGTTGAAAATAAGTGGACCCCATGAATGTAGGTGGTTAATACAAATATATTAAATTATAATACCCACTATAAATTGGTAGGGGAACCATACACTAAGGTGTTGTGTGATCATTGAGTTTTGTGATGTATATGGATCCAGGTTAGAAGTATTGTAAACCATGATCTTCTGATGAAGTAAAATGTTGTGATATTTCTAAAGTGGATGTAGGATGAAAGTATGAACCACCTATTTTTTTTTTCTTTAAATAATTTCTAATCATTTTTATTTTTTACATTTCAATGTATCTATGACTTCAGAGTAAATATTCTTGAGTAAATGAAACTCAGTGAGGTGATTTAGGTGAAGTCATTATTCTAATTACTGATACACTGGTGTTTGTAGAGTTCCATCTAGTGAACTGATTTCCATTTTTCTAGAATTTTGGTGACTTAACTTCTAGTGTTTGATGTTTTTTTTGGAATCATAAAAATTTGGAATCATAGTGAAGATTCTTTCTCAAAGGCTCAGTATTTTACTAAAAAAAATCATATAAAATTCTATATAATATAATGCTTTTCTGATTTCAGTTGAATTTATGATTTTTGAAAGGATAATGATTGAAGATGGTATGGTTTGAATAAAAAATATTTGATGGGATGGATTTCAGTTTTTGAATAATGTAGGTATAGTAATACCTCTTCTATAAGGATATAAAAACTCTATCGAAGGTTATTAAAATATAGGCAAAGGAGAAATGGGAATGGGAAATGATGGATAAAAAATATTTAGGCACTACAAGGAAAGAGATTGTTAGAGGAGGTTTATTCATGGTTGTTCTAGTAACCACCATGAAATAAATATAGTTAAAAATAATAATATAGAGGTTGTTTAATAAAACCGTTGTGATATTTTTTTTATATTTTTAGTTAGTGGAGGTTTCAATTAAACCACTGGTAAATGTTTTGAAAAAAACCTTAATCCCTCACCTCCCCCGCTCCCTCCAGTCGACCCCAACCCCTTCCCCCGACCTCACCTCCCTAGACATCCTCCTCTACAATCCCTTGTGGTGACCCCGAGCCAGTGAACCCAAGCCCATGATCCCCAAACCCCGCGACCCCCTCCGACCCCGAACCTTGCAACCCTCCCCCCCATGACCTCCTCTCTGGATGGCTCATCGGTGATGTGACCCACCTCCAACCTCCCTCTCCCTGGATTGTTTCCCCTCATCAGTGATGACACAGACACCCCTCTAACCTCCCTCTCCCCAGATCAGATCCCATCCTCAAAATCAACACATACCCCCCCTTAAAGGTTGAATCCTCCTCCCCATAATGACCTTAAATCTTTTATTACTCAAAGGATTTATTTTCTTGTAATTTCTCTCTATAGTTATGATTTTTATGTAAAAATTATATTATATTACACTTTATTAAGTATTAAAATTCATTCCATGAATGTTTATTGAACTATCTATATATATTATTTTTTAATTTTATTGTAAGAAATTTATATCATACATTGGATTATGTAGTTTCTAATTTTACTTTGATAATTAATGCTTTATGATTTATTTATTATAGGTCAATCCCATTACAATTATTTCATAATCACTCTATTTTTTTTATTAAAATATCAATGAAATACATATGCTTCTATTAGATGAATGTTTATTGAAGTTATTTGATTGTCCTTTAGGATTTATTTATTGTGTGATCACTCTATATTTTACTTTTAAATTTTGAAATTTCTAATTAATATAATTTTTTGTAATGACTCTGCAGTTTATTTCTGGATTATGAGGATTTTAAATGAGAAAGTATGAAACCAATATGTTGAACAATAAAATGATTCATATGAAAAAAATAGATGATGTTATCCAATAATGAAATTTATCTTCACATAATTTATATGATAATACAAGATGAAAATCATCCACTTAGGAAACTGATGACTTTCTCTGAATTACCATCATGCCTATTTACTGAAAATTATGTTTAATAAGTTATCAATTATTCAAATAAAAATAATTAATCCTTTTTGTAACATCATTAGATGTCCTTCTATATTTTATTCTCTACTCCCAAATGAATTTTTTTTACCATTTTTATCCTTCAACATGCCCCTTAGATAATATTTTCAGTGTCCTGAGGTGGTTTGTGTTGTATGTTCCATATTTATAACTATTTCTACTTGTCTGTCCCAAATTTCATACATTATCATAAAAATGTAATGGCATAATTGGGATTCAAATATAATTCCACTATATATTGAAATGAGATTTGTATTTGAAAATTACAAGATGAAAATTACTCCCTAAGCATGCTATGGATTAATTATTTTACAATTTGAGTTATTTTTTTCATCTCATTCAACCATGTCTGGTGAAAATGGTATATATTTATAATTTTACAATGTTATCACTTTAAATCTAGCAAAATATAGTGTGACGTAATATAAATCTTTAAATTACCAAAATTATAACGTTGATAAATTATAAAAATATTTCATTTCATTTTCATTTGAACTATTAATAAATCAATATTTTAATTACTATAATTATTTATCTCATTCTTTAAATATCACATATTTACTTGTACAATTTTTCATTGATATGAAATATTCATTTTTGAGTGACAATTGGTTGTGTTTGATATTAATTTTATTTTTGGATTGAGACATAGGATGTTGGAACTGTAGATAAAGGGTATAGAAAGAAATATTCCTTCATATTTACTATTCTATAATTCTATGTATAAGTAAAAGTGAAAACAAATTACATGTTTTAGGTGGAATTTTGAATTTTCTTATTATTACTTCATCGGGAGCTTGCAATTCTAGTATAAGTTTTTTCATGTTCAAATGAAATTTCAGTTGAAATATTTATGGTTAATGACAAGAAGATATTATATATATCTTTTTTAAATCATTAATAATCATTCATTCTTGAAATGTTTCATTGAAGGAATTAATTTTTGTACCCTTACACACATGCTACTATATGGTTTTATGTTTTTCCAAACATCATAAATTCATAGATATACTCACTGTAGATTTCTCACTCACTCATCTCATAGTTTCATTCCATGTTTACTATTTATTTTTTTAATATCATGGTTTCATTCCAGGTTTTGTATTTTTTCTTTTAATTTTTTTAATTCATACTCAACACATTATTTTTAGAGATAAAAAATCTAATCCCGCATAACTGCACAGGGGGAAATACTAGTTACTATAATGAAAGAATTGATTAATTTTTTTAAAGCCTTATAATATTATAAAAATTTATATATGTAATAAATAAAAAAATATACTTTTTTGTATTTATAAATAACTTGTATATAATTTTTCAAACATATCTATTATTTTAATCAAAATACTGATTTAGTCATTTAAATTAAAAAATTAGTTTTCTTCACGTATTAAAATTATATCCATAAAATAAGAATTTTATTTTAAATCAATATTTTCATATTGTGAAATAATTATAGTGTATTTTTTTTAATAAATGTATGATTACTGTGATTAATGTTGATGACCATGATATTGATAGAAATATTTTTTTCAATGAATTGTTTTATTAATATTTTGTAAGATTTAACTAAAAAATTAGATTGATCTATTTAAAATAATGACACTATAATGATGTTTACAAACATATATGATTATATTAAATTTTTATTATTATTAATCAATGCATTATAAAATTAAGGAAAAATAATAGTAAACATATCATTTTTATATAGAAAATAGTTTTCCAATATATAATTTTTTTTTATTTTAAATGTTGGTTTTATCATGATTATAAATTTCATTACATTAAATTCTTAAAATCAAAGGTTTAACACACAAAAATTTAGTTAGAGTGGTTATTTTATATGTTTATTAAAACATAATTTATAAAGGTGGATTCTTTTCTTTGAGTTGGAGTGGTTTGTTTGAAGCTGCTCCTGCTCATGAGGGATTGGATTTCAAGCCTACAACTAAGATAATGGCAGTAAGAAAATCTGTCAAGAATACCTAAAACCATCATGAAAGAGTGAATTACAACTAATTATTTAATTAATTTT
Organism: Viscum album; assembly: GCA_963277665.1. Taxonomy (NCBI): domain Eukaryota; kingdom Viridiplantae; phylum Streptophyta; class Magnoliopsida; order Santalales; family Viscaceae; genus Viscum; species Viscum album. Next base: position 675,857,000 of record OY728157.1, on the reverse strand, counting down.
TTCATTAATTTATTTACTATTTGAAAGTTAATTTTCTTATTATTTTTATCTAATACTTATTTAGTTTTTTTCATTGATATTTTGAAAAGTCATATTTTGATTTCAAATATCTACGGTAATGTACGAAAGAGATAAAATGTTTCTTTCTTCCAATGTTACCATGATTTCTATTTTCATTTTCTTTCTTTGTCAAATTACCAACAATGCATACTGATTCGATGTTATTATCCAAAAAACCTTTCTCATTGTTCCATGTTATAAAAGTATAGGGTTCTTATGTGACCATTGTTGTGAGTTCTTGTGATATAATGGGCACATGAGATTCCTATCGTATTTTGGATTTCAATAATGGGAAAGGTTTTTTGGATAATAATATATATTCAATATGATGTATTAGTAGTTTGAAAAATAGAGACAAAGGATATCATAGTAACATTCATAGTTATAATTGTTTTGAGACTTTGGGACTTGTAGGAACTAGCCACATCTCAATCTGATGGTTGGTGTGATTGGTATGAATCCAAGTGATAATTTTAATTTAAAATTGATATTAATTCTCGTAAAAAAAATTACCTAATTAGAACCAAAAAGAAACATTTTAATTATTATTATACTTTAGGAAAATGATCTATAAGTCATTTGTGATTTGTAGGAATTAGTCACACCATAATCCGATACATGATGTGCCCGGTATGACTCAAAGTGTCCGTTATCAGTTTGAAATCGACATATTAGTTTTGAAAGTCTCACTCATTGAAAATCAAGAAAACACACACTAATTTTCTTCTTAATTTAGAACATCGATTCATAAGTCATTTGTGGTGTGTTGGAATCGATCTCATGTTGAACCGAAAAAAGATGTGATTGGTATGATTTAAAGTGCATGTCTCTAGTTTAAAACGAAAATTTAGTAAAAAAGAAAAATGAAATACCCATAAATAATAAAACAAATTTTAATTGTTTTGATTCTTTATGAAAACAATTCATAAGTCATTTGAAACATGTTAGAATCAGCCACACCTCAATCTGATGCACAGTGTGACCAGTATGACTTCAAGTGCATATTTTTTTTGAATTGACTTTAATTTTATTAAAAAGGACAAATGAACTGCTCAAAACTAATAAAACACATTTTTATTTTTTTAAACTTTTGAAAAATGATCTATAATTCATTTAGGATGTGTTTAACCTAACCTCAATGTGATGCATTATGTGCCTCATATGACTCAGAGGGTCCGTTGTGAGTTTAAAATCGACATTTTAGTTCAAAAAGATTCACTCACTGAAAATCAAGGAAAAAGAGCATAGATATTATTTATAAATATAAAAATATCTTCATAAGTTATTTTTGGTATGTATGAAATGGTCTCATGTTGAACTGATACATGATGTGATCGATATGAGTCAAAGTGCATGTCTCTAGTTAAAAATGAAAATTTAGTAAAAAAGAAAAGTGACATATGTAAAACCAAGAAAATGAATTCGTATTATTTGATACATTAAAAAAATTATCCATAAGTCATTTTTGACATGTAGGAATTAGTTTCACCTCAATTCGACACACAATGTGACCAGTATGACTCCAAGTGCATCGTTTTATATAAAATTGACATCAATTTTAGTAAAAAGGAGAAATGACCTACTCAAAACCAATAAAATACATTTTTATTGTTTTTATACTTTAGTAATATGATCCATAATTCATATTTTAGGTGTATTATTCAACATCACCACAATATAATACAAATTGTTCTTGGTATGACTCATTGTGTCCGTTATTTTTTTAAAATTGACATTTTAGTTTAAAAAGTGTTACTCACTGAAAACCGAGCAAACATGCTTGAATATTCTTGATAGTTTTGGAAATCAATTCAAAACAAATTTGTGATGTGTAGGAATTAGTCTCACATCTAACTGATACATGATGTGTTCGGTAGGATTTGAAGTACATTTTTCTAGTTTAAAATGAAAATTTAGTAAAAAAGATAAGTGACATACTCAAAATTGAGAAAACACATTGATATTGTTTTGATACTTCAGGAAAATGATCAATATGTCATATGAGACTTCTAGGTATTGTCCTTACTTCAATATGATGCGTGGTGTGACTGGTATGACTCCAAGTTCGTTGTTTTTTTAAATTGATATAAATTTTAGTAAAAAAGACAAATAACCTACTCAAAACTAAGAAAATGAATTCATATTGTATTTATAATTTATAAAAATTACCAATACTTCATTTGTGACATGTAGGAATAAACCATAGCACAATCTGATATGCGATGTGCTCAGTATGACTCAATGTGTTCGTTATCATTTTGAAATCGACATTTTTGTTGAAAAAGTGTCACTCACTAAAAACTAAAAAATGAACTCAGGTTTCTTAGTAATTAAGTAAAATTATTCATATTTCATTTTTGATCTGTTGGAATTCATCTCATGTTGAAAAAACACATTATGTGATCAGTATGAGTCAAAGCGCCTGTTTTAGTTTAAAATGTCAATTTAGTAAAAAATACAAGTGACATACTCAAAACCAAAAAAATTCATTTCAATTATTTTGATACTTTAGTAAAAGAATCCATAAGACATTTGAGATGTGTAGGAATTAGATTCACCACAATCTGATGTACGATGTGACCAATATAACTCTAAATGCATCTTTTTATTTTTAATTAACACCAATTATATTAAAAAAGAAAAATGACCTACCCAAAACCAATAAAACACATTTTAATTATTTTGGTACTTTATAAAAATGATATATATGTAATTTTTGAGTGTAGGAATAAACCAAAACTCAATCCGATACACGATTCACCCAGTATGGATCAATATGTCTGTTATCAATTTAAAATTGACATTTTAGTTTAAAAAGTTCCACTCACTAAAACCAAGAAAATATGCTCATATTTTATTGATAATTCAAGACATTGATTAATGAGTCATTTGTGACTTGTTGAAACCAGTCTAACATTGAACTGATACATGATGTGATCAGTATGAGTCAAAGTATATGTCTCCTATTTAAAATGACAATTTTTTAAAATAGAAAAGTGACGTACTCAAAACTAATAAAAAAAATTCAGATTGTTTTGATACTTTATGAAAATGATATATAAGTCATTTGAGATATATATGAATTATCCTCACCTCAATCCGATGCATGGGGTGACCAATACGACTCAAAGTAAATATTTTTATTTAAAATTGACATCAATTATAATAAAAAGGACAAATGAACTACTAAAAACTGAGAAAACATGTTCAGATTGTTCTGAGACTTTAGTAAAATGATCCATATTTCATTTATGATCTTTATAAATAAACCACACCTCAATTTGATATATGATGTTACCAGTATACTCAATGTGTCTATTATGAGTTTAAAATCGACTTGTTAGTTCAAAAAGTGTCACTCTTTGGAAAATGAGAAAACACACATTGGATTTCTTGATAATTTAGTAAATCTATTCTTAAGTCATTTGTGACTTTTATGAATTGTTATCATGTCAAACTAATACATGATTTTATCGGTATGAGTCAAAGTGCATGTTTCCAGTTTAAAATGACCATTTAGTAAAAAAGACAAGTAATATACCCAAAACCAAGAAAACATATTCATATTGTTTTGAATAATTTAGGACAATGATCCATAATTTCTTTTAGATGTGTTGGAATTAGTCTCACCTCAATATGACACACAATGTCACCGGTATGACTCCAAGTGCATATTTTTATTTAAAATTGACTACAATTTTAGTAAAAAGGAAAATGACCTACTAAAAACCAAGAAAACACATTTGGATTATTTTTATACTTTTGGAAAATGATCTATAAGTCATTTGTAACATGTAGGAATCATCCACACCTCAATCTAATACATTATATTTCTATTATGACTCCAAGTGTGTATTTTCATTTAGAATTAACATTAATTTTAGTAAAAAGGACAAATGAATTATTCAAAAATGAGAAAACACATTCAGATTGTTTTGATACTTTATAAACCTCTAACACTTTATTTTGAATTAATATTTTCCTACAGTGGTTTTAAAGGCATTTTTAGTGTTGTAAAACACTAAAATGTGCATGGAATGGTCAAAACCCAAAAAAAACCACCCCAAATTGCCGTGAAATCATTAGACAAACACCACTGAAGTGTTTTTGGAATATAAGACATGCTGTGATATCAAAGTCATTATTTTTTAATTATGTCAAGTTCACTCACACCACACATCACTTCAAAAACAAATTAGAATATTTACATATCCCTTTCTAGTTTCAACTGTCAAATATTTTCTTAAATAGATAAGTTTATGTTTTCAAAGTGTTTTTCATTATATATTATTTTTAGGTTAAAATGTCTTTTGTTTGATAAAAAAATAACAAATTTTATGTGAAACGTTCTAAATATATTCTGTGTCTTTTTTTGTTTGGCATTTATTTTATTAAAACTTCTAGTTTTCGTTATAGGTTGAAGATGGAAAAAGTAGGCATGTGGTTGACAGTTCTAATCCACAACATTCTTCTGGTTTTCTATTATAATTCTGATTTATTTTTTTTAGTTTTCTTTTTTTTTGTTATAGTTGACTAGATGACGTGGTCAGTTTTAGTTGATGAGATAATGTGAAGGTAGAAAAATGTAATCGAGGTCATGATGTGGATGTATATTGGGCATCAATTGTTGTTGGATATATTTTATATGTATATATTGATGAATGAGGTAGTGGTTGACAGATGTACGAGTATACTAGCATTGAGGTTATGATAATTATGAATTTTTGTATATATGACTTCATATGTATGACGTATATATGATGGGTTTATTATATATTCTTGTTTTTGTTTATTTCATGTCAGTTTATTATCAAATATTTTGAAAAATATAATTTAGCACTATTTCTTAGTAACTGTAACTAAATAAATTAAATAAATTAAATAAATTATTTTTTAGCATTGGTTAATTGAAACAACTACTAAAAAACATCCTCTCATATTTTCAGTGGCATCTAGTTTCTTTTTATTTATATTCCACTAATTTTTTTAAAATAAAATAATCACCCCTAAATAAACATAAAACCACTGCTAAATTTTTAAAAAATAAAATATATGAAAACCATTAAAAAATAAAAAAAACCACAACTAAATGACTTGAAACTATGTGATACGTAACAGTTTTATTAAACACCACTATAAAAAATTTGGTGGCAATTTAAACCACTGCTATTTGAAAAAAAACCATGGCTAATGACCCTTTTTAAAGTGAGTTTTGGTGTGTAGTTAATTAAACCAGATTGTGGCTCTTAACATTTGATATAAGAAGACTACAACTATGTTAACGTTAACCATAGCTAATATACATGATAATCCTACTGGGAATAACAAGGTGTGATTTGAAGTGATGATTGTTCATTAATTCTAGTGCAAGGAATATTTACAATGAATCATGTGAATGATTTCAAGTTGATTCAAAACCATATTGAGTATGTATATCTAGTTTTGATGGATAATTTTTGGGCTATACTATTATTTTCTTTTCTAGAATCATGGGTTGAAATTGTAACAACAATGAGAAACTCTAGTGAAAAATACAAGTTTACGTTAAATTATCTAAAAAACATGATTTCGAATATTTATCTATAGAGGAGAGAGATTCAAGATTCAATAATCTTCTAGAAATACATTTAATATAGAGGGAAGAAGCCAGTCACCTCATCAGACAAGTCATATATGATCATAAGAAAATTCAAGTGAGAGGAGTAGAGGTAAGTCAATTATACTAGGGATAATGTGTTGGCACTATAGTAAAAGTAATCATCTCAAGATGTATTTCCATGAACACAAGGTAATTATATAATGAATACTTCTATTGGTTTCAGTTTCATGAAATCAAATTATGAGAGTACTTCTAACCCACTCTTTAGCATTAATACTCTTATGGGATCTTGGATCATAGATTCCAAATTACTTTCCACTTCAATGGTAAAAAGGGGTATATGATGAATAATAGATCCAAAAGCTTCAACAGAGTGCATTTAATAGATGATGATTCTCTTGGAAATATAAGGAATGGAAATTTTATATTCCAATTTAAAAATGTATGTTTTTTATTTTCACTACTGGAAAAACGGCCTATACCCACGGTTCAAAACCGTGGGTATAGCCCCCAAAACCGTGGGTATAGCCTATACCCACGGTTTTGGGAACCGTGGGCTGGAACGCCGTCGGTATAGGTCCCCAGCCTATACCCACGGTTTTGGAAAACCGTGGGTATAGGTGTCCTGCCACCGTGTCACCAAAACATAGAGAATTTCCACGGTGCCAATGGCTTTTACCCACGGTTTCAAAACCGTGGGTATAGGTCCTAAAATAATGCAGGCGCCGAGTTTCGATCCCGCAACCTCTTCGCTGCAAACACCGCGTCTAACCACTACCCTAACTTCACATATATGTATATATATATATATTTAGTTAAATATAGTTATAAAAACCGTGGTTATAGAGGGAAGAACCGTGGGTATAGGGTTCCCGCAAAAAAAAAATTCCTTCCCGCGGAAAAAATTTTTTCCCGCGCACACAAAATTGACCTATACCCACGGTTTTTCAAAACCGTGGGTATAGGTATTTTATCCCAGTCCTATCCCCACGGTTTTCACCAAAACCGTGGGGATAGACCCCCCTATACCCACGGTTTTGGAAAACCGTGGGTATAGGTGAATTTTCATGACCTATACCCACGGTTTGCCAAAACCGTGGGTATAGGGGGCTCTATACCCACGGTTTTGGAAAACCGTGGGTATAGGTCATGAAAATTCACCTATACCCACGGTTTTCCAAAACCGTGGGTATAGGGGGGTCTATCCCCACGGTTTTGGTGAAAACCGTGGGGATAGGTACATTTTCCAGTAGTGTTTTTAAAGGATTTTTATCATATTCCAAGTATTTGGAAGAAATAAATTTTAGTTGGACAGTTAGATAAGTTGTGTATAGAATGAGTAATGAAAATAGGTTGTGAAAAACCACTTGATAATCCCTGGTTACAACTAGAATTTTTTTAGATAAAACACTTTATTTTACTAGAATGATAGTGGGATATTCACTTTTTGGATATTTTACTTTTAGATGTTTAGATTTATGACATTTTTTACTAAGAAATATTGTTAAAAAATAATGGAGGTTTTAGTGTAAATAGTCATGTGGATTATGAAACATTTAGACTTTAGAAGTTGTGGGAGTTTCATAATTGATAAGCAATAGAATGCGTCTTTAAGTTTGAAAATAAGAACACCAAAAGGATGTAATCCTAAGCATATGGACAAATATTTCTATAGACCTCCCTTCAAATATCACATAGGGTCACAATATCTTGTGACATTCATTGATGAATACATGAGGAAAATATGGGTTAACTTTATAAAACATAAATCCAAAGTGTTTGGTTTCTTTACTAAGAAGAAATATATAACTGAAAGGTAAATACAAAATAAGTTAAAGTTATTAAGGTCAATTACTAGTGGTGAGTTTATGAGAAGAATGTTTCAATATTTTTTACAATATATGGGTGTCTAGTATGGAAAGACTATACCAAGTATTCATAAACAAAATAGTATATATGATAGTATGAATCAAATATTTATGGGGCATTCATAGAGTATTATACTACTAGAATTATATACATCTAGATGATGTGTGTTGGAATAATATGAAAATGTATGTAGACTATAGAAGACCTATATTTAGGGGGGTTGGAGGTGAAAAAATGAAGATACCAGCTAAACTGAAGTAGATTATACAGAAGAAAATGAATATGTACACTAGAAACATATTCAAATTCATTGAAGATTTCCACGAGTACTGTAACATATGTGGTCACATAAAATAAGTGTGATGGTATGCATTGATCAAGTACTAATAATACACTAATATGAATATAGGACCACAACCTAAATTGATGTAAGAAATAAATAAAGGAGAACAAGATGAATTTTGAGATAAATAGGTGAAAGATGTTGTTCAATAGATGAAAAGAACAAAAACACTAATCCTAATAATATTAGGAATATGGATGAAAATAATTTCATGGAAACTAAGAAAATATCTTTCAAATTTGTAATAATAGGTCATACCATGGATCACTATAATCATACCACATAAATTTAAATGAATGAAATAAATATAAAACCAATAAGAGAATCTATCCAAGAGAGATATAAGAAGACACATTTGATTGAATACATTCATGAAGAATATGAGTTACCCAAGAAGGGTTACTAAAAAACATTGAATAATCCATATAAAATTTTAAAAGAAGAATATATTAAGAAGGAATTCCTAATGATTTTTCTTGATCAATTGTAAGATTCTAGAGTAATGCAAAATGATGAAGATAATGTAGTAGCTAGAGAAAAAGGAAAAAGGGAAACAAGTTGTTATACATGATGAATAACCCAAATTTCATGAGAGTTTGTCAACAAATGACAACAAAAGTATTTCAAAAAAATTATGTGGAAGGTGAAAGTAGACTAGAAATAATGCAATAAATTGTATGACTCTTCTACCTACTTAAGAAGAGATTCCAAATATAGAAAATCAAGGACCAGGTTAAGCTATTACACTATTTAAAGATGTGAAGACAAATAATTCACATAATATAAACATGAAGAAAAAAAATAATCCATGATATATAAGAAATATTATATAGTTAAATTTAAATGAGGCAAAAGCATGAAGAGTTCCATACACTTTAGAGTCACAAGGAAAAGTGTATATTGGTTGATATAAAATACTCAATCCAGTTGTACTTATTAAGAAGCTCATAATTATTACACCTTACTCCCTTACCACTTGTGTAGTATTTTAATGTTTTCATTTTTGAGAATTTAAGGTAAAGTAAAGTGTCAAGATGAGAGATTAATGAATAATTTGACATACATCAAGTTGGAATGATTATTATTGATTTGATAAAAACTATAATTGTTTCACAATAGTGGATAATCAACATGAACTTATTGAATACTACTTGATGAAGTTATCCACTAATTAAAATGAAGTAAGTTAACCCTTTGAGATGGATAAAGATTAAATGATATTCCATCAAAGTTTTTTTTCTTGAATATCTATATGTTTAGGTTATCTCTACATAAGTTAAAAATGAAGGTAACTGAATTATACTTAATACTCTTGTTTTGATTCGATAATTAATGTGCATAAATTGGGAATGTTGGTTAATGTGTAAGTTAATAGAAATGGGGATTAAATTATTTATCCACTTAAAATTTTATATGAATTTATTGAGATAAGTGTTGGATATATAATTCTTTATGGAAAATTTGGTTGTACTTCCACAAGGATGAAAAATATAGAAATAATATCACATGATAAATCAGTCACTAGAAAATGATGATGTCTCCGGAAAATCACTATTGTTTTATAAAGTGTTTTAGTCCATGTAGACTTAGATATTTATAGATAAAGGATTATTTATATGGAAATATTTTGTATCCAATTCCCCTTTACAAGTTTACCAAATGAATCCTTGACATTTACTTTCAACATGGGGGTGAAAAGATGTTTTATTTATTTATGGAAATCATATTGAAAAAAATAAAAATAGGTATACTGAAAATCCTAAGTGGATGGTTGATGAGTATGGTTTTTTTTTGTTTTTAATATACAATAATGAATCAAAGTCACTGTATGATAAATTTATCTATTATTATTAACTAATCATGGAAAGTGAAAATTGGAAATAAAATGAGAATTATTGAAGAAGGTTAGTGATGATACTTGGAGAATTGTTAAGGATTCATGAAATAAAAATGGATTTCATGATTGAGTAATTGTCACCGTTGAATGTGTCGATTGCAGAGATATTATTAATTTTAGACACACATGCCAAATTAATTAAGAGAAGCAAAATTATTTATTGCATTTTATGAAAATCTTGTGATGATGATTATCAATGATCATTATTTTGAAGTAATGAAGAGTTATATATGCATAATATTTTTATTATATTTGATGAATGATCATCATTTGAATTAATGATTTAAGAGGTTAAAAAATACGGCCATGAAATATAAACATTATTTCATGGGGAATTTTAATTGATGAAGAGCATGAAAATATTAATTTTTTATGAACAAATGTTTTGAGACTAAGAATTTAAGGGTATGAAAAGTTTATTTTTCATGAGGAAGGAATTTAAGAAATATGGTTTCATGAAGAATTTTATGTGAAAGAGTTTTGTAAATTTCAATTTATTTCCAAATCACAATAAAGAAGAGGTTGGATTTTGAATTTGAGTTTGGCATGACTTTATATAACTATTTGTGGGTGTCAATAAAAAATAGGCCAAACAATATACAACCAAGGACCCCCTCAACCACACATGTGGGACAAGGGGCCAACAACATAGGAGGGGGTTGAACTTTCTATCCATATAAGAAAAAGGATTTGTGCTTCTATAACAACCCTTGGGAGAGTATAAAGAGGTGTTCATTGAACACACACAAGGAACACAAGGGTGACTAGGGGATAGTGTAAATGTATGATGCAAATTGTCAAAGGGTGTGTGTATTCTATCTTAGTGCTAACCGTAATTAAAGATCAAAGTCAAAATGAGAACAGAAACTATTATATAGAAGTAGTTGAATAAGAAAAAAACTAATGTGGGATCTCTAGTAGTGGGACACTATTTAGTCATCATTAAATAATATGGATAAAATTCAGACCATCTAATCTCTTATCTCTAGATCGTTCAACAATACTTCTACATCATCTTACACCTCTAGATGTATAAGGGATCCAGAAACAACTAGAGTTTGTAGAATAATCCTTTGTGATCAAACTAATATCATGGTTATAATGAAGATAGTCAAATGATATTTAGATATACTTCATATTTAAAAACCAAAATTATAGGTGTGTTCTACTATTAAAGATAGTGAATAGAAAAAGGAAGTGTGTTGGTTGTTTTGTATGCCGTGACATCCACCTTTGATCTAATATTGAATGTGTGAGTTTGTTGAGGCAATTAGTATATTAAAATACATGTATGAAATTATAATCTTGAATGAATTAATTTATTTAGAAGAGGTTGACACTACTGAATGCATGAAAATTGTCAGAGGCTATTCCTATATCTGAGATCATAGATGAGATTAGGTTAATGTGTTTTATTTGATCTTCATCACATACAAGTGAGTCCGAAATTTTGAATCTAGAAGTAGATGGTTATCCAAAGAGGAAAATATTATCAAAGTCTCAGGGTATTAAAGGACCAGAGTTTCCAAGTATTTAAAATATGTCATGAAGAATATTTGATAAGCACTGAGATATTTTTCATTTTAAAAAAATCATTGACATGAAAAAATATTCATAGGATGTGTTGGTGAAAAGATATTGGAGCATTTCCTATAAAAGGACAAGTAACTGGATGAGAGATGACGTTTTCAATTGTGATATTTGGGAACACTCTCATTTTATTGGATTTTTTTTTACCATGAGCCTCCTAGGTTCCATAAATAAATAGAAGGCCTCTCATGAGCCTTAATTGGCTTCATGAAGGAGAAGAGATAATTCCACGAAGCTTCCTATTTTCATGAAGAGATTTCCATTCACTCGTTTTGTTCTTTCCAAAGCCTTTATGATCACATGATGTTTGATTGATTTTATGAACCAGTGTTTATAAAATCACTATGTTACATGAAGGAGAAAATAGAATAAGATTCCAAATACATACTATATTATGTGAATCACATTTTAGTTTCTTAAAAGTATACAATATTTCAAGAAGAAGAATAACCCACACACTTGAACACTTTCACAAAGGTTGAGAGGACCTTATGTACTTTATGGTATGAAAAATATAAATAAGAACCATAAATTATACTGCTTCTATGAATAAAATTTACTTGAAGAAGAGGGATCCCATGCTTATAATTTTCATGATTAATACAAACAAAAAACATTGCCTACAATGAATACATTACATGAACTCCATGTACATGAATTGAAACACTTCAATCAGAAATTCGATGAAGGATATTGAGAATGATAAACCATTTCCATCATATTATAGTTATATTAAAATAATTAAATAAAATTTATAAGAATATAAATAATAAGAATAACATTTTTTATGTTATAGGACTTGAAATATTTGAGTTTAGAATACAAGAAGAATAATTTTTAAGGAAGAAGAAAACTTACAAAACATTGCAGATTATTCAGTTGAAAATTCCAAGAAAGCGATGAGTTTCCATGGATGTTTCATCTTATACTTAGTGATGCGAACTAGTCCCGCATGCATATACTTAATATTTTTATTACAGTAGTAGTCAAAGACCTACAGTTGAAGAATAGGTTTATTCATTTGATTTAAACATATCAAATGTAGTAGAGATATATTTTTCAGAAAGGTGTTAGAAGGTTCTTTGAGGAACTAATGATGATGGTATAAACAAAACCATATATCATTTACTTGATGCAGATATAACCTATCAAAAATCTGTGTTAATAGAGCTATACTTGCAATCACTACAAAATATAGTGATAAAAAAATCCGTAAAACAACCATTAGTTGTTCACAACATGGAGTAGACTTTCTAATTGAGGGTAAACATTAAAAAAATATTTATTTTCTTCTATTTAATTTATCATCTATATTACATGTTAATGTGATTATTGATAGCACATATCAAATCCATTTCACTTAACCAGGGTAGAGGTTCAAGATTAAGAGGGGCTAATTGAAAATAAAGTAAAACTCAGTAAAATTTGGGTACATTGATTCAACCCTTCTTAGTATCCCTACATAATCCATCTGGCCTGTATAAATGTATTTTAAAATATGATATTAATAAAAAATAAGATAATTTCACAATGGTCCTTATTATTTTATTTAATTGAGGTAATACCCCATATCACATGTAATAATTTTGTAGTAATATTAAAATTATTATTTTACATGAATTTAATTCATCTAATATAATTTATTAAATAAAAAATATATTTATTTAATTTATATCAATTAAAATAAATCATCTTTCACTGGATCATTAAACAAAATCCATAATATACCATAAAAAGTATCAATCCATAAATTAAAATATTTTTTTTATAAAATAAAATAAATTTTATATTGATTTTAATTGTGAATAATTATTTATTTATATATATTCACAAAAATTTCATAAAATATTTATTTTAAAATATTCTCTAAACATTTAAATAAATAAATATTATGCTCATTAACCTATAAATAAATAAATATGATATAAAATTTAACTCATATATTTTAAACTTGAATATATTTGATTTATTTTTTATAGTCAACATTTATTGAATAAATATTACTTGACTAATTAAAAATAAATTTATTCTTAAACATAAATTAAATAGAATTTAATAAGATTATATACCATATTTACCCCTTTCCTATTGGTAATAAGTATAATATACCTATGTTATATTATTATAATCTTGAAACACATCAAGGAATCTATAGGGGAAAAAGTTAATATAGCCACTATAAAAACATTCCTACAAATTATGCTGCATAATATAACCCATTCATTATATGGTGTATCATCAAGTAGTATACATAATTTTTTAACTTCCAATATTATTGAGTTAGATACATGGAGTCTCCTTGCTCTTGAATTAGCTCAATTTTTAGCTTCAAAATCCTAGGGCGTCCCCAAGTGTAAAAGAGAAAATTTACCTTAGAAAATGACCAGGTAAATTTTTTTAATCATTCCATTAGTTATGAAACATAGAGTTTACCCCTATATTGAGTTTTAGAATTTTTTTAAGCCATTGAATTTTAAATAATTTTTAGTATTTATTATTTAAATAAATATTTACCCCAATGGAATGAATAGTGATATTTCCTAAATAGTAGATTGTTTTGAAATTCCGGCACCATTACTATGTCTAGAATAGGGCGAAATCTATAAGGGTGGTGTAATTATGGTTCCCTTTTCTATTTATAAATCAGTATCTTCATGGGGAATTAATAAAAATAATTATAATAATTAATTAAACAATTAATTATCCACAAACCCCAGAGATCATTCGTTTTTAATAAAATATTCCCTCTCTAACTATGGGGTAGCTGTAATATTCCAAAAGAGTAATTTAGAGAGAGAAAAAGGGCTTGAGAGAATAGAGATTTGGGGGATGGAAAACTATTCTTCATGGAATTATCAATAGAACCTGCATAAAAAAATTCCAATGATAAATACAATCCAAAATCATGGAAGGACTCATGATTAATTTTATTTATCAATTATTTTTTATTGTTATAGAAAAAAGTGCACTTGAATTAATTTTTATTAACTTTTGGTAATATTATATATGCTTATAATTTTTATTATTTAGTTTCTTTCCTGAAACTGGTTTTTTCACTATGTTCTTTGGTATAGGAGGATCCGTTCTTAATGAATCTGAATTTATCTTTCACGTTATCTGTGAAAAATTTCTATTCCTTTTTATTTTACTCTTTTTTGTCCCTTCATTTTCAGTATTGGACTTTGACATGGTTATAGGTTTTGTGAAATTGGATTTGGGCGATGAATGAATGGTTAATGGTTCTATGACCCCCATTTAAAATAATGATAGTAGAGAATGAGGAATACATGATAATTGATAGGTGGAATAGGATAAAAAATGGGCGTGATAGTGTGATATTTCATAGGGTAGTGATTTATGATGCATTATGACTTGGTGTGAAGTCATTTTTGGGAATATTTCTATCCAAGGATAGATGATATGGATTTGATGGAGGACAATTAAAACTGGTGTAGGTTTCAAAAAATGGTTGAGGCCCTTGGTGATGATTTGGGAATGAATAGAGAAAAAATAGATGATAATAGAATGTTTTGAGAATTTTTTAAGTTTGGAGTTCAAATATTGTATCACATGACATATACTTTGAACAAACACATCATGTGTAACTTTGAATATGGAGGACATGGTTTCTACTGACATTAAATATTATATGAGGTGTAATTTTTTGTACATTCCATTTATCCCTTAGTGGATTGACTTGTTGTGTACATGGATACATTCCCAGGTTGTTGTTTAGATATACACTTCATGTAGGTTAGGATCAAAACCATGTACTTTATCCAATAAACAACTCAACCAACTTCACACCACATATCTCTGGGCATTTACACACTATGTACCACTGTGGACATGTAGTTTGTATTGAAATGAAAATATCCTATTAATCCTGGATATATTATGAGTACCCCTACTTCTCCTACATAGCATGTAGACCAATATACACACCATGTTTGTAGACCCATAAATTCTATATAGACTATTGTATATGACCATGATTTTCTCGGGGTCCTACATGTCATATAACCTAAAAGTACATGCCTTATAATTTTTACAACAAGTGAGATTATAATTTTTTTTCCTAATACCGCGAATTGGACACATGAGTAGTACATACTAAGAAACTTTATACATAAAATGTGATGATATAACTCTCTTTGGTATTAGAGTTTATATTCAAGGAAATTATATTAATGTAGTTTCTTTAGATGTGTAGGGATGATGGTTGGGATCTAGTGTAATGATCATAGTGTACAAGAAGTTAGGAACTCTTATGGTATAATACTAGTGACAAGGCTTGGATCCCCTACATTCTTCATAAAGTTTAGTACCCCATTGTATACTCAGGTAACAAGCCCTATATCCATGGGGTTCTATAATCCCTCATTTGACATGTATTAGTCGACAGGGTATGAGCCCTCTATCCGAGTTTGGTACTCCCTCATTCAACATTTATACTTTGGTGAGGAGTGGATCCCCTATTATTCTTTTGGAGAGTCATGTGGGTTGTCATATGGTTCGATAGCCATTGAAATAAAGGGTTAGAATTAACTTGATCAATTATTATTATTGTTTAAGGTGTTGGTTCCATAATAAGTTTCTATATTGATGATGAATGTTTGGATGGAAGGGTGTAGTACTCCCTCGACTAACGAAAATACTTCACCAAGGAGTAGGTCCCCCACTCTCTTTGAATCATAATGGTTGATTTTTGAAGGCTGATTAGTTCAATTATAACACCTAAAGAACCCCTTTGTTTTCTTTTATATGTGACTTATGGTTGGTTTATTGAGATTATACCATGTAACGCTTCTGGTATTCTGATTGTTTCTAGTTTCTCATGAGAGATGGTCCTTCATAAAGTATCACTAATATGACTACCACTCCCTTCTATCCATGAGAATTCTAGTTGTATAGAATATATTAATTTATTACTATATTTTTTTATTCCTTTAATGTTTCAAAATTTGTTTTAACATATCATTTTGTCTTTATTTTTTGGTTTTTGGGAATGATACTCAGTAAGTTTACACTCACGCTTATACAGGCTTTGTGTTCACACTATTATTATCTTTTCATATAATGAATAGTTTGAATGTGGTCATGGTTGGAATGGATTTGGTAAATCTATTTCATATTTGATACACGATGTTTATTTCTAGATCTTGTTGCTTTTTGATAGAGGCACTAATATCTATAGTTAAAGTTCAGTCTATAAGTTATTTCAAGAAGGGGGTTTATACATTATTTCACATTATTTGGGTTTAGGGACTATTTAAAATGTATAGTTCCTATGGAATTTTCCTATGTGGTGGTATATTGATCATGTGATATATCCAGAGTGAATTTTGTATAATTCATATATTTTTATATATACTTATGGTGTTGTTGATTATTTTATATATTAGGGATATGTGTTGTTTAGTAGTTGTTATAGACTAAGGATTCCTAAATATGTTATGCGTACTTGGGGCCAGTATATAGTACTCTAACTATTAGAGGTGTTATTGGGGTGTCACAACCTTCTTATAAATAGTTTAAGATATGTACCTATTCCTATGTTCAAGTGAGAGTGGTATCAGAGAAATTTGAGTCCTAGGAAGAATTTTAGAGTTAACAATCTTGTTAGGTTTGGTTTGGGAGTTTAGAGAAACCATGTAAATATGTATTGACTTAAGTTATTAGAACATGAAGACCATGATAGGTGTAGTGACCAACAAACCTTTTTAATTACGTTCTAATAACCTATGAATCAACCTAGATATCTAGAATGTCATTTTTTGGGGTTCAAGTAAGCTGGTACATACATTATATAGTGGTCAGTTGTGATCCTTCATGATCTCTTTCTGTCAGATCATCCATATTTTTTATAATCATTATGGGTTTATCCTATAAAGTGAAGGATGTAACTCATATATATTATAACAACCCATACTTTACATACATGGTTATTAATTCAGAATTGAATCACACTTATTACAACATATAACAAAACCATGAAAGGACCGTATAGGTATAGTGTCTTTAGAAACTGGGAAACATAAACAACTAGTTCATAATCATCTACACTATGTCCCTTTTATTTTATCATATCTAGATTCCCTTTTGGAATATCTTACTTAATACCATTATTCTTGACCTGGGGAAATTAAAACATTCAAAGGGGTGAGCTCAAATGCCCAGTAACGGTAAACAAAAGAAATATCAATCATATTATATTCACAAGAACATAACATTTTGAAAATCTAAACCTGCAAAAGAGATTATAATATCATAACATGGGATAAATCATAGTAGTGAAATGTAATCCCAATAATCATAACTTAAAACATGAAACTTTGTGTCATACACACATAATAATAGAGAATCATTTCTTAGTAGTCAAGACTCATTGCCAAGACTATCCTAGCAGACAAAGTCCATTTCTGAACCGAGTTAACTCCTCATTTCAGTCCTGTATCACTGAAACGGATTAACCTGCCGTTCCATCCATGTCAATCTCATGAGATATAAATCTTTACCCAATTCATTGGAGGGAGATATAGGTCCCACCCATCTCATAATGAAACAATTCTTACGTGAGCCACAAAATCATAAATCATAGCATAACCCATGTAATAAAAATGGGATTCTTATACATCATGCCATCAAATCATAATCCATATAAGATAAAAGGAAATCATAAAATTAATTCCATCATAACATAATAAAATCAATGTAAAAATAGGGATAAAAACATAACCCTATATTATCTTATATGGAAAATAATTTTGATAAAAAACTTGAACTCCATTCTTGAGGAAAATATCCTTTCTACTTCAAAAACATTTTTCCTTTCTTAACATGCCATAAAATTTTAAACTAAAAGAAGTTGATTAAAAATAAACTTAAAAACTTGTAAAGGAAGATTCATGGAAATAATTTTCTATTAAATCATAAAAATCCATTCATTCTGTATAAGTTAAAAAAAGATTCTTCTCATACTTTGGCCGGAAAAGTCAAAAAGTACCTCATACTAAAAATGATAAAAGATTCATTTCATATCCTTTACTCAAAAAAGGGTAAAATTGGATTTAAACAATTTTAGGAGGATATAAATAATATTAAATATTGAGGAAACATGTATGTGGATGATAAATATTCCCTAGTAAATTCTGAAGTACAAACAATCTCGGATAAAAATGAGATTGCAAGATTTTACCTTACCATAGGTCCGATTTGCTTCGTACATATCTGAACCTCCTGTATAATGATTTAAATAATTTCATTGACTTATTACATAATCATATTAATTGTTATGATATCATATATGGTCATGTTATTATCTTCTTATTAGTAATATTTCATTGCTACTTGTTATTCGAGTGTTCATTGGTTTATGTTCTTATGAATGTTTTGTAGAATAAATTCTTATTCTTCTTTTTAGGTTATAGATACCTCATTTTCAGAATAGTATTAGTTTAATATATATCATATTTATTCATTCAGTTCATGTATATAATAATTATTCAATGAAGATCATGTAGAACGAGTCGGATCACATCGTGAAGACGGTAGGCGGTACGTACACACGAGTGATGATATCGTTCCCATGATCATGGAATTGTATTGAAGTGTATGTATACTATTTAAGAATCAATAGAACTTTAAAATAATCATATATATTTATTCTTTACCCCATTATACCCATCCAAGTAAAGTGGTGGTGGAAAACAGATTACACTACGACGTGGAGATGGTATTCCGTACGTACGCACGCGCGATGATTTCATTTTCCGTAGGATGGATAGAAGGTGAAATAGAGTTGTTTCATATTTATAATAACATATTAGTATATGAGTGATACTGATTTTATTACTTAATAATGTAACAACTAATGAATAGGAAGTATAAGAAGAAATAAATTTGAAAGAATCAGTAATGGATATTACCTCTTCTTTGACACGCCTCTTTGAAACCTTCTATTAGGGCACTAATGTTGGTCTTTGAAGAAGCCCATGACCTCTAGAATATTACTAGGGGAGTTGAGAAGAGTAATGGGTAGGGGTTGGCCGATCTTGAAGGTGAAAAGTTGTGTAAAGAGTAGATAAAGGAGGTGCCCTTTTATAAGAGAGGAGAGGGGCACCTTTGGAAAGTGTGAAAATATTATTTATTAATGAGGTAAATACTGCATCATTATTGTGTCATAAATAATTTAATTTATTTGATGTCTAAAAATTATAAAAAAACAGAACCATGTAGGAAATATTTTTATATTTCTAATAAATATTTATAGTCGAAAAGATAATTTATATAACCCCTTATAAAAATTAATTACTAAAAGATTTTTGTTAATGTCAATTTTGTCTTTACATTAAATTAATTAATCCAAATTGTCATTATCACTACCAGGTGGCTCAATGGGGTCCCAAAATCGACCCAAAGATTCCCATGGTCGACCACTACTCATACAATAAGGTTAGGACAAATGTTAAGGTAATTTTGAATTATTATAATATTATTTTAACCTTGAATTACCCTATTTACCTTTAACCGTAGTAAATAAATGTCAAAAGTCACTATTCACCAAAAATTATTTTCATCTCATTGAACCAAATTTTACTTCTTTATAAAGACCATGAATATTGGATTTTTGAAATTCAATTCACAGAAGTGGTAAAATTTCATTTAAATGAAAGAGTCAGTTTTTTAACTATCACTAAGTGGTTTCACTATTCATCAAAAATTAATGTTTTTCAGAAAAATACCAAAAATTCAGAAATAGATATATTTGATATTACAAATTAAAAAATGATGTCTATTTTTCCAAAATCAAAACATAGAATTGGAATTAATTAATTTTAAAATTATTTCCCATTATCAAAACAAATAGCGTGTTTTTAAGAAACAATAACTATCAAAAGATCGGCACTTGTTTATGTCCAAATTGAAAGAGAAATTAATTCTAATGACGAACATTGTATTAAATGGTACAAATATATTCTAATTACACTTTAAAACCAATTAAAAAGTTAATCTAACCATATTAATTATTTCGATGAAAAAAGTTGTTTTTAATTAAAATATAGCGTGTTTTTACTATTCATTAAAATATAAAAGTTATCAGAATAATATGAAAAATTTATCCAAATTAAATTTTTATATCCTTTTTCCAAGGAAGAATTTAATTTTTTCAAATTGAACTTATAAACATGTCAAAAACTATATTTAAAGTGGGTGCACCATCAAAAGGCGACAAAACTGCATTTTTTGAAAAATAATTATTTTACCAGAAAAATTTATTTTTTTCTCATATCATGTTCTAGAAAATATGTAAGATGAATAATAATGTTATAAAATTCAAAATTTAGTTAATAATATTCATAACGTCTAGTCCATATTATAACAATATATCGTTGTTTAGTGAAACCCGGTATTGCGTACTACACACGCTATCGAGGAAGGTCATGATTGCGTGTAACGCAAGCCAAGCTAGTGTTGTGTGCAGTGAAAGATTACTTTGATGTTGAGTATAACATAAGACATAAAAAAATATACTTCTCATAAAATATCAGGGTGTTACATTCTACCCCCCTTAAAATGAATTTCGCCCTCGAAATTCGTCACTTCGTAAAAAAATATACTTCTCAGGAATTTTTCCCTCGAAATTCGTAAGAAGATCAACTATGACCCAGATATAATTATTGCCATTGGATGTTATAGGAAGTCCAGTGAAAAAGTCCATAGTGATGTTTTCCCATTTCCATTCTTGTATGGGTAATGGTTGTAACATCCCCTTAGACTTCTGTCTCTCAGCTTTAACTTGCTGACAAACCAAGCATCGAGAGACATATTCAGCAACAACTCTTTTCATGCCATCTCACCAGAAGTACTCTTTCAGGTCCCTATACATCTTCGTGCTTCCAGGATGAATTGAGAATGAAGAACTATGAGCCTCTTCCATTAGATCCTTCTTTAATTCTGGGATTGGAGGAACACGAACCCAATTCCTGAACCTTATTATCCTATCACAATCAAGGTTGAATTCGGGAACATTTCTCACCTTCTTTTGTAACTCTACATCTTATTTTTGTGCCTCTTTAATCTTCACATGTATAGATGGTTGAACATTCAGTTGAGAAAGATAAGATTTTTCCCATTCCATTATAATTCCAATATCCATCCTTTGGAAATCCATAAATATTGGATCTTTTGTGATCCTCATCATGGATAATCTAGCATGGTCTTGTCGACTTAATGCATCTAACACGTTGTTTGATTTCCTAGGGTGGTAATGAATTGACCAGTCATAATCTTTAATCAGCTCCAACCATCTTCTTTGGTGAATATTCATCTTCTTTTGTGTGAAAATATACTTTAAACTTTTATGATCAGTATAAATATCACACCTTTCACCATAAAGATAATGCCTCCAAATATTTATTGCAAATATTACCGCAGCTAACTCCAAATCATGAGTAGGGTAATTTTGCTCAGGGATTTTCAACTGTCGTGAGGAATAAGATATCACCATATCATTTTGCCTGAGAAAACACCCCAATCCCTTTTTGGATGCATCACTATAGATCACAAACCTTTCTGCACTACAAGGTAGTGCGAGCACAGGTGCACTAGATAACCTTCTTTTCAACTCCTTGAAATTCTCTTCACACACCTCTGTCCAGATGAACTTAACTCCTTTTCGAGTCAACCTATTGAGTGGAATAGATAATCATGAAAAATATTTCACAAAACGTTGATAATATCCATCCAAACCAAGAAAACTTCGGATCTCAATTATTATTGTTGGTCTCGACCATCTTTTGATAACCTCTATTTTTGCTGGATCTACAAATATCCCCTCTTTTGAGATTATGTGACCCAAAAATGAATCTTTTTGAAGCCAAAATTCACACTTTGTAAATTTGGAATAAATATTCTCCTTTCTAAGGGTTTTTAATACAATTCTCAAGTGATCTTCATGTTCTTCCTTTCTCTTTGAATAGATAAGAATATTGTCTATAATGACTACCACAAACTGATCAATATGGTCTCTAAAGAATCTATTCATTAGATCCATGAAGATAGCAGGGGAATTAGTAAGACCAAATGGAAACACTATAAATTCATAGTGTCCATACCTTGTATGAAAAGCCGTCTTTGGTATATCCTCCTTTTTGACCCTCAATTGATGATACCTTGAATGAAGATCAATCTCAGAAAAGTATTGAGCTCTTCTTAGTTGGTCAAATAAGTCATCCATGCATGGGAGATGATATTTGTTCTTGATTGTGATCTTGTTAAGTTCTCAATAATCAATGCAGAGTCTCATTTATCCATATTTCTTCTTAACAAATAGAACAGGTGCTCCCTAAGGTGATGCAATAAGGCGTATGAATCCCTTATCAAGATTCTCTTGGAGTCACTTCTTCAATTCCTGCAACTCAATTGGGGCTACTCTATAAGGTGTCTTTCAAATAGGCATAGCACCTGGTATGAGTTCTATTGAAAACTCAACTTCAAAATTTGGTGGAAGACCTGAAAATTCATCCAGAAAACATCATAAAACTCTCGTACAATGGGCATATTATTAATCGTGAGTTTCTCTCCAACCATTTGAGATAAATAACCTTCATTTATTGGAATCAAGACCCATAATATGGAAGAAATTTCCACTGGAAGGTTATATTCATCCTTGCATCGATAAATTTTAGTAGATTGATCGGGAATATTAAATGTCATTTACTTTATTTAGAAATTGATATGAGCTCCGTATAAAGAAATACAATCCATGCCAAGAATCACATCAAATTCCAATATAGGAAGGATCACAAGATTTGTAGGAAGAACTTCCCCAAAAACTTAAATTGGAGAAGAATTATATACTTTTGATGCAACCGTTGTACCATTAGGAGTTGTCACAGCTATCTAAACATCTAATTGTTAAGGTAGTATGACGATACCCTTAGAAAATTCTTCAGAAATAAAAGAGTGGGTTTATCCAGAATCAAATAAAACATTTTCTACTTTAGAGTGGATGGTAAGTGTACCTTTCAAAACTTCATTATCGTACTCCACATCGCCGATAGAAATTTCATGTGACTTTCCTTTGTCTTTGGATTTAATAGTTTGTTGATGTCGATCATCATCAACAACCCTTAGATTAGGGCATTGATTGGCATAATTCCCCATTTCCTTGAACTTAAAACATTGAAGTGTAGGAGGTGCATTATGTGAATCCCTTTCTTTGTTCGGATCATTAGACATATTCTTCCCATTATTTCGACATTCAACTGCCCGATGACCTTATTTTCCACACTTAAAACATTTACTTGTACCTTCAAGAAAATTCCATCCATGTTTCTTTCCACACTTTGAGCATATGGGAAAACTCATCTTCTTTTGAGTGTAGTCTTTAGATTTCCCTTTGAATTCCATTTTCCTCTTCTTATCAAACCCATATGACTGATGGCTTACTCCAATATCCATCTCAACCATGAGAGCACATCGAACAATTTCCTTGTAGATATTGAAGTCCCTTATGGCTAACGCCCTTTGAAGACTTGGTTTTATGCCACTAAAGAATAGATTTATCTTACTCTCAGGTTGGATAACAATTCCGGAAGTGTACCTTGCAAGTCTTGTAAAATTTTCTTTGTAGGTACCAACCGATTCATCATTGTTTTGCTTCAGTTCAAGAAAATCCTTCTCCATCTTTGTTCTAAGAATACGAGGGAATTACTTATTGAAAAACAAGTTCTTGAACTCATCCCATTCCATGGACTCAATTTCATCCCTTTGCCTCGTATTCTTAATAAGATTCCACCATTGATCAGCTTCACCTTCCAAACGATATACTGCTAAGATGAATTTATCATGTTCAGAATTTATCAGGACTGAAAATATCTTTTCAGTGGTACTAATCCATTGTTCAGCCACTAATGGATCAGAAGACCCACTGAATGAAGGTGGACTCTACCTCATGAAGGATTCAAAAGAATGTTTCTCCTTGCTTCGCTCGTTTGCAAGTCCTGCATGATTCGAAGCTTGAGAAGGTTGTGTGAGCATGGCTACAATATTTTTCATTCCAGCTCCCATAACATTTGGTTGCTTAGGGGGATAATCATTGAATTTCCCGTCACATTCAGCATTAACACGGTTCCTTCGGGTTTCGACCATTGACTAAAACCAATAAGCATAGTGTGAGAAACACTAATCATAATAGGAAAACCACATAATCAAGAATAAAATTTCACACTTTAGGTCTTATCATAGGTTGTTCATGGCCATTTCTAAAACACAAATATTGTGTTCTATGTTTAGACATACAGTACTGAAATTTGGGTTTTTCCCAACGGCAGTATACCAAAGGTTCAATTAAACCGTTGGTATAATCATCCTTTGCCAACGGTTTACTGAAACCGTTGGAAAAGGGAATTCTAGTGACCCATTTCCCAACGGTTCTATAGAACCGTTGGGAAAGGTTGCCTTTGACAACGGTTTTTACAAACCGTTGGCAAAGGTTTTTCCCAAATAGCAACCCCGATCTACTCTCCCTCATTCGAGACAGAGCCCTAATTATCCTCCGCTCTCGTGCTCTCACGAACCCCCCGTCCGAACATCATCGACCCCCGTCCGAATAGGTACACCCCCCATCCGAACAGGTAAAAATTTATCTCAATCAAGTTGTTGTAGTTGTTTTAATGAATTGATTTTTCCATTAATTAAAACATAAACACTATGGTTCCATTTTTATAGAAGCTTACATGCCAATGGTGGTCAATTTTATAATGCATATAGATTCTATTATTTTTAGATTTCTTCTCTTATGGATATGTGTTGGTTTTCCACATGGAATGCCTTGACTATCTACTTAGCATGATAGAGGGTTTATTTTGTAAATTTCCAATGGAAATTACATGATCCTATAAACATTTTGATGAATTTTCCTAACCTAGATGGATTGTCTGATGTTTCTCTAATGATCAAGGACGGAATGTTTGGAGGGCATCACAAGTCCTGACTGGTTGATCCTAGAAGCAATTTCATGATAATGGATGTAATGCCTATAGGGAATCTCTTGATTTTGGTGATCTTCTCCATTTTCATCAAAAGACATGTTTGACACACTGGGAGGGAAACTCTAGAGTCAGTGTGGCATGTCTTGAAGGGTGATTTATGTCCATAGTGACATGATTTGAGGACATCACATGACCTAGTTGGTGTGCCTGGAGGGTGTTAAGGGAGCCATCTAACATTCCTGACATTTAATATGAGATTGAGATAATATGTATTGATTCCCCTATATAAAAGGAGATACATATCTATTGGAAAACATGTAGTCTGTATGGTGAGAATTAAAGGCTTTTCATTACAAGGGTGGCATATTCATGGGTTCCATCTGATTTTATTTGACATGTCAAGGGGACATCAAATGATCAAAATAGGTTTCCAATGGAATGTGTTGTGAACAGGATGAAATTTCCTAGTGCAATAAAATTTCATAGGTGATGCATGTTATGAACATTAGGGTCAACATATATTTCCTTCACCTTAGTCTCCCATATTTTAGTATTTCATCCATCCTTTTATCCCAAATTCCATAGATTTATACATTATTTTATTATATTATGTCTCAAATTATCTAAAATATGTGTTTGATGTTCTTCACGTGACCTATCCTAATTCCTTATCATAATCTATAGTGATCATGGGAAGATCCCATGCATGATTCATGATCACTCAAATTATTCTACAGATCATACATAATGGAAGCCCTACAGGATGTGAGATGATTATATCTATGAAATCTACTCAGGTACCTGGTGAGGAAGTGCATATTAATTCAAAAAGGTAAATCGCATATGAGGATACCCTACTAATATGGTTATGGGATGAGGCATGCTCTGATGTGATAACACATTAAGTTCTTGTTGGTTTTACATTTTTTCAATAACACATTAGTATATTTTTTCACATGTGTAGTTGATACCATGATTATTTTCTTCCTTTATCGTTTACTTAATTGTATTTTCTATTAAAGTTCAATCCTATTGAATTGTTTATGACAAAATGACTTATATGAATTCTTTTTACAGAATGGACAGAAGTTGGATGTATGAAACCAATCATATCTCAAGCGATTTTCAAAACAATTTGGAGAGCTTTATAGATTTTGCATTTCACAATGCTTCAGATAGTGGTCGCATACACTGCCCATGTTCCAATTGTGTTGGTAGACCTTGGTTGAGTCGTGAAGAATTCAGCTACCACATAACCAAAAATGGTTTTCAAGCAAACTACTTTGTGTGGTATCACAATGGGGAGAAAATGAAATCTCAAATTGGTGATGATCGAAATGAAAGGACTGGAATGGAGAATTTGTTAGATGATCGGTTTCGGTTTATTCGTCATCATGAAAAAGAAAGGATTTCGACTCAAGAAGACGTCGATATGAGGACAACTGATGCATCTAGTGAAAATGATGATATTGATAGGGTGAAAAAATTGAATGATGCTACCACGACTCTAGTATATCGACAATGCGATAAAATGAAAAAGCTGGAATTTTTAATCTGATTGTTTCAGGGAAAAACTATGTATGGGATTTCTAATACAGCAATCGATTACATTCTTACCCTCTTGAAGGATTTACTTCCAGATGATGTAGATATTCCCTCAAACCACTATATGGCATGGAAGTTAGTTGAAGAACTTGGATTTTCCAGAAACAAAATTGATGCTTTCCCGAAAGATTGCAGTTTATTCTGGGAGGAAACCACTGAACGAAATGAATGTATAAAATGTGGCACATCCCGCTGGAAGTCAAAATCTGATGGAACACCATCCCGCGTTCCATAGAAAGTAATGTGGAACTTTCCATTGATCCCCAGACTCCAGAATCTTTTTATGTCTGATGACATATCAATAAAAATGAGATGGCATGATACCGAGATAAAGAAGACTAATGATGAGTTGGTTCTTCCTGCAGATGGATTTGCATGGCAGAGATTTGATGCTCAACATCCTGATTTTGCAACTAACATGCGTAATGTGAGGCTGGGTCTTTCATGCGACGGTTTTAATCCGTTTGGGCAGATGCTTACTTCGCACAACACATGGACAATTTTTATACACATTTATAATCTTCCCCCATGGTTGTGTATGAAAAAATCTTTCACTTTCATGAGTATACTCATATCTGGTCCTTCTGATCCCGACATTGATATTGATTTATACATGCAACCTTTAATAAAAGAGTTGAAACTTCTTTGGGATGTGGGTGTGCGCACATACGATGCATGTTCGAAAGACATATTTCAGATGCGTGCTGCGCTTATGTGGACGATCAATGATTTTCCGGCTTATGAAATGATGTCTGGATGAAGCACGAAGGGAAAACTGTCATGTCCAGTTTTTATGAAGAATACATGATCCAGAAGACTGAAACATCATTGTTAAGGTTGGTAATATTCATATTTATTTATTATTGATCACAAATATGTTTTAGCTGACTTGACCGTTATGTGAATTTTCAATGTTTATTGGTTGCTATTTTATTTGAATTGCATTTTCTAATTTGGAATTGAAGTGTATTCAAATCAAATCAAACAATATTTCTAACTTGGTGAACATTACAACTTGTATGTTTTATTAAATTCATTCAAGCTCTTCTAAAACAATTGATAGATAAATTACCAATGAATCCCCTCATTCCCTCATATATTTAGTTTTTTGGTTTACACATTAATTTACTTTTTCTAATTAATTACATATTTGTTTTCAAATGCAGGAAATGCAGCCAATTGAAGAGAGACGAAGAAAAAAAATGACGGAGAACAATCGTCCGATGGAGGAGCTGGGCATTCCACCATTAGTGCCTACAGTGAGTAATTTATTTCAAATATATATATATATATATATATATATATATATTTACAGAATATATAATGTCATTTGATTAATTTTTTTGTAAACTTTTTTGTAGGATCCACCGTTACGTCGACAGTTATTCGATGAGGAGCCTAGTACTGGTCCTAGTACTCAAGCCGGTGGTATGAGGAGGGTTCGTACCAGAGGTGGATGTAGAGATGCGCGTGCCCGAGTAGACCATGCCCCTCCCACTGACATTTCAGCCTTCCCACATTCTGATCCCGGTGTGTCGTTAGGGACACACGGGGTATTTAGGCCTCCCATGTTTTCGCTACCTTCTGCATCTTCTGCCCCATCATTTTCACATCCCATGATGATTCCCACTCCCCAGTCAGCATCAGGTCATACAGCTGTTCCATCTTCTTTTCCTTCTACTTCTCTCTCTCCGAGCTTTTATATTCCATCGTCTTTGACTCCTGTTCCACCAGAGGGTGTTCCATCAGGTTTTGTGGATCCGGCGCCACTCATTGATCAGACTAGCACAGGTATATTTATAAAACCCTAACAAATTTTTATAGCAATATTTATTTTCATTATAACATCTTTTGATAAAATATTTGGTTTTCTTTCATGACAGATACATATACTGACAGGAGGCAGGGGCAGGGCCGTACACGCATGCGTTCGGTGTGAAACCGTCACACACAGGTTGTGGTGGAATATAATGAAGACAATCAGATGGTTGAGAAAACAGGGCAGCAATGTTGAAGTTTTCTGGAAACGCTTTCCAAATACTCCGACATCATTCCCATTAGCCCGCTGTCATGGAGACATTTGCCACATGAGGTCAAGTTAGAGCTTGGGCAGAGATATGGGTAAAAAAATATGTTGTATTTAATGCCATGAATTATTTTTGTATTTATATGAATTAATATTTTGATTTCAGCTTCGATTTAATTTTCCTGATGGTGAGGGTGAACGACTAGAATGTCTAAGGGATTTAGGCAAGATTTGGAGAGCCTACAAGCTTGAGCTGTATATTGGCTGGCGTGCTAGAGTTGGCACTGAGTTAGAGGCGGTACCAGTCGTGGATGATTTTCCTATAGAGCAGTATCGTCAGATGATTACTCACTGGACGAGTACCCAGTTTAAGGTATGAATTAAATTTGAGGTATTTAAATAATAAATTTCAAGTTTTGCATTAATATTATCCTTTGCATTATCGAATTTTATTTAGGAATCATCTGGAAAAAATAAAAAAAACATTGATGCAAAAAAATACCTCCATACACTAGGATGCACGACGATGCCGGATCATGAGAGGCAGCAGGTATGACAATTGTTTATAAGTTTTCTTTACGACTTACATTTTCTTTTGTGTCCTCATATATTTAATCATTTGCTAAAGTTTTTATATAACTTTTGTTTTCAATGTCATTGTAGAGGCAAGTACAAAATATTGAAGGACGTGTGCCTCAAGCAAAACTGTTTTGCTCGAGTAGACGAAAAAAGGATGGAAGTTCTGTCAATGAAGCGACTCAGCAGCATATTGTAAGTTTTAATCTGTTGATTTTATATTTTAATATCTATTTTTTAACTTAATAATATATTTATATTTGTAACAGGATGCTTTAGAGGCCCTCGATGCCCAAGAAGCAGACAATTTTGGGCCATCTGATCACTTACATCAGGTGTTGGGAGAGGATCATTCTGGCAGAGTACGATGCCGACCTAGGATAGCCCCAACGAGGTATTGGCCTACCTCAGGTACGAGTTGTCGTGCCACCGAGCTGCAGCAAGTTAGGGCATAGGCAGAACAGGCTGAGAAAAGGGCCACAGAGACGGCAGAATAGTCTGCTAGGGCAAACAGTGCATTTATGAAATTTATTGAAGTTCTATGTCCAACACTTATATCAGAGGCCAACCCAGCGATTGATGAATACAATTCGTCGATACATTCTATATATGGTGCACCAGGTGGCAGTTCCAGTGGTGGTCAGGCCGATGTCCATCTTGAAGATGATGATGGCGAGGAGTCTGATGCGGAAGAGGAGGGAGATGAGGAGGGCGAGGAGGAGGGTGAAGGCGAGGAGGAGGGCACTGTGGAGGGTGAGGACGATGAGGAGGATGATGACGAGGGTGATGATGATGATGATGATGGTGATGGTGATGCTGATGTGGGACATATTGATCCATTACATTTTTGACTTATATTACTAAGATTTGATGTTTAATCTATTCTAGCTGTTGGTTTTATCTAGACTCGTAGTATAGTATCCGAGTTGAGTTATTTTTATATATTGTCTATTTTTATGGATGCTGTTTTCTTTTAGTGGTTGTGTTTGAGAACTCCCTGGACAACCCCCCTCATTCTTGGACCCTGGACAACCCCCCTCCCCCTTGGACCCCGAACACCCCCCAAACACCCCCCGAACAGCCCCGCGGATAGCCCCCAAGACATCCCCCCATAAAGCCCCCCACCCTCCACCCTGGACCCCGGATAGCCCCCCCAGACAGCCCCCCGGACAACCCCCCCACCCTCCCCCTTGGACCCCGGACAACCCCCCAAACACCCTCCGGACAACCCACTGAACAACCCCAGACAACCCCCTGAACAACCCCTGAACAACCCCTGAAAAACCCCTAAACAACCCCCTGAACAACCCCCAGACAACCCCCTAAACAACCCCGGACAGCCCCCTGAACAACCCCCAAACACCCCCCGGACAGACCCCGGACAGACCCCGGACAGCCCCCCACCCTCCTCCTTGGTCCCCGGACAGCCCCTCGGACACCCACCAGATAGCCCCCCCGGACAGCCCCCCGGACAGCCCCTCCACCTTCCTTAATTTCATTAGCTCTGAAATGTTTCATAGCACGATCAACTAAAATCTAATCCATACTAAATATGATATAAAAATATTCTATATGAATTTCCATAAGATTTTAAGTGAAAACAAAAAGTGACATACGAAAAACTGACCAAACGCATTCGAAATCTGTTGATGCTTTAGGACAATGATCCATGGGTCATATGTGACGTGTACAAATCAACCCCGCCTCAATCCGAGGTGCGGTGTGGCCGGAACAACTCAAAGTGTATGTCTTTTGTTTCAAAAGGACATCATTTTAAGTGAAAAACATCAACTGGCATACGGAAAACCGGCCAAACGCATTCGGATTGTGTTGATACATTAAGACAACGATCCATGGGTCATTTGAGACGTATACGAGTCAACCCCGCCTAAATCCGAGATGCTTTGTGGTCGGGACCACTCTAAGTGACTTTCTTTTGTTTAAAATGGACAGTATTTTAAGTACATATGGAAAACCAACCAAACGCATTCTGTTTCTGTTGAAACATTAGGATAACGATCCATGGGTCATATGTGACATGTACGAGTCAACGCCACCTCAATCCGAGGCGCGGTGTGACTGACACCACTCAAAGTGTCTCTATTTTGTTTAAAATGGACTTCATTTTTAGTGAAAACAACAAATGACATACGGAAATCCGACCAAACGGATTCTGATTGTGTTGATACTTTAGAACAATGATCCGTGGGTCATATGTGACATGTAATAGTCAACCCCTCCTCAATCCGAGGCATGGTGTGGCCGACACAACTCAAAGTGTATGTCTTTTGTTTCAAAAGGACATCATTTTAAGTGAAAAACATCAACTGGCATACGGAAAACCGACCAAACGCATTCGGTTTCTGTTGAAACTTTAAGAGAACGATCCATGGGTCATATGTGATGTGTAAGAGTCAACGTCACCTCAATCCGAGTCGCAGTGTGGCCGAAAACACTCAAAGTATCTCTATTTTGTTTAAAATGGACTTCATTTTTAGTGAAAACAACAAATGACATACGGAAAACCGACCGAACGGATTCTGATTATGTTGATACTTTAGCACAATTATCCATGGGTCATATGTGACGTGTACGAGTCAACCCCGCCTCAATCCGAGGCGCGGTGTTGCCGGCATAACTCAAAGTGTATGTCTTTTGTTTTAAAAGGACGTCATTTTAAGTGAAAAACATCAACTGGCATACGGAAAACCGGCCAAATGCATTCGGATTTTGTTGATACTTTAGGACAACGATCCATGGTTCATTTGAGATGTGTACGAGTCAACCCCGCCTAAATATGAGACGCGGTGTGGCCGGTACCACTCTAATTGTGTCTCTTTTTTTTTCAAACGGACAAGATTATAAGTGAAATAAACAACTGGCAGACAAAAAACTGACCAAACGCATTCAGAATCTGTTGAAATTTTAGGAAAACGATCCATGGGTCATATGTGACGTGTACGAGCCAACCGGGCTCAATCCGAGTCACAGTGTGGTCGGGACCATTCTAAGTGACTTTCTTTTGTTTAAAATGGACAGTATTTTAAGTACATACGGAAAACCGACCAAACGCATTCGGTTTCTGTTGAAACTTTAGGAGAACGATCCATGGGTCATATGTGACGTGTAAGAGTCAACTCCACCTCAATCTGAGGCGCGGTGTGGCCGACACCACTCAAAGTGTCTCTATTTTGTTTAAAATGGACTTCATTTTTAGTGAAAACAAAAAATGACATACGGAAAACCGACAGAACGGATTCTGATTGTGTTGATACTTTAGCACAATGATCCATGGGTCATATGTGACATGTACGAGTCAACCTCGCCTCAATCCGAGGCGCGGTGTGGCCGACACAACTCAAAGTGTATGTCTTTTGTTTCAAAAGGACGCCAT
The DNA here is from genome assembly GCA_963277665.1 of Viscum album. Taxonomy (NCBI): domain Eukaryota; kingdom Viridiplantae; phylum Streptophyta; class Magnoliopsida; order Santalales; family Viscaceae; genus Viscum; species Viscum album. The sequence goes on along the minus strand of OY728157.1, from coordinate 675,824,044 downwards.
TTTAAGTGAAAAACATCAACTGGCATACGGAAAACCGGCCAAACGCATTCGGATTGTGTTGATACTTTAGGAAAACGATCCATGGTTCATTTGAGACATGTACGAGTCAACCCCGCCTAAATCCGAGACGCGGTGTGTCCGGTACCACTCTAAATGTTTCTCTTTTGTTTAAAACGGAAAAGATTATAAGTGAAATAAACAAATGACAGACGAAAAACTGAACAAATGCATTCGGAATCTGTTGAAATTTTAGGACAACGATCCATGGGTCATATGTGACGTGTACGAGCCAACCCGGGCTCAATCCGAGTCACGGTGTGGTCAGGACCACTCTAAGTGACTTTCTTTTGTTTAAAATGGACAGTATTTTAAGTACATACGGAAAACCAACCAAACGCATTCGGTTTCTGTTGAAACTTTAGGAGAACGATCCATGGATCATATGTGATGTGTACGAGTTAAAGACACTTCAATCCGAGGCACGGTGTGGCCAACACCACTCAAAGTGTCTCTATTTTGTTTAAAATGGACTTCATTTTTAGTGAAAACAACAAATGACATACGAAAAACCGACCGAACGGATTCTGATTGTGTTGATACTTTAGCACAATTATCCATGGGACATATGTGACGTGTACGAGTCAACCCCTCCTGAATTCGAGGCACGGTGTGTCCGACACAACTCAAAGTGTATGTCTTTTGTTTCAAAAGGACGTCATTTTAAGTGAAAAACATGAACTAACATACGGAAAACTGACCAAACGCATTCGGATTGTGTTGATACTTTAGGACAAAGATTCATGGGTCATTTGAGACGTGTATGAGTCAACCCCGTCTAAATCCGAAACGTGATGTGGCTGGTCCCACTCTAACTGCGTCTCTATTGTTTAAAAGGGACAAGATTATAAGTGAAATAAACAACTGACATACGAAAAACTGACCAAACGCATTCGGAATCTGTTGAAATTTTAGGACAACGATCCATGGGTCATATGTTACGTGTACGAGTCAACCACGCCTCAATACGAGTCGCGGTTTGGCCGAGACCACTCTAAGTGTATCTATTTTCTTTAAAATGGACTACATTTTAAATACATACGGAAAACTAACCAAACACATTCTGATTGTGTTTATATTTTAGCACAACAATGCATGGGTCATGTGTGATGTGTACGAGTCAACCCCGCGTCAATCTGAGGCACGGTGTGGCCGACACCATTCAAAGTGTCTCTCTTTTATTTAAAAAACACTTCATTTTAAGTGAAAACAACAACTGGCATACAGAAAACTGACCAAACGATTTCAGAATATGTTGATACTTTAGGAAAACGATCAATGAGTCATTTGTGACGTGTACGAGTTAACCTCACCTCAATCCGAGGAATGGTGTGACCAGTATCATTCCAGGTGTATGTATTTTGTTTAAAATGTATATGATTTTGAGTAAAAATATATGGTGTACAAAAAACCAATCAAATTATGAATTGAATTCCGGATTCCACATATGATTGTCATCTAAATTTTAAATTGAATTCTAAATGAATTATGTATGTTTATAATTATGTTATGAATTATAATTTAATTATGGATGAGTATATTTACAGGATGCATTATATGTGTTGGTTGGTTGGTTTGCATTATTTAAATGTGTTGGTTTGTTCTCTATATGTATGCATTGTATATGTGTTACCGTTACTATAATTGGATTGAAAATTGAATTGAAAATGAAAATTGAATTGAAAATGAGCCCAAAACAGACCTGCTGTGCCAAAATGATCCCAAAACAGACCTGCTGTGCAAATTACAGGCTGCTGTGCAATTTGCACAGCAAAGCCTATGCCAACGGTTTCAAACCGTTGGAATAGCCCATATGGATCTGTTTTTACCAACGGTTCATTAAACCGTTGGTAAAAACAGACTATCCCAATGGTTCAAACCGTTGGGATAGCTTTTGGAATTGGTGTTTTTACCAACGGTTTTCAAACCGTTGGGAAAGAAATATTCATGGTATTCCCCAACGGGCCAAACCGTTGGGAAAGGCTTTTCCCAACGGTTTGGCACAACCGTTGGGGTAGGTTGATTTTTTCTAATCTATCCCAACGGTTCCTTGTAAACCGTTGGGAAAAGCCTTTCCCAACGGCTTACTTCCCCACGGTTGGCAGAATCGTTGGTATAACATATACCAACGGTTCTGCAGCCTTTCCCAATGGTTCAGAACCGTTGGGAAAGGATGGATTTCCAGTAGTGATATCCTTATAGTTCTTACTAAGGATTTCACATCCTAGTTTCCAAAGGTTGACTATACCTTTCCTCTGGTACCAACTATAACGACCCATACTTTACATACATGGTTATTACTTCAGAATTGAATCACACTTATTGCAACATATAACAAAACCATGAAAGGACCGTATAGGTATAGTGTCTTTAGAAACTGGGAAACATAAACAACTGGTTCATAATCATCTACACTATCTCCCTTTTATTTTATCATATCTAGAGTCCCTTTTGGCATATCTTACTTAATACCCTTCTTCCTGACCTGGGGAAAATAAAACACACAAAATGGTGAACTCAAATGGACAGTAAGGGTAAAAAAAAAGAAATATCAATCATATTATATTCATAAGAACATATCATTTTGAAAATCATAACCTGCAAAAGAGATCATAAAATCATAACATGGGATAAATCATAGTAGTGAAATGTAATCCCAATAATCATAACTTAAAACATGAAACTTTTTGGCATACACACATAATCATAGAGAACCATTTCTTAGTATTCAAGCCTCATTTCCAAGACTATCATAGCGGACAAAGTCCATTTCTGAACCGAGTTCACTCCTCGTTGCAGTCCTATATCACTGAACCAGATTAACCTGCCGTTCCAACCATGTCTATATCATGAGATATAAATATTTATCCAATGCATTGGAGGGAGATATAGGTCCCACCCATCTCATAATGGAACCATTATTATGTGTGCCACAAAATCATAAATCATAGCATAACCCATGTAATAAAAATGGGATTATTAAACATCATTCCATAATATCATAATCCATATAAGATAAAAGGACATCATAAAATTAATTCCATCATAACATAGTCAAATCAATTTAAATATAGGGATAGAAACATAACCCTATATTATCTTAGATGGAAGATAATTTTGATAAAACACTTGAACTCCATTCTTGAAGAAAATATCCTTCCTACTTCAAAAACATTTCTCCTTTCTTAACATGTCATACAATTTTAAACTAAAATAAGTTGATGAAAAATAAACTTTAAAACTTGTAAAGGAAGATTCATGGAAATAATGTTCTATGAAATCATAAAAATCCATTCATGCCTTATAAGTTAAAGAAAGATTCTTCTCATACTTTCTCCGGGAAAGTCAAAAGTACCTCGTACTAAAAACGACAAAAGATTCATTTCATATCCATTGATAAAAAAAGGTTAAAATTGGATTTAAACAATTTTATGAGGATATAAATAATATTACATATTGAGGAAACATGGATGTGGATGATAAATATTCCCCAGTAAATTCTGAAGTATAAACAATCTCGGATAAAAATGAGATTGCGAGATTTTCCCTTACCTTAGGTCTGATTTGCTTCGTACGTATCCGAAACTCCTATATAATGATTTAAATAATGTCATTGAATTATTACAGAATCATATTCATTGTTATTATATTATATATGGTCATATTCTTATCTTCTTATTAGTAATATTTCATTGCTACTTGTTACTCGGGTGTTCATTGCATTATGTTCTTATGCATGTTTTGTCAAATAAATCATTCTTCTTCTTTTTTAGGTTATAGATACCTCATTTTAAGAATATTATTAGTTTAATATATATCATATTTATTCATTAAATTAATTTATATAATAATTTTTCAATGAAGATCATGTAGAATGAGTCACATCACATCGTGGAGACGGTAGGCCGTACGTACGCACGAGCGATGATATCATTCCCATGATCGTGGAATTGTATTAAAGTGTATGTATACTATTTCAGAATCAATATCAAATTACAATAATCATATATATTTATTATTTACACCATTATACCCATACAAGTAAGGTGGTGGTGGAAAACAGATTACACCATGGCGTGGAGACAGTATTCCGTACGTACGCACGCGCAGTGATTTCGTTTTCTGTAGGATGGATAGAAGGTGAAATATGGTTGTTTCATATTTATAATAAAATATCCATATATGAGTGATAATTATTTTATTACTTCACAATGAAACAACTAAATAAGAGGAATTAGAAGAAGAAATAAATTTGAAAGAATCGGTAACGGATATTACCTCTTCTTCGACACGCCTCTTTGAAACCTCCTCTTAGGGAACTAATGTTGGTCTTTGAAGAATACCAGGACCTCTAGAATATTACTAGGGGAGTTGATAATAGTAATGGTCAGGGGTTTACGAGATTTAAGGCACAATGTTGTGTAAAGAGGAGAGGGAGGAGGTTCCCTTTTATAAGGGAGGATAGGGGCACCTTTAGAAAGTGTGAAAATATAATTTTATTATAAACTTATCTTCGGTTTCAAAAGGTCAAAAAATCATTAAATATGAATATAAGATGACTCATGGTCGAAGAGAAATCATCCAATCAGAATTGGACATGTTTTGGATAATATTGTAATCATTATAATCTTATTTATTTAAATCATTTATTAATGAGGTAAATACTGCATCATTATTGTGTCATAAATAATTTAATATATTTGATGTCTAAAAATTATAAACAAAACACCACCATGTATGAAATATTTTTAGATTTCCAATGAATATTTAGATTCTAAAATATAATTTATATAACCCCTTATAAAAATTAATTACTAAAATATTTTGGTTAATGTCAATTTTGGCTTTACATTAAATTAATTAATCCAAATTTTCATTATCACTACCAAGTGGCTCAATGGGGTCCCAAAATCGACCAAAGGATGCCCATGGTCTTCCACTACTCATCCAATAAGGTTAGGACAAGTGTTAAGGTAATTTTGAATTATTATAATATTCTTTTAACCTTGAATTACCCTATTTACCTTTAACCGCAGTAAATAAAAGTCAAAAGTTACTATTCACCAAAAATTATTTTCATCTTATTGTACCACATTTTTTTTCTTGATAAAAATCATGTATATAAGATTTTTGAAATTCATTTCACAGAATTGGTAAAATTTTATTTAAATGAAAGAGTCAGTTTTTTAACTATAACTTAGTGGTTTCACTATTCATCAAAAATTGAAATTTTTCAGAAAAATACCAGAAATTCAGCCTAATCTATATTTGATATTCCGAATTCAAAAATGATGTCTATTTTTCCAAATTCAAAACATAGAAGTGACATTAATTAATTTTAAAATTAATTTCCGTTATCAAAACAAATAGCATGTTTTTAAGAAACAATAACTATCAAAAGATCGACACTTGTTTATGTCCAAATTCAAAGTGAAATTAATTAAAATGACCAAAATTAGATTAAATGGTAAAAATATATTCTAATTAAACTTTAAAACCAATTAAAAATATAATCTAACTATATAAATTATTGTTATGAAAAAAGTAGTTTTTAATTAAAATATAACGTGTTTTTACAATTCATTAAAATATGAAAGTTATCATAATAATATGAAAAATTTATCCAAATTAAATTTTTATATCCTGATTCAAAGGAAGAATTTTATTTTTTCAAATATAACTTATAAACATGTCAAAAACTATATTTAAAGTGGGTACATCATCAAAAGGCGGCAAAACTGCATTTTTTGAAAAATACTTATTTTACTTGAAAAATTTATTTTGTTCTCATACCATGTTCTAAGAAATATGTAAGATGAATAATAATTTTATAAAATGAAAAATGTAGTTAATAATATTCATAACGTCTAGTCCATATTATAACAATACATCGTTGTTTAGTGAAGCTCGGTATTGCGTACTACACACGCTATCGAGGAAGGTCGCGATTGCGTGTAATGCAAGCCAAGCTAGTGTTGTGTGCAGTAAAAGATTACTTTGATGTTTCGTATAACATAAGACATAAAAATATAATATAATTCTCATAAAATATTAGGGTGTTACGTATATATATATATATTTTATTCAAATATAGGTTCATGATGGGATAATCCCAATGGTTGATCCTCTCACTATTGATCAATTGAGTAATGATTCATTTATTTAGAGACTCTATTGAGAGATATCCCTACCTATGATTCAAGGAAGATTATATCCCCATAATAATTATTAAAAACCTTATTATAAACCATAAGGTACTTCATGATAGTCCATATAGGAAAACTTATAGGCAAGGTTAATTTTATGATTTTTATAGTAGGGGATTCTTTGATTCTGAGGTGACCCTAATCCATACACAATATATGATTGGATAGAGTCAACAACTCACACACATTCATCTGGTCAGAGCACATTCACCCCGATGAAGATTCCTACATTGAGTTTTCTACATTGATTATTTTTTAGTTTTCTTTTCATTGATAATAGTCTAATCATTGTGATAATATATGTGTTTTTACTTTATTTTTAGTATTTTTAAATAATTTCTACTTTGCTGAAAAAAACCTAGAATCATGGTTTTAATAAATTATTTTATAATTTGTGCTTTAATTATATGGTTGAACTTAAATTCATATGTTTTATTGATTGTACAATAGAAGTGATCAAGAAACCCATAGATACAATGGAGGATCAAATGGTATTTTTAAGAGATCAACACAAAATTTGTTGGTTAACACCATCTATTCTACCAACATACTCTTTAAGAAGCTCCACACATTATAGTGTTTAATTGTTTTAGAGGTATTTATAACACCCTAAACATAGAATAATGAAAACACCAAATCCCAAAGGCATTATGATCTATCTATATGTTTGGAACAAATAAAAAAATCCCTAGAATAGTGTACCTTATACCAGTTAATTCATCCTAGTGACGCACCTAACATGATTTTGATTAATATTATTGAGAAAAAACTGAATGATTCCTTCCTCTATAGGAATCCATAAATTTTAAAAAATTCTCGATGTATAGGAAGGATCCCACCATATACCAATAGTCTTCTATAACCTTTTTCAAAGGTATAATAGAAATTATAACTTGACAGAACATAATACAAGAAGTTTTAGAGTGTATTGAGACAATCAAATTCTAAAAATTATAAAAATCTATGAGACTCTATTTGTAATCAAACCATGGGTACTATATGGTGTCTAATTATTTTAAAAGCACAAGGCATATTCAATTAAATGTTTCAAAAAACATTTTATAAAGAATCATACATTTGTGATTCATTTTTTAAAAATTAAAAAAAATAATTAGATATTTAAAATCATCCTAATAATAATCATATGATGATTGTAACTAATTATTATAACTGATGTGAAAGATAGTGGTGGAACGAAGTTTTATAATTCAATATGATAATCTCATATACAAAAAACATGATATAGTGTTTTTCACCATGTTAGTGTGAAAATAAGGATACAACATAATATAGTATAAACCACCACACCATGGTCATTTTTATTTCACATATCCATTAATCTCCCACTTTCACCAAAATATACATAGACTTAGCACACTTTTACCTTATGTGAAATCACATGAAATAATTTGGGAAACCATATCTAAAACCCCCTTTTAAATATTTCCAAAAAAATATTTGGGAAAATCTATCATTAATTTATAACACATGTTACATCATATGAAATTAATCATAAAAATATATCAATAAATTATTCTATATGTCTTATAAAAAAATTTCTAGGTAGCTATAAAAGTTTTATAAATGTGATCATTATTTTCATGTCCACAAAATATAATACCATGTGATTTTGTTACATTGAAAATAATTATTAATTCTTGAATCTCCAAATGTAATCAAAGATTATCCTCTATCAAATCATTAATTATAATCAATCTAATAATGGATCTGATCTAATTTCCACAAAATAAATGTATTTATTTTCTTCTATCCACTAGCTACATCACATAAAAGTATTCATAATCATCTAGTCCATTTTTTAAGACATAAAGTGACCATAGGATATAGAGTATTTCAATCCCATATAGACTCCTCATATATTCTTGATTCCCTGAGTATATACTAACCAAGTTGATGATTATGTCACATTTCATTCATATGATAAAATGATCATAACATATGCCCCTCACCCAAATAAATGATCACACTATATTCACTTAACTAGGTTTGGTTGTACACTTATTTTTTATATCTTAATCGAGTACTTAGTTTACATACTCATCATATGAGAGGTAAAATCCCATATTAATTAAGCTACAATAGATAAAATGACTAGTAATATAACCAACCACCCCATTATTTTATAATCCTCTTGGATTGAGTAATAATGGTGCCAAATTATAAAGGTTCTCATGCCAGGTATCTTTCCAAACTTAAGTATGACGTTTCAATATGAAACATGAAACCCTAGTATAACAAAGACATTATGATTGACACTCTATGTGGTATACATATTGTGGGTCATCTAATGAAAAAAATAATTTTTTTCCCTAATTAATATATTTAATATATTGATAAAATAATCCTACTCATGATAACCTTTAACTTTCACAAAAACCTATAATAATTCATACCTAACATTTCCTAGGGATAACTCAAAGAAATTATTTGATAGTTAAATTATCATTTCACTTTATTAGTATATGAATTCAATATTAAATAATGATAAAGTAAATATTTCATTTTTTAATAACATCATAAATTCTATGTTCTTTAAAATATTTTAAGCATTTTTTAAAAGCCATACATAAGTTCCAATATTGTCATATCAAATATGGTAGATTTCTAGATGAACCTAATTTTTGGTTAACTTTTTAGGTTTCTCAAACTCATTACATTTATATTTAATTCTTGCCATTTCTCTACGTGATCATATGAAAAAAATCCATACCAGTAAATTCTTTAGTGATTAATATATATAAATCAAGAAAACTTGAATAATAGTGAGACTTAGGAGTAATATTCTTAATTTTCAACTCATTGAACATGGTATTCAAACTCCTTTACCTAAAAACACCAAATTTTGGGATATTAATAACGCATATTATCCACATATAACTAAATCTAAGTAAATCATTATCATATTCATTGTTCTTAGGATAATTCCATTAATTTTTTCCATGAGTTCATTTTGGTAAAAAAGATACAAATTACATTATCTCTTTACTAAAAAATATTAAACAATTCTTTGATCTAAATGAACTTTAACTTTTTTTAGTAACTAAATTTAAATATTTTTATTTCTATTTACCATAATACCCTAAACTCTCTTAGAATATAAAGTGAAATAAACTATAATTTTTTTTCCAAAATACTATTTTATTTGTTTACTTTGAACTTTATAAAGTTAAAAAAAATCCCACTATCCTCTTATAATATCTATTATTTATAGAATATCATGTTAAGAAACTAAAAATCCATTTTTTAAGAAATAAAACATATATACTTCAATGTTAATATTTAACAATAAAGAAAATATTTCCATATCATATATGTTATTCTATGTTTTTGGTGAGTCATTTTTAAAAGAAGGCTCTACTATTTTCAGAAATTTTATATAATTTATATCATTAATAATAATGTGTATCAAAACCACCGTCTCATTTTATTGAAAACAAATACTTATTCAAAAATGACATAGTATAAAATATATCAAGTTACATAATTTTTTTTTGATAAAATAAAGATTTTAGAAATCCATTACATCTAAAACCTTAATATAATAACCCTTTTCTCTACAAAAGTAATGAAAAATTTAAGCTCTAATATTTATCCTTACCTCAATTTTAAATTCCAATAAATTTATAATACTTGTGAATTATATAGTCTGTATCATATACCCATAAAAATAGAATAATTTAATTCTATAACATTACTACATGATGTGGAATCTCTATTGAGTTTCTTGTAACTATTATAGTACTTTGGATACTTTCTTCTCTAATGAACTAATTTTCCAAAAATGAATGAATTTCCCTTCCTTCTATTATTTCATTTTAGTTAGTGTTGTGGACTCTCCATGTTCACTCTTCTTATATTATTGGTCAAAAGTTTTCCCTTATCCCTTTTCACCAACCTCATGGACCTTGAACCTAGAATTACTATGTCCTGATTACTAATCCTAAAATATATTTAGGAGATCAGATAAGATTTTGTTGAACTATTTAATATTAAAACTTATATTGAACTGTCAAATTTTTTTTGACAATAATTATATGATGAAGTCAATGTAAATATCAACCATAATAGGTGAACCCAACCTATAAAAGTCATTGAAATACCAAATAATTTTGATATATGAGTAAAAACTAATGTTTCTGCTGTTATTTTTCAATAAAATAGATCCTTTGACTCGTCATACCTCTCATTCCTTTCATTTTTCTTGAAATATACTTTTTAGTTTGTCTATAATATTTTATACATAAATTTCTCCATGTTACTTTTGTAACATGGGTTACATGGTCATAAGAATAAGATTATATACTTCTATTGAATCCTTTAAATTTGTATAACACATATTGATGTTTGTTTTTATGAATGGATACATTATTTTTGAGATTCCATAGACCCATAATACCTAATATGATGCTAAAAAAATATTATTTTAGTACTTGACTTAATTACAATGGAAAATATACACACTTGACAATCCATAATTACAATATTCATAACCAATATCGAGTCACTTATATACCCAAGTCCATTTAGATTTATAGTTTTAGAGAATTAAGATAAAATATCACCTTAAAAAACAAATATCATATTCTATATAATTTATTTATTTTTACACAAAACCAATAATTCATTATATTATAATAAGTCTTCTTCTTCTTCTATAAAATTGTTCTGAAAAAATACCCTTTTAGATTTATTATATGTGACAATATTCTTCAAAACTTGGGGAAATATGAATGTAAGAAGGGTGAGCTCAATTTACCAATAAGGGTAAATATATTAGTTAACAATTGAAGATCATAAGTGATAATAATATTAGTATATGGGAATTAGAAAAAAAAAATAAAAGTACATAGAGAAGTAATAAGAGAGTCATACCCATTACAACATAGATCACATATCATGAATAGTGAAATAAAGATCCGACATAACATAACACATGGGTAATAAGTGCATGGAAACAAGAGTGAATAATCACTACATAAAAGTATAAACACCTTCCTTAACATAGAACTATGGAAAAAAATATGACATGACATCATAATCATACGCCAAGGATCACTACGAAGACAAAAAACACAACATGCTATGATAACTACCCATGTACTATACATATAAAATTATGTGATGTAAAGATTAGCCAATGAATTATAGAGTTGTATAATTCTAGTTCCACCCATCACATAATAATTTGTACTTCTATATGTGTTACACATAATAAAATATTCATAATATCATTAATGATAAATTGGCCCATGAGGAATAAATAGACTTCCAAAACACATGAACCTATTCTATCCAAAGAGAAAATATGGATGTTATCATTACAGTATATCCCTAATTATTAATAATACATAATAATGTATATATACATAGATTGAAAACACTTTTATAAGAATATGAGATACTTAACACTTTAGAATGATTTTACAAATAGAGAGATCATGAATTGGATCTTTTGATACCACATGTTCAAGATACCAAAAGAAAACATAATAAGATAATTTATAGGATAATAAATGAAACATAACTCCTAATAAGATGGATATTTTATAATTTTAAAGGGAAATGGATGTAAAATTATAAAAATAATTTTTATATATCTTTTGTCACATTGTTGTAAAAATAAACTTATAAGTCACTTCAAAAATCCATTTAAAGGGGTGAAAAGTAAATAATTTAAACCTTAATTTTAATAGAATTACAAATACTAAAACCTTAAAAATAAATAAAGTTAAGGATATGAAATTTTTATTAGATGATAAAAATACATATAAGTGTAATGAAATCCATTTATTTATTCTTTCAAATATTACCCATTATTTTTAAAATGAAAAAACCAAAAAATAATTGGAATAGAAATTAATTTTGAAATCCATTAAAAAATTGAAAGGAATCTTGATAAATAAGAAAAGGTGTAATTATTTTAGACTTTTTTCTTGTGGAAAATGTTATAAAAGAGATTTTTTTACACTTTTTTAAAAAAGTGAAAAATGACATGTAAATAAAACATTAATAAGAATCCATTAAATCATTTTTAAAAAATTTATAGTTAGTTTAGAATGGCCATAAATGATAATTTAAGTACAAAGAAGAAAATTTCTTAAACAATTTTACTAATATAGGCATGGAATAGAAATATTGTTGACTAAAAATAAGTGATATTGGAAAAGAAACCCTTATGAATTTGGTAACTTTTTTTTAAAAAGACATTGAAAGAAAGTACATGATATGGATGTGTAAATTACATGAACTAAAATAAAATTAATATAGTTAAAGAAATTCATGGGGGTAGTTTATATACCATGTAAATAAATAAGGTTGTGAATATGTAACATATACTAATAAAATTAAATTAAGATGGGAAACCCTTACAAAGATCCTAACATATGAAGTAAGAATATTTCAAGGATGAGATAATGTGAAGGAAATATAAATACACACAAAAAAATCAGACATGAAAATTAAAAAAAATAAAGTATATAATTCACATAGTCTTAGAACATTATGGTTAATAGATAAAGGATATAACTCAATGAAATAAAATTGAGTTAATAATTCCCTTATATCAATGGAAATGTGCAAATCAAAAGAACAAGAAAGAGAGATCATGAGATGGATATTAAAATATCACGAAATAAAATAATTTTATTGTAAATGAATAAAATAGGTTAGTAATTTCACAATATAAAATAAAACACGATGCACAATATGAAACATTTCTTAAGGAATTGAAATCGAGACAAAGAAATTTTTTATCTTCTATTAAAACCCTTCTTAGTTTTGAATGGTTTAGAGAATTATCTTGAGTCCAGAAGATCAAGAATGTGTGAGTGACTTTATATGGATTATAAAATGGTATATTACATGGAATAAGTTTAATCTTAGGTATATCTTTGAAGGTGTGGTGGTGGGTTCATTTTATAAGTGATAGGGGTGGAATATTTAGGAATACATATTTGTTAATATAAAAATAATTTAATATTCAAATAAAATGGATTAAAAATGAAAAAATTTGATAAAGGATATAGGAATGTTGAAATTTACCTAATACAATCACTTATATATGAGGTGTTTTGAGATTGTTTGACCTTATCCCTTGATTTTAAACTTTTACCCAATTTTATCCTTTACCCGTGTGACTAATTTTTACATTGGTAAATTATTTTTATTCCCAAAATTTTAATTGAACTTATTAAATAATTTTTATTATGATAATTAAAAAAATTAAATCCATTTTATCTAATTCAAATTCTAAAGGTTATAAAATTAATTCTAAATAATAAATTTATAATTCATAAATATAGTTTTTTTAAAAATATTTTTTAAAATTAAATTGAATTTAACTGAAATATTACTTGTGATATTAATTTAATTTACATTTATTGGTTTATGGTTAAAATAAGGATTGTTTTTCATCTTTTAAACCAATCCAAAACCAAATGGATCCTTGTGAATACTTTGTTAAAGGAATGGGAAAAATATTTTTTTATTAGAATAAAATATAACTTTGGTTCCAAAATGTTAAACATAGTTGTGTAAATTTAAAATATTGTTTTTAAAGGAACTATCTTACTCTTTAAATAAGTATTTATTTTATAAAATTTTTTCATAAAATTTTAATTCAGGCTTGTGGCTTGATTATTCCTTAAAAATTGCATTTTTTGTAAAATTTTTATATTTACTATTTACAAAAAAACGAACTTTTTATAAAAAAATTCAGCATAAGATAATTTTTTCATGATGAATAAAATATTATTTCTATTTTATCAAATTTAAATTCTAAAACATTGGAATTTATCTTTTAAATTAAAAATTTAATAAAGAATGTCTTTTATAGAAATATGATCTTTTAATATTTTAGTATTCTTAATCTTATTTGATACTAATTACCAATTAAATTACTATCAATCTATTTTTTTCAAAATAAAATTAGTTATTAGAATAATCCTTTAAAATAATCATTTTATTTTAAGAGAAAAATTCACAACACGTGAAAAATAATTCTTTATAAAATATTCCCTTTTTAAACATTAAATCATTTTCCTCACATCCTATTAATTATTTACCTTATATCCATTAAATTTTCATTAGTTAATTGGTATTATAACCCATCAAATAATTCATTAAAAATTATAAGAATAAAATTTAAATAATTCTAATCCATGTTTTTATAATAAATTATTTTAATTAAGTTTATCCTTTTATTTTAATGACGAGTTACTCTTCCTGAAATTTTATTAATGATGTTTCATGTTATATAATGTATTAATGTTTCTATTTAATTATAATAAAATATATCACATTTTTTAGTTTGGTGTTGTGTATGTTAAAATATATTCAACATAGTATTTATTAAATTTAAAATACGTAATTAAATCTTAAACGATTACATTTTATCCACTTAATTAAATTGCGTACTCAGAATTTTAATTTCTCTCACCAATGAAAATAGATGAGGATATTTTTAATATTGACACAAATCATGATATAATTTTGAATGATAAATTAACCTCAATATCTTTAGTAGTTCTATCGAATTCATTTTCCCCTCATAAAAGTCATTTTTAGTTTTTCATTTGTCACAACCATTTGTGCCAAATGTGATTCCTTAGATGGTTATAAGGTGTAAAAATTTCTAGAGACATACTTTTTGTAACATCAATTTCATGATCTGTTTTAATCCAAATAATAAAAAAAATGTTTATGATAATAATAAATAAATATATTAATATGAAAAATAAATCATAAATGTGTTATACTTTGAAACCTTAATTTCAATTAACGATATATTCAGTTGTGTTAGGACCACTTGGGATATACTCAACATAGATTTTGGGGGTGGGGGTTGGGTGAATCAATATCAGTTATAATTTTGATCATGTTAAATATTTATATCTCTTTAACTCTTTGACCTATTAAGATCTTTATTATCTCATTCTATTAAATCTCCTTCATTTTTCATCAAATATACCATGTGAACATAATATTTACAATATTAAAATTTCAATAGGAAAAGATAATCCTTGATGAAATTGATAAAAAAATCCACTACCATATTAGCCACCATAAACAATCAATGAGTTACCGTAAATTAGAGTATAACCTTGAAACCTGTGATTAATTATAGTCTATTGTTCACTAAATTAGTGATTCTTTGAACATGGGTGCACCCTATAACTTATAATTCTTTTTGGTGAGCTGAATGGGTCTTCTACTTCAAATTTTTCTTGCACAAAATCATGAAAGAAATACTTATTCTTCTATTATATGCATAATAGTTCACCCAATATTCACAAAATCAAGTCTGAGTGATACTTACTCCCTTTTTTTATTTATATGCAAATCGAACTACAGAAGATTTTTATTCTTATAAACTTAATAATAAACTCAGTAAATTATGATTCTTCTTATTTTGAAACTAAAATTCATAACACTATTATTGTACTCTATTATTGTTATTCTTATTTTTCTTATCTTATGCTTATTAAACCTTTTCTTAACTTTTTATTATTTAGTGTATATTATCTACATTAGTTCTAGTCTTATTTGGTTTAACTCATAACACATATTTGAGGATAGTTATCACAAAGTCGGGTCTCATTCTTATTGACACCAATATATTGTCTCTTGAATCACAATGTCAATTCTATCTTTTCTTATTAATATATATAATCTTCATTGAAATACAATGTATATATATAATAATAAAACATTTAGTGTTAGTTACCTTTCTATTATTATCTTTCTTCTATATTCACAATATCATTTAAATGAAAAATTTTGAATTATCGAAATTAGCGATAATTCAAAAACATTAGATATCGGTCTTTATGATATTTGATTAGATCCACAGTCTTCATAATTGACTTATTCTCAATTAAATTTCTTGAAGAATTTAAATTTTAAAACTCTTGAATAAACTATGCATAATTGTTTGTGAGAACTATCACAGATTCATCTTCCTTAAAATCATTAATTTCATCCACATTGAATTGTTTATACTAAAACACATTCTCTTAAGTGTTTGAATATAAATAAACATGAATATTATATAAGATGTCCCCTCTTCATTCAAAAATTACAACTCATTCATTCTTCTTCTTTATTTATAGACTTCTTCAACATCATATATCTATGATAATTACATGTATTTAATTTATATGTAAATAAATACATGAATTCATGATCCTACTTCATCATTCATAGCTTCTATTATAGTATAGGGAGTCCTAAAAATTTCCTTCCTTCTAAAATTTTACGAAACATTATAAAACAAAGTATCATATTTATTATTCACGAACAACATCACCTAGAATAATTTGAAATATTCATGAGATAAACTTCATAATACCCTATCCTTGATTTATGGTGAATATATTCTTTATAGTTCTCAAATCAGGATGCTTTTATTGACGATGATAATCCTTACATTGATTATCACCATCCTTATAGCTTAAAATACCACATACATTATTTTCATTCTCTGTTTTGTATACATGATGAAAATTATTATTGTGATATATAAATCATTTAAGAACACATAAATTTACATAGACTAAATTCTCTTCATCTTCATTCAGACAATACAGTGACAATTTCATGCCACATTATTTATAACGAGCTTCATAGATTATCCAGATGTTTAATATTTTATATAGTTGACCATGTGGTCAATCTACATCCCATGTGAGTCCCCAGTCACTTGACCTAATTATGTGCACCCAATTGATTTCCCTTTTCATTAATTATATAAATGTTTATTCATTTGGTTGGTCTATAATACTTCATCTGGTAGATTTATCATAATTACATGCATGCCTAAGGCCTCTTCTTGTGGTCCATCCAAATTTATTCACATGGTTGACTTCTCATGGTAGCTTTAACTATAGTGAAACTAATGGTATGTTCACCTACTATGTGAAGCTCAGAGTAATTCATCACCTTTATGTAGTCATTTGAATAATCTTGTGGAAGGATATCTATTCTTATAGAAACTTCATGTTTAGCCTTGTCTATTTCCGACGCTTTCGTCGGGGCGCACGTATCCATCTGTGAGGACGCACAGCTGTTGCCCCGCATTCCAACTTCCCAAAGGTGGGCGTAATCCACTCCTTATTTAGGGAAGTCTACTCCTTGATCGAAATGGGATGATGTGATGTCGGTTCTTCCTTCCGTGGATTCCTCCTCGGAACTTGTCACCTAGTCCTGGTCTCCCTCATAGATTTAATACGTTGTTCGTGAAACTCTTCCCGACACCATATCTTCATGGACACCAGTTAATTATGCTGATTTTTTCTGGGCATTCCGAGGGGTCTAGTTAGGGAATCAACATTCAGTTAGGGGAGTATTCACGTTGGGGAATAACTAGCATGTCTGGATGCTGGGGGATTGGCATGTCTGTCTTATGTCCCTTATTATTGGGCTTCTCAAGGGCGCGGAAGCCCGAGACATCCCACATCGAACGTGGGGAATAATATGCCATGGGAAAGTATCTGAGGTTTTCCTCAGCTTCCCATGTTTAACATAGGGTTTGCCACAAGTTTAACGTCCAGCGGAGACGGATCAGACTGATCAGAACACTGATTAGAGTGGATCAGATTGAGGAAACCCTTGGAGGGAACACCGATATTGGGGCCAGCGCGTGGGCGGCTTCCCAAATGATGTGGAGAGGAAATAGGTGGCATGATTTCACCGGGATGTGGCAGCCTGGATAATAATCAAGATGGATGATGGTTTTGGGATTGAGCCTCAAAGAGACATTCTACGTATCCCCGTGGTAGGTAATCCAAGTCCACGTAGTTCGTTTGACAACGACTTACTATCAAATGAGGTTAACGAAGGATTACCGCTGAATGAGGTTGCAACGGATTACCGGTGGATAAGGATGTCAATGGTTTACCGCTGAATATGGTTGCAACAGATTACCTCTAGATGAGGTCAGTCTGACGTGAAGGAGGATTGAATGACCGGGTAGAGGGCTTGAGCCTCAGGGAGGCTTCCTATGTACCATCCCTTGAATGGATCAAATACCATGTAGTTTAGTTGTACATTTTAACATCATTAAGGATGGGGGAGAACTGACATGAAGATGGATCGGGGTTCCAATGGTTGTTGGGCTTGAACCTCACGAGGATTCCTACATACCATGCCTTAGAAAGGATCAAAGACCACGTAGTTTAGATGGGTGTGGGACTTACACTCTAGGCTGCCCAGGGTGTTGGTGAACCGACATGAAGGAGGTCAGAACGACCGGGTGGTGGGCTTGAACCTCATGGATTCTTCCTATGTACCATGCCTTGACATGGATCAAAGACCACGTAGTTCAGGTGTATAGTTTAACTTCATGCGGGACAAGGGAATTTGGGGCTTATTCTCTGAGGCGGCCCAAGGTGGAGGGGCTTGGCACACCAACACAGAGATGGTCGGGGCCAATGGTTGGTGGGCATGAACCTCAAGGAGGCTTCCTACGTACCATGCCTTGAAATGGATCAAATTTTTCGTAGTTGGGGTGGATTGCCGGTGGAACGACGTGAATGGGGACCTTGGTCCAGGTGGACTATGTTGTCATGACCCCCTCCCACCAAAGATGCCCCTCCTGAGCTGGAAATGGTGAAAGGAAGATAATGACCCCCCCGAGTCCCGCCTCCAGTAGGCCCCGGGTTGGCGACTAGCACCAAGGGTATGAGTTTTCACAAATATGGGAGGCATTACCCTTTTTATTATTTTGGATCGGGAAATAGGACAAGTCAACCACCAAAAAGGGAAAAGAACAAGTGTACATAAATAAACCCAAAACAAGCCCACATGCATGTTTAAACAATTTTTATAACAAGGTACAAGTACAAGGAAGCTCAAAAGTACAAGTGAGTACTGTACCAAATGGAAAACAAGAAAACAACAACTGCACAACTCCCACTGCCTGACTAGTAGGGTCCCGCACGGCCCTAGTAGTCCTCCTGGAAACCTGAAAGTAAACGTAGGGTGAGCATACAAGTATACTCAGTAGGGAAACCTAAAGCTCTCGTGCACAAGTGGGGAGACACCCTAAGGTCCCGTGAGAAAACAGAAGAACCAGAAAATAACAAGGAAAAACTATCCACCCAGCCTCACTGGTCACACTCACCAAGTAACACAAAAAAGTTTAGTATATATATAGAACAAAAGTATTGGGTACCCCGCACCATTTCCCACTTAATTAGATGCTGCTCTTCCTAACAGCTAACGTCCTGACGCTACCACACTCTTCCCGCCCGCACACACCTGGGCCAAACCACGCATCCCGCCCGCACACACCTGGGCCTCACAACCACGCATCTCGCCCGCACACACCTGGGCCACAACCACTAACCCGCCCGCAGACACCTGGGCCTCATCCCGAAGGTTCTTGGGAACGGTAAGCCTGCCCGAAGAGTCTTGGGCTAAAGGTTGCCTCAAGCCATCACAGCCTCTGAGACCTACCCGAAGAGTCTTGGGTGTAAGGTCACCTCAAGCCATCATAGCCTATGGAAGAAGGAGAAGGAAGGAGCTAGTAACTAAGGGGGAACAACCTCTCCCATAAAATGGGAGTGTTCGGCACTAGCTGCTTGACATGGGTGTGGTGCGACAAAACACAAAGATACAATTATATATATACATATACCAAACACACAACCCAACCTATGGCTTCTTAAAAAGAGAAACTGAGCATGTGCCTCGACACTACTACCACGAAGCATGCATCAACAACCAAACAATCATCCCCCAACCCCATTTAGGTTTTCATGTTTCATGCAATGGTTTAAAAAAATTATTACTACTGGGAAACTAACATCCAGACAAAACCTTTCACAAACATATCCCTTCCATCCACAACCAAGGTTAGGTAAAACGCAAGCAACCACATGCCATTTAATTTACAAGAGATTATCACAACCATACAACATTCCATCATTCATTTATTTCAAAGTTCCACACATAAAACCCTTTCCACACACAAAACATTTCCGCATTTGAAAACACCTTTTACTTCAAAACACTTTTCATAATCAAAACACTTTTCATAAATAAAGGCATTTTCCACAAAACAACCAAACCACCAACATGTTCATTATTCCAACTTTGTTCAATCGGGGTGATCACACAAGGTTTTCATTCTCATTTAATCGGCCAGTCTTTACGTGCTTATCCATTTTCCATGTTTTAACAAAACCAACCACAAACAATTGAGATATCAATTGCGCATACAAAGGCCACCAACGACCTTGATTTTCAGAAGGCAAAGGCCTTTCAATCCAAAATCACAATCAGAAGATAAAGAAACTGGAAGGCAATAGAAACAGCAGAAAACCCCAAACCCTTATTTATCCGGTTATTATCTTTATTTAAAGTTCAACTGAATCCCATGGAACAAAAGAAAAATATCCCACCCCGCATGTTTCACCAAAAAGAGAGACGAAGGTAAACCCCTACCTCAAAAGGTCCTGATCACGTCACTTCCGACGACGTCCTTCGGTGTCCTCCGCCTTCGCCAAACCCGAAAAACGCCTCCTAGGATGGAAGCTGGAGAAGGAAGGCCAGAAGGAAAGGTGAAAAGTCCGGGCTTAGAAGCTTCGTCTCATCGCTACGATCCTGTGGCCGCTGACGGATTGTAATTCGGAGCTCGGACAAAGAAGTTAGAGGAGGAATTCTTCTCGATCGTCCAAGAGCGTCGTCGTGCGACAAAGAAGCGATTGGTCTGGAAATAATCCGCGACCCTTTCTTATATATGCAACGAATAGGTAAACAATATTCAGAATGTATTAATGAATACACGGTGTGAAAGTACACCCGTTAAGAATTTTGACTAGTCAACACACGACACGTCACGCGATTTCCACGTGTTTTAATAATAATGATAATTCTATTAATACTTGGTGTTTCATTGACCCGAGGCATGAGTCATAAAAAGTTTTTCATTACTGGTCTTAAAATGACCGTAATAATTTTAGGTTTATGCTGTCGCTGACGGATCGTCAATCCGATACCATATGAGGGAGATACGTTGGATACAAGATCCCGTAATAATAACAATATTATTTTTATTGGGTGTCTCGTGGACCCGAGACACGAACCATAATTTAACATTAAACATTAGACTGAATTGACCGTATTTATTATTGGATCACATCACCACTGATGAGAAGCCAATCGGACGTCGCACATGGAAGTTATGACGAGCCAAATATTTAATAATAATATTAAATCTTTTATTTACCGACCGCTTCGGGTTCCCAATCCGAAACCCCGAAAAATTCCTCCAATATGGGACTCATAATTTCTGTCGTGATGTCAGGGTCACACTACCGCAGACGGTTCGTGAAACCGTGGTCACACGAATAAGTTATGGTCGGAAAAGTGTTTTACCTACAAAAACATTAACATGATTATTATATTATTATTTTTAATTGATTTATTTCAAATACCTAAATCCACCCAACCCTCTCTCTCCAATTTGGTGCGCCTTTCTCCTTTTCTCCTTCATTGATTTCTTTTTCTTTTCTTTTATTACTTCTCTTTTAATTCTCACACTCTCTCTCCAATTTGGTGCGCCTTTCCTTTTATTTCATATCATTATTAATATATTGTTAATATTCTCTCTCCAATCTCATTCCTACCAAAATTTTCATCACGCCCACAACAAAATGGATCCTCCTTATAAATTTATTATAATTTATTAAATAAAACCATTTTCCTTTTAATTGTATTATTACATTTATTATACGATCAATGTTATTAATTTCATAATTCAATTTTGGGAGAACCTATGCACAACCATTCCATGCAACTCAAAACCATTTCATTTAATTGAATTAAATGACAAAACAAAATTAATATAACATACATATTCAACCCCATTTTAATACATTTAATTTTATTAACCTCTCACATATAGTTTTACGCCATCATTGTTATTTATTGTTCTTCAATAACAATAACATTTCATCAACTTATTTTATTAACTCACCGACGTTATTGTTTTTAATAACAAAAAGATTTACGCTCGTCTCATTGACCACGTTAAACCACCCTGTTGGATATCTGAATCCAACCATGCCATGTCAATGTCGCGTAACATCCATCAATTTAATTATTTTAATTCTATTTATTTTTATTTCACACTGATTAAATTGAAACGACATTTATTAAATAAAAACCATTCAATTTCATAAACCCAATATAACGAACTCACCTTTAATTTTTGAATGCACCACCATGCTTCCACTTGCATCTTCATTTAATTTTTTGCAATAAATACCATGACTCATTTTATCAATTTCTCATTATTATTAATATTATGAATAATATTAATAACACAATAGCCATAATTATTATTCAAATTTAATTTCAATAATTACTCAATTAATAAAAAAAACTACATGTTTCATTTATCAACGTCTAATGGATCACACACCTTCCCACTTCACATAATTAATAATAATAACACCAATTAAATCATTTTATCATGATTATTCTTTTTAGTTTAATTAATCACACAATTTATGTCATCATCATTATTATTATCATCAGTATTAAAATTATCATTATAACGCGCGTCGTGTTGACCACATCAATTTCAACAAAGGAATGGACCGGAGGGGTCCGGTCCATTACATCAGATACCTCTTAAAACATTCTCGTCCTCGAGAATTAAAAACCAACCAAGAAAATAATGGATCCAAACAACCACTCCGCAAGATACCTCTTAGGGCTCTTGTCATAACAAGAAACAACCGAAAACCCTAATTTTGTGAGTTAGGAATTCCCTCTACTATGTCGAGATATTATCCGCTTTAGGGGGCACTGACTCGCCTGCACGGGTTTAATCGCATCTGCATTAATGCGTCTTGATTAAGGATTGGGCCTTCCCATTTCCATATATTAGGTTTTTTTTCCAACTTACACTGCACCCAACAACGTACAACCCACACACTACCCGGACACATGGCTTGAGGAATTCCTTCTCCCATGTTGAGATATTATCCGCTTTAGGCGGCACTGACTCTCCTGCACATGTTAAATCGCATCCACATTAATGCGTCTCGATTAGGGATTAGGTCTTCCCCTCCCCACATGATAGGGCTCTTCACGTACATTTAAAGAAAAGCGGGAAACAACATAGCATTAAAAATCACAAAAACAAGGTCCAGACCCAGAGAATGAGCAAAAGAGTTCCAACAATGGAGTGTAATGCTCCCAACAAAACATAAAGGAGATCATTCAAGAAAACCCAAACATATCTCTATCGATCCCTGGTCCTTCTAGAGATGCTGCCTCTGATGCATGCAACTATCCTCGCTGAGCTCCTCTACCTCTCTGTGGACGTCTGCCTCCTCGACCACGTCCCGATTGGGATCCTTGAGGAAGTCCTTGTGGCTGGCCACCACCTGCTCCATCTCCCCTCAAAGGGACTGGAGCCTGTTGCTGCTGGAAGGGTCTTGTCGGTGACTGGTGCTGCTGAGGAGGGTGTTGAACCTGTCCATCTCCACCGTACTGAGCATGGGTCGGGCACCGACTCTGAACGTGCCCGAAACCTCCACAAGAAAAACACTTTGGTCCTGGGCTCGTGAAAAAGGGACGAGGACCTGAAGATCTGAACTGGAACTGCTGGGGCCTGCTCCCTACTGGCCTGAAACTGGAAGGTCCCGTCGCAGGAGACCTGCTGCTGACTGCCTTCCCCTTCGACGAACTAGGAGGGATCCCCTCACGTGGTGCACCTCCCTGTGAGTGCATCCTTTCTACAACTTCCTCCTTCTTCTGTACGGCTAAGTATGTCGGAAGGGTGAAGGGGGTCACAGCATAATGTAGCGAAGGACGAAGCGCCTCTTCCAAACGTCTCGCCCGAGACTCTTCATCCGGAAAGAGTTCCGGAGCAAAGCGTAGGAGATTCTTGAACTTAATCCCCAACTCTCAAACAGTCATACTCCCCTGCTGAAGGGAGAGCAACTCCTGATGCTTTTCCGCCTTGATCAAAGAAGAAAGGAATTCCTCTCGGAACTCCTTTTCGAAGTCAGCCCATGGAATCTCTGCCTCCTTCCTCTCCCCGAGGTAGAGCATTCACCATTGGTGCGCCGCGCCTCTCAGCTAACTGACCGCTAGGGGGACCCAGTACTCCTTCGGAGCACAGATCAAGGTAAAAGCGATCCCTAGCTCTTCAAGCCACCCCTCCGTCTCCAGGTCCGAAGTACTTCCCTCGTACTTCTTGAGAGTCTGACGCTGGAAAGAACGGAGGGTCTTCTGCCACTGGCTGTCTTCCTCCTCTCGATCGATCCTCAATTGATCGATTGCCTGAACCTGCTGGGCCTCAGCCGCCTGAGCCACCTGGGAACGCCGTCCAGGTGCTATAGCTGTACTGTCAACAAGGATCGCCTAAGCCCAAGTAGTAAGGAAAAACTCAAAGTTTTAATTATCATTTTATTTCAATTTCTTTCCCAGAACACCCAAATCAAGTAAAACACAAACATGATGATGCATGTACCTTCCCTAGGGTCTCTACCCTGTAATCAATATAGTCTCACTTGGTCGTTCGGTAGGCTCAAAGTCCTTGTATCGGATCACGGGGGGCCCTAAAATCCCGTGTCCTAGCCGGTCTTCCCTGGCCTATGTCACGCACCAAGATTAACGAACACTGTTGCCCTACCATCCCATGAAATCCTCACTGTACCTAACTCCAGACTCCATCCTATCTCTCAACCATCACCTCTGATACCATTCTATCACGACCCCCTACCACCAAAGATGCCCCTCCTGAGCTGGCAATGGTGAAAGGAAGATAATGACCCCTGAGTCCCGCCTCCAGTAGGCCCCGGGTTGGCGACTAGCACCAAGGGTATGAGTTTTCACAAATATGGGAGGCATTACCCTTTTTATTATTTTGGATCGGGAAATAGGACAAGTCAACCACCAAAAAGGGAAAAGAACAAGTGTACATAAATAAACCCCAAACAAGCCCACATGCATGTTTAAACAATTTTTATAACAAGGTACAAATACAAGGAAGCTCAAAAGTACAAGTGAGTACAGTACCAAAAGGAAAACAAGAAAACAGCAACTGCACAACTCCCACTGCCTAACTAGTAGGGTCCCGCACGGCCCTGGTAGTCCTTCTGGAAACTTGAAAGTAAACGTAGGGTGAGCATACAAGTATACTCAGTAGGGAAACCTAAAGCTCTTGTGCACAAGTGGGGAGACACCCTAAGGTCCCTTGAGAAAACAGAAGAACCAGAAACTAACAAGGAAAAACTATCCACCCAGCCTCACTGGTCACACTCACCAAGTAACACAAACTAGTTTAGTATATATATAGAACAAAAGTATTGGGTACCCCGCACCATTTCCCACTTAATTAGATGCTGCTCTTCCTAACGGCAAACGTCCTGACGCTACCACACTCTTCCCGCCCGCACACACCTGGGCCAAACCACGCATCCCGCCCGCACACACCTGGGCCTCACAACCACGCATCTCACCCGCACACACTGGGCCACAACCACTAACCCGCCCGCAGACACCTGGGCCTCATCCCGAAGGTTCTTGGGAATGGTAAGCCTGCCCGAAGAGTCTTGGGCTAGAGGTTGCCACAAGCCATCACAGCCTCCGAGACCTACCCGAAGAGTCTTGGGTGTAAGGTCACCTCAAGCCATCATAGCCTATGGAAGAAGGAGTAGAAAGGAGCTAGTAACTAAGGGGGAACACCCTCTCCCATAAAATGGGAGTGTTCGGCACTAGGTGCTTGACATGGGTGTGGTGCGACAAAACACAAAGATACAATTATATATATACATATACCAAACACACATCCCAACCTATGGCTTCTTAAAAAGAGAAACTGAGCATGTGCCTCGGCACTGCTACCACAAAGCATGCATCAACAACCAAACAATCATCCCCCAACCCCATTTATGTTTTCATGTTTCATGCAATGATTTAACAAAATTATTACTACTGGGCAACTAACATCCAGACAAAACCTTTCACAAACATATCCCTGCCATCCACAACCAAGGTTAGGTAAAACGCAAGCAACCACATGCCATTTCATTTACAAGAGATTATCACAACCATACAACATTCCATCATTCATTTATTTCAAAGTTCCACACATAAAACCCTTTCCACACACAAAACATTTCCGCATTTGAAAACACCTTTTACTACAAAACACTTTTCATAAATAAAGGCATTTTCCACAAAACAACCAAACCACCAATATGTTCATTATTCCAACTTTGTTCAATCGGGGTGATCACACAAGGTTTTAATTCTCATTTAATCAGCCAGTCTTTACGTGCTTATCCATTTTCCATGTTTTAACAAAACAAACCACAAACAATTCAGATATCAATTGCGCACGCAAAGGCCACCAACGGCCTTGATTTTCAGTAGGCAAAGGCCTTTCAATCCAAAATCACAATCAGAAGATAAAAAAATTGGAAGGCAATAGAAACAGCACAAAACCCCAAACCCTTCTTTATCTGGTTATTATCTTTATTTAAAGTTCAACTACATCCCATGGAACAAAAGAAAAATATCCCACCCCGCATGTTGCACCAAAAAGAGAGACGAAGGTAAACCCCTACCTCAAAAGGTCCCGATCACGTCGCTTCCGACGACGTCCTTCAGTGTCCTCCGCCTTCGCCAAACCCGATAAACGCCTCCTAGGATGGAAGCTGGAGAAGGAAGGCCGGAAGGAAAGGTGACAAGTCCGGGCTTAGAAGCTTCGTCTCATCGCTACGATCCTGTGGCCGCTGACGGATCGTAATTCGGAGCTCGGACAAAGAAGTTAGAGGAGGAATACTTCTCGATCGTCCAAGAGCGTCGTCGTGCGACAAAGAAGCGATTGGTCTTGAAATAATCCGCGACCCTTTCTTATATAGGCAAAGAATAGGTAAACAATATTCAGCATGTATTAATGAATACACGGTGTGACCGTACACCCGTTAAGTGTTTTGACTAGTCAACACACGACACGTCACGCGGTTTCCACGTGTTTTAGTAATAATGATAATTCTATTAATACTTGGTGTTTCGTTGACCCGAGGCATGAGTCATAAAAATTTTTTAATTACTGGTCTTAAAATGACCGTAATAATTTCAGGGTTATGCTGTCGCTGATGGATCGTCAATCCGATACCATATGAGGGAGATACGTTGGATACAAGATCCCGTAATAATAACAATATTATTTTTATTGGGTGTCTCGTGGACCCGAGACACGAACCATAATTTAATATTAAACATTAGACTGAATTGACCGTATTTATTATTGGATCACATCGCCACTGATGAGAAGGCAATTGGACGTCGCACATGGAAGTTATGACGAGCCAAAGATTTAATAATAATATTAAATCTATTATTTACTGAGCGCTTCAGGTACCCAATCCGAAACCCCAAAAAAGTCCTCCAATATGGGACTCATAATTTCTGTCCTGATGTCAGGGTCACACTACCGCAGACGGTTCGTGAAACCGAGGTCACACGAATAAGTTATGGTCGGAAAAGTGTTTTACCTACAAAAACATTAACATGATTATTATATTATTATTTTTAATTGATTTATTTCAAATACCTAAATCCACCCAACCCTCTCTCTCCAATTTGGTGCGCCTTTCTCCTTTTCTCCTTCATTGATTTCTTTTTCTTTTCTTTTATTACTTCTCTTTTAATTCTCACACTCTCTCTCCAATTTGGTGAGCCTTTCCTTTTATT
This sequence comes from Viscum album, assembly GCA_963277665.1. Taxonomy (NCBI): domain Eukaryota; kingdom Viridiplantae; phylum Streptophyta; class Magnoliopsida; order Santalales; family Viscaceae; genus Viscum; species Viscum album. The sequence goes on along the minus strand of OY728157.1, from coordinate 675,796,037 downwards.
TCATATCATTATTAATATATTGTTAATATTCTCTCTCCAATCTCATTCCTACCAAAATATTCATCACGCCCACAACAAAATGGCTCCTCCTCATAAATTTATTATAATTTATTAAATAAACCCATTTTCCTTTTAATTGTATTATTACATTTATTATACGATCAATGTTATTAATTTCATAATTCAATTTTGGGAGAACCTATGCACAACCATTCCATGCGACTCAAAACCATTTCATTTAATTGAATTAAATGACAAAACAAAATTAATATAACATACATATTCAACCCCATTTTAATACATTTAATTTTATTAACCTCTCACATATAGTTTTACGCCATCATTGTTATTTATTGTTCTTCAATAACAATAACATTTCATCAACTTATTTTATTAACTCACCGACATTATTGTTTTTAATAACAAAAAGATTTACGCTCGTCGCATTGACCACGTTAAACCACCCTATTGGATATCTGAATCCAACCATTCCATGTCAATGTCGCGTAACATCCATCAATTTAATTATTTTAATTCTATTTATTTTTATTTCACACTGATTAAATTGAAACCACATTTATTAAATAAAAACCATTCAATTTCATAAACCCAATATAACGAACTCACCTTTAATTTTTGAACGCACCACCATGCTTCCACTTTCATCTTCATTTAATTTTTTGAAATAAATACCATGACTCATTTTATCAATTTCTCATTATTATTAATATTATGAATAATATTAATAACACAACAGCCATAATTATTATTCAAATTTAATTTCAACAATTACTCAATTAATAAAAAAAACGACATGTTTCATTTATCAACGTCTAATGGATCACACACCTTCCCACTTCACATCATTAATAATAATAACACCAATTAAATCATTTTATCATGATTATTATTTTTAGTTTAATTAATCACACAATTTATGTCATCATCATTATTATTATCATCAGTATTAAAATTATCATTATAACGCGCGTCGTGTTGACCACATCGATTTCAACAAAGGAATGGACCAGAGGGGTCCGGTCCATTACATATGTACCATGCGTTGACATGGATCGAAGACCACATAGTTCAGAATGGTGTGAATACAGTTTGACGTCATGTGGGACAGGTTCGATGAACCGATGTGAATGAGGACCTTGGTCTAGGTGGGTGGTGGGATTGAACCTCGGGGAGGCTTCCTACGTACCATGCATTGACATGGATCAAAGACCACATAGTACAGAATGGTGTGAATACAGTTTAATGTCATGTCAGATGGGGTCTCTGAACCGACGTGAATAAGGACCTTGGTCCAGGTGGGTGGTGGGATTGAACCTCAGGGATGCTTCCTACGTCCCATGACTTGACATGGATCAAAGACCACATAGTTCAGAATGGTGTGAATATAGTTTAACATCATGCGGGATGAGGTTGGTGAACCGACATGAATGAGGACCTTGGTCTAGGTGGGTGGTGGGCTTGAACCTCGGGGAGGCTTCTTACATACCATTACTTGACATGGATCAAAGACCACGTAGTTTAGAATGGTGTGAATATAGTTTAACATCATGCGGGATGGGGTCAGTGTCATGGTCGATGCTTACTCTAAGCCCACATGAGTCATGCACGGTGTGAGAAACATGAGGCAACAAAGGACTGATGACCACGTAGCGAAAGGTGCATCTGCGAGAAGTGAAGAGGAGTGGGGATTATTCTCTGAGGTGACCCAAGAAGCTGGGACTTACTCTAGGATGGGGGCCCATGGGCGACAAAGTGCAGCGGGAGAGGTACCTGGGGCCGAAGAAAGGAGGAGCCTTGTTCCCTATCACGCCCTCCACTGGCCTTGGCACCGAGGAAGTGAGGAGGAGTAGGGGTGTTGCCTCCAGAAAGAAAAGCTAGGGGTTTAAAACAAGGTGGATTCCCTTCCCCCGCAGACCAATGCCACTCCCAGAAGGAGGATATCATCAACTGTGGTGACCAGGGGGCGTGGAGAATGTCCATGGTGGGGGGACCATGCGTGCAAGGCACGGGGCCAGGTCAAAGTTTAACGTCATGTGTTGAGGACGAGGGTGATTGGCAATTTAAAATCTTGCAGCTCGGACAAAGTGGGTTTGCTCCGCACCTCTAGGACTTACATAACCAGTACCCTATTCTCATTGTGGGAGGGAAGGTACGGGCAACGCTGTACTGAGGGGGTGTCACGGAGCGAACCATCAAGGGGTCCACGTTAGTGTGGCTATGTGAATAAGCAATAGAAATTAGTGTTCCTATGTGAAGGATCATTAAGAACAATAACACTACGGGCGGTATTGTCCAGGGGAATTTGAAGTCACATCATGCAAACCTGAAGGGTCTCATGGGAAAAGAATTTTCGAAGCAGAGGGGTACATAGGCAGGGGCCTTGTGGATCTCTCTTGCTCCGCGTAGAGGAGGGAACTTGCGAAGGGGTGTGCTTCACGAAGTGGGGTTCCTTAGCCTTATCATTGGTAGGAGGTGAAAATGGGAGGTGCTTCGCGAAGTGGAAGGGAATTTGCGGAGCACAACCTCACAGAGCAAAGGTGCCTCACGAAGCAAGGTGTCGAGAAGAAATATGCTTCGCGAAGTACAATGACCCTACCATAGCATGTGGATCAAGTGTACATGAAGGGTGTTTCATGAAGCATAAATGCTCGGTGACGACCCGGGTCCCTTTAGGGATCCCCTTACTTCATGAAATCCCTTAGGCTTTGGGAAAGGCATCCATCTTGGAAGATGGGATCAAAACGAGACAATGAGGAGGCACTTCGCGAAGCATAAGTACCTCACACAACTCATGGTTCACCGAACGGAAGAGTGCTTCGCGATTCGGGAGCTGAGAATCCGAAAGGTCGGATTGTCCATCCAGAGAGCTTAGTGTGAGCCCGATATTTATTGGCAAGAGGCCCCATGGAGCAGAGCTCACGCAAAGCAAAGAGGGGCTTGTTAGCTTCACGACGAGATCGCAAACGTCAAATGGGTTCGTGGAGCATCCCACATCTTGGGCTTCGTGGAAGGTTCAGGAATTTCAAATCTATTCACGGAGCATCCTGACTCCTCCTCTTCGCAGCGGGTTCGTGAACGTCCAATGTGTTTGTGGAGCTTCCCACCTCCTTTTCCTCATGGTGGCTATGGTGTTGTGGGGAATCCACAAGGTGGCGTCGCGAGGCAGCCCATGGGGCCGTCTGTGGGCCTTTTCTTCGTTCCAAATTTTGGTGCCAAAAAATGCCCCCCTCAGACATGGAGCTGCGAAGAGATCAAGTGTTGAAGTCTGAGGGAAATCACCAAAATCCTCAGTCGTTCGCGGCGCTGACTCGTGAAGAGGGTGCGCGAGGAGGATAGGGGATGAATGGGCCGTGTGTGTCGTGAAGCTCCACGCGAACTAGATGCGACACGGAGCTCTGATAGCTGCCGCCTATTAATAGGGGGTATGCCCATTCTTTTATCCTTTCCTTTCTCCGTAATTTTGTCTTCTTGCGATCTCAATTCGCAATGCTCTTCGTACTCTGCGAGTGGTCTCTGCGAATCGAGGCTTCGCTGCACATAGTGAGTCCTCGACTCTGCATTTGCGCTCCATGATCCGGCTTTGAACGCCGAGGCAGCGACCTGCGAACAGTTTTCGTGAGCGGGCTTCATGAACGCACTTTGAGAATGATCTTCACAAACCATCCAACTAAACGTCCAAGTTCCAGAACCGAATGGCCCACCAAGAAGCTTCCCAGGGGGTCCTTGCGGATGCCGCTGGGAGGGAAGAAATGAAGAACATTCTGGGGGCTAGGAGAGCTAGTCTAGAGCCACTCAGACCATAGTTTATTGGTGGAGTTCCTGTCGAAGAGCCAGAAGAAATACCCGCTATGAAGGAGGTTTCCTTTATATGGATTTAGGCTGAGGGATGATGTCTTCATCCCTGAAGCAGGTAGGTATGAGCCAACTTACTAGTTCTGAAGCACACCGTGTCAGCACTGATGGTTCAGGGCGCCCAATGGTCATGCCCAGGATGAATTCACACCTGTCACTACCGAATGCCTATAAAATCATCTGAACAATGTCTACGAGAGGGAATTATAGCCAGATACATCCCCTCCCCTATAACAAACCATCCTTAAGGCGATGGTGGGGAACCCGAAGAAGGGGTGGTCCGAGGAATGGGACCTGCGCCATGGCGGCAACTTTACAGACGATTGGGATTGGGCCTACTAGGTAGGCTACTTGTGCGAGGAGTTCAGAGTAGAGATGAGAAGAGTGGACCTGTATGAGGTAGCTTGGGCTTCCCAGTTCCATATCTACCAGTCGAAGCAGTTAATGCAGGAGCTTGTGAGCCAGTGGTCATCGGGGACATATACCTTCCATCTGCATCACAGTTAAGTTGACATCAGCCTATGGGACATGCATCAGATCTCGGGGGTCCCGACACTGGGGGCTATGTACAATGAATTCCTCCCAGCTACTGGGATGTGGGGGGATCCAGATCAGATTCTGCTTCTGGAGAAGGCATTGATGAAGCTTGTGCCTGGAGAGGACAAGGAGTCCGTGAGGGATGTCTACTTTAAGAACTAGTTCAGAAGTTTCTGAACCTCCCAAAAAACAGGCAGTTCCCAGTGAGGCCTCAAACATGCCCAAAGGGGGCCCAATGTAAGGAAAAATCATACTAATGGCTGTTAGAGAATAGCCAGTGGAAGACCTGGGGGTTCAGCGTCAACACTGAACAAAGACCAATAGTCAGGCTGGTAGCATTCATCGCAACCCTCATCTATGGTTGGATCCTACTGGTGAGGGATACGAACATGGGAGTGTGGCCAATCACTTTCATCATGGCATCCACATTGGTGAGAGGATGGCGGGTCAACCTGGGGATTCTAATGCTCGCCAAGTTGTACAAAATGTTGTGGCACATCAGAAAGGGGAAAAGGCCACAGAGGGTATTCAGGCCGTTCCACCTCATGTACAAGTGGATGGTGGCGCACATCAGGGGGATTTATGATTATTCGAACCCCATCTTTCCACCAGGGTCAGACTTCCATCCCTCGATCTTGAACTCGGCGGGGAGATTTCTGACTAAACTGACCACACCGTCAGTTCTGAATCGGGTGTAGAGGGTGGAGGAATTCAATTTCTACCTATTCCCACTACTGATAGGGTCCTTCACTAATGAAGGTTGGGGGACCAAAGAGCATCGGGCCTACCTCATGGCCTTTTGAGGTGGAGTATTGGTGGCCAGGGTGGACCACAAGCATCTCTGCGAGCCGTACACCCCACACTGGTTCACCCGAAAATTCTTGTGCGTGCAACGGCTGGCCCCACGGGTCTATCTGGGGGTGAGCTACAAGGATCACCCATGTGTCATGAGGAATATGAGGCTGATGTTCACACGAGAATATGGGAAGAAACATAATTCACTACCTCCACCGACCTCCATCCTTGGGATGGTAAATGAATACAACCGGAGCTAGGAGGCGGCCTATCCAGGGGAGATGCTGAAGCGGCCAACCGTCTTGGTCGGTGAGGGTGAGCTTCCTCAACCTCAGGACCGGGGCTAGAAGGAGGTAAGGGCGTCCCGCACTGGCGGGGCTTCAATAGCGGCGGCGCCGCACCAGTTGAGGAGGGAGCGGCAGTAGCGGATCCGATAGCGGCATCTAAGTTGGTGGTCCCAAGAGAATAGAGTCATCCAGAGGGGCAGCTACCGAGGGGGTTTCATAGGATTTCTACTCAGGCCCTAGGGAAACGGTTGCGCCACATTGACATGCCAGAGAATGCTGTCTTCTCGGAGGCCTGAGACATATGGGAAGTCAAACAAAAATTCCTCGACCCATCCGAGTTATGGAATCACCTCAACCACCTTGGGATGGACTTTCTGAGAATTGGCCCCATTAGGGTCGGTTTTGCTGTATCCCAGGTAAAGGTGAAGCAATACATAGCTGAGTTGGAGGACTTCATCCACTCTCGGAACACCCTGCACCCGATGACAGACTGGGTCAAGGTGTTGTTGGGTCGTACAGTCCCTCTGTAGCTGTCAGATGTTGATCTGAGTGAGCGCTTCCCTCTACCAGATGAATCAGATGAGTCCTCCTGGGGGAGATGAGGCTGGTAGAGAAAGTCCTCCAGAGGAGGGTGAAGTCGGCGATCAGTCCTCAGATCTCGAAGTCTTCACGGAGGCCCACGAGGTAAAAATCCCAAGTTCGTTCTTCAAATTCTGCCCTTAGGCTACTCTAGATTCCTTATCATCATCTGTAATGTGTAGGAGGACCTTGTGCATAGACCTCATTCTCACCCCTCAGTAGGTGCCGGTGCGGAACCTTCAGGATCCACACCCATGGCTGCATCAACTTCCATTTCTGGTGGGCTTGGGATAGTCGAGGCATCTCCCGCAGAGTATCCAGACCTTCCAACCATATACGGGGGGCCGCATATCTGGGTTCCGACGACATCATCCTAAGAGCGAGACCAGGGATTTGACCTTTGTAAGTATCCTCTACCGAATTCATTACTGCCATCCCCTGACCGAGTTAACTGACATTCACATCCCCTTCTTGGCATGTACAATCTTTCAATTGGCCTGGGCTGCTGGGGCAATGTTGGTCGGAGCTTCTGGTAACTCCTTTCCTCGAGGCATGCCAATGGTCATGGAGGTGGATATCCGGCCTGACCGAACTACAACACTCCCGATCACTGGCGGGGACGCCAGTGGGACCGTGCTTAAGATTATCCAGGTGGGATCCGATGATGAGGATCAACGAGACGATTTAGTCCCTACCACTCCTGATCCAATGCCATATGTGGACCCGGTTGAGGAGTTCTTGGGGAAATTCCCTGCATACGAGCCTGCCAATTGCGCCGATTGGGATGAGATGACCTCTGACGAGGAGGACAACAAAATATTCGGTCACCGATCATGGAAGCTGATTACACGCTTCATCAATGACACCCCCCAAGCACTATGGTTGGATGATATGGATAGACTTTGCTTGTGACTGTGCGAACTGTGTACTGAGTGAGTGGATGACTAGCACCCTCACATGCTCATCCGAGATCTTATGGCAGAGAAGATTCGGTAGTATGACCATGGCCTCAGTATGGGTTGGCAGCAGAGGAAGGCGGTGAACATCAAGAGGCTTCAAAAGGATGAAGACGAGGTCTAGCGGTTGCAGAATCGGGCAGATGAGAATTCTACCTCCCTCAATGCGCAATCTGAGCTAATATTGTGATTGAAGACCCAGTTGGTAGAAGCCTAAGAGGGCCTGAAGTGAGATTCTGAGGAGATGATCACCATCTGGGCTGACGTGGAGCAGGCCTGGATTACAGCCAATGGATTGCGCCCTCTCGCAGCTGAGGAGGAGTTAGAGATGAACAAGCGATAGGAACTCTTGGATGCCACCAGCCAGAGGGTGGGAAAGCTTCTACGCTCTTTTGACTAGGTCAACCCATCCACGGGGAGAGTCGACCCTCGGGTACTGTAATCATTACAAACCCTCAAACTTACTTTCATGCTTTGATTGTTTGATGCCATGGAATTCATGAGTTCCGCTGTTTACAATGGTTTATTTCATCCTTGAGATGTTCATGGAGCATCCAACGATCCTTCCCTAAGATCACGTGGGTCTGGCCCGATGTGAGAAACAAGGGGTGGCCACATTATCACCCCATCCAAACATAGGAGTGAAAACCAAGATTCGGGCATCCGAGGTTTGAACGACCTGTCTGGATTTGCTAGAGGAAATGGGGGAGACATGAATGGAGAATGAAGCTCTAAGAATATCCAAATTACCATTTTCCTAGCGTGCTCTTGTGCACGAACGGGGTAACGCTAGGGGTTCTGAAATCGATCTGAATAGATGGGAATAAGAAGTGTGAAACACGATACCCAAGATTCGGAACATTGTGGGGAGTGTCATGAAAATACAGAATAACTCTTGATCGCATTCGAAACACAGTATTCTTATTTCATTATCATGGAATGGGGACAGACAAATGAGGGTCGACTGTTGACCATGTTCAAAACACATGACCTGTCACAAATTTCATCCGTTAGTCTTCTGGAACATTGGACCAGGACAGTAGGCAGGCCATAGGCCGATCATCCATACTATTAGGGGGTTCATATAGACGTGAAAGAGGACGAGGGTCCGAATAAGGGGCATGAAAAGCGTGGAATGTAGAGTGATGGTTTTTTCGAATAGAATCCAACACTCATGAAATTATTCCCCCATGGTGGGAGTACACTAGATATGTGCATCGATTTGATCATGGATCATTCTTTCTTTCAGACAGGGCCTCTCTGGTGAGGGGGGATGTTGCTTCCCAATTTCATCTTGGGGAATCCCAAACTTGTCCAGGGTAAAGTCGCCATTACGCAGTTCCTTACAAGGTGTCAGGCCAGGGTCCAAAAATGGAGAGAAACAGGATTTTATGATTCCTGTGGCTGGAACCTAGGAGAAATACCGGGGTATCTCTATGTATCCAATGAGGATGAGAATCAAGCTATACATAGTTCTGGAGGCACAGTTTAACATCATCTGTGACGATGAGAAGTCTGGTTACGCCGGTACACATCTCCCCAAAACTACTAATCCCACGTGAGTCATACTCAATGTGGGAAACAAGAAGTAATCGAGGACTTTCCTAACAGAGGAAGGGGCATATTAGGGCAGAGGGATTCTTGGTTAATGTCATCCCAATGATGCTAACCCATCCACATAGAGCACCTAGACGCGTGAAGAGGCATGGCCAAGTATGTCGGAATTCCACTTGAACATGAGGAAGTGGAAATGTGTGAATCATGGTGCTCGAAATCTGGATCACAATAATGGTGGTGTGATGATGGAGGATAACTGTTGACCATGGTAGAAACGCAACATCCACATCACGTTAGCCTAAAGTGGGGACAACAAATGAGGGTCGGCCATTGACCATGCTTGAAACACGGGACCTGTCATAGATATCATCCGAGGTCCTTAGGGATGTTGGCCTGAAATGGTAGGAGAGCCCTTAGGCCTAGAATCCATATCATCTATAGGTCCTTTTGGATGTGGAAGAGGATGAGGATTCAAATAGAGATCTCACTAATATTGGACATGGAATGAGGAGAATGTCTCCATGAATATTCGACACTTCGGGCTCTTTGTCAAAACATATCTGAATACGACTATGAGACTTTTTAGATAGAGGGAGTCTAGTCCCTTCCCATGGGGGGATCTTTGTTTAGGGTCATAGAATTCAGACCACGGATGGTAGGAAACATGGCAGACATGTGGTGGGGTAACTACAAAATCCTGACATGAATGGGAACCAGGGGTTCCGACCATCACTTGTTCCTTAGAGAGGTTCTAGGTCAAGAGACCAAAAACAAGAGTTGAGATGGGCCTGAGGCAAAGTGTACAGGTGTTCCTACATACCCCAAGAGGATGGGGATCAATATTCATATATTTATTGAGGTGACATGGTATGGTACCAGTTATAGGGATAAAAGGGGCACGCGGGCGTGACCCTCACACCAAAAAAGCGGTATTTGATTAATCTTGTTTGTCCTTTAAGGTGAGTAGTTTTTTTGTGAAGAGACAAGCCTAGGGCTGCATGCCCTATCATCACCACAAGAATAAATCCATAGTAGGTGTTGAAAAATGTCATGGTGTGCGCCCAATACCAAACATGGTGTCCCCTTGAGTGAGGACATCACAGTGCAGTGCCGTTTTTCGTTGTGCAGCCAGGACGATAATGTCAAAGTTTAGGGTCATGTGATAGGACCAAGCATGCATTTTAATGCCATTCAGCACAGATGTAGCAGATATGATGCTAGGTAGGGAATGCGTACGGTGAAATATAACATACCCGACGTGAATGGGGACATGATCCCATATCACACCGTGTGAAATTCCGAGAGGGGAACCTCAGGCCAAGGGGCCCAAATAGAGGTAAGAGGGAAAGGGGCAGGAGAAACTAGCTCCCAAATGAGATGGACCTGGAAATGACACATCCAGGTAGTCCTATGTATCCCATAAGGATGAGGATCAAGCCGCACATATCCCTTAATGATGATCTTAGTTTAAGGTCTTAGAGTTCAGACCATGGGAGCCCCGAAGGACACCATATTGCAGCTTTGTCCCCATGATGTGCAAAGGTGCACTGATGGATAACGCCAAGAGTATCGATATTCCACCTGGACATGATGGTGTGGAACATAATCTGAATTGTGAAACCAACATTCAATGCCTGAAGGGGATGGAATAACGATGGAGGGCTACTGCTGACCATATTCACAACACAACATCCTGTCACTTTAGCCTGGAATGGGGACAAACAAATGAACATCAACCACTGAACATGTTCTCAATGTGGGATTTGTATCAATTTTTTGTCCGAAACCCTCAGGGGTGTTGGCCCGTAATGGTAGGAGAACCCTTAGGCATGGTATCCATGCTGTTCTTGGGGGTCCCTCCAGGTGTGAAAGAAAACAAAGGCCCAAATGAAGGGGAACATGAAGCTTGACAATTGGAAGGAACTTGCGTAAGTTAAATATGACACTCCTGGTCCTAGACCAGAGTACTCTTAAAATGTTGGTGAACCACTGTAAGGGGTCGAGGGACTCCACTTGAGGGCAACCAAGAGATGGAGGATTCTCGAGAGAAGGGGGGAATGGTGCCACAAACACAACTCGAAAGAGGGACTAGCCCTGTAACACACCTATATATCCCCCTCGTGGAGAGAGATAGGCCAAGGGGACTAGGTGACCAGGAGATTGGGATATCTCTAATAGATGGGGCTGGACCCGAACTCCAAATGTTCAGGTAGTCCTACGTATCCCATAGGGATGGGAATCAAGCCACACGTAGTTCTTTAAGACACCCGAGGGTAAGATACCCTATCAAAAGGGGGTGTACGACACATCGAACTACTCGACGTGAATGAGGACATAATCCAACACCACACTGTACAATCCCATAAGAGAGAAATTGATCTGGGGGCCCGAGAAGGCCAAGGGGCCTGAGGCTGGGCCTCGATTAGGAAGGCCTGACCAACTTGCAGTTTAACATCTTTCAGTAGGGACGGGGGCCGAGGGCCCGAGAAGGCCAACGGGCCTGATGCTGGGCCTCGAATAGGAAGGCCTGGCCATCTTCCAGTTTAACATCTTTCATTGAGGATGAGGAGGGGAGTAGAATACCCCAAAAAAGGGAGGTGTACGACACAATGACTAACCTGACGTGAATGAGGACATAATCCTGCACCACACTGTATACTACCATAAGAGAACCTATGCTGGGGCCCGAAAGGACAAGGGGTCTGAGACTGGGCCTCATATGGAAGGCCATATGCCCCCCTTTCCTAAAGGGAGTTCATCACTTGGAGATGCAACATGGTAGGATGAACCACTTCAGTCGATGTTTTGGACATCTTGGGGTGATCCTAATGATCCAGGACAGCTGTTGACCATGTTCGAAACACATCGTCCCTATAGTGACCTGAAATGGGAGAAACAAATGAGCATCGAATGCTAACCATGTTCAAAATTTAGGACTTGTATCGGCTTGTTTCTCAGCATCCTCGAGGGTGTTGGCCCGAAGTGGTAAGAGAGCCCTTAGGCCTTGTATCCAAACCATTCAGGGGCCCTTCCAGATGGGGATGGTGATGGAATCCCAGTCAAGGAGTGGGTGAAGCATAGCTGTACCCATCTCTAAAAGAGGAGAATATATCTAGGGAGCGGGAGGACGACCGGATCAAAGTTGGATCAACATGAATTCGGTCAAAAGTTTTCACCCTTTCCATACATCTTGACCCGGGGGGGGGGGGGAAGATCCTGGCGTTTGGGCTGGGCCAACAGACGAAATGTCCGGGCATTTCTACGTATCCCATGAGGATGGGAATTAATCCATACATAGTTCTTGAAATGTAGTTTAATGTCATGCTGGATGATTCATAGTTTAAAGTCAGGCATGACCAAACAATTTAAGGTCATGCAGGACCAGAGTGCAATTTAGGGTCATGCAGGACCATCCAGTTTAAGGTCATGAAAGACCATCGTACAATTTAGGGTCAGGCGAGACCGTCCAGTTTAAGGTCGTGTAGGACCATCATGCAGTTTAGGGTAATGCAGAACCATCCAGTTTAAGGTCGTGCATGACCATTAGGCTCAGGAAAAGTATTGCTTGAGGAACTTGGCATTGGTGGGAGGAGTTATACACACACCATATGTGGTTACCAGGGAGTATGCTCTATTGGGGTAAACTTTGTGGACTATGTAAGGTCCATCCCATTTGGGATCCAAATTGGGTGGTTTTCTGCCAGGGATCATTGGTGCTTAGGGGGCCAATACCAGGTTCCCTTGCAGAAAATATCAGAGGTGAACCTTCTTATTGAAGGCTCTAGCTATCTTATTCTGATGCCTTTTTAGATTGTGCAGGGCACAGAGCCTATTCTTGTCAAGTGCTTCCAATTCAGCTAGATGGATTTTGTCCATCTTATCTGGCACCTGCTGGTCATAGACCGTAGTACGTAACGAAGGCAGCTGGATCTCGATGGGCAGGATGACCTCAACCCCGTACACCAGAGAATATGGAGTCACCTGGGTGGAATTGAGAGTCGTCATCTGATAAGCCCATAGGGTGTCGGGGAGCTTGTCCGGTCAACTCTTCTTATTCCGGCCAACCATTTTCTACAAAATGTTAGAGAGGGTTTTGTTGAATGCCTCGATCTGTCCATTTATCTGTGCGTGATAACTTGATGTATGGTTCAAACGGATATTGTACTTGGCGTACAATTTCTTCAGCTCTACTACTCAGAAGTGGGTGCCGTAATCGATGAGGACTATGTGAGGGCCCTCGAACCGGAGGATGATGTTGGATCTCACAAAGTCAATGAAAGAGAGGTACATGACCTCCTAGAGCAGAATTGACTCTGCCCACTTGGAAAAGAAATCCACGGTGCTCAGGATGAAACTACACTGGCATGCTGTCACCGGTGGGTATGGTCCCATGAAATCTAGTCCCAACACCGAAAATGACCAAGAATACTTGGTGGAGTGGATAGGTTCTGGCGTCCAATGAAGGAAGTTAGCATGAACTTGGCATGCATGACATCTCTTGGCAAACTCGATACAATCATGGATCATAGAGTGCCAAAAGTACCGCAGTATCCAGATCTGATGTGGTAACTTTGGCCCAGCCTGGTGGGAACCACAGGAACCGGCATGAACCTCTTGTATGACCTGAGAAATCTCGACTCCTTGGATGCAATGGAGGAGAACACCATAGAACCCACATTTGCAGAGGATCTGCTCAAGGTTGGGACCACTCTGGAGGGTAAACTGCAGCGCATGATGTCGGATTCACTCACGCTCAGCCTGATCAGCCGGCATGAAACCATTTTAAAGATACTCAATAAAAGGGGCTCTCTAGTCAAGGATCGCTTAAACCACTGCATCTGATGATCCTGGGGTTCCTGACGTGGAAGTTCCAGCGATAAGATGGCCTACTCACAAGCCATCGTCATCCTTTGGGGTGACAGGAGCAATGAACCTCTGGTGGGCCACATGTATAATCAGATCATCCTGCTCAGGCTCTGAGAGTGGTGCAGCTAAGCTGGTTAAGCATTCGCTCGACTGTTCTATGACCGAGGGACATGGGTAACTTCCGGTCGAGGTGGGAATTGGGCCATTAGATGGAGGGTGCACTCCAACAATGGTATGAGCTCTGGATTTCTGACAACATAGTCTCCATTTACCTTCTTAATGACTAGCTCATAATCCCCTTTCACATGAAAATGGGGCACGTCGATCTCAAGGGCCAACTCGAGACCAGTAATGAGGACATGATACTATGCCTCATTGTTGGTGCAACCTTCTAACAGTAGGAATGAGTACGACAGAACAACTTGCGCCGGGGTGATGAATATGATACCCATGCCTACTCTATTGAGCCTAGGATCATTGATCCTCCAACCGGTGGGGCTCTGTGAGGCACCATCAAAGCGCATCTGCCAACACAGAACGACTTGATCGATTGAGAGAATTGTCTCGTTAGGAAAATCCAAATCCAGGGACTGGTCTATGGGGGTTGGATATGCAGATAGAAATTCTTCCAATGCCTGCCCCTTAATAGCCATCTAAGGCCTGAACCTGATGTCGACATGCTGGAGGATTATCGTCCACCACGCTAATCGGCCAGTCAACATGGGACGATTTAGAATGTACCTTAGTGGGTCTACCTGAGAGACCAGATGTACCTCATGGTGCTGCATGTAATGCCGCTACTTTTTCATAGCAAATACAATCACATGGAAACTCTTCTCGATGGGGGAGTATCTTGTCTCTGTATCGATAAGCATGCGACTAAGGTAGTAAAGACTGTTCTCTGTCCCCTCGTTGTTCTTCTGGGTGAGAAGGGCGCCGAGGGTCTATCCTAGGGTAGTTAGATAGAGGACCAGTGGCTACCTAGAGACGGGTGGCATGAAGACCGGAGGCTGGAGAAGATACAACTTGATTTCCTCAAACATGGTCTAGAACTCTTCGTCCCATTCGTAAGTGGCGTCCTTCTTCATGAGCCGAGAAAAGGGCTTACACTTGATAGCCAAATTCGCAATGAATCGACATATGTAGGCTATATGGCCTTGAAAACCTCAAAGATCTCGAATATTACTCATGGGATGCATTTGGATGATTGCCCTGATCTTCTATGGGCCGATCTTGATGCCTCAGTACCTAACAACAAAGCCAATAAACTTCCCGAAAGTGACCCCAAAGGCACACTTCAACAATTTCATCTTCAAGTGGTAGGAACGGAGGAAGCCAAACACTTTCTCAAGATAATTGAGATGGTCCTAGCACTGGTGAGATTTGACCACCATATAATCCACATATCACTCCACCAATGTCCCTAGGATCAGCCTGAATATGCGATGCATGGATCACTGATAGGTGGAACCTACATTGTTTAAGCCGAAGGGCATAACCTGGTAACAAAAAGTACCTTGGGGAACCCTGAAATCGGTAAACTCTTCATCCTCGGGGCCCATCCAAATATGATTATATCTGTAGTAACCATCCATAAAGGATAGGGCTTGGAACCCGGGCACAACGTCAATCAACAATTCTTTCACTGGTAGGGGAAAATCATCCTTCAGACAATGACGATTGAGATCCCGAAAGTTGATGCAGACTCTGATCTGTCCGTTCTTCTTTCTGACTGGCATGATGTTGGCTAACCACTAGGGGTACTGAACCTCCTTGATGAAGTTGTCTTTGATGATTTTGTCAACCTCGGCCTCGACCATGGCACTGTGAGAAGGGTGCATCGTTCTGGGAGGCTGCTTGAACCCGCGATGATTTGTCAGGAGATCGAGGCGGTGAATGGATACCTGAGGATCTAGTCCTAGAATCTCGTCGTAACTCCAAGAGAACACATAATGGTGCTATTTAGGGAAGTCCATGTTTGGCTGCTACTCCTCGAGTGACATGGAAGCACTGATCAATGTGGGTCTCTGATCTGCCTCGCTACCAAGGTTCACCTGTACCAGTTCATCTACTGTGGTAGAGACGCCTTCTTCAATGGTAGGGGGAGAATCCTGTATATCCTCTTCTCCACTTATGGAGGGATCTTCCATGGGGGAAGTTTCTCTTGAGCTACCAGACCCCGACGGGAGGCTGGTGCCGACTTGAGTGGCCGTGGTCATTGCATCAGGGCACTCCGGCGCTTCCGTGCCCATAGCGACGAAGGCTATCAACCCGATCCCATCTGGTGTTCAACCCAAGGGGCCTCGCTTGATAATATTAATGTAGTAGTGGCGCGTCAGCTTGAGCCGAGTAATTCCAGCATGGCAGAACAGACATGTATGACGCACTACCATTTCCATGGGGCTAACATCCCAATATCATACGGGAGTGGGAGGTTCCGGGATCACCTGAGCCTGGTTTGTGTAGGAGTACAAGGTGATTTTATGTTGTCGCTTGGACTTGGGAATATTCCTTCCTCTTGTACTAGATACTATAAAGCATTGCCCCATGTTGGGGGATGTGGCCTCCAATCGATGGATTGGGAAGATGTAGGCATCTTCCAGACCTACCCAGGGGTCACTTGTGACTATGGTGGGCTCAAACTCACTTGCCAGAATCTACTTATCCTTGCTCCTGTAATAGTCAGCGTCCAGATAATAGGCTTCACAAGATGTGAAAGTAGACGCATCACCTTGGAGTATGCCTAATCAACCATTAAAGGAGTACTTGAGGCACTGGTGATATGATGAGGGGACTGCCACATACAGGTGGAGCCATGACCTACCCATTAATGCATTGTACGCAGTGTCCTGGGAGACGACCATAAATTCAGTACTGGAAACTAGGCCACCGAACTAGATCTTTAAATTGATTTTTCCGACTGAGGTCTGCTCTGTCCTGTCATATCCCTGGATCCTTAAATTAGAGGGAGTCAGGTCATCTTCGGATAACCCCAGTTTCCACAGGGTTCGCGACGGGATAAGGTTGATCCTGGAGCCAGTGTCAACAAGACAGCGGTGAACCTCCACACCATCGAATTGGTCGGTTATGTACAGTGGGTGGATGTGCCCTTATATGGGGGAGCCTTCATTTTCTCCAGAGAAAAAAATGATGGCCTGAAATTCGGCATTCTCAACTGCTTCAGCGTGGAAGGCATCTGCAGCTGCTACCTCCATCTCAAACTGAAGGGGGATCCTTAAAGCCTCAGAGAGGGCCTCACGCATATCTAATGATAGGTGGAGGGATTCAAGGATGGAAAGCCTCGCTAGGATGTCGATGAGGTGCTTGATGACATCATACTTCCATGCCAGGCATGAACTTATGATTATAGGAGGCCGCTCTGTGATGGAAGGCATGGAGGGCCCCGCTGGTTAGACCGATGGCTGACTGGTACTGAGCATATCCCGCTACCCTCTAGTCGAGGCCTGAAGAGTAGCAGCCAGATGAGGACCGAATGGATGATATCGGCCTATAGCGGGGCAAATCTGGTCACGGTATGGCCGAAGTGGCTCTTCCTGATCTAGTAGCACAAACGGTGGCGAAGGCAGTCCTGAGGACACCAGATGAAGAGGCTGCGAGTGCTGAGCTCTATGCTGGGCCTGCTGTCTTGTCTTAGCAGCATGCATGACCTGGATGGAGGTGCCAAATGACTCACCTTGATGACCCATATAGCTGCGGCTCCATTGACGTTGGCGTCAACTGGGGACATTGGGGAAGTTATCCTGTCATTCCCCCTCATCGGGAGTCATATAGGGGTTTACTAACTCAATGGTATTGACTGAAGCATACCTTTGATTGTCACTTGAAGATTCATCCACCACTGGGCAGATTCTGGGAGGGATCACCATCTCAGGGGCGATGAATTCGTCGAGAGTTCGGGATGACGACGACATTTGCGGGGCGTGTTGCTTCTTCTTGCGCCACCAATGCTTGCTCTTCTGGGAAGAGGCCGGCTGAGATGATGATGCAGAAGTGCTGGCCGCAGCTTCTGAAGGCTCCAGCTGATTCATACATCCACAGATAATTCCATGGGAACAATTGACCTTTTTAGAAGCCATCCAGTCATCGTACTTTTGGGATCCATGACTGGGAACCTGTTGCCACTCACCTTCACCATCACTACTGCTATCTGACCTCACAAAGACACCCGCAACTAGTGCCGGGCCCAGGTCCGCCTGACTATGTTGTTATTGACCTGGTCTCGGAGCCAGTTCTTAAACCAATAGCACTTCTTGAGGTTTCTCCCCATAATCTGATGATAGGGGTAGTAGTTAGGCAGATCGGTGAGATTTGCCTCTACCGACCTTCTGCACTCAGACATGTGTACAGTCCCCTACTCTATGGCACTACAGAAGTAACCAGGGACCTATTTTTCACTGAACGAGTAAGTCTGGTGTCTTATTTCTAGATAGGGATCCTTGGAGCCTAGCCTCGACGTGGAACCGGAGGGGCCTATTGAGGAGGTGGACCCTGATTTTCTGGCTTGGGCGGTGGCAGTGCATTATGCGAAAGCACCTGCCGATTCTGAGGACGTTGTAGAGATAGAGGATATGCCTGAGGTAGAGGACCTCTATGAGGCTGCGGGTCGGTGCTACTAGTATCAACTCTAGCTTCCTGGGGTCCTCTATCTGGGACATTGTGGTGGGCTTGGCTCTGGCAGCCCTCTTTGTTGGGATTGCAGGGGGAAACAGATGTGCCTGTTTGGCCTGTTGTAGGGCTTCCCCAAGGCGCTGGGCCTTTTCAAAGAAGTCTTAGAACCCTTCGTGATAGTTTTGAGTGATCAGGGAGGGAACCATCTCTATCTTAAAATTCCCCACGCACATTTTCAGTAATTGATCATGAGTTAGTGGAATGTCAATGGAGTATGTAAGCCCCTTCCACCTGGTGATGAAGTCCGTGACCTGCTCATCAGGCCTTTGTTTTCACTTTAAGAGGTCTGTGATGATGGTCTTCCGGGCGGTAGAGATGAACTAGTAGAGGAACTTCCTGTGAAGGTCCTCCCACCTGGTCACAGATCCGATGGGGAGCTAGCTGTACCAGATGAACGCCAGCCCCTCCAGCGTCTGAACAAAACAACGGATCTTGGCCACCTTCTACTACACTAGGGTCCCTAGCATAGGCCCTCACCTTGAGTTGAAGTGGTCCAGATACTGTGGTGGATCCTCCGTCCCATTAAAGGGGGTGAAGGTAGGATTCATGAAACCAGGAGGTTCCGACATATCATCCACCCAGGTCGGGTATGGCTTGACATCTGACAGGATTTCCACCTGCCGTGTCTCCAATGCCTCTAGGAGGGATATGAGTCCCGCCATAGGATCATCTGGGCGGGGGTCCCTTTCTTGACGGGGATCCCTAACCACAAGTGTGTTGCCTGGCTCTTCAACATGGTAGATAAGCTCAACAGATCGTGGAGCAACTGGTGGAGCGACTTGCAGGGCAGTTGGGGAAACCTAGGCTAGTTTCCTCGGATTGCTGCGCCATTTGGGAGGGTTTGGTGAGACTTACCACACCCTCTTTCCACGAGTTTTGACTTCAACCCTATTCACAGGAGTGGTATGATCAGGGTTTCCTGGAGGCATTTCACCGGGGGGAGTTGTTCCTGCCCCTGCTGCCTCAGCCTAGGATCACCGTAGTCATGTTGTCTCTCTATAGCACATTCAGCCAAGAGTTCATCGACCAACCTCTTCTTCTCAGCAAGTTTCTGGCGCAACGCGACTTTCTCGGGGTCCTCCTCCATCTTCTGCACCGAGGTGGACGAGTCGGAGTGCTTGATAGCCCCGACGTGCTCTTTTCCCTTACCATAATTCCATATTAGTACCAATGCCTCGGTGGGCGCAGGGAGACCTAGAAGGTTCCTCTACTGACGATTAATCCTCCCTGATGGGTCCAACAGTGGTGGAATACCCTCAAGGGGTAAGTCTCCATCGAGAAACTCCAGCTCATCCTTCTTCTCCAAGACGTTAGCCATGTGGACCGTGACCCTTCATGGGGGCATGTCCTCAATATCGCATAGCGAGTTGGGATGCCAGCAGATAGAACTGAAGAGGAGGGCAACATAATTTCCCCAACCACAGACATGCATGTGGGGGGGGGTAGCCTCCCTGATAATTTTTTGGAGTAACTTAGTACTTTGAACGCATTTTTTCTAGAGATCCTCACAGAGACCTGGTGACTCGGGGTGCTAGGCCACACAGAGTGATACCAGATCGACTAGACGACACTTCTCGCTAATGTCTTTGAAATGCACTTGGATCCTTAGATAGACCACACACTGATGACGGAGACTGAAATGCATCACCCAGAGGGTGTACCAGAATCACTCAACTTCCTCTAGGGTGAGAGACTTGGGTATGTAAAAATCCCGCGCTGCCACGAGCCAGAACTCCTCGGTGAAGTGGTCCACTGCGAGAATGCTTCAAAATCTCCTTAACTCAAATTTAGGGTCTGGCCCTTGATTGCCTCACTTTCCAACTGGGGGTGGTTGAGGAATTGACAGTGGTACAGAGGCAGACCGCTGGGATGACAGGTTGGCCGATGGAGAATATGACGAACGAGCTGACTGGCCGCCGATTCTCGGACTGTCCTCAAAAGAGCAAAGCGACCTGGCCACTACGCCATGGTAGGAGGGGATGGAAACTACCATTCCTGGCTTAGGGGCCAGGGATTCAGGTGATAGTTAGCAATGCTGCTTGCCTTCCATTGGTCCCTAGAATAGCTCTCTGTGATCTCTTGTGGAGGTAGAAAGAGGTTCTGGAAATGATGGTGGTGACAACACGATTGTAACCTGTGAGGTCGCCATATTTTCATCCTCATTGATAAACCTACAGAAGTAGGAATCCTGTGGACTTCCCATTCTAGGAGCACCAGGCTAATTCATCTCATCCCTGCCCCAACCCTTGACTCGAATGATTAAAGGGAGGGGTCCCGAGCTGAGTCGTACTCCGCTTCAGAGTCTGATAAGCGGACCGGTTTGATCTCCATCTGGGCCTTCCCAGGATTCTTCTTATGGCAGCGATGACCCACTTTCCTGCTCCTGGGTGGTTCCTCGGGATAGGGCCGATTTCCGAGATGTGGTCCTTCAGTCGTACTGGTGCTCGGGCGAAGAGGGTTTCCACCTGAGAAAGCCGATGTGCAAGGAGCACCGAGAAAAATGTTGAAGGGGACATGGGGAGGACCTCCATGAACAACACTAGGGCATGAAAATACTCTGCTAGAACCGGTGGGAGCATGGGGGGGACCACCATGCTTGGTGTGAGGGGAGTGAGGCTGGCCTTAAACCTTCTCGTTGCCGGGGCGAGGAGGACCTTTTCCAGCTACGGAGAGGATGTAGGGATGATACCCATGTTGTAGAGGGACCGGATGGGCGATGTCTCCACATCAACGGTCATGGGTAGGAGGAAGGACTCTATACCCCGTGTGATGGGCACAAGAGAGGTTTCCATACTGAAAATCACTATTGTGGGGCAAACATTCATTCAAGTTGGGGTTATCATGAGGAAAACCTCCATGGAGAGCCTCAGAGCTGGGGAGACCCACGCTCTATGTGGTATTGGTATGGGGAGGTCCTCCGTACAGGGTGGTATCGCTGCGGGTTGGTCCACGACGACCACCACTCGTGCCTGCGACCCGGAGAGTCGACCCAGCCTGCCCGTGGGGCGGTTGGGTCCTCAATCCTGGTTGGGCATATAAGTGCCCCTGTTTAGTGTGTGAAGGGACTTGATGATATGCTTCGATGGTGTCTTGGTCCATATTAGCCGTCGACGTTGATGCCCCCTTTTGGGTGTCCTCAGCTCGTGCCCGATGATGGCGTCGGGTCAGGCAAGCCGGTGCTGGTGGTGCAGGTGCATTGCTTACCTGCTCCTCCAGTAAGGATGGGTGGTGGGGTTGAAACAGCCGGGTGGGGGCCCTTGCTGGGAGCCCCTGGATTGGGACTCTGACTGGGTTGGGCCGGACGTCACCCAACTCATTAGCGTAAGACAGGGAGTCGTCAAAATGCTCTAGGGACAGGCTCCCAAAATGATTGAATGTTGGGGTAGGGAGAAGTGGCTCCCGGAACGGCCCTTGGGGGTGGCGTTGGTGGAAGGGCTTGGATGCCTCCAGGTCCAGGTGGGCCATTTCCTGGGTGGGGATGATCCCCACCTCCCCGTACTTGTGTACAAGGTCATTAATTACCCTTCGCTGGATAATTCTGATGGGGAGATGTGGCGTGGGTGCCCAAAAGTTGTGGTAGTCGAAGCCATCATAGAAGAGGCAGGACTGCGCGGGGTAGCCACGTTGGTATTTTCCCATCCCCTGTGTTGGTGGGTAGGTGATCGGGCTCCATATGAAACAACTTGGTTCCTAGAAGCAGGGAGATGAACTCATTAAAACTACTAGGAAAAGAAATTGAAAACCAGTGCCCAAGCGCCGTTCCGTATTTTGTGGCGGGTAAGAGGGATCCATGCTGACAATGATGTAGAACAGGATGTACAACGTTCTACTACCCCAACCTCGGGTGCGTTTCATGCCAGGCCCGCTATTTGCTTGGCGGGACCCGACGCCAGATGTCTGGATCCGGTGACACGTCAATCTATAGATGCCCCGAGTGCAACTAATCTCCATATTGATGAGAATAAATTCACTTAGGATTCACCATTTCTATTTCCGATGCTTTCACCAGGCGTGTGTATCCATATGTGAGGAAGCGTAGCTACTGCCCCGCATTTCTGCTTTCCAAAGGTGGGTGACATCCACTCCTTATTCAAGGACGTCTGCTCCTTGATCGAAAAGGGATGATGGGATGTTGGTTCTTCCTTCTGTGGATTCCTCCTAGGAACTTTTCACCTAGTCTGGGTATCCCTCATAGATTTAATACATTGTTTGTGAAAATCTTCTCGGCTCCATATATTCATGGACACCAGTTAATTACGCTACTTATGTCAAGACATTACAAGGGGTCCAGTCAGGGCAGAAACCTTCGGTTAGGGGAGTAGTCATGTTGGGGCATCACTGGCATGTCTGGACGCTGGGGGATTTGCATGTCTGTCTTCTGTACCTTATTATAGGGCTTCTCAAAGGCACGGAAGCCAGAGGCATCCCACATCAAGCACGGAGAATCATTTGTCGTGGGCATGTATATAAGGTTTTCCTCAGCTTCTCATGTTTAACACAAGGTATGCTGAAAGTTTAACTTCCAATAGAGATGGATCAGACTGATCAGAACAATGATTAGAGTGGATTATATTGAGAAAACCCTTGGAGGGAACACCGATATTAGGGCCAGAGCGTGGGCGGCTTCCCAATTGCTGTGGAGACGAATGAGGTGGTATGATTTCATCGGGATGTGGCGGCCTGAGTAAGAATCAGGATGGATGATGGTTTTTGGCTTTAGCCTCGAAGAGACTTCCTAAGTATCCCCATGGTAGGGAATCAAAGTCCGTGTAGTTCATTTGACAACGGATTACCATCGAATGAGGTTGAAAATGGCTTACCACTGAATGAGGTTTCAACGACTTACTACTGGATATGGATTTCAATGGATTACCATTGAATTAGATCACAACGGCTTACCACTGGATGAGGTCGGTCTGACGTAAAGGAGGTTGGAACAACCGGGTAGAGGGCTTGAACCTCGGGGAGGCTTCCTACTGACCATGCCTTGACATGGATCAAATACCACATAGTTCAAGTGTACAGTTTAACGTCATTCAGGATGGGGGAGAACCGACGTGAAGAAGGACTGGGGGTCCGATTGGTGTTGGGCTTGAACCTCGTGAGGCTTCCTACGTACCATGCCTTAGCAAGGATCAAAGACCACATAGTTCAGATGGGTGTGGGACTTACACTCTAGGCTGCCCAAGGTGTTGGTGAACCGACGTGAAGGAGGTTGGAACGAACAGGTGGTGGGATTGAACCTTGTGGAGGCTTCCTATATACCATGCCTTGACATGGATCAAAGACCACGTAGTTTAGGTGCACATTTTAACGTCATGAGGGACAAGGGAATTTGGGGCTTACACTCTGACGCAGACCAATGTGGAGGGGCTTGGCATACCAACACAGAGACGGTCGGGGCCAATGGTTGGTGGGATTGAACCTCATGAAGGCTTCCTACGTACCATGAATTGACATTGATCAAATTCCTCATAGTTCGGGTGGATTTCTAGTGGAACGATGTGAATGAGGACCTTGGTCTAGGTGGATGGTGGGATTGAACCTCGGGGAGGCTTCCTACATACCATGTCTTGAAATGGATCAAAGGAAACGTAGTTCAGAATGGTGTGAATAGAGTTTAACATAATGCAGGATGGGGTCGGTGAACCAATTTGAATGAGGAACTTGGTCCAGGTGGGTGGTGGGCTTGAACCTCGGGGAGGCTTCCTATGTACTATGCCTTGACATGGATCAAAGACCACTGATTTCATAATGGTGTGAATATAGTGTAACGTAATGCGGGACGGAGTCGGTGAACCGATGTGAATGAGGACCTTGGTCCAGGTGGGTGGTGGTCTTGAACCTCCGGAAGGTTTCCTACGTACCATGCCTTGACATGGATCAAAGACCACATAGTTCAGAATGGTGTGAATACATTTTAATGTCATGCGGGATGGGGTCGGTGAATCGATGTGAATGAGGACCTTGGTCTAAGTGGGTGGTGGTCTTGAACCTCGGGGAGGCTTCCTAAGTACTGTGCCTTGACATGAATCAAATATCACGCAGTTCAGAATGGTGTGAATACTGTTTAATTTCATGCGGGATGGGGTTGGTGTTATGGTTGATGCTTACTCAAATCCCACACGAGTCATGCTCGGTGTGAGAAAGAAGAGGCAGCAAAGGAATGATGACCACATCATGAAAGGTGCATCTGCGAGAAGTGAAGAGGAGTGGGGCTTACGCTCTGAGGCAGCCCAAGAAGATGGGACTTACTCTAGGATGGAGGCCCATGAAAGAAAAAGCGCAGCAGGAGATGGACTTGGAGTCGAAGAAAGGAGGAGCCCCTTTCCCTATCACACCCTCCACTGGCCTTGACATCGAGGAAGTGAGGAGGAGCAGGGGTGCTGCCTCCTGCAAGAAAAGCTAGGGGCTTACACCGAGGTGGCTACCCTTCCCCTGCGGATAAATTCCACTCCCAGGAGGATATCATCTCCTGTGGAGACCAGGGGGTGTGGAGAATGTCCAAGGTGGGGGGACCATGCGTGTGAGGCATGAGGTGAGGTCACAGTTTAACGTCATGTGTGGAGGACGAGGGTGCTTGGAATTTTAATGTCCTGCAGCTTAGATGAAGTGGGTTTTCTCCACACCCCTAGGACATACATAACATGCACCCTCTACTCCTTGTGGGAGGGAAGGTATCGACAACACCGTACCGAGGGGGTGTCATGGAGCGAAACATCGAGGTGTCTGTGTTAGCGTGGCTATGCGAAGAAGCAATAGCTATTAGTTTGCCTATGTGAAGGAGCATTAGGCGCAGCACTGCTATGAGCGGTATCATCCAGGGGAATTTGAATTCATATCATGCAAACCTGGAGTTTCGCACAGGAAAATGATTTTCCAAGAAGAGGGGTCCATAGGCAGGGGCCTTGTGGAGCTCTGTTGCTCCACGTGGCAGAAGACACTTGCAAAGGGGTGTGCTTCACGAAGTGGGGTTCCTTAGCCTTTGCATGGGTCGAAGGTGAAAATGGGAGGTGCTTCGCAAAGTAGAAGGGCATTCGCGGAGTAGAGCCTCATAGAGCAAAGGTGCCTCGCGAAGCAAGGTGTCGAGAAGCAATGTCCTTTGCAAAGTACAGTGACCCTACCTTAGAATTCAGATCATGTGTACATGAAGGGTGTTTCGAAAATCATAAACGCTCTCTGACAACCCGGGTCCCCTTGGGGATCCCCTTCTTTCATGAAAGTCATCCCTATCAGAATAGAGGATCAAAACAAGACAATGGGGAGGCACTTTGCGAAGCAGAAGTACCTCGCACAGCTCATGGTTCACCGAGCGGAAGAGTGCTTCGCGATTCAGGAGCTGATAAGATGAAAGGTTGGATTGTGTGTCCGAAGAGATCAGGGGAGCCTGGTATTTATAGGCAAGAGGAACCTTGGAGCAGAGCTCACGCGACGCGAAGAGGGTATTGTCAGCTTCATGGAGAGATCGCAAATTTTAAATGGTTTCATAGAGCATCCCTCCTCCTGGGCTTCACAGAGGGTTTCCAAATGTCAAATCTATTTGTGGAGCGTCCTGCCTTTTCTGCTTCACAGAAGGTTCGCAAATGTCAAATGCGTTCACTGAGCATTCCACCTCCTTTGTTTCACAGCAGTCGTTTATGGTCCTTTTCTTCGTTCTGAATTTTGGTGCCAACATTGTCAATGATCAAAGTTATGGTAGCATCAGATTTTTTTTTCTTACGGTAGGCATGCACGATCAATGCATTCACCAAGCTTGGGTTTAAAAAAGGATGAATATGACACAAATTTTGATCAAAAAATGAAGAATAATTTGATAGAAAACTAGTTATATATATATATATCCCATTAAGATAGAACTATAGTACCCACTCTTCGTTGATCCCGTATTGAATCTTAATAGAACACTATGTTTGATATCATACACCACAAAACCCCGAGCTTAAATGTATATTAAAATAATATTATTTAAATATTACTCTTATAAACTAGCCATTAGGTTTGTGTGTATGAATATAAAAGAACATATTATGAAATATATTTTGAAAACTTTTTCTTAATAACCTGAATAATAAATCATACATTTATTATTAATTGGTTAGAAATGAACATAGAATCTTATAAAGGTAAAAGATATATTTTCATAAAAATCAGTTTATATATGAAATGTATTTTTAACATAATAGATTTAATGATTATATATGATATTCTTGAAATAATTATGATTTAAAAATATAAGCTATTACTTTCCTTCTTTCCCTTCCATACATTAGAAAATGATAATTTCGTTCGTGTGTACATGTGGACTAGCACCTCCACAAAGAGATGTGATTTGTTTTTCATTTACTCATTCCATAAATTTTCATTTAATGTATAAAATTATATTTATTTCATGATTAATATTCTAGAGATGATGAACCCATGACCAATATATAATACTATAACTACCAAATTGAAACTTGTATTTAAAATGGATTAGTTAACTCCCTGGATAAGAATGCTAATAAATAATTTTTAATCAACAAGTGATAGAATATTATAAGTGATTCATATTTGTAATGATTAATATGAATATGTTTTTATTATTATTTTATAATTAATCTAAAATTTTCATATAGAAGTTTATGAGTGCATACGAATCAAGTTGGACTTGAGGTAAGGGTAATTTCATCTCATTTACACTTTAATGAGATATATTTTACATTATGAATATAATTTATTTTTTAGGGAATATATACTTCACCTTGGAAATTTTATATCATCAATATTTATTTAATTATGTTATTAAATGTTTTTTATTTAAGTTTTCTCTTTAATGGGTTTCAAATCAAAATTTATTAAAGTAGTAAGGGATTATTATATAATCTCATTTTTATTTAGGACAATTTATATTAAAAATTCCTTTAAATTAAAATATAATTACTTTCAATTTTAAAAATGATCTATTTTCATTTCTTCAAGTTATCTATATATTTTAAATGTTTTCATTTCATTTTCCTCCCTTTGGTACTTAAAATGATTGAAAAATTGTTTTTTTATGAAAAGGAGAAATTCTTTCATATTTGGTCGACATACTATTTATTACATATAGAGATTATTTTACATGTTTCAAGAATGTTCTTCTTTATTATAAAATTATTATTTTAATTATGTTTCTAATTATTTGAATTTTTTTTACATGTAACCTTTTTAAAAGTTATCCAAACAAGTCATTTTCTTGACTTTTAATAGTATTGTGATAAGAATATTTTCTTTTAACATATAAAACATGGATGAATTTCCCCATTATTAAGTCAATAAATTTTTTGAATATTACTTTACAATTTTCCATGGTTATTTTAGAAATTTTGTAATTTAAATAAGTGTTTTCAAAAGAAAATGGTATTATTTTGTTAAAGGACTCAAAAGAACTTTGAAAGTGATTTTAATTTTTTTTATTACAGAAAGATAAAAGGGAGTTATTTTAAATATTTTTATTATATTATATTTTCTATTTACAAAATATTTGGTTTTACTACAAAACCATTATTTATGATGAAATTATGGTCTTCTTTAATCCTTTACAGATTCATGGTTTTTTGTAATTATTTTTCTCTTGATCAAGTTCTTTATCACTCTCTAACATTTCATTAGAAATTATTTTTCCCTACATATCCTTATTATAGGTACCATGGATTTAAATTAAATCATTGGTATAAATTTTATATTGACCCAAATATATACAACTTATATATATTGTATTAGTTGAAGTATGTTTATTAAAAAAATTATTTCACTGACTGGGGAAATATTACATATACAAAATTAAACATGGATAATTATTTATCTATTTGTCATTTTGAGGATTAATATTATTTATTATTCAATGAATATGAGGAATGAATTAAATTTTCAAGGGATTGGGGTAGATTAGTTATATATATCCCCTTGACACAACAACAAGTCTCTTGAGACAAAACAAGTGACCAAATTAGTTGATAATTAGTGTATACTGACCTATTCCATCAATGTGTCTTAGATAAGGACTCGATGATATGATTCATGAAAAATTGGACTAGGCCTTTGTGGAAAGTCCATGAATGTTAAAATTTATACTTTTACTTTATTAAATATTCTCTTTCCATCATCCACATGATTTCCATGTTGATATTATCCATGGATGCTCATTGAACTCAATTTTTTTATTGAATGACATGTGTTTTGATTATCCACTCAAGCATATTTATTATGCCTTATTTACTCAAGATAGATTCCATTATACATTACCCTTACTATGCATATTAACTCACCCTTTATTTGTTTTCCTTTCCCTATTATATTAAGGAGAAATATTTATATGATTTTCAAGGATGTAAGAATGCTTTTCATGTTTGGACCAAGCTGACGAGGAAGGTGATTGTATCCAAGGGTTGTATTTTGTTGAAAAGGAAGTTTAAGAAGAAAGGAAAAATCACCTCTCTTGGTATTTGGTGAAATTCGTACCAACCATAGTATTTATAGAATCAGGCTCACAATGTTTGAAAAGGTCCATTGTACTCTGGTGAAGATGGCTGGAAGAAATATCTCCTCAGATTCACACTAAATTTGGAATGTGAAGTTTGATCATATTGAGGAAGAATATTGTTGGGAGTAAATTGTCATAAATTTTACTCTTAATCTGGTATGGAATATTTGATCGTAATAGGAGAATCAGAGTCTGAATGACTATGATAAAAATAATGTGGTGATGCTTTGACGATCTTGGAATTCTAAAGAATCATAAGTTAATAGTAAAACTTATGATTCAAGATTGATTAATGTAAGGCGGAGAAGAATGCATAATGATTGAGAATCTGTTGGATAGAACGAAAATAGATTCTTCCAATCATATTCCGATTGATCAGATCTTAATGGGAAATTAAAGGGGTGTTAGAGATTGTATTCAGTCGGGTCGTATTCAGGTTGGGTTAGAAAGAAGGATGTTTTTAAAATAAATATATAAACTTTAGAATCAAATTTTCAATTTATTTATAGGCATGATATTTAAATAATAAAGTCTAAAAAGATATCGTAGTGGGATCATTGTATTCATAAAGGCTAATAAAGTTTGTGAAAAATTTGTTGTTTCTTCAATTGGGTTAAGATTCATTGTAATTAAAGGAATAATTGCTTGAGACTGATGAATGAAAAGAAAAGAAAAAAAGATGTTCAACAATTTAGTCAACCCTTTAAAGGGGGCTGAATTTATTTGTTTGATTTTTAAGTGGGTAAAGAAAAGAGATGAATAAGAAGTTTATTATTTGAAGTGAATCTAGATAAGAGATATAGAAAATATAATTATGTGTTGCCGATGGGGACCATGAAATTCAAATAGTGTTTATTGTTAATAATTCTCACATAGAAATCAGACCTAGAATAGTGATTGAAAAAGAAAATATGATGAAGGGATGAAGTTTTAAGAATATTTGAGAAGAGTTTATGAAGTCATAAATGCACTCGAAATTCAAGGGAAATAAAGATTTGGGAGAATTTTGTTGTGTGTAATTTATTTGGATTATTTCCAAAACCTCTCGTGGGTCATCTATAAAAAGAAAAATTAATTTGTACATTTTTTCAGAGGTGTGACATAGAGGTACTACTCACTAGAATAAAGAGAAGTTATGACATTATAAAGAGAGAAAGATAGCTTTAGTATTGATCCTTTGTTGAAGAAGTTTCGATGGAGAGAAATTAAAGGATAAGAGACAATATCACAATGTTGTATTTAGCTGATCGTCATATTCATTGATCATCACATTCAATTATCTGTCTGATTTTTCTTGTCATCATATTTGGAAGTCATCATATCAGGCTGGATAATCAGATTTTGATTTCTATATTGGGATTTATGGACTAAGGAATAAGTAATTCTGAATTATCTAACTCATATTTTGGAAGATCTAAATCTGTAATATTGGGAAATCATATTTGGCGATTAGAGTGGGAAAGTCAGATTGGAAATCAGATCTGGAGAATCAGAGTGAGAAGATCAGTCTGGACAATAGAATTTGAATTATATATCAAAGTCTTAATGTTCTTATCATATTATGGGTAAGAAATTGAATAATATTTTTCCAAATAATTCATTTGTGGAATTTTAAAAGATGTTAATGTAACATAAGTTGTTACAAAAACATTATTTTAACCTATTTTTTCTAAGAGGGTTCACACACACTTTTGTATTATCTTCAGTGTTCTACACGAGTGAAAGGGTATATACTACTCATTTTATTACACAAAAGGATTTATTTCTTGTGGTTTGTATGGTATTTGTTCACTTCCAAACCATATTAAGGACATATATTTTCTTACTGAATAGTGAAAATTGTAAATACCTGTGTTCCTATGGATATGTGTTTGAATTGTTTTCAATAGGAAAAGAAATGTTTAATAGGAAGAGAGGGTTGTTTCAATTTAAAGAAACTTAAAATAAATATTATCCCTAATTCAACCCCTCCCCATATCAGTGATACAATTATCCTAACTAGAAACCTTCATGTGGTATCAGAGGGTAGGTTCCCATTTCTTATTCATTACGGATGGATAATTTTAATTGTGTGAATAATAAAGTTATTACAGTGTTTTATGGAAAAAATTACCATATTTGAAAAGATAAAATATTGCATTATCTTATGTTTATTGGATATGATGTTATTGAAGCTGCAACAGATGGGTTTCCTCCTATTTATTATAAATCTCCTCTTACATGTATTGATAAGAAGAATCTAGAGAATGATGAAGGGGACAAAAATACTTTATTATCACCACTTTATAAAAGTGAACTCTTAAGGGAGAAATGTTTTTTATAAACAAAGGTAAGTGGATAAATTGAAAAAAATATTCAAATTCAATATAATAGTGAATAAGGAATAATTTAAAATCTAGATATTTTTATATGAATCTTTGATGATTGGTGAATACAAATCTGTTGGGGACTTCCTTACCTGGGGGAATGACATTGTTTGTACTATCATATGTCTTGATGAAAATTAATATGATTCTATAGTTGTTGAAAGGTTTTTTAGAATCATTACTAAAAAGTTTTATGCAATGACTTCTTAACTGGAAGACATGGATCCTGAAACATTATCTCTTTATGACTTGTGTAGAAATATCATCAATTATGAAATGATAAGGGGGAAAGCTATGAAGAGAAAAATAATGTTTGATAGAGAGTTTTCTTTCAAGGATGCGAAGAATGAAAAGTCAACGAAGATTCTTAGGAAAGAAGAAGCTATTGAATTTGATTCTGAAAATGAGGTTTGTAATTGTTTTGATGATATGTTATCCTTGTTTTTTAAAAATATAAAAATAGGTATAGAGAAATTCAAAGGGAAAATTACCTTGAAATTTTTTCAATGTGGAGTGGTTGGGAACTTTTCTGCTAATTTTCATCAAATAAAGAAATAATATTATAATGATGAAGAAGAAATAAATCCAAGAATATTGTGGAAGAAATAGGTTGATAAAGGAAAATAATATTCCATAGGGAAAGATAATAAATTATTGAAATCCAAAAGAAGAAGTTTCTTATCTAAAGATGAAGAAGAAGGAAGTACTTATGCTGAATCCAAAAATTCCATTCAATATGGTGTTGAAAATACCTTTTTTTAAAATATTGAATGATAAAGAATTCAGAAGCAGCAGTTTTGAAGAATAAGAAACTAAACTATAATTTCATTTTAAATAAGAGTTTAAGGAATGTCTGAGGAAGATTAGAAGGCTTGAAAATAAAAAAAAGTTGGAATTTGAAAATTCCTCAATAAGAAATCAATAATGTTTTGATGATCAGAAGGTGAAGTTGATGATATAAATTGATAACCATAAGAAATATGTTGAGGAATAAAATAATTGTAATGAGAATATGGAGGAGTAATTAAAGGAAAAATAAGAAGAGTTGGAACTTGTCTAAGAAAAACTTTATAAAGATGAATTGAAGAATAAAAGTTTCAAAAACTCTATCTTTGAAGTTGATAAAAGTTCTCATAATTAGAAACCTAAGAAGTTTCAACAAAATATACCTTTAAAGGGTGAGGAAAAATATGGAATTTTTATGAGAAGAATAAAATAGGGAAAGTTATGTATGTTTCCAAAACGAACAAAGATGGGAATTTAGATGTTACAAAATACAATGATTCCCAAAATGTTTCTAAACATTATGAATATAGAAAATTCTCCAATAATTAAATATATTATAAAAGTGAAAAGAAAAAATACAACCTATATTGATAACATAAAGGTTGGTGGCTCTGAAAATAAAGACACAAAGTTTGCTGAGAAACGTTTTCACAATTCTAGTTTGTATGGAAGTTTCAATGAAAAATATTTTTTCTATGGATGTTGATGTTATTGAGTGGGATTCAGACAAATGAAAAATATGTTTTTGTTCAAATGAAAACATTTATATTATACCATATTTTGTGTAAGAAAAAGGTTTATGGGGAGTCAATCTCCTCAAAGAGAGAATTTTGAGAAAGTTGTAGTGAAGAAACCAGAAAAGGTTGGATTAATTGTTGAAAATTGGTTCAAACCCCTGAAAACTATTTATGAAAGATGTAAAAAAAAGAAACCTTGAAAAAAGTATGTATTCTTTTTCATCAGAAGAACAAATGTTTCTTAACAATTCTCAGATGCAGAAAGTGAAGTGAGAAAAGGAATAATAAAAAGGTCTTATTGTTGAAAATGCTTTGAATGCTTCAAAATGAAAACAAAATTTGATTCTTGATAATGAGTGTTATTCTCATATTATAAGATATTTTAAATTGTTGAATAATCTTAAATATTTTAAATAAGGGACAATGACATTATCCAATGATGAATACTTAAAAATCCATGGTTTTAGATTATCCGTCATTGGAAAAGAAAAGTTAAAATCCAAGAAAGATTTGTATTTTGATGGGATGAAACACAATTTTCTAAGTGCTTAATTTTTTTTTGATAAGGTTAACAAATTTATCTTCGTGAGAGTCAGGTTTGTTGTGAAAAGTGAAGAATATGGAAAAATAATTACATGAGTCTAACATAAAAAAGATTTTTTTTTTCAAGTCAGTGAAATACAAATATCTTGTTACTTGGGTATGGTGGAAGAGAATAAATTGTGGCATAAAAGAGTGGGACACATGTGTCAATGGAAAATGAGTAAATTATCAAAGCGATAAAGTGTCTGAGACATTCTTGATTTTTAAATAATAGGAGACTTGTGTTTCACTATTTTCATAAAGGAAAGATTACCAACTCTTTACACAAGTAAGTTAAGATTTTTCAAAATAACCCTTTGAGCTAATTTATTCTAATATTTGTGGGACAATGGGAAAATAATAAAAAAATGGAGATAATTACTTCATAAATTTAATTAATGATTTTACTCACGTTACTTGTGTTTTTTATATGAAACATATGTCAGATTCTTTGAATATTTTTAAAAGTTTTAGAAGGAAGGTTGAGAAGGAGTGTGAGTATTCAGTGAAGAAGTTGAGAACAAAAAATGGCAGTGAATACAGAAGTGACGAATTTGAAAGTTATATTGAGAAGCATGAAATTTGGCTTGAGTATACATCCCCATACACTTCTCAACAAAATGGGGTTTGTGAAAGAAATAATATATGTTTGGTGGAATTGGGAAGAACTATATTACTTGAACATGGTCTTTCTTATTACTATTGGAGGAAATCCTTGAGTACTACTACTTATATTCAAAACCGATGTTTCTATATTCCATGTTTAGATATGAGTACATTTTATTTTTTTTTATATAAAAACACCAATTTTAGAAAACATAAAAGTTTTGGGAGTCCTTGTATTACAAATAATAAGGGTGGAAACTATGGAATGTTTGAGAAGGAAGGTAAAGATGGAATCTTCCTTGGTTATTCTATAGAAGGAAGAGGATATAGATGCTTCAACAAAGAAACAAAAAGAATTTTTTATTCAGTCGATTTGAATGTAATTAAAAGATATGAGAAATACAAGTGTTTTCAGGTAGACATGGAAGTTCAGTAGAATAAGGAAAGGTTTTTTTTGATAAGGATACAAATAGTTGTAATCCTAATCAAGAGGATGAATCAGACTCATCTATTTCTAGTGACGAAGAAGATACTCAAAAATCTAATCCTAGGATGAGGAGGAAAGTGGAAGCATATAATATAATTGGGGACCAACATTAGAAGGTTCAACCAATAAGAATAACAAATGCTATTGCACATACTTCTATGTATTAAAAAGTAGAGATGAATGATGTGAAAGAAGATTCTGAGTATCCTGAATGGGTTCAATTAATGAATTATATTATATTGAAAATAGCGATACATGGGAAATCATACCCAATCTATAAAATAAAAACATTATTGTTAAAAAAAGGGTTTTCGTAAATAATATGAATGAATATTGTGAAGTAATAAGAAATAAATAAATATTGTTTTTTAATGGTTATTCAAAAATTGATGGTATTGATTTTGGTGAAACCCTTTATTTAGTGGAAATATGAAAAATAATCAGAATCTTTCTTGCTATTATTTCACAACAAGGTTACAACTTCATTTAAATGGATGTTAAATTCATGTTTTTGAATAATGATCTTGGTAAGTAAGTTTATATTGAACAACCTTTTGGATTTTTTTAGGAAATATGAAAGTTATGTGTGAAAATTGAAGAGGTATTTGTATGGGATGGAACAAGATCTTAGTGTATTGTATCCCAAATTTGATACTAGCTTAAGGAAAATGAATTTCCAGAAAGGAAGAATCTATATCATCATTTACATCAAAGAAAGTCAAGAGTATTTCCTCATTATAATTGTTTATGTTGATGAAATTATATTTTTTGGGAATGATGAAATAAATTGAGAAAGATTTTATGAAGAAATGAAAATGGTAAATGAAATGTCCATTTTAGGGAAAATGGAATACTTTCTTGGTATACAAATAATACAAGATAAGAAATAGATTTTCTTTTTGGGAAAAGTATACTAAAGAAATTCTTATTATGTTTGACTTGGAAAATTAAAAACCTATTTCCACACTAATTTTAGTGGGAACAAAGTTTTCTAAAGATGGAGAAGTAAAGGAAGTTGATCAAAAATAATTTTAGAAGATGATTGGATGTTGGTTGTATTTGACTACCTCAATACCCAATACTTTTTATAATGTCAATTTTTGTTCTATATTTTATAGTTCTCCAAAAGAATCATATTTATTTAATAAAAATACAATTCTAAGATACATCATAGGAAAAATATAATTAGGAATTAGGTATGATATCTCAGAAAGTGTTGGTTTTTTTTGGGTATCCAGATGATTATTGGGAAGGATATGTTGATGATAGAAGATCCACCGCTGGTGGAGTATTTATTATGGGAAATAATTATGTTAGTTGGAATTCAAATAAATATAATTCATTAACTCTAAGTATGGATAAAGATGAGTACGTTTCTTCCACTCAATCCAATACTCAACTTATGTGGATAAAAACTCAAATAGGAGACTTAATTTTTGAAGTGACGTTACCCTAGCTCTTAGGTTGTGATAATGAAATTACATTCAATGTCACCAAGAATATGTTTCAAAATTATCATTCTAAAAATATTGATATCAAATATCATTTCATCAAAGAGAATGTGTAGGAGAATGAATTTAATCTGGAGTATGTTCCAACATTGTAACAAGTTGATTAAATTTTCACAAAACCTTTACCAAAAGAATCCTTTTCTAAATTGAAGTTGAACATGGACATCCAACCACTTTCTAATCAAGGTTGAGGTATGTGTTTCTATCCCCTCTCTCATATTACCCTTGGATTGTATTTTCAAGAGGGTGAATTGTTTCATAAACCTTTCCTTTATTAATTCATGTAAAAATAGAGAGTTGTGGGTAAGATGTGATTTTAACATTGTAAGTGTGTGAAATATTATAACTATTTATTGGAGTAGCTATTGGAATCATTTTTTTGTTTTCCAGAAATTTTAAAGAGGCGAGAAAGTTGAAAAAGGTTTTAATAATCAATACTCTTGGGAAACATGGTTTTTATTTCAATAATTCTTGTTTCCTACACTGAGTTAGCTCACACAGGCTTATAATTCTTAATAATTGATCCATTTATTAAGGATACAAAGTTTATTTATTTATGAAACATGGTTGACAATAAAATCCAAAGTGGGATATTGTTAGGACCATAATAATGAAAAAGCTTATTGTATCCAAGTATTTCATTTTATTGTCAATGAAGTTTAAGAAGAAAGGAAAAATAACCTCTCTTTGTATTTGGTGAAATTCAGACTGACCATTTTATTCAAAGAATCAGACTCACAATGTTTGAAAAGGTACATCATACTTTAGTGAATCTGGATGGAACAAAAGTCACATCGGATTCACCCTAAATCTGGAATGAGAAGTTCGATCGTATTTAGGAAGAATTTTTCTAGAAGTAAATGGTCATCGAATTTATTCTGAATATGGTATAGAAGATTTTATCCTAATGGGAGAATTAGAGTCTGCATTACTATGATAAAACAAATGTGATGATGCTTTGCTGATATTGAAATTCTCATGAATCATAAATTAGTGGTAAAACATATGGTGTAAGATTGATTAAAGGAAGGAGGATAAGAATACCTACCGATTGAAAATCTATTGGAAAGAAAGATAATTTATGCTACCAATCATATTCATATTGACTGGATCTGAATGGAAAAAAAGGTTTATAGGGATCATATTCTGCTGGGTTGTATTCAGCCAAGTTTGGAAAGAAAGATGTCATTAAAAAAATATATACACTATAGCAAACGATTGTCAACATATTCATAGGCATGATATTTAAAGAAGATAGTTGGTTAAGTCATCATAATGGGATCACTAGATTCATAAAGTATAATAATGTTAGTGACAAATGTGTTGTTTCTTAAATTGGTTCAAGATCCATCATAATTAGAGAAAGAATTTCTTAAGACTGTTTAATGAAAATAAAATAAAATAAGATGATAGACAATGCATCAATCCATTTAAAAGGTGTTAAATTTATTTGTTTTATGTTCAAGAGGTTCAAGAAAACAGATGAAGAATAATTTTTTTATTTCAAGAAAATCACAAGAAGATATGAAAAAAATAGATAGATGTGTTGTCGTGGGGGTGCTTAAAATTTAAAGAGTGTTTATTTTAAATAATTGGTACAAAGTAATCTTATTGAATAAATTTAATTGGGCCAATCAAAATTAAGAATTTATTTTTGATTAAGAAATCATATCTACAATGGTGATTGAAAAAGAAAATCTGATAAAGGGATGAAGTTTGAAGAATATTTGAGAAGAGTTGACGAAGTCATAAATGCACTTTAAATTCAATGGAAATCAATATTTGGGTGAATTTGGTTCAGTAGGAATGTTTTTGGGATTCCCTCAAAAACCTCTTATGGGACACCTATAAATGGTGAAAGTAATTTGTATGTTTTTTCATAGTTCTGACAAAGAGGTACTATTCACTAGAAGAGAGAGAAGCTCTAAATTTCTTGGGAGAGAATGAAGGTTTCCATGTTGAGCCTTTATTGAAGAAGTTTTGATAGAGAGAAGTGAAAGGATAAGAGACAAGATCACAACATTGTATTTAGTAGATCATCATAGTCCATGATCATCATATTCAGAAGTCTATCAGATTCTACTTATCATCATATTCAGATGATCACTGTATCAGGCTGGACAATCAGATCCGGATTTCGAAATAGGGATTTCAAGACTAAGAAAGAAGGAATTCTGAATTGTCTCAATCATACCCCGGAAGATCTATATCTATCATATTGGGCAATTGTATTTGAAGATCAGAGTGGGTAGATCAAATTGGGAAATCAGATATGGAGAATCAGAGTGAGAAGATCAGATTGGAAAATTAAATTTTAATTCTATATAAATTTCCTAAATTTATTATCATATATTGGGTAAGAAATGGAAGATTTGTTTTCGAAATAATACATTTGTGGAAGTTGAAAGGAAACATGTGTAACATGAGTTGTTAGATAAACATTGTTTTACCCTATTTTTGATAAGAGGGTGCACACACACTTTTGTACTTTCTTCAAGGTAATACATGAGTGAAAGGGTATATCCTACTCATTGTATTTCACTAAAAGGATTGATTTCTAGTGGAATGTGTGGTATTTGATCATTTACAAACCATACCAAGGACATAAATATTCTTATTTAATAGTTTACCTCAAAAATAATTATGTTTCTATGGATGTGTGTTTGAATTGTTTTTAATAGATAAAGAAAAATTTAATAGGTGTAAAAGGTATTTTCAATTGAAAAGAAACATAAAAGAAAAAGTTTAACTAATTCACCCCTCCCCCTCTCAGTGATACAATTATCTTGTCTGGGAATTTTCATTTCATAATTTTTTTTTTATTTTTCCATTGTAATGTAGAAATCATATATGTATATAGTCACCCAAGACTACTAAATTGATTGATCTTTAATGGTTTTGTTTCTTATATCTTATAGTAATGTAATATGTAAGTATCAGCTCTATTTTTCTGGAGTTGTGGTGTTACACCTTCTCTTATAATGCCTTTACATAATAATATTTATCACTTATCATGATATCCTTAACAAGTTTGAATGATGTTGGTGATTTCCTTACGGCCCGCCATGCCAACCCAAACCATAGAGGCCAATAAAAAACTTTTCTTCCTTCTCATGCAGGACCTTTCATGTGCTCTACCTAACTTTTACACATGATCTGAATATTTATAGACACTCTTGAGATGCATCCATATATGTGAGATGGATGAGATACCCCTATATGGGTCAGACGATCTTGGGTGTTGAGTTAGCTTAAGAATTTTATTTTTTCTTTTTCTTTAATCATTCCATTTTAAAATAAAAAAAGGAAACACTAGATTAGACATCCAACCTCATCTTCTTTCCTTCTCTTACTTAATTTCTCCACCACACTTCATTCAAAACCATATACAAGTTGTATCTGCTAATATCAATTTACTTAATATAATGATACCTAGTTCTTGGAAAATTACCAATAACTTGCACACCCTTCTTCTTCACTTTCACTATATTTAAATTCCTTTTACAACATTAACAACTAAAAAAAATTGGGATAAAAAATCTCCCCCTTGTTTTTGTTAGAAATATCTTCAGTGTGATATGTCAATATGTGCTTTATTCACAAACTACCTTTCAGTCATTTCAATGTCTATCTCCCATTTATTGTCAAGAAATACAAATCAATTGGGAAAGTGGTATCAATTCATAATTAAAAATACCATAAGCCATTCCCCTCTAAGTATAGTAATCCATAACCAGTTTATAACATAAGAGGGTTTAATCTACACAAATAAACTTCCCATTAAAAAATTTGATACCAAATTAAATGAGAATTCTTTACCTTTATTAAATACTATCAAATAATTTCATATTGATATCATCGACGATACCAATTTAGATACACATTTATCACGAGATATGTCAAACTGAATTTACTATACACACTTCATCACATATATTAAAGCATTCAAGTACACATAGTTGGTATTATGATAGCTATAGACCTTCTTAACAACTTACAATTTTTTTCATTGATTTAATTTTATATATCCCCCTAATTTGAGGTTTTATTCTCATTAACAAGGATGATATATTTATAAAACCCTATGTTTTCAATGAAATCTCCTTCAAGTACACTCAAGAATAATTATTTTGGGTTGAAATGATAATTATAGTAGCTTTATAAACCTTTTATACTTATCTCCCACTCAAGGAGAAACTTATAATTATCTTTATAATGATAAATAAATTTGATAGATATGATTTAGGATTACATATTAAGAAAAAAATAGATCTTCTACTTATGGATGTATATATTAGGAAACTTTCATATATTCACCAAGGATGATGTTATTTAACACATATTATTTGGAATTATAGAATGTGATATCTAACAAAGATTCCAATTGAAATATCCATATTAGATGATATCATATTCATTAGGGCTATCTATAATTTAGATCCACTACTCCTAATAAGGTTCTCCCCATGATAATGTTATTCATCTTCAATTCCTTAAACTTAAACGACAAAAATCAACAAAAAAAGTATGATGGAATATGGTGGGTCTTAATATTTATTAATGTGAATGGAAATAGTAAAAGTATTTTCTAAACCATGTTTCTCTATTATTCATGCTTACACTTCATGTCTTAAGATCTATTTTTTATAATAATGGATCTTCTCAAAACCTATTCTATTTTGCATGGAAAAATTTTATTCTAAAAAACCTTCATAGAATATGAATTATTAATTCTTTAAGAATACTTTCTTACACAATAAGAATAGTTTTAGATAATTTAACATTATGAACAACTTCATTAGATCTATCACACATAATATTTTTTAACTCAGGGGATGTATTTTGTTGATAACCTCTCATAAAATTCAGATTCTTCATGTGAAGAGTCTTATTCTACCTTTTAACTAGATATCACTTTACCCATTTCATCATTATTTCCTTATCTAAATAAGTTTTCCAAATTACATGTATATATCTTTGTTTATTGGAGGCATTTTTGGGTTCTCAACATGGAAGTGTATGGGTGTTCTTCTACAAATTAAACCTTTTATATGTGGAACTCCTTTAGGCCTTCTTAGATTTTTTTTGAATATGACTTGAATTATTTTTTTTTTCTAAGTATCACTCACCTATATTCTTTAACACCATCTTGGGAGAATTTTGACTTGAAACTTTAATTTTATTATACTCCATTCCAATGGATGCTTATTATTCCTTCACCAACTCATGTGATCTAATTTTTTCATATTATTTCGATAAATGCTTAGATAATCATCCTCCTTTTCAATGACCACAACTTTTACCAAAATCATAGAAACATTCAAGTGAATTGAATTTATTTAAAGTAGATATATCCTGCTTTATCTTTTAATATCAAAAATTTTATACCCTTATTCCATTTAAAATGGTATTTCTTTTTTTACTTTATCAATAAAAGGATAGTAAAAATATCCAATTCATGATAACAAAATTTATTGTAGTACCAACAAATCCCTACAAACCTTGATATTCTTTTGTCCATTCCATGTTTTTTTAGAATTTATAGATTTTAGAGCATGATCCTTTTGTGATTCCTCTAGCACTAGTTTGGATTTTCTTGGGGAACCAACTTATTTATACATTATTCTATACATTATAGATATAGTGGTATACTTTCAATCATTTTTCCATATCCATCATTATATAATTTTTTATTCTAAACCTATACTATTCATAAAAATATATTTAGAAAATGATCAGAAGTAATATAGTAGTACATGTTTCTTTATTTTCACTAGATAATGATCATTATGTGACATAATGATACTATAACCATATGGTGAAGGTATTTTTATAGTATAATACTTTGTAAAATGTTGCATGTAAACATGAAAATTTCCCTTCTTTTGTGAATACTCAATATGTGTCATTTCAAAATTTACCAATTTAACTTCCAATTCTAGGAACCTCATATTAAGGGTGTTGTTATTATCATGAATCATAATCACCTTTCCTTCACAATTATTCTTTATTCTATCAACTACTTCATAATGCATATTATTTATTTCACGAAGAAAGGTGTCACATTCTTTGATCCTCTTTAATTTTACTTCATATTTGTGTATTCTTGATATCAATCCTATTCTTATGAGATGTCTTGATTTCATGGATATTATCCTCATTATTTTACTTGGATTATTAAATTTTTAAGTGTCTTTATAATTATCTTGATTTGTTTTAAGACAGTATTCTTCCAATCTAGAGCACCTTTCTCCAAATATGTATTCTCATACTCTTTCTACTTAATATATTTGGTGAGATTTATATATTATATAAATTTTATTTGTATATATTTATTCATATTATATGAATATCCCAAAAGTTATTTTATTTCTTTCTAAAAACATTCAAACATACTAGATATAAAATAAACTATTTATTTCAAAAAAAAATTGAAAATAATTTAATGTATCAGTAGTAAAATATATTACCACATGTCCATTCCCACTGATGCTTGGTTCTTCTTCTAGATAGTTTTGATAATAATTTTCACATGCCACATGATCATTTGACTTCCTTGATCCACATGCTTATATTTTTTCCCTTCTCCATGCAAGTAATTTGAAACACATTTTCTTCAACTTCCAATAAAAAACTATATTCTTTATTTTTATGTTATGGGGAAACTGAACTTCTTATTCTTTACTCAAGAAAGATAACTTCCTCAAATTCCTCTTATCCTTATTTTTTTTTCTATTTATCATGGTCTTAGTAGAGATTGAATTCTAATATATAGAAAAATAATCTTCCCAAAAAATTAACATCATTATTAATACATGAAAGAGAATCAAATCTTCTAAAAGACAACAAATTCAAATAGAGAATCCAATTGAGGTGAACCTTGATCTGATACCAATTATTAGAATCACTTAAGATATGATCAACACTAAGAGAGGGTTTATAAATATTGGTGTAGTTTTAGATCAATTTAAATATTTTTATTCCTTTAACACTTTGACTAGTTAGAGTATTTATTTTATCATTCTCTTATCTCTCCTTGGATTTTCTATACACACAAAAAGAGGAAATGGGATTTATAAGGTTCCCCATTCAATAAGAAAGGTAATTCTTTCGTGTAATCAAGAAACAATCCATGAACCAATACAAATAGTTACTGTATAAAAAATAGGTAAGTAATATCATTGAAGCCTATGATGAAAAATAGTATCTTAGAAAGTTCTTTGATGCTTATTTTTTCATAATATACTTCCTACACCCTATGATGTTTGTTTGTGTACATAACGAGTCTTCAACTTCCTATATTACTTACAATAAAAAATTAAATCAGTATTTCTTATTTTTTTATACATAACAGTATACACACACTTTATAATAGTAATATTGAGTGTTTCTCATTCATTACATTATTTTTGTGAAAACCAATCTACACAACCTTCTTCTTCTGTAAATCTTCATGGCCAACTCATCCAATTATTCTTATTCTTCTTTCCACGTACCAAAACTATACAATAATATTCTTCTCCTATCCTATTATTATTATCATTCTTCATATATTGTTATTCTTCAGTGAAAGTGATCTATAATAGTTCATTTTTTCTTAGATTTGACTCACAGTACATGTATGATGATAGTTATCATAGACTCAAGTATGTTTCTTATCATCAAAAATATATTATCTCTTTAATCACCATGCTAAGCCTATATTTATTTTTCTATATAAATTATTT
The DNA here is from genome assembly GCA_963277665.1 of Viscum album. NCBI lineage: Eukaryota > Viridiplantae > Streptophyta > Magnoliopsida > Santalales > Viscaceae > Viscum > Viscum album. Next base: position 675,752,595 of record OY728157.1, on the reverse strand, counting down.
ATTAAAATACAATTTATATATATAGTAATTAAAAATGTAGTGTAATTTAACTTTATCTTATTTTCTTTCTTAAATATTCTAAATATCAGGTGAGTTCAATATTTTAAATTACCAAGATTATCAGTAATTCAAAAATCTTGTATTTTAGCATTCATAGCCATCAACTAGATCCGTAATTGTCACTCATAACTTCCTCTCATTTAAAATTCTTAAATACTTGATATTTTTAAACTCCTAAATAAACTACACATAACTGTATGCACCAACTGAAAAAAAATTATCTTCCTTTAAATCCACTATTTTGATCCATGATGAATGATTTATATTAAAAACCCATAAATAAGAACATGAATATAATTAAAAATTCATTCAGCATTTGACAATCCTTCTTTATCTATATCTTATAACTCATGTTTTCTTATTCCTCAATTATAAGCTTTTCACTACTTCATCTATCCATGATAATTTATTTTATTTAGTTAGTCTGTAAATACATGCATGAATCCATGATCTTGCTTCACCATTCAAAGATTCCATGATGGAATATAGGATCCCACAAATTTCCTTCATTCTAAAACTACATGAAATATGATATAATAGAGTATCATATTTATCCTTTAAGTACAACATCACCTATCATTAACAGAAATATTTGTGTAATAAATATCTTGATATCCTATGCCTAATTTGTGGGGAACATATTATCTATATTTCTTAAGTCATGATTATGTTTTTTGATTTTGATGATCCTTAAATTGATCCTCTTCATCCTTTATACTTCAAATTCCACTTCCATTCCCTACCTTGTCCATTTTAAAAATATCACAACAATTCTTATGATGATATATGCATCATTGAAGAAAACATCACTTTACATTGGATCAATAATAATGATATCCTTATTCTCATCTTCATTCATACAATATAGTGAAAATTTTAGGACATTATCTCTATATTGTACTTTGTAGAGTATCTGAATTCTCCATATTCGATGTGATTGATAATTCAGTCGATTAACATACCATGTGATTCCATAGTCACTTGACCTATTACATGTTCATATGTTTGATTACCATGTTTATATAGTAGAAAAAACTTTATTCTTATGATAGTTCTGAAATCCTTCATGAAATTACTTTCTCAACCTACCATACATTCCCATTATCTCTTCATACATTTGGTCAAATATATCTTCATGAGGTTGCTTTATTTTAATAGCTTCACTTACCATGTGACTCATGGTCACTTCACATATCATGTAAATCTTATGGTAATTAATCTCTTTCATGAAGTTATCTGAATTCTCTTATGGTTGTACATTTTTTCTTGCTTCATCCTCACTCTTAGCCATACAAATTACCAGATACATGGTAGGTAAATATTTTTTTATGCGGTAGGTGTGTACGGTCGGTATAGGGACCTTTCCTCAAACAATACATATTCTAGTATATTTAGAAAATAATTAATTTTTTTCATTCCCAAAGATCTTTTAGGTAACATTTTTATAGATTTAATTCATTACCATTATAAAATTAAATTTTATATCACAACGTGGACATGCCCACTTAGTATCCATTTTCCCCACAAAACAAAACTTTTAAGATATAACTTATTTTCTTTTCATGAAATATATTCACAATTTTTATCTTCACCTAATACTTATACTTAAACTTCCTTAAAACCCTATGATTTTTTTAAATGAGGAATGAGCAAACAAATACAAGTAAGTGGCATAAAAACGGAGAAATAAACCGTTAGCCTATGAATAATTTTGAAAATTTTCCTTTTTCAGTATAAACTTTGGGATCATAATAAACTTTTTCTTACCCAAGAAACCAACCACACTACAAAAATATTTTCATTTAACATTTCACAGGAAATTTAAGAGATAAAATAAAACTCACAAAGGTTTCTTTACAATCATGAAAATATTTTGAAATCATTTTCACATAGATACACTTTTCACCATTAAGAAGTAGCATATAATTTCCTTTAAAAATAATTATATTGCTTAAAATTTTAAAATCATAAAATTTATATAAAAACATAGTAAGAATAGATAAATAATATAGGTTAATTGAAGCACCATTTTCATATCACTCTTACATATTGAAAAAAATTCATGGTTATAAATTGAATAACCTTCATGGGTACAAATAGAATAACCTTCACGGTTACAAATAACCTTCATAATTACAAGTGGAATAAATCTTACTTACAAATTATTACATAAATCTTACCCAATGCATTGTAGGTATATCAAGGACCCACCCATCCTTAGTTTATAATGGAAACACCCATCATTATAAACAATTACCAATAACACTGAAATAATCATATAACATAAGATCTATCATAATAACAACATTCATTACACCCATAAGAAATTATTTTATTATATTGATATATCCATTTTCTTTAGAGCAAAATTTTCAAATATTAAATTCCTATAATAAAGTTAAGGTGGGTTTTTTTGAATAAATAATCTTATAAAATAATCAAAAAATTAAATGACAGTTATGATGGGGTAAAGTTGTTAATGATGTGTATGTTAAAATAGAATATTTATTTTGATGATATTCAGCTCATATATCATAAATGAATTTGGTAGGTTGACTATGGTCAAATAGATTACTCTTCCATCATCTCTAGAATTCTAATAATAATATAATTATAATTTTTACTCCTCAATTGTACTTTTAAAACCGAACTTTTATTGATTGTTATGAAAAAATTAGTATGTTACAGTCATGAAGGTGGTAGGCTGTTCGTATGCATGTGTAACATTTCCATTTTTCAATGATCATTATTAAAACAACATAAGTGTGATTTTAACTTTCCCTAATAATAATTATATCATAAATACTATATGTAGTGAACCTTGGTTTCCTTTCAATACTTTAAAAATATATTGAGAAATATTTTTAGATCTAGGCACTAAGATGACGCGAGATTCCAAGGCCTGATGATCACTAAATTGATACTATAGAAATATTAAATAAATTAACATCAATAGAACATAGTTTTTAAGAAATAATGAGTTATTTCATGATCAAATCCTTGGATCATAAATTTGAGACCACATTCCAATCCAGAATGTGAATTTTACCATTGCTACGACCTAAAGTTGGTCGATGATGGACGTTTGGATGAGGTATCCATTGGTGAGTATGTTAAGTTTACTGATTATTTAGTTTATTTATTTAATTAATTAAATACCCACAATATAATTTTCTATTTATTATTTACACTACATAAATTTTCTAGGGTTATCCACATAATCCAAAGAGATTTTAGAGGAGGTTCAAAGTGTTCATGATTTGCGAATCAGAATCAGTTGATTAAGGATGATCAAATCGTGGGAGATAGAGAGGTAGCAAATACAATGGGTCTTATCCATCACTGTAGAATATTATATTCACCAATGATTGATTCATAATATAGGTAGGTATCATCAATTATGGTTTTTACCCTTTTTGATTAAAATATTATACATATATTTTCTCTACTTTTGATATGTGAAATTTTCCTTCGCATGAGCCCCATATTTAATGATTATATTGATCCAGTGTAATTTCTCTCATAATTACACATGTTATCACACCTAGAAATCCTTGATCTATTTTTGATTTCCAAGAATTTTTTCCCATGATTGCTTAAATTTTTTTCTTGTTCTTTCCCACTATCATTTTATTGAGTTCTTCATCTTTACCCTAAAAGATCAAGATTTTACTTTTTTGAGGAAAATTTGAGTTTGATCGAATGACTAGATTTGTAGCAGTTGTACGAATGATGAATGTTTCGGAAATTGAGGATTGATCGAGAAGGATCTTAGGTTGTGTGTGAGTCCCTATGGATCTGGGATCTGAAGCTGCGACAAGATTAAGAGACATAATATGGGAGGTAATTTAGGTGGTGTGCGGGCTTCATGCGAATGATAATAATATGTTTTTTGGACGTTGGATGTTGGGAAAAAATGGAAATAGGTGACTCCCACCAATTTCAAGTGGTAAAATAGAATAAATCATGGCAGAAGTGGTGGATTTGGTATCTATGTGATGATCTATACATTTTATGGAAAATATGACAACATGACATGTATTCTAATAACACAAACACTGTAGCCCCACCCAACTATGGAGGCTAGGTTTTAAGGAAGATAAGAATGACATGTGATGTAGCTATGCACACATGTCATGTGGACCTCCCTGGGTGGAGAAGACATGTGAAAGCTTCAAATGGATCGAAAACCATGCAGGATGACACACCATGTACTCTACAAGTACATGGGTATGGGATAGTACCCATGTATGACCAGGTATGTGGTCAGGTATACGAGGAAGGCCTACGAAACACGATCATGGCTTTGAGTACACCAGTAAGCCCCTGGTAGCTGATACACACCGTGTGGAACCCTTACATAGAATGTATAGTGAAATGACCTCTAGGATGTTTCTAGATGAGACAACATCCAAGCTACATAGTGGGACCACATGCAGTGTGGAATCTATACACACCATGTACCCAAATAAGAAACATCCACCTTTCATATATCCTTTGAATGGGTTAGGAATTTAGACCACGAGTATCCTATCATGAGTATTTTTCCATGTATAAGATGATGGTTAATTTCATAGTGGATTTCAAGATATGACATAAAATGGTTTATGCAAGAAAATTTATTTAGGAGATGTTTGATGATGATACTGATCTGGTAGGATTTTAAGAGAGAGAGAGAGTTAGGGGTTGGAATCCCCCTATCATAACATGGTACAAGTTCCCCATACTCATTGCACTGGTCTTAGTGGACCCCCCTAAGGCACTAAGACATGGGTCCTCTACCCACTGAGTGTCACCCTTATCATAATAGGGTGTGGGTCCTCCAGTAATAGAGTATGGTTCCTCCTATCACACTAATGCTCAAGTCCTGTATTTTTACTTTCTGAGTGGAACCCCCCTAAGGAATGAGAGTGTAGTTCCTCTATCGATACAAACCCAGTGTAACCCCAATACAAATTAAATAATGGTTTCTCCATTCTTGAATGACACACCTTATCACAGCAAGTTGTGAGACCTATATATATCTACTAAGTGGAATCCCCCTATCGTTCAAGGGTGTGGGTTATCTATTTATCTACTGAGTAGAACCCCCTATCATGCCATAAAATGGGTCCTCTACCTCTCTACTAAGTGGTATCTCCCTATCTTACCATGATATGGGTACTCTATCCACCTACTAAGTAGTATCCCTTTATCACACTAGGGTATGGTTTCTCTACCTATTTACTAAGTGAAATACCCCTATCACACAAGGTCATGGGTTCTTATTAGATATTGTCCCCCCTAAGAATGTGGAGTAGTGATAAGGTACAAGTCCTCCTCAATACGTTTTTAGATAAAAACTCAAGATACTGAGCATTGATGGTGGAACTGTGGATCTACAAGCATAAAAATAATTTTGGTTTGTCTATTATATAGAGATCCAAATTCTCTCTCATCTATGTATATTTATGATAAAATATATATATGTTATTGGGTTTTGTTTCCCACTTTCTTTGGGTTGAGATGATGACTTCTATAGTATCTTATATACCCCCTTCAATTTTTTGGGAATCCCACATGGTATGCATATACTCACCCCTAAATTGGATTTTCCTGCATGTGTCATGTCTTATGATAATGAAAAAATATAAATAGTGTTTTTAGTGGAGAATAATAAAACTCAGGTGCATAGGCTATATATGGTGGTTGGTCTTGGGGATCTGGAGTTGGGATCTCTTAGTTTCTTTTTATTTCAGTTGTTGTTAGTATATGTATTTTTTTGGAATTTATTTTTCCCCTTTATACTTTAGTTTCATTTTTTATTATTCTGATGTACTCCTTAGAGGTTATTAAATTCATTATTTTCTTTAAATGTTACTATCTTCTTATTATTCCTCTATACTATTGAATGGAGATTGTTAGGTGTGTGTATATAGATACACTAGGAAAAGGCTTCCAATTTTTCTTATTTTTTATTTGAACTTTTCATCATCCACTGACTTATTATAGGCGATCATGGGGTTGTGAAGGCTCGACATTATTCTAGCTAGGTGGGCTCCAGCAGGTCAAGTCATTATAGAGTGGTATCAAAGGTGGTTTATCCTTGGTAAGAGTTAGAGTTAGATACATGGTGAGTATTTGGTTTGGAATTAATGAAATAGTGTCAAAGTGTCTCAAGTTTAGATTTTAGGCATGGGAAATTAGTGTTTGTTGAAGAATAATGAATCTATTCACTAGAACACGACCTTCATGCTTTTAAACTCTGCATACCAAGAAACAATTTGTAAGAAAAAATTATACATACATCACATTATATTGAGTCCTTGGAATGTTATTCTTGATTAACATCCCCATATATATATATATGAACGCCTTATAATTGTAGTCCTTGATCTCTTTGATGATGCCTATGTGTAGATAGTCATCTAGGTTAATAGTTTAAGAACATGAAAAAAATCCAATGAGTGATGAGGCCTCATTTTAGGTCCCATATCATGAGGATATCCCTTCACGTGGGTAGGTAGAAGAAGACCCACTTATTGAGTTGAACATAGTACCAGAAGTGAAGGCTGATTATGCACACAGACTTAGTACACTTCATGATTTCTAGAACCAGAGGCCACTAAGGTTCTATCATGATAAATATCCCTAAGAAGCAGAGGCTTAGATTGATTTAAGTATCAAATTATTTTGGATCATGCATACCTTGACTGGTAAGATAATTACACTGGAAGATAGTCATTTCCATGGATTAAATATGTTCTAGTAGTGTATCGTCAAGAAACCCCCTAACGAGATGACACTATCATGGTTCATCTTCTAGAAGGTATTTTGTGAGGTGTGGTACATGTCATTATTTTACTCAGTTCGGATACAGGAACATCTAGGGATAAATTCGGGTAGTATGAGAACTATTGAGTATGTTGTGAGTTTCACTCACATTTTTTGGTACTCCCATGAATTGATTTGAGATGGTTACTTCCACAAATAGAAGTTTGAGTAGGGTTTTGATAGATACATACATTCTAGTGTGGTTCCTGTTTTCATTTCCACCCATGCTAGGGTTCTAGAGTGGGTAATAGTGATAGATATATTCCTATATGGGGGACACTAGGTAGCTAGAGCTTGAAATGGGTATCATGGGTCAAATTTATTTGCAGCAGTTACCTGGCACCGGTCATTAGGATATCATCATAGGCGACCTCCCCTTGGCTATTCCCAATCATGTGGACATGCAGTGTAGGGTATGCACATATGATCAAGTCATCCCATAGAGTTGTGATGCTATGAATGTGATGGGAATGATCACATGGAATGTGATTGACTAACCTCACATGTCAAGGAGGGTAAGTAGAAAGTGGATGAACCACCATGAAAAATGCATTACTATGATCATGGTTCTCCTAGTTGTGGCCATGGAGGGCCCCATGTAGGAGATTATAGCAGAGGATTAGTTGGGGATCTAGGAGGTGGAGTTTCTAGTGGAGGGATACAATTTGATCTACTTCCACCACAACCACCAAGCAACCCATGCTAGACTTAGGGAGCTTTAGGATGGGGATGCGGGAAGCTTCAAGCCCTGGAGGCTTACGAATAGGAATATCTTGAGAAGAAATGAGGAATGACATGTGTTTTTTATAAACTTTCTCTAGTGCTTATAGAAACATATTTGTGTCAATTGTCATTACTATTTCCATTTTTTGAGATCTATATCTCCCCATTGAGACCTTATCATAGAATCCTTTTCTATAGGTTTTAACTGGATGAGATTATTTAGTATCACTTATCTATAGGTAGTGTGAGATATCATTTCATGGAAAGAGTTTCATGTGGGACCTCTTAGTCATCATGATGAAAACTTATGAAATAATATTTAGTAAGGAATGGTGTTCCATTATTCAATCCCAAATTGAGTATCATTGAAGGTGGGTTATATTCCTTCAGATAGATGAGGTAACATTCTCATTTATGGGTGAGAGAGAGCTCATGGTTGGGAAAATGGGCCTTGTATAAAGGATTATACTTTCTATCACCAAATAGTTGTTGTGTTTAGCCCCTGTTAAAACAAGATATTTAGGTATCTGGATTCCCTGGATAGTGGTTGAATTTATTGAAATCTACCATGAGGATGTTCCAGGACTATCTTTGAGGTGGGAGATAAGCTTCTATAACGACTTTCACCCTATTAAAATAATGATATATTTTGAGACATATCAAATTACCACTACTGAGATCCGAGAGCTAATGGTCAAGCTGGAGGGCCTTCGAGAGAAGGTTTTTATCAGACCTGATGTGTCCCAGTAGGCAGATTTGATTTTGTTTTTGTGAAAAAGTAACTTAGGATATTGCATATTTCTGTTGATCATTGAATCTAAAACCAGGTAATGATAAAGAAAAACTACACCTTGATAAGGATTTAAGACATCTTTGATCAACGCTCAAATTGGTTTTTGAAGATTAAACACTAGCCCGACTTACACTAGTTGAGTTTTTACAAGGCAGATATTGTGATGCTGGCATTCTAATGTTACTATAGACTATATGAGTTTCTGGTGATTCCTTTTGGTGTAATTAATTCCCTTCTTAGTTTTATGGATTTGATGAACATGATTTTATAAACATACATGGGTCGATTTGTGGTTGTCTTTATTGATGACATACTCATCCACTCTACATCATAGGAGGTGCATGAAAATAACTTGAAGATGGTCCTAGACTAACCCAGGGAGAACCATATTTATGGTACTCTCTTTAAGGGATAACATTGGATATACATGTTTTACTTTCTGGGGAATTTCAAATCAAATCAAGGATTAGTTGTGGACCCGAATAAGATTGATTTTGTGATTTCTTGGGAGCCACCTAATATCATGTCATATGTGTAAAGTTTTATTATATTGTAGGGGTACTAAAAGAGTTTTTTAATGGAATTATCAATGATTGTGTCCCTTTTGAATGAACTAATGTAGAAGGGGAAGCCATTTACCTAGAGCAAGAATTTTCAGAGGGCCTTCAGAGAGTTGAGGATGAGGATGACCAATGCTCTTATATTAAGACTACTAGAGGCAGTAATGGAGTACTCGGTGTGTTGTGATGCCTCGAGATATGGTCTTAGATACCTATTTTTTAGAGGTAGGTGGTGATCATATATGGGTCATGTAAGTTCATAACCTAATGTGAAAAATTACATGAATCATTGGATAGCGTAAGAGGTGATAGTCTTCCATCAATTATGTTTACTCCTCCACATATACAACATGTGAAAGAGGTTAATTTGTAGAAATTGACTATGAGGTTTTTTAATGGAAAGATATCATCCGGATATTCACTAGGTGGATTTTTTAAAGGAGGGCAAGATGTCATACTTCTATAGGGATAGAAAATGGTTTTAGTTGAAATGCGAGAGGATGTGATGAACTTACATGTATCGTTACTAAGGATATATGTGCATGATACTACACACATCAATAAATAGCGTGATCTAGACATCAAGGATGTCACCAACTTCATGGTGTACCCTGTATCGATCGATGATCAATAGGTGGGGATCCTATGAGGATAGGCCATTCCCTTTATTTGTATGGTGTGGATTCTTTGGATCATATAAGATAGATCTTGGGAGATGAAGAGAAAAATCTTGGCTCAGTATTCCCACATTTTTGTATAGATTGTGCTTTTTGGGGATGTAAATCTTAGAATGGGTGAATAATGTAGTGACACTATTTTTTATTTTCAAGAATTTGAAATATATTAAGAAACATTTTTCAATCCAAGTGATTAGATGATGTGAGATTTCGATGTCTGATGTTCACATGATTGATATTATAAAAATATTAAATATATTAATATCACACATGTGTAATTTTTCAAAAATAATGTGTTATATTCTGATAGGAGCATCATATTAGAAATCCAAAACCATAATTGAATCTTTCACCTAATGTTGGTATATGCCAAAATTTTAGACGAGGATGCCGTTGGTGGGTAGATTAAGTGGATTAATCTATAAGTTTATTTAATTAATTGATTTCATATACACAACATAATTTACTCAATATAACTACCACTATATAAATTCTATATGGTTAGAAACATAATCTTGGGGGATTTAAGAGGAGTTTATGAGAATTAATCATTGGTGAATCAGAATCAGATTATGAAGAAAGATCAGATCAAGGTATATCAAGAGGAAGTGAACACAACATGTCTTCTCCATCGATAGAAAACATGTTCTCCACCATAAATTGACCAACGATATTATAAGGGATCATTAATTATTATTTTTGACCTTTTTTATTAAAATATTGAGCATGAATTTTATTTTCTTTTGATATTTTTTATTTTTTATTTTCATGAACCCCACAATTTGTTGAATATTTTAATCTCGTATAATTTCACTTATTATTGAAAATGTTATCACCCTATAAATCCTTGATATATGATCGTTGGAAAATAAGACTTCTCTAATGATTGATTGACTTTGTTATTTTGTTTTCCCCCTCTCCGTTCATCGCATTCTTCACCATTGGCATACAGGTTCGCAATTCAAATTTTCTGGGGTAGGTTACAGTGTGATCAACCCCCCAGATTCATAGAAGTTTCACAAATAATAAATATATTGGAAAATAAAGGATGGATATACATATATCATACGTAGTGGGAGAGGATACATGGATCTAATATCCAGAGTAGTGACAATATTGAGTATTAGATGAGGGGTTGCATTTCCAGCTGCCATAGGGTTTTTCTAGGAAAACAAAATCCATTTTCTAGCCATTGGAGATTAGGAAATGATGGTTGGAGGTGACCCCCCAATGATTTTATGTGGTCAAATGGCATAAATCATGGTGGAAGTGAATAATTCAGTATCCTCATAAATATATAGACTTTCTATGGAAAGGTTTACTATACAGTGTGTATATGATGAACATACACCATATAACCCCACCCAGCTGTGACAACTAATCTTTCAAGGAAAATAAGGATCAAACACCATGTGGCCAAGACTATTCACCATGTGACCCTCCCATGGTGGGTAAGAAATATTCCAGTTGCACATATCTAGGATTCCATGTGGGAGGAAACTCAGTGTACTATGGAAGTACACATGTAAAGGACGATACTTGGGCTTGGCCTGGTACATGGACAAGTACATGAGCATGAATTGATGAACACATACATGACCATAAGCACATGGGTAGGACCAAGGTGTCTAAGATATTCCTTTTGGGACCCTTCTAATCATTTTATAGTGAAATTCCCTTCTGGTCGTGTCTAGAGAAGAATACGACTAGGTAACAGAGTGGGACCACATTCTATGTGGACCCCATACACACTATGTATCACCTTCATCTAGACTCAGATTTTGACCCACTAGTAGCCTATCATGATCAGTTTTCTATGTAGAATATGATGGTTGAATTCTTACTGTATTTCAAGACATGATGTAGAATTTTCATAGAATGATACTTATTTAGGTGATGCTTGACAATGATAATGATCAGGTGGGATCATTAGATAGATAGAGAGGCCCGGTTTGGAAACCCCACTACCATACTAGGGTGTTTTTCCCCATAATCCTTTCACTGTTCTAAGTGGAACCCCATAGGGAAATTGGGTATGATTCCTCTAACTGTGGAGTGGAACCCCCTATCTTACTTGAGTGTGAGTCAGCCATGTATATATTAGGCATCACCCTATCATACTAGGACATATGTGATCTCTTTATACTTATCGAGTAGAACCCCATAAAGTATAAGGATGTGTTTCCTCTATTAATACATTCCAATTGGAACCCTTTGACATGAAGGGCGTGGGTTCTCCTTACCTGAGTGGAATCCACCTATCACACCAGGGTGAATGTCCTCTACCTAAATGCTGATTGGCATCCTCCTATTACACTAGGTTGTGGTTCCTCAATCAATCATTACCTATATCTCATTCGAGAATGGTTTCTACACTGATATACTAAGTGGAAACCCCTTGCCACACCAGGGTGTGGGTCCTCAATCCATCTACTGTATAGCATCCCGTGTCTCACTAGGGCGTGGGTCCTATACCTATTTACTAAGTGGAATCCCCTATCATACTTTGGTGTAGGTCCTCTATTTTATATTTTCCCCTCTAAGACTGTGGAGTAGTGGTGAGGTGTGGGTCCTCATTGTTAAATATTTGGATTGAAACATGAGATGTTGGACATAAATAGTAGATATTTGGAGCTATAGGAAGACACATCATCCTAGGTTGGTCTATGAGATGGATATTAGCATTCATATCATCTGGGATTCTTTATATGAATATATATATATATATATGGGTTTTATTTTACTCTCAATTTAGGTTGAGTTGACTACTTTTATTATATCTTCTATTTCTCCCACATTGGTTTTTAGGGCCTCCTACTAGCTATGCATATAGCCAACCCTACATGGTCTTTGCTCATACGAGTCATGTCTTATAAATATTTATGACATATCAGCGGTGTTTTTGGTGGAACATAGGGATAATTGAGTTCATAAGATATGTACAGTGGTCATGCTTGGAGATCAAGAACCAAGCACTCTCAGCTATTTTCCATTCTAGTTATAGTCTGGTTGGGTCTTCTTTTTTAGTTGGTCCTATATTTTTCCCCTATACGGTTTGGTTATATTATGTCATACTATGATGAATTCACTAGAGATTATTGAATGCATGGTTTACTCTAGATGTCAATATCATTTTATTATTACTCTTCACTATTTCATGGAGATGATTGAGTGTGTGTTTATATGTACACTAGGTAAAGGCCTCCCATTTATTTTTTTTGTTATTGTGCTTGTCTCCCGCCCTTGGCCTATTGGAGGAGGGCTTGGGGTTGCGATATATCATATTTAAACTCAAGAGGAAATCCCTTGTGGGTTGGGTTGTTACGACATATTATTTCTTTAAATACAATTTTTTTTATCATTCACATGATGTGGTGATGAAAAAAAATCACACAATGTCCTAGAGGTTGTAGTCCATATTCACGTATAAATGAAGTTATCATTTTTTAGTGAATGAAATGTTAATAAATTAAATGATATATTATATTTTAATAATGATAAATATTTCAATAATATAATATATATATGTTGAATCCATCCTTATGCAAGAGGAGCTTATGATCGCTAGGCAGTGGTTCGCCAGACACATGAACAATATTTTTAAATCATTTAACAAAATAATATTTGCTATAAAATAACATTAATATCAATTTTCGATCTATATATTAAAATTTGAATTTTAAAACAAAAATAAAAAAACTTAATTCGAATATAACAAATTAAAAAATCTATAATATGTCATTTTTTTCAACATATATCATTAAACAAAATAATTCATTCAAATCATATTACTTTTAACTTTTTTAAAATGTTTTATTTTATTTGTCTATTAATTGAATAACGTATCTGCGTTGCATAGGCATTTAAGATAATTATTTACTCACTAAAAGTTATAAATAAATCACCATGATAAAGAAAAATAATTTATATGTTAAATGAATATTTATAACCAAACATATATTCTTTTTATCCCTATATCAAAAATTTAAATACAATAAATCAAATAGGATGATATTTTTGACTTTTATGAACATAAAGTATTATAAAGGTCATAATCATGGACATATGAAAAAAGGTAATATATTATAATTATATATTATTATGGATTAGATATAATAATCCAATAAAATTTAGTCAAGTGTTAGAGTCACTTTTTAGACCTTATCAAATTATTTTTACCCTTAACTAAAACTGTTTACCTTTACCGAGGTAAAGAAAAATTACTATGACTACTATTCATAAAAAGGGAAAATATTTACCAAATTTGGATATCCTAATTCATAATATTTAATATATTTTTTAATATTCATAACATATAATTGAAATAATTTAATTTTAATTTAAACCAAAAAAACACTAAAAAACTGTTTTTTAGAAAATTCATTTGTAAGTATAATTTTTTTTGAACCGAATTCAATTATAAAATTCATTCAAAAGTCTATAATTTGATTATGTTAAATAAAAATGAACTAATTAAATTTTAAAACTAATATAAAATAGAATTTTACTTTTTATATACTTGTTAAAAAAATACATTTTAAATAAAAATCAGTATTTTTCAATATTCATTAATAAGTCGATTTTTTATGAAAAAAAAATAAAAAATTAAGTATAAGATAATTATTAAATTATTATTTAAAAAAAGATATCATTTTAGTCAAATAAAATTTATAAAATTCATATAAATTAATTATAATTTTATCTCTTAAAAAGGAAAAAAATTTATTTTTAAGGAAACTTATTTTTGAAGCATAAAATGAATTTAATAAAAATTGAGTGATTATTTAACAATAATTTTTCAATAAATTTGTAGTGAGTATACTCTATATGTATATTTCATAAATAATTTAATCATATTCATAACTATTAGTTTAATTTCTAAGTTATAATAGTAATATTTATATAATAATATTTCACAGTTTTTTAGCCTTGGTGTTTTGTGCCATATACACAATCAAACATAGTTTTATTTTTAAAATGCTAGGGTGTTATATTCTACCAATATTAATAAATTGTATTATCACAATTTGAACTTGATCTTGGTTGTCAAATGGTTTCTATTTGAAAATTCCTTTTTTGAAACCCCCATCATAAAAAGTGTTAATAAAACTTCCTCTTGAAAATATGTAATGAGAAATATAAAGGTTATATGGAATAACTCAAAACAATGTTTTTAAATAGAAAAAAATTATCAAGAAGTGAAAATATTGACATGAAAGAAAATAATAACGTTCAAATAATGATAGAGAGTGACAAATATCATTGAATAAAAGAATGTGAATGATCTTGATAATGTTAAAAACCATGAAACCATAAACCAAGGATGTTTGAAAAGGAACTTCAATTCATAAAAAGTAAAGGTAATATGATAAACTTTTTGTTTCAAGATCCTTCTCCTAGAGTTGAGGAATTTATTTACCATTTAGAATAAGAACATATGGATATATACTTACATGATATATATAATTTCGTCCTTGAATCAATTTCTACCATAGTCTCATATTTTTATCTAAACGATGAGTATTAAAGTTGATTTTTTATTCCTGAAGCACTATAATAAATTTATAATAGATCACATAATCCAAAAAGGATAAAACTTTAATCCTATTATATTAATTCATGAATTAAAATAAAAATTATTAACATAAGATATGTTATTTCACAAAATTTAGGAACATTTATATGATGAAATAATACATTTATCTCTACAATTAAATAGTAAAACCCAAAGTTCAACATAGATCATTTGATAATTAACAAACATTAATTCTTTCAAAATATTCCCAACCTAGTTTGAAATAAAAAAATTAGATGGATTTGATCACATATTTTTATAAGATTAATATAATATTTACTAATAATCAAGATTAGTCACCCATAAAGTCATATACCCAAAAATGTATGTGCCATAGTCATATAATCTCCAAAATATGCTCATCATTTTGATAAATAACCTAAATAACCACAATGTCACATTAAATTAATATATTATTACAAAAGATAATTTTACCATTAATCCTAAGATAAAATCCCATAAGATTCTATTTATATTAATCATAAAAGTTTCCCCAACAATATAGTGATATTTTTCTCAAATAACCTTAATCACTTAATCATCAAATCAAATTTTAGTCCTATAGTTATCTATATGATTAAAAAAATATTCCCAACATCAATATAATTTTATTTTTAATGTTATAATAACTAGGTCATCACATAGGTAAGTGGTATGTGGTGCACCCTTGTCTCCCTTTGGTCATGGGTTCAAGCCGAGCGGCCTTACAAGATGCATGGGTTTGTCTTTTTTAATTACTATAACATTTCGAAAAAATATAATGAATATCATAAAAATATCATTAATAATTAAATCACATTAAACCTCGAATGTTAACTATAAAAATATTCTTCCCATAGAATAAAATAAAATTAATTTTCCATCATCGAGAATATATTAACTCAAAGGTTTATTTATGCATATACATATTTACTTAAATTATAGTATCTAAAAATTATTACCTTTCTATTACACCACTTTCTAAAGGTATTGTTTCCATATAATCTATGTTTTCAAAGTTTTAAAACTAAATATACTATTTAGGTTTTCAAAATTTTCATAATATTTAGAATATATTGGAATATTATTGATAATCATAAAATTTTTTAAACTTATTTCTTAAACCTTTAACCAAAATTTATTGTCTTATGAAATATTTACTTCTGATTTTTCAATATCAAACCAATCATGATTCATACTTAGAATATAAGAAAATAATTCATACCTAAAATATAGACATTAGGGTCTTCTTTTATGATGATGATATTCCATTTATCTTCCAGCGTAAGTTCATATCTCTAGAAAAATAATAATTAAATCCTTGGTGGTATTTCCCTTTTTTAATGAGATATATGAGATTATAATTTAAATTAATATAAATGAAATACCATGATACATATAAATTTTATAGAAATGAAAAGGTGTTGGGTAGATCAAATTGTTTATTTATGGTGATTAGGATGTTCAAAAAAAAATTGAAATCATTTGAGAAAGATTTTTCCATGATAGTGGTGATAAAATCAACTGTAAAGGATAAAAAGGTTGTTTGATATCCTTTTAGTATTATCTTGATAAATTTTGTATAATATGTAGATACAAGCATCATAAAAAACCGAAATTAATTATTGTATGTAAAAATTAAAATGGTCCTTGTAAAGAAAATATCCATAGAAATTCTATAATACTTTATACTTAAAATCCAAAAAAATATCCGTAATAACATCAACATTAAAGAATATTTCAAACTAAAAGGTTGTCTCATATATTTCCACTTACATTCCAAAAAATTTAACGATATTCTTCCAAAATAATTATTCACATTAAACCTGAGGGTAACATATACATCAACACAATAAAACGTATCCCAAAATCTCATTAATCACTTTATAATACCTTCACTTAAACCAAAAAATTATCTTCTAAACCCTTAAATTTATGATAAACATTAAAATTATAAACTCACAATGGTATATATAACTCTTAATATAACCTCAATGAAAACATACTTATATATACAAATTTCTAAACCTTTTAGCCAATGCCAACTATGAGGAACCAACCTTAAATAATACATATTATAATATCATGATACAAGAATTATTTTTATTACATTCCTAAAGATATTTTAGGTTTATAGTTTTATATAAATAGGTAATCAACCTTACATAAATAAATTTTACATTAAAAATTGGTCAATACCCCACAAAATCTATTTTCCCCATGTAACAAAACGTTTTAGATATAATTTTTGTTATTTTTTTGAAATATCATTAAAATTTTCATCTTAACCTCATCATTTTCCTAATCATCTTTAAAAACCATTGAAAATAATTTTCAAATATGGTATGAGCATAAAAAGGTTAGTATGAGACATAAAAACAATGAAATAAACTATTAGTCCCAGAATACATATAAAAATTTATTCTTCTTAAAATAAAATTTGGGTTCCAAATAAACATTTTCTTAACCAATAAATCATCTTATCAGCCAAAATATTTTCATAAAAATTTTAATCAAAAATTTAAGTGAAAAAATAAAACTCATAAATATTACTTTGTAATCTTGAAAATAATATGAAATGTTTTTCACAAAAATATAATTTTATCTATTAATAAGTAGAAAATAATATACTTAGAAAATAATATAATTTATTACCTTTTTGAAATCAAAATATTTTTCTTAAAAAACCATTAAAATAATATATAAATAATAGAGGTAACTTAAGGCATCATTTTAATATCACTATTACATATAGAATAACCTTCATAGTTATATATTCAATAACCTTCATGGTTACAAATGGAATAACCTTCATGGTTACCAAAAACCTTCACATTTACAATTGGAATAACCCTTATGATCAACTTCCCATATAAATATTACACAATGAATTAGGGGGATATCATGGACCTACCCATACATGGTTTATAATAGAACCACCTATCATCATAAAAAACATAAAATAATCATAACATAATCATATAATAGAAAATATTACACCCTAAAAACATTCTCTACACCCATAATAAAACAAATTTGAATATTTATATATCCACTTGATTTAAAACCAAAATTTCAAAAATCAAATTACAAGAATAATTGGATGTAGGGTTTTTATTTTAAAAAAACATGGAATCTTTTGAATTAAACTAAAAATAAAATAATGGTTAATGTGGTGGGAAAATCCATTTATGATCTAGATGTTAAAATATAACATACCTTTTGTCTTCTTGTAAAAATGTTCCATATAAAAAATGTAAAAATATTATTTTTGGAAGACCTTTAAAATAAAGTGAAAATTGACATAAAATGTACTTTTTTATTCATTTATTTCAACATAAATACATCAATAATATAATTTGAAAAAATGGATATAGAAGAAAAATAGTTCCATAGAAAACATTAAAAGATGATTTTTTAAAGAAATGCCTTTTCCTTGAGTCCAAATCATCACACATATTATTTATCTTATATAATAAAAAAATTATTTTAATAATTTAACTTATAAATAACACTTATCAAGTTTATTGTTATTTTTTATCTTATTTTTTAGGATTTTATATTTAGTTTCTTAATCCTTTGAGTTTATGTCATACATTTTGATAATATTAGTATCATATGTCCAAAATTAATATGGTAGGTTGAATATGGTCAATAAGGACATTATTATATCATATACATAATAATAATAATTAAATAATTGTAATTTTCATAAATAAATTATACTTTTAAAACCTTCCATGAAATATGGTTTTGAAAAATGGACTATGTTACAATCATGTAAATGGTAGGCCATACGTACGCATGAGTAATGACTCTAATTAATGAAATATCTTTTAAAAATGAAGGTAAGTGTTATTTTATCTTTAAATTATGATAATAACATCTTAAATAAATAATTATGTCTTTAGATATACTAATATATATCACCCATGTGACAAGGTGTTGAAAAATGAATCACATTGCGTTGTGGAGGTGGTAGTCCACATGTACGCATTGATGCCATTATAATTTTTCTTCGATTCAAATGGTAAGAAATTAAATTATATTTTATATGTTTATAATGAAAAATATTTAATTAATATCATATATATAAATTTAAATAATAATTAAAACTATCCGTAAGAGGAGGTGATGGAAACTGAATTACATATGTTCATGAGGTGGTATTCCACGATACACATGAATACTGATTTCATTTCCCATTTTTTATAAGAAGATAAGGCTATAGGTTATTAAATTAATAAAACCACATGTGAGTATGTGGATGATATTTGTTTTTTTATTTCATCTTGGTTGAATATGATTTGTAGAAGTTATAAAAAGAAACAAAATATAAACGCTCAGTTAAGAATAATACATCTTCTAACAACCTCATAAGGTTTACCCCGAAAGCTTTCATAGGTTGGTTTTCTGATAAAAAAAGGCCTCTAGGACATGTATATAGACATAGAAAGGGATTTGGGTTGTTAATGTATGAAAAAAATGTTTTTTTATTTAAAATAAAATTAGAGAGGAGATGAACATTTATAAGAGAGGGGTGGGGGAACTCTTGGTAATTCGTAAATTATAAAATTAATACAATTCATTTTTCACATTAAAAAAGTTAAAAATCGAAAAGTTTAAAATTTAATATGTTGATAAGTTGAAATAATCAGATACAATAAAATTTAGGCATGTCTTTTTATATTTTTTCCATTATTCTTTTAACTCTTCGTCAACCCTTTTAACTATTACGATGATATCAATCTTTTCACTCTTAAGGGGTAAATATAGTTTCTATAAAAAGAAAATTGGATAATAAATGGACTATTTTTTATTTCCAACCATATCCAATTTTTTTTCTAAATAATTTATTTCCTAGTTTTAATTTATTTATTAAAATACAATTTATTATAAATTACATGGATATCAATTTTCAAACTATTTATTTAATTTGACTTTTTAAACTACAAGACAATAGAAGAATTCAAATATAATGAATTAAAACCACTCTATTATGTAATTTTTATTTTAAAAAATGTAATATAATAATTCCTTCAAATCATATAATTTTTAATTTTTTTAGAATAATTTATTTTATTTTTATATTAATTGAATAAATACTGAATCAGGGTTTCATAAATGTTTAAGGTAATTATTTCATCACGAAAAATTATAAATAAATTTCCAAGATAAATAAAAATAATTTATATTTAAAATTAATATTTATAGTTGAACATATCTTCCTTTTGTATCTATTTATAAAATTTAATTATAATGAAACAATGAGAAAATCATTTTTGACTTTTCTTTACAAAAAGTATTATGAAGGTCATAATCATGGTTATATAGAAAAAAGATCATATATTTTAATTTTGGATTATTATGGATGATATATAATCATAAAATAAAATTACGTATTGTTTTCTTGTTAGTTTTTAGACCTTTTCAAATTATTATTACTCTCAATGGACACATTTACCATTATCGAGGAATTTTTTTTACTTTGATTACTATTCATTTTGATTAAAATTAGAAGGTAAATATTAAAAAAATATGGACCTAATTATTTAAAATATGGAATCCATTTTTCAATATTCAAAACACAAAAGTGGCCAAATTTAATTTTTAAATAAATAAAAAATACGTGACTAAAATTGGTTTTTTAGGCAGTTGTCTTTTTAAGTATAAAAATATTCTTATAGTATATTCAATGATAAAATTCATTCGAAATACTATAATTGGAATATTTTTTTTAATATAAACTAATTATAATTTAAAACTATTCTAAAATGGATTTTTTATAAATTATTGAATAGAAAATATAATTTTTAATAAAAATTAGTATTTTTGACTATTTATTGATAAATCATAGTTTTCATAGAATTATCAAAATTTAATTATAAGAGATATTTGAATTGGTAGTTTTGAAAATGATATCATTTTTGTACAATTTTTTTTCTAAATGTTTAATACATTAATTATAATTGTTACTCAAAAAAAGTAATAAAATTTTTTTTTTCAGGGAAAAATATTTTTGAAGCATAAAATGACTTTACAAAAAATAAATTGATTATTTAATAATAAATTTTTAATAATTTTTAGATATTTAATAAATCATATAATCCAATACATACCCAATAATTTAATAACTATGTTATAATAGTCTTATTTAAATAAGAATATGTCATTTTATGTTTAGGTTCAATGTTGCATGTCGTATAAACTATAAAACATAGTTTTCTTTTTAGAATATTGGGGTTTTACTATCAATACAGTCATTGAGATGAAGTTTTCAAAGGAAGGAGGCAACATGAAATTTTATTGAATGATGAAGATTTATTGGATCAAATTACTAGTGTTTTATATATATATATATCATATTACGACTACAAAAAAGTACATACTTCAATATGATCCCACATCAAACCCTGTCTTGATATAACCATACTTAATAATTCTCCACACTTCACATGAAATCCATAACAAGAATGGGTATTCCAGTGGTTTCCATATAACCTCATATTCCAACTTATACTAGAGAGGATATCCACTAGATGTGCCTACCTACTCATGTTCTCCCCTGTGTGTCCTATTATTTAACTGTGCGCAAGATCTTCCACTACAAATCCACTCCTAGTCTGGATCCACCTTTGTGATAGGTCTAAGATTCCCCTGTGGAGGCCTGGATGACTCAAGTGTTGAGTTCTATTAGAAGTTAATTTGTTTACTAACTTCTCTAAATATTTTATTTTTAAAATACAGATTCCAAACACCAGATTAAACATCTATCCCCATCTATTTTCTTTATTCTCCTATATCCCCCTTTAAAATTCATTAGTTACCATATCCAAGATATATATTCCAATCTGAATATTCTTAAAATAATGTGACACAATTCTTGAGAACAACACAACAATCTCCTAGAAAGTCTTCTTCACTGACACCGTATTGATATTATTCTAAAAATGAATAAAATAAACACAAAATATGCTCTATTATTTCAAATATAGATTTAACATACAACCTTTTTTGGTTCATTCAAATTTCCTTATCTTTTATTTTCAAAAAACTAATCCCATGAAATAAGTAAACTCATATTTATGAAGATCATTGTTTTTGAATTCTAAACCCTATAATCATATAAACTTATATGCTAATAATATGAATTAACTTTTTATCCCTAAAAAAAATCAAATATAAATAAATACTACAAAAAATATACTAACCATTTCTCAAAATCACATGAATCACATTTTCAACAAGTTATTTTTCAACACCTCCATTTAATCTATACTAGCCAATTTGTTTTCCCAAAAACAATTATTCCTTTATTCAAATTTATGATAATTACCGCAACAACAAATCCCATTCCATTACAAAGAGTTATCAACACCTCAATCATGTATTATTTCTAAAACCAATTTCCCCCTAAAATATCACCTTAAAATACAATCACATATGAACTCACAAGGGAAAATTTATACTTATGATCAGACTTACAATTATAAAACAATGATTATATCTATAAATCTTAAATTATAATCACGTAAAAATATCATAACCTACAATGTTATCTAAATCTTGGTATGATACCAATTGATACACCCCACACTTGTGCACTAAGATCCAGTGATAAAAACATATTCTTTACGAAAATAATTTAATACCAACTGAAGTGATCCACACTTAACCATCCATAATTACCATACCAATAACTAATATAGAGTCACTTATATTCCCAATACCTTTTAGGTTAATAGTTTTAGATACATAGATAAAACCTTTACCTTACAGAACCCATATATTTTCTACCATGTAGACATTTTCCCACTAAACGAAGAATCCCTTATATTATAATAAGTCTCAATAATTTCAGAAAACATTCTTCACACATGATATCATTCATTATTTATCATAAAAAAAACTCTTCTTAATAACCTGAAAAAATTGTATGTTAATAAGGGTGTGTTCGAAATCTAAGTAAGGTTAAATATAAGAGTAAACTATTATAGATCATAAGTGAGAATAAGATAAGCATATGGGTATGAGAAGATATTCAAAATACATTGATAAAGAATGACATAATAATACCAATTAAAACATTAATCCCAAATCTTGAATCATGGAATTTGGCATCGATATAACATAAAATGTAGGTAATCAGGGTTTAAGGACTTGAGTGAATAATGTTGTGAGCATAACATAGGTACATTTGACGACATAAAAATTTCTCATAAATATGTAACATGAAATAATAAAAATACGTCTAGGATAACTATAATGATAACAAAACCTTACGTGTTGATATAATATCCCATGCACCATGTATGGTATATTATGAGATAGAAACATTACACAATGTATTAGAGGTAGATATAAAAAAGTTTCCTCATAGAATTTATACTAAGGAGAATAATTTGTTACTTTAAAATAAGAAATCCTATATTCTCTTGGAATATTTCATAGTTTTTAATGTTTTAGAGTATTATCTTGATACTATAAGCTCAATAATGTATGAGAGACTTATTAAGGATTGAAATATGGTAGTGTATATGGAATAATTTGAATTATAGGTTTTCCTTAGAATGGGTGGTTTTGGGGTACTTTTATAAGTGATTGGAGTGAAAAATGATCAAAGAATTTAAATTGAGACAAAGATGTTATAACCTACAATAAAGAAATCACATCTTCTATTGGAACCCTTCTTATCTATCGGAATTTCTGGCCCCCACATTTTTCTTCATACAAAAAATGCAATATTAATTGTTCTGTTAAGTCCAAGAAGGTGAGGGAAAATATTTTATCCAATTTACATAAAATTAAAACAATTTTTTACATTATAATATATGAATTGTAATATAATTTTTCATTAAAAATATCTTAGATGAAATATGATATTTTTCGCACATCCCAAATTAAATAATTGAACATCCCTCTTAGACCAAAATGCAGTAGTCTTTCTGTTATGAAATTGTAGTCATGAATCTTTAACCCTCTATTATTTCTATTTAGGAAATAATGAGGAAAATTATAATCATAACCTTTTAATAAAATTAAATCTTAGATCCATTGATATAATAATAAACTACTTTCTTTATGAAGTATTTAGGATTATTTTGGATTCATTAAATAGTGTGATCTTTTATTTTCCAATAATTCAAGTTTTGGATGTTTGCAAATTTGGGAAATATTTAACTATGATTTTACATTATCTTTGTTGTTATCAAGTGTGTCCAATATGGTATAAAATAGGTTTTAAAAAAAATTATTCTCAATATGGATTACACCAATTATGTGATGCACCAACAAACCAGACTAATATAGAAGGTCCCAAAAAATTTCTTCACTTTAACCAATTATGATATCTCTTATAAACTTTTTTTTATAATTTCCCCAGAAGTAATAAGACGTAATGAAGATAAAATATATTTTACATGATTACATAATAGAATATATATAGGTTCATCTCTTTATATTATACCTTTGTAAAATTATTTATATTCCTTTACAAAGGGTGATTTGTTGGAGTAAATCTCCGATGGAAGTCAAAATAATCAATCTTTCTTCCATGGATAAGAATAAATTATTTTTTTCTCAACCATGGAGTATAGAAATGATTTTAAATCAGGTTTACTCCATCCATATAACATACTATTTGTTAAAACTTCAATTATTATCAACATTAGTGAAGATTTTAGAGTAAAATTATATTCTGCAACTATATAATTTTTAGGTACACTGGCACTCAATAATGAAATTTACTCTTTAATTTTTGGCTTCAAATACACATCAATATTTTTATTTGTATGTCTTTTAATCAATAGTGAAAAATATATATATGGTCCCTTCATCACTATATAAGGATTAATGTTATATAAAGTTATGAAAACAGACCAATATGAATATTGACTGTCGTAATCACCAAATGGAAAAAAAAATCTGAAGAAAGACTCAAATATGTGTTATCAGGTTCTATAACGAAAGAAGGATGAACCAGATCAATGTGTTTCCAAGAGTCACCATAACATGGATGGTTTAAGATTTTATGGGTGGAAATATTTTATTTATTCTATATCATCAATGAATTTATGCTGTGATACAAAAATAGTCACTGTAAGGAGGGTGTGATAGAAAAATACCTCAAATGGTTCAAAAAAAATATAGACATTCCAAATTGTTACTCTTTATACCAATTTTCTCCACATGTTGAATAATTAACTAAGGGTTCATAATTTTTATCATATAATATATAATCTTTTTAACATGCATGGATCTTTTGACAATAAAGACCCAAATTATTTAATAACTTCTTTTTGTCATAGAACTTGTAGTTAATTATTTCCATCAAGGAAAAATGATTTAAGAAACTAAATTATTTTATTGAAACAACTAATTGATATTTAAAAATCTAATTTCATAGCCATAAATGATGTTAGAGATTAAAGTTTTCTTATATTTCATCCCTTATATAATGCCTCTTCAATATATTTCAACAAATTATAATAATAGGATAGTTAATGTTCTGGATTTGGAATATCATTTTGAGTTTTTTATTTCCTTAATATATGGGAGATCAAACACATGTACTAAATTCTTAAATGATGGACCCAAAACAAAAAAAATTTGTATTTTCAATTGAATTTATTTCATCATGTTGATACTAAAAAATATAATCTTTTTAAAAAATAAAACATGGTTGAAGAATTCCAAAATTATCAACTGTTTCAAATCTCAGGAGATTATATTTATTACATAGAAATTTTATTATTCCTTTATAAAAAATGATGAATTTGATAATGAAAATGATATAATTTTTTAACACCCTTAACGTACATATAATTTATGGTAGATATGTTAGTATTTTTTTGATAATTTATCATATCACAATCTAATAATAAAAACTAGTATTTACTTCTTGAGTTTATATTTACCTAAAAAACATTAATAAGAATAATTATTATTAATTATAAATAATAATTACATAATATTATCAGATTTTAATTATGGATAATTATGAATTCTTATCATGAATTCTTACTATTTTTTTACTAATTATTACCAATACATTTTGATTGTTATTAATTATTACTAATATATAGTAATAAATAGTATTTTTTGTAATAATTATAACATAGTTTTCAAAACATATTAGTAATTTTTTAAAATTTTTAAACGTTATTTCTAATTATTATATTTTTTTGCAAATATTTAAAAATTATTATTTTTACTATTTATTACTAATATTACTAATTTATATTAATATTAAATAATTATTTCTTAATTACTATAATATATTTAATAATTACAAATAATTGTTTTAATTATTACACATTTTTTACTAATTATTGTGAATATTTAATAATTACTAACGTCTCATATATTTTTTCACAATTTATTAAAAATTCTCATAATTTACTAATATTTAAAAATTATTAATAATATTTATTAAGTAATAAAAATATTTAGTTATTATTAATAATATTGAAAAATTATTATTAAATTATTACAAATTATTTAATGGTTTTTAGTAATATCTTATCTATTAGTACATTTTTTTAATTATTATAATTTTTTACAATTTTTAGTAATTTTTAAATTTTTTTACAAGTTATTACATATTTTTTAGTAACTATTACTAATATTTATTAGTTTCTACTAATTATTATGATAATTTATAAATTAATAAAAATTATTTTTTAACTATAACTGAATTTTATATAAATATTACTAATTTTTAAAAATTATTAATATTTCATATTGTTTACTATTTATTAAAAATTATTATAATTTACTTATATTAAAAAAATATTATTAATATTTAGTAGTTAATACATAAATTTACTAAATATTACTAGTAGTGACAAATTATTTTTCAAATTGACTAATGATTTATTAATTATAAAAAATTAGTTCTTAATTATTACTAATTTGTTTTAGTTATTACAACATTTTTACTAATTATTTTGGATTTTTAATGATTTTTAGCACTTTTTATGTAATTTTAAAATTTATTTCAATTTGTTTTGAAAATTATTAATAATTAGGTTGTTACTAAATAACACTTATTTTTAATAGTTTTTTAGTCATTTATATTTTTCAATTATTTTTTACAAATTATAATAATTTACTAATATTTACCTATTATTACTAATATTAACTAATTAATTATTAATTTTTTATAAATAAATTATGAATTAATACTATTTGTTTAATTGGGAACACATTATTACTAATTATTGGAAATTTTTTAAAATTGTTAGTATTTTTTATATTTTTTTACAGGTTATTATTTTTTTACCATTTGTTAAAAATATTTGTTATATAATTCAAAATATTTACTACTAATAACTGGTATTTTAATAAATATTATTAATACATTTTACTCATCTGAAGCATGAGAAAAAATCAATGTAACGACCTAATGTTTTATTAGTGGAAATTCTCTTCATATAATTATGTCACATAAAATCACATTAAGAAACACAATGCCACATCATGATTAAATGAAGTAACAAATACTATGTAAATTTTATAACCTAGCAGTTAAACATACTTTTGCAAATTATGTGTCTTCATTTTCAAAAATATGATATATAGAGTTGCGATCAGTAAGATATTTTGAGTCTAATAGGGAAAACATAAATTTTTGGTGAATAGTAACTTATCCTTATCAATGGTAATGTTACCCTTATAAATAGAAAAATAACCAAATTAATAGTAAACTCACCCATGAAATTATAAATAAAATTTAGGCATCTTATAAATAATATAATGGTATAATTGTCTAAGTAAATAAATGTTTTAGAAAAAATATTAATTAAGTGATTGGTATTTTTTTAATTCATAATTATTTAATTAATTTTTATTAATTAATTTAATAATTTAAAAGTAAATTTATTTTCATAAAATGAAATTATATATTAACGTGTTTTTTTTGATTTTAAGTTAATTTTAACAGACCTTACGAAATTTTTCAAAGTGTTATAAAATCATTCATAATTTTAAAATCTGTATTTTCCAAGTAATTGATGATTTTAATTAAATATTAAATTACTCATATTTAGAAAATTATTTTCAATAAACTAGTTTCATTTTTTTAATTTAACATGTCAAAAAAATGTATGGGTGAATTTTTTGGATTTTTCTTAAATAATTGATATTTTTGAATAGTAAAATACTTTAATTTACAATATATATATATATATATATCATAAGCTAAATAAGCTATTCATTGAGTCACCGCTGATGTAATCACCCAAATCTAAAACTATCCATTATTTTAATATATTTTATGATAATTCTCAAACTATTCATAGTATTGAGTAAAAATAATAAACTAATGATTAAAATATTAGAAAAATACCCCTCACTTCCACTATAAATACCACCCTCACACCATATTCTCCTCACACCTATCATGTATTGATACTTGCCTAAATTCTACCCAATACTTTTCCCTGGACCATCCCCCACATCTAGGAGCTTTTGGTATCATCAAAAGATCAAGTCTAGGTTCCTTGAGGAGGATCTTAGTAAGAGAATTCAAGAGGTAAATCCCCTTTCATTTTCTTTTAATTTCCTTTCAATTTCAAATTATTTTCTTATTCTCTCCTCCCATACCTTCACACAAATGTGATGATAACTCTAGTACCTTACATATACTAGAATTATATCATGTTAATGGAAGATCCAACATTAAAATCCTCCCTTTCTCTATTTTTTCTTATATTTAATGAATCATCCTCATGGTATATAAAAAAATCATTTGAAAGATCATTTAAGATTTTATAGGATCATTAATAACATAGAATCAAAATTCTGGATGTTCATACTCATTATAAATGAACTTCCATTACTGAACAAAAAGTGAACCGATCAAGGAAGCCATGAAATTGAATTCCCCCAAACGGTGGAATTAAACTCTATAACTCATCAAAAGGCCCATAAAAGGATATAATAACACCATAATGAATCATATTCATGTATAAATGGTTATATAATTGTTAATTAATGAATCTAATGTGATTATAATGGATATTAATGTGAAGGAAGATTTCAGAAAAAAGATAAGGGGAATTATTGAACCCAACTCTCTTCCTTTGGGGTTTGTATCTTTCCCCACATTTCCAGTATGGTTATTCCTTAAAAATAGTTTCTTAATAATTATCCTATATTTTCTGGTATATGCATGTTTTCTACTATATTTTATGAAATACACAATTTAAAATAACTCTTCTTTCAAAACACACCTTTTACTTCTAACTCAAGGTTGGTGATTCTTATATCAAGTAAGTTATTCCCTCTTTCATTTGGGAAGCCAAATTTTATGAATGCATGATTTATGAAGTGAAACCCAATAATTTACATGGGTTGTTATATATTCAATATTTATATATGTTTTATGTGGTATTCATGATAATGTAAATGTTATGATGTGACGTGTTCACCCGGAATTATACAACGCAATATAAATTTTATGATGTGGCGGGTGAACCTAGAATTATATAGCGCTCCAATGCATTGGGAAATGTGAATAACCCCATGAGTAAAGTGAAATATTCATGAATATAATCGTCTTTTTGTTCACAATCTATGTATTGTAGTTTACCACTAAGACATGATGTTTCATTTTAATGCAGTTCCATATTCCACGTATTTTCTTAATTATTCCACTCATGATTATGATCTTAGGACTATGTTATTATGATAATGATTATTCTCACCCTATGTTATATTGTTTCATGTTTTTACCTATCATTTTACTGGGATTTTAGATCACCCTCCAATGGATCGAAGGCCTTTATTTTTATTGATTTTTGACAATCCACCTTTCAAGGGGTGATGTGGAATCCTTACAGGGCCCGTAGATGTAAATATTACATTCCCTATAGGCCTTAGAGGAATTCATAGCCCGCAGGCTTCAAAAATTACATACAACCAAGACTAACTACTTAGAACTTCTCCTCCCCAGCATCTTGATCATGAAATCAGCTCTCCCCCTTTTCATGGATATTCAGCTTGGATTTCCCGTGGATGCACATGGTTATACCGATGACAGGTGCCATACCCTCTCAATCTTAAAATCAGTTTAACTTCTACTATGGTGAAACTCCTTGCTCCTCATCCTTCTGAAGCTTGTTCCTTGAAGGTTGTTTGGTTTTTGTATGCACTTAAGGTGGATCAAAGGCCTTGAGGTGGCTTGAATGCCTTACTGACCCGAAGGATTGGGTGGCCCGAAGGCCTTAAAGGACTCGGGGACCAAATCGGTGGCCCGAAGGCCCAAACAGGGGAATATTCTCGGCTACTACAGTGCCAAACAGGGCCTGCAATAGTTCCTGCTATAGTACTGCTACAGTGATGCACAGTTCCTACTACAACACTGCTACAGTACCTACAATAGTACCTGTAACAGTACCTGCTACAGTACTTCTACAACCCCAGAAGTTAGCCTCCACCTGGATTTGATCCTGGGTCTCCTGGATGCACTTAGGGAGTCCTCACCAACTGGGCTGAGGCTCATGTGCGGATTTTAGATCACCCATTTTTGATGTATACCCTTAGTTGAATACATGTACTAAGAAGAATTCAAGGGCTAATATGAAGATAGAAAAGAAGGAATTAAAAAATGTTTATATTTTATTTTGTAAATGTTATGTATGTCCAAGTTTTCCCAAGACACTAAACCTTTGGAACCTCTATGTGTAATGATTTTAAGTTTCTTATCTTCAAAATTATGTAATAGTAATGTGAGAAAAATCAGGGTCACTATAGTCAAATACTATAAGATTAATTATTAAATATCATTGGAAAATGTTATGTAACAATAAAATAATTAATATAAATCAATAAACATGAACATGAAGAATAAATGAAAATATAAAATACATATTATGCATTGTAATAATTCAAACATAAAAAGATTCATGTAAGTAAACATATCATTCAATCATCGTGTTGTAACCAAATTTGAATGATATAATCATAAATCTATATTCCCAACTAAAAATGTACCCAAGATAAAATATGAAATAAAAATTAGGTATTTGTTTTTTGATCTAGGGTCAGATTGAACCAATTGCAATGATAGGGATTTAGGAATCACAAAAAGAATGAACTAAAATAGAGGAGTAGTCCATACTTGGGAGATTTAAACATAAATCTTCAAAAAATGGGGTGAGATCGAACAAAATGAAGGAGGTTTCATGAAGACTACATGATTGGGGGGGGGGGGGTTAATCATGTTTATTATTATTATTTTTATGATAGGGTAATAGTGGAGGATAATCCATTACTAAAAGAACATCGACAAGAATATTTTACGATCTACCATTTTATCCATCATAAATATCCTTGACGTGATGACTAATATCAACATATATGAAATTAGTTACTATTTTTTATCAGGAAAAACACTATTAGAGATTGGTAATTCCATGCATTACATAAAAGTAAATATTTTTTTGTTCTTTGTGATAGATTGTAATCTGTCACAAATAAACCATAAAAATGTGAAATTTTCTTATAGTGAGAAGCCCACTCATCTAAATTACTATAATTATTAAATAAGAAGGAACACTACACCATGTTTCTTAAGGGACTTATAAGTTTCCACTATACCATCCAAGGTTTCTGGTATCATTATCATGGAGGGATGAATCAAAAGGGAGGGGTCACACTAATAAGACTAGCATTACTCCCTACCATTCTATAGGTTATATCCAAACCAAACTAACATATAAAGGATTGAGGAAAATATTTAACGTTCTCTTCTTAACCAAACCCCAAATGTACTAGAGGAAAGAGGTATGAGATAAGACAACCCCCAAAATAAATTCTAAACAACATATCATTATATACTTTAATCCATGTTACTTTTAATTTAGTTATGGGGATTTCCTATTCATATACCTTTCAAAAACTGAGCTAATCATTTTCAAATTTATGTTCATAACCTGTATATAAAAAAAGTGAAAACCATCATTATATAACCATTTAAATGTGGTTTTGATATTTCCTTTCCTTCTTTCATCAAATAACTCTCAAGGATGGAATTCAATTCTAGGTTTCATAATCATTCATTTCTCATTATTAAAATTATAATTTTACCTAAATTTATTTTTTCAAGAAACAATATTTAACATAAAAAATGAACTACCATATGTCTTGAAAATATAAAGGGGATATCTAACCTGATTACCATATCATTACTAGGATTATGATATATTTGATTCCACATGTAATCAAAATTTATAACAACACATATAATAATATACATCAAATATAGTTAGAACAGAAATTAAAACAATCAAGAGGGGTAAATAAATTAGAGGAAGGAATAATTATTCTAATGTAATACAAAGAGAAGGAACACACATCCATGACCACGGGATCAATTGCTATAAAATCAAGCCCAAGAGAAGGGTTAAAGAATACATATGTAATTCATAAGAACCTCAGACTATAACTCCACAACACCAATCCTGAAGAGATTTAATAAATAGAATTTATTAGTCAGAGGGACCCTTTTTCTCATACCATATCTCAAAAATATCATATCCAATAGAATGATTTATAATTACCACCTTTTAATTAAATTCATATAAGGGTGTATTACCAAGTGTTAAAGACTTATATGAATTTCATTCAAGTAATTTAATGGGTGTGTTTCAAACAAAATAATATATGCAACACTATCATGAACCAACATTCTTGAGCTATTAATATGGTTATCTAACCCCATGGACCACTTGTTATACCTTAGTTTCCATTCATTCACATCACTGGATATTACCCCTTGGGGTTACTTATTAGACTAATTATTTCCCCATAGGCTAATGCGTGTTTATTCAATGTTCTCCATCCTTACTCACATACACCCTAAGAAACATCCCAATAGGTCACCCATCCTAAAAATACTCCAGGACAAGCCTCTCTTAACTGTTGACTTCTAATCAGGTAGGACCCTAAAAAGGTTCACATTATTGACATGGGTAGTACCATTTTCTCATTTGATTCTCACATTTATAGGTGTAGTACATTCCCTCTATTTAAAGCACAACACCCACATTGTAGACCCCAAACCTCAAACCTAGGATTTACTTCTATAATTTGAGCTGGTTATTAACTTTGATACCATTTTTTGGGACCTACCTACTTAATACATGAATATATTAATCTAATCCAATGATAAACCTATAATACCTTGATTTCTTTCCCAATATAGTACTAGCTATTTTCCACTGAGGTCACTTATCAGACTATTGAATATCCCCATAGGCCAATACATGCTATTTCAGTGTGTTTTTTCCTCACTCACACACTATGAGAAACTTCCCATGATGTTACTCTTCCTAAAAATAATCTAGGACAAGCCTTTATTAACAGTGGTTTTCTAATTAGATAGGCTATTTTAGTGTGTTTTTTAATTGTCTTGAATTATAGGGGTAACGATTCTAATTATGGTTGTTCAGTTCCAGGGGCTATCAAATGAATGTTTTTCGGTTCTATGAGGTAACATAGGAGAATAAACTACATATTAAGAACATTAATTTGAGAAGATAAATATGAAACTTAGAATTCCCCTACCGTAACACATTCCATCAATTCCAAGGTGAAGTAACCAAGTTGAGAACCCATGACTCCACAAAGTATTCTAGATACTTTTAAAAATATATTCACCATCAAACATTAATTATAAACCACCATAATCAATAATACACATTGATTCCTTCATTCCTTGAGGAATGATTATAGAGAAAGGGGAGGGAAAATATATCACCTTATATTTAAGAATAAAGAAAAAGATGAATTGGGATGATTCAAATCCTTAAAAGGACACCCAAATTCACCAGGAAGGCCTCTCAAATAAACCATGGACTGAGAGGAAGGATCATGATTGATCCAAGAACACTGGTCAACCCGTATCTAAAGATAAAATCTATAGACCTCCACCTTGATGTGTAGATTCTCAAATTGACCGTGGAGGCCTTGGTCAAAGATATATTTATATACCCATATTCCAAATAGACAATACCCACTATTTATCTCTCATTTTTAAACCTATGTTTAAAGACTTTTACTATCACAATGCTAGTGTCCATTTCATGGTTAAATCTTCACATCAATTTTTAACCATACACATTGAAGACCAAGTTGTAAATGTTTCTTTTCAACATTTTTACTTATCTTGACTTCCCTAAGAACCTCACTCACCACCACACCCAACCCCATGGTTAGGTGGTCTCTTCTCCACCTGTATTGTATAATTGAACACCCCAAGTGAAATACCTTAAAAAATGAGAATCATGGTCATTTCACTCACTGTGGAGAACCCAACACTGGGCCCTATGAAAAAATCTCCAAAATAGCCAGCCCTACAATATTCAGGTCACCCATTTACTATAGATGGACTCACCAAATAGAATTTCCTCCACTAATCTGATAACCACATTGATGTTGATAAGAGGATGGCCTAAATATTCCAAGGCCTCCAAAACTCATCTATAAAACAATTTAACTTCCTCTTGAGTCCACTATGCCCCCAAAAAACACAATTTATGGGATTCATAAATTCAATACCTTATATTAGACACCTGTAAAATAGGTATCGTCCTAAAAAATTTTAAACCAAGCTCAAGGAGAATGAAAAAATAGATAGTCTGAATAGCCACCCCATGAGATATCCCTTATAAATCTCACTATAGTTGAAACAAAAGAAAAATATTATAATAACAAGGAACAAATGCATTAATAATCAAATCATAATATACTACCTAGAATGATACCTCTCAAAGAAGGTGAACATACAATCAAAGATGCTTTGGAATAGAATCTAAAATTACAAACCAAAACTTACTACCCACCACAATATGAAAAGCATTATAGACATTAGGTAAATTATATTGGTGATGATTTACAACATTATAGTGGAAATATACCAACTAACCCAATACAACTAACCTTGCGCTACTCAACCCAAGTCTTTAAGTCATGATCTAACTTTATAGGGCCACTTCACGCACTTCTTTTGAGGAACATGTGGCTCACAACATAGAACATTCATATTGAATTTACCAAAAATCTGAGATAGTCCATTGACAACAACATATATCATTGAATGATATATCTCTATGGATTTTTAATGATATCTCACTACATCCCAAGAATCTATCTATAGTGTAACAATAGATCGATGAATCACCATCCTCAAAGTGGACCTACAAGGATATTTCTAATCAGATCCACTAGTTAGAAAATATATAAAGTGACTAACTAGGTCTATATAACATTTTATATAGCTACACACACTGTCCTAAACTTACTGGACCCCTTGAAGCCTTTTCATATAAACATCATTCAACCTATAAGATAATAAGTCCTTGTTGAACATTACAAAAAATTATTCCAAAAGAGTCAAAAATGGATTTCCACAAATCATATTCCATCATCTTTGAGACACCTTTAGAATTAGGTTAACCACATGTGAGACTCAAAAATAATTTAGGTTTTTCCAAATCAAAGGAAATATTGACCTCTTATACCAATTCCTTAGCTTTATTAACTGAAGATACACTAAGTAATTTCAGTACACCCTACCATTGAAAAATCAGGAAAGCATTACCCTAATATTTTCTTCATCATTTACTCATATAAAATATTAGTGATGATTAGATGACATATCAATTGGTAAAATTAAACAGTTACGTTATATCACAACAAATATATAAAAAATATCAAATGGGATACTGTATAATGCATAGAAACATATCCCCTGGACGCAAATCCACTGACCAACATATATATTATATCAAAACTTCCCATCACACAATTTGTGAGAACAAGTGAAACCAGTTCTAAACTAACTGACCATCCTAGTGTCTTTATTGACACCATTACACACCATCTTCCATAATCAACACTTTCACAACATATCATCACTTGTGTATCCCTCCATAATATCGATAGATTTATCACAATAATATATTCCTTATATGGTTAGAAAAGAATAATAAATCAATTATTCAAGAATATAGTATAATGGATACATCATCAACACATGATTACTCAAATAAGAACTATAAATATGTGAAATAGGTTTCAAGCATCATGGAATTAAAAATTTCATGAGGGAATGTATGTAAGTGTATCAATCCTATATATTTATTATGTATATTACTGGGAAAATATTATTATGATCCATTATTCAAGAGAGATACACTTTTATATCTTACTTTATAGTAAAATTATTGAATTATATAGCTTATGCACATCTAAAATAAGGAGTTCCAATATATAACCATTAATATTAAAGAAAAATTTCAGTCCAATGTTTTTTAATTTTCATAATAATAATTACTTCAAGGGGTTATTCACCAGAGATTAATATCCATATTTTCCAATCATGTGTGATGATCAACACTTGTATCATATTTTATCAATAGTAACACAATATTATTATGATTATTTAACCCACTATAGGATTAAATTAATGTTTTTATTTCATGTTACTTTAATTAAATTGGCATGCAATTTATATCAAATAATATGATATGATTTTTTTTACATCACCCTTATTAAGGAATAAACAATAACTAACACATTCTAATCCATTTACATGCTTTCCTATCAAAATAGTCATAATATTTAACATTATTATACATTTTTTCTTAAATGACACATTAATTGTCAATAAAATAATGAATCATGAATTCATTCAAAAGATAATATCATAAATAGAATATTCCATAACACTTGATTAAATTATATAGAAATAATTTCATAATGTTAGAATTAAATGGACTTCCATTTACTCATTTCATTTAATAGATTCACAATTCATGTTTTTGTCTTATCAAAAGAAATTATATTTGTTATTAAAGTGTTATATCTAAAACATGCTACAAAAAATTCTTTTAAGAGTGATATAATTTTAAACATGTCCCTAAAACTTTTTATTTAAAACTCCTCATAAATATTTGATAATATATAATAGAATGATTAATTCATTATAAAAAGTTCCTTCAATCAATTTAATGAAAACAAATTTTTATTACTTCCATTCCTTTATAGGTTCATTAAAATGAATCATAATTTACGATACAAATATACATGACTTTCTAAAAGGAAGTTTTCATGTTAAGTAAGTTTGTTAATCATGCTTCGTTATTAGAAGAACATATTATCCTTTTAATTCCATCATTATAGAACAATATGATTAGTTCATAGCATGACCCTAAGGGTTCAAAAATTCATATACATTAATCATTTAGTTATAACTAAACATATCTTTCTTAGGAGATCAAGTAAAAAATCATGTTATGTCATCATAATAGGACAAGTTTAAATATATCATGAGAAAGAAAATAAAAAAGGAATAAAAAATAATTTCAAGGGATAGAACGCACATCCACATAGGATAACATAAATAAATGCACTAAAAAAATCATGAATCAACATACTATCCTTTTAATACGAGATATCATAATTTTTCATGACCCCTTACGAAGTTTATACCCTTTAAATTGTGAATTTACACATAGATATATTTAGTAGGTCAATAAGGTTTGTGTGTTAGATAAAAAGCATCCCCAAATAACCTTCTCCATGTCGACCTCCTTTTTTTATATCACATTCTCAGGATTAATGGCACTATTTCCCTATTAGACCTTATATATACTATACTATAACTATCCTCAAACTCTATCCTATCTCTTAAAAATCAACCTTTTATTCCATTATATCATGAACTCCCCTCAACTATGACCCTTTATAATAATGTAGTAAAAATAGGTATGACCCCTAAAGCACACCTTTAATATTCCAAGGTTTGGTGATTAACCTAGGGTATCAAAACATTATAGGAGACATTACCCACTTTTTTTTAAAAGGATGGTTCATTGGACAAAAAGTTCAAACAAAAAATATTATAAAAGAAAGAGAGTACAAGAGTCTAAAAGACAGAATCATATTAAAATATTTATTATGAATAGGGATAAGATAAATGAGAAGATCATTGAGCTAGGTAATGTCTTGATTTAATCCCTTGTTGGCTAGGCCGTCTGCAACCATATTTTCTTCATGATAAACATGTTTGATGATGTAATTAGTGTTGAAAAGCGAGCAGATGTAATCCATCCAAAGGGTAGTAATCGACCATGAAAGATGAGTCTCACCATTCCAAGTCGCTTGCACAATTTTGGTAGAGTCACTTTAAATATAGAGATTATTCCATCCAAAGATCTTGGAAAAGGCCATAACATGAATCAAACTAATATTTTCAGATTCAAGAGAGGAGGTAACCCCATAGCTACTAAGAAAACATTGAAGAAATCGACTAATGTAATTTTTAAAGATAGTATCACAACCCTCAGGGAATATATTTACTTTAGAGGAACCATACACATTTACATTGATCTATCCTTGAAAAGGAGATCCCCAGAACACTTCTAAAGTGAGATGAGGTTAGAAAAAATTTCCATCAATCCAAAGACATCATAGGATTCCAAAGTCATGAACTGAGTTGTTACAGTAGCTCTTTTGCATCGAAGCGACTTCATGTATGTAAATAAGGATCCACATCCAACCTGAATTTTGATTAAATAAGTAATTTTTATGAATAAAATCGTTTCTATTATACCAAATCACATGGTGGAGCTTAGCGACAACAGTAAGGAAAAGATTCTTAATTGATTACAAATTTTCAAATTCTACAAATCTCTATAGTTGAGATTTGATAGAGTCAAGAATCAACCATCTATAATCAAATATGTCAAAAATATGGTTCCAATGATTTGAAGAAGTGGAACAATATAGAAAAATATGGTTAGAATATTCTCTGTGTTGGTTGTAGAATCTGCATTTAGAGCAACAAATGCTGCTACTCTCCCTAGAATAATCTTATAAAAAATCTAAAAAATACTACAGATGGGATATTACTTTTGGATTTCTTAGTAGGATCATATTTCTAATAAAAAAATATCCATTTAAAATCAATGTTATGGGACAAATAAGTGCGAAAACACTAAGTAAAACAATGTCGGAAAATTAGAATAAGGATAAAAAGATTATCCAAATATAACACAATCGTCACTTTCATAAGAATCACCTATAATTAATGAGTCAAAAAGTACACCCATAACAAATGGTAACATCCAAAATTGGACAATCATAACATATACGACATTTCCCATATCTCGAATAGTGATTAAACCATTGTTTATAACCTTACTTGAAACTATACTATTTTAATCACAATATTTACATCAAATATCAGTGATAAATAACAACATTATTTAATTAAAACACGGGGCCTCAAAATATAATTTCAATTGCTTTTTCCTACCAAATATGGATCTTCCTTATCTAACTGGAAGCTAAATGTTTGGAATGATCCTCACTAATTGATCCGGAATCCATGGTTTACCAATCACTACTATAACTACACCATTACCTTGTACCCCATATCACCATCACAATCAGATCATTACCCTATGTGCCATGTAGCAATTAAAACTTGTCCACACTCACAAAACCATTTACACATCACTTTCATAACATCATCACTATTAATTATTACGCCCTATTTACATTAATACTAGATAATGGATTCCATAAATAAGTATTATTATCATACCATGCACAATAACATTCCATAATTAGGAAGTAAAATGGATGGATAAATATAAGTTACCACAATAATGAATAAGAATCATCCATACTATATGGTTTCTAAGCATTCAACATATATGAAAATTTTACTATTTATATCTTTAATAGATTTCATTCCATAACCATGAATTTAATTCATTATTTCTTATGATTTTTCCAACAAACATTCATTTTCCTTGTTAACACACAAACAGATTAAACCATAAACCCAACATCAATGAAAATTTTCATATTAAATCCTCACCCATACTTATATTCAATAATCTGAACATATAAAAGAGTTAAGGAGTATAACACCAAAGGATTATATATTTATTCTATTGAAATAAATTTGAAGTATTTGATTAATTACTTTATATGAAACCTGGAGTTTAAATGAACTATTATATATTATAATATTTAAAATCTAGATAATTTTTTGGTGGATATGAATAGGATTAAAAACACTATTAATTTTATACTGAAATGTTTCTATTAATTCAAATTTATTAATTAATTGCTAGGAAATAATCATTAAATTTTCAATAAAATGATTTCCCCATTAAAAGACTTTTTTAAGAATTATAATTTTTATACATATCATGTATTTTAATATATTAATTACTATTTAAAATTTATTTTAATTGAGTTTTTTATAGTTTATGAATAATCATTCAAATATTAGTTATCTAATGGTTTGGAATGAAGAAAAAAATCATTTGATGGTAAAAAGAGTTATTTTCTAGAAACTTTTTATGTGAAAATGTGTTTTTGTCATAATAAATTAATTAAATCACTATTTTTTAATGATTTTAATGAAATTAATATAATATATATATTCAAAAAAGCATTTTAACATTCATATAATAGTTTTCATAAGTTAATGAATAAAGTTAAACTTAGTTTTATGCTTCAAAATGCATATTTATAAAAAAGTTGTTTTCCTTACCTTTTTTGTGTTTATGTAAATATTTATTTATATGAATTATAGAACTTTAATTTTATATAGTGGATTGTATATTTGGAATCAGAATGTCCAGATTTGGTAATGAGGCCACTTTCATTTTTTTAGAAAGAATAGTAAAAATAGTAAATAATTGCAAGGATACCACTTAAGCTTGTAAAAATATTATTAGTTTAATTGATTTAGAAATTTTAATATCTTAACTTTATTAAATTTCCATTTTTTAACACTAACATAATTTAAATAATTATATTATTTAGATCATTTATGCAGTTTCTGGTGTATCCCTCCCCTCACTTATAAAAGGAAACCTTTTCCCTACCCTTTTTATATAACTTTGAGACTTATAACTCGATAAATACCTACATAAAAAATTTATATCTCCATTAATTTTTTTATTGAGCTTTAAAACTTCACTTAAGATCATATTAATAAGGTTTTAGTTGTAATCTAAAGGAGTTCTCCCAAAGAAGTGGAAATATTTTTACCCAACTGTTTTAATGTTTATTTATTCTTATACTTCCTATAATTTTTTTGTATCCATACTAAGATAATAAATAAATAATGATAAATATACTGAGAATTTATTATGGCTATAGGAAATCTATATTCCACTATGTTTTCATTAAATAATAATTCTAAGAATCACTCATGCGTATATGAAGACTACCACCTCCACAAAGTGATGTGATTCATTTTCCATCACTGCCACCCATGGTTGGTCATAATAATGGATTTAATGAACATATAAGATATTTATAATCTAATAATTATTTTTCAATAATAAAATATCATCAAATTTATTTTCAATTTTTTATTTATAAATGTAATTATTGTTTATCCGTACTTGTTGATTGTCGCTTCCATAAGAGATATTTTTCACTTTAATTATCAACCTTTTTTGGATGATTCTAAAATTATATTTAATGAATATATATAATAATTATAACATGAAATATATAATGTAAATTTTATATCAATATTTTACCTTTGCATGGTCTTACTCATAAAGTCTTTATAACACACATTTATTTTGGTCAGTTTTACCACCTACATGAGTGGTGTAATACTGTTTATGATATCAATAGTTAACAAATGTTAAAAAAATATGATATTATGTAATATTTTAATATATATGGTATTATTAAAATTATTTAGAATATATAATCGTAATCAATATTCAAGGACCATAACTATTGACCCAAAAAATTCAAAAAAGAAGAAGTAGTTAACACCAAAAGTGATGATGATAATGAAAGATTTATAATGAAAGAATGATAAGATTATATAAGTAAAACATATATGGTATTATAATATAAATATTATTCTAGTATAAATTTTTAAAAATTAAATTTATTTTTCATGAGGTTAAAATCACTTATAAAGCAATTCGGGCATGATGTAGTGGTTTCTCATCTCACTTTTATTTTTGTCATACATATCCCATATTGAACACATGTTTCATTTATGTGGTGTATATATTAACCCTTTTTAAGTTATATCATGAATATATTTTTATAATGGAATTTAAAGTTAAATTTCATGTTTTTTCTTTCATAGGGGTTAAGATTCAAAATTTACCGAAGTGGTAAGAGTTTTATTTTATAATATCACATTTTTCTGGGACTATTTATACTTAAAATTTTATTATTGAAATTAAATGATATGTATATAAAATCATTATGTATTTTATTATCCCATGATTATTTATATGGATTAAAAATTTTTCTTACTTTTTTTACTTTCTAATTACTCTATAGTGTGAATGAAGGTTTTTTTTGGAAAACATATATTATTTTTCTATTCAATCAAGAGTATGTTTCTTCCATATCCATATATTATTTAAATTATATTCAATATTTTTTTATTCCTAAATTATTAATTAAATTAATTTATATCTCTATTTTACTTTCAATAAAAAACATTAAAAGTTATGTTATTGTCATCTTTATGAATGAGGTACTTTTTACCAATGGTTTGAATAAAATATTTGTTTTATTTTTTACTACAAGAATGAATTTTCCTTCCATTATGATTGATATTTTATTTGAATCTTATTATACCAGTTTTCATTGTTATTTTGAAATAAAATTCATCCCATCATATTCAAATTTTTCTATATTCTAAATAAATTAATTCAAAATAAAAAGTGTATTTTCCTCATGAAATGTTCTAGTGATATTTTAATTGTATTTTCATCTATGAAAACATCTATTAATGATAATTACACATCACTAGAGATATGATCTAGTGAAACCATAATTATTCTTTTCCATTATGGTTATTAATTATGATGATGAAACCTTGATGAAACCCATTTTATTTTCAATGGGATAAGATATAATGAAATGATAAATGTATTCATGATCTTAAAACATATAAATGAATGGTTTATGATTACGTGAAGGTTATGTCAATTATAACCCATTAATTTAATTGGTAATGAATAATTTATTATTAGATAAAAGGATACAAGTGCAGTTATCCCAATCCCAAAAGAGGGTATATAAGTGGTTATCCCAAGTCTAAAGGAGGAAGACAATTGGATAACCCAAGACTAAACTGAGACAAATGTC
This sequence comes from Viscum album, assembly GCA_963277665.1. Taxonomy (NCBI): domain Eukaryota; kingdom Viridiplantae; phylum Streptophyta; class Magnoliopsida; order Santalales; family Viscaceae; genus Viscum; species Viscum album. The sequence goes on along the minus strand of OY728157.1, from coordinate 675,709,245 downwards.
TCGGTGGGTTTCCTTGATATATAAATTCCATGATTATAATATTTAAACTGTTTTGTTACACTCTCTATGACATGTTTCGATTCTTATGATATGATTTCAGGACTCATGATATGTTATTCATATATGATCCATGTATTATATGTTGTTGAAGACTTGTACTATAATTATGATCTAAGAATTATTATATACAATATTCAAATGATAAGCTTATATTATTATACCCTTACACTCATGTTATTCGTAAATATTACCATTGAATAATATCTCCCCTTTTTACCATTACTAATCATTTAAACTAACACTTTTTTTCCTTTCCCCACGTTATGGGGAAATGTTATAATTATGGAATTTCTAATAACTGTACCATGCGAGAAGAAATTTGTGGGATATATTGAACATATGTAATCAAATAATATTATCATGTATGTAGAATTAAAAGGAACTAAATAATTATGGTTCTGGGGTGTATATTGTTTTTAGATTTGTTGAATATTTATCTAAAATGCTGGAATATTTGTATATGTAACATTTAGATTGAATCAATTGGTATTAAAGAATGGATTAGGTATTATTGTAGATTATGATCAAAAATTATTATGGGAATCCTTTGAATAAAGAAAATTATATGAGGAATTACTAAATTATGGTAAATAAGGGAGTAAACGTTTCTTAGAAAATAAATAACTATCTAGACACTGGAAAGTGGATGCCATTGTGGAATATATACACCTAGGGATAACAACCATGAAAGGGGAATATTAGGTATCAACTCGATCTTATGTAGTATATGATGTGCGGTAAAATATAATGTGTGTTCATATGACTATACCCTTGGTAAGACACTTTCATGTGATTTTCATGGGTTAATTCGCATTTTCATTATTAATCATTATGATGAATGAGAGGAGAGAGTCTATGAAAACCAATTATAAACCAAATTAATAAGATATGAGATTAATGTGTCATATATTGAAAAGAAATCACTATTTAGACATACACTATATGATTTTTTATGATTATATGATTTATCACTCCAATTATTGTATCTTATGATTAAATTATGTTTTTTGGTTTAGTTAATGTCGTGAACTATGAGGAATCATGTTAACACAAAATATGATGAAAAATGAAATGATTTTTCTCATGATTAACCAAATTTTGTGAGAGTAGTAATGACAAACTTTTTGATTATTCTTAATCATATATCTCAAATTAAGATTAGATATCTGAAAATATGTGAGTTTTTTAATGAATTGAATAAGAGAAAAATAATGTTTTATGAAAGTTATGGTGACAAATATTTTTAAGGTAAGAGTATTTGGGTTATTAATGTAAAGAATGTGGAATGAATCACCCATGAGAATTTATCAATGTAATGGGAATATGTTTTATGTATATTAAATAAAACCATAGAGAAATTATCTTCTTATGGAAAATAATGATTTTGAGGTATGAAAATGAATTTCATCCGAAGCTAAAAGTAATTGTCAAATGTATTATGTGTGGGAAATTGAGAATAATCCAAGTAAATTCCCTAATACAATAGATGACTCCTTGACCAAGGAAGGGTCTACTCAAAGATAATCATTTAATTGCATCAATATTATTAAGGTGAACTTATCCTCCACTCTAAAGATGGGGATTCCATGTTGATGTTTGAGAAAAAACCCCCTATAGAAATATTATTATTCTTCATTTAGTGTAATTTGATGTGATTTTTATAATTGATTATATATTTCTATATAAATATCTTATTTTATAGAATAAGGAATCACATTTGATAATACAAATTAAAATATGATCATCTATTGGTGTAAGGATGAACATGAAATTCCAATAGAAATTGCTTTTATTGTATGGGTCTTACCACCTATTAATGAGGGACATTTTTCTCAAAGGGTTGGTGGGAAAATTAATATTGAAGATATTATAATTGATCTCCAGACCCATGCTTCTGAATCTGATACAACAAATGATGTATATTTTTTTTATATAAAAAGTAACTAAATAATATATAGCCATTTATATCTGAAGATATTTTTTGGCCTAGTATTTGGAATAAGAGGATCACTCTTACATATTAACAAAGTTAAAAAAATAAATACAAATTCAGTGATTGAACTTTTTGTTGCACCAACACATTATCAAATCTAAACTCCATGAATCCTCTAAATGATTATATTTTTTTTTATAAAAACATAGTGTGAGAAAAATTTCCCAGTAAGGAGTTTTTTTTAAAATCCAGTGAAAGATATTTTTTAAATTAATTATAACTTTTAAAAATAACTTTTATTATACTTTTAAAAATACATATCTTTGTAAAATACTTTAAAAATACTTATAAATTTGAAAAAATTATTTTGAAATTTTTTTTCAAAATATAATTGTTTTTTGAAAAATCCTTTGAAAAACCTTTGACACATGATTTTGAAAAAACCATTGAAATACTTATTCCTTTAAAAACATAAACACTCATTAAAAAATAATAATTACTTTTAATATGTTATAATACTTCTGCAAAAAATAACAATTTTCAAAATTCTATAAAGCCTTTGAAAATACTTACACCTTTGAAAAAATCTATAATACTTTTTAAAAAATACTTACAATTTTAGAAATGCTTTAAAATATTCTAGTGATTTTTTTTGACAACATTATACAAGATTTGAAAAAAAAAACAATAGGGCCACTTTAAATATTGAAGGATGTCTGGGCCCACCCACTTCTCTTAGGATTGACTTTTCTCCCCACTCACCTTTCATGTTTACAATGTCTAAGGGCATGTTTTTTTATAATTTTCTTTTGATATTTCTTATATATATATATATAGATTTTTCATTGGTGTTTTATGGATATAAAAATATAACAATGTATTAAGTATATATACACACTTGTATTTATATACAAATATTTAAATATTATATTTTATAGGAAATCACTTGTAAATTGTTTTACAACCAAATCTCTGAAAATTAACCTCTACATGCAATGTTAATACAAAAATTAATTAATATTGAAGTATTTGAAAATTCATTCATAAACATATGAAGTAAATTTTAATAAAATACGATATAAAGTGATAAGGTTTATCATTAAAAACTCTACATTTTATAAAGATATGAAATACACATTTTTTTAATTTAAAATTTAAAGCTTATACACATAAAATATTGATTTAAATATATGAATCATTCAAATAAAATAACTGAAATTATAAATTTATATTCACAAAAAAATATATATATAATTGTTTTTTCTTAAAATGATAATAAAAAATCAACAATTATATAATTCATATAAAATTATTATAGACAACATTTTTAAATAAAAAATTTAATCCTTTCACAAACAACATAAGTAAGATGGTAGTTTGAACTTAGAATATGACTTCATATATGAATTACTTATTAATTCATGTAAAAATAATGTGGTGCATATATATACATATATGTACATATACACATAAATATCATATGTGTATATACTTTTATAATTATGAAAATACCTTAAAATAATTTAAAATATCATCCTTATAAAATTATATATTTTAGGAATAAATTACATAAAATTTTAAGGTAATACATACATATAAAGATATATATATATATATATGTAAACTCTTAAATAAATATAAATGTGAAATTAGAAGTTGTAAGGAAATGAATGAACTTAGAGTTGAAAATTAATATGCATATTCTTGAATAATATAAACTTGAAATTCAGAATCAATTTACACACACACACACACACACATAATTTTCATAAAAAATAAAATTAAATATTCCTCTTACATGAATAGATAACTAAAGGAATCAACTCATTATGCTAGATAGGGCATTAGAACCAGTGGGAAAAAGTGAGAAAGAAGGGAGGAGCTTCGACCAAGCAAGGTTTCTTATTCAACATCATGGGTGGGGGATTATAAAATGAGTGTAAAATATTATATATATATATATATATACAAATATATGTTTTGGTGCTTCTGAGGGAATCCAGGCTATTGAAGGGGTTTCTTACTGTCAAATAAATAGTATTCATACATATTGTGGTTTCAAAAAAGGTGTTTAAACATTGTTTTGAGGTATTTTTAAACCAATGAATTAAGAGAAGTATCAATTTCATTTTTAAAACCAAGAAAATATATTTTAAATTTTTAACAAAAAACAATCATTTATATATGTTTGGGAAAGATTGATTGAGAAGTAAGTGGTGGCCACTACTGGTGGCTATATGAAAAATAACTTTAAAGGTAGATCAAAGGTGCAGTCTCATCGATAGGAAAAAATAGAATATCAAACTATATTAAGGTTTTGGGGTTGTGGATTCCTTTAATTGAAAGGTGGAGAAGAAGATGAAAACTAAGAAAATATGCAATTAATTCAGATGAACTTGTAAGATAATCCATGTACAATCAAGGTAGAGGGCTATTGTGAGGTAGAAGATAACCTGAGAGGATGATCTAACGACTGATGTTTCTCAATAAAATAATTGTGGTTTATTGAGGTGAACAATAACCAAATATTTTTTTATCCCTCCTCAAAATGAGGAAAAATGGATACTTGTATATAATCCATGTTTTGATATCCGTTTGGTAGAATTAATGTAAAGGCCTTATACACCGACATATTTAGGCTTTAGCCTACCAATGCACAATGAGGGTTGTGACCTAAATAACTGATACTCACATGATATATTCCTTAGAAATGCCTCATGCGAAGAAGTTTGTTTCTTTTTAGCTACTCAGACTAGGATGAGGTAGACCTCTCCATGAGGCTGACCAACATAGGTCCCACAGTGTGTTGAGGGGTCCTTATCTTGGCTTTGAGGGTTAGTATATTGTTTCTTAAAACATGAAAAATAATCAATAAAAATCATAATGGAAATTTATTATTTTATACCTATTTTCTTTTAATAACTTAATTTTCCTAAAAAATTATATTATTAAGCGATAAAAGTCAAAAAAATCACTTAAGACTTTCTATTTAAATTATCAAATGTTAGATGTAAATTTACCATTTCACTTATAATTAGTAATTTTTAAAAATTTTTGATATTATAAACTTTTGAAAAAAATATTAAGTGAATCCAAAAATTATATCTAATACTTTTATTAATTTGAATATTAAGATCTTTAAATATTTACTGAGAATTTAAATACAAAAAAGTATTTTATTATAACAGGATAATATATTCAATTCAATAATAAAACCTACTTTTAAATGAAATAATTACATATTTTAACTTAATTTAATAAGATACATATACCTAGTGAATATAATTACATCTAATAAAATACTATTTAATTAATTATAGATTTTTAATGATTTTAATATCTCAAAAACTTAATTTCAAAAAGATAGAAAAAATTATCAAATGTGTTAAATTATAAATTTTATAAAATTATAAACATATTTATATATTATTTAATAAAATAAAAGTATTTTTTTATCTTAACTTATAAACAAAATCAAATTTAATTAAGGAAAAAATTTAGATCTAGTTTAAATTATACTTTAATTTGTTCTAAAATTAAAACAAATAATTAAAGAAACATTAATTAAAAATAAAACTAAGTTTATAATTCATGGGGAATTATAGTAGTCAAGGATGAACGAAGTGAAAGGAGTAACTTGGGAAGGTGGGTTAGCTAGAAACCACTACCTACAGGGACGACACTCAATGTTGATGGTTATTCACTAGTCAAAAAATGAGAGGAGGTATTCTTGTGCTAGATAACATAGGTTTAATTTATTCTAGTTTTGATTCTTTTTATGGTCCATGTAACTCTACAGGATAGGAATTGGGGGTGCTGGTTTGTTGCATCATATTATGTATAAATTTACCAAGGAATCTAAGTCAGAGGCTAAGCCACTGACCATTTATTAAAATAACAAAAAAGTACATCAGCAAACATTAAAAGATAGAGAAATAACTACATATCATTAAAGTCATACCTGTCACCACATCTAGGATCGATTGATTCATCTACAATAGAAGAATCCCACTTCGAACTTTCATAGTACCTCAGGACCTTGGAATATTTCCTTCCAAGATTCAACTTCTCCAAGGAAATAAACTCCTTAGCAGACTGAATATTTTTTTTCACGCCAGAGGCTGCCCGACATTCCTTCCCAACAGTAGACCTGGTAGACACCGGCTTAGGCAGATATGAATAATCTTTCCTCGACCTTCTTCGTGTTAGGACATACATGGATCCCTCACTCCCAGACATCTTCTTCTTCCCACCTTGAACAATGTCACTGTACGAGGGCCGGATCAAGCTTCAAACATTCTCCTTGCCACTATCAGAGAGGTCCCCCCATTTTCTAGTGATGCGTACCCCTTGATATCCCTCATTCACTCCTCACTCCTACTGAGAAAGACTGTTAGCATCAATCATATCCAAACAATGTGGCTATCCCACAAATTCCAAAGTGTCATGAGTCCCATTCTCCATTACAGTTTCACCAGAAAATGTATCCTTACTTCCACTTTCAATCAGTGAATTACTTCCCCCATCATTTTTGACATTCCCATACACCAATTCTTGAAAGGAATTACTAGTGGGAACACTAAAAACCACACCTCCAACACCATCTTCCTTCCATTTTAACTCCTCAATAGAGGCATGCAAAACTCCTAGAGTTGCACCATCCCCAGAATAAGTGGGGTCCAAATCCGGTTGATTAACAGGTTCTGACCATGAATAACAACTAGAGACTTCAACTGAGAGATCCCTCTCAATACAAAGATCACGACATAAAGGATTGAAAATCTGCCTCACCATCATATTTTGTAGCCTCTGCTGCTTCTCCTTCCGAACATCACCACCATTGATCTCTGAAGGACCAGGCTACCCCATTGCCTCAACTTCATTCACCATCGGTTGCATCTCATCCACTATCTTCCAAGTAGACTTCCCTTCCACACAAACCCCCTAATTTTTAGATCCTTCGATAGAATCATGACTTGATGGCATGATTTCCAGTGGAACCTTCAGAAATGACACAACCAAGGCAGGCACATCACTGCCACTGGTACCCTTCCTCATCACCCTTTGCGAAACCCCATCCAATCTATTACTATGACAGACCTTGTCAACAAGTCCAAACCGATGACAAGCAGAACAATGAAGCATCCATGATTCTAATATTATCTTCTGATTCTATTGAAATTCCTTCCCATCGGTGATTCAAACCCAATTCACTGACAGCCATGCAACATCAATCTCAACACAAATTTGTGGATAGATGGGATGACATATCACCTCCGTTTGATGATCAAGACACATATATCTACCTATCAAGTTCCCAATAGCACACAGAATGGCTGGATTTTGGAATGACAGAGGAACACCCAGAAGACTCACCCACATCGCCATCGTCGAGGGATCACGTCGCATGTGGAAATCAAGACTCCATCTAAATAAAAAAAAAGTACCCATTACATCGTCGAGGGGCTTTGGACCATGCAGTAAACAGATGAATGGAATTCTGAGGTTCTAGATGGGGTTCTTCATGAAAAGGGCAGACCTCCATGGGAATTTACCTAGTTAATTAAAAAATACAAGATTCTCAATGATTATAATATTGATGTTATCTATACATAGTGGGAAGTTAAATTTGCAGTTGATGCTTTAGAAAACAAGTGTGACCCCAGGGAGAGTACCATTTTATAGTTTTTATACTGGATCCTTATGAAATGATTGAAAAATCATTATAAGGGGCGACGTCCTCAGAGTACCACATTTTACCCCTCTTAATCTTGGATTCATATCCCATTATTTTAATAAAAAATATAATTTATGTCTCTATTTATGAATTTTATAATTAACTATGAGTACTTAAACAATTTTCTATGTTTAAAATTCATTTTGGATACTAAAAATTGAGGTTCAAAAGTGAATACATACCTAAGACAACATTCTGTATGAGGTATGAACACTATAAATTTTTTGTTATTCCATTTATACTAACCAATGTCACCATTATCTTTATGTATTTAATGAATAAATTTTTCATATATTACCTTGGTCAATTTTTGGTAGTCTTGGTAGATTATATTGTTATATAATCTAAGTGAAAGGTAGATCATGAAGATCCCTTGAGAATTGTGTTGAAGGCCCGAAGGAACGAGAAACTATAAGACAAATTAATAAAGTTTGAATTATGGTTGAAGAATCATTATTGGGAAATATAATCACTAAAGAGGATATATTAGTATATCCTTCAAATTTGGAAGTCATTAAACATTTTCCTAGACCAACCACTCTGTCCTATATTCATAGTTTTCTTATTTTTGTTGTATATTATCAATGTTTTATGAAACATTTATCATTTATTTTTAATCCACTCACCATGTTAACAATGAAGGGATTCATATACCTCTAGAATAGTAAATATGAAGAAACTTTCAAGGAGTTGAAGGGATGGTTAGTCAGGGAACTTGTACTCATGCTACTCTCTAGTGGACATGGGTATGTGATCTATAGTGATGCATATAATTAGGGAATGAGATGTACTAATATGAAAAATGATATGGTGGTGGATTATGAATCCTGTTAATTAAAGGTTCATAATAATAACTACCTAACACCTAACATGGAGTTAGGAGCTATAATTTTTACATTTAAGATATAGAGGCATTATTTTTAAGAAAAAATGAGTGACATATATAGTAATCATAAAATATTAAAGTATATATTTTCCCAAAATGTGTTGAATACGTGAAAGATAATAAGTTTGGAGTTGTTTAAATATTATTACTTCTCAATACATTACCACCCTAAAAAATCTGATAAGGTGGACGATTATTTTAGTTAGAATGTTTGGATACATTATCCATAGTGATGATCAAAGAAGATCTTCTATTTATTGATTTTCAAAGGATAGACATTGAAATTTTAATGAATGTTAAGAAATATTATCTTTACCAAATGTGTATTCAACCATATATGCATGTGAATATTAAAGAGGCACATAAAGATGATATAGAGGTGTACAGAATGGTGAGAAATGTTCCAAAGTTCAACATTTGTTGTGACGAAATTATAGGGTTCATGAATAGGGTATGTGTCACTATTATACCTTAATTTGAGAAAGATCTTTTGGATAAAGCTCATAGTTCATAATTAAATATTTACCTTGGAATTATAAAGATTTATATAGACCTTAAGGATCATTTATAGTGGGCTAAAATGAAGAAATATATTTCATAATATGTATCTCAGATATTGGTTTTCCCAAAAACAAGGTCAAGTGAAACAAGTCTAAGGAGACGTTACAAACATTACCCATACTTTTATAGAGATGAGAAACCATTACCCTGGATTTCATTATAGGATTCTTGAAGGAACTTAAATGGAATAACTCTATTTTAGTTTTAGTTAACTACCTTAAAAACTCAATACATTTCACTATTATCAGAGAAGATTTTATCTTGATCAAATTTCTCAGATATACATTCAATAAGTGGTAAGGTATCATGAGGTACCTAATTATATTGTATTTCGTCGAGTTATAAAGATTATGTTAATGTATAATGGAATTATTACACATGACCTGGAAACCAAATTCTATTTTAGTACTTCATTTCATCCTCATAGATATAATCAATCTTATAGGACCATTCAAGTCCTATAGTACATGTTGATATTATGTTCTATGGATTTCAAAGTTGTTTGATACAAACACCTTCCTCTAGTGGAGTTCTATTATAATAATAATTAATAATTTATATTTCAAATGGATACTTATGAATCCATTTATTAAAGGAATTTCATAACTCCAATGTGTTGAGATGTAGTTGGAGAAAGAAACCTATCAGGACCTGAGCAAGATGAGAAAATAGAAGAGGAGGTTACATCAATTCAGTGGGAAATCAAGGAATCTTAGAGTAAATAAAAAAGATATAATGACAATATTCAGTGAGATTTGGATTTAAAAGTTCATGATAAGGTATTCCAATATATATTCACTTCAAAGAAGGTAGTTATATTTGGAAATAAAGGAAATATGAATACTAAATAGTTTGATTTACACGCTACCCCAAGTTTAAATAAACCATTAAATTTTATGACATTTAAAAAAATAAATTAGATGGGAGGGTATAAATAGTATTAAAAAAATAATGAAATATATATAGAAATGTTTTCCTTAATTCAATTGTATTGATTAATTACTAAGAAATAATAATTAATTTTTTAATAAAATAATTTCATGATTAAAAAACCTATTTGTTGAAGAATTATATTTTTATACATATCATAAAATTTTATATATTTATCACTATTTAAAACTTATTTTAACAAAATTTATTGATAATTTAGGAATAAATATTCATAAATTAATTATCTAATTATTTGGAGTGAAGATAAAATCATTTGAAGAAAAAAAGAGTAATATTTTTTCATCAAAAAGTTTTTTATGTGTGTAGTGTGTTTTCTACATAATAAATTATATAAATCACCTTTTTTTAATTATTTTATTGATTTTTATAGAATAAATATTAAAAAAAAATATTTTAACTTTCATCTAATAGTTTTTACTAGGCAATTAATGAATGTAAAATCAATTTAATGCTAAAAAGTCCATTTTTTTTGAAAAAAGAATTTTCATTAGATTTTGGGAATTTATTTTAAAATTAATTTTTACCACTTATATAAATTGAATTTTATTAAATTAATTCCATAATTATAATTAATGTTTCAAATTTTTTTATTGATTTCATATTCAGTTTTTTCATAATTAATCATAATAATATTCATTTTCTACATTGGTCAAGGTTAAAAGGGTTAACCGGTGGGGGATAAACTAATATATAAGGTTACAAATGACTGCTAAAATTATTTAAATATTTTTTTATAGATACTTCTATATTATATGGTCTTATTTTTTATTTCTTATCCATTTTTTCCACTTTCAAATGAAAATGGATTTATATTATTTAAATATTTTAAGAGATTACATGTGTTCCCCTTCGCTCAATAATAAAAGGGAACTTCTTATCCACCATTATTAATTAATTATTATCCCTATATATTCACCAATATCTTTAAAAAAACTTAATATATTCCTTCCATTTGTTCTTTATATTTTATAATATTTCTAAGACTATATTAGAAAGGCATATGTTCTAATAAAAATGAGGTCTTTCAAAGAAGTGGTAATCATCATACATGGTTCTCTCAATGTTTATTTCTTACATTAAATTTTAATATATTTTTTTCCATACTAACATAATTAATTCATTATAATATATATATTTATATGTTTATATTATCATGGGACAACCATATTCCCCCATTCCATTAAATGGGAAATTAAAGCATCGCACCTGCGTACGTTCAGACTATTACCTCCATATAGTGATACGATTCATTTTCCATCACTGACTATAATGGTTGATAAAAATTATATATTTATTATTTTTAAATTATTATAGAGTGATAAAATAATATCTACTATCTTTTCCTTTTTCTCATTATAAAATATAAGTATCATTCATGCATTTGTACGGACTACCGTCTTTATAAACGATGTATTTCATTTTCAATATCCTCCATTTTTAGACAGTTATAAAATTGTATATAATGAATATATATAATAATTTTTAAATTAATAATATTATATAAATATTATATTAAGATTATACCTTACAATGTTCTTACTCATTATATTGTTATAACACACTATTATTTAGGTCGGTTTAACCACATATGTGTGTGATGTTATAAATTTTATGTTATGAATGATTAAGGAATGTAAAGTTCTACTGATACTATGTAATAAAATTATATAAATGATATTAGTATTATTTTTGAGGTTATAAAATCATGATCATTATGCAAGGACCATAACTTCCAAACCGAAAAATACATAAAAAATGATGTGGTTAACACCCGAAATAATGATGATAATGAAATATTTTTAATGAATTGATGATAAGATGTTAGAAGTAAAATAGGAATGATATTATTTGTTTGAATATTGTTTTTTATATATGTATAATAAATTAAAATTTTTTATACTAGAATTTAAAAGAACTTATGGTGAAAGTCACATTTTAGGTAAGGGTTTCTCGTCTTAATTTTGATTCTAAGAGTCATATTCTATATTCAAAACTTGTTCTTTTCAGGTGGTGTATATATTTCACCTTTGGAATATTATATCATGAATATATTTATATTTATAATATTTATAATATTTATTTTAAGTTATTTCTCTTATGGATGTTATGATTTAAAAGTTACCAATATGGAAAGGGTTTTATGTTACAGTCTCATTTTTTCCTAGATTATTTATGCTTAAATTTCCATTGATGAAATTATATAATATCCCTATCACAAAAATTATGAATTTTATTTTTCTCAGGTTTTTTCTGGACATTAATAGTTTTTATTTCATTTCTCTCTCTTTATATACTAAAAATTATGAAGGAATATTTTTAGGGAAAAACATCTCTGATTTTCTATTTGATCTGGAATATTTTTCTTCATTGTATATATTTTGTTTAAAATGTTGTCAATAATGTTTTCTAATATTCCATTATTATTATTTAAATTCATTTTTAAACATGATTTTCTTTCCATAAAAATTTTTAAAATGAATTTTCTTATCATTAATCACATGAGGTACTTATTACCAAAAGTGTGAATAACATATTTGTTTTAATGTTTTTCGCATGAACGACATTTCCTACCATCATGAATACTATTTAATTAAAATAATTGTTTATAATTTTCCATGATTTTTTTTCAAATACTTTTTTTTCTAATATTATATATTTTTTTTATATTTTAAATAATTAATTTCAAAATGAAATGAGAATTTCCTCAGTAAATGTTCCAGAGATCTTTTAATTGTATTTTCATGATTGAAAACGTCTATTGAGGATACTAATTATTCACTAGAGATATCATATAATGATACCATCCATATCCTTTCATATTATTTCAATTAATTATGATGATAAAACATTATTTAAACCCTTTTTATTTTCGATGGGTTAAGCTATGATGAAATTATAATGGTTTTTCATGGTCATGTGGCATACATATAAATGGATTATTATTGTGTGATATGTGGGTCTATTATATATATCTAATGAATTGGGTAATGGTTAATGTTTTATGATCTCATAAGTTATATGAGTGGTTATACCAATCCTTTAGGAGGGTACATGAGTGTTTAGACAAATCCCAAAGTAGGTACATTTGTGGTTAGCCTACACATAACATGTGATGATTATCTTAGCGGTAAGCCATGATAAATGTATTCTATGACTATGATCATTACACTATTTTTATTATACCCTCTATGAAAAATTCTTATGCTTATTATTTTATCTCACACAATGTATTTTCAAATATTATGCTTCTTATACATACCCCACTAATAACCTTTCCTCATAACCTGAGAAAACATTGTTGGAGATATTGAAGAGCTATGTTGGAATATGATAAGTATAAGACTAGTATTTAAATACACTAAACATTTATGATTATTTGGAATGTATTATTATAATATATATTTAATATACATCTAAAATGATGTAATATATTTGTATGTAATGTTTGGGTCACTATAAAGATTTAATTTACCCATTTAACTAGCTTCATTAATCCCATAGTGAACATTCCCCAATATTCCAATTCAATACCATATTAAAATTAATTTTACTATGTTATATTATTATAAATATACTCATTGTAATTATTATATTAATTTTGGAATTGAAACAAAACTCAGAATATGATACATTTGAACAAACAAGACATTTCAAACCATTGGTACTCATTAGGCTAAACTGTTATCCTTAATGTGTCCGTGACCAAAACTTACTTTTAAGGTACCCCTATATGAGTTCTACCCTTAAACCATTCCATTTTCCACACCTTTGTCTTTATAGAAGTTTCTCACCAACCTATAAAATTATCAGTAACAAGTCAAACTTTTATGAATAATATCCCCCTTTATATTTAATTAAATGTCTTATAGATATAGAAAAAACATGAAATTATTTTTTTTATTATATCCAATTAGATTTAAATGACTATTAATTATCTTTACCATTGATAATATAGCCTTTTAAAAACGATCAAATGACTAGTATATATATGGCACTTTCAAAAATCCATTTGGCATAGACAAAAGAAATGATGAATCCCATCTATTAGAGCTTCCAAGGGAGATATAATTTCTTTGATCAGACATAGAACAAGCCCAAGATTAGATCCAACAACTTAAGCATGATAAAAATCATATATGGCAGAGGCTCATGCTCATCGAGATCATGACCCACACCATGTTCATCGAACAACCCCATAAAAGCCCCACCATCGCACACCTTACTCTTAGGGCGTATTTTAGTGTAATAAAGGGTAATGTATCAAGACCCTAGAATTTCAAATATATACATTATTTTTGTATAGAATAATTAATATATTTTCTTTCTATTATTGTTTCCTTATAAATGATTTTTAAATAAAAAAGATTATTTTTGGTCAATATTCAAATTCAACTAATAATTATAATTTACTGAATTAATGGGTTTTTTGAAATAAATAAAATTTTAATAAAATATTATTATTAAATAATTTTTTTTAAATATAAATGATCATAAAAATTTGTATTAAGTAAAATGTAATTTATATTAGCGTTCAAAAACTGTAATTGACAAAAACCCTTCATTTTCAATAATTTTCATTTTTTGTTTTAAATTTAAAAATTCAAATATTTATAAAATTACAATGATAAAATCAATATCATTTTTGTAAATAGGACCTCTAAATTATCCAATGTTTAATTTTTCATACTTTTCAGATACTGTAAGTTTTTTTTATAAAAATTAAATACATTATAAATATACAGCATGTTTTATGACATCATAATATCCCAATAGTTATCTAATAAATATTATAAAATTTATAATTGGAAAAATATATGTTTTTAATTTAAAATAATGTGATTTTAAGTTTTCTTATAAATCCTTAGGGAATCCTCCAAGACTTAAAAAATATTTAATGATTTTAAAATAATTTCTTTGAAAGTGCGACTCACCTCCACATAATAAAGGGAAATATTTTATTATATTCGTACCATGGACTTATAAAATAATTTAATACAATCCCCTTTTATAGAAAACATGGGAATAAATCATGGTATGGTTTGTGTTTTGGAATATTTTATTATAAAACGTCCAAAACCAAAATAATAAAGAAATACTTCTCTTTTCCTATATAAACCCACCCAAGCCCCCATTTATCTTCACTAAACTATTTTAATCTCATCCAAACTCTTCCCTAGACTCTATATAGTCCTAGAAATGTTCCTTCAAGCTCCCAAGAAGTATCTCCTAATCCCTTGGAGTCACACATCCAAGTAAGAAATTCTAACCATCCTCTATTTCTTTCAATTCAAGAACCTTCATTGAAATTTTCTTTTATAATTTAAATTATTTATATTTTAATTAATTTATTACCATTTAATTACATTCCAGTTGATATTATTTTAATGATATACCATTTTTAATCTATCATTTTGACCCTTAACTATGCCATTACTATGCCAAAATTTCATTAAGGATTCTCCCTCTCTTTTTTTTATCAAGCACTTCATTTATGATATTCCATTTTGATTTCCATTGATCAAGTTGGGATAAATTATTACCTATCCCACTTAGAATACATTTTATTTTCAAATTATGATATCCCCTTTCACTCTCATTTATCCCTATTATTAACCATTATGTACACCCGTTACAATGCTAAAATCCTGTGAGGAATCATCCACCCTCCTCTTCTATCAAGCATTAATTTTATGTTATATCTTCAAATTTATATTTTTCATATGTTGAGATATGTTATTAAATTCCCCCATTACTATCCATTTATTGTATAAATTATTATAGACCTATTTCTCTCTAATCAAGCCATTTTATAAATTTTTATATGATGCTGTTATGCTGCCGAAATTGCACCATGATTTTCCATACCAAAATCATTATATAGTGAATACCATACCCATTTATCTATCAAGGGTATTAAACATCATTAAAATATACTTATTTATTGGGGACATACATGTATGTATTCCACATTATTATATTGTAGAATAAATTATAATGTTTAATGAAACAATGTTATATGATCTATGTGGCACACTTAAACAGGAGATTGAGATGATTATGAAAGGTGAGCCTTGATAACACTCTATTGAATTGTTTAATGGTTAGTATAGTGATAATTCATGTTTTTTATGGGATTTTTGTGATTTCTTTATGGGAATTTTTCCACCATTGGGTTTTGGAAGATTTAGCCTTGATCTATTTATGATGTGGTGTTTTGAGTTCTTTCTACATTTCCCATGTTATGATTATCATGCCATATCATATGTTATTATTCATGTTCCTTTTATGATCCATTGATTTTTTTTGTATAACATGTATTGTATTCCTCATTTTATACCTTATTCATTCCATTATTGGTATTTATAGTTCACCCCTTTCTTATATATGTCCTCAGGTTATCCCATGCAGTGTTACGTATGAAGGAACATTTTGGTCTTGTTAAATAAGTTTTCAATAAAGATGTTTCTTTTAATGTTTTAAGTTTTTATGTAATGTAACTAATATCCCAAATACACTAGAACCCCCATTCTTTTTAATTGTATTAAGTTCAATTTTAGGTAATAAATCATGTTTAAAAATTAAATAAAGAGTAGGGCTTCCATATTCTCAGTTAACCAAAAAACACCATTTTATGATTTTTCTAAACTAGAAATGTACTCATCTCACTTTCAAAGATCCATATATATGAAGGAACACTACACCACCTTTAACAAGGGACCAATTAGTTCCAACTATACCACCCATGGTTTGGGGAATCATTTTATGGGATGGAAGACTATTGAGGATGGGGTTACAATAAGGATACTATCATCACTCCCCACCCATTATATAGGTTATAACCATCCCATACTGACATAAAAAGTCTTGGGGAAAAGATATAACATTATCTCTGTAACCCAACCTTAATTATAACAGAGGATAGATCTATGAGATAAGATAATACCCAATAAAAGTTGTAAACAACCCATAATTCTATACCTGCAACAATGTTACTTGTTGACTTATTTTCAGATTTTCCCTTTTTATATTCCAATCAAAAAAATAAACTAATTATATAAAACATCATATCTATAACCTACATATGACATGAAGAAGAAACCATCAATACTGATATATTTAAACAATGTTTTCATTTTAGTTACTTTAATTTTTTTCATTAAAATAATTTATAAGGAATCATTTTAATTCTATGATGCCTGCTCATTACTTTACCATATTTTCACTTATATGTCATCCTAAATTTATTATGTCATTAAAAAAAATTTAATAGAAGAAATCAATAGCCACATTTCATGAAAATATAAATAGGTTATTGAAAAAATTACCTTTCCATTACCAGGTTTATAAACCATTTCATTCCAATTATAATCAACTTTCATAATAATATATATAATAACATGGCTATTATCAAATTTGAACAGAAAATAAAAAAAGTAATAGGGGAAAAACATTTGAGGAAGTCATAGTTCATCTCATGTAATACAAAGAGAAGGAACACAAATCCATTTTCCCTAGACAAAATCCCATAATATCTAGCTAGAGAGAAGGACTAAATAATTCATTTTAAATGAACAACATCCATCCCTCCGAACATAAATCCACAACACTCAGATTGAGGAGAGTGTTAATAAATGGACTTCATGAGTTAGAGGGACCCTTTTTAGAAAAAAATCTCTACAACACCATCCATGAAGTAACGATTTATACTTACCACCTCTAAAAGTAAATCAGGCATGGAAAAATTATACAGGGTTTAAGGATTAAATTAAATTGGTTCATGGGTTTCATGACACATCCCTATGGGCCTGTGCCGTGATGACCCCAATCCTACCTCCCATAGGCCAGGGGTTGGTGACTAGTGCCGAGTAAACATATCCCACAAAAGGGATGAATTTTATTAAGTACCTGTACACTCACACACACGACTCCAAGAAAAAGTTATGAAACAAAAAACACCAAGTAAATAGCTGTGAATCCCACTGAGAAAACCACTAAAAGTAACATTAGAAATCAGCAAAGTAAAGGGGCTATAATAAAAGGCCAAATAAAACAAAAACATACAAGCTCTTGGATCTCGTCTGTAGAAAACCCAATCTGAAGGGTAGGTACAATAAGCTATCTGAATGTCACTAAAGCATACCAAATCTATCATGTCACTCTGAATAATCACCTGTCTCCACCCACCAAGGAATCCCTTAAAGCTTTCAATTGTCTTTACAATACATGACACATATGGTCCAAGCTTGTGTAGGGGTGAGTAAAATAATAATTATTAGAGAACCCAAACCACCAAGGTAAACCACAAATAAATACACAAGGAAGACTACTAAAGAGGTACACGAAGTGAAAACTTGAAGTAGTATAGTCAAGAGAGCCACTAGAGTCACCAAAATCACATGATTTTTTAGATTTAGCAGATTCATTTCACATAGAAATATGTCAAAAACACATATAACAAGAACATCCAAGTAAAATCATAAAGGATTCCAAGGATCAAGGTCTCATCCACTTCTAGTCACATGGTTCTTCTTGTAGCACACTCATTCCATGAGATTTCAATCCATGGGCCATGTGATTGTAATCACATAGAATAGGTCTACAAAAATTATCCAAGTGAACAAATGGTCTCGATATGTCATGAAGTTAACTGAGAAATCCGATTTCACTAAGATAAGGAGCCTTGATATCACTACCAATCCTTAGCCACATGATTCTTCTCAAGAAATATTCCAATCTGATGAGATATACAGTCTCTACAAGAGACTCAATTTTCATTTTTACAGAATACCTAATCCACGTATTCATAGGATAACTACCACGATTCTTTACAGGAGACCTACGACGTTTTCTCACTGGATACCTACTCTACATCCTCACAAGAGACCTACTCCACACCCTCACTAGAGACCTAATCTGTAAGGACCTGGCCCATGTTTTCCAGAGCTGGTACCTTATTTGATTACATTGGCATGATTACAATAATGTTATATCCCGAACGAAGGAATAGTTTAGTAGTTTTGGAAAACCAGATATATAAATAAGTTTAACATTACAACTTGTAGGAAAAATACATATCAAATTATTTTGAATGACATGTAATCTCCTAAATTATACTTGAAATTTATTCATAATATAATTTTTAAAAAATTAGGGAAAATAAAATATGTGAAAGGGGTGATCTCAGATGGTTTTTAAGGGTAAATAATAAAATGGAATAAATTATAAACATAAACACTAGGCATGATAAATAACTAAAAAATGCCTGATTTTAATAATATAGTTTAACATAATATGGAAGGAATAAAAACTGATTAAATAATGACATAAAACATATCCATGGATATTATAATAGTTGAATAATACCATGTACTATCAATATCTAGATTCATAATGAGAGAATGCATAATTCCAGACATCATAATCATACTGTCAAGGCCTCATTCCAACAGCATTATAACAATTCTTTCAAGGCATCGTGCTAAGACACTAGTTTGTCTCTTCAGACCTTCCGATGCATAAAGGGTATATAGAGGGACCCAAACATCACACAATAAGTTAAATTAAATCTTCATATGAATGGGGATAATAATTAACAATATATACATTCATATTAAAACTAACATATGAAATGAAAATAGCATTCCCTAATCATTAAACATATACCCTAACCATTCAAAGTAATATGGAGAATGGTATCAATATACGAAATCCATATTCAAACTAATAATAAACCCTTAAATAAAATATGGTATATGATATCATAAAATATTAATCCCATAATAATCAACAAGCACATTGAAATATATGAAAATACTCTTATAAAATCATTGAGTAATTATTTAGATAAATACTCTTTTACTTTTTAAAGAAGAGTTATTTTGGGAAAATATTTGTATAAAACCAGAAGTGAATTTAGTTATTTTTTTATATTAAAAACAATGATTTTATAAAAATAAATTTTGGTAAAAATATATTATATAGTTCCCTTGAAAATATCTAAGAATTCGAGAACTTGCCTTGAAACAAGGTTGTTAATCAGGAAGGATTTTTGAAAGATTCTTTTAAAATATGTAGATAACCATAAAATAAAGAATGATTATGGTTGGTAAACATATATGAAAAATGAAAGAAGAATTTATTCTGAGAAAATAATAAAAAATAAAAATTTAATTGGGGTTAAGAGAGGCAAAGATTAACATGAAAAAATAGAGGTTCAGGTTGAAAACCCTTACCTTATGTCTTAATATGTTCCGCTCTTTAACTTAAGTTCCTGGAATAGGAAATTAAACTTATTAATAACATAATTTATATCCTATTAGACTTTAATTTGATTTATTATAATTTTATTAAGTTCATTTATGATCATGTTATGGGTAAAGAGATATAATATCATTATTTTTCAGTGCTCGTTTCATTAGTTTTCATGATCGGTTCGCCTATATAGAAGTTAATGTAAAATGAGAATTGAATTAAATAATTGATTTTATATGTTATTAATTTTCATTAATAAGTATAAATTATCATATAATTTATTTTGTTACTTTGGGTGAGAATGAATCATTAGATAAAATGTTAATGATAAATGCCTCGATTAATTTGGTGATTTTTTGATCACCATGAACTCAGTTTGTTTTATAAATTAATAAAATGTGTACAAAAATTATTATAGAAAAATAAATAAGATATATTAAATATATCATGATCTTGTTCAACCATAAAATGGTTTCATGACCAGAATTTATGATGGTAATAGAAGTTTAAAACCTATCTTCATTGAATGTGATAAATTAACACATCTCAGACGGTGCTTTCATTTCTAGTATAAAAGGAGGGGAAAAGAGAGATGATAATTGATTATTACATTACTATAAAAAAATTATATTACATGTAAGGTATTGGAGTTACAATAAAATTCAGGAGAAATTAGGTGAGGATATAAAAACAAATAAAGTAACTTTAATGAAAATAACAAAAATTAAAAGAGGAATTTACCTCTTGAATCTTTCTTCCTTGAGAGCCTCTTTAGGAGAGAGGATTTGGCCAATTGAAGAGACCAAGGGTGGAAGAACCTAAGGAGGATCTTGGGATTATATTTTATCAGAATTCAGAAAAGGTATAATATTTTAGAGGAGTGAATAGAAGATGGAGTGATGGGTGTATTTTTTAGTGGAGAAGAGGAGTTATTTCCCAATATTTTAATAATTATTATTTTTTATTTTGGCCCAAGCATATGAATAGTCTTGATAATAGTGAATAAAATAGTAATAAGTGTATATGAGTTCGAACCAAGTGTGATTACATCATCCCTACATCACCAATGACTCAATTAATAATGTATTTAGTATTTATTGTAAATTACCACATTTTACAATTCCCAAAAATTCAAGTATTTTAGAAAAATCACCAAAATTAACACTGACCTTTTTTTGATGTGTAGAATTTAAAAATTAACTCCATTTTATCAAAATAATTTTCTAAATAATAGATATTTAATTTATAAATAAAAATAGTATTTACTGAAAAAATACATATTTTAAATTTAAAATTGATTTTATAATACTTTAAAAAACTAAACGAGGTATCATAAAATTATAATAAATTATTAGGACTAAAAAATATTAATTGAAGAATATATTTTATGATTTTTTTATTTTAAATAAAATTATTAATTTAAAGTTGTAATTAAATATTTATTATTCAAAAAACACCAACACTTAATTATTAATTTCTTAAATACTCTATTTAATTTATAAGGGGTATAAATTTTATTTATACATTCATGGGTGTGGTTAATATTAATAAGGGCCATATTACTATTGATAAGGGTACACTACTATTCATAAGGGTCAAGTTTCTATAAACCAAAAATGTAAGTTGATTCTATTATACTCTGAATATCTTAAATAAAGAAACCATGTATGTCAATTTTTCAAAATTCAAATCATAGAGATTAAAAAATTATATTTACTAGCTAGGTTTGAAGAAAGTGGGTTTTTGTAGAGACTCAATGTCTAATGCCTTTATATTAAATTTATTCATAAATCCTTGGGGTGTTATATTCTCCCCCTTACAAAAATTTCGTCCAAAAAATTAAAAAATGTTACCTCATTAAAAGTTTTGGGAATTTCTTTATAATAAGCTCATCGGGATCCTTGGTTGATTCATCAATTTTATGATTTTCCCAGAGTAACTTTATATATCATGTCCTCCGATTCCTAAAAACTTGTTCCTTAGTGTCTAGAATCCGGACTAGCTCTTCACAGTAAGATTAGTTAGGTTACAATTATATACCTTTAAAAACAAGGACATGCATTGGGTCTGGCTTGTACTTTCTCAACAATGAGACATGGAACACATTGGGTACTTTAGAAAGGCTAGACGACATTTCCAAATGATAATCCACCACTGCAATTCTATCAATAATTTCAAAAGGCCCAACATATCAGCAGCCCATATTCCCTTTTTTCCCAAATCTTATAACTCCCTTCCACAGAGATACTTTATAGAAAACGCGATCTCCTAGTTTAAATTCCATATCCTTCCTTTAATTATCATTATAACTCTTTTTTCTAGCTCTAAGATTCTTTTAAATGGATTTCAATAGTCTTTACATTCACTGTTGTTTCCTCCAAAATATTTGGGCCCAAAATCTTCCATGCACCAACTTTATCCCCACACACTAGTGTACAACATCTCTTTCTATATAATGCTTCATGTGGTGCCATTTTAATTCTTAAATGGAAACTATTAATGTAGGTAAACTCCAACAAAGGTAAATAATTATCCCAAAAACCTTTAAAATAAGGTGAGTATGATCTCAACATGTCATCAAAAGTTTGGATCGTCCTTTCTGATTTCTTGTCTGTTTGAGGGTGATAAACAATACTCAATCGAAGCTTAGTATCCAGCATTTTTTTAAGACATTTCCAGAATTTGGATGTGAGTCATGGATCAAAATCAAATGTAGTTGAGAGAGGTGCTCCCTAAAGTCTCGAAAATTCATTGATATAACGTCATATGAGGTGCTGCTGTAGAGAATCCTCTTCTACTGTGAGGAAATTTGTAGATTTCATAAGTCGATCCACAATTACCCATATCGAATCATTCTTTCTTGGACTTTTGGGTAATAATGTTACAAAATAAAAGTTATGCCATCCCATTTCCAGGTAATTATAGGTAGAGTTTTCATGAATCCTCTAGGATGTTGTCATTCAGCCTCTATTTATTGACAAACTAAACATCTTGATACATAATCTACAATTTCCCTCTTCACTTTATCCAACTACAAATGTTCCTTAAAATCACTATACATCTTAGCGCTAGTAGGATGTATAGAAAAAATTGAACTATGGGAATCATCCAATTACTCCCTTTTTAGCTCAGGTATAGCTGGAACACAAAGCCTCTTCCAAAAATTCAGAATTTCATCTTCATATATGAAGATTTCAACTTCCCTTCATTCACAACATTAATTTTCTTTTGAAGATTCTTGTCATTAGTTTGAGAACTTTTAATTCATTCCAATAGATATGGTTGGGAAACCAATTGAAAAATTAATGATGTTTTACCTTCTTTGATAATTCCCATGTTCTTCCTTACTAGATCCATGAATACAGGATCCCATTGAATCCCCATTTTGTTTAACACTCCATGATCCTTCCTTATCAATGAATAGACTAACTTATTTTCTTTTCTAGGGAGGAAGTGTATGGAATACTCATAATTCTTGAGTAGTTTGAGCCATCACCTTTGCCTCATGTTGAGATGTTTTTGTGAGAAGATATAATTCAATCTCTAATTATCCATATATATCTCACATATTTCCCCATAAAGATAATGTCTCCAAATTTTCGAAACAAAGACTACAACTGCTAACTCAAGATCATGAGTAGGATAGTTATTTTCATGAATTTTTAATTACCTTGATGCATACATAATAACTCTATCGTTTTGCATAAGGACACAACCAAGTTCTTTCTTTGATGCATCACTATAGATCAAAAACCCATCTTCCCCCAATGCTAGAGTTAGGATTGGAGAATTCAATAATCACCACTTTAATTATTTGAATCATTCCTCACAGTATTTTATCCATATGAACTGAACCCATTTATGAGTAATCTTGGGTAATGGGATGGATAATTGGGTGATTTTCTGAACAAAAAACTGATAATAACATATTAATCCAATAAAAATACATACATCAGTTATTCACGTTGGTGTAGGCCTTTCTTTAACAAGCTTTGTCTTTGCAGGATCAACAAATATTCCATCTTGGAAACAATTTATCCAAGAAAAGAGAATAATTGAATCCAAAATTCACACTTTCTAAACATCCCATATAATTCAATTCTTCTAAGAGTCTTCCAAATAATGAAAAAGTTATTTTCATGATCTTCATAGCTCTTGGAGTATACTGAGATATCATCAATATATACCACAAAATATTCCTCATGATATACCTTAAAAAACCTATTCATTAGATCAATGAAAGCAGGGGGTGAATTAATGAGTCCCGAAGGAATTATTGTAAACTCTTAATGCCTATACCTGGTTCTAAATGTTGTCTTTGGAATATATTCCTTTATCTCACACAAATGATGATATCTAGATCAACGATCAATCTTCGAAAAATATTGGGCTCCGTGAAGTTGATCAAATAAATTATCAATGTGAGGAAGAAGATACTTGTTCTTTATCATAATAGCATTTATCTCCCTATAGTCAATGCACAGCCTCATAGATCCATTTTTTTCATAATGAAAAGAATAGAATCACACCATGGAGAAACACTAGGGTGAATAAACCACTTATTACTCAACTCCTCTAGTTTTTTATTTAGTTCCAATAATTCCACTGGGCCATTCAATAAAGAGTCTTTGATATGGGCCTTTAACTAGGAGTTAAATCTACAGAAAACTCAATTTCCAACTTCAAAGGATGTCTAGGTAAATCCTTTGGAAATACATCTATGTATAATTACATAATAGGTTCATCCTCAATTTGAATATTTTTTCTTCCTCACCCATAGATATTGTTTTATCTTCCTCCCTATGAATTGGATTCAGTAGAGCTACTAAGGGTGGATCTAGATGAGAATCGGATGGTGATGTTTTTTCCCTAAAGACAAGGTATTATACAATGTTCTAAAAAATTGTAACTTTATTCTTCTTGAAATATATTTTCATATACTAATTTGGAATAAAATCCATAATAATGATTTTCTAAAATTCAATCATGGGTATGATGATAAAATCATCATATAAAGAATGTTCATATTCTATAATGGGGAGTTCTAGAAATATCTTTGTTGAAATGATACTCTCCTTGGGAGTTTTAACAGGATACTTATTTATTAAATAAAATTGAAAATATCCAATTTTCTTGAAAAAATGGGAAGATATAAAAGAATGAGATGATCCAGAATCAAATAAACAACTAGAAAAGTTTGAGGTAACAATTAAAGTACATTCCACCAGAATATTAGGAACATCAACCTCAACAGTGGTGACAGAATAAGATTGACCTTTCTCCCTTTTACTTTTTTAGGTAATGTTTCCTCTATTCTTAGGAAAATCATTTTCATAATGTCCCATATCCTTTCAATTTTAGCATTGAATATTGGTAGCTTTTTTTATCCCCTGACAATCATGGGCTTGGTGAACTTTTTCTCTATACCTGTAACAAACACCCAAACCTTTCAGGAAAGTACCATGGTGCATCTTCCCACAATTATCATTGGGTAGAAAGTCAAATCTTCCCTTCATCCCCATTTCCTTATTTCTTTTCCATGGTTTTGAGCAGCCCTATTTTCAAGACCCAAAGCTTGACGTACACAGACATTACATTACTTTTGGGGAATAGTTATATATAACAAAAAAAGACACAAAAGGACCATAATAGTTTGTGTCTTTGGAAACATGGAACATAATCTTCTAATCTTGGTGAAATATCTTCAACATCTCCCATAACGATCTTCCCTTTTTTTCATACCTAAAACCTTTCTTTATATCCTAGGGAAAATAAAACATATAAAGGGTGAACTCAAATTCTCAGTAAGGGTAAGCATGGGAAAAATAAAACAAACCATATACATTTGAACTTCAAAACATTAACATAATATTTAAACATCAAAATCTTGAGCAATGACATAAATCCTTACCCAAGACCATCTTAGTGGACAAAGTTTGTTTCTGAATCGAGTTCACTCCTCATTCCAGTCCTCTATCACTGAACTAGATTAATTTTCCATTCCAGCCATGTCCATATCATGAGATATAAATCTTTACCCAATCCATTGGAGGGAGATATTGGTCCCACCCATCTCATATTGAAATTATTCTTTCGTGTGCCACAAAATCATAAATCATATATCATAACATAACCCATGTAATAGAATGGGATACATAAACATCATGCCATCATAACATAATCCATATAAAAAATGGATATCATTTCATCATAAGAAAAATAAAACCATGTAAATCATAGATATATTATACTTGAAACATACACATATGAAATAATGTCATCTTAGATAGAAAATGTTTTTGATAAAACACTTGAAATGAATTCTTTTGGAAAATATACTTTCTTCTAAAAAATCATTTTATTTTCAAAAAATGTCATGCAATTTTATAAGAAAAGGATTTTGTTGAAAATATTCATGAAATCTTGTAGAGTATGCATCATGAAAATAAGGCGTTATAAAACCGTAAAAATCCATTCATGCCGTATAAGTTAAAAAAAACATTCTTCTCATACTTTTTCCAGAAAAGTCAAAAAGTTCCTCGTATGGAAAACAAAAGAAAGATTCCTTACATACCAGGTAGTAAAAGTCAAAAAAGTGTAAAAATGAATTTAAACATAGATGAAAACATTTTTAGAAAATAGGGACATGAATGATAAATATAACCCCAGTAAATACTTACGAATAAACAATCTCAGATAAAAGAAAGATTGGAAAAGTGTCCCTTACCTTAGGTATGATATGCTTCGTATGTATCCGAACCTCTGGTATAATGATTGAAATAATGTCATTGAATTATTACAGAATCATCTTAATTTTTATGATATCATATATGGTTCACTTATGACTTTATATTACTCGTTCTTTTGTAAATTCATCTTAAAGTAGCGTTTTGGGTAAAATCGTTTCATTTATCATACGTGTTTTGACTTTTAATTATTAATATGATTACTTAGATCATGATTAATAAATTCCAGAATATAAAGCATGATTTATATATAATATATATTCATAATATACATATATATAATATATCGATAAATGGAAAGAAATACACTGTTCATGGAGACGGTAGGCCGTACGTACACATGAACGCTGTTTTTGTTTCCCTATTGAATTGAATGGAATTAAGTAGATGAAATTCATATATATATATATATATACATAAATCCAGTAGCATTATTATTTTATATATTTAATGATTACTTATTATATATACTTTATAATCATTCTTGAATTGTAAACATGGAAAATGAATCTCATCGCGTCGTGGAGACGGTAATCCGTACGTACGCACGAGCGATGATATCATTCACATATTTATTTAATGGAATTGGAGTGAATGATATAATATCTTAGAATCAGTATGATTTTATAATAATAATATGTAGTTATTCTTTACACCATTATACACATCCAAGTAAAGTGGTGGTGGAAAAACAGATTACACCACGGCGTGTAGACGGTATTCCGTACGTACGCACGCGCGGTGATTTTGTTTTCCTTAGGATGGATAGAAGGTGAAATAGGGTTGTTTCATATATATAATAACATATCAGTATATGTGTGATACTGATGTTATTAATTCATAATGAAATAACTAAAGAAGACGAAGTAGAAGATAAATAAATTTGAAAGAATCGGTAACAGATATTACTTCTTCTTTGACATACGTCTTTGAAACCTCGTATTAGGGCACTAAAATTGGTGTTTTAAGAAGAATAGGAACTCTATTATGTTTATAAGGAAGTTGAGAAGGGAAATGTTCAGGGGTTTGCCGAGCTTGAAGGCTCAATGTTGTGTAAAAAGGAGAGGGAGGAGGTGCCCTTTTATAAGGGAGGAGAGAGCCACCTTTGGAATTATAAGAAATATTAATTTATAATAAATTCAAAACCCACATAAAAACCACCAAAATGACTCAAATACAAATATTAGATGAGATAGGGTTTTAATCTTATCAACCAATAAAATTTAGGCAAGTTGGGAATTTATTTTAAACATTGTCAACTTGATTTATCCTTATATAATCAATTTAATTTTATTTGTGGTAATAATATTCTAAATTTTAAATCATTATAAATAATTACTTATATGTTGTGAATTTTCCATAATTGTATGATTTATTACATTTCCGACCAAATAAATTTTAATTTATAATTTTTAAATATTTTTTTTCATTTTTAAACAATTTTATAATATGTAATTTTTATAAAACAACAATAGTGTCAATTTTGAGACTATTAATTTATTTGAATTTAAATAAAATATATACCAAAGATATGTTAGAAATAAAAGATTTAATAGATTAATAACATGTCATATTTTTCTAGAAAATTAGTGGAGCATATTAAATAGTTCATATAATATTTATTTTAATACATTTAAAATCATTTATTTGATATT
Organism: Viscum album; assembly: GCA_963277665.1. NCBI lineage: Eukaryota > Viridiplantae > Streptophyta > Magnoliopsida > Santalales > Viscaceae > Viscum > Viscum album. The sequence continues at coordinate 675,680,465 of OY728157.1, read as the reverse complement.
TCAATCAATAAAATAATTTCAACATCACTATTTTGTGATAATTAATGATAATTATTTAATCACTAAAAATTATAATTAAATTCATATGATGTATATTATTTTATTATATTTCTAGGGACTATTTATATCCGAAGTTTTATGATGTTTGTCACTAAATTAAAATTATTACACTTATAATATTTAAGAGAGTGACATGTTGTCACTTTCTTTGGTTTTAATAATAATTATATTATTTCATGGTCAAAAGTCCATGAAATTAATCTATTCCTACTATTAGGTGATATGGGTTTACTTTTATTCATACAATAGGATTTTTTCAAGTGTTAGGGTAATTTTATAATCTTATTTATACCCTTAATTACCAGATTTACCTTTAACTGTAGTAAATAAAAATTACCGTAGTTACTATTCATAATATCAAAGAAATTAAAGAAACCTATTAACATAATTTGGACCCACTGAATTAAAATATGGAATCTATTTTTCAAAATTCAAAACACAGAAGTTTCAGTAATTAATTTAAAATTAATCCCGCTATTAAGAAAACGAGTTTTAAAAGTTAAAACATTGCAAAAGATTGAAATGATTTTACCTATGAATTCAATGTCAAATAATTGATAATGAAATAAATTATATAAAATGGTAAAAATATATTCTATTTTTACTTTAAAACCATTAAATATTATAATTTAACCATATAAATTATTAAGATGAAAAAAGTTGTTTTTAATTAAAATATAGCGTGTTTTTACTATTCATTAAAATATGATAGTTATCAGAATACCATGAAAAATTTCTCCAAAGTAAATTTCAATATCATGATTCCAAATAAGAATTTTATTTTAACAAATAGAACTTATAATCATGTAAAAAACTAGATTTAAAGTGGGTGCGCCATCAAAGGGCGGCAAAACTGCATTTTTTGAAAAATATTTATTTTACCCGAAAAATTTATTTTGTTCTTATACCATAATCTAGAAAATGTGTAAGATGAATAATAATGTTATAAAATTCAAAATTTAGTTAATACTATTCATAAAAGCTAGTTCATAATAATATTATAAAAATATATCGTTGTTTAGTGAAACCCTATATTGCATACAACACACGCTATGGAGGAAGGTCACGATTGCGTGTAACACAAGCCAAGTCAGGGTTGTGTGTAGTGAAAGACTCCTTTGTTGTTGCGTATAATAGAATCCAACCATATTTCATTTATACATTTAATATATATATATATATATATATATATTTATATATATATACACACACTCAATGTTGCATAGAATAACTACTATCAAACGAACTTGAAATTGTGTGTAACACAATTCAAGAATAGTATTGTGTATACTGCAAGCTAATATGGTGTTGCATATAGCACAAGATAATCTTGGTGTAGCGTACAACAGAAGATATGAAAGAAATTAAAAAGAATATTCCTCATAAAATCTCAAGGTGTCACATTCTACCTCCCTTAAAATGAATTTCACCCTCAAAATTTGTCGGGGTTATAAATGGTTTATTACATGAGAGTTTCTTTCATAGAAACCGACATCATACAAAGAAATTCCAAAACTTTTCTTTAAAAACTAAATTATGAAACGTAATGGTTTCCAAAATTAACTAATCACTGGGTTTCCACATAGGATAACATAGGTTAAAATATGGATACGGAAGAGAAATATAACCATCAAGTTCTGATGGAGAGTGGTAGAGGATATGGCTATGATAAAGCCAACAGTCACAAAGCCATAAATTTGTGATGATCTAAGGACCATATGATTCATCAGATATGAGGGAACTAGGACAACATTTTTGGTTTTCAATATCATTTCTCTAAAGTTGACGAATTAAAAGAAATACTTACATGATTTTGGTACAATCTCACTCTTGTTCATGCCTTGAACAATTTATACTTCATATCTTAAATAAATAAAGTTGAATTTTTTATTCGTGAAGAGTTAGCAGATCATGTGCTAGAATGACGGGTCATTCCATCTGTTTCAATCAAAAGGTTACCAAAAGTTATCAAATATACATAAGTCCATTTATGGTTAGGTTAATCATATATAATTCCAAAAATGAACTTATACTTCATCCATCATACCACTTAATATAATAAAACTAGTTTCTACTAACCAGGGACTTCCTGTAGGCAAGTGGTTGGCGCTAAAGGCCTATCTCACTTCAGTTGTGGGTTCAATTCCCGCAACCTTGTCCGATGCGATGGGTTGTTTCCCATCCTAAGGGTTGTCTTTTTTCTAAAACTACACTATTATAACATTCCTGCAATAATATCAAAAAAAGTTCTATCCTTAAAAAATACTATCTTAATTCATTCCAATCTTTAGACTTATCCAAAATATTTCTCTCCAAGATCATAGTATAAAGAAAACAATTACTAGAAATTTTATCTACCGAGCATGTGAATTCTATCATTTATCCCCCATATATCATAAAATGTATCTTGTTGGTCACATTCTAGACATGTGAATACCTTAATCATGTATTGTCTTGAAAAATGAATACCCATTGAACCTTAGTGAAAACATGAATGCTGTCAAAATCTAACTCTTTATACATACCAAAATCCCAAAAATTCTATATACTCAATCCATGATATCACTTTGTCCTCATATCTGTCATGAGCTCATTAATACTATCAAACATTTAATTTTCTCCTTATCCCTTTATTATGCGCATATCATCTCTTTTCCAAAATATTTGAATCACTTTTCATGGTTACCGGTACCATATAATTATCGAAAACCACAATAAACAATTACATAGATATTCAAATGTTCCACAATTACTATAAATGAGATTCCACAACATTATTTTGGAATCCCTTTACATAAACATATAATCCTTCCACCACATTGTTGTCATACTCAACATTTCTAATTGTGATCGCATGTGACTTCCCTTTGTCCTTTGCCTTAAGAGGTTGCTCACGTTGATCATCATTAACCCTTGGATTAGGGTATTGATTAGCATAATGCCCCATTTTCTCTCACTTGAGCATTGAAGTGTTGGTGGTGCGTTCTCTGCAGTCTTTTCTTTATTCACATCATTAGCAACCCTTTTTCTAATACATCAACACTCAGCCTCTCGATGACCTTATTTTCCACACTTAAAAATTTTTTCTGGTCCCTTTAATACAATCTCCACCATGCTTTTTTCCACACTTTGTGCATAAAGAAACATTCAACTTCTTTTCACCATTATTCTGAGATTTCTCCTCAAACTACATATTTTGTTTCATATCAAATCCATTATATGAATATATAATACCAACTTCTATTTCTACCTTGATAGCACAATGCACAATTTCTTCATAGCTACGGAAGTCTCTTATATCTAATTCCCTTCGAAGACTTGGTTTTAAGCCATTGAAGAATCAATCAAATTTTCCTTCAGGTTGGATGATAAAGCCAGATGCATACCATACAAGCCTTGTAAAATTCGCTTCTTATATACCAACAGATTCATCATCCTTTTTCTTAAGCTCAATAAAATCCTTTTCCATCTTTGTTTGAAGGATACGAAGGAAGTACTTATTGAAAAAAAACTTCTTGAACTCATCCCATTCCATGGATTCAATTTCAACTCGGGGACTCATATTATTAATTAGAGTCAACCATTGATCTGCTTCACCTTCTAAATGGTAAATAGCCAGAATGAATTTTTCATGTTCCGAACATAGAAGTATAGAAAATATATTTTCAATTGTACTGATCCATTGTTCAGCAACAAGTGGATCAGAAGAACCACTGAAAGAAGGTGGACGTTGCCTCATGAAGGACTCAATAGAATATTGTTCCCTTATCTCATCATTTGGAAGTCTAGAATGATTCATAGCTTTTGTGAGTATAGGAATAAGATTTTTCACTCCATCTCCCGTAACTTTGGTTTGTTCAGGAGGAAAATCATTGCATCATCCATTACATTGATCAACACGGTTTTTTCGGGTTCCATCCATTGTCTATAACCCAAAAATAATTGTGTGAGAGGCAAAAATCATGCTAGGGAAACAACATAATAAAGAGGGAATAACTTCAATATATAACATCTTTGATTTAATTCTAAGTTTTTTATTGTCATTCTAGGACTATAACCTATACTTATACTTAACCTTAGGGACATCCCTAGACATGCCTTATAAATATCTCTAGGGATCTCACTAAAGTTTTTGCATCCTAGTTTCCAAAGGTTAATTAAACCTTTCCTCTGATACCAATTGTCGAGACCCAAAGTTTGACATACGTGGAAATTACATTAATTTTTCGGAATACTTAATACATAACAAAAAAAGACACACAAGGACTCTAATAGTTTAGTGTGTTTGGAAACTTGGAACATAATCTTCTAATCTTGGTGAAAGAACTTCAATATCTCCAATAAAGATCTTCCCTTTTTTTCTTAACTAAAACCTTTATTTATATCCTAGGGAAAATAAAGCATATAAAGGGTGAGATCAAATGCTCATTAAGGGTAAGAATGGAGAAAATAAAACAAACCATATATATTTTAACTTCAAAATATGAACATAATATTTAAACATCAAAATCTTGAGCAATGACATAAAACATGGCAGTACATAAGGCATAGATTATAATGGAACATCAATCATGATAACATGGCATGGGAATAAAACATGTAATTGTGGCAACCATTAAGCACGTGTTATGATTCCCGTAGTAGCCAATGCATTGCTACCAAGACCATCTTAGTGGATAAAGTCCCTTTATGAATCGAGTTCACTCCTCGTTCCAGTCCTGTACCACTGAACCAGATTAACTTGTCATTCAAGCCATGTATATCTCATGAGATATAAATCTTTACCCAATGAATTGGAGGGAGATATAATTCCCACCATTCTCATATTGAAATCATTATTTCATGTGCCACAAAATCATAAATCATATATCATAGCATAACCCAAGTAATAGAATGAGATTCTTAAACATCATGCCATCATAAGATAATCCATATAAAAAATGGATATCATTTCATCATGAGAAAAATAAAACCATGTATATCATAGATACATTATAATTGAAACATACACATGAAATAATTTAATCTTAGATGAATTTTTTTTTATAAAACACTTGAAATGAATTCTTGAGGAAAATATAATTTCTTCTACAAAATCATTTTGTTTTCACAAAATGCCATGAAATTTTAAAAGAAAAGGATTTTTTTAAAAATAGTAATGAAATCTTGTAGAGTAAGAATCATGAAAATAAGGTGTTATAAAATCATAAAAATCCATTCATGCCGTATAAGTTAAACAAAACATTCTTCTCATACTTTTTCTAGAGAAGTCAAAAAGTTCCTCATATGGTAAACAAAAGAAAGATTCCTTACATAAAAAGTAGTAAAAGTCAAAAAAGGTTAAAAAGGAATTTAAACATACATGAAACCATTTTTCGAAAATAGGTACATGGATGATAAATATAACCCCGGTAAATACTTACGAATAAAGAATCTCGGATAAAAATGAGATTGGAAAAGTTATCCCTTACCTTAGGTCTGATATGCTTCATACGTATCCAAAACTCCTATATAATGATTTAAATAATGTCATTTAATTATTACAGAATCATCTTTATGGTTATGATATCATATATGGTTCACTGATGACTTTATATTACCCGTTCTTTTGTAAATTCATGTTAAAGTAGCATTTTGGGTAAAATCGTTTCATTTATCATTCGTGTTTTGACTTGTAATTATTAATATAATTACATAGATCATGATTACTTATTTCCAGAATATAGAAAATGATTTATATATATTATATATTCAGAGTATACATATATATAATATATCGATAAATGTAAATAAATACACCATTCATGGAGACGGTAGGCCATACGTATGCATGAACGCTATTTTCGTTTCCTTATTGAATTGAATTGAATTAAGTAGATGAAATACATATATATATATATATATATACATAAATCTAGTATAATTATTGTGTAATATATTTCATGATTACTTATTATATATACTTTATAATCATTCTTGAATTGTTAACATGGAAAATGAATCTCATCGCGTCGTGGAGACAGTAATCCGTACGTACACACGAGCGATGATGTCGTTCCCATATTTATTGAATGGAATTGGAGTGAATGATATAATATCTTAGAATCATTATGATGTTATAATTATCATATGTAGTTATTCCTTACACCATTATACACATCCAAGTAAGGTGGTGTTGGAAAAATAGATTACACCACGGTGTGGAGACGGTATTCTGTACGTACGCACACATGGTGATTTCTTTTTTCCTTAAGATGGATAGAAGGTGAAATATTTTTGTTTCATATTTATAATAACATATCACTATATGGGTGATACTTATGTTATTAATTCATAATGAAACAAATAAAAAAGACTAAGTAGAAGAAGAAATAAATTTGAAAGAATCGGTAACAGATATTACGTCTTCTTCGACATGCCTCTTTGAAACCTCCTCTTAGGGCACTAAAATTGGTCTTTGAAGAATTCCAGAACCTCTATTATGTTTATAAGGAAGTTGAGAAGGGAAATGGGCAGGGGTTTGCCGATCTTGAAGGCTCAAAGTTGTGTAAAGTAGAGAGGGAGGAGGTGCCCTTTTATAAGGGAGGAGAGGGGTACCTTTAGAATTATAAGAAATATTAATTTATAATAAATTCCAAACCCACTTAAAAACTTCCAAAATGACTCAAATCCGAAGATTAGATGAGATAGGCTTGTAATATCATTAACCAATAAAATTTATACAAGTTGGGAATTTATTTTAAACATTATCAACTTTATTTATCCTTATATAATCTATTTAATTTTATTTGTGGTAAAAATATTCTAAATTTTAAATCATTATAAATAATTACTTATATGTTGTGAATTGTACATAATTGTATGATTTATTACATTATAGACCATATAAAGTTTAATTTATAATTTTTAAATATATTTTTGATTTTTAAACAATTTTATAATATGTTATTTTTATAAAATAACAATAGTGTCAATTTTGACACTATTCATTTATTTGAATTTAAATAAAATATATACAGAAGATATGTTCGAAATAAAAGATTTAATAGATTCATGAAATGCCATTTTTATCTAGAAAATTTGTGGATCACATTAAATAGTTCATATAATATTTATTTTATTACTTTTAAAATTATTTATTTGATATTTCAGACAATAAAATAATTTCAACATCACTATTGTTTCATAATTAATGATAATTATTTAATCCCTAAAAATTATAAATAAATTCATATGATGTAGATAATTTTATTATATTTATATGGACTATTTATAACCTAAGTTTTATGATGTTTATCACTAAATTTAAATTATTACATTTATAATATTTAAGAGAGTGATATGTTGTCACTTTCTTTGGTTTTAATAATAATTATATAATTTCATTGTCAAAAGTCCATGAAATGAATATAGTACGACACTTAGGTGATATGGGTCTACTTTTATTAATTAAATTGTTTTTTTGTAAAGTGTTAGGGTAATTTTATAATCTTATTTTTACCCTTAATTACCAGATTTACCTTTAACTGTAGTAAATAAAAATTACCGAAGTTACTATTCATAATATCAAAAAAATAAAAGTAACCTATTAACATAATTTGGACCCACATAATTCAAATATGGAATCCATTTTTCAAAATTCAAAACACAGAAGTTTCAGTAATTAATTTAAAATTAATCCCGCTATTAAGAAAACGAGTTTTAAAAGTTAAAACATTGCAAAAGATTGAAATGATTTTACCTATGACATCAATGTAAAATAAATGATAATGAAATAAATTATATCAAATGGTAAAAATATATTCTATTTATACTTTAAAACCATTCAATATTAAAATTTATCCATATAAATTATTACGATGAAAAAAGTTGTTTTTAATTAAAATATAGCGTATTTTTACTATTCATTAAAATGTGAAAGTTATCAGAATAATATGAAAAATTTATCCAAAGTAAATTTTAATATACTGATTCCAAATGAGAATTTTATTTTATCAAATTGAACTTATAAACATTTAAAAAACTAGATTTAATGTGGGTGCACCAACAAAAGGCGACAAAATGGCATTTTTTGAAAAATACTTATTCTACCCGAATAATTTATTTTGTTCTTATACCTTGTTCTAGAAAATGTGTAAGATGAATAATAATGTTATAAAATTCAAAGTTTATTTAACACTATTCATAAGATCTATTTCATAATAATATTATAATAATATATCGTTGTTTAGTGAAACCCTGTTTTGCGTACAACACTCGCTATCGAGGAAGGTCGTGATTGTGTGTAACGCAAGACAAGTCAGGGTTGTGTGTAGTGAAATAATTATTTGTTGTTGCGTATAATAGAATCCAACCATATTTCATTTATACATTGAATATATATATATATATATATATATATTCACACTCAATGTTGCGTAGAATAACTTCTATCAAACAAACTTGAAATTGTGTGTAACACAATCCAAGAATAGTGTTGCGTATACTGAAAGTAAATATTGTGTTGCGTATAGTGCAAGATAATCTTGATTTAGCGTAAAATAGAAGATATGGAAGAAATTAAAAAGAATATATCTCATAAAATCTTGGGGTGTTACACCTATTCTTTTATTTCTTTCCTTTAAATTCGTAAGACATTCAGAATTACTTTTTTATCTTGATAGCACATGAGAATAAATCATCATATGATGAGAAACACGGGGTGACTAGTGCCCTTCAGAGTAATGGTTTTGAACCATCAATGAATCAATCAATCTTTCTCCTTGTATTATGAATGTAGTCCACAACATTTCTTTCTATCCTTTTGAATTTATCTTCATACTTTTCAACATTTCCATCCTTCTATTACCTCAGATTCAGAAACTTTTATTACATATCTTCTCATTGTTCATGAGGGAATTACTTTTCTAAGAATATTTCCTTAAAATATTTCCATTCCATTTCTTCTATTTCTTCCTCCTCCTTTGTGTTTTGAATTAAATTCCACCACTGATCCACATCTCCCAATAGATAAAAAACTGCAACGACAACCTTCTCTCATTCGTTACATCCCAAAGTGAGAAATACCTTCTCTAAATAAGTTATCCACTACTCCTCTATGAATGGGTTTGTAAACCCATTGAATAATGAAGTTTATTGTCAAATAAAGTTGTCTAACATAGTTCCTCAACATTGTGGATCTGGATTCTCCATACGAGTAAGTTTATTTTTCATAACCTGAGTCATATGTCCCAGTATAAATATAAGTTTCTTAGCACCAGTCACAACATCAGATTCAAAATCATTATCTTTTATCAGAGGGAAACCCCTACATGGGATACACATGTTCATGAATTTTCCATTCCTTAAACATGGTTAAATATCTAAATAATGGCATATATAAGATTAGGTTATGAATTCTAATGTATAATCTCAAATTATAAAAATAATTATAATAAATTGTAATATTATCCGTAGATAATCTTATAATCATAAACATAGTTTCTTTAAGGAAAAATTATCATTTAACTTTATAATGTTTTGTAAATAAAATGTAAATTATCCTTAGAATATTCTCTGGGAGTATCAAACCAGGTGCAAAGTAAGGAATGTTGTCATGTACTAGGATACCCTGGGCCAGGTCTGATGCTCCTTGTTGGATTTGTTACTCCTAGGTACATCTAGTCCAGAAACAAGTCCACTTGTACTATTCATATTGGGTAGTATTTGCGAGAAAGATCTAGATAATCTATTCCTTACCAAATTTCCATTATGTTCTTGTATGTTTATCCTAAAATACTATCTTAGGGTTTTGTTCCCTAATCTACATTTTCTAAATTTAGTTTCCATGTTTTATACTATTATTTTTCAGATACATACTATAAGGACCCGACCCCGATTACTTAGAGCTGGTGCCTTATTTTATTACATTGGCCTGATTACATGAAAGAAGTATCTTGAAGGAATGAATATTTTAGTAGTTTTGGAAAATCATATACATACATAAGTTCAACATTACAACTTTGATGGAAAAACAACATATCAACTTCTTTTGAATCACACAAAATCTCCCATATTATCCTTGATAGTCATTCATAATATACTTCTTCATAACCCGGGGAAAATAAAATAAGTGAATAGGGTGAGATCAGATGTTCCGTAAGGATAATTAATAGAGTGTATGAAATTATAAACATAAACACTAGGTATGATGAATAACTAAAAAATGCACGCCTTTGATAATATACTTGAGCAAAATATCACAGGAATATAAAGTGATTAAGTAATGCAATTAAAAAATAACTATGGATATTCTACTAGTAGAATAATCACATGGACTATCAATCTTGAGATTCATAATGAGGAATGTATAATGTTAGACATCATAATCCCACCATCAAGGCCTTGTTCCAAGACCACAATAACCGTTTTGTCAAGGCCTCAGGCCAAGACAATAGTTTTTTTCATGAGACCTACTGATGCATTGAGGGGATATAGTGAGAAAACCTATCATGTAATAATTCTAATTCATTTCTCATATGAACAAGGATTAACATAAAAATCATATATATTCATATTAAAACTCACATATGAAATGTAAAAATATTTCCCCAATCTTTAAACATAAACACTAACCATTCGATGTAATATGGTTGCTAATATCAAGATAGAAAATCCATAGTAAAACCAATAATAAACCATTCAATAAAATATGATAAATTATATAATAAAATATTAATCCCATAATAATCAACAAGGGTGTTGAAATAGGTGAAAATACTCTTATAAAATCATCGAGTAATTCTTAAGATAAATACTCTTTTACTTTAAAAAGAAAAGTTCTTTTAGAAAAATAATTGTATAAAACCAGAATTGAATTAAAATATTTTGTCATAATAGAAACATTTATTTTATAAAAATAATTTTTTCTAAAACTAGATTAAAGAGTTCCATTGAAAATAGGTAATAATTCAAGAAATTCCCTTGAAACATGCTTGTTTATCAAGAAGGATTTTTGAAAGACCATTTTAAAAGATGTAACTCCAAATAAAATAAAGAAGGATTATGGTTGGTACACATATATATAACATTCACATATAATTTATTATGGGTAAATAAGAATAAATAATAATTTAATTGGGGTTAAGAGAGACAAAGAGTAACCCAAAATAAAATGGGGGTATGGGTAGAATACCCTTACCGTATGCCCAGATATGTTCCACTATTGAACTTAAGGTCCAAGAATATAAAATTAGACTTATTAATAACTTAATGAAGAACGTATTAGACATTTATTTTAATTATTTTAATTTTATTAAGTTAATTTATTGTTGTTTTAATGTGTTCAGATATTCAACATCATCGTTTGTGAGTACACGTTTCATTAGTTTTCATGACTTGTTCGCTTATATGGAATTTAATCTAAATGAGAATTGAATTCCAGAATTGATGTTATATGTTATTAATTTCCATTAATAAGGTTAAATGACCATATATGTCATTTTTTTACTTTTGTAGAGTATGAATAATTAGATAAAAGTTTAATGATAAATGATGGGATTAATTTGGTGGTTTTTCAATCACTGTGAATTCATTTTATTTTATAAATTAATACCATATGTAAAAAATGATTATAGAACATTAAATATGGTATATTAAATATATTATGATCTGGTTCAACCATAAAAATGGTTTTCTTACCATAATTGGCGATGTTAATAGAATTTGAAAACCCGTTGTTCTTGAATGTGATAAATAAACACATCTCGAATAGTGTTTTCAATTATAATATAAAAGTAGGGGAAATGAGTGACAATTATGAATTATTCCATTATAATAAAAACATTCCATTAAATTTAAGGTACTGAATTTGTCATTACATTTGGAGTTAATGAGTTTAGGAAAGAAAAATAAAGAAAGGAACTTGAAAGAAAATAAAAGAAATGAAAATGGTAATTTACATCTTCAATCTATCTTCCTTGAGAGCCTCTTTAGGGTAGAGGATTTTGTATTTTGAAGATACCAAGAGATTATGGAAGTGGGGAGGAGATTGAGAGGATATTTTAGTAGAATTTAGACAAGGTGTAGGGCTTGAGTGAAGGGAAGAGAAGAGGGAGTGATGGGAGGCTTTTATAGTGCAGGAAGGGAGTTATTTCCCATTATTTTAATCATTATTTTATAATTTTTGCTCAAGAATACAAGTAATCATGATTATTGTAACTCATATAGTAATAAGTTCAAGTGATTTCGAACCAAGTGTGAAAACATCAGCCTTACATCAGCTATGACTCAATAAATCATGTATTTAGCATTTATCGTAAATTACCATATTTTACTATTCACAAAAATTCAAGTATTTTAGAAAAATCCCCAAAATTTTCCCTCATCATTTTTTGATGAGAAGGATTAAAATATGAACTAAATTTTATCAAAATAACATTATAAATATGAGAAATTTAATTTTTAAATGAACACATTATTTACTTGAAAAATAAATATTTTAAATATAAAACTGATTTTAAAATACTCTGAAAAATTAACTGAGGTATCATAAAATTATTCTAAAATATTAAGAAAAAAAATATTAATTTAATAACAAATTTTATGTAAATGTATTATATTTTAAATAAATTTATTAATTTAAAATTTTAATTAAATATTTATTACTCACAAAAATACCAACACTTAATTATTAATTTCTAAAATACTCTATTTAATTTATAAGGCGTGAAGATTTTATTTATACTTTTATTGGTGTGGTTACTATTGACATAGGTCATATTACTATTGATAAGGGTACATTACTATTCATAGGGGTTAAGTTTCTATTTACCAAAAATGTAACACGATTCTATCATACTCTAAATATCTTTCTGAATTCTTCCAAATATGTGAGTTTTTTTAAATTCAAATCATATAGGTGGAAAATTATGTTTACTTGATAGGTTAGAAAAAATGGTGTTTTGTAGAGACTCAGTGTTTCATGAATTTTTATTAAATTTATTCATAAATCCTTTGGGTGTTACATACTCTACTGCCTCACATGAGACCTACTCCACACCCTCACTAGAGACCAACTCCGCGTCTTCATAGGAGACCAAATCCACATCGTCAATGGTGACAAACTCCATTTCCTTTCCACAAACAGTCATAGGATTTCATGCTCAACACATTCATTCTTGTAGAACCTACTCTTTGATCCAATAGGTCATACTTCAACCTCCACTAAAATTTGTATAGAGTATCTCAAAAGTACCTCCTCAGCATGAGGGTCCCAACGCTACAAAGGGATCATCAAACAAAAACACAATTTGAGAGTTATGAGAATTTTAGTGAAAGGGACCGATTGGGTCCAGGTTCTACTTGACCCAACCCATATTCGGCTGGCCTGATGTGCCTGGTATGACCCGAACTACTGGGTCAACCCATCCCATTTTTCCAGCCCACCCAATTCGCATGGTGCATACCAGCTTGGTCCACCATATGGATCTAGCACAATGTCCACACTTGGTCAGCACGGTCGGCTGTCACATGTTGCACCCGCGACTATTTCCACAGTCCCAACTGGCATGTGGTTCCTAGTGACGTGATGAGACCTCCTATCGCATCCCAGTTACGACCTTCACTGCCCCCCTATGGCATCATCTATCACCGGCTGTGGCTGGCATCCGTAGGGTCGTCCACAAGCATGATCCCGAACCTTGCCCCGTCCCCACCCTACCGGCGTGCCACACCACCACGCACCACTGTGTTCCATTATTGATTATTTCTTCTATTCAGACCGCCACATTTCCTTCGATGCCCCGTTTTTCTATCTACAAGTAGATCCACCATCCTCTAGTCCCCACCTTCTCTTCTGTTGGTTCAGATCCATGCCTTGATCCATCCCTATGCATGGTCATTCAAAAATATATATCTTCCACATCACATTTATCCATCTAACTCCATTTTCTTCGCACCTCCGTTGTGCCACGTAAATCCCATATCCACGATATTGGATCATTTCTCCAAGAATCATGTGCGCAATAATTGATCTATCTTGAATTGTCGAGTCATGGGACTAATGAAGAACACATGGAAAAAACAAAGAATAAAGGGTGAAATGTATGAACCAAAAAAAAGGAACAGACCCTGATCATTGTTCGTGGTGATCATGGTTCATTTTTATTTTTTATAATGATAAACATAAGCCAATAACAATTACAATATTTATCTCCCATAACACCTCAAATATGTAAAACCCATACCACAAAAATGACTGATCCATGGGACAATATTTTTGTGGATTGGTCCACATTATTTATAGAGTATCAAGAATGGGGGGAATGGACAACCATGAATAAATAAAACCCCTACCTGGAGTTTGGATCGGTAGACGTCCGGGTTCGGTCATCATTGGCGATCCATCGAGATTCGTCAAGATCTGTTATCTCATTGATCCTCTATCATCGACCCTGATCTTGTCATCTTCCATCATTCCCCAATTAGAGTAAATATCCAAGGATCTTCTTGAGTTCTCATAGGGAAGAATCATTAATATAATCATGTATCCCTTCCAATGGTTAAAGAAGAATGATGCATTTCAGCGTTAAACACATTTCAGCATTACACACATCTCAACATTACTATTGCAGTGTTGCAGCATCCACATGCTATTTCATTCATGAAAGAGAATGGGCTGCCCCTTCAACACATCAGAGTATCATCACACTAAAAAAATTAAAAAGAAATAAAATAAACTTTCTTAAGTTTATTTTTTTTCTTCCTTAAAAGTTCTAAAAATTAACTTTTGTAGTTGACCCACACCGGTTAATGTTAGGACCCACCTAAGTACAACACAACATTACTAAATCAATGGTAGTATTATATTTCAATTCCAATTCACCATTGCTGAGTTATTAAGATTTTAATATAAAGTAATTTTATTTAATAATTTTATTTATAGTTATGTCCTTTTCAGGTTTTCTCACTCGAGAGCCGCACCGACTAAAGTTAAGTCTCACTTAGGGTAAAAACACCATCCTAAATGAAATAGTGCCCTCATATTTTTGATCTAGGAACCCATTTAAGAGCAGTTCCACTTTTTTATAAAAACCACTCATGATATCTGTTTAAAACATTACATTTTTTGTTGAACCATTCCAGGAACACCAAGCTTCAAAATTGCACTCTGTTTCAAAACCTGGTTTCAAGATTTTCCCAAAATTTTATAAAAAAAAAACTGGAAAATATGATCCATTACATTCTACCCACCGTAAGGTTTTACTTCGCCGAAATCCAAACCAAGGGATACCCAAATAGATGAGGGTACATGCAAGAACCTAAGACTCCCGCTCCCATGTGCTCTTGATATATTTTCATGCTACCACCGAGCATGCAATAAAAGAATTGACTTCCCATGAAGGGTCCTATCATTCTGATCCATAATTTCCATGACCAAAATGAAAATAGACAATCCCAATCAGAATCTATCATCTATGGAATTCTATGGAGTTTAGCTATCTCCTGCACATAGAGGCATCCAAAGATCTCTTCTGAACTCTACTCTAGAAGATCTAATAAATGGACCACCTAGTGAGTCGATCAATGGTCACCCAGATGGTATAATGTCCCTTGCATGTACATGGTAAAAACATAAAAAATTCCATCAATACACTTTCTGAATCCCTTCCTAGCACCCCCAAGTAAGAAAAGAGAAACCCCTTTCAAGCACAAGGGCTCGATAGGGTGAGTTGAAAAACAATGAAATTGATTCAAACAAGCACTCAACTTTTATATCAAAAGGTAATTCTAGATTCAACCTATTCTATCATCCCTGGTGTTTTCCTTGACACCCACATGCATATCTCGATACATCTCTCCACTCTAGGCATCCACTGCTACTATGGTGTGTCCTTGGAAAGGAATGACATGCTCCCCACATTTCGAATATCTATCAGGGGAATTCCCCATGGACAATTGTTCACATAAAGTCTCACCATCGGTATCACCAATCCATTCCTTCCTAAATCACTATAATTGTGGAGGGGCCACAACTACTTACTGGGGGTGAGATGCATAATCTCTATCTTGAAGGATAATTGTAACGAGGCCAAATGTTCTGTTGACTTGTTTAACAACTATGAACTGGATCTCCCACTAAGAGCATCTGATTCCATGTTTACCTTATCAAGATTACAGACTCTCTCCGAGTCATAGTATAAGAGGAACTCTAGACAATGCCTCTATCTCAGCTTTAGAACCTTCTAAGAGAAGATACACTTGAGACTCCTGTGGCCTGAGTAGGCGATAAACTACCAGCCCGTCAGGTAGTGACACCACATATTCAGTGCGAAGACTACTGTTTCCAACTCAGGATCATGGGTTGTATAGTTATGGTCATGTGGTATCAACTGACATTAACCATAGGCAATCAATACTTTCTTCTGCATCAAGAAAAAACCATGTCCGATCCCTGATGCATCATAGAACACAACATACTCAACTTCCTTCTCTAGAAAACTCAAGATCAGGGTGCTCGTCAAAATCTGTCTTAACTACTGAAAAGCATCCAGTCACCATTTTATCTACACGAAAGACTTACCCTTTAAGATGATCAAAGTTTTCATCAACCCTTTGGTAGTGGATACTCATTCCTTATGGCCACCTAGTTAATGTGTCGTTAATCAACACATAACCTCAAACATTGGGTCTTACAAAGCCATTCCTCTGCAATTTCTCCTTCTACACCCTCATATTGTGAAGCTATGAGAAATCCATCCTATATAATGATGTTGATATTGTTTCCATATCGGTGTGTAGATAAATGCATAAGTATATCTATCTTTAGGGAGGTAAACTTGGAAACATCTATTGGAAACATGTCCTCGTACCCTATCACTACTAATAGAAACTTGAAAAATCATAACATTGACTACTCTGTGGGTAAGGCTAGCCAACTTATGGGTGATTGGATGGACCCTCCTATGCATGAGTCTATCCTGTGCTACCGAGGTTTCCTTTTTCACCGGCTAAGGAAACCCTCGTTCCATTACTACGAAAATACCACACCATTTTTTGTAAAACATTCAATTTGAACATGGACTGTTGATAACCAATCTATACCAAGAATGACACTGTAAGGCCTCCATGATACTAACAAGAGGTTCTAACTGAAACTATTGCCTCAAGGGTTAGATCACACTATCGACACAAGTGTGGTTATTGAGTCTCCTTCCATATATATCTCCAGATTTATGGGTCAATTCAACGGTTTAACTAGAAACTCTAGGCCTCAAAAAAGATCCATGACAAGGAATAATGATTATAACCTGTTTCTATTAGTAGAAATATAAGTGTAGACACATACCATACCTCAAATAATTATTTGAGCCCTTGGGTCATCTGCCTTGACTGCATGCAGCTGTTCTTTCCCCTATCCTCCAACTCCCTAAGCCTAGTGTGGACCACATGGGGGTGGTTTTCGTAACATATCAAAATTTATACTACCTAGTGATGCTCTCCTAGATATTATTAGATTTTTTTATTCCCTATATATCCATATGTTCCTATAACTGTCTCTACCTTAGTGGCCCATCCACCATTTCCCTATTAACATCATGAAGGTATGGACAATCTCTAGTGAGATTCCCCCTACAGTCTCATGAAAATAATTGCCTTTCTATAGGTTGACTAGAATCACCCTATGAGACCCGATCTATAGATCCACTATCTTGGGAACTTATGTCAGAAGGTATCAAATTTCAAGGTCTCTAAGACTGACATCAGATTCCTGATCCTGAGGTCCATGTTCCTACTTGACCACTACTGACATCCATTGGCTGTATCCGCTCAGCCAAAGGACTTTGAACCACACCAATTATCTCTAGAACCCTAGAATAAGTAGGAATTCAGAGAGGAATAACGATGGATCAGAATCCCTTAATAGAACTCTCTCAAAGGTATGATCCATGAAACATTGGTCGTGTATCATATCTATAGAGTAACATGGAAGGTTGGTATTCCTCAATGAACACTCAGCAACTGAAATATCATCCTACTTGACCTATATAAAATCTTGGGCACATGTGGCCCTTACCTTTTATGGTTATATCCCCTTCTTCAAGAAAGGTTCTCAATCTCTATCCATAGAAGAGTCATCTCATCTTAAGATCAGGTAATCTAAACCCCACCATCACCCTGATGAGCCATGTAGAAGTCTTATTAATAGTTACACCATATGATCTAATGGTGTCCTGACTAGATGAAAAAATTAGTCACCACCTCAATCCAGTCATCAAACACCTGAAAGTCAGGCTCACCTCTGAACCCGAGGGGTTTATGTCACTGAAACTCCTAAAGTGTGCTCAGCATGCGCATCTCATTTGCTAGTACTACGAGTATCATGTTCTACTCTACATATGGTGGTATAGTTTCTTACTCTACCTAGAGGTTCTATCTATGGTAAAAATATATGTACCCATATTTCTTCACCCCATGGGTCATCCTCATGATCTCGCAGTAGAATCTTGGATGGATGTCTACGTGGAAGCATCTGGAACCAAAAAAAGATATACCATAATCAATAGAGTATACATGGTGATATGAGTCAAGAAGGATATGGAAAACACAACCTATTCCTATATGATTCATTTACCATAATTTTTCCCTGAATCTATTGTATTCATGTAGTGAGTTGAAATGAAGAATTTAGGGTCCTGGTGTATGGATACATCGACCTCCATACAAATAATAGATTCCCTATCCTGAAAGCCAAACTCAGAACACTTAACACTATTTCCCCAAACCAAACTCATAGACTCTGGGTTCTTAAGGTAGAACTGACCACCTTTGATACCACTCTATCATGAAACATCCCCCAGGGCCTGTGTTGTGACCAACCAAAGCCCACATCCTATAGGTCAGGGGTTGGAAACTAGCGCTAAGTAGGCATTTCCCTCAAAGGGGAGAAATTTTCCTAAGTACCTATACACACACACATGGGTCCAAGAAAAGTGTTGAAACTATAAACACTGAGGAGAAAGGTATGAATTCCCTTATTAAAACCACTGAAAGTAATAATACAAAGTAGAAAATTAAATGGGGGATAATAAAAGAGAAATGAAGCGTACCAAATCTATTGGTTCACCCTGAAACACCCCATATCTCCATCCCACCAAGGGCTTAATCAATTATTTTGATTATCTTCACAAGACACGACATGTGCAGGAGAAGCCTATGTAGGGGTGAGTAAAACAATGCTCAATAAAGACCCAAACCACAAAGAAAGGCCCAAGGCAGACTACCAAATAGGTACACGAAGTGTAACCCTTATGATGTATAATAAATAGAGTCACTAGATTCACTAGAGTCACTAGAGTCACTAGAGTCAATAGAGTCGATAGAGACATTAGAGTCTGCTCACACATGTATATGTCAACAAAAAATATAACAAGAAAATACAGGTATAATCAAAAAGGATTTCAAGGCTTATGGTCTCATCCAATACTATCCATATGGTTCTCCTCATAACAGACTCGTTCTGGGATATCTCACCCCTCGATCCATGTAATAGTAAGCATGTAGAACAAGTCTACCAAAAGTATTCAAGAGAACACCTGGTCTTGATACGTCACGAAGTCCTCTAAGACATCCAATATCACTAGACAAGGATTATTGATATCAAATCCAATTATTAGATACATTATTTTTCTCAAGGAATATTCGAATATGATTAAACCTAGAGTCTTTATAGAAGACTCACTCCGTATCTTCATAGGAGGCCTACTTCGTGTCTTCACAGGAGACCTACTCTGCATCATTGAAGGAGACCTACTGCATGCCCTTGCAGTATACCTACTCCAAACTTTCATAGGAGACACACTCCATCCACTCATAGGAGACCTATTATGTGCCCTTGAAGGAGACCTACTCCACACCCTCACAGGAGACCTACTGTGCGCCCTCACAGGAGACCTACTCTGCGCCCTCGTAGGATACCTACTCCACGTCCTCCTAGGATACCTACTTTGCATCTTCGCAGGAGACCAACTCAGTGTCTTCTCATGAGACCAACGCTACATATATGTAAGAGACAAACTTCACATCTTCACATGAAACCATGTTCATGTCTTTTCCATAGCCAGTCACAAGATTCTGTCCTTCGTGCGCTCATTATGGGAAAAGCTAATTCTCGAACAAAAAGGTTGTATTCCTTCTAACGACCCAAACCTTTATCAATGAAAATTTATCTTGAGCTAGTTAAATGTCTCATTATGAAAAATGGGTATATAAAATATGCACTTCCTAGGATTTATGTTTTTGAATTTCAAAATACTGTTAAGAATTGATACCATTTCTAATATAGCTGTTGAACAGTGATCACATTATTAGTATAAATATAGGGCTTTAACAAATACAATTTACTCAGAAAAAGGAAGCGATGGCCTCATACAGTAGACTTTCCTCGTACGAAGCCCATTTTATGAAGCTTATAAAGGAGGTGGAATCATTGGGATTCACTCTTGATCAAGCCCAAGCTTAGAATCAACATGTTAAGCTTGAGCAGAACTGCCTATGGGATAAGTGGAAGTAAATAGATATTACCACCCGAGCGAAGTTATCCGAGCCACCCCAAGAGTCTTTCACTATCGAACACCACCCTTTAGTATTATGCAAGTGTTATAAGGGTTTATTTAACAATACCTTAACAGTATGATTATGAGCATTATTTTTTTGTATATAATAAAAAATATACATTTATTTTATTATTGTTACGTTGTAAATTGTTTTTAAATCACAAATAGAATTTTTTGTTAATATTCTATTAAGAAATCTATTTTGATGTATTAATGGATTTTTGAATTAATATTTTTATTAATAAAAATTATTACTAATTAATTTTTATATAATATAAATTACCATATAATTATTATGAATACAATTGTGATTTTTATTATGATTTGAAAGCTATTTTTTTAAAACCCATGAATTTTTGATAAATGTTGGTTTTTTATTTTAAAATTAAAAATTCAAATATTTAGAAAATTATTTTGACAAAATGAATATTATTTTTAGAATCAGGATGTCGAAATTATGCAATAGATAATTTTTAATAATTTTCTAAGCCATTAAAATTTTGGGTAAAAATTAAATATCGTTTAAATATATAATGTGTTTTATGACATTATAATGACCCAATAGTGATGTCATAAAATACTAAAAACATTATGTTCGTCCAATATATGTTTTAACATTAAAATAATGTGATTTTAGTTTTGTTTGATTTATTTTACTATGATTTAGTGGACCCTTCAATACTTACAAAACATTTTACCCTTCTAAATTGATTACCTTGAGAGTGTGACTCACCTCTACATAAGCAACCCACTTATTTTAAGAAGTTAAGCCATTGGACTTATAAAAAATTGTTTTCCACCCCCTTTGGAAAAAAGGGCAAAAACCATGGTCTGGTTTGTGGTTTGGATTAGTTTAATGTGTGGTGACACAAACCTAAATAATAAAGAATTATCTCTCATTTCCTATATATACCCACCCATGCTCCCACCTCCTCTTCACTCAAAGACTTTGGAGTTTGTAAAAACTCTTCCCTCATGTCTCTAAAAGCCTCCCAAGTCACTCCAAGCTCTCAATAAGCCTCTCTCAATCCCCTACCGAGCCTATGGGATCAGACTTCCAAGTAAGAAATTTCTTCATTTCTAAATTTTTTATCGAAGTTTCTTTATATTGTAATACACTTTTACTTTCAATTAATAATGATGGGGTATGGTTTTGAAACTACTTTATATTACACACCTTATGTTTGAAATTATGAGAGACCTATTTCTCTCTCATTAATGCCTCTTATGTACCTCCATTACTATGCCAAAAATCCTTAATGAATTTCTCTCTCCTCATTTTCAATCATGAAATTCTTTTATAGTATGAATCTAAATTCCATTAAATATGTTGGTAAATGTATCCATATGACCACCTTACTTTCCATTTCATGAAAATATGATGAGACACCCCTTTCTCTCTCATAAAACTATTTTATTAATCCTTATGTCACGTTGCTATGCTGCCAAAATTACAGCACGATTTTCCAAGACAAAGTCATTGTGTTGTGAATACCATACCCTTTTATCTATCTTGGGTATTAACCTTTACTCAGGTTTACATATTGATTATATAGTTTCATGTATGAATTTACCATTCCCTTATCTTGGAATAAATGATTATCTTTAATGATTCAAAGTTGATTGATTCATGTGGCACACTTATGCATGAAATGAAATGTTGAAAAAGGGTGCACCCTAATAGCACTCCAATGAATTGGTTAAAGATTAGTATAATGATATGTCATGTGAAATTAGGGTTTAATCATGATAATTAAAGTAAAATTAGGATTTAATCATGCTAATTAATGTACAATGAGGGTTTAATCCTTCTCCATGTGCAATGATCCTTGGCTCATGCTAATACTGTGTTAAGTGTTGTTCCCAAATTTCCATGTTATGATAATCAAGATATATCTTTACTTTATGTTCATGTTTCTTTTATGTTTAATTGATATGCCTAATACCTAAAATTTATTTTATTATTCATGTTATGCCTTGTTTACTCCCTTACTGGGCTTCATAGCTCACCCTTTTCTTATGCATGTCCTCAGGTTATCCCATGCAATGCTATGTACGAGGGAATGTAGTGATCATGTAAAAGAAGTTTCTAATAAAGATGTGTGTTTTATGTTTGAAGTTGTTATGTAATGTCCCTATGCCCCAAATAAACCAGACCTCTCAGAATTTTATGCTGTAGCAAGTTAAGTTTTTATGTAATAGTTCATGTTTAAGTGTGTAATAAAAACCAGGGTTGTTATAGTTGGTATCATAGGATAGGTTTAGTTATTTTTGGTATTAGGATTAGAAAACCCCAGTGAGATACTTAGGGATAATATTATGTATAATAAAAACTTCCCTAAGTTTTTGTGGGTATTGAGTATGTGGTTTATCAAGCAAATACATCCCTGTCTGGATACAAGCAGGTAGAGGTGGCTCTGGAACAGATGTAACTAGGAGTGAAAACTATGACAAGGAGTTTCAGGCTTGACCTAGGGTAACCTGGTACACCCCAAAGGGCCTTGATGGACTATTGGTTATGACACTCTTTGGGGATATTATTTGGTAAATTAATAAGCTTAGTATAAACCATTTTAATGGGAATAAAAAATCTTGCTAAGAATATTTGAAATAGATAATGGATAATATAGATTGAATCCTATAAATTCATAAGTTAAGGAAATAAATGTAATTTACAAGTTATATCTTTTTTTTATTTGATTCCCCATTATGTTTTTAATAGTTTAAAAGTACTAATACCTAATTCTATATTGGATAGAGTAGAACTAGAATCAAAACATGAAAGGATGGGTTATCGCCCATAGTTTTATGCTTTCTTTTATATCCCGAATGTTTAGTAGAACAATCCCAACACCACCCCAAATCATGAAAGTAAAGATGTCAGTGAGTAAAAAAAATGGGGAAATCATTGTATCCCATGAATATAACTCCTCCCCTATAATAATTTTTGGAGTTAACTTCCCAGAAAATCTCATCATACTCCCTTTGGTGGAATTTTATTCAATTATCAGCATGGATTGACTTTACTTATATAGAGCCAACAAAAATTTTTGTGAGAGGGAAATCACTCTTCATATGGAGAATCGACCCCCGATTCTATACAAGTGCAAGGAGGAAGATAAATCTTTTTTAGCAACATTATCTCAAAAATCGATATTACTACCCTATGAGTTAGTGTATCTAACTCAGATGATTGAGTAAAAGGAAGAAACCATCCTTGAAGGCATGCCTATTGTGAGGGAATTCTCTAAAGAGTTTATTGTGGAACTGACTGGTCTTGCTCCTAGAAGAGATATTGAATTTTAAATTGACCTTATACCTAGTGAGTTGCCTATATCCAAGGATAAATATAGATTGGATGTTGTGGATCTTGAGGAGCTGAAGAAATAACTACATAAGAATCAGAATTAAAGGTTTATATGCCCAAGTGCTTCACCATGGGGTGCACCGGTCCTCTTCGTTAAGAAGAAGGATGGGTAAATGCACCTTTGCATTGATTATCATGAGCTCAATGAAATCCCAATAAAGAACAAGTATCCTCTACCCAGAATTGATTACTTGTTTGATCAACTATGTGGAGCAAAATAATTCTCCAAGGTGGATTTGCAGTCAGGAGAAAACCAATTAAGGGTGAAGAAGGAGGATATCCACAAGACTGGTTTTTGTATAATGTACAGACTCTATGAATTCATATTAATGACTTTAGGACTTACTAATACTCCAATAATCTTAATGGACTTGATGAATATATTATTTAGATAATACCTTGAAATTTTTTTGGTAGTCTTTATAGATGATATTATAATATACTCCAAAACCAAGGAGGGTCATGAGGAGAATTTAAGAACTATACTAGAGATCTTACGAAAAGATAATATCTATGAAGCGTACATAAAGTGTGAGTTTCGGTTGAAGGATGTCTCATTCTTGGGTCATATCACCACAAGAAATGGGATGTCTATGGATACCTCTAAGACAACTACAATTGAGGGATGGCCTAGGACAACATCGGTAACGAATATCTATAGCTTCTTGGGGATAACATGATATTATCGCCGATTTGTGAGAAATTTCTTATGATTGTCCAACCCTCTTACCAAGATAACTCGGAAGGGAGTAAAGTTTTCCTGGAGTGATGAATGTGAAGATAACTTCAAGGAGTTGAAAAGGAGTCTTATCATTGTGCCCATGTTCATTTTACCCACAAGTGGAGAACTTTTTGTGGTATTTAGTGATGACTTGAAAAAGGGCATGGGTTATGTGTTGATGCCAAATGACAAAGTCATTGAATATGCTTCAAGAAAATTGAAATTTCATGAGAAAAAATATCCAACACCTGACCTGGAGTTGGATGTAGTGATATTCTCTTTGAAAATTTGGCGGAATTATCTCTTTCGAGAGAAGTGTAAAATATAAACAGATCACAAAAGCCTCAAGTATATATTCACACATAAAGAGTTAAACATGCACCAATGAAGATGGTTAGAGCTGATCAATGACTATAACTGATCAATCCATTACCAACATTGGAAAGAAAACAAGGTGTAGGATTCTCTAAGTAGAAAGGACCTATAGATTCTATCATTGACAAGAATTAAAAAGGATACAATCTTCTTTGACTTGATAAAGATGGTCATGGGAATCATAAAGAAGGTAACATCATCAATACTTTCAAAAATTATTGCTCAAATTTCTATTTTAGAAAGGTAAAAGGATACTCCAAAGGATAATGTGGGAATTAAAAAGATAGTGGAAACTATTAGAAAAGGAAAATCCTTGGAATTCAATGTCAATGAAGACAGAATTGTGAGATTTGGGTCAAGGCTATGTGTTCCACAGAATCCGGAGTTAAAGAAGGAAATTTTAGATGATGCACATAGTTGAGATTTCTCTATTCACCTAGGAAACTCAAAGAGCTATCAAGATCTCTGAGAGAATTATTGGTGGGATAACATGAAGAAGGAGATCACTAAGTATACATTATAGTGCCTGATATGTCATTAAGTGAAGACTGAGAGGTTGAAGTCTAAGGGGATGATGAAACCATTACCCATACCAGCATCAAAATGGGAGAACATAGCCATGGAATTTTTCACCAAACAACCAAAGACATCCAAAGGAAATAATGCTCTCTGGGTTGTTGTGGATCGTCTTACGAAGACTCCACACATCATTGCAATTAAGGAGGATTTATCACTGGATCTACCTGCATGAATATACATCAGAAATGTGGTAAGGCTACATGGAGTACCACTATCAATTGTATCCGATCAAGATCTAATATTAACCTACATGTTTTGGAAGAGTCTTCAACATGCTTTGGATTTCGATCTGAACTTCAGTGTGGCATATCATCCTCACACTAATTATAATCTGAGCAGACAATCCAAACACTAGAAGAAATGTTGAGAGTGCACTCAATGGGATTCAAAAGTGTATGGGATCAAAATTTTCCTCATGTTGAGTTCTCATACAAAATAAGTTTCCATTCAAGCATCCAAATGAATCCTTGTGAAGCCCTGTATGGGAGGAGGTGCAGAACACCAACATGTTGGGATGAATATGGGGAGAGAAATCTCATAGGTCTGGAAATGGTCTAAGAAATGGTGGAGAAATTTAAGACTACTCATCAACACATTAAAGCTACTTAGAGTCAACAAAAGAGCTATGATGATAATCATTTTCGAGACCTAGATTATGATTTTAGGGACATGGTATTCCTCCACATATCACCATGGAAGAGAGTTATGAGATTTTGGAAGAATTGAAATCTAAGTCCAAGGTATATTGGCATTTTTGATATCCTTGATCATATTTGAGCAGTGGCTTATCAACTAACACTCCCACTGAACCAATCTCAAGTACCTGATGTATTCCATGTATCACTCTAGAGGAAGTACATACCTGACCCATCTCATGTACTCAATCCATAGGTGGTACCATTGGATAGTGACCTCTACTATTAAGATAATCCGATGAAGATCTTAGATCATAGAGAAAAAGTTCTACGAAATAAGACAATGACCCTCATAAAGTTTTTGTGAAAAAAAAGTTTGAAGAAGCAATGTGGGAATCAGAGGAAGTGTTGAACCGGAGTTATCTACACTTGTTTTAGTATGGGAAAAGGAAATTTCAGGATAGAAATATCATAAGGTGAAAGATTTTAATGACCCAAACTTTTATAAATGAAAATTCCTCTTGATAAAATTAAATGTCTCATTATAAAAATGGTTATATAAATTATGAAATTACTTTTTTTATGTTTTTGGATTTAAAAATACCTTTATGAATTGTTACCATTGCAAATATAGCCATTGAATAGTGATCACATGATTAATATAAATATAGGTATTTGATAAATCCAATTTACTCAATCAAAGGAAGTGATAACCTCATCTAGTAGAATTGACCCATACGAAGCCCATTTGTTGGAGCATGGAAATGAGGTAGAGTCTTTGGGCTTATCTTTTGACGAAGACCAAGCCGAGCTTCAACACGTTATGATTTAGTGGAATCGCCTATGGGAGAAGTGGATGTTGATAGAGATTATTACCTGAGTGATGTTATCTGAGCCACCCCAAGAGTTTTTCACAATCTCACGACTTAACCTTCGGTCTTATACAAGTGTTATAAGGGGTTATGTAACAAGTCTTTAGCACTATGATTATGTGCATTATTTGTTTGTATATAATAAAAAATATACATTCATTTTATTATTGTTACATTGTAAATAGTTTTTAAAGAACAAATAGTATTTTTAGTTAATATTGAACCAAGAAATCTATTTCGATGAATTAATGGATTTTTTAATTAAATAATATTTTAATTAAATATTATTACAAAATTAATTTTTATATAATATAAATTACCGTAATATTATTATGAATATGATTGTGATTTTTATTAAGGTTTGAGATTTTTTTTGTCGAAACCCATGAATTTTTGATAAATGTTGGTTTTTATTTTAAAAGTAAAAATTAATATATTTATAAAATTATTTAGATAAAATTAATATTATTTTTGGAATCAGGATGTCAAAATTATCCAATGGTGAATTTTTCATAATTTTCCGAGACAGCCGAATTTTTGGTGAAAAATTAAATACCGTTTAAATATAGAATGTGTTTTATGACATTATAATGACCCAGTAGTGATGTAATAAAATAGTAAAAACATTATGTTCAACAAATATATGTTTTAAAATTAAAATAATGTGATTTTAGTTTTTTTTATTTATTTTACAATGCTTTAGTGGACCATTCAAGACTTATAAAACATTTTACCTTTTTAAATTGATTTCCTTGAGAGTGTGACTCACCTCCATATAAGAAAACCTATTATTTTATGAATTTCATCCATTGGAATTATAAAATATTGTTTCCCAATAATATTTTTAAATAACCATGGGAAAAACAATGGGGTGGTTTTTGGTTTTGATTTTTTTAATGTGTGGTGACCCAAACCTAAATAGTAAATAATTCCCTCTCCTTTCCTATATAAACCCACACATGCTCCCACTTCCTCTTCACTCAAAGACTTTGGAGTTCACCCAACCTCTGCCCTACTCTCTCTATAATCCTCCCAAAGTGCCCCAAGCTCTCAAGAAGCCTCTCTCAAGCCCCTCCCAAGCCTTTGGGATCACACTTCCAAGTAAGGGATTCCTTCCTTTCTTATTTTTTATCCAAGATTCTTTATGTTGTAATACCCTTTTACATTAAATTAAAAATGCTGGGGTATGATTTATCACCTCCCTTATATTAACCTAATTATTTTTGAAATTACGTGTGACCTCTTTCTCTCTCATTAATGCCTCATATGTACACCATTTACAATGCTGAAAATCCGTAAGGGATTTCTCTCTCCTCATTTACAATCAAGAAACTCTTTTGTATTATAAATATAAATTCCATTAAATATGTTGGAACATGTATCCATATGACCCCTTTAATTTCCATTTCATGAAAATATTATGATACACCCCTTTATATCTCATCAACCATTTTTCTTAATCCTTATGTCACGCCGTTATGCTACCGAAATTACAGTTCGAGTTTCCAAGCCAAAGTCACTATGTCGTGAATACACTATAAAGGGTATTCACCATTATCCACATTTACTTATTGATTATATAGTTTCATGTATGAATTAAAAATTACTTTATTGTGGAATAAATGATGATATTTAATGATTCCAGGTTGAATGATCCATGTGACACACTTATGCACGAATTGAAATGTTTAAGAACGATGCACCCTGATAGCACTCCAATGCATTGGGTAAAGATTCGTATCATGATACATAAAGTGAAATGAGGGTTTAATTATTCTAATTCAAGTGAAATGAGTATTTAATCATTATAATTAAAGTGCAATGAGGGTTTACTCACGCTCCATGTGAAATGAGCCTTGGATCATGCTAATAACATGTTATGTGTTGTTGCCACATTTCCATGTTTTGATAATCTTGTTATATTTGGACTTTATGTTCATGTTTCTTTTATATTTCATTGACATTAATATTGACTTATATGTATTCTATTCTTCATGTTATGCCTTTTTCACTCGTTTAATGTGCTTTATAGCTCACCTATTTATAATTCATGTCCTCAGGTTATCCCATGCAATGCTATGTACGAGGGAATGTAGTGGTCATGCAAAGGAAGTTTTCAATAAAGACGTGTGTTTTATGTTTGAAGTTATTATGTAATGTTCATAAGCCCCAAATACATTATACTTCTCTATCTTCTTTGTTGTATCAATTTAAGGTTTTATGTAATAAATCATGTTTAAGTGTGTAATAAAAAGCAGGGTTGTTATATGCCAACCTCCATGAAAACTCATGTAGATTATGTCAAAAGGACTTTCTCATCTCCAAGGTGACAACACTGTAAAAAACTCATCAAATGGACTGAAAATTTTATAGTTATGTGCATTTTATTGAAAAGGGACCGGATGGATCTTGGTCTGGCCGGCCCCGGTTGGACTGACCCAACCCGACCTAGGTCTGGTTGACCAGATCTACCGGGTTCAACTTGACCTACTAGGTCAACCTAGCCCACACTAGCTATTCCCAGCCTGCCTCACTCCAGCCCGATCCACCTACCCGAGCTGGCCCACCCAGTCCGTATGATATGGACTGGGTTGGTCCACCGGACGTGGCCAGTTCTGTATCCCCACCTAGTCAACACTGTTGGCCGCTATGTGTCTCACATGAGGCCATTAAAACATGTCCCATATATTTTACACATGGACTATGGTTCCCAGCCATGTGATGTGGCCTCCTACCATGTCCTTGTCGCAACTGTTTCCACCGCCCGTGGCTTGCCACTATGGGGTCCTTTATCGACATGGTGCCATACCACACCTCATCACAGCCCAACCGGTGTGCCGCAACACCACGCTCCACCGTGCACCTCAACCGACATTGACTGTCAGTGGCCTCTGCTCTGTAGACCTCTATGTTTCTTATGGTGCCCTATTTTTCGATCCAAAATCTTCTCTATGATCCTCAGGTCTCCACCTTCACTATCATGGGCTCAGATCCATTCCACAATCCATAGCGATGCATGGTCATTTGAACAATGATATCTTCTACAATGCTTTGATCCATCCGACACCATCGGCATTGCACTTCCTTCGTTCCTTGTCAATCCCAGATCTGTGATATCAGATCGTTGCGCCATGAATTGGGTGCGCAATGATCGATTCATCGCGAATTGTGGAGTTGCGGGCCAAATGAAAAATGCATATGATGAATGAAGAATATAGGGATAAAATCATGAATCAATAAGGGGTAATTGACCTAAATCATTGTTCATAGAGGTCCTGGTTCATTTTTTAGAGTGGTAAATGTAAACCCACAACAA
The DNA here is from genome assembly GCA_963277665.1 of Viscum album. Classification (NCBI taxonomy): domain Eukaryota; kingdom Viridiplantae; phylum Streptophyta; class Magnoliopsida; order Santalales; family Viscaceae; genus Viscum; species Viscum album. The sequence goes on along the minus strand of OY728157.1, from coordinate 675,649,946 downwards.
ATACAATATTTATCTTAGATAACCCCCAAAAAGGTAAAACACATCCCGCAACAACAGCCAATCCGCAGGACAATATATTTATGGATTGGTCTATGTTCATCATAGAATATCAAGAATGGGGGGAAAGAAAAACCATGAATAATTAAACCCCCTACCTGGAATTTGGATCAGTTGACGTCAGGATTCGTTCGTCATTGGTGATCCTTTGAGAGTCGTCATGATCTACCGTCTAGTCGATTCTCGATCCACGATCCTAGTCTCATCATCTTCCTTCATTCATCAATGAGAGGAAATATCTAATGCAATTTTCCAGTACTATCCGAGAAGGATAATTGATCGAATTCTCTATCCCTGCCAATGGATAAAGAAGAAAGATGTGTTTCAGTATTAAACACATTTCATCATTAAATGTGTTTCTGTGTAAAACATGTTTCATCGTTAAATGAGTTTCAGTGCTACAAAAGTTTCAGCATTACCATTGCTGTGTTGTGGAATCGCCACACATTTTCATTAATGGAAGAGAACATGCTTCCCCATTGCTACGTCACAACATCACCACACTATGAAACATTAAATAGAAATAAAATAAACTTCTTTAAATTTTTTTTATTCTTCTTTAAAATGTCCAAAATTCAAATTCCACAGTAGACCCACACTGGTCAATCTTAGGCCATACCTAAGTAAGAAAACTCATTTGGAACTCAACAATGGTGTAAGATTTCTAATTCAAGTCAGTATCCATGAGTTGTTAGTATTTTCAAATAAAATAAATTTATTTAATTATTTTATTTATGGTTACATTCTTTTTGTATTTTTTCAATGGATACCTATGCCGCCTAAATTTAAGTCACGTATAGGGTAAACCCACCATCCTAAATTCAATAGTGCCCCCAGATTTCTGATATGGGCACCCATTTAAGAGTTATTCAACTTTTCCTTGAAAGCCACTATGGAACACTATTAAAAACTTTACATTTTTCATCGAATGATTCCAGGCACACTGGTTCTCAAAATTTCATGCCATCTCGGTGCCTAGTCTCAGGATTTTCCAAGAAATTTTATAAAAATAAAATAGAGAAAATATAAGCCATTATGATGGGATTTAATGGGTTGGTTTAGAAGAAGAGAATTCTAGTGACACCAAATATTCAAGCGAAGTGGCTAGAAATTATGGAGGAATGTTAATAATTCCATTAGTTCATTTAAAGGGGATATAAAACGTAGGATTTTAGGTTACGTGAGGTATCTTAGGTGAATCCAAAACATATCAAGACCATTAATTCTAGAAGATAAATTTAAAACATTGAAGTACCCTATGTCAATAAAGTCAATCAATTCCAATCCACAGTAAAGAAGTAGAGCACCCACAACTTTATAATGTCATCTAACAACCTAGTAACATCATATTCATCATAAAAAATTAATTATAAATGACTATAACAAAGAAAAAAATTTCCTTCCATAATTCATGTTGGAATGATTAAGAACGAGAAAGTGAAGGTAAAAAAACTCAGATTGAAGAAGAGACAATGACACAAACATGAAAGATTTAGATCCTTAAAAGGATACACAAACACTCTATGATGTCACCAAGAATAAGCCATGGATCGTGAGGAAGGATCATGATTTAATCAGAAAAAATTTCCTCCGCTATTAATAGATAAATTTGATAGGCCTCCACCTTGATAGAGAGATTTGTTGGATGACCATGGTAACCGTGGTCAAAGAGAGATCTTGGATCCCCAGATTCAGAATAAGAAACACCGACACTTTTCTCCCTTATTTTAAAACACAAATTTAAAACCTTTTACCATCACCACACCCTAGTCTATAGCATGGTGAAATCCCCTTAGTCATTTTTAGTGTACCAAACTGAAGACCATTACATAGAGGTATAGACTCACCATTTTAACCTTCATTGAATCCTTCATGAACCTATCTTTCTATAACACCCAACCCCATTGTGTGGTGGTCTATTCTCCATTAGTTTTTCATAGGTGAACAACTGAGGAAAAACACCTTTAGAAATGACTACCATAGCTATTTCACTCACTATGGTGCACCCAAACCTGAGCTCTATGAAAAAATTTGAAAATGGCTAGTTTTACACTCTTGGGCTCACCCATTACCCATAGAAAGAGTCATCATACAAAATTCCATCCACCATGATGACTACCATGATGTGATGGATTGGAGGATTTCTAAAATCGTTATAATAATTTGGAAGTCATATTGAACAACACTTATAAGTACCGACCTTATTACATTACATAATATTGATTTTAGACTAGAAATAATTTCCTTTTACATTGAGGATCATTCCATGTTTAGATCTTTAGTGAATTGGGACATAATACATTCATAATCTTACACATTGTTATAGAGTGGATACCATACAAATAGTTTCCATTTTTTTCAAAATATAAAACATTAATGCTTAAAACTTGATTTTTTTGGAAATTATTCAAACATTTAACTAGGATTCCTTCTTTTTCTTACACATCATTATGACCTGTGAAAATAATTCAAAGGAAACTTGGAATGAGCACAAAAATATTAGTAAGGGATGTAAAAGAATGAAAGAGCACATTAGTCCATGAATACTTGTAACACATGAAATTTTTTTCAAAATACACGCTTGTCACCCATATATACTTACTTTGCTGAACATGATATTTAAAAAAGATCCAATCAAAACATGAGAAAATAATAATAATCATAAATCTATCTTGTGGAATTAATTACATAATCCTTTAACCCTCTCAGCTACCATGTAATTTGTAACCCTCACGTCTACCTTACAATTTGTGTAACCATCATTGTTACACTTGTAGTAACCATATAGCCGACCTCCAACATACGCATACCCAATGCATTAGAGGAAGATATAGGTCCCAACCTTGATAATAAACCATTACCAATATTTAGAATATAATCATACAACAAGATTAATATCATAAAAACATTGCTTTTTGAATTTTGTAAAATATAATTTTAAAAGAGGATTTTAAAAGAAAATCCCCTTACATAAATCTTATAATTGAAGCAAGACTTAATAGAGTGGATGGAATAAATATATACACTGTAATTAGACATATTTTAACATAATATAAACAAAACCCATCACACAATGAATTTTAATACCACATAAATAATTAAGTAGATGGTTAACACAAAATATGGAAATCAGGTTAAGAATTCCCTTACCTCGGGTTTGTCTTACTTCCAACTCGTTTAAACCTCCTTGTGGAGTAACTCCTAGAACATGAAGGATGGGACCTTGGGGGATTTATAAAACCTTGGGAGGTATAATATTGAGGTAATAAGGCTATAACTTCGTTGATAATGAATTTGGAATCATGTTATTGAAGGAATGGGTTGGTATTTATAGCAAAAGTGAGGGATTATTTTAATAATTTCAAGGGACACCTCATCAGTGGTATTTACAAAACCATGGGCTTGCCCATGGTATTTGCCCATGATATTAGCTACTTGGGACACCTCAAATATTATTTAACTATACATAAGTCTACCATATTTATTACATCATTAATGATGTCCTTAACACATTGAAACTCAAAAGTGTATTTTTTTTTACTATTCACCCAAAAATCAAATGTTTTAGAAAAATCCCAAAAAATCACCCTAACCATTTTTCAAAATGAATAATTAAAAAGTGAAATCCATTTTTTGAACATAATTTTATAAATATTCTTAATTTAATTTTTAAATAAATTCATACTTAATTCAAAAATTAAAAATTATAAAACTATAACTGCTTTTATATCACACTGAAAAATTAATCAAGGTGTCATTATATTAAATCCTTCAGAAAATAAATTAATAATACAATTTACTATTCCTTAGGTTCACAAAACTATTCATATTACTATTTATATTACTATTTATAAAGGTATGTTTCTATTCACCAAAAGTACAAGTTGGTTCCATCAGACTCTAAATAACTTACTGAACACAATTGTGGATAACTATTTTTTGAAATTCAAAACACATAAGCTCCTAAATTAAGTTTAAAGTCTAGTTTTAAATATCTACTTAAAACAAAATTTCATGTATTTCAATTTATTTTTAGAAATCCTTGGGGTGTTACATTATCCCCACCTTCTGTAAATTATGTCCTTAAAATTTTATTTTCTTATTAAACATGTGAGGGTACCTTTCCCTCATAGAATTTTCAAACTCCCATGTTGCTTCATCGACCATATGGTTTCTCCACAAAAACTTTACCTGGTCGATTAAATTATTTCACAATACCTATTCCCTTCGATCAAGAATCTGAATTGGTTTCTCTTCATAAGAAAGGTTCTCTTCCAATTGAACTGCTTATGGGCTCATGACACGTGATGAATCTGGCACATACTTTCTCAACATCGAAACATGAAAAACATTGGGTACCAGAGACAAACATGGAGGAAAATCTACTCAGTATGCAACTGTTCCATCATTTTAAAAGATTTAAAAATGGATGATGATCCACGGACTTAGATTCTATTTCTTACAGAAATGCATCACAATTTTACAAGGAGAGATTTTAAGGAAAAATTGGTCACCTAGCTCAAAATATAAGCCTTTATTTTTGTTATCTGCATAACTTTTTCTACCTACTCTGAGCTGTTCTCATGTGCTGATGAATCATCTTCACTTTCTTGGCCACTTATTCTACTAATTCTGTCCCCATAAACTTTCTTTCACCAAATTCATCCCAAAATGTTGGAGTTCGACACCGCTTCCCATACAATGCATCAAAATGTGCCATATGTATACTGGAATGAAAACTGTTATTATAAGAAAAGTAAACTAAATAAAGATGATGATCCCAACATCCCTGTTAGTCCATTGAACAAGATAGAAGCATATCCTCCAATGTCTGAATCGTTCATTCTGACTGCCCATCTGATTGAGGATGAAAAGCTATACAAAAATTTAATGTTTTCCCCAACGACTTCTGAAGTCCCTTCCAAAAGTTATAAGTGAGCCTGAGATCCCAATCAGATACAATAGAAAGAGGAACTCCATGTAACCTGACAATATCCATTAGTTATAGTCAATAATTATGATCCAAAGACATTGTATCTTAAATAAAAAGAAAATGTGCAGATTTTTTCAGCTGATCAACAATAACACAAATCACATTGTTACCTAAAGATGTATTTGGTAGTCCCACAACAAATTCCATAGATAAATTCTCCAATTCCACTCTAGAACTAGAAAAGGCTGTAGCATCCCCTTCGGTAACTGCCACTCTGCCTTAACCAGTTGACATGTCAAGCATTTCATAGTAAAATCAGCAATATATCTTTTCATTCCATGACACCAATAATACTCCTAAAGGCCTCTGTACATCTTAGCACTGCCCCGATGAACTGAAAAAGGAGAACTATGAGCTTCACAGAACATGTTTTTCTTCAAATAGAAGTTACAAGGAACACACAATATTTTTTCAAATCTTAAAAAAAATCTTTATCAAGATTAAATTCTAGAAACATACCAAATTACCAAGTTATACCTTTTTCTGTAGCTCACGGTATTCCTTCTGCGATTTCTTAATTCTGTCTGATAATGATGAATGCACTGAAACATGAGACAAAGCAGATGTATGCCCTAAACCAACAACATCGCAGCCAAAATTCATCAAACCATTAATCAAGGTATAATTTTCCAAACATAACATGGTTAATGATTCATGATGTTTTCGACTCAAGGAATCAACCACATTGTTTGATTTTCTCACATGGTAATTGATTGTGCAATCATAATCTTTTATCAGTTCATGCCATCTACTCTACCTCATGTTTAATTCCTTCTGAGTGAATATATACTTCAGACTTTTTTGGCCGGTATATATTTGACATTTGGATTTGTATAAATGATGCCTCCAAATTTTCAAAGAAAAAACCACAGTTTCCAATTCCAAATAATTTGTGGGATAATTTAACTTATGAGGTTTAAGATTTCTTGAATAATAAACAATTACCCAATCATTATACATCAAAAAAATACCAAGTACCTTTAAAAAAGCATCACTGTAGACGGAAAACTTCCCATTTCGGGATGGAAAGGAAAAAAATGGTGCATTTACCACTCTCTTATTTAGTTCTTGAAATCATACATCACATTCTTCTATCCAAACAAATTTAACCCCTTTTTGTGTTAACTTAGTAATCAGGCTAGATAATTGTGAAAAGTTATTAACAAGCCATCAGTAATAACCTGCTAACCCATGAAAATTAAGAATATCTGTAACATTTGTTGTTATTGGCCATTCATCAACCACTTTTTTTTGAGTAGGATCAATTTTTATTCCATACTTATTTACAATATACCAAAGAAAAGAATTTTTTTTCAAACAAAAATCACACTTGCTGAATTTTCCATACATTTTCTTTTCTTTTAAGGTTTGTAAAACAACCCTTAGATGTTTGTCATGCTCCTATTTATTTTTATAAAATACCAGAAGGTCATCAATAAACACAACTGAAAACTTATCTAAGAACTCATGAAATATTATATTCATAAGATTCACGAATACAATAGGTGAATTAGTTAACCCAAATGTAAGAAATACAAGTTAATAATTCCCTTATCTAGTATGAAAGGCTGTTTTTGGGATGTCATCCTCCTTCACCTTTAGCTAATGGTATCCGTATCGCAAGTCAATTTGTGAAAAGTACTGAGCTCCTAGGATTTGTTCAAACAAGTCCTCGATATGAGGAAAAGTATACTTGTTTTTAACAGTGATGTTAATCAAATATCTATAATTAATGCAATATCTCATGTAACCATCTTTTTTTAACAAACAAAATAGAAGCACCCCATGGTGGTGTGCTAGGACGAATGAAGCCTTTATTAAGAAAATCCTGCAACTGATTATTCAATTCAATAAGTTCTATTTCAGCCATCAAATATGGGGATTTTCAAATTGGATTATCATCAGTAACTAAGTCAATTGTGAATTTGACTTCTCGATCAGGTATGAAACTAGATAACTCATCAGGAAAAACATCAAGGTACTCATTTAACATTAGTGGATCATCAATCTGAACAGTTCCCTTGTTTTCAACAATATAAGCAAGATAAATTTTATTTCCATATTTAAATAGTTTATCAGCTTCCTGATATATTATCAATTATATGGTTCCATTCTTATATACAAAACTAAACACTTTCTGAAAAAAAAATTCCATAGATCTACAGTCAATCTTAGCATGATAAATAGAAATCCAATCCATTCCCAGAATAACATCAAACTCGAATAAGGGAAAAACAACAAGGTTTTTAGGAAAATTCTTTCAACAGAACACAATAGAAAGATTATTATAATTCCTCTTTAGTATAATATTTCCACTAGTATTTTAATAAAAATCTACGATCTTATTTTTTGAGTTGATAGTTCCAATTTACCAGAAAATTTCTCAGAAATGAAGGAATGTGTATACCCTGTATCAAACAAAACTTTAGAAAAATATTAGTAAATGAATAGAGTACCTGATACCACTTTTTTGGACGGACCAGAATCTATTGATGTAGTCGCAAAGTATCTCACTACACCTTTCTTCTTGTAGTCTGGATTCTTTGCATTATTTGGATCTCTCTTTGGGAAGGCATTTTCATAATTACCCATCTCACCAAATTTAAAACACTAAAAGTTCTCTTATCCTGATTTTTATTAGGATCATTTTCATTAAAATCTTAGGGCACATGTCCAAACTTAACAAATTTATAAAAATTACCTGTTTTCCTAATACATCTACCAGGGTGTTTCTTACAACACTTTTCACAAACTAAAAATTGTATTTTCTTACCATCAGGTTTATTTTGTCGATTCTTATCCATAACTTGCTATCTAGACCTATTCTTCTCCATATTTACAAAATGAACATGATCATCAGAAAAATCCATCTCTACCCTCTCAGCACATCAGACAAGTTTCTAATATCTTTTAAATTCATAGGAGGCTAATTTCCTTAGATACCTTGGCTTCAATCCTGTAACGCCCCGACCCTAGTTATCTAGAGTCGGTGCATTATTTTAACACATTGGAATGATTACAAGGAAATCAAGTCCCGCATGACTGATTAGTTTAGCAGTCTTAGAAATTAGATTACATACATGAATGTTACATTTCACTTTAACACATACAAAACAACATAAATAATCTTTATGAACGCCATTATTCCTTTAGCTTAAACCTGCATATCAATCACAATACACTTCTTGGAATCCTGAAAAAAAAACATAGAAAGGGGTGAGCTCAAATGCTCAGTAAGGGTAAGAAATACAGCAGAAACATCCATAAATAAGCATAAGCATTTAAGGCAATGTATAACTAAAACAAAAGCCTTTTAAACTTTAACTTAAGCATAATATGGAAAAGATAAAATGAAATAATTCCATTTACTTATTCACATGGATATTCTACTAGTCAAATAATTACATGCAATATCAATAACCACTTTCATAATGATGGAATGCATAATGCCAGCCTATCATAACCACGTAACCAAGGCCTCGTGCCAAGACTAAAAATAAGATTTTGTCAAGGCCTCATGCCAAGACACAAGTTTGTTTCATGAGACCTACCGATGCATCGAGGAACTATAGCGGGCTCCACCCGTCACTTATTAAGTCCAATGCATTCCCCATATGAAAAGGTCTAAACATAATATAAACATTCGTATTAAAACTAGCATACAAAATTTCAATACTTTACCCATAAACCATGAATGGTATAAATATAACACATCCATAGTCAAACATATCAAAAAACCTTCAACAAAATATGGAAGATTTGTATCATGATAAATCAACTTCAAAACAAGTTTAAAATCCATTAAATAATTTTGACATGGATGAAAATGATTTGTAAAACTCTTTGAGAGAAATACCCCGTTTTCATGAAAACATTAAAAGTCAAAAAATTTATAAAGGAAGTCATTTAAAGACATTTTTGAATAAAAGTGTCCCATACCACTTTGAAACTTTTGAAATTAATTATTATTTTAAAAACATTCATATCCATATAATTAAATCCTTGAAAACCATTTTGAAGACATGGAAATAAATGAGAAAGATTTAGAAGAATATATATTTAAAACATTTGAAATGATGTTTTAGTAAAAAGTCCCTTAAAATAATCCCTTTTAAAACTCTTTCATAAAACATGTACATGGATAATAAATATTTCCCAGTAGATACTTATATAAAAACAACCTCGGATAATAAAGAGATTGTGAAATTAACCCTTACCAATTTGGTAACTTACGAAACACACAACCCATGAAAGGGGTATCATACAACGAATATTTAAATACACATAAATTAAAGTTTATTACACAAAGAATATAGTTATGGGTAGTACATACACCACACAAAAGGTAATAGTGGCAATATGGCATGAATATCCTGGGAATAAGGAGTGAGATGAAAATCCCTAACCTTATACTTTTCCTTGGTTGAGGGTAGTTTAACCTCCTCTATAATTGTGAAATAATTTTTATTAAATTATACAAGAATAATATACATTAATATGATATTATATATGATATTTTAACATTTCTTTGTTAATAATATCTTAGAATTATCGTCGTTTCGGGTGTTAACTTACTTGTTTTCTTTTATATGTTTTGTTACATAAGCCATGTTTGTTATGAGAAGGTTGTATCTTATTAATATCCAGAATTATATAAAGTCCACAAAAATTATTTTTAATCATCAAATGAGAATTATACTTGAATGGATATGATGGAGAATGAATCTCATCACGTTGGTGGAGACGGTAGTCCGTACGTACGCACGAGTGGCAATATCATTCATTTGATATTAAAATAATATATAATTGGATATTATATCATATATACAGAATCATTATCATGTTGTATTTATTATTTAAATTAATTAAACATCATTATTATAACCATCCAAATAATAATTTATTGAATAACAATTACACCACGACGTGGAGACGGTAAGCCGTACGTACGCACCTATGGTGACATGTCATTCAAAGGATAGATATAATATTGAATATGGTTGTACCATATTTATAATAACATAAATGTATATATAATATACTTGAGTTATTATTTTATAATGGGAATAACAAATAAAGAAGGAGTGGAAGAATAAAGGAACTTGAAAAAGGGTGGTGAAATCATTATCTCTTCTTCAGGTTCTTCCTTTTGATTTGATCAAAAGGGCTCCTTAGGTTGTATTTCTAATCAAACTAATGCCTCTAGGTTGAAGTGAGGGAATTTTATAGAGTATTTGGGCAGGGTTTGGCTGAAAAAAGGCTTTTAATGTGTGAATTAGTGAGAAGGGGGAGTGCCCTTTTATAAGAGGGGTGAGGGGAACCTTTGGAAAATCTAGAAATATTATTTTATAATAAATTCCTATTCGGTTTATAATGGATAAAAAGTGGATTATTTAAAGGTTAAGGTGGGTATAGGTCGACAAACACTCAAAAAATAGGATTTATACAGTTTTGGGTTACTATATTAACCTTATCTTTAAGTACTAACTCTTAGTTAATTAGTTTCACTTTTACAATGTCTCTTTGTATTTTTATATTATATGGTTAATAAACTTACTATATACATCCAAGAGACCCCCAAGTGGTCCATTAATGATACAAATATCATTATATAAGTCTCTTGTCTAAACCCTATATTTTTAGAAATTTAATATCAATTAATAATATAATATTTTTTTTAAAAACGTTTCTATATCAATTTTGACACTATTCAATAATTGATTTTTTTAAAAATCATAACATTATGATTAATTCAAAAAAGGTTAATTAAATCAATCCTAAAATGTCATATTAACCTATAAAATTAGTGTAATTCATAAATAGTCTCATATTATATTTGTTTGGGTGCTTATAATATCATTTATTTTAATTTTTCACTATTATGGTAATTACTGCATCATCATTGTTTCATAAATAAATTATATTATTTAGTGTCTAAAAATTACAAATAAAATAAAATTATGTAGTAAATATTTTTATCTTTCTAATTAATATTTATAACCGAAAATAAAACATATATAACCCCATGTAAAAATTGTTTTTCTAAAAGATATATGCTTATGTCATTTTTGTATTTATTTTAACTTAATTAATATAAGGTGTCATTATCACTTAAAGGTGGATCCATGGGGTCTCTAAATCGACCCAAAGATTCCCAAGGTCTGAAATGTATCCAAAAATAAGGTTAGGACACGTTTTAGGGTAATCTAGTATTATTATAATACTATTTTTTAACCCTTATTTACAGGATTTACCCTTTAACCATGGTAAATAAAATATTTACCGAAGTAATTATTCAAAATGCCTAAAAATAAAAGTTACCTATTTACACAATATGGAAATACTGATTCCAAATATGGAATCCATTTTCCAAATTCAAAACACAGAAGTGGCAGAAATTAATTTAAAATTAATTCCCGCTATCAAAACAAAACGCGTGTTTTTAAGATATAATAACTATCAAAAGATTAATACTTGTTTATTTCTGGTTTAATTGTGAAATTATGTCCAATGACCAACATTGTATTAAATGGTAAACATATATTCCAAATATACTTTAAAACCACTCAAATTCAAAATTTATCACTATTAATTGTTTGGAGTAAAAAAGATGTTTTTAATTAAAATTTAGTAATTTTCACTATTCATGAAAATATTAAAGTTATCTGAAAAGTACCAAAATTTATCCTTAGGATAAATTCGATACTCCGAATCCAAAAATGAAGTCCATTTTGAGAGATAAAATTTATAAAATTTTAAAAAGTTGGTATTACTATTCATAACGGCTAGTTTGATTGGTGTGGTGTGTGTTAGAACTCGATGTTGCGTACAACACACGCTATTGCATTATTCAAAGAAAAGCGTACCATAGAAGCTTGGGGTGTTACATTGTAAATTTTTGGATTTCTCCATTTTAAAGAATAAATTTATTTAGTCAAATATATAAATGTTTAAAATATTGGATTTAAAAAGGGTTCACTATTAAAAGTTGGTAAAAGTGCATTTTTGAAAAATACTTCTTTTAACTGAAAAAAATGATTTTTTTCTTAAATTATGTCTATGAAACTCATAATATGGATTCTAAAATTATAAGGATTATATAATGTTCAAAATTTAGTTAATACTATTCATAACATCTTTTTAACGGCTTGTTTGGTAAGTCATGGTGTGCTTGAACTCAGTGTTGCGTGTAGTGCAAGTTATTGAATTGTTTTTAAGAAGTAGAAACTATGAAATCTTGGGGTGTTACATTCTTCCCTCCTTTAATAAATTTCATCCTCTCAATTTTTATATTGTTTTTCGATAATAATGGTTGAAAATATAAAATATCTTTGTGGGAAAACCCACATCGAAAATTTGGTTAATAAAATTTAGTGTTATTTGGAGGAAAAGAGAAATGAAAGGGTCACCACAAATTATTATATCTATTAGGAGAACATTGGTGGAAATTAGAGACATATAATTGGAGGAAAAACATAAATATTTATAGGTAGTGATTGAGGTCATCAATCAAAAACAAGTTTAAAATTGAGGTCCCTAAATTCATCAATATATAATGACTTAAAATACTATCGGTTCAACAAAACATAATGTATTAGGATAACAAATTTTTGGTTTTAAGATTACTTAAATAAAGTATAAGAATTAATTTATTTATAGAATAAGAGGAGAAGAAAAATATATACTTGACAAGTAGAGTTGCATCCTTTAACTAATTTCTACAACAAACTCATCTTTCATTCTAAAAGATAATATAACTTAAAAAATATATTCTATTTATCCTATTCATTTGGTGTTAAAAAATGAATTTATAATTCATCTACTAGACCTTCTAAAAATAAATTACATTATTTAATCCAGGACATCTCATGGGCCAGTGGTAGGTGATACACCTTTGTCACCCTTCGGTTGCGAGTTCAAGTCTCGCGGCCTTTCCGGTCGAGAAGGGTTGCCGCCCGACCTCCGGGTTGTCCTTTTATGGAAATACAAAAATTTATCTTAAACTAGAATTATCCAAAATACTTCTGTTAAAACTCACAATCCAAAATTTATAAGGAAGGTAAACACAATGAAGATCCTTTTTCCGCGTAATAACATGTGAACACCTTCATCATGTATTCTTTTAAAACACTGCAACATCCTGAATTACCATAAATCCTTATTAATTACATTCATGGTCCCTTATTCCTTATAGAATAATGGATATAATCCTTCTATCCAAAAATGTTGTAAACTCCAACAATGATGGGAATAGAAATCATTAATCACGTAGTCAAGAATATCAAATATAATTTACCAAAATCAACCATATCTTATTCCAAAATCAGTACCTCAATATTAGGACCATATTAAGGTTTATCATTCCTTCAACCATGTAATTTCAAAAAAACAATTAACTGGCTGTAGAGTCACTTTTCATAGTACCATAAAATCTCAAATCCTTAATGAAATAGTACTGCAGTACAATCCTTATTTATTTCCAGTACATCATTGATACAACACTTCAATGAAATAATTCCAAAATAACAACACAAGAACACTAGTCATTCCTCTTCATCTGTGGTAGTATCATAACTTGATTATTATCCAATAGCATCATTTTCGGCATAGTCTGATGACTGGGACATTGGTTCACGTAGTGTCCTAACTCCTTGCAGATGAAGCATTGTACATTTGAAACCATTTTCTTACCCTTGTAGTCACGTACTTGGTTCCCTTTCCCTCCACACTTATAACAAGCTCCCATTCCTTTTAGGAAAGTTCCAGGGTGTTTCTTCCCATGGTTATCACATATGGGGAAATTCTTCTTTTTCCCTCTTCCCTTTATCCATCTTTCTCACTTCCATCTTTTTCGTCTCTTGCTTCCCTTAAAATCCATAAGACTCAGTAAACTCTTTACTTATCTTATCAACACATGATACAATTTCTTCATACAATGATAATACATGGGAGAATATTTCCCTTATAAATTATGGCTTAACTCCAAGAAAGATAAGATCCTTCTTACTCCTTGGATAATACGTATTGCTGGAGTTCACATTCCTTCTACTAGGCGCCATTTCTAAACAATAGCATAAACATGGTCAGTTTTTGAATTGCAATGAATAATTACAAAAATGTAAAATGACTAACATAAATTGAATAGTTTATGGATATAATCTATAATCACAAAAAAATTTCTTTGAAGAGGTATATACTCATAAAATCTTCATAGAGGTTTGTAAATAAAATGAGAATTATCCTAAGTATATCCGCCGGGAGTGTCGTAACCAAGAGTGCATCAAGGCCCGTTATCGTGCACCAGTTCTCGTTCGAGTCTAGCTGAAAGCGGTGTTTTCAGGGTTTAACCCTAGGTATATTTGTGCTAGATCCGCCTCTAGCTTCTCGTATCCAGACATGGATGTATTTCTCGGAAAACTCACAAAATCTCTACAATACCAAAATTCTAGGAAGTTCTTCTATACTAATCCTCACAGTCTATCTTAGGGCTATGTGCTCTAATCAGAGTTTATAAATCTAGATTCCTAGGTTATTGCTAGACATCCTCTGATACCAACTGTAATGCCCAAACCCTAGTTACCCAGATTCGGTGCATTATTTTAATACATTGGAATGATTACAAGGAAATCAAGTCCCGAAGGACCGATTAGTTTAACAGTCTTGGAAATTAGATTACATACATGAATGTTACATTGGACTTTAAGATATACAAAACAACATAAAAAATATTTATTAATTCAATTATTCCTTTATGTTAACCCTGCATATCAATCATAATACACTTCTTGAAACCTGGGAAAAATAAAACCTAGAAAGGGGTGAGCTCAAATGTTTAGTAAGGGTAAGAAATAGAGCAGAAACTTTAATAAATAAGAATAAACATTTAAGGAAATGTATAACTAAAACAAAAGCCTTTTAAACTTGAACTTAAGCATAATATGGAAAAGATAAAATGAAATAATTCCATTTACTTATTCACATTGATATTCTACTAGTTGAATAATCACATGCAATATCAATAACCACTTTCATAGCGATGGAGTGCATAATGCCAGACTATCATAACCACGTATCCAAGGCCCCATGCCAAGACTAAAAAGAAGATTTTGTCAAGGCCTCGTGCCAAGACACTAGTTTGTCTCATTAGACCTAACGATGCATCGAGGAGCTATAGCGGGCTCCACCCGTCACTTGTTAATCCCAATGCATTCCTTATACGAAAAGGTATAAACATAACATAAACATTAGTATTAAAACTAGCATAAAAAATGTCAATACTTTTCCCATAAACAATGAATGTTATAAAAATAACACATCCAAAGTCAAACAAATCAAAAAAACTTCAACAAATATGAAAGATTTGTATCATGATAAATCAACTTCAAAATAAGTTTAAAATCCATTAAATAATTTTGACATGGATGAAAATGATTTGTAAAACTCTTTGAGGGAAATATCCATTTTTCATGAAAACATTAAAAAGTCACACAATTTATAAAAGAATTCATTTAAAGAAATATTTGAATCAAAGTGTCCCATACCACTTTGAAACTTTTGAAGGGAATTATCATTTTAAAAACATTCATGTCCATATAAATAAATCCTTAAAAACCATTTTGAAGACATGGACATATATGAGAAAGATTTAGAAGAATAAATATTTAAAACATTTGAAATGATGTTTTAGTAAAAAGTCCCTTAATATAATCCCTAACTCTTTCATAAAACATGTACATGGATAATAAATATTTCCCAGTAGATACTTACGTAAAAACAATCTCGGATAACAAATAGATTGTGAAATTAACCCTTACCAATTTCGTAAATTACGAAACATACAACCCATGAAATAGGTATCATACAATGAATATGTAAATACACATAAATTAAATTTTATTACACAAAGAATATAATTATGGGCAGTACATACACCACATAAAAGGTAATAGTGGAAATATGGCATGAATCTCACGGGAATAAGGAGTGAGATGAAAACCCCTTACCTTGTACTTTTCCTTGGTTGAGGGTCGTTTAACCTCCTTTATAATGGTGAAATAATTTTTATTAAATTATACAAGAATCATATACATTAATATGATATCATATATGATATTTTAACGTTGCTTTGTTAATAATATCTTAGAATTATCGTCGTTTCGGGTGTTAACTTACTCGTTTTCTTTTATATGTTTTGTTACATAAGTCGTGTTTGTTATGGATAGGTTGTATCTTATTAATATCCATAATTATATCAAGTCCTTAAACATTATTTTTAAACATAAAATAAGAATTATACTTTAATGGATATGATGGAGAATGAATCTCATCGCGTTCGTGGAGACGGTAGTCCGTACGTACGCACGAGCGACAATATCATTCTTTTGATATTAAAATAATATATAATTGGATGGTATATCATATATAAAGAATAATTATCATGTTATATTTATTATTTACATGAATTAAACATCATTATTATAACCATCCAAATAATAATTTATTGAATAACAATTACACCACGACGTGGAGACGGTAAGCCGTACGTACGCACGTATGGTGACATGTCATTCAAAGGATGGATATAATACTGAATATGGTTGTACCATATTTATAATAACATCAAATTATATATATAAGATACTAGAGTTATTATTTTATAATGGGAATAACAATGAAATAATAAGTGAAAGAAGAAAGGAACTTGAAAAAGGGTGGTGAAATCATTACATCTTCTTCGGGTGCTTCCTTTTGATTTGATCAAAAGGGCTCCATAGGTTAGATTTATGATCAAACTAAGGCCTCTAGGTTGAATTTATGGAAGTTTAGAGATTATTCAGGTAGGGGTTGGGCGAACCAAAAGGCTTTAAATGTGTGAATTAGTGAGAAGGGGGAGTGCCCTTTTATAAGAGGGGTGAGGGGCACCTTTCGAAAAGCTAGAAATATTATTTTATAATAAATTCATATTAGGTTTCTAATGGCTCCAATGTGTATTATTTAAAGGTTAAGGTGGGGATATGTCTAAAAACTCTCAACCAATAGTATTTATACAGGTTTGGGTTACTATATTAACCTTATCATTAAGTACTAACTCTTAGTAAATTAGTTTCACTTTTACAATGTGTCTTTGTATTTTTATATTATATGGTTAATAAACTTACTATATACATCCAAGCGACCCCAAGTGGTCCATTAATGATAAAAATATCATGATATAAGTCTCTTGACCGAACCTTAGATTTATAAGAATTTAATATCAATTAATAAAATAATATTTGTTTTAAAAACTCTTTTATGTCAATTTTGACACTATTCAATAATTGATTTTTGTAAAAATTAAAACAGAATGATTACTTCAAATAATGTTAATTACATCAATACTAACATGTCATATTAACCTTTAAAATTATTTTAAATCATAAATATTCTCAAATTATATTTATTTGGGTGCTTATAATATCAATTATTTTAATTTTTCACTATTATGGTAATTACTGCATCATCATTGCTTCATAAATTAATTATATTATTTAATGTCTAAAAATTATAAATAAAAAATAATTATGTATGAAATCTTATTATATTTCTAATTAATATTTATAACCTAAAATCCAACATATATAACCACATGTAAAATTTTATTTTCTAAAAGATATATGCTTAGGACATTTTTGTATTTATTTTAACTTAATTAAAATAAGGTGTCATTATCACTTACAAGTGGATCCATGGGGTCCCAAAAATCAACCGAAAGATTACCATGGTCGGACATGTATCCACTAATAAGGTTAGGACACATTTTAGGGTAATTATTATTATTATAATATTATTTTTTAACCCTTATTTACCGGATTTACCCTTTAACCATGGTAAATAAAATAATTACCGAAGTAATTATTCAAAATGTATAAAACTAAAAGTTACCTATTTAAAAAATTTGGACATCCGGATTCCAAATATGGAATAAATATTTCCAAATTCAGAACATAGAAGTGGGAGAAATTAATTTAAAATTAATTCCCGCTGTCAAAACAAAAAACGTGTTTTTAAGATATAATAACTATCAAAAGATTGATAATTGTTTATGTCCTGTTTAATTGTGAAATTATGTCCAATGACCAAAATTGTATTAAATGGTAAAAATATATTCTAAATATACTTTAAAACCACTCAAATTTATAATTTATCACTATTAATTATTTTGATTAAAAAAGTTGTTTTTAATTAAAATTTAGTAATTTTCCCCATTCATCATAATATTAAAGTTATCCAAAAAGTACCAAAATTTCACCTTAGGCTAGATTTTATACTCTAAATCCAAAAATTATGTCCATTTATAGATATAAAATTTATAAATTTTTTAAAAGTAGGTATTACTATTCATAACGGCTATTTTGATTGGTTATGGTGTGTGTTAGAACTCGATGTTGCGTACAACACACGCTATTGCATTATTCAAAGAGAAGCGTACTGTAGAAGCTTGGGGTGTTACATTGTAAATTTTTTGATGTCCCCATTTTAAAGAATAAATTTATTTATTCAAATATATAAATGTTTAAAATATTTTATTTAAAAAGGGTTCACTATTAAAAGTTGGTAAAAGTGCATTTTTGAAAAATACTTCTTTTATCTGGAAAAAATGAATTTGTTCTTAAATTATGTCTATGAAACTAATAATATGGATTATAAAAGTATAATTATTATATAATATTCAAAATTTAGTTAATACTATTCTTAACCTCTTTTGAACGGCTTGTTTGGTAAGTCATGGTGTGCTTGAACTCGGTGTTGCGTGTAGTGAAAGTTATTGAATTGTTTTGAAGAAGTACATACTATAAAATCTTGGGGTGTTACATTCTTCCCTCCTTCAAAAAATTGCGTACTCGCAATTTTGATATTGTTTTTCGAAAATAAATTTTGAAAATAGAAAATATCTTTGTGGGAAAACCCACATCGGAAATTTGATTAATAAAATTTAGTCTTAATAAGAGGAAAAGAGAAATGAAAGGGTCACCACCAAATTATGATCTCTATTAAGAGAACATTGGGGGAAATTAGAGACATATAATTGGAGGAAAAACATAAATATTTATAGGTATTGATTGAGTTCATCAATCAAAAACAAGTTTCAAATTGAGGTCCTTAAATTCATCAATCTATAATGACTTAAAATACCACCGGTTCAACAAAACAGAAGGTATTAGGATAACACATTTTTGGTTTTAAGATTCCTTCAATAAAGTATAAGAATTAATTTCTTTATAGAATAAAAGGAGAAGAAAAATATATACTTGCCAAGTAGTGTTCCATCCTTTAACTAATTTCTACAATAAACTCATCTTTCACTCTAAAAGATAATAGAACTTAAAAAATATAATTTATTTATCCTATTCGTTTGGGGTTAAAAAATGAATTTATAATTCATCTACTAGACCTTATTAAAATAAACAACATTATTTAATCCAAGACATGTCGTGGGCTAGTGGTAGGTGATACACCCTTGTCGCCCTTCGGTTGCGAGTTCAACTCTTGCGGCCTTGCCGGTCGCGAAGGGTTGCCGCCCGACCTTCGGGTTGTCCTTTTATGGAAATCCAAAATTTATCTTAAACTAGAATTATCCAAAATACTTCTGTCCAAACTCACAGTCCAAAATTTATAAGGAAGGTAAACACAATTAAGATCCCTTTTTCTGCGTAATAACATCTGAACACCTTCATCATGTATTCTTTTAAAACACTGCAACATCCTGAATTACCATAAAACATTATTACTTACATTCATGATCCCTTATTCACTATAGAATAATGGATATACTCCTTCTATCCAAAAATGTTTTTAACTCCAACAATGATGGGAATATAAATCATTAATCAGGTAGTCAAGAATATCCAACATAATTTACCGAAATTAACCATATCTTATTCCAAAATCAATACCTCAATATTAGGACCATATTAAGGTTTATCATTACTTAAACCATGTAATTTCAAAAAAAAAATTAACTTGCTGTAGAGTCACTTTTCTTAGTACCATAAAATCTCAAATCCTCAATGAAATAGTACTATAGTACAATCCTTATTTATTTCCAGTAAATCATTGATACAACACTTCAATGAAAAAATTCCAAAATAACAACATAAGAACACTAGTCATTCCTCTTCATCTTTGGTAGTATCATAACTTGATTATTATCCAATTGCATCATTTTCATCATAGTCTGATGACTGGGACATTGGTTCGCGTAGTGTCCAAACTCCTTGCAGATGAAGCATTATACATTTGAAACCATTTTCTTACCCTTGCAGTCACGTACTTGGTTCCCTTTTTCTCCACACTTATAACAAACTCCCATTCCTTTCAGGCAAGTTCCATGGTGTTTCTTCCCACAGTTATCACATATGGGGAAATTCTTCTTTTCCCTCTTCCCTTTATCCATATTTCTCTCTTCCAACCTTTTCATCCCTTGCTTCCCTTCAAAGCCATAAGACTCATTAAACTCTTTACTTATCTTATCAATAAATGATACTATTTCTTCATATAATGATAATACGTGGGAGACTATTTCCATTCTAAATTATGGCTTAATAACATGAAAGATATGATCCTTCTAACTCTTTAGATCATACGTATTGTTGGAGTTCACATTCCTTCTACTAGGAGCCATTTCTATACAATAGCATAAACTAGGTCAGTTTATGAATTGTAATAAATAATTCCAAACATGTAAAATGCCTAACATAAATTGAATAGTTTATGGATATAATCCATAATCACAAAAATGTTTTCTTTGGGGAGGTATATACTCATAAACCCTTCATAGCGGTTTGTAAAGAAAATGAGAATTATCCTAAGCATATCCCCTGGGAGTGTCATAACCAAGAGTGCAGCAAGGCCCATTGTCGTGCACCAGTTCTCGTTCGAGTCTAGCTCAAAGCGGTGTTTTCGAGTTTTACCCCTAGGTCTATCTATGACACATCCACCTCTACCTGCTCGTATCCAGACAGGGATGTATTGCTCGGAAAACTCCAAAAATATCTACAATACCAAAATTCTAGGAAGTTCTTATATAATAATCCTCAAAGTCTATCTTATGGCAATGTGCTCTAATTAGAGTTTATCTAAATCTAGTTTCCAAGGTTATTGCTAAACATCCTCGGATACCAACTGTAACGCCCCGACCTTATTTACCCAGAGTCGGTGCATTATTTGAATACATTGGCATGATTACAAGGAAATCAAGTCCCGAAGGACCGATTAGTTTAGCAGTCTTGGAAATTAGATTACATACATGAATGTTACATTGAACTTTAAGACATACAAAACAACATAAATAAACTTTATGAACGCCATTATTCCTTTAGATTAACCCTGAATATCAATCCCAATACACTTCTTGGAATCCTGGGAAAAATAAAACATTGAAAGGGGTGAGATCAAAATGCTCAGTAAGGGTAAGCAATACAACAGAAACTTTCATAAATAAGCATAAACATTTAAGGCAATGCATAACTAAAACAAAAGTGTTTTAAACTTGAACTTAATCATAATATGAAAAAGGTAAAATGAAATAATTCCATTTACTTATTCACATGGATATTCTACTAGTCGAATAATCACATGCAATATCAATAACCACTTTCATAATGATAGAATTCATAATTCCAGACTATCATAACCACGTATCCAAGGCCTCATGGCAAGACTACAAATAAGATTTTGTCAAGGCCTCGTGCCAAGACACTAGTTTGTCTCATGATACCTACCGATTCCTCGAGAAGCTATAGCGGGCTCCACCCGTCACTTATTAAGTCCAATGCATTCCTTATATGAAAAGGTGTAAACATAACATAAACATTCGTATTAAAAATAGCATAAGAAATGTAAATACTTTACCCATAAACCATGAATGGGATAAAAATAACACACCAATAGTCAAACATATCAAAAAACCTTCAAAAAAATATGGAATATTTGTATCATGATAAATCAACTTCAAAACTAGTTTAATATCCATTAAAGAATTTTGACATGGATGAAAATGATTTGTAAAACTCTTTGAGAGAAATACCCCCTTTTCATAAAAACATTAAAAAGTCACACAATTTATAAAAGAAGTAATTTAAAGTCATTTTTGAATCAAATTTTTCCATACCACTTTGAAACTTTTGAAAGGAATTATCAATTTAAAAACATTCATGTCCATATAAATAAATCCTTAAAAACAATTTTGAAGACATGGACATAAATGAGAAAGATTTAGAAGAATAAATATTTAAAACATTTGAAATTATGTTTTAGTAAAAAGTACCTTAAAATAATCCCTTTGAAAACTCGTTCAAAAAACATGTACATGGATAATAAATATTTCCCAGTAGATACTTATGTAAAAAAAAACCTCGGATAATAAAGAGATTGTGAAATTAACCCTTACCAATTTGGTAACTTACGAAACATACAACCCATGAAAGAGGTATCATACAATGAATATGTAAATATACATAAATTAAAGTGTATTACACAAATAATATAATTATGTGCAGTACATACACCATAAAAAAGGTAATAGTGGAAATATGGCATGAATCTCACGGGAATAAAGAGTGAGATGAAAACCCCTTACCTTGTAATTTTCCTTGGTTGAGGGTAGTTTAACATACTGTATAATGGTGAAATAATTTTTATTAAATTATACAAGAGTCATATACATTAATATGATATCATATATGATCTTTTAACGCTGCTTTGTTAATAATATCTTAGAATTATCGTCGTTTCGGGTGTTAACTTACTCATTTTCTTTTATATGTTTTGTTACATAAGACGTGTTTTTTATGGATAGGTGGTATCTTATTAATATCCATAATTATATAAAGTCCTTAAAAATTATTTTGAATCATCAAATGAGAATTATACTTGAATGGATACGATGGAGAATGAATCTCATCACGTTCGTGGAGACGGTAGTCCGTACGTACGCACGAGCCACAATATCATTCTTTTGATATTAAAATAATATATAATTGGATGGTATATAAAGAATAACTATCATGTTATATTTATTATTTACATGAATTAAACATCATTATTATTCCCATCCAAATAATAATTTATTGAATAACAATTACACCACGACGTAGAGACGGTAAGCCATACGTACGCACGTATGGTGACATGTCATTAAAAGGATGGATATAATACTAAACATGGTTGTAACATATTTATAATAACATCAATGTATATATAATATAGTGGAGTTATTATTTTATAATTGGAATAACAAACAAAGAAGAAGTGAAAGAAGAAAGGAACTTGAAAAAGGGTGGTGAAATCATTACCTCTTCTTCGGGTTCTTCATTTTGATTTGATCAAAAGGGCTCCTTAGGATAGATTTATGATCAAACTAAGGCCTATAGGTTTAAGTGAGGGAAGTCTTGAGAGTATTTTTGTAGGGTTTGGCCGAACCCAAAGGCTTTGAATGTGTGAATTAGTGAGAAGGGGGAGTGACCTTTTATAAGAGGGGTGAGGGGAACCTTTGGAAAATATAGAAATATTATTTTATAATAAATTCATATTCGGTTTCTAATGGCTCCAAAGTGGATTATTTAAAGGTTAAGGTGGGGATAGGTTGAAAAACACTCAAAAAATAGGATTTATACAGGTTTTGGTTACTATATTAACCTTATCTTTAAGTACTAACTCTTAGTTAATTAGTTTCCCTTTTACAATGTCTCTTTGTTTTTTTATATTATATGGTTAATAAACTTACTATACACATCCAAGCTACCCAAAAGTGGTCCATTAATGATAAAAATATTATTCTATAACTCTATTTGAAGAACCTTATATTTTTTGGAATTTAATATCAATTAATAATATAATATTTGTTTTAAAAACTCTTTAATGTCAATTTTGACACTATTCAATAATTGACTTTTGTAAAAATTATAACAGAATTATTACTTAAAAAAAGTTAATTAAATCAATCCTAACTTGTCATATTAACCTATAAAATTAGTTTAACTCATAAAAAGTCTCAAATTATATTTATTTCGGTGCTTATAATAGAAATTATTTTAATTTTTTACTATTATGGTAATTACTTCATCATCATTGTTTCATAAATAAATTATATTATTTAATGTATAAAAATTATAAATAAAATATAATTATGTATGAAATCTGATTATGTTTCTAATGAATATTTATAACAAAAAATCCAACATATATAACCCCATGTAAAAATTGTTTTTCTAGAAGATATATGCTTATGCCATTTTTGTATTTATTTTAACTTAATTAATATAAGGTGTCATTATCACTTACAAGTAGATCCATGGGGTCCCAAAATCGACCCAAAGATGCCCATGGTAGGACATGTATCCACCAATAATGTTATGACCCGTTTTAGGGTAATTTAGTATTATTATAATATTATTGTTTAACCCTTATTTACCAGATTTACTTTTTAACCATGGTAAATAAAATATTTACCGAAGTAATTATTCAAAATATATAAAAATAAAAGTTACCTATTTAAAAAATTTGGACATCCGGATTAAAAATATGGAATTAATTTATCTAAATTCAAGACACAGAAGTGGCAGAAATTAATATAAAATTAATTTCCGCTGTCAAAAAAAAAATGTGTTTTTAAGATATAATAACTATCAAAAGATTGATACTTGTTTCTGTCCGGTTTAATTGTGAAATTATGTCCAATGACCAACATTGTATTAAATGGTAAAAATATATTCTAAATATAGTTTTAAAACCACTCAAATTCATAAGTTATCACTATTAATTATTTTGATTAAAAAAGTTGTTTTTAATTAAAATTTAGTAATTTTCACTATTCATCAATATATTAATGTAATCCGAAAAGTACCAAAATTTCACCTTAGGCTAAATTCGATGCTATGAATCCAAAAATGAAGTTAAATTTGAGAGTTAAAATTTATAAAATTTTAAAAAGTAGGTATTACTATTCATAATGGCTAGTTTGATTGGTTGTGATGTGTGTTAGAACTCGATGTTGCGCACAACACAAGCTATTGCATTATTCAAAGAGAAGCGTACCGTAGAAGCTTGGGGTGTACATTGTAAATTATTTTATGTCCTCATTTTAAAGAATAAATTTATTTAGTTAAATATATAAAAGTTTAAAATATTTTATTTAAAAAGGGTTCACTATTAAGATTTGGTAAAAGTGTATTTTTGAAAAATACTTCTATTATCTGAAAAAAATGAATTTGTTCTTACAATATGTCTATGAAACTCATAATATGGATATTAAAATTATAAGGATTATATAAAGTTCAAAATTTAGTTAATACTATTCATAATCTCTTTTGAACGGCTTGTTTGGTAAGTCATGGTGTGCATGAACTCGGTGTTGTGTGTAGTGCAAGTTATTGAATTGTTTTGAAGAAGTATATACTATAAAATCCTGGGGTGTTAAAAATCTTGAGTAAAAGTGGTTGATTTTTCTATCAAAATCCAAAATAAGATTTGGAGAAAACCTCACCAGTCAGGTGAATTTTGATTCATACACAACCACCATTCTCCTTTTGCTTCAATTCATGTAATTTCTTCTCCATCCTAAGTCGCACCACCTTAGGAAAATATTTTTCAAGGAAAATACTTTTAAATTCATCCCACTCTAAGGTATAAATATACTCTCTATCCTGAACATTCTTTACCATTGACCACAATTGTTCATCATCACCTTCAAAATGATAAATGGAAAGACTTACCTTTTGATTATCTGAACATCCCCTATCATCAAATATCTTTTTAAGGGCTTTAATCCATCCTTCAACCGCTACTGGGTCAAAAGATCCATTGAAAGCAGGAGGGTGTTGTCTCATAAAATGTTCCACTACTGTCATGTTATGTTGTAGCACCTCTGGTTGTTCTCTTACATGGATTCCACCACCATTTATTTCTTGCGTTTTTTGAGACATTAATGTCACAAACTTCTTGGTTCCAATCCCTACAATTTTAGGTTGTAGATTTGGAAGGATGTCGTTCTATCGGTGCCTATCCTCTTCATCTTCCCTCTTTATTCTACGAACTACAATTCGAAACAAACATATCTTAGACGAATAAACATGGTAATATTTAAATTATATAACATTTCAAATTAATCATAGAGTAAAAATTATTTATGATATTATTTTTACATCATCCTAAACCCTAAAGTTACCTAAACTATCCTACGATACCAACTCTAAGGACCCGACCTTATTACATTACATAATCTAGATTTTAGATAAGAAATAATTTCATTTTACATTGATGATCCTTTCAAGTTTATAGATTTAAAGAATTGGGACATAATACATTCATAACCTTACACAACGTTATAGAGTGATTACTGTAAAAATAATTTCCATTTTTTTCAAAATATAAAACATTAAAGCTTAAAACATGATTTCTTTTGAAATTATTCAAAATTTTAAATTGGATTCCTTATTTCTATTACACATCCTTATGACCTATGAAAATAATTTAAAAAAAAGGGATGAGAACAAAAATCTCAATAAAGGATCTAAACAAAGGAAAGAGCACATTAGTCTAAGAATACTTGTAATGTATGAAAATTTTTCAAAAGACATGCTTGTCACCCATATATACTTACTTTGTGAAACAAGAGATTTACACAAGATCCACACAAAACATGAGAACATAAACATAATAATAAAGGTATCTTGGGGAATTACTTACATAATCTTGTAAACCACTCAGCTACCTTATAATTTTTAACCCTCACAACTACCTTACAATATGTGTAGCCATCGCAGTTACACTTGGAGTAACCATACGACCATCTTCCAACATACATATACCCAATGCATTGGAGGGAGATATAGGTCCTGAAATTTCTAATAAACAATTCCCAATAACTATAAAATAATCACAAAACATGAATAATAGCATAAAAACATTTATTTTTTAATTTTTTAAAATAGAATTTTAAAAGATGATTTTAAAAGAAAAACCCCTTACATAAATCATATAATTGGAGTGAGACTTAATAGATTAGATGTAATATGTATATACACTGTAATTAGATGTAATTCAATATAATATAAACAAAACCCATCAAACAATAAATTTTAATACCACATAAATTATGAATTAGAAGGTTAACTCAAAATATGGAAATCGGGTTAGGAATTCCGTTACCTTGGTTTTGTCTTACTTCCTACTCGTTTAAACCTCATTGTGGAGTAAGTCCTAGAACATGAAGGTTGGGACCTTGGGGGATTGAGGAAACCTTGGGAGTAATACTAGGGAGGTAAGGAGGATAGATATTTGTTAATGGGGAACTTGGAATCATGTTAATGAAGGAATGTGTTTGTATTTATAGCAAAAGTGAGGTATTATTTTACTAATTTCCAAGGGACACCTCATTAGTGGTATTTAAAAAACAATGGGTTTTACTATGTTATTTTCCTTTGGTATTAGCCACTTGGGACACCTCACATATTATTTAACTATACACAAGTAGACCAGATTTAGCACAACATTATTACATCATTAATGGTGTCATTAACACACTGAAACTCAAAACTATATTTTTTACTATTCACCCAAAAATCAACTATTTTTGAAAAATCCCAAAAAATAACCCTTACCATTTTTCGATATGTAGAATTAAAAAATGAAATCCATTTTTTGAAAATAGTTTTCTATATACTATTAATTTAATTTTTATATAAAATCATACTTAATTTAAAAATCAACAATTTTAAAACTATAACTGCTTTTATATCACACTAAAAAATTAACCAAGATGTAATTATCATAAATCCTAAAGAAAATAAATTAATAATAAAATTTACTATCCATTAGGGTCACATTACTATTCATATTACTATTCATAAAGGTATGTTACTATTCACTAAAAAACAAGTTGGTTCCACCAGACTCTAAATCACTTACAGAACACAGTTATAGATGACTATTTTTTGAAATTCAAAACATAAAAGCTGCTAAATTAAGTTTAAAGGGTAGTTATAAATATATACTTAAAATGAAATTTCATGCATTTAAATTTATTTTTAGAAAACCTTGGGGTGTTTCAACACTGTACTCCATCTTCGGCCCCCTAGATGCCCAAAAAAAATTAAGGGATTCAGAAATATGAGACTATAAATACTTTTATATTTTTTAAGATGATTAATCATAAATTTTAAATTGTATAAGAACATGATAAAAAAAATTAAGATTAATAAGCCATTATCTATAAAGAATAAATCATATCTTCTCTTATAAACCTTCTTAGTTTTGAAAAATTTAGAGAACCCAAATGATAATAGAATATAAATTACATGTGAAAGACATATTAGGGATTTAAAAATAACTTATTATATTTATGAATTAAAATTTTTGGTGTGTCTTAAAAGGCTGTCGGTGGGGCCATTTTACAAGTGAGAGGAGTGATATCTTTATAAATACTTATTAAATAATTTAAAAGGAATTTAATATTCAGGGAATGTTGATCCAAATTGTATAAAAATTGAAAAACAGTATGGGAGTATTGAGATATCCCTCATTACACCATTTAGACATGATATGTTGTGATTTTTTTAATTTACCACTTGATTGAATACTTTTTCCTCATTGTATACTTTACCATGATGATGTAAAAAAAATAGTTTTTAGAAAAATATATTTTCTAACTTAATAATTAATTCAGGCCAAAGATTATGAGTAATATTGATTCAAATAAAATTTATTATTTTATAATTAAAAAGGAGATTAATTTGACTTTAACACTGATACAAAACTGAACGGATCATTTTGAATTTATAAATATTGGAAAATGAATAGAATTTTTTTTTATTAAAAGAAATTATAACCTAGGCTCAAAAATGGAAAACATAGGTTTATAAATTAAATTTCTTAAATTAATTATTTAACTCCTTAAATACATGTATGTTTAATATGTGGTTTCAAATTTATTAATTCATTATTATATAATTATTTTATTATAAAAGTTTCAGTTTTCTGTAAAAAAATGTATTTTTACGATTCACTAAAAATAAATAATATTTGAAAAAATTATGAAAATTAACCCTAAGATAAATTTGAAATTATTAATCCAAAAACAATGTTTATTATATCTAAATAAAAATTCTGAAATTTTGGAATTTAAGTTTTATATAAAATTTTATAACGGGAACATTTTTTTATTGGGACGTGAAATTTTAAAATTTAAGTGTTTTAAATATTATTTCATATAAACGAACAATTAAATGAGTGTCAATAGATTTTTATGAACATTGATAAATTCTATTTTAATATTACCTAAAAAAATAATTAATTTAATTTAGATTAAATATACACAACACTTTAAAAACCATTCTTTGAAAAATATTACTTTTTTACATTATATGATTTTAGTCACATATAATTAATTATTTTCCTTATAAACCCTAAATGTTAAAATATTAATTGGCATTATAACCCAAAAAAATAATTCTATATAAAAAAATCATTCATCTTTAAATATTTTGAATACATGTTTTTGTCATGAAACATTTTAATTAATCGTTATCTTTTTATTTACATAAGGATTTACTCTTATAATTTCCTTATTGTTTGTTTCACATTATATAATCTATTAATGTCTTTTTATTTCATTATAATAAAATATATCTTGTTTTATTATTTTAGTTTTGTGTGTGACACAAGATATTTTTCATTGTATTCATTTAAAAAAAATATTTACTAAAATATCATCTTGTTTCATTTTGTTTTCTCAGGTAGGGGGTTTTAAAACACACAAAATATTTCTTATTTATCGAAAATTATTTTCATATTTTAGTACCAGTATAGGGGATTTAATCCTTTAAGTATTTTCACCTCCTAGATAAATATAAAATTTAAGCTCTAAGATGATGATGATGATGTAATTATATCTACAACATAAGCATTTTTAGGTTACTATCATATTTTACATTCATTTAATAGGGACTTTTATTAAATGTTATACCATTAAGATATCGATCCCCGTTAAAATTTTCATGCCCATTAGTAGGCCAAGAACTATATTTTATAGAAAAACACACTTTTATGTGTGTAAATAATAAATGGATATATACAATAGACAATCAGTTCAATCATATAATATATGAATCTTAGATATTAGAGTGTAAAAATGGTTTTCCAACACACTATATGGATGATCTCTTTCATGACCGGACCCACCGAGGTCCCATATGGACAGATAGAAAATTGAGTGTGACATTCCAAGACCACCTCCAATAAGAATGATGATGGAGAACATCACTAAGAAGACATAATAATAAATTGGGGGGGGGGGATTACCCTAATCATCCTACAAGTGATAAAAAACACCAATTCAATAATATAGAACTAAACCAAGTAAAATATATATAAATTGATGAAAACTAAATTATGCATGAGTATAATTCCTCACAATATAATGTAATTAAAATCATAGGTGATATGGTGTGTGGGGGGAAGAGTACAATGGACAATAAATTGAGGTACATACTATCATAATTATTTATAGAAAAGTTCTCACTACACTATGACATCATTAGTTAAGAGAACCATCTACATCAAACCTCATTAGACACACACGTACTACAACTCCAACAACTTGGATTTCCCTATCATCTCTATTCCCTTAGAAGATATCATTGACCTATACATCATCTACATAAACACACCACTTGTGGGGAATGAGGCCCATGCATCAGTGGGTATAGAAACACCCAATATGATACCCTCTATACAAAAGGGAATTAGGTCCACAGTTCAACACACAAATAGGACCAAACCATAGAACCACCTAGAGAAACCCATGGAAACCTTAATTTCTATAATGAAATCAGAAAACTATTAGACACAAGATTTACCATATCTGGATAGAAATTTAAGATTACCTTCCACCACTCCGTCATTTGTATATGGTGACACCACAAATGGGTATCACAACATAGGGGTAGATTCCTCCCTACTCAAAATCCACCATAGATTATCAAATTCATCAGCCTAAAAAATCTATACTTGACATAATTTCAAAAATAAACCCAAGGTAATCTTATGAGAGTCCTAATCAAAGAAGGCACACAAAAAAATAATCCACACTCTCCTCTTTGAAAACACTAATGAATTATAGGAAAAGTAACTAAAACTACTGATAAGCCATTATTCCCCAAATGAGTCACCACACCAGCCCGATATCTCTCGACCACACAACTAAAAGTGACCAAGACTCTTGTCCTATTGAAAGGTATCCCATGTGTTGATCTATGTGGAGAATTACACACTTTAGACAAACTAAGGGAGATGCAAACCCAAACCAAATAGTACACTAGGAAGGTTCACAATATCCCGAACACACTAAAAGGGTTTAAGGAAATCATTCATCGATGGAGAACCACTACTTGAACTTGATCCTATATAGGTAGATAGATAAAGGAATAATTGAAACATCACATTCTCTATAAGTCTCAGTACACTTGATCCATCCATGGAGTTCAACCCTCACCATTTTTGAAGATAATAAATTCAATAACTTTCACTGGAGACCCATGCCTCAATGATGGACACATCCTTGCTTGGTGTTACCAATCCCAGACATCCATCTATTTCTACTGAGAAAATGATTTTAACATCAAGTCACCACTATAACTTTGTCAAGGATCTCACACCATTCATTGGGACATGATCGAATATAAAGTGAATCATCACTACCAAAAAAATAACGGCCCATCATTATGAGGGGGTGAGGTTGGGACTTTTGGGATATGGTTAACTCATAAGAGGATCCACACTCTACTTTATTGGGGGTTGCTGACTTCTTCAACTAAAAAGAACAAGTCACTCCTTGACCTAAATCATAGTCTTAGGGAGAGTATCAAATTAAAAAATCATGTTGTTACTTCCATAAATCCATCAAATTCGATGGCCCAGTAAAAGGTTCAGAAAAGGTTGAATGACATATGATATTTCGTCACCCTTTTTCATAACTCATAGTACAACACTGGATAGAGAATATATCTTCCATATAAATAAGGACCAAACCTATTGGTCTTCTAGATTACTGTGAGAATGTTCATCACGTACATCTTAAAAACTAAATCTCCATGCACCAAAACTTACTCAAGGGTCAATATAGATAAGGAGGGACTCAAACATGAGTCTCACACGTGATTATGACTCATCGAACTATTATGCAGTTGGGAGGGTACCTCTCACACAAAGAAAAAATCCTAAGTCTTTGACCCAATATCCTCCAAGATATGAAATGACACCAAAAACTCTAGGAGGGTATTGATCTATGAAAACCAATGAGGAAATCATGAATGAAATCTAAACATTACCCAAAAAAGACTACAATCCTCACACATTCTCTACTCAAACATCTAGATCTCATCGCCACCGCTTAAGGATTCCTATTGACAACTAACCCCAAAATTTACCATTAGATAACTCTAATAGAAAAGTATAAATATCTATATTTTTAGTTTTGGAAGGATACTAAAAATATACTCCACTAATATAAAAAATTTTATATAAGGAGATAAGGAGTGGAATGACAAACAAAAAGTGCAATACATGGGGTTTACACAGGATACATTGAAAGAACTCTCAAATGACCAACCTCGAGTATCTCCCTAGGACAAACTAATGTGAACTTTCCTAGTGAAATTAGTGTCTCTAAAACACATGGTGTGTGAGATACATTAGTACCTAGCCATGTACCCTATTCATGCCAACCTCTTATTTTCCAGAAGGTGTGTACAAGTACACACCCATGAATTTCACATGGGTGTCTGGTCATGTATATGGACAAACCAAGAGTTGGAGTCCCTAGGGTCCTACATGGAATATCTACTTGAAAGACACACCAAGTGGACATGATCATCATCATGAGAGACACCAACCAACTAAAAGGCATGAATTTTTGGGTACATAGTGTGTGTAGTTGGGATTTCTAGAGGAATAACATCAAAAATTTACCAAAATCACATACACCTCATATTTGATCTGATGATAATGGGAAAATGGAAATAATGAAATACAGATCCGAAAGAAATTCCAAAACTTTAGCTAAATCAAAATATCATAAAAAAAATAATTAGTCCCCACTCTTGGTAGAATACTGAAGCTTCACAAGCTTGAGTTTTTGATTCACGAACGGTGGTCATTGAATCCATATGTATTCTTGGATTACCCTAGGATCAATATCCAAACTTGACCACATCCTCACAATTCACAAATTCATCAATTGGAAAGGTGGTGGGGTTAATCTTCCTTTGTACTTGCGTAAGGGGAATGTGTGGAGGGTAAATGTTAATTAAAAAGAATGACCCATTAAATGGGTATAAACCAGGTCCAAAACCAGAAAAGGTTACTATAACTCACCTAGGAAAGACTCCTATTTTGGAACTAACTGAAATTTTTGAATTCCAATAAAGAGATTATTTTAGAATATATTAACTTACAAACCCATGGAACATAATTAACATTTATTTAATAAATATAAAATAATTTGAATAAATCATCAGACCAATAAACTCACCAAAGTAATACCCTAGCGAAAACACCATATTATGGAGTCAATAAAACCATAATAATTTTTTTATAAGGCATTTTTAATAGGATTAAATTACCATTTTACCATTTCAAAAGGCCAGGGGATCCCAAACAACAAAATGTGTAGAGGCTTCCACATAAAGAAACCAAAATCATTGTATTCTCCCCAAATTTATGTATTTTCATATGATATAAAGAACAACCATAGTGAGTCTCTGATAATCAACCATGCTTACATCATGCAATAGATAAGACCACAGTAGCATGAACTCCTTTAGCTTTCGAAGTCATTACCCTCATGTGAAAGATAAAAACACTATATAATTAACTCCTCTATATTTGGAAGTCATTACATACATGGATCCCAAATAGTTCCCACTTGAGAATGAATATCATTCTAAAACTCAGATCAAAGAGGCTACATTGAATATTACAATCCTCTATTTACAAACAAAATTGAACAATCATTGGGGATACTTTGAACCCAGACATAATGTTTATTGTACAAACTCACAAGGTATTCCCACTCTGCAACATTTATATTCCTAAGGTGAGGTTTCCCAATGATCCCAACATGTAGTAGTTCCCTGAACTACATGTATCATTCCGATACAACTCATTCACCAAGGTAATTCTTATTGAGAAAGTTTTGTCTTCAACAACACTCTATTTTATTAAGGGGAGATCATTGAGAACAATTATCTATCTCTTTATGATGTTTTTTTTGTTCATAAATACCCTTATTTGTTATTATAATGATTTTACATTGAGTATATTTCAGGAAATTAATATTAATTATTTCTCTATTTTGGAATAATATTAAATCATTTAATCTGCGTGGAATATTTGAAAAAGTGCTCAGAAATCGTTTTTGCATGTTAGCATGTTCTGGAAACACTGTTCATGCTCTATGTGTTCAGAAATCACTTGATGTTGTTCTGGAAACACTATTCATACCCTACGTTGAGGAGCGTAGCGTAAGGATTGAATCCATCATTTACTTTATGGCATATCATAAAATTATGGTAAAAAAACCATACATTATAGACAAAAGCATGGAAGAAGAACCCTACATTTGGAAGGAACCTTACATTCGGGATATCATAAAAGTATAGAAGAAACACCCTACATTAGTATGGAATGTTATGTTTGTTTCTCAAAATTATGGTTCATCAACCTTACTTTTGAAAACAACCTTACGTTTTATAAAAAATTATGGATCATATAACTTTTTTTTAGAACCTGATAAATGTATGGATCATAAACATTTATTTTATAATGAATCTTACAGATCATGTATCTTATGTTTTTCTAAAATGGAAGGTATAGATATTGTACCATATGTTTGAGAGTTGAATAGAAAAGTATGGTTGATCAACCTTACATTGTGAACCTTACATTGTAAACCTTATGTTGTGAAACTTACATTGTAAACCTTACATTTTGAACCATATGTCTTGAACCTTATATTGTGAACCTTATGTTCAGAGAATGTATGCTATCCAGTTCAACCCTACACTTGGCTTCAGAGATTTAAATTATGACTTTATTGAGTAATGGTCTTTATGCAGATTATTAGGCTGATTTCAAGCCTGATTTTAAAGCATGTCTTTCACTAATTCTTAGCCATTTATTTGTGACTCAAAGGATCGATTTAAGAGGTGCGTTTTATACTGAATATTCAGGGGCGTTACAACTACTCTGTTATTCAAACATTTGAATATCGCCATTCTTAATCTGAATTTTTTGGATCTAAATTATTAAAGAAAATGCTCGTCATTATTCTATATATATCTGTGATATTTTTTATTACAAAAAATGGGCGAATCATCCAGACGATATATAACCAGGTCTTGAGTTCTTCATGACTATAGTATTATAGAGTCATTTTAGATTTATAGATCTGTTGCTACCAAGATCTATCAAACTCTGTTTTTCTGAAGAATAAATAACACATTGATAATTCACCATTTCTATATTGAAGATCTTTCGTGAATCCATTATTGTTAGAGTTGATGAATTTATATCAATATCTATTGCAACTGGATCGACTCAGAACTACCCTTATCTAAAGAACATCTTTTCTGAAGATGATGATCCATCTACTATTAGTTGTGTGCTGTTGCAATTATGAAGATCAACTGGAATGTATTTCAAGACAAATACTATTTTTATTTTGAGTTACTGGCTTCTCGTACTAGGTTGTGCATTTGGTTCTGTGTACTAACCAGAAGGCTCTATTTTTAGCCTTAACTTGTGGAGGTTTCAGCTGCCTGCACTCATTTGTGGACGGTTTGTTGATAAGAGGACTTGATAGTGAAAATCAGCAAGCTCGTGGAGTAGAGCATTGTTGGAGTGTACTAGGGGACTTTTGTTCCCCGAACCACTATACATCATTGAATTCTTTAACTGTTTCTTTTTCGTTTCATAAACAACATAATAAAGACAAAAGGACATACTCAAGATTCATCAAGATTCATGAATAATTTGTAAAAGACACAATTAAACCCCCTTATTTGTGTATTTGGTATAACTTGATACAACAATTGGTATCAGAGGAGGAGCTTTTGTCAAACCTATAACAAGATGAATGTTTTTGGATTATACAGAGCAGAATTTCTGATACACAAGAGGGTATGTCAATGGTTTGAGCTCTCTAATTCAACAGTGAAAATTATGGATGGTGGAAATAAAGGATTATCATTTACTTAAAGAACCTTGGACACAGAGTTTACTCAAAAATTATGACTCCTTATGTGATTATATAGAAACATAAAACATAGAGTGCTGATACAGAAGAAGAGTATAACATAAACTCAAAATATATGAATGCTATAATTTATGGTCTTAGACTAGATGAATTCAATAGAGTATATTAGTGCCAGACTGCTTATGAAATGCGGCAGATAATTGCAGTTGCTTATGAAGGAACTGACAATGTTAGACAGATGAGGTATTCCACAACTAAATTAAAATTCAACACATTTAGAATGTCTGAAGGAGAAATCATCACCCAGATAAATTGTAGGTTTACAAGAATTGTTAATAACATCACTTCCTTGAGAGATCCTACCAAACAAGCAGATCGAGCCCTGAAAGTACTGAGAGTACTACCACCTAAATGGAATTGGATATCATAGGCTATTATATAATCATTACCAGTCAAAGATCTAACTATGAGAGAATTAATTGGAACTCTGATGATGTATGAATTTTAGATGAAAGATAAAGAAAATGTGCCTAAAGTCTTGATCTAGAGAGAAAATACTGCTTTGAATGTAATATCCCAAAAGAAGAGCAGAAATGTGTAGAAATAAATATAAATGAAATCAGAGAATTCTGATTCATTGAATTCAGATGTGGAATTGGCTCAACAAGCCATAAATTTTAGTAAATTCTAAAAAAAGAATAAGGGATTCATAAAATCCGTCAAAAAGGATGAAAGAGAACCAAGGGAAGTCAGATTCATTGAATGTTAGAAGATGAGTCACTTTAGACCCGACTATCCTCAATTAAAAGGAGAAAAGAAAAACAAAATTTTAAAAAACAATGATTACAAGAAGAAATAAAAAAGAGAAATGAAAGCTACTTGGAGTGTTTCTTAAGAATCCAATAGATCATCAAAGTCTAACTTAGAAAAAGAAAAGAATACAATCTGAAAGAAAATATGTGCTTTATGGAAGAAACTGATGAGGTAAAATCTTACTACCTATCTGATTCTAATTGTAGTTCTAGTTGTTCAAGTAATAAAGATTCAACCTACTGCAGTATGTTGGAAGAAAAATATGATTCCTTATTTAAGAAACATAAATCATGAAAAAAATACTCCCACTGCTGTTTTAGGACAAATTCACACTCTACTAAAACAACATCAATAGTTAATTGAAAAATATGACTCATCAAATATAAACGGTACAAATAATGAAACTAAAACAAAAACCCTTAAAATAGAAGTAGAAACATACAAAAGTGAATCTCTTTTTAAAAAAAAAGGAGAAAATACATTAAATGAAATTCTTGGAATGATTGTCATCAAAATGGAAAGATATGGAAGATGCATTAAACATGAGAAACCCAAACTTTATAAGAAATATTTTGTTCAAAGTACAAAAGGCAAAATTTTCAACTACTGTGGAACAAAAGGTCGCATATCTAGAAATTTTTATTTAAGGAAACCACAAATAAGTGGGATTAAGAATGCTTTTGTTGTAATCAGTTTATATGATTTTATTAATTATAAAAAAACAATGAATACCTCAATATTTAGGACATTTATGGCTAACACTACTGGACCTAACAAAATATGGGTACCAAAACAAACCTTTGTTTAAATTCCATTATTGGAAGCAGGTCAAAAAAGATGAACTAAAATATGGTGTATGGATAGTGGGTGATCCAAGCATATGAGTGATAAAACATAGAATAATAAAACATTAACTCAAAAGGATGGAGGATTAGTCACATTTAGTGACAATGAAAAAGGTAAAATTATTTTCATTGGAACTGTTAGAGATCCATAAGTTGTATCTATTAATAAATTACTCTATGTACAAGGATTGAAACACAACCAGTTAAATATCTCTCTGTGATGATGGCTATTTTGTTGACTTTTTTAGCTACTACTATTCTATTTTTAAAGATAGATTTCTTAAATATAGGGAACCTAGAACTGATAATGTTTATACAATAGACTTAAATTCATTGTGTAAACAAAAATTAAACAACTTAACTTCTAAGATAAAAGAATCATGGATATGACATAGAAGACTTGGACATTCCAATGTATATGCTTTACATAAGTTATCTAAGAAACAATTAGTTTCTGACTCGCCTAGTCTCAAATTTAAAATTGATAGATTCTGTGATGCATGTCAACTTGGAAAGCAGCACAAATCATCCTTCAAATCTATTAACAAAATTTCTATATATAAACCTCTAGAACTTATCCATATGGACTTGTTTGGACCTTCTAGAATTTAAATCTTGGATGGTAAATTATATGTATATGTTTTAATTAATGAATATTCTAGATTTACTTGTATTTATTTTCTAAAATATAAAAATGAAGCTTTTACAATATTCGAAAGTTTTTGCAAAGCTGTCTAAAATGAAAAGGTTTTAAAATAATTTCGTTAAGAAGTGATCATGGTAAAGAGTGTGAGAATCTAGAATTTAATTCATTTTTCTCAAATATGGGTATTAAACACACCTTCTCTACACCAAGAACATTTCAAAGAAATGGAATTATTGAAAGAAGCAATAAGACTATTTAAGAAATGGATATGACTATGATAAACGAGTACAATATTGCTACCTATTTATGGGTAGAAGTTTTAAGTACATCCTACTATATAATGAATAGAGTTTTAATCAGACCAATTTTTAAGAATACACCTTATGAACTCTAGAATTACAAAAAACATAAAGTAAATTAGTTTAATGTGTTTGGATATAAGGTTTACACCTTAAACACCAAGGATAATCTTGGTAAGTCTAACAAAAAATATGATGTAGGAAATTTCATAGGATATTCTGCAACTTTCAAATCTTATAGAGGTTTTAATAAAAATTCAAGGATTGTTGAAGAACCAGTTCATGTGAAATTTGATGAATTTGATCCCTTTGAGAAAAGAAATTACAAAATTGATGAATTTGACTCTAATGATAACATGATACTTGAGAAATTAAAGTATTATTTTGAAGAATATTTAATTGAAATTTAGTCCAATTCATAAGATCATGACATTGAAGAACCTAATAGTGTACTACCTAGACAGTCAAAAACCCTAAAGAATCACCCTTTAGAAACTGTTATAGGAGACCTAGACATTGAAATAAAAACTTGAAGAAATGTTGGAAATATTTTTGAATTTTTTTCCTTTCTATCCTAGTTATAACCCAAGACATTCGAAGAAGTTTTAGTTGATGAAAGATGGATGATAGCAATGCAAGAACAACTAAAACCGTTCAAGAGAAGTCAATTTTGGAATTTAGTTGAAAGACCTCCGAACTATCCAGTAATAGGAACTAAATGGGTCTTTTGAAATTAAAAATATGATCAATGAATAATAACTAGAAATTATGTAAGACTAGTAGCTAAAGGATATAATCAGTAAGAAGGTATATATTATGATGAGACCTTTTCACCCGTAGCTAAATAAAAAGATATTAGGATCTTTTTAGCGTATACATATCTTATGAACATTAAAGTATTTCATATGGATGTTAAGTATAACTTTTTAAATGGTTACTTATTGGAGGTTTTTTATGTTGAGAAATCTCCAGGTTTTGAAAATTCACAAAAACATAATTTTGTTTTTCAACTTACTATTGATCTTTACAGACTTAAACAAGAACCTAGATCTTGGTATGAAATATTAAGTTCTTTTCATTTGAAAAATGATTTTACTGTTGGGATAGTAGATCCAACATTTTTTCAGAAAACTATTAACTCTAGTATTTTATTAGTTCAAATTTATATTGATGATGTAATTTTTGGTTCGACAAAGAAAAAACATTTACATGAGTTTTCAAATTTAAATCAAAAATAATTTGAAATGAGTATGATTAGAGAATTAAATTTATTTTTAGGACTTATAATTTATCAAAAGTATTTTGGAAATGTTTTAAGTCAAATCAAATATATTACTGTTTTACTAAATAAATTTGGACTTGAAAATATCAAGATATATACAAATCATATGTGTACTAATATAAAACCTGATTTGGATTAAACTGTAAAATCAGTTGACAACAAGTTATATAGAGGTATGAAGGTTGTTTATTATATCTTACTACTGACAGGACAAATATAATGTATTCATTATTTCTTTGTACTATATTTCAATCTGATCCTAAATAATCTCACTTAAGTGTTGTTAAAATTTTTTTAGATGTTTAAAAGGAACCATTTTGCAATCTATTTTCTATCAAAAAACTAATGATTTTAATTTACTTTCTTATTTAGATATTGACTTTGGAAGTTGTATATTTGATAGAAAAATCACCTTAGGGACTTGTCACTTTTTAGGGAAATATTTGGTGTCGTGGTCTAGTAAGAAACAACACTCAGTTTCCCTGTCAACAACTGAGGAAAAATACATACTTGCAGGCAGTTGCTGTGCACAAGTGTTGTGGTTAAAAAACACTCTTATGGACATTGTAAAAATTTTTAATAACGCAATTATTTTTTGTGTTAATACAAGTGCTATAAATATTTCAAAAAATCCTATTAATCATTCTTGAAATAATCATATTGATATTTGATATCATTTTCTAAGAGATCATGTTCTTAAAAAGGATATATTCTTAGAATTTGTAAGTACTGAAATTCAATTAGCTGATATTTTTACTAAACCACTTCCCACTGCGAGGTTTTATTTTCTTAAGGGGGAGCTAGTTTTATTTAATTTTAATTGAAATTTTAAATTTAATTTTTACCCATTTATTTTTTTATTCACTATTTAAAATAATTTTATTATTATTTTTTAGAATAATTTTCAAATTAATTTTTTTCTGTGCACATTTTATTTTATTTAAATAATGTAATGATTATTATATAAGTAACTGACACAGGAATCAATGATTTTAGAAACCGTTTCAAATTCCAAACTCATTCATTTTCTCAAAACCTTTTAAAACACCCAAAACCCTTACTGCCTTCATCTACCTTTTGATAAACCTTTAAAACCCTAAAAATTTGAGCATTCAGAACTTTGAAATAGAAATGGTCAAGAAACATAGAATCGAGGAAGGATAAGCTAGTAATGTCAAGCTTCAGCACACGACAGGAAGAAAGATTCTATATGGAAAAGTGATTGACCTAGAATGGTTGTATCAAACAGATCTCATGCAGCACAAGCCCTCACTTTTTAGAATCTCGACAAAAATTTCAGTGGAAAAAATACGTAGTTTCTATATGAGGTAGAGCTTCGTCACTTTTTCAAATCCATTCCTTTCAGTCTTGGACATACAGAGGACACCATATATGTGAAAATTGAAGATCAGGATTTTTCAATTTCATCTGTAGAAATAGCTATAATATTAAACTACCCACATGAGGGAGTTTATCATTTCAACTTAAAGAATATTAGAGACAATGAACATAAGTTAGAGGAAAATATGTCAATTTTATTTGGATCTATAAGTATAAGAAAAATTTTAGTGAAGGATCTGGAACTTGGTCATAAGTTTCTTTCTTTGTTTGTGCAAATAGGGATTGAACCTAGGATGTCAGAGACATAGAAGATTTTTTTCCTGGCATGTACATAATGTTTTTACTTATGAGTGAAATCAATTTGAATTTTCTGAGATATATCATAAGATATATGAACTACTGCTATCAACCAGAGGCTAGAATGAACATCTATCCCTATAGAAGGTTCATTTCAAAATTAATATTTTAGTATGATATGGT
Source organism: Viscum album (assembly GCA_963277665.1). Taxonomy (NCBI): domain Eukaryota; kingdom Viridiplantae; phylum Streptophyta; class Magnoliopsida; order Santalales; family Viscaceae; genus Viscum; species Viscum album. Next base: position 675,607,902 of record OY728157.1, on the reverse strand, counting down.
AAGATTAATAGATGCCAGATTAAGATTCCATCACAACAATATTTTCAATGCTAGAACTCTAAGGAAGATTGTCTTATTCTGGAGTTCTATGAAAGGAAATCTTATGCCTGTTGGAGTTGATGAAGACTAGGAGTCAGCTCAGGGAGAGCAACCTACTAAGTCTAAGGAAGGCATGGCTAAATCAAGCACAAGTGGAACCTAATGAAGACTAATATTTGAAGATATTGATCCACCTACTAATGAGGATAGTCAAGAGGGAATTCATAGGAAAAGACATAGAGTGGCTCCAACTGATGAGGAGCCTGTTTAGACAACTAATGATGCAACTAAAATTCTTCTGAGCTACAAATTTATTAGAGAAACTAGAGTAAAACAAATTAAAAAACCAACATTTACCAAGATTGAGGTGACTCCTCAATTGGAAAAATTAATTTTGGCTCAAACAGTTGAAAATGCTAGAGAATTTAAAGTGGCTAGACATAAATTTACACTAATTGTACAACCTACTAAGATTGATCAAGAGGATTTTGCTCAAGGGAAACCTATATTAGAGGATCAAGTCTTGGAGGAAATTAATGAAGAAGATGATCAAGAAGATCAACATCCAAATGATGTGAATTTAGAAGATAATCCTTATGAGATTCATACTTAAGTTCATAATGACAATTTTCTTATGGATGAATTAGTTTATGACTCAGAGGAAAAATCTATTGAGCAACTAGAGGAGAAGGCTACAGATCAGAGATATGATGTTCAATCTTTGCCTTTTACTTTATTAAATCAAGTTGAGAATCACGCACAGAGTGCCTATGATTCTTATAATGATTAGGTAGAGTAGTTAATCCAATAATTTATTAAAGTTCAAGCCAAAAATTCTTCTATAAGAAGTTCATTTTAAAAGGAAAGAAAAAATTTTCATAACGTGAAAGATAGTTCAGTTTAAAAAATGGATGTGGAAGTTTTTAAGAAAAAAATATTAGCTGATGTTGGAAAAATGAAATTTGAAATGATAATGAAATCAGATTTGACAAATTTTATGATTTTTCTGGAGAAACAGTTTGCAACTATCAAGGACAGTCAACTAGGTACCTCATGTAATTTTCCTGATCTGATAATGAGATTTTAGGCCATTACAATAGTAATGAGAAATATGAATGACATATTGAAGGACATAAAGTGTAATAATGCTCCATTATCTGTTCTGCTGGACAATCAAATGCATCATGTTGACCAGCATACCTCAGATGAACCAGAGGTCAAAGTTCTGTTGAACAGAATCACATAGAAGATAGATCATTTCATAGAGAAGAAAGAGAGGTTACATGAGTTTTCTAAAGTCATTTTGATTGAATATATCCATCTGACTTTGGATGAAATGGATCTCATAGTTCAGTTAGGAAATGGACTGATGAAAAGGTTGCGACTACAGATTTCAGAGCTCAAGGAAGTCATTCAGATGTGATAAAACCTATATCTCAAAAATTTTTAGCCCAACATTGATTTTCATTATCATTACTGTACATGTAATTATATTTTTAATAAAATATACCTGCATCTCATTTTCAAATGTTTTGATTTGTTTTACTATACTGTCTTTGCTAAAATACTAGTAATCTAGTTTCAAATATTGAAAAATAGTTTATTATAGCATTTACATAAGTTCAGTTCTACCTTAAAATGTGTTATATTCCTTATTTTATCATTCTTTTTGATATCAAAAAAGGGGGAGAAACATGGATAAACACAACATTTTTTTATATAAATCTTTTACTCAGAGGGAGAAAAGAAAACTTTTCATTTTAAGGGGAGAAATTTGTTAATTTTTTTTAAAAAGAAGATATTTTTGGATAAACACAAAATTTTATTTTCATTATTTATAAAGGAGTAGATATTATTTTACTTTATAAAGAAGGTAAAATGTAATAATTAAGAAATAACTTTGTTAAAAGAAAATATTGTTTTTATATTTTCAAAATTCTTATCTATATATAATTAATTTGGTAAGATAATTTCATTGGTCATTTCATGAGTTTTGTGATCATGAAAAAGGGGGAGATTGTTGAGAATGTTTTTTTTTTCAAAAAAACTATATTTTATTAAGGGGAGATCACTGAGAATAAAACTATATCTCTTTATGATGATTTTGGTGTTCACAGATACCCATATTTCTTATTCTAATGATTTTACTTTGAGTATATTTCTGGAAATTAATTTTCTTTATTTCTATATTTTGGAATAATATTAAAGCATTTAATCTACATGGAATATTTGAATAATTGAATAAAATTGTTTTTGATCATTAGTGTGTTCTGGAAACATAGTTCATGCTCTACGTGTTTGGAAATCACTTGAGCGTGTTCTGGAAACACTGTTCATACCCTACATTGAGGAGCGTAGTATAAGAAGGGAATCCATCATTTAATTTATGTCATATTAGAAAATTATGGTTAAGAAACTATACATTACAGACAAAATTATGGAATAATAATGCTAAGTTTGAAAGAAACCTTACGTTACGAATATTAGAAAAGTATTGAAGAAGAACCCAATTTTAGTATGGAACGTTATGTTTGTTTCTCAAAAGTATGGTTCATCAACCTTACTTTTGAATACAACCTTACATTTTATCAAAAAGTATGGATCATATACCATACATTTAGAAGCTGATAAAAGTATGGATAATTAACCACACTTTTAGAATGAACCTTACGGATCATGTATATTATGTTTTTCTAAAAAGGAAAGTATGGGTATTGTATCATAAATTTGAGAGTAGAAGAGAAAAGTATGGTTGATCAACCTTACATCATGAACCTTACGTTGTCAACCTAACATTGTAAACCTTACCTTTTGGAACTTACATTGTGAACCTTACATTTTGAACCTTACATTTTGAACCTTATGTTCAGAGAATGTATGCTATGAAGTTTAACCCTAAGTTTGGTGTTAGTGATTTAAATTTCGACTTTGTTGAGAAAGGGTCTTAATGAAGATTATTAAGATATTTTCAAGCCAATTTCAAAACCCAATTTTAAATAACCTCTTTGACTAATTCAAATCGGATTATTTTTTGATTCAAAGGATCGATAAAATAGGATCTTTTCATGCTTAATATTCAAGGGAGTTACTACTACTCTGTTATACAAACATTTGAATATCGCGATTCTAAAGGTGACTTTTGTGGATCTAAATTTTTAAGGAAAATTCTCATCATTATTCTATATATATCTATGATATTTTGTATTACAAAAAAAGGGAGAATCATCAAGAAGATATATAACAAGCTCTTGAGTTCTTCACAACTATAGTTTTACAGAGTCATTTGAGATTTACAGATCTCATGCTACCAAGAACTATCAAAATCTGTTTTTATGAAGTAGAAGAAACACATGGAAGAATCACTATTTTTACATCAAAGATCTTTTGTGAATCCATTATTATTGGAGTTGTAGGATTTATTTATATATCTATTACAAGTAGATCGACTCAGAACTTCCCTTATCCAAAGAACATATTTTTTTGAAGATGACGATCTATATACTCTCAGTTGCGTGCTGTTGCAACTCTGAAGTTGAACTGGAAAATTTTCTAAGAAAAATAATCTTTTTTTAATTTGAGTAACCGAATTCTCATACAAAACATTTTATTTGGTTCTCTGTATAAACCATAATACTCTGTTTTTAGCCTTAATTTGTAAAGGTGTCAACTGCCTACACTCAGTTGTGGACGGTCAGGTGATAAGAGGACTAGATAATGAAAATCACCAAACTCGTGGAGTAGAGAGTTGGTGGAGTGGACTAGGGGCCTTCTGTTCTCTGAACAACTATATATCCTCACTTTATTTAACTTTTTATTTTTCGCAACATAAATAACCTGATAAAGAAAAAAGGAAAGATTTGGGTTTCATCAAGATTCGTTAATAATTTGTAAAAGAAACAATTCACCCCCCACCTTTTCGTATTTGGTATAACCCAATCCAACACTTAATAAGGATAATAACACTCACTACCTTAAAATAGTAAAACCTGAAGACTATCACTTATTGATAATTAAATTCTACAAACTTCCCATCATGGGAATCACAATTTAAGGGCCACACCAGACTTTTTCTATGTCACTCTAATAAATAAAAACCAAATTTACACACATCTATGATTATTGGCTTAGGGTACAATGGTATAATCAACCCCTCCTTGTAATACCCTGAGATCATAATATATATTTCACTTTAAATAAATTTTATTTCTTTAATAGCATTCTCTACACGAAACACTAGGTTTAAGAGAACTACGATATAATACTAATATTTAATGTGTGAGTTCCCACATAGATATTAGATTGATGGGTATGAAATGGAATAACTAAATTATAAAAATATATCATCAAAACATGCATAAAATTATTTCATTGGCAATTAATTAATCAAAAATTAAAAGAAAAAAAACATTTTAGAAATAAAGTAGATGTTTCTATGAAAAACTAATTTTATGCACACAATGATTTTTATCTTAATAAATTATATTAATTACTATTATTAAATCATTTTAAAGAAATTCATATAACATATACTGAATAATTTATTTAACATTAATATATTGTTTTTATAGGCTTGAGATAGGAGTAAATCAATTTTTTTGCTTAAAAATTTATTTTTTATAATGATTTTCAACACATTTTGTGCACTTATTTTAACATGAATATGTTGGAATGTTAAAAAATGGATTATAAAAAATGGATTCCATATTTTGGGTTTGGAGATACAAATTTGGTAAATATATTCCTTTATTTTATTTTTTCATTTTGAATTGTAACTGTGGTAAAATTTAGCAAATTAGTAAAGGGTAAATGAGGTTAAACTAGTTTGAAACTAAATGATATCGTAAAAATTTTTCATCCTGATTATTATTAATGATGTTAATTTTACCCTTATAATCTTAATTTTTAAATTTAACAATTTAGGTGATATATTTCAATGAAAATTTATTATTTAATATTTAACGAAAATGAAAATGAAAAATATGACTCTCTTACTTTTTAATTTGTATTATGGGTTAACATAGGGGAAAAATAATGTTTTTAATGAATAAAAATGGTAATTTTGAGTATAATGAATTTATTATCTTGATAGAAGTTTCTTTTTAATTTTTATCAATTATATAATTACCTTAATTTCTTACAAAATGATGCAACGATATTTATTCTCTTAATGAAATGATTTTTAAAATATTAAAGTAACATAATTTGAGAGTGTTATGATGTTAATATAATTTTATAGATGAATATAACATATTATTGTTGTTTTAAAATATTATATTCGAACTTAATATGTGTATTTGTGTAATTAGAGTTAAATTAGATGAATTCTTCTAAAATTGACATTTTTGATATCTTATAATAAATAATATTTTATGAAATGATCTAAAATTAACATACATATTATATATAGAAAATTTATTGTAATAATGTTGAAAATATCTACTATGGTCCATTTATGAGTCACTCGTATGTTTATTATAGCATTTATATACTTTTAATATTGAAATAGTTTTTACTGCTGTTAAGGTTAATTTTTTTAACCTAGGTGTTAAAAAAATATAATTTTTAAAATGACATGAAAACCTGTATAAATTTCACTAGATGATTTTATTTTTAAATGACCCCATTTTATTTTTTTAATTTTTGGCTATTTGAAATAGTTTTTCCAGATAACAGATTTATTATATTTTAAACTTTCGGGAAATTCAAAGTCTCTCATCTCCATCACTTATAAAAATACACACATACTTTCTCTTATTTTCACAACTTGGAGCCATATATATCAACTAAAACCTACCATAACACCTTTAAAACTCCCCTAACTTATTACCGATGTTTTATCGTCCCAAAAATAAAAACCTTATGGTCTTTAAGAGGATATATAATGGTGTTCTTTCCAAAGAAGTGGTAATCACTTTTATCGTTTACTTTCATTTTACTTCTTATTTAACCTCTTCTAAATATAGTTCATTTTTCATAACATAATAAATTAAGTATCCTAAATATACATAAATTTCATTAAAATTATTAAACCACCATTATATACCCTCATTCCCATTAAATGGGAAGTGAAATTATATTTAATGCGTATGTATGACTTATCATCTCCATGTAGAGATACAATTCATTTTTCCACTATATTTTATAGAAAGGTATTATGATAGGATTAATATTTATTTATTATATTAATAAAATAAATATTTTTATTTAATGATAAAATAATATCTAATATTTTACATTCTAATTTGTTTTAGAATTATAACGCCATTCGTGTCTACGTGTGGACTAACACTTTCACAAGGCGATGTGATTTTTTTTTCATTTCCATACGGATATATTTTAATAATATTTATAATATAAAAGATATAAAAATGATTATATAATGGTAAATATTTATTTCCATTGTTTTATTCCATCCATAAAAAGGAGAAAACAACATTCACGTATACCTACGGCTGACCATCTCCATGAACCGTTTAATTCATCTTTTATCTATATATTTTATATATGACTCTAAATACGTACATAATGAATATATTATATTTATATCATTATTAAGAAGAAATATATGATAGAACCATGATCAATGTACAAGTAACAAAACTACCAATCAAAGACATAGATGAGAAATAAAGCAGTTATCACCTGGTACAGTGAATTTAATAATGAATTGTTGATAAATGTATGATAAATGGATACAAGTAAATAAAATATGAAATGATATATGTTAGTATGGTTCTAGAATATATTTATAATAATATATATTTATTAAATAAAATCTTTTAACTCATATGAAGGAAGTCAGACAAGAGGTTAGAGATTTATGTTACGATCTCATTATTTATAAATATTATGTATGATTATGTTTCGATGATGGAATCATATATCCAACATGTAAATAAATTCCAGAATTTTGATATACATTTTTAATGTAAATTTAATGTTTTCCTTTCCTTTTTTTCTCTTTATGTATTAAATATATTTAATGAATATTTTTAAGGAAAATTGAATTTATTTTCTGTTCGATTGAAAAACATTTTCTTCCATATCCTTATTTTTTAATAATATTTTCATGAATGATTTATATATTTTCACATTATTGTTTAAATTCATTTTTACCCATGACAGAATTTAAAAAAATGGTTTAAATTTAACATTGTTATCATTTTCCAATGGTGGTATTTTTTGACATTTTTTAGTAACATTGTTCAAGGAATGTTTTCAATTAACTTATAATATAGGAACAAAATTTATCATCATAATAACCACTAAATTATTTGATGAATCATTTTAAATTTTACAGGGTTCATTTAAAATAAAATATTTTCCAAAATATTTTTGAAGTTGTTTAGATTTTAATTTAGTGATTTTGAATGGAAAATGGTATTTTCATCAGGAAATGTACCAAATATTTCTTAAATAAAAGTTTTATTTTTGATACCATCCTTTGATATTAATAATTATTTAATGGGGATATTATCAAAGTATGCAATCGTTATTATTTCTCAGTATGGTTTATTATTATAATTAGAAGATGTTTTTGAAACTCTTTTTACCTATGGGTTATGCTTTGATAATATGTTAATGAAATCCATTAATTTTGTACATGTTAAGATATGATGTATGTTTTATGATCTTAAGACCGTCATGTATAAGGTCATTATTATGTGATGGGTGGGACTAAAATTACATTACCCTATAGTGGATTGGGTAAATATGGATATCTCATGAGATAAATAAGTCTGGAATGGTGAGTGCACCCATTTTTTTAAGGGACTCTGTCCGCTATGATAGTTTTGGGAGTGAAATTTGAATACTATTATTATATGGGGAGTGATCAAAATACACTATGATAGTCTTGTAAATATGCAATTTTTTTAATGGAAATGTTTTATATTCTTATTTTTATACTAAATAATTATTTATTTTTTCGTTGTTATGGTCTTGTGTCTCGTGATATTTGATTTATTTATGATTCTTGTCTTATGAATTGAAAATATTTATTCCATGATTCAGGCTTATGATATATGATATTAATGTTTTTATTTTAAAATGTCATTCTCGTGTTATCTTACACATTTGATCACATTTTATTGATCTCTCCCTTATTTACCCTTTTTGAGTATCTAATATCACCCAAACTTTTGTTCCCTTTACCTAGGTTATATTGAAAGCTATTATGTGTGATATGTCTGAGAACTGTTCTAGTTTTGTAGATAATATGAACCAGTTGTTTGTGTATAAATGTTTAAAAATATACAATACCTATATGATTCTTTATTGGATTGATATGTAAAGTAATGAATATTCAATTAATAAGATATAATATATATATTTTTGAAAATTATGGGTCTCCATAGTTGGTATAAGAGAAAGGTTTGGTGACCATTGGAAACTAGGATGAGAAAAAGTTCATGAAAACCCCGAGGATAGGTCTAAATATAGGATAATGTTATAATGTTTCACGGGTGACCATCGATGTCCTAAGTCAAACCAAAGGTTTTATAGATTGAAATGTAGGTATCAATATTTTGACATTCAATAAATTATTTTCATGATTATTTATATCACAAACCATCTTGGGAACCAGGTAACCTGATACTGAGACAACTCTGACATAGCCTAAAGGGTGTTCCCAATACCCCTGGGTTGGTGACAAGCACCTGACATCCTACAATTAAAAGTGGGAATAGTTTTTCCACAAGAATTTATGAAGTTAAAAGAAACTGTTCAGTATGAAAAAAATGAAACTATATTGGGAGTAAAGAAAAAACAATCAATTAGGAATAAAATCCTAATGTAATACAAACCAAGAACCAAAATAGAGTAAAACGCCCCAAGTCCCTAAGGAAACAACTCACAACATCATAGGTTCAACATCTGGATCCACCTCTAAGTGATCCTTTCCCATTCCTCGAACGTGGAAAGAGATAATCTACAAACACCCAAAGGCACAAGTATTGTGTGTGCTAAAATTCCCTGTAGGGCCTCACCAATGATTCCATAATATATAAAAATAATAGATTAACCAAATAAATGATTTCAATTTTTAAAATAAATAGGTTTTTTATTTTAATAATATTTAAACAAATTGTTCTATATAGTTCAAATGATGGAAAATATTTTAAAAACAGATTTTCAAGTGGTGGAATATTTCTAAAACAATGTATTAAATAAAACAATTACATAAAAACGTTTATGTAAATTTTTAAGGCATGTAAAACAGTTTTATAACATTGGTATAAATTTATATCTCAATATAAATAACAAGCGTGAAATATGGTCATAATCCAAATAGGTATGATTGCAGTTTGGCTATAGGAATCCACACTCTCAAAGTGTCCTCAACAATATGTGTATACACACCCCCCTTAACACTGGAAAAAGTAAACTCATCACTATCACATCATAGATACTACCCACTTCATGTATGTTTTATAATGTTGTAATAGCATCGAGTGTGTCCAAATAAGTCACAAACCTCCTAATGATTGGATGTTCTCTTAAAAAATAAATGATTGGAAATTTATTTTAGAACTACTTAAAATATATTTAGAAATAATTATTTTATTTAAATTAAAATTTTGAATTAAAAAAATGGGGTTTTATCAAAAACATGACTCTTTAAGAAGTTAAAACCACTGGGTTTCCAACTAAACCTTTTAATAAATTTTCAAATGTTTGAAATCCATTCAAAACCAATTCCATAAATTTGAAAATTCATTTACACAATTAAACTCAAAAAAGTAATAGATATAATTTCCATTAAATCTCCAATTTAAATTAAATAATTTAGATTAACCTATTTCTATAAACACACCCCAATTCAATAGAATTGGGGGTTTTACCAATTTTAAGGCGAAAACCATTTCAAATATCCCAATTTACTAGAATTGGATTTTTATTATTGAATCAATTTAAATTTTTTTTGAGAAATTAAATTTAAATAAAAAATATAAATAAATGAAGAAAATTAAATGATATGTAAATTTGGATAATCAAGATAGAATCACAAACCTTTTCCTGAAACTCAATACCCTCAACGACACCCGTCAATGAGAGAAAAGGTGTATAATACATCAAAACCCATCCTAGAAGCGATATCTAGTTGTAAAAAAATAGATCCATCAATTTCAATATGATCTATTGAAATCCTAATAGAGGGGAAAGAGAGAAAGACAAATAACAAGGTAGAAATCTTACCTTGGAAATGACACTGCAAGAGAAACGATAATTGAACACCAAATGAGAGGATCTGAAAGGTTCGGAAAGCTCTAGGTTCTCTTGGGAAAGGCCTTAGGTTTTGGGAGAAGATGTTGGAGTGGAGGAGAAAATAGATCACCGATGTACTTCCCATTTAAAAAACAAAATTCATTGTATTACGCAATGTGTAATAGAATTTCATGTCATGAAATAGTTGATATCCCAAAACTATGAAAAACATATTTCATTAAACTAAAAACCATTCATTAAATAACTCGTGACATGTAAAGGATATTATGACATATAAACTTTAAAATGTATATCCTTTCATGGATTTCCTCCAAAAATCATTACATATTGTGTAACTGAGTTACACTACGTGTAACCCTCCAACAGCCTGCAGAAATGGACGCCTTAAGTTGAAAGTACAAAAAATATCTGAATTCACCATTATAGTTATTCTCTCCATCAATTCTCAACACTACCTAGTGAATTAAAATGTGTAACCATGATAAGGTTAAAGGAATACCTGTCAGATCGATAATGGGATGTTACATCCTCCACACCATAAAAAATTTCTATCCCAAGAAATACTATGAAGATGCTTCCATTCCAAAATGATGAGGCCAATAATCTCTCATCAGTGACTTGCATTCCCAATTATCATGATTATTATAACCATGATTTCATAGAACATGAATGAAAGTTATCTTCCTCCCACAAATTACATTGGTCTAAGAATCCAATATCTCAGCTGGCCGCTCAGAAAAAGATAAACCAGGTTCAATCTCTTGACCACTACAAGTAGGGAATAAAAGTGGATTAAATAAATTGATGGTTTATGATGCCTATAATTCACCTGCTGGAACTTATGGAAATGATATAGACACTCAAAAATTCACCATCTCACACATTGTCCCCAGAACAACCGCCACATGTCATAGAACAACTTATTGGTTCCTAGGTGCACATCCCACTTAGAACTATAACAATCCCAAAAAAAATCTCTCTTGAAGTTAACAGTACAGTACAATTATGTGATACTGATATCATAGAATACCCTCTTTGTCGAATGACCACATGGAAACCCTATCCCCACTATAAAGAGAGTCTATAATGTTATAGAATTCATCATAAAGTTTATCCCATAAAGAATCATCTTGAGTACAATTTATTTCAACTAAATGTGTTCTAATGAACCTTTAACCCCTTTCTCCTGAACTCTAAGATAAAACTGTGAAAGGAGAGCCATCAAATTCCACTCTTCTAAATATTATTTCATAGCCTAAGTTAGAATTTCCTACTCAACACATCTGTAAAAACATTCCCTCTCACCAGAGTGTAGGTGATTTGAAATTATAAATACTAGTGGTATTCCACCCAATGCCTTGAGAAGAGATTCAAATATTTTTAAGAGAAGATATAACTCAAGTTTTTGTGGTTTGAAAACATTATAATCCTTTCTCTATAAAGTTAATTCCCAGAACTCTTAATCACATACAGTATAGATGAAATCTCAAGGTCATGGGAATGATAATTCTTCTCAAATTTTCTAAGCTAATGATACCCATAAGCAACTACATGATTATCCTGCATTAGAACACAGTTTAAAACTAAACCCAATGCATCATAGAAGACCACATAGACATGCCCGATCTCTAGAAGAGTCAGCATCAGTGTAGTAGTCAAATTACACTTTATCTTAACAAAAAACCCTAACATTTATCTTTCCAAGAAAACTTTTCCCCCTTCTGAGTTAGAGGAGTCATTGAAGAAGCCACCTTTGAGAAGTCATTCATGAACCGATGATAATGTTCGTCTAAGCCCATGACGCTCAGAATCTCAAAGACATCATGTGGTTTCTCCCATGTCATAACTACATTCCCCTTATCAGGATCAAATGTTATTTCATGTTCCTATACCATGTCTACCAATAATTTCGAAACCCAAATCTAGAATTCACATTTTGAAAGGTGGAAATAAGGTTGGTGATTTATCAATAGACTCAGAACTATTCTTAGATGATGTACATGATCCTCTTAATAAATAGAGTAAATGAGGATTTCATCCACAAATAATTCCACAATGGTAACCATATTTTCATGGAAAATACTATTAATTAGATCTATGAAAACCATAGAAGAATTGGTAAGACAAAGGGACATAACAAAGTACTCATAATGGTCATACCTTCTATGAAAGGTAATTTTTTGAATATTAGATTATTTTATCCCGATTTGATGGTAACTAGATTGAAGGTTGATATTTAAAAATGCCTTCACCCATTTCTACTGATCAAACAGGCCATCGATCTTTGGTAACGAATACTTTTTCATCACTATAACTCGATTGACCTTTCAGTATTGATCACATAAGCTAATAGAACCATCATCCTTCGCAGTGAAGAGAACTGGTGCCTCCCAAAGTGACACACTAGGGCATATAACTAATTTCTCAAGAAGATCATCCAACTATGTTGTCAATTCATTAATTTTAGATGGATCCATTCAGTAAGAGGGAATTTAAACTAGTTTAGTGTTTATAATTAATAAAATAGAAAACCTTACCTCCCTTATCGGTGGAAAACTAGAGAAATAAAAAGGGAACACATCAGGAAACTGGATGAAAACGGAAGGGAGATCACCGCTAAAATATTCCTGGTCTATATCAAAAGAAAACACTGATATCAAATTCCATTAATCTAGATAATAATGTCCACCTCTCCTTGACCTTGTATCCCATTATACTGGAAAGATAAGAGGCATACCATTGGGTGTATTAAGGTAGACCCATCAAAGATAACAATTAATCCAGGATTTATTGTCAGTGATCCAATCCACCACAAATATGACATCAAGAAATTTAATGATGAGAACTAGATAACTCCAAGAAAGCACAACATCCAATAGAGGGAAGACACAATGAGGACTACGAAGACCCTGCTCTCTCTTCATACCAAGGGGTGTAATAATATCCATTGAACAAGATAAAATATCTATAGATGGGTTGAAATAAATGAATGAGATGCAACATTATAAAATAGAGTAGTCAATAATGATGAAGATACAGTAATGTTACTTCTCGTAGTTGCTGGACCCTTGTTCACTTCCTCTGGAGACTTCTCTATGGCCTAAAGTAGCCTCAATTCAGATGCATGTGGGTGAAACCATTTTATATATGAAGTATCTTATTTAACCATAGTTTTAGGAGGATATGATGACCCTATTCCACAATATGGATTGTAAATGTTATGGTAGAATATCGGTATGTCTCTTGAATGTTTGTAGGAGCTACATTTCTTGGGTGCCTTAGTGCATACCCTCATAGAATGTCACGTGAAACTGATAACAAATAAAAGGATTTCCACCAAGATTTGTAGGAGGTATAGAATGAACCTGATATCGACAACTACCCTGAGAATCATCACTCTTCAGTTTTCCCATGAAGCAACTAACACTACCACTGGAAGAAAAATGAAATCTCATCAGCCCTAAATTCCCAACTAGGTCCATGTCAAATATCATCGCCCTATCCATCACATCGACATAAGTGAGAATATTTAGCAATAAAACCTGAGAATGAATATCTGATCGAAGTCCCAACTTGAACCATTGATCCTAAATCCTCTAATTAGATACAATTTTAAGCGCAAACTGCACCATCTCAAAAAATCGATTTGAATACTCACTCATGGTTCTATTGGAATTCCAAAGATTGAAAAATCTATAGCCTTTCCCAACACCATCAACACTAGATATAATAGGTTGGTGAAAAGAACCATTATGTTTTTCTACTCTAAGACCTTATGTTTCTTCATTTTACCCATCGTATCCCACCATCTCCTTATTGGTCCTTCCAGTAAGAATTTTACATGTTTTTCCTCGATCTCATCTAGTGCCTCCAAGAACTCTAACTAACATTATATCTTTATTAACCATTCCTTATCATATTGAGGATCAATGAAGACTTTTAAAACTTAGGGCTTTAGGAAAAGGAAATATCGAGAATGATTTCACATAATATCATCCAGAGGATCCATATGTAGTTCCTGGATAGGAACTAGAGGTGGTGCCTATCCTAGAGGTTGTATAGTGTGCACAACCACTTCAAGTAGATTTGGGTCCACTGGAGAATTTTCTCCTAGTGTTTCAGTAGCAGATTCCTCTCAGATCTACTTTTCATATATTCTTGGAGTAAATACTCTACACAACATCAGTAGACAATAAGGAAGACATAAAAATAGTACTCAAAATTGTAAAAAAGGGACATTATTTACAATAGTTGGAACAAAAAGTCTTAGATTTCACTCCATCCAAATCACAATAGATTAAATATTAGAACTAATCTACAAGACATACATCCCTATCTACCCCTAGTGACTAAAGGATCATTGCAGTGAGATCTATGCATACAATCAATCATAATTACCTCCTATGTCACAAATATATTTCAATTACATACTAACTATAAGACTAAAGCTCAACAACATCCAATGATACCATTTTTTCATGAACCAACCTAGGTGCCTTGGTAATCCGATAGACAAGCCAATCGTGACAAAGCCTGAAGGGAATTCCCAATACCCATGGGTCGATGACTAGCACCTGGAATCATATAATTGAAAGTTTGAATGGTTTTTCTACAGTCATTGTGGATGTAAAAAGATACATTGCAGTATCCATAACAAAAGAAACTCCACTTGTAATAAATTAACTAATGTCAATAAATAATCAAAGGACAATGTACTAAAACTCATGTACTAAAATAGTGGAAAGAACCCAAGTCCCTAAATACATAACTCACCACGTCCAAGGTTCAATAGCTATATCCACCTCCAAGATATCCTTTTCATTTCCTCAAACATGGAAGAAGATAATCTACAAACAACTAAATGCACAAGTAGAATGTGAGATAAAAATCATAATAGTTTCTCACCAAGTATTCCAAAACAAATACCAATAATATAATAATCAAATAAATTCGTTCAATTTTTTTAGAAAATATGTTTGTAATTTAAAAGAATATTTAAACAAATCATGTTATAGAACTCAAAGGATGGAAAATACTTTAAGAAAAGGCTTTTCAATGATGGAATATTTCTAAAACAATGGATTAAATAAAATAGTAAAATAAAATAGTTTATGTAAATTTAGAGGGAATGTAAATCATTTTTTCAACATTAGAATACATTTATATCTCAAATATAAATAACAAGTGAGAAATATGGTCATCTTCTAAATATTTATGACAATATTCTGGTAATAGGGATCCACACACTCTAATTAGATCTCAGTAATATTGGTATATACAGGCCCCCATAAAACTAGACAATGGAGACTCGTCACCATCCTATTAGGGATGTGAATCACTACATATATGTCTTATAATGTTGTAATAGCATAGAGTGTGTCCAAATTACTCACCAAATACCTATGTCTTGCATGTGTTCTTACACAATCAATGATGGACAATTTATTTTAAGACTTCTTAAAATACTATCAAATACCATTATTCCATTTAAATTCTAATTTTCCATTTAAAAAAAAATGGATTTTTATCAAAAAAAATTATCATTAACAACATAAAACCACTGGTTTTCTAACAAAACATTTTAATACATTTTCACACATTTGAAATCCAATCAAAACCAATTTAATCAACTTCACCGTTAATTTCCACAATTAAATTAAACAATTTAATTGATATAATTTCAATTAAAAATACAATTTAAATAAAATAATTTAAATTAACCAATTTCCATTAACACACCCTAATTCAATGGATTTTGGGGTTTCCAAATTATCATGCCAAAACCATTTAGAATCTCTTCATTCACTAGAATTGAATTTTTATTATTGGATAAACTGAATGTAAGTTTTATCATCTCAATTTAAATCAAAAATTGAAATAAATCAATAAAATTCATTGTTAAGTTAATTTTGATAAAAAATTGAGAATCATCGACCAATTTCTGAAACTCAACACTTGAAATAACACCCATTAACAAGAAAAAAGGCGCAGAAGACCACAAATCTCAACCTAGAAGAGAGGCCTAGTAGTATATAACATAGTTCCATAAATTTTGGGATTATCCATTGAAATTTTGAAGGAGAATAAATAGATAATGAAAAATAATGGAGGAGAAAGCTATCCTAGTAATTGCACTACAATCGAAACATTGATGGAATTCTAAAGAAAAGGATTCACAAGGGTTGTAAAACACCAAGATCACTTGGGCGAGTCCTTAGATCTAGTGATAATAAACAATATTATAGGATTAAATAAATATAATCTATGTTTCCCATAAAAAAATGCAGTTGGGGTATTACACAATATGTAATAAAATTCTACATTGTAAAATAGTCAGTATCTGAAACCACTGAAGAATGAGTCACATTGAATTGAAAACCATTCATTAAATAACTCACAACTTTTAAAGGATAGTCACAATGTGTAACCTTTACAGTGTGAAGCATTTCACGATTTACCTCTATAAATCATTACACATTGTGTAACCTAGAAACATGATGTGTAAACCTCAAACAGCCTGCAAGAAAGTCTAGTTTATGTTGAGATTCCAAAAAATATATGACTTCACCATTATAAGTCTAATCATAATACATTCTCAACCTTACCTAATAAATGAAAAAGAAAAACCATGACAAGGATAAAGGCACACCTGTCAGATGAGTAGTATGAGGTTATAATGTAGCTCCCCACTATAAATATTTTTCATCACACGATAATTTTTGGTTTTTGTCAAAGGCTAGATTTTGAAGTAGTTGTGTTAATGATGAATGTTATGGAAAATAAAATTATTTACCTCCAATAAAACAAAATATTTTTTGAGTTGGAATGAAAAATTTAATTTAAATGTTTACAAAACATTCTAAAGTTATGAATCTTATTGAGATTCCTAATGAGAAAAGTGTGGAAGAACATTCTAATGAGTCCTTAATGAGGCAACGTCCAACTTTTTAGTTGGTTCTTATGATCCACCAATTGTTGAGTAGTGGATCAGTACTTATGAAAATATATTTTCGATTATCTAATGTTTAGAACATGAAAAGTTATTTTGGTTATTCATTTTTTTGAAGGTGAAATAGATCAAAGGTGGATTCTTATCAAGAATATGAGGTGATAGGAAGAAATTGACCCCATGAAGTGGGATAAGTTCAAGAGATTATTTTTCAATAGGAACTTTCCCCATATTCTTCATAAAAAATGGGTATGGAATTACATGCGCTAAAAAATAAGGATGATGAATCTATTATTACCTATGAAGAAAATTTTACAATACCTTCAAATAAATCTATTAGCATTATCATCCACTCAAAAGGTAAGATAAATTACTTCTTCAATTGATTGAAACTGAGTCTTTTAAGGGAGTTTTCCATAAGTGACATAAGTAGATACAAAGAAATTATTTTAGGTTCTATCAAGGTGGAAATAAAGATTGTATTTTCCCTGTAATGTCATGGTTTTGATAATAAAAGAAATATGAAATTATAAAAACCATAGATATAAGAAGATTTTATTTCATTTTTTCTCAATGTATAGAAAGAAACATGGAAGAAATTTAAATAAGGGAACTTTTAAATGTTGTAGGTGTGTAAATTAAGTTCATTGGGACATATAATTCTATAGTGATGGGAAAAATTTATAAAATGATGGCTGAAATGATCCATAGAATACACCAACCCCACTACTATGTTTCAAATGCAAGGAGTATGGCATA
The DNA here is from genome assembly GCA_963277665.1 of Viscum album. Lineage (NCBI taxonomy): Eukaryota > Viridiplantae > Streptophyta > Magnoliopsida > Santalales > Viscaceae > Viscum > Viscum album. Next base: position 675,589,925 of record OY728157.1, on the reverse strand, counting down.
TACAGACCCCGACCTTATTAACCCAAATATACTTTCTACTTTGTTACATTGTAAAAATATACATGGAATCACATCCTTTTGAAATTAATAGTTTTTTATTCTTGGTAAACTAGATACATGCTTATAATTATTATAATTTAAATCATAAAGCACATAAAGTATTTTCTTTATGAAAGGGGTTAGATCAGATACTAAGTAAAGGTAAGATTATAAAAAACTATGAATAAATTAGGAATTATCAACATGATAAGGTAAATAAATAAAACAAATTCCCTTTAATCTATAAATTGATCTTAATATGGTATGGCTAAATGATTATAAAATAATTCTATATTAATAATCACATGAGTATGAAAGCATAACAATAAATATTCTATCTAATTGAGTAACCCCAAATAATATCAATAAATGAATTCACAATGATTGAATGAATAATTATGGCTTAAAAAAATACCGTTGAGGGATAGTGCCATGATATATAATATCATCGAGGCCTTGTTCTAAGAAATATGTATAAATTGGTAAGACCTTACCCAAAACCCAATATATTTTATCTTATGAGACCTACCAATGAATGAATGGGATTGGGCCCCTACTATCACTTAAAAATTACAATACATTTATCATATAAAATAGGTGAAATACATTCAACATAAACAATCATATTGAAAACAATCATATGAAATGTTAATAATTTTCTTAATCCAGAAACCAAATCATAAACTATCTAGGGTAATTTAGTGAATGGTTTTAAAATTGCACATCATCTGTAAAACTAATCATAAACTAACTAAATGAATAATAAAAATTATATAATTAAAAAATATCCCTAAAAAATAATATGTTCAATTAAAGGTTGATGTCCTTGATGAGTGAAAAACCATAAAAATATCTTTAAATACATTATTGAGTAAAATAACTCTTGGTGTTAGAAAATATTTTTAAAACTAAATGTCAAAAAAATATTTCAGAACTTTTTAAAAAAAAAATAAACTTTGAAAAATTTTAAAATAATATTTCAAACATTGATTTTCCATGCCGGGGGAAATTTTTTTTCATGCCGTACATTTTAAAATAATGATTCCTTTCACATTTTCAGTGAAAATAAAACATGAATTATAATGAAATTTACAAGGAGATTTACTTCATTTCTTTTGTAAAAAGTAAAAAATGGGTAAAAATGTATTTAATAAAAAATATTTAAAATGTCAAAAAAATTTCATTTTTTTTTGAAATCATCAGTTTTCATGAAAAAGAATTTATATTTTAAGAGATAAATAAAATGAGATTTTATTAAAAACATTCTCTTAATAATTTTAAAAACTACTAGAATAAAAATGGTACTATTAATTGAAAATGTTCATGAAAAAATATATGAGAAGATAATATATTGATGTTAAGATAAATATATCAAATAATTATCCCATGATAGAGTTAAACGAAAACATTCTTGAATAATGATGATATTGTGAAAAATACCCTCACCTATTTGTTAACATTTGAATCATATGACCCATGTAAGAGATAAATTTAAAGGAAACTATAAATAACATTATGATAAATTAATCAATAATATAAAATATAAAATATATAAGTATATACACCACACAAAATAAATAAGCGGTGAATATGGTGTATGCCTCTTAGAAGTAAAACCACAATGAGAAACCCTTATATTGTTTCCGACTCATCATGTACATTCTTTATCTTTATAAATAATGAAACTATGTTTATTATTTACTTTATTAAAAATTATTTTTGAGTTTATTATTCATTTTATTAAATTTATTACCATTTTATATATGATTAATTAATCAATTTTTTCTATGTCATATGTTTTGATGATATTTTTCTTATGTATAAAAAATGACTTTAGTAGGATGACTACGTAAAAAGAGTAATTGTTTAAACATATATAGAATAATTATCATGAAATAATTATCATATTTATACTTCAATATAATTCTAAACCCATCTCAAAATATGGTTTTGAAAAATTAACTACGTTACAATCACAAAGATGGTAGGTCATATGTACACATCTGTAACATTTCCATTTTTAATGATCATTATGGAAATGAGATAAGTAATATTTTATCCAACCATAATGATAATAATTTCATAAATACTATATTATTTCTTTAAATATACTTATATATATCATCCATGTGGTGTGGTATTGAAAATAGAGTTAGATCGCATCCTGAACACTACTGTCCACCCATACACCAATAATGGTATCATCTTTTAGTGAGTGAAAAGGTAGGAAGGGAAATGATATAAAATATTTTAATAATTATAAAAATATAATTAATATCATAATTATTTTATTTATATCACATTTATTTATTAAATTTATCCCTATCAATTTCCATATAAAGCATTAGTGAACGATGAATCACATCGCTTCGTGAGGTTGTAATTTTCCATACACACGAACGACATTATCATATCCCTTAAAAAGAGGAAAGTAAAAAGGAATATATGATATGATAAATAAATATATATAATTATGTTATAAATAGAATACATATACTTTATATCCATAATAATACCCTACCATGAGAGTTGGTAATGAAAAGATGAATGACATTAGTTCGCGAGACGGTAGTCCGCTGTACACATGAATGGTAATTTCACAACCCATTTTATGGATGTTAATATGTTTTTAGGTAATTAAATTAACATAAAAAAATTTAAGTATATTTAAGATATTTATTTTTTATATCATCATGGTTAAATAATAATTTATGGTGGTTGAGGAAGAAATAAAATAAAAATGCTCGTTGAGGAACGTTACCTCTTATTCAAGGAACCTCTTTAGATTTTCACCAAATTAATTAATAGGTTGGATTCATGCCCAAAATGATTATAAGATGAGGTTATGGAATTTGGGAGGTTATTTAGGTAGGTACTTCTTGAACCAAAATTATTTTAATGTGTGAATAACATAGTATAGGGGTTGCCTTTTAAAGGTGAGGTGGGTGTCACAATTGTAATTTTTGAGACGAAAAATGTGCACCAAATTTTTTTACATTAAAAATGGTAAAAATGGATTATTATTAATCATTATACATTATAAGGTCAATATATATCCTTAAAATTTATTTTATGTATGTTTTAAGTCATTTTAACCCTTTTCATTTTTTATCAACCCCCTGGTAAACACATTTTTACCTTAACCACAGTAATTAATTTTTACTATTTTTCACTATTAATTTTGGTCAAATTTTTAGTTTAACTTTTTTGGTAATATAAATTATTATTATTACATATATGGAATACATTTTTATAAATTAAATTCACATAAGTAGTAAATTTTAATTTAAAATTAATACAGTAAATTTGAGGAGAAAGCATGTTTTCAACAAGAAAATGTTCAAATGTTTACCGGGTTTTTACATAAAAATTAAATTTTAAAATGATTATAAAGAACAAAATAGTATTAATAGATATATAATTGAACTGATTTTATGTTAAACCCAATTTACTATATAATTTACCTCTATAAATAATTTAAATGAGAACCTCATTTTTAATTAAAATATGTATTTTTCACTATTCATCAAAAAATGAAGCCTTTCAAAGAAGTTCCAAAAAACAATTATAAGATAATTTTGATATGATGATTTCAAAAATGTAGTTTATTTTTTAAAAAGATTTTCTAAATTAATTCAAAATTAATTATAAATAATGTGTGTAATTCATGACTAAATCACCTTTTAGAAAGATATTTTTTCATTAAATATTTATTTTTCTTTCAAATGGTTCAAATTTTATCTCTAATCAATTGATATAAATTTTATTTATTTTATATATGTGTAAAAAATATTATTTTATTATTTTATTTTTTTCTATTCACAACTTCCAATTTGATGGCTATATTATAATGGAAATTTTTAAATAATTACATTTTAATAGAGCCTAGCATTTCATTCAAACTCGATGTTCTTGTTCATTACAATATATCTAAGAGATTGAATTATCTAAAAAGAAATATATCATAAAGTATCAGGATTTTATATTACCTTCTATGCTTGGTGTTTTGTGTCATACATTCTATCAAATATAATGGTCATATTTTAAAATCTCACGGCCTTATATGGGATGTATTCAAACCAGTTATCATACCCAAAGGTTAATGATGATGATTGATGCATAAAAACTCTTAACTCTTGAAACATATGGAAATATAATGCTATAAAAATTTACAACGTGGATTATGATAATGACATGATGAATGGTACACTTACCATCCACTGTAAAACTAGTAATGAATTATTCGATTACGGATTTACCCACTATTTTATATCTAAGGAATTTTCTAAGGCTATCACAGTACCAACTCATTGATTAGATATTTAAATAGCATTGGAATGAATTAATGGTACGATGGTCAAATCATAAGTCTATGATTGTTCTCTAATTGATGATTGTGTGAATGTGTTTCCCTTAAATATATTTATTGTCTCTATAGTGGAATTAAAAGTTAATTTGGGCATATATGGACTTTATTTAAATGAAGAACACGTCAATTTATATAGATGGGAAGTCATGATTAATAATATGAATTAAATAATGATTTTTTATAGTTGTGATGAAAAATATTAACTTTTATTAGAAATCTAATCCATTTTATTTGTCTTGATTCCTATTCAAAAGGGTTTTTAATCTTAGATAGTTTGGGGGAAACTCAACATTGAATATATTACTATTATACATGAGTTAATTAATGTCTTTTAGGAATAGTTTCCCAGAATCCCCAAACTGTGAATTTGATTTCTCAATAGAAATTATACCTGGTTTGACAAAAATTTAAATGACTCTATATATAATTTCCTTGATTAAGTTGTAGGAATTGAAGAAGCCACCCTAGGGGAATCTTGTCAAGGTATTTATTTGGACAAGTACATCACCTTGAGGTTAAAATTTTCCTTTTATTAACAATAAATATAGAAAATGTGAATTTTCATTGATTATCTAGTGAAAAACAAGATCACAATTAAAAAAAGTATCCATTTCCTCATATTGATGACTTGATTAAATAACTGCGAATAGTTTAATACTTTTTCAAGAATAAAATTCAATCTGGATATCATAAATTGAGAGTTAAGAAGGACAATTTTCCAAATACATTGTTCTACAAAGGGTATGAACAAGATAAATATATAGAGATTCCATCTGGTCTTAATAATTACCCCACAATCTTTATGGATTCAATGAATTATGTCTTTAGAGACTATCTCAATCGGTTTGTCACAATATTTATAGTTGATATTTTTATAAATTCATAAATAAAGGAATAAAATTAAGATCACTTTAGTTCTGTAATTATGACTCCAAGGAGGGGGAATCTATTTAAAAAATTTAAAAACAGTGAATTTTGGATATTAAAGGCTTCATTTTTGGGTCATATAGTATCCAGTGAGGGTATATCGGTGGATCCATAAAAGATAAAAGTTATTGATCAATGTTCCAAAATAAACAATATGATTGAGATCCATAGTTTTCTTAGTTTGGTATGATATTATCAGTTATTTATGTTTATTTTTTTCTGAATGTGTAATCCACTCCACATGTTAAGTCAAAAGGGAGCCATGTTTCTTTAGAAAAAAGAGTATGAGGAAAACTTTAAGGAATTTAAGATAAAATTAGCCATAAAACCTATTCATACATTACTCTATGGTATAAGAGGGGTTTTAATAAATAATGATGCATCAAATAATGTATTTTGATGTGTTCTCTTGATGAATGATATAGATATATCTTATGACTTATGAAAATTGAAGGTTCTTGAGGAAACATATCCAACTATTGATTTGGATTTTTCTACATTAATTGTTTCATTGACGATATAGAGGACATATATTTCTAAAAAATGTGATATATATTTTGATCATAAAAGTTTAAATTGTGTATTCACTCAGAATGAGTTGAATATGAACTAGATAAGATGGTTGGAGTTTATTAATGATCATGATTTCTCAAAAAATTACCACTAATGGAAAGAGAACATATTGGAAGATTCTTTTATTTAAAAGGTTCATTCTATATTATCTATTATGAGGATAATAAAATATCCAATATTTATATATTTAAAATGGATGGATTTGGAAAATTTGAAGGAAGGGTATATATATTATCTTTCTCAAAGGAATATTCAACTATTTATCCATGGGATGAATAAAGAGGCACATAAGAAATATGTGGAACTACAAAAGAGTGTCATAAATCGTCCTATGTTAAGATTTTATTAGTATTGAATTTTGAGGTTTATTAACAGTTTATGTATTCTATAGATAACATATTTAAAGATGGTTTTTTTTGGATGAAGCCCATAATTCTTCATTCTCTTTTAATCCAAGAATTATAAAGATGTATTGAGATATGAAATAGTATTTATGGTGGAAAAAATGAAGTTATATATTAAAAAATATGTATCTTAGTGCTTGTATTTCGTAATGTCAGGCCTAAGAGACACGATTATATAAAGATTCCACATCCATTACCTATACAATAATGTAAATGAAAAAACATCACCATGTATTTTTTGACCAGGCTCCCCAAAACATCTAAAGATCATAATTATATTTCGGTTTTAGTAAATCAATTTATAAAGTCAAAATAATTAATTTCTATTAGGGATGTTTTTTTATTGATAAAATTCTCATAATATATATTAAGAAAGTGCTAAGTATTTCTGGAGTACCATATTCAATAATATCTCATTAGGTTTTGAAGTTTACCTTAATGTTCAAAATAATTATTTATCCAGATATAGATTTGAAGTTGAGTTTTATTAAAAAATTTCATCCTTAGATTTATTTTAAGCTAATAGAACCATTAAAAACCCAGTGAATATGATGATAAATTGTTCTATGGATTTTAATGGTACTTGAAATCAACACATTCCTCAAGTTGAGTTTTTTTAACAAAAATAGCATTCAGTCGAGAAGTCAGAAGGATGGTTATGAATCCCTCTAGAAAGATGTGTAGAATTCCATCATGATGTTATGAAGATAGAAAATGAAATATATTGTAAACTAATCATGCTAATAAAATGGTAGATAAGGTTATATATATTCAACAACACATCAAGGAAGGTCAAAGTTGAAAGAAAATCTATACTGATAATCATCGGTGAGAACTAGAGTTCAAAGATAGTGATAAGGTGTTTCTTTTAATTTCTCCATGGATTAATGTTACAAGTTTCAAAATAAAGGAAGTAGAAGGCCTAATTATATAACCCCTTCATGATTCTTGATCGATTTGGGATAATATCTTGTCGCTTGGAACATCCATTGAACGTATCTAAAATACAAGACATGTTCAGTGTATCTATCCTGAAGAAGTATATACCCGATCCTTTATATGTACTATAATCATAGGTCATAATAGTAGAGAATGATTTTTCCTCTGAATAAAAATAGTTAGAAATCATGCATTATATAGATTAAGTGTTACAAAACAACACTACTCAACTAGTTGATGTTTTGTATAACAATCAGTAATTCGAAGAAGCTACATAGGAACTTGGGGGTGTGATGAAACCAAGATATTCAAATTTTTCAACATCATAGTAATGGATATTCTAGGGTGAAATTATTTTTAATTGGGGTATAATGTAACACCAAAATATTTTGGGATATATTTACTTTTAAGTAAATTTTGTTTCTCTGATAGCTTACTTTATGCACCACTGAGTTTACGTGAACTGTGATATAATACTATTATTTAATGTGATATTTATCACATAACAATTATATTGGAAGGTTTGAATTGGAAAAACTAAATTATGAAAATCACATGGTTTACACATGTATTATATTTATTCATTGGTTATAAATTAATTAGAAATAAAAACAGAAAACATTTGAAAATAAAGTTGATGTTTATCTAAAATAAAGTTTTTATGCATGAAATATGTTCTTATGTTAATAAATTAACTTAATAAATATTAGTGAATTATTTTATTGAAATTTATATATTATATATTCCCTTAATTTTTTTAAAATTTCATCTAATGTTTTTTTGGCACCAAAGAGCTAGTACCCAAGTCGTAAAGGCTCATTCTTGGAATCCAAAAGATCCAAGATCGAATTCGGGCTGGGAAGAATTACCGGGTCACTGTAGTAGCATCATAGTAGGTCACTGTAGTAGTACTATAGTAGAGGAGGAAATGCAGAAGTGGTGGTACTATAGTGGCAGAGGCACTATAGTTGGAACTGTAGAGGTGGTGGTACTGTAGCAGCCTATGTACGGTAGTAGTACTATTCACCTATGGGCCCTTCGGTGAAAAAATGGTCTTTCAGGCCTTTTATTTAGACCACTTGGTCATGGTAATTAAAGAAATGTATTGGGTCTCCCTATATCCATTTATAAAGAAGTATGTTCTTTAAATAATAAATGAGGCTTCATCCTCAACCTTTAAAAAAATCTATTGTTTTTTAGGAATTAGATAAGAATAAAATATAGTTTTATGCTTAAAATTTTATTTGTATAAAAAATGGTTTTCCTCATGTTTTGGGAACTTATATTAAAATTAATTTCCTTCACTTATAGAAATATAATTTTGAAAAATATATTCCATATTTAGAATCAGGATATCCAAATTTGGAAAATAGTTTCCTTTTTTCATTTTAAATAGTAATTTTGATAAAATTTATCACCTCAAAAAATGGTGAATCAGGATAATCTAGGTTAAAACTAAATGTTATGTTCACGATTTTTCATATGAATTATTATTAGATGATGGTAATTATAACATTATCTATTTATGAAATAAATTAATTTTTTAAGGGACACTAGTTCAAAGAAATGTCGTATATAACATTTAGAGAAAAGAAAAATATAAAACATCACTCTCTTTTGAATATCTCTTATAAGTTTATATATGAATAAAAGCAAGAAGTGATGGAATATTATTGTTTATTTTGAGTGTAATTAAATTATTTTTATAATGGAAATTTATTTATAATTTTTCATAATTACACAATTAACTTAAATTCTTATCAAACAATGACCTAATATTTCTTCAATTAATAAAAAAAATAAACGAGATAAAAAATATTTAAAGTAATATAGTCTAAGTGATTCATAGTATTCCATTCAATTATAGATGAAAACTGAAAATTAATGTTGTGTTTAGTGATTTTATTCAAATTAAATGTTTTTCTTTATGACATTAAATTCAAATAAAATTAATAGTTCCAAAATTGACATTAATGATATTTTTAATAAATACTATTTTAATAAATGAATTAAAATTTATAAAAATCATATATTCTTCCTAGTGAGTGGAATATATCTAGAAATATCAATAAAGGTACATTTATGAGTCACTTTTAAAATTATGGTTACATTCAAAACCCTTTAATATTGAAACAGTTGTTACAACAGTTAAAGTTAAAATTGGTTAACCAAGGGGTTAATAAAAAATATAAAGTTTAAAATGACACAAAAACTTATCTAAATTTAATCATATGATTTTATTTCTATATTAAACTTTTCTTTTTCAAATTCATGTTCATTTTTAAGTACTTTTCATGATAATGATTTTATTATATTTTAATATTTTATGAAATTACAAGTGTGTCATCACCCACCCTTATAAAAGGAAACACCTGATTTATCTCCTTTACACAACTTCAAACCTTATATATTGACCAAATCATAAAAAATTTCCTTCTAATCATAGATATACATTTTCTATAAGTGATTTTATCCCTATGCGACCAACCCTATAACCCTTTAGCGAAAATCTAAAGGAGTTCTTTCAAAGAAGAGGTAATCATATTAACCAATAATTTTCATTTTACAAAATTTACCTCTTATAAATATATGTTATTTATCATAAAGCAATTAATTTAGTATCCCGTGTATTCTAAAATTTTATTATTATTATAAAACCACCATTATCCACCCTTATTCCCATCAACTGGTAAGTTAAATTATCACTCATTCACATGCATGACTTACAGTCTCCACGTATCAATAAAATTTATTTGCATCACCATTAAATGAGTAACATGATGGGTTTAATATTTATATATGACATTTATGACCAAATTATTATTTTTTGTTGATAATAACATATCATACCTCTTAGACTCCTCCTGTTTGATCCTATTTTAATGCTCACAAATCATGTAAATCATGAAAATATTGCTAATAATTTTTATATCATGTTGTTCTTCTTACGATTCCATGTTTACTTGTTCTAATTCAGAATAAAACCAGTTACTCACAATCCTATTCTATTATGATTGACCAAAAATTAAGTTTAATCCATTTTGTAAAGGTTAATACTTAAGCTTGTTTACAGATATTTGGCTAAGTTTGAGAAACTATTAGTCTGTCACCAGTTCAAGGTTTTGGAAAAGTCCTAGACACTGTGAATTAGACACCATGACCTTGATATTGTGACCATACATCGTTACCTAGATACCATGACCAGATATGGTGACTAGACACTGTGACCTAGATACCATGACTTTTATTCCAAGTGGAGTGGATTATGTCTCGGTATGAGACTGAACCACTTATTTATCCTCTATTACTTATAATTTAGTTTTTCTATGCTTTACTGAATATTTTAGAAAAAACTAGATTTTACTATGATAGATTTATTGGATAAAAGTTATTGTTATTTTTCCTTATTAGAATAGATTCAAAAGTTGTATCAATAACTCGCACTGATATCACTGAGAATTAATCAATCATCTAAGAAGTTATTTGAATAGTCAAACCTCTATAACCCTATTACCTTGATTGACTGGCCTATATACTTATTATTGGGGAATATTTTTAAAGTGAACCTTTTTAATATAAATTTTAATAGATACCCAATTCTCTTCCCTCTTGAGTACTCTACTCCGACTAACATTTGGTATCAAAGGCATTTGTACCTGTTAGGGCTCTATTTTAAAATATTTTCAACTATGATTTTAGTTGTACTTTAATTTTGTTTTTCAAATGTTTTACGGTATATTTCATAAAAAATAGATTTTACTTTTACGGTTTTCTCAGGTAGAAGTTATTAATGTTTTTAATTATTAGAATACCTTAAAAAGTTATATCAATAACTCACATTGATATCACTGAGAATTAATCAATCTATTGAGAAGTTATTTGAACAGTTAAACCTTTATAACCGTATTAACTTGATTAATTGGCCTCTATACTTTCATATTTTGGAACCTTTTTAAATTGGACCTTTTTAACACAAATTTTTATAGATATTCATTTCACCCCCCTCTTGAGTACTCTACTCTGACCTAAATTTAGTATCAGATGAGTTTTTTCCTCTTAAGGCTCAGTTCTAAAAGATTTTCAATTATGATTTTAGTTGTACATTAAAGATCCGAAAATTTCTGTTAGTTCTAAATTTATAACTCTTCAAAAGTATTTAATTCTTATGGAAAATATACTAGAAGGTGCTACAACAAAAATACCTCTATTATTTAATGGGACTAATTATTCCCATTGGAAAATTAAGATGAAAATGAATTTAGAAAGTATGGGTTTTGAAATTTGGTTTTAAATTGTAAATGAGTGTAAGATTCCAGCTACTAATAGAACTACTAGGGATGACCCAACTAAGACTGATTAAAACAATAAATGTAAAGCCATGAATTCCTTATACTGATCTTTAGGATATTATGAATTTAAGAGAATTTCTTTATGTAAAATAGCTCCTAAAATTTTGGATACTTTGTCTATTTCACAATCAGGAACCACTAATGTGAAATAAATGAGACTCAATACTTATACTATTAAGTATGATTACTTTAAAATGAATAATTATGAGCCTATTTCAGACATTCATCTTAGGTTGAAGAAATTGTTAACACAATGATATCTCTAGGAAGAGAAGTTACAAAAAAAGAAGAAATCATAAATATTTTTAGATGATTACCTCACAGATAGAGAAGAACTTCTATCTCTATTATAGAATCACATGACATCAGCAAATTACGTATCAAATAACTCATTGGGAAACTAATTATATACTATGAAGAGCTGAAAGACAACAAGGAAGAGGAGCATAAACCCAAAAGAAAATATGTGTCATTCTAGAACACTACCTATAAACCCAAAAAAAGGAGAAACTATAATTCTCAATAGAAATCTCTAGCAGTGAATAGTCTTTATCTCACAGTGATGAGGAGATGGCTCAATTAGCCAGAAGGTTTAAGAAATTTTACATAAGGAAGAAATTCTTCAGAAAGCCTAACTTCAAAGGTAGATATGATAAAAAGGGAAGGTGGAATAAGGATTGGAAAAGAGAGGACAAGTTTGATGAGATAGTATGTTATTAAGGTAAGTAAAAGAGACGTGTAAAGGCTGACTATCCCAAGCTAAAGTATAAAAGGAAATATGAATAGAAAGATAGTAATTATAAAAATGAAATGAAATAAACATAGGGTACTTATAAATATTGTTCAAGTGACTCAAAGTCTTCACATGATTAACAAGCTAACAAATCCAATATGTGTTTCATGACAAACAAATCTAATGTAACCCTAGAATCTTCTGTTAAAAATTCCTATTATTTTGGAGATGAAAGTGATTCTGAAAACATTTCTAAAGAAGAGATGTTTGAGTATTTAAATAAGCTTTAAGAGACATGTAATGAACTAAAAGATAAATACAAGTATTTAACTAAACTATATTCACTTTCCTCAACTGTTAAATTTGAACTTTCTGTTGAAAGAAAGAAAAATGTTCAATTAATCAATGAAAACAATGAATTAAATCTATATAATGAGAAATTGAGAAAAGATATTGAAAGGTTTATTAATGGTATATATGTTTTGGTACATATTATAAATAAAAAAATTTCCTATAATTACACTTATGGTATTGGATACAAACCTAGTGAAATTAGTTTTTTGAAAAAATGATTTTGTTTCTACAACTAGAACATAAATCTTTATTCCTAGTTCAAGAAGACATCATGCTAGTTTAATCTATGATACATCCTCTACTATTTCAAGTTTTTCTGAACCAAATAAAGTTTATTTCTCAAATATTTTACATAATTCTTAAAGGAAACCTATGAGGAATATGTGGGTTCTTAAATCACTAGTTACTAATATCAATGGATGCAAAAACATATGGATACAAAAGTCTATTTTTATTTGACTATTTTGTAGGAAAATTTCATGAAGAGATCCAGTAAAACATTTTAGTATGTGGACAAATGGTGTTTAAGGCACATGAAAGGAGACTATTCATGTTTCAAGAACCTGATAAATATTGATGAGGGACATGTCAATTTTGGTGACAATGACAAAGGAAAAATCATTGGCCTAGGCCAAATCTGTATCTCTATGTTAGTTTTAATTTCTAAAGTAATTTTTCTAAAGACTGAAATATAATATTCCTAGTATCTTACTACTATGTGATGATGTATTTCATGTTAAATTTGAAAATAATTCTTTAAATGTTTTTAATTCTAAAAATAAATTAGTATTTTCTATATTAAGAAATGAAAATGCATATTTTGTTAACTTATATTCTTTAGATGCTTCATGTTTAAGTGTATTTTACAATGATTCTTGGATCTTTCCTAGAAGACCAAGACACTACAATATTCACTCCCGTAGAAAGCTGACTAGATAATTTTTAGTCAAAGATCTACCAAAAATAGAGTCTAAAAATGATAAAGTGTGTAATCATTGTCAAAAAAGAAAACAACACAAAATTTCTTTCAAAAAAATAAAGAAGTCTTAACTTGTAAGCCTCTCGAGTTGGTTTACAAGGATTTTTTGGCACCTTCTAGAGTTCCAAGTTTAAATGAGAAGCACTATATTTATGTTCTTGTATATGACCTTTCTAGTTATACATGGACCGTCTTCATGGATCACAAAAGTGAAGCCTGATCTCATTTCACCAAGTTTGCTAAAACTATAGAAATAATAGTGAACTTAAAATTAAATATCTATGAAGTGACCACATCCTTGAATTTTAAAATCAAGAGTTTGAATCCTTTTTCTCACAAAATGGATATAATCATAATTTCTCTACCCCTAGAACGCCTCAACAAAATGGAGTTGTAGAAAGAAGAAATATGACCTTGAAAGAAATTTCTATAACCATGATTACTGAATATTACTTACCTATTTATTTTTGGGATGAGGCTGTAAATACATCATGCTATATTATTAATAGAGTTTTGATTCGAAACTCTTCTTAAAGGAACTCCATATGAATTGTGGAACAATAGAAAACCCAAAGTAGACTACTTCAAAGTATTTGGTTGCAATGTTTATATCCTTAATACTAAGGAAAATCTTGAAAAATTTGTATCCAATAGTGATAAAGGAATATCTTTAGGATATTCAATCTCCAGTAAAGCCTATAGAGTTTTTATCAAAAGAACTAAATTTGTGGAGGTATCTGTCCTTGTCAGGTTTCATGAGACAGATCCACTTGAACCTAAGAACTCTCTAGAGAATATTGGGGATGATATGTCCAATATAGACATTAATTCTAAATCCTCTAACCATCCTATATAGGAATCTGTTAAAACTTCCAATTCTGTATATTCACCAGATATGAGCCATAATGAACCAAAACCTAGTGATGAACCTGAAATAACTATCCCTACCTTTTCTAGACCAACTAAAACCCTCAATAACAATAACATAGATGTTGTTGTTGGAGATCTTGATAGAGGAACACAAACTAAATATTCTATTAGAAACTAGGTTAAACATCATGCTTTTTTGTCACAACTTGAACGTAAAAACCTCAATTATGTTATAAATGATGAATTTTAGGTGATAGCTATACAAGAATAACTTAATCAGATTGAAGGGAACAAAGTTTGAATATTTTTGATAGACCAAAAGAAATTTTTACCATAGGAACTAAGTGGGTGTCTAGAAATAAATTAGATGAAGCTGATAACATAGCATGAAAAAAAGATAGATTGGTTGCCAAAAGCTATAGTCAAGAAGAGGGAATTGACTATGAGGAGACCTTTCCACCAATAGCTTGACTTGAATCCATTATAATATTTTTTTTCATATACAACACTTATGAATTTCAAACTATATCAAATGGATTTCAAGCGTGCACTCCTATTTGGTTATATATATGAGGATGATTTTGTTTAACAACCCCCTAGTTTCACAAATCCTCACTTTCTAAATCATGTTTGTAAATTATGAAAAGATTTTTATGGTTAAAAACAAAATCCAAGTGATTGGTATGATATATTAAGTAGTTTTATTATTTATAAAGGTTTTTCAAAAGGTATAGCTGATCTTACTCTTTTTTAAATTTTTTTTTCCAATGATGTTTTAGTAGTTAAAATTTATCCAGTTGATATTATTTATGAATCATAAAAAAATTATTTTTGTATTGATTTTTATAAAATAATGCAAAATAAATTTGAAATGAGTTTAATGGATGAACTAAAATTCTTCCTTGGATTTAAAATATATCAAAATAAAGATGTATTATTTTAAATCAGAGAAAATATACTAATGATCTTCCAAACCATTTTTTCTTGGATAGTACTAAAAGTAGCGATACTCCGATGAGTAGTAATTGAACGTTGGATCATGATGAATATGAAAAATCTGTTGATCAAACCACTTACATAGGACTGATTAGAATCTTACTCTACTTAAATTCTAGTTGACATGATATTATGTTTATTGTATTTATGTGAGATAACATTGAAAAAACCCTATGGAATATCATTTAAATTTTGCTAAAATTATTTTCAAATACCTCAAACATACACCCAATATAGGACTATTCTATCCTAGATCACAATCATTTGAGTTAGTTAGTAATTATAATGCTGATTTTGGTGTTTGTATGTTAGATAGAAAAATCACCTCCAGGACATGTCACTTTTTAGTCAAGTCTCTAGTGTCTTGGAGTATAAAGAAATAAAACTGTGTTGCATTATCTACTGCCGAAGCTGAATACATAACTGCTAGTAGTTTTTGTGCACAAATTTTGGGGATGAAACCCGAATTACTAGACTATGGATTCCAATTCCGACATGTACATTTAAATTGTGACTGTACAACTACTATTAACATTTCAAAGAACCCTATTTCAAACTCAAGGAAAAAAAATATTGATGTAAGACATTACTTTTTGAGAGACCATCACCAAAAAGATGATATCAATTTCGAATTCATTGGAATTGAATATCAGTTTGATGATATGTTCACTAAACCATTTAATTATGAAAGTATAAATTACATCATACATGAATTAGGGATGATAAGTTTTAAGTTAATGTATTACAGTCTTGAAATTACTATTTCATAGTCTATGATTTTATATTTCACAGTTTCACAAGTTATTTTCTCACACTTGCTATTTTATTTTCATGGTTTAACAAGACACTATTTTTCACTTACTCTCTCAACTTTACTATCACACCATTTCATATCACACCAGAAGGATAACACTGTAATGACCTGTTCTAGTCACGTAGTAAATACCTATATTTTTTCATTTTCCATATCTCTATATTCAATATTTCACTTCACAATGCTTTTGTTTTATGATGTTTGAACTTTCTAAATGATAAAAAACCCGATATTTTTCACTTTACTCTTCACTTGATATTTACTCTCTCAAAACTAAAGCCCTTTACTTCCAAATATCCTACTCTTCTTCAACTCTTTCTCTTTCTTAAACCTAACATTTTATGCCCAGAATAAAGCAGCCCTCTTCATCAACTCATGGGAAGCGAAGGTCTTGCATGAAAGAATGAAAGGTTCTATCAATAGAACCTGAAGGACCACTAAATCCTGGTCTTGTAAATAGAATAGTCATTCCTAAAAAGGAAGTTTGTATTAAGTGTCTACTATCAAGTAATTCAATACACTTGAACATTATTTCTAAACAGGACTGGTTGGATTTGTTTACTAAGGAAAAACAACCCATTTATCAAAAACTTGTTTCTCAGTTTTATCAGTATGGAAAGTTTTCATTCAATACTGAAGATGATTTTTTTTGTAAGAAGATTGATTAATGGTAAAAGGTGTACCTTTTCCCCATGGTAATGGGATGACTACCTCAGGATACCTCATAATGGAATATTTGAGGATCATCAGCAATAACTTCCTCCTCCCCCTGTTATTTTCATCCTATAAAAAGCTTTGGAAAGTCTAACTGATAATAATAAGAAAATAAGGGAAATTGATGGTGAGTAGGATGGTGAGACAATGTTACTATTTAATATTGTATAGAATCTTATTTTTCCAATTAAAGGGTATTTCTCAACTCTTAAGTATCAAGATGTATTCTTGATACATATTATGAAAAATGGGAACAAGATTAATCTATGGAAGTATATTATACATCACATGTGTGAATTAATCAGGACAACTTTGAAGTCTACCTCTTTTTTCTATTCAAGAGTAAACTCAGCAATGCTATCTTCTAAAAGAGTAGTTTTTCTGAATGAAGAATTCATTAATGGTTATGAGTTTCTTATCTCAATGTATACAATCATAAGGATGAATATAACATGGAATAGTTGGAAAACATTTTGGGTAGGGGACAATGGAAGGATGTATGAAAAGTTCAATCCCATTAAATATCCCTCAAGTATTATGGAAAATCGTGACCCATGCCTAGAATCTAATGCGTTGGGGGAATACACCAGTCAAGAAGAAGAAATTTTCGAAGATGAATTTGTGAACAGAATTGTCTTAGAAGAAGATAGTGGCTTACCTACACAACAATTTGATTATAAACAAGTTGATGAACAACAAATTTGTGAAGAAATTATTGATGAAGGCTTTGTTGATAAATAAGGACCTAGTACTGGTATAGAAGAGGAAGATGTTACTGAGGAACATATAGAGGGGACTGTTACTGAGAAAGGTCCTACAGATGTGGAATGGTCTAAAGAAAAATCAGAGCAAAAATTAATCATGTAAGATGAAGAAATAATGGACCATGCTTTTTAGAAATCTATAATAGTGTTGGGTGAGCCAAACATTCATTCATGTCTATAAATAGTGCAAGAGTGTAATGACCCAAACTTTTGTTAATGAAAAGTACTCTTGATCTAATTAAATGTCTCATTATTTAAAATAGAAATAGAAAATATGAACTTCTATGGTTTTATGTTTTTTATTTCACAATACCGTTAATAATTGTTACCATTGCTAATATAGATGTTGAACAGGAATCACATGATTAGTATATATATAGGGCTTTAACAAATCTAATTTACTCATATAAAGGGAGCGATGGGATCATACAGTAGACATTCCCCGTACGAATTCCGTTTGTTGGAGCTCGGAAAGGAGGTGGCCTCACTGGGCTTCTTTCTTGACCAATCCCAAGCCAAGCTTCAACACGTTAATATTTAATGGAACCACCTATTGGAGAAGTGAATGTTGATAGCGATTACCACCCAAGTGATGTTATCTGAGCCACGCGAAGAGTCTGTCACCATCGCACACCTTTCCCTTAGGTCCAATGAAGGTGTTTAAGGGGTTATGTAAGAATACCATAGCACTATGATTATGTGCATTATTTTGGTATATAATAAATAATATACAATCATTTTATTATTGTTACGTTGTAAATAGTTTTTAAAGTATAAATAGTATTTTTAGTTAATATTTAATTATAAAATCTATTTTAATGAATTAATGGTTTTTAAATTAAATAATCTTTCAACGATAATATTATTACTAAATTACTTTTTATTACATATAAATGATCGTATAATTTTTCGGAGTACAATTGAAATTTTTATTAAGGTTTGAAAGCCGTTTCTGTCAAAACCCATGAATTTTAGATATATGTCGGTATTTATTTTAAAAGTAAAAATTCACATATTTAGAAAATTATTTAGATAAAATGAATATTATTTTTTGAATCATGACTTTGAAATTATCCAATGGTGAATGTTTCATAATTTTCTGAGACAGTTGATTTTTTGGGTTAAAAATTAAATACCGCTTAATTATATAATATGTTTTATGACATCATAATGACCCAGTAGTAATGCGATAGAATAATATAAGTGGTATTTTCGGAAAATATATTTTTTACCATTAAAATGATGTAATTTTAGGTTTATTTGAATTATCTTACAAATATTTTGTAGACCCCCAAAAACTTATAAAACATTTTATCTTTTTAAAATGATTTCCATGAGAGTGTGACTCACCACCATATAAGAAGGCCTATTATTTTAAGAATTTAGAAAATTTTACACATAAGATATTGTTTTACACTATCCTTTGAAAAAAAACATGGGCAAAAACCATGGGTTGATTTGTGTGTTTTATTAGTTTAATGTATAGGGTTCAAAACCTAAATAATAAAGAATTCCCTCTCTTTTCCAATATAAACCCACCCAAAATCCTACTTAATCTTCACTAAAATCCCTTTCAGCTCATCCAACCTCTTCCATCCTCCCTCTAGAATCCTCCCATGTCGCCTAAGCTCCCATGAAGCCTCTATCAAGCCCCTCCATAGCCTTTGGGATCACACTACCAAGTAATGGGTTCTCTTTCATTCTCATTTTTGTCCAATAATATTTATGTTGTTATGAACTTTTAATTTCAATTAAAAATGTTTCGGTATGATTTCAAAACTCCTCTACACTTATCTCCTTATGTTTGAATTATGATATACCCCTTTTCTCCCTTTCTAATGCCTCCCATATACACCCATTACCCTGCTAAAATTCCATAAGTAATTTCTCTCTCCTCATTTACATTCAAGAAATTATTTTGTATTATGAATCCAAATTACATTATTTATGTTGGGGAATGTATCTATATGAGCACATTACTGTCAATGTTATTTGTATATGATGATACACCATTTTCTCTTTCATCAAACATTTTTTTGAAGTCTTATGTCACGCTGTTATGCTGCCGAAAGTGCACCACCATTTTCCAAGACAAAATCATTATGTAGTGAATACCATGCTCATTTCTCTATCAAGGGTATTCAAATTTATGAATATTTACTTATTTATGGATGTTTTTCGTGTTTTAATTCCATAATACTTTACCATGGAATAAATTATTATGTTTAAGAATCTATATTGTATGATTTTTTGGCACACTTATGCATGAAATGAAATGTTTAAGAAGGGTGCACCCTGATAGCGCTCCAATGCATTGGGTAAAGATTAGTATCATGATATGTAAAGTGAAATAAGGGTTTACTCATTATAATTCAAGTACAATGAGGGTTTACTCATGCTAATTCAAGTGCAATGGGAGTTTACACATTCTCTATGTTCAATGAGCCTTGTCTCATGCTAATACCACGTTCATTATTGTTCCCACATTTCCATGTTGTGATAATCATTCTATATCATGAATTTATGTTCAAATTTCTATTTTTCTCCTTTTATTTTTCCTATTTCCTTACATGTGTTGTATTATTCATGTTATTCCTTATTTAATATCTTACTAGGATTTATATATCACCCTTTTCTTATGCATATCCTCAGGTTATCCCATGCAATGCTAAGTACGAGGGAATGTAGTGGTCATGTAAAAGATGTTTTCAATAATGATTTTGTGTTTTAAATTTTGTGTCATTATTTAATGTTATTAATCTCCAAATATAGTAGATCTCTCTATCTTCTATGTTATATCAAGTGATGTTTTTATGTCATAAATCATGTTTAGGAGTGTAATAAAAATCAGGGTTGTTATAGTTGCTATGAGAGGATAGATTTAGTTATTTTTGGGATTAGTATTAGAAAAAACTCGTAAAATATTTTGAGATAATAATAAGAATAATAAAAACATCCCTAAATTTTGTAGGGTATTGAGTAAGTGGTTTCTCAAGGAAATACATACATGTCTAGATACGAGCAGGTAAAGGTGGATATAGAACAAATGTACCTAGGATTGAACACACCGAAAAGGAGTTTCAGGCTTGACCCAGGGTATCTTGGTAAATGAAAATGGGCTTTGCTGGACTCTTGGTTTGGAAACTCCCAGGGGATTTTATTTGGTAAATTCACAATCTGAGTATGAACTATTTTTAAGGGAACAAAAAAATTACCCTAAGAATATATGTTGGAAAGTAGATCATGGATAACATAGATTGAAGCCTATAGATTCAAAAGTTAAGGAAATAAATGTTATTTACCCATCATCCATTTTTTGTCTTTGGATTTCCCATTATGTGTTACCCCTAACTTTCATTTATTCCAGCCAATGGCCGGTAATAAGATGAATTGGGCTAACAACTGATGTGAAGATCAATCTGACGACTACTCTAATGAGATGCCCAATCTGATGGGGGCGAGAATCGTGAACATTGTCATGATAATCTCTCAGTTAACTCAAGATTTGAATATAAACATGGTTCAAGTGGAACATTCAACCCACCCTAAGAAACAACAATTCGTAATCAAGAGATTCATGAAACAAAGGCCTCCTACTTTTAATGGATCATCCAATCCCTCAATTTCCAAACAATGGATCAACTCCATTGAAAAGATCTTCTCCATCCTTCAATGTTCCGATAAGAGAAGGTTCTTCTGGATGCTTATGGTATGGAGGGTGAATCTGATCATTAATGGACATTGATAAAAATTATGATGCCAGAGGAGGAGATCAAGAGATTAGAATAAAAATATTTTCGGATGATTGTTTTTGATAAATATTTTCCACGCACCCCCCGACTTATGATGGAAAGAGACATAATTTCCCACAAGAAAATAGATGATGAATCCATCAGTGCGTACATGGAAAACTTTACAAGACTTGTACGATATGCCTCTGACCTTGTCGTTACCCTCGAATGAAAGGTTCATTGATTCATTAGTGGGATGAAACTAAGCCTATTGAATGATATAGAGATCCGTGACTTTGACAGATATGATGAAACTGTACAATTATTCCCTCAAATTCAAAATGGAGATCAAATAATCTCAAGGGTATCATTGGGATAAGAAGAGTAAAGTGGATTTCAATTCTAGAAATCCGATGGATAAATCCAACGGTGCTAAGAAAATCCAGCACCACACTTTTCAAAGGTACAGAAATAAGAACCTAGGAAATTTCTTGAAGGGGACGAGGAAATAATTTTGTTGTGGTAGAGAAGGGAACCTAATTGTTAACTGGAGACAAGAAAAACCAGTGGCTACTATATAGGAGATTAATGCTCCGTTTGAACCTCAAAATGTTTTTCATTGATTCAACTACAATAACCAGGGCACCTTGAAAATTAGTGCCCTAAGGAAACTATTTTTAGAGGAAAACAAAAACCTCCAAGGCATCAAGGGAGAGGTTTTTCCATCACTACCACTGAAGTGAACTCTGACAACGAAGTGGTGACGGGTACACTAGTTACTTATTCAAGAATAGCGAACAAACTTTTTGATTCTGGTTATATTCATTCTTTTATATCCAAAAATCATATTATAATAATACCAACAACACCACTAATCATGGTAGTAAAGATGTCGGTTAGTACGGAAAATGGGGAAATATTTTCATCCCATGAATATAATTCCTCCATGGTCATAATATGAGGAATGAACTTCTTGAAGAACCTCATAATACTCCATTTGGTGGAATTTGATGCAATTCTCGAAATGGATCAACTTTCCTTATATAGAGAAAACATAAATTTCCTTGAGATTGAAATCAATATCCATATGGCAAACTATCCCCCGATTCTGTACAAGTTCAAGTAGGAGGATGAATCTTCCTTAGCTCTGCCATCTCAACCATGGATATTACTGCCCTCTGAGCACACATATATGCCTCAGATGATTGAGTCCAAGGATGAAACCATCCTTTAATACATTCCTATTGTGAGGGAATTCGCTGAAGTGTTTCCTAAGGAATTTCCTGGTCTTCTTCCTAGAATAGATTCCATATTCTCAATTGACCTTATACCTGGGGCATTTCAAATATCCAAGACTTCATATATAATGGATGTTGTAAATCTGTAGGAACTAAAGAAACAACTATATGAGAATATGGATAAAGGGTTTATACGCTGAAGTGCTTCCCCATGGGGTACACCAGTCCACTTTGTTAAGAAGAAGGATGAGTCAATGAGCCTTTTCATTGATTTTCATGAGCTCAAGAAAATCAAAATTAAGAATAAGTATCATCTACTCTTAATTTATGACATGTTCGATCTGCTATGTGGAGCACAATACTTCTCCCATTTAGATTTGAAGTTAGTATATTACCTAGTATGGGTAAAGAAAGTGGATACCCCCAAGGTTTCATTTCATAAAAGGTATGGGGACTATAAATTCATAGAAATGCCTTTTGGACTCACTAAGGCTCCATAAATCTTTATGGACATGATTAATAGAGTCTTCAGAGATCACGTCGACAAATTTGTGGTAGTCTTTATATAAGATATTGTAATATACTCCAAAACCAAGGAGGATCATGAAGAGAATCTAAGAACTATACTATAGACCTTCTGAATGGATAAGCTCTATGGAAATTATAGCAAGTGTGTGTTCTTGTTGAATGAGGTCTCATTCTTGGGTCATATCATCAAAAGCAATGGGATATCTATGGATCTCTCCAAGACAGCTGCAAGTAATGGATGGACAAGGCCAACGTCGGTAACATATATCCATATCTTCCTAAGGTTAGATGGATATTATCGTAGATTTTTGGGGAATTTCTCATGATTTTCCAACCCTCTTAGAAACCTAACTCAGAAGAGAGTAAGGTTTTCTTGGAGTGATGAATGCGAAGAGAGCTTCAAGGAGTTGAAAAGGAGGCTTATCCTTTTTCCTGTGCTCACTTTACCCACATGTGTATTACTTTTTGTGGTATTAAGTGATACTTAAAAGAAGGTTCTAGGATGTATGTTGATAAAAAATTACAAATTCATTGCCTATGATTCAAGGAAATTGAATGTTCATGAGCAAACTATCCAACCCAAGAGATGGAGTTGACTGCAGTGTTCATCGCTTTAAAAATTTGTTGGCATTATCTATTTGGGGAGAAGTGTGAAATATATATGGACCACAAAAAACTCATGTATATTTTAAAATAGAAAGTTTTGAACATGCACCAATGAAGATGGTCAAAGCTGATCAAAGACTATGATTTCTCAATCCATTACCACCCGGTGAAAGAGGAAAAGGTGGCAGATGCTCTAAGCAGAAAGGACCCATAGATTCTATCATTGATGAAAATTGAAAGGGATACAATATTCCTAGATTTTATGATGATGAACATGATAATCATAAATAAGGGAAGATCATGAATCCTTTTTCAAATGATTCCCCAACCGTCTCTTTTAGAAAGGATAATGGATGCTAAAAACAATGATGTGGGAATTCAGAAAAAGGTGGAAACTATTAGAAAAGAAAATCCTCAGAGTTCATTATCAACAATGAATGAATAGTGAGATTTTGGTCAGTCATATGTGTTCTATAGAATCCGAAGTTAAAGAAGGGCATTTTGGATGATGCACATAGTTCAAATTTCTCCATTCACATAGCAAAAAAAATATTTATTTAGATCTCCGAGAGAATAATTAGTGGGATGAAATGAAGAAGGATATGACTGAGTATACATTAAATTGCATGGTGTATCATAAAATGAAGTATAAGAGGTAGAATTATAAGGGGATGTTGAAACTATTACCCATACCATCATATAAATTGGAGAAAATCACCATGGAATTTTTCACCGGACTTCTGAAGACATCCAAAGGAAACAATGCTATTTGGGTTTTTATGGATCCTCTTAAAAAGACTGCACACTTCATTGCCATTCATAAATATTTCTCACTTGATAAACTTGAACATATATACCTCTAAGACATGGTAAGGATACATGGATTACCACTATCGATTTATCAGATTGAGATCCAAGAATCACCTATATGTTTTGGAAGAGTATTAAACATGCTCTGGATAATGGGATGAACTTCAGTATAGCTTATTATCCTTAAATAGATGGAAAATATGAGTGGACTATCCAAAAACTTGAGGAAATGTTGAGATCATTCTCAATAGACATCAAAGTAGTATGAGATCAGATTATTCCACTTATTGAGTTCTCATACAATAACAATTTCCACTCATGAATCCAAATGGCACCTTATGAGGACGTATATGGGAATAGGTAGAGAACACCTACATGTTGGGATGATGTTGGGGAGAGAAAAATCCTAGGTCCAGATATGGTTAATGAAATGGTAGAGAAGGTTAATACCATCCAACAACAAATTAAGGTTTCATAGAGTCGACACAAGAGCTATGCTGTTAATCGTCAATGAGACCTAGAGTTTGATGTGAGAAACTTGGTATTCCTCCGCATATCATTGTGGAATAGAGTAATGAGATTTCAGAAGAATTTAATGCTTAGTCTAATGTACATAGGCCCTTTTAAGATCCTTTATTTCATTAGAGTAGTGGCCAATCAACTAACTCTCCAACTGAACCTATCTCAAGTACAAGATGTATTCCATGTATCACTCTTTAGGATGTACATACCCCACCCATCACATGTACTCAATCTAGTGGTGGTACCATTTGAGAATGACATCTCCTATGAAGGGAAGCTAGTGAAGATCATAGATCATAGAGAAAAAGTTCTACGAAATAAAATAATTACCCTTGTCAAGTTGTTGTGGCCAAACCAAAACTTTGAAATGGCAACATGGGAATCAGAGGAAGTGATGAAGCATAGTTACCTATATCCATTTTAGTGTAGGAAAATGACATTTTGAGTGAGAAATTTCTTAAGGGTAGAATATTGTAACGACCCAAAGTTTTGTTAATGAAAATTATCTTGATATAATTAAATGCATACTTATGTAAAATATTTATATAAAATATGAATTTTGTTGGTTTTATTTTTTTGGATTTCAAAATTTTGTTAAGATTTATTACCATTGCTAATATATCCATTGGACAGTGATCAGACGATTAGTATAAATATAGAGCTCTAACAAATCCAATTTACTTAGAAAAAGAAAGTGATGGACTCATCTAGTAGACTTTACACATATGATGGCCATTTATCGGAGCTCTAAAAGGAAGTAGCCTCACTGGGCATTGATCTTGAACAATCCCAGGATGAGCTTCAACAAGTTAAGCTTGAATAGAACCACCTATATGAGAAGTGGAAGTTGATAGAGATTACCACTCGAGCGATGTTATCCAAGAAACCCCAAGAGTCTGTCACCATCCTACACCTTACCCTTTAATCCTATGCGGGTGTTATAAGGGGTTACATAACAAGGCTTTATCACTATGATTATGTGCTTTTTTTGTATATAATAAATAATAATCATTCATTTTATTGTTGTAATATTTTAAATGGTTTTTAAAGAAAAAATAATATTTTTAGTTAATATTCAATTATGAAATCTATTTTGATGAATTAATGGATATTTGAATTACATAATATTTTAAAAAAATATTATTACTAAATTTGCTTTTATTAAATATAAATGATCGTATAATTTTTTTGGAATACAATTTTAATTTTTATTATGGATTGAAATCCTTTTATGTCAAAACCCAGGAATTTTTGATAAATGTCAGTTTTTATTTTAAAATTAAAAATTCTCATAACTAAAAATTATTTAGATAATGTTAATTATATTTTTGAAATTAGTATGCCAAAATTATCCAACAGTGATTTTTGCATAATTTTCATAGATAGTTGAATTTTTGTGTAAAAAATATAAACCTATTTAATTATATAATGTGTTTTATGACATCATAATGACCCAACAATGATGTAATAATATATTATTAAGTTAGATGTTCAGCCAATATATGTTTTAACATTACAATAATGTGATTTTTGGTATATTTTATATATTTTACAACGCCTTAGTGGACCTCCAAGACTTATAAAACATTTTATCTTTTTAAAATGATTTACTTGAGAGTGTGACTAACCTCCACACAAGAAAGCCTAATATTTAATGATGTTCGGCCATTGGACATATAAAATATATTTTTCCACTCCCCTTTGGCAAAAAACGTGATAAAAAATGTCACGACCCGTCCTCGGGGCACGTGCCGTGACTACCCCAAGCCCGCCTCCCATAGGCCAAGGGCTAGCGACTAGCACCAAGGCGTAAATCCCGATAAAAATGGAAGGCATTGCCTTTGTAAAGTAAAAAAACACACAGAGTAAGCAAGAAGAAGTAAACATTAAGTAATAACTAGGTACAATAGTAAGTGCGGAAAAGTAAGTGGGCCAGTATACAAACCCAACTGAAAGTAAAGTACAACTGGAAAGGAAAAACAACAACTAAAAGTAAAACCGCAACGTCGAGCTGTCCACTAGTAGTACCACCTGAAGGGTGGGTACAGATTGCCACCTCAGCACCTCAGGTCCAGCCGTCCGCTCCGTGTACGTACCGCCTAGTGGTCCTCCTCCAGGTACTGACTGCTCCACTAGACTCAACCACAATCAGCACTGTCCGTCGTCTGCATCCAACACAAAGTAGTGCATGCATAGCCCGTGCAGGGGTGAGTATATGCTACTCAGTAGGGACCCCGATACCCCCTAAGGTCTCCCAGAATCCATAAAGGATAATAAAAAAAGGAAAGGTAGAATCACGAAGTAACATCCAACTCTACTTAGGTATATGCCCATACATATACCTAAGTCATCAATTCTAGTTCGACTCCAACATCCGAGCCCATGTACGATCACATCCACAAAGGATAGCACAAAACAATCCACATAGGAAAGCAAGTCAATCATATTGAAGATAATGATTGAAAGTCAAGATTCAGCTCACACATGTATACTTCTTCGTAAGATGATAGAGATGATCAGATGTACCCACTGATTCGTCTAAGCCGTCGTACCCACACAGGATCGATAGGTACTAACCCCTGATATGACCCACAAAGGATCGATAGGTAACTAAACCCCGCAATGACCCACACAGGATCTGACCCACACAATATGGGTAGGCGCTGGCCCACACAGGACCGCTGAGCGCTGACCCACACAGGATTTGACCCACACAGGATCGGTATCACTGACCCACGTAGGATCGCTGAGTACTGTAGTCGTCGCCATTGGATCCACAGAGGATTTCTGTACAGTCGTCATCGTCATCGCAGTCGCAGCCAGCTCTAGGGTTTCTGCACACAACAAGCTCGTTCCGGGAGGGTCCACTCCACGAGCTGAGGGATTATACATAAACTGACACGAATTCTGGATTTGATGTATCCTAAAGTTCCGTATCGTCCACATGAACTCAACGTGATAGACGGCGCGTCAATCAGATGCCCGGTCTGAGAGTTATTGGCTTTTTCGTCCCAGGGGCCCGGTTAGTTTTTAAGTCAAACCCAACCCGACCGTACACCAACTGAAACCAAACCTCGAGCGGAGTAAGCCAAAAGGTCCATTTCACTAATAGGAATCCAATAATGTCAACAAAATGTCAATCGAACGTCCGGAGCTCAAGTTTTAAGCGTTTCCGCTCCGAGGGCCCAGTTGGTTTCCTGCTCGAACCAACCCGACCAAACCCAAAGTACTCCGAAACCTTGAGTGTGATATATCAAAACGAACGTCTCGATCCAAGGATCTTATCGAAGTTGACGGTGCGTCGGTATGAGGTCCATAGCCCAAGTTATGGGCAAAATACCGTAAGAAGTCCGAAAGTGGGGGTTTCAGGCCCGTACCGACCCGGCCCGAGACCCCCTGGGTCGGTCCGAACCGGGTCGACCCGACCCGAGTCTGGGTCCGGCCCGCTTTGGCGCAGCCCGGCCCGGCTGGCGCGGCCCGACCCGTGCAGCCTGGCCAACACGCTGGCCAGGTGGCACGGCCGAAACAGCCGAGCGTTTGGGGTGAAGGGGGGTGCGCTGCCCCCCGCCTGTTTGTAACCCCAGACCCCCATGTGGGGGGGGGGGGCTGTCCGGCCAACCAAGGGTCGTAACCCCTGGCTCCTCCTCTGACCGGCCAGCCCGCTCCGGCCCGCTCCGGCCGGCCGGCTGCTGCCGCCACGGGACCTGCATGGGCCGGTCCCCCTGCTCTGACGCCGGCGGCCCAGAACCGGCCGTCGGTCCCTGCTCTACCACAAACTAAACCGTGACCTTGGTCCGTCTGGTGCGGCGCAATGGTGCCACACCCCTTCGCCGCGATCCCACTCTTGCTGCGGTGCCATCGGGTTCTCTAGGGCGGCGTAACGGCGCTGCGCCTTTGTTAGTTTCCAACAGCGCTGCGCATCCTTGACGCGTGATCCCGCATGGTGTGACGACATCACGCCATTCCCATTCCAAACCACCACAAGGCAGACAAGAGAATTAAGGGCGGAGGGTCGGCTGTGTTTGTACGGTCCGGCCCCCTCCCGTTAATTGATAGCAAGAGGTCCAATTGAAATAAGGAATGATGACGGAAGAATTCACGAATAAAAAAAATAAAATCCCCTTCCATTTCGAATTCGTTGAGCAAGGGTTCATCGTGGAATTAACCATCGCGGAAGAAGGAGTCACAGAAGGAGAATCATTGCGTCACAGAGAAAAGATTAATCGGTGTCGCATCATCGATCTCTGAGGATCTGGCGTTATTTTCGACCTTCTTCGGAGTTCGGCGTTCTTCGCCTTCTTCACGTTCTTCGTCGAAGAAGAAGAAGATCTTCAATCCCCTTATCTTTTTTCCAAAATCCTCTCAACGCAACAAGTTCCAACCAAAATAAAATAAGTGCTTCACTTATTTTATTATCATGACTTAAGTTTGAAATTCAAAAATTGAATTAAACCACTTAATTAACTCATGTGTCATTTAATAGTAGGGTTATGGGAGTTTAGTGAATATGAAGGGGTGGGGTTCGTGTGGGCCCCACCGCCCTCATAACCTCTCATGGGAAGTTGGGTGGTTCCCAACTTCCACTCAAAGGACTACCACTTAGAAAGAAAAATAAAATTTGTAGTTAAATTTTATTTTTAACTTCCACAATTTTTTTAACAACTCCTCCAGTGTAAAGGAAACTACAGAATAGGTGTTCCTAAGAAATTACCGGTGCTGTAGTTCCCTCGACGACCTCGTCATTTGATTCCGAGCACTGTTCCAAAAGTTAGAAAAACCTGCTCGTTCGTTCATTGAACGTACCCAAGCCAAACTTTGAAAAATGATTCAGGGCACACCGGGCCTCAGAATAAGGTGCCGTCAGAAACTGTGTTCTTTTAAAATCCCAAATAAAATTAAGAAAAAATTTCCCTTGAATTTTATGGGTTTTTACAAAAAAACCATGGGATGATATTGTTTTGATTTGTTTAATGTATAGGGTCTAAAACCCAAATAATAAAGAATTCCCTCTCTTTTTTTATATAAACCCAGCAAAGATCCTACTTCCTCTTCACTAAAAGACCTTGGATTTCAACCAACCTCTTCCCTCCTCTCTCTATAATCCTCCAAAGGCACCCTAAGCTCCCAAGAATCCTCTATTAAGGCCCTCCAAAGCCATTTGGATCACACTTCTAATTAAGGAATTTTCTTTCTTTCTCATTTTTATCAAACTTTCTTTACATTGTTATGCCGTTTTAAATTCAATTAAAAATGTTGGGGTATGATTTCACAACTCCTCCATACTGCCCTATTTATTTTTGAAAGATGAGAGATCCATTTTCTCTCTCATTAACAACTCCCAAGTACACCCGTTACCATGCCAAAATTCCGTAAGGAATTTCTCTCTCCTCAATTACATTCAAGAAATTATTTTGTATTATGAATCCAAATTCCATTAATTATGTTGGGAAATGTATCTATATGTCCCCCTTACAATCCATTTCATGTAAATATTATGAGACACCATTTTCTCTCTCATCAACCTTTTGTGAATTCTTATATCATGGCCTTATGCTTCTGAAATTGAAGCGCCATTTTCAAAGCCAAAATAATTGGGTAGTGAATACCTTTCCCCTTTCTATATTAAAGGTATTAAAATTTATGAACATTTACTTATTGGTGAAATAGTTTTATGAATTAATTCCACATTATTTTACCATGGAATAATTTATGATGTTTAATGAATCTATCTTGTGTGATCTTGTGACACACTTATGCATGAAATGAAATGTTTATGAAGGGTGCTCCTTGATAGCACTCCAATGCATTGGGTAAAATTAGTATCAGGATACATCTAGTTCAATGAGGGTTTACTCATGCTAATTCAGGTGCAATGAGTGTTTAATCATGATAATTCAAGTGTAATGAGGATTTACTCATGCTCCAAATGCAATGAGCCTTGGCTCATACTAATACCATGTTAAGTGTTGTTGCCACATTTCCATGTTATGATAATCATGATACATCATGACTTTATGTTCATATTTCTATTATTCTCCTTTAATACTCCTATTGCCTTACATGTACTGTATTCATCATGTTATGAATTGTTTTCTCCCTTACTGGGATTTATAGCTCACCCTTTTCTTTTGCATGTCCTCAGGTTATCCCATGAATTTTTAAGTAAGAGGGAATATAGTGGTAATTTAAAAGAATATTTCCATAAAGATGTTATGTTTCACATTCTAAGTCATTATGTAATGTTCCTAGGCCCCAAAGACACTAGACCTCTAGATCTTCTATGTTCTGTCAAGTGATGGTTTTATGTAATAAATCATGTTTAAGTGACTAGTAAAATGCATTGTTGTCATAAAGAGACATGGTCTCTCACTCTTAGAGAAAATGATAAAAATGAGGGGGAGAAAAACCTAATTCTATAAAGAAATAAAGAACTAAGTACTATTGAGACATGTCTTATGGAAAATGTGTAGAAATTCCCTAGCTATTTTGATGTCTCAGACTCTGAAGTGACCTCAATGATAATAATTGATCTTAAAAAAACTTTTCAATTGAAATATTTTTCTCTATCAAGAGTAATAACTGCATAGGATATGGAAGTTATTGATTTCTATGAACCCTAGAGTGATCAAGAATACCTGAGCTTTGTAATCCATGTGGATTTAAAGATGTTTGGAGAAAATATGATGGCTATATTTGAGCATCTTTTGAAATATTAGACTCTTATTATAACTCATCTAAGTATACAAGATGCTTGTAAGATTTTGGAGAAACATATATGGAAATATCAACCTCATATATTGCATTAAATTCATTAAGTAATAATTTAAAATTATTAGCTAAGAGAGGAAGTAAATTCTTTAAGGTATTTGGTTAAGGAACTAAAGAAATATTTTAAAACTGCTGAACCCCTTGAAGATGCTGGAAAGATAGCTAAAAAGGTTGCAGTACTGATTTTACCAAATCTGGTAGCTATTATTGAGAAAATAGTAGAAAAAAATGACAAGATGGAAGAAGAATTTTTAAATTTAGCATCCTCAATCGATGTGCTGCCTGGTATTTTCATGGACTCTATTGAAACTATTGTTAAGAGCCTTCCTAAACCATCTACCGCCAACTCTACTCCTTTCTCCTCAGCCAAGCCTGCTCAATCATCTCAGTCAGAAAGTTCAGTTCTGCTAAATGTTATTCAAGAATAACTTACATCATTGAAAAGTCCATTTTTTTAAGGAAATCCTCTCAAAATTTGTTCAAAACAATGAGCATGTCCATGACATGGTTTGACTGTACTCTACGAAAGCTTCTATAGGATATGATGAGATTACAAAGAAAGTTAATTTTTAAATCAAACATATTTATACAAAGCATGAATTGACAAGTCATTTAAAGTATCTTATAGAAACTTTGAAAATTCCTCCTTCGAATCAAGAGTTTAAGGACTAATTAAAGAAAATAAAAGAGTTCAAACCTACCTTAGATTAGTTTATTGAGAATAATGTTGATTTTGAGTAGGCAATGTAGTATGATGGTGAGGTCATCACTGATTTCATCAATTTGATGATGCACTATATCCCTGTGAAAATTAATACTATAGTGGCTCCTACAACTACTCCCTAGAGACTTGGTTCTACTGCTTCCTAATTGTATGCCTTTTCCCCTGCTGCCATGTCTGTCTATCAGGCTACGAGCCAGATTAGACCTATTATTCTTGAAAAATCCTTGCCTCAGTCTTCAACCAAACCCACTCTTCCACCTTATATTTTTGAATGTGTGCCTTTTACTTCTCTTACCATTGGATCACTCTTATCTAACTACTCGTCTTCTAATATGATGGCTCCTCCTATTTAATTTACCAATGGAAATGAGAAAGAGAATTATACTACCTCTGAAGAAAAGTGAAGAATTTCTACTTAATGGGAATGTTATCTATTTTGTTTCATTTGTCGTATGTGTTTACTGAATATTTTCTTATTTTTCAGTGGATTGTGCCTTGTTACTATTTGAATTTCTCTTTACATTTATTCTCTTATTATTTTGTACTTCATATTTTCTTTTTGATAATTCCAAAAGGGGGAGAAATAAGAACAACTTTATTCACTTTTTTGATAGTTCATACATTCAATGATTTGTGATCATCCAAAAGAGGGATATTGTTGGACCCCTCCTATTTGATCATGTTTAAATGCTCATAAATCATGAAAATAATGAAAATAATGAAAATCATTAAAATAATGAAAATAATGAAAATAATGAAAATCATGAAATTAATGTTTTTCTTCTTATGATTCCATGATTAGTGGAACTAAATCATAATTTCACAAGTTATTATTAATCCTCTTCTATTATTTTTTACCAAATATTATGTTTTATCCATTTTTTGAAGTTTATTGCTGAAACCTGTTTACAAATATTTGGCTAAGTCTGAGAAACCATAATTATGACACCAGTTTTAGATTTTGGCAATGCACTGAACACCGTGACCCAGATACTGTGACATAGACACCATGACCCTGATACCATTACCAAACACCATGACCCAGATACCATCTCCGGATACTATAACCAAACATCGTGAACTAATACCGTGCCCAGAATCCTTGACCCAAATACCATGACCTGATACTGTGACCAGACACCATAACACTGATACTGTGTCCCAGACACCAAAATGATGATACCATGAACCTAACACCACAACGCTAACATTGTGACTCAAGCACCAGTTAATGTTTTAATAAAGGACTAGACACTTCTACCAGACACACTAAGATCCTAACATCGCATCTGTGATACCTGTTCCATATGTCATCAAAGCTTTGGTCTCGTGACTATCTCATTAATCAAAGAAAAAGGATAAGACACTATTTCCCTATGACACCATTTCAAAGTGACACCGTTTGCAGACAAACTCTGAAATCTTTATTTAATTTTCTCTTGTCATTTTCAATTTAATTTATAACAGTAATATTCAAGTTATTATATGGAAATGACAGGATTAATGTTTCTTTTTATACATTTAACCTGAAAGTATGAGGTACGAGGTTCATAATATATGAATCCTCTCAGTTGCAACATGTGCACCCTTAATTAAAGAGAAGATAAGCCTGGATACTGAAAAATACAGAGAGACCAGTGAATATTTTTGAAAAAGTGAACTCATGTATGCAACAACATACTACTGAAAAACACACAAGGCACTATTGATTCATAAAGGCTGAACTACTATAGATCAGAGCCTCAAATATCATTATAGGACCAACTAGAAGAACAATAGATATATATCTCACATCTTTGAACTATAAACGAGAGAACCAGACTTTCAATACTCGGGTTTTCACAAGAAGACTTGATACTTGCATCGGCTTCATCCTAGAAATCTAAAGCTACATAGAATAGAACTCAGAGCACTTCTAACTCTTTCTCATTATCTTTGCTCTATTGTGTACTATTTTTAGCTTTTGATTAGAGTGTGGGTGTTTTTATTAATAAAACATATTTTATCCTATATTAAACTAAAGGATACAAGATATCCTTCCTCTCATATCTTCTTACATCTATTTAATCCCACAGACATGTGTAAAAGAGGACCATGTGTGACTTGGTAGCATATTCCCACAAAGAATAGTGGAAGAGGTTGTGTGACTTGGATAGTCTTCTGTACTGTTGTTTTCCCTGATCCAAGGTGTGGATCAAGTTTATTAATATAGACTATTTTGTGGATGATGATCACCAAGTGGAGTGGATTATGTCTCTGCTTGATACTGAACCTCTTTTTTTATCCGTTATGACTTTTAATTTAGTTTTTCTATGATTTACTGTATATTTCATAATAAATAGATTTCACTTTGATAGTTTTCTTGGATAGAAGTTATAATTATTTTTCCTTATTATAATAACTTCAAAATATGTATCAATAACTCACATTGATATCATAGAGAAATAATGAATCTTTTGATAAGTTATTTTAATAGACAAACCTTTTTAATCGTATTACATTAATTTACTGGCCTGTATACTTTCTTATTTGAGAATATTTCTAAATTAAAACTTTTTAACAGAAATTTTTATAGATCCTCAAATAAATCCCACTCTCGAGTACTGTAATCCAACCAAAATTTGGTATTAGATGAGTTTTTTCCTATTAAGGCTCTATTTTAATAGGTTTTCAGTTATGATTTTAGTTGTACATTAAAGATCTGTAAATTTTTGTTAGTTCTAAATTTCTAACTCTTTAAAAGTATTTAATTCCTATGGAAAATATACAAGAAGGTGCTCCAATAAATATACCTCTATTATTTAATAGAACTAATTATTCCCAATGGAAACTTAAGATGAAAATGAATTTAGAATGTATGACTTTTGAAATTTGGTCTTCAATTATAGATGAGTGTAAGATTCCTACTACAGAAAGAACTACTTGGGATGATCCAAATAAGACTGATTATAACAATAATTACAAAAAATTGAATGCCTTATACTGCTATTTAGAAGATGAGGGATTTAACATAATTTTTGTAGGTAAAACAACTCATGAAATTTGGGATACTTTGTATGTTTCACATGAGGGAACTGCTAATGTGAAATAAATGATACTCTATACATATACTATTTAGTATGGTAACTTTTAAATGAATCACGGAGAGACTATTTTTGACATGTATCTTAGGTTTAATGAAATTTTCAACATAATGATCTCTATTGGAAGAGAAGTGACAACCAAAGAACAAATCATAAGGATTCTCAGAAGCTTACCTAACAGATGGAGAGGAACTTCTATCTCAATTAGAGAATCATGTGACATCAAAAAATTACCTATAAAAGAAATCATTGGGAAACTAATGATGTATGGAAAAGAGCTTAAAAACAACAAGGAAGAGGATGATGAACCCAAATGAAAATTAGTGGAATTTAAGACCACTATCTCTAAGAAAAAAGAATAGGAGAAACTATAAGTCTCAGTGGAAAGCTCCAGTACTGAACAATATTTACGTCACATTTATAAGGATATGGCTCAATTATCCAGAATATTTAAGAAATTTTATAAAAGGAATAAATTCTTCAAAATGTCTAACTTCAAAGGTATATATGATAAAAAAAGGAATCTTGAATAAGGATTAGAAAAGGGATGACATGTCTGATGAGATAATATGTTATGAAGGTATGTGATGGGGACATGTAAAGGATGACTGTCCCAAGATAAATTATACGAGAGAATATGAAGAAAAAGATATAATGTATAAAAAGGAAATGAAAGAAATTTGGAGTTCTTTTATGTATAGATTAAGTGAATCAGAGTCTTCACATGATGAACAAGCTAACAAATCCAATATGTGTTTCATGAAAAACAAATCTAAGGTAACCCTGGAAACTTATGTACAAAATTCCTATTATTTTGGAGATGAAAGTGGTTTTGAAAAAATGTATAAAGAAGAGATGTTTGATAATTTCAATATGCATTAAGAGACATGTAATGAACTAAAATATAAATAAATGTCATTAAATTAACAACATGCTCTTTCCTCAATTGTTAAATATGAAATTGCTATATAAATAGAGAAAAATGTTCAATTACTCAAAGAAAACATTGGATTAAAGCTATATAATAAGCAATTGAGAAAGGATATTGAAAGGTTTATTAATGGTATAGATATTTTGGTACAAATTCTATGTATAAAAATCTACCATAAATACACTACTTCTATTGGATACAAACTTGGTGAAAGAAATTTTTGAAAAACCAATTTTATTTTCTGAAACTAGAACATACAATGTTAATCCTAGTCCAAGAAAAAATTCTTCCAGTTAAAACTATGATACATCCTCTACTGTTTCAAGGTTTTCTAGACTAAATAAAGTTTATTTCTCAAATATTTTATATAATACATTAAGGAAACCTATGAATAGATGTGGGTTCCTAATGAACTAGTTACTAATATCACAAGACCCAAAATAATATGGATAACAGAGTATATTTTTATTTGACTATTTTATAGGAAACTTTCTTGAAGAGCTACGGTAAAACATCATGGTATTGGGACAATGGTTTTTCAAGACCCATGATAAGAGAATATTCATGTTTCAAGAACCTGATAAATATTGATGGGGTACATGTCAATTTTTGTGACAATTCCAAAGGAAAAATCATTGGCCAAGGCCAAATCGGTAACCCTAACTCAGTTTTAACTTCTAAAGTACTTTTTTTTGATAGACTGAAATATAATATGCCTAGTATCTCACAAATATCTGATGATTTATTTCATGTTTAATTTGAAAATTATTCTTTTAATGTTTTTAATTCCAAAAATAAATTAGTATTTTCTCCACTAACAAAATGAAAATGTATATTCTATTAACTTAGATTCTTTAGATGCTTCATGTTTACATGTATTTTACAAAGAGTCTTGGCTCTGACATAAAAGACTAGGACACTGCAATATTCCCTCACTTAAAAAGATAAATATAAAAAGTTTAGACAAATATCAATATAAAATAGAGTTTCCAAATGATAAAGTGTGTAATCATTGTCAAAAGAGAAAACAACACAAAATTACCTTCAAACCAAAGGAAGAATTCTCAACTTCCCAACCACTCGAGTTGGTTCACATGGATTTATTTGAACCATATATAGTTTATTGTTTAAATTGGAAGAACTATGATTATGTTATTGAATATGACTTTTCTAGTTATAGTTGGACCTTCTTCTTGGCTTAAAAAAGTGAAACCTGCTCTCATTTCACCAAGTATGCTAAAACTGTAGAAAATATTAGTGGACTTAAAATTAAATCTCTAAGAAGTTAGCAGGTACTTGAATTTAAAAATCAAGAGTTTGAATCCGTTTGCTCAAAAATGGAAATAATCATAATTTCTATGCCCCGAGAATGCCTCAACAAAATGGTGTTACATAAAGAATAAATAGGACCCTGGAAGAAATTGTTATAACCATGCTTAGTGAATATGATGTACCTATTTATTTTTGGGATGAGGCTATAAATATATCATTCTATATTATTAATATAGCGTTGATTAGACCTCTTCTTAAAATAACTCCATATGAATTGTGCAACAATAGAAAACCCAAAGTAAACTACTTCAATGAATTTGGTTGCAAAGTTTATATCCTTAATACCAAGGAAAATCGTGAAAATTAGCATCCCAGAATGATGAAGGAATCTTTTTAGGATATTCAATATTTTGTAAAGCCTATAGTATTTTTAAAAAAAGAAGTAAATGTGTGGAAAAATCTTTCCATTTCATGTTTGATGAGACATATCCACATGAACCTAAAACCCCTCTAGAGAATCTTGAGGATAATACATCAAATCTAGACATTAATGCTAAATCCTCTAACCATCATGTAATGGAATTTGTGAAAACCTATAGATTTAGAAATTTCATAGATTTATGCCATAGTGAACCCAAATGAAGTGATGAATGTGATATAACTAGACCTACCTTTTCTAGACCAACTATAGTCCTTAAGAACCATCCCTTAAATGTTATTGTTGGAGATCTAGGTAGAGGAACACAAACAAGAGCTTATCATAGGAATCAGGTTGGCCATAAAGCTTTATTGTCAAAAATTCAACCTAAAATCATCAATGATGCTATAAATAATGAATTTTGGGTGATGGTTATGCAATAAGAACTTAAATAGTTTGAAAGGAAAAATGTTTGGAAACTTTTTGATAGACCCAAATGAATTTTTACCATAGGTACTAAGTGGGTATTGAGAAATATATTAGATGAACCTGGTAACATATTTAGAAACAAAGCTATATTGGTTGTGCAAGGCTGTAGTCATGAAGAATGAATTGTCTATGAGGAGACCTTTGCACCAGTAGCTAGACTTGAAGCCATTAGAATCTTTCTTGTATATGTAAAACGTCTCAATTTAAAACTATATCAAATGGATGTCAAGAGTGGAGTCCTAAATGGGTATATAAATAAGGATGATCCTGATGAACACCCCCCTGGTTCAACAAATCCTAACTTTCCATATAATGTGTGTAAATTATCAAAAGCTCTGTATGGTTTAAAACAAGATCCAAGAGATTGGCATGATAGATTATGTACTTTTCTTATTTCTAATTCTTTTTAAAAAGGTATAGGTAATCCTATTTTTTTTTTATAAAATGAGTTTCCAAAGATGATTTCATAGTTCAAATTTGTGTAGGTGATATTATTTTTGGATGTGCAGAAAATTCTTTATGAATTTAGTTTTATAATATAATCCAATATGAATTTGAAATGAGTTTAATAGGTGAACTATAATTCTTCCTTGGATTTCAAATATTTCAAAATAAAGATGGTATTATTTTTAGTGAATGAAAATTTACTAAATATACACTAATGAATTTTGGCTTGGACAATATTAAAAGTATCTATACTGCAATATGTACTTCTTGAAATTAGGATCTTGATGAAGATAAAAAATCTGTTGATCAAACCACTTAGAGAGGAATGATTGGAAAATTACTCTACTTAACTTTTAGCCAACATGATATTATGTTTGGTGTATGTATGTGTGATCTCTATAAAGAAAACCAAAAGGAATTTTATTTAAATGTTGTTAAAACTATTTTCAAATACCTAAAACATACACCCAATGTAGTATTGTTCTATCCAAGAGGAAAATTATAGGAGTTAGTTAGATATTATGATTCTGATTTTGGTGGTTGTAAGTTTGATAGAAAAAGAACCTCTGGAACCTGTCACATTTTTGGAAAGTCTCTAGTGTCATGGTGTTGTAAGAAAAAAACTCAATTGCATTATCTAGCACTGAAGTTTAATACATTGCTACTAGTAGCTGTTGTTCACAAATTTTTTGGATGAATCACACACTACTATACTATGGATATCAATTCAGACATGTAACTATAAATTGTGATAATAAAAGTTCTATTAATATTTCAAATAATCCTATTTCACACACAAGGACAAAACATATTGATGTAAGGAATCACTTTTTGAGAGACCATTATTATAAATGTGATATCACTTTGGGATTCATTGGAACTAAATATCAGATTGCTAACACATTCATTAAGCCATTAATTTTTGAAAGAATAAATTAAATCATACATGAATTAGGGATGTCAAATTTTAAGTGAAAGGATTATGGTCTTGAACTTACTATTTCACAGGTTAAGGTTTTATATTTCACAGTTTCACAAGTTATTTTCTAACACATTATGTTTCAATTTCACGGTTTCACAAGTCACATTTTTACAGTTATTGTATCAACTTTACGGTCAAAATGTTTTCTATCACACCGTAAGGATCACACTGTAATGACCTATTCTAGCCTCACAGTAAAGACCTATATATATAATTTTATTTCCTATAATTCTATATGAAATATTTATCTTTACCAAACTTTTTGTTATGACGTTTGGACTTCTTAAATAATAAAAAACTTGATATTTTTCACTTCTATCTTCACTCGATCATTCCTCTCTCCAAACCAAATCCCTTTACTTAAAAATATCATACTCTACTTTAACACTTTATCCTTATTAAACATGATATTTTATGCCTAGAATTAAGTGACCCTCTTCATTGAATCTTGTGAAGTGAAGGTCTCACAAGAAAGAATGAAAGGTATCACAAATGGAACTGGAATGAACACTGAATTATGGTCTTGTAAATAGAATATTCATGCCTAAAAATGAAGTTTGTATGAAGTGAATAATATCATGTAAGTCGTCACTGTTGAAAGTTTTAACTAAACAAGGATGGTTAGATTGGTTTTCTAAGGAAAAAAGACCCATTTATCGAAAAATTATTTCTCAGTTTTACGAGTATGTCCAGTTTTCATTAAATACTGAAGATGAGTTTTTTGTAAGAAGCATGATTAATAATCAATGGTGTAACTTTTCCTCATGGTTATGAGATTGATTCCTAGGGATACCTCACGAAAGAATATTTGAGTATCATCAGTGAGATAATCCTCATCCCAGTGATATTTTCATCTTAGAAGAAGCTTTGGAAAGTCTAACTAGAAATAAGAATAAAAGAAGGGCAATTTCTAGTGGGTTGTATGGAGAGAAAATGTTATTGTTTAATCTTTTCCAGAATCTTATTAGTCCTAGAAAATTTGGTTTTTCTACTCATAAGTATCAAGATGAATTTATTGATACATCTCATGAAAAATGTGAACTATATTACTCTGTGTAAGTGTATTATTCTTCACCTGTGTGAATTGGTAAAGAAAACATCAAATTCTACCTCTTTGTTCTATCAAGAGTAATCTCTGTAATTCTATCTTCTAAAGGAGTAGTTGGCCTGAATTATGTAGTGTCTGATGGTTATGAGTTCTTTATCCAAAATCATACATTTAGAAGGTTGAAGATAAGATGGAATCCTTCAAATAGTCCTAGGTAGTTGATGATGAAATGATGTATGAAAAGTTCAATCCCATTAAAAACACATCAAGTCCTATGGAAAAGCGTGACCAAGACCTAGAATTTGATGATTTGGGTAAATACTCAATTCTATAAGTATTGGATGATGAAGCTGCATCAGTGTATAAAACAATCTTAGAAGAATACAATGGCTTACCTGAACAACAAGTTTATGATAAAAAAGTTGATGAAAAAAATGGTGAAGAAATAGTTGTTAAAGTCTTTGTTGATAAATAAGGACCTGCTACTGGTCTGGAAGAGCTATATTCTCCTAAGGAACAACTTGAAGAACCTTTTTTTGAGGAAGTTCCTGTAGATGTGGAAAGGTCTGATGAACATGATGAGCTATAATTAATCCTGTTAGATGAAGAAAGAATGGGCCATGATTTTTGGAAAGCTAAAAAAAGATGGGTGATACAAACATTGATGCAAGTCTAAAAATAGAGCAATAGGCTGGGTCAATCACTCTTAGAGTTGATTAACTAATTTAGGGGGAGAAAACCCACATTATGAAAAGTACTCATGTATAATGCTCTATTGAGACAAGTCCTATAGACAGTGTGTATAATTTCCCCAGCTATTTTGATGTCTGAGACTCTCAAGTGGCCTTAATGAGAAGAATTGATCTTATAAAATCTTTTTAATTGAAATATTTTTCTCCACTAGGAGTAATTCATGCTAAGGAGCCTAAACTTATTGAGGTCTCTGAAACCGAGATTGGTCATGAAACCCCAATCTCTGTAAGCCATGAGGATTTAAAGGTGTTTGGGGAAAATATGTTGGCTGGCTTTGAGAAGATCTTGAAAGCTCAAAATCTTCCTATAACTCATATTTGAAATTAGGATGCTAGTATAATTTTGGATATACTTATATGGAAAATTTAATCTCATATGTTGCATGAAATTCAGGAAGAAATAACTAAAAATCAGTAGTTAAGTGAAGATGTAAAATCTTTAAGGTCTTTGGTTGAGGAAGAAAAGAAAGAGTTTGAAACTGTTGAATACCATGTTGCATGATTTAACAAAGAAGATGAAGAAAAGATAAATAAATAGGTTGCAGAACTGATTTAACCAAATCTGGTAGCTATTTTTGAGAAAATAGAAACAAACAATTGTAAGCTGGCAGAAGAAATTCGAAATTTAGCATCCTAAATTGATGCCTTGCCTGGTATTTTCAAGGACTCTGTTTAAACTATTGTCAATAGACTTCTTGAAGCACATACAACCATCTCTTCTCCTTCCTCCTCAGACAAGCCTATTCTATGATCTTATTAAGAAAGTGAAGCTACATGAAAGGTTATTCCAGAAGAGATTAAATCGTTGAAAAGACCATCTATTCAAGAAAGCCTCTTAAAAATTGTTCAAAACAGTGAGCATGTCCATGAAATGGTTTGACTGTACTCTAAGGAAGCTTCTACGGGCTACGATGAGATTAAAAATAAAGTGTATTTTTACTTTAAATTGATTTATACAGAGCATGAATTGAAACTTAATTTCATGTATCTTATAGAGAATTTGAAAATACCTCCTCTGACTCAAGTGTTTGAGGACCAAGTGCAGAAAATAAAAGAGTTTAGACCTACCTTAGAGAAGTTTATTAGGAATAAATATGATTTAGAGATGGAAATTCCGTATGGTGATGAGGTCATCTCTAATTTCATCAATTTACTGAATCCCTATCTCTATATGAAAAAAATGTTATAGTTGCTCCTGATGATTATCCCTTGAGACTTGGTTCTACTTCTTCCTCATTGTATTCTTTTTCACCAACTACCATGTCCGTCTCTCAAGATCTCAGGTAGATCAGACCTTTTATTCTTAAGAAATCCTTTCCTTGATCTTCAACCAAACCCACTCTTGCACCTTCTCTTTTTTAAGGTGTGCCTATTTCTACTCTCACCATTGGATCACTCTCATCTACCACCTCCTCTTCTGCACCTGTGGCTCGACCTTCTGACTTTTCCAAGGTAAAAGAGAATTCTACTTCCTTTAAAGTGAATTGAATAATGTCTATATGATGTGAATGTTCTTTATTTAGTTTCTTTTGTCTTATGAGCGTACATGACTTTTTCTTATTTTTCAATGGAATATGACTTGTTGCTATTTGAAATTTGGTTTACATTTATTCTCTATTTATTTTTTTCTTCTTATTTTCTTTTTGATAATCCCAAAAGGGGGATAAATAAGAATATATTTATTCTCTTTTTTGATAGTTCATACATGAAATGATTTGTGATCATCAAAAAGGGGAAGATTGTCGGACTCCACCTGTTTGATCATGTTTTAATGCTCAAAAATCATTCAAATCATGAAAATCATGAAAATCATGCTAATGATGTTTAAATCATGTTGGAATAATTATGATTCCAAGATTACTGGTTCGAATTCAGAATCACATTAGTTATGCTTAAACCTATTCAATTATGTTTTACCAAAAATTATGTTTAATCCATTTTTTGAAGGTTACTACTTAATCCTGTTTACAGATATTTGGGTAAGTCTGAGAAACAGTAAGTATGGAACCAGTTCTTGATTTTCGAAAAGTCCCAAACACTATGACCCAGACATCATTACATCGATAT
This sequence comes from Viscum album, assembly GCA_963277665.1. NCBI lineage: Eukaryota > Viridiplantae > Streptophyta > Magnoliopsida > Santalales > Viscaceae > Viscum > Viscum album. The sequence goes on along the minus strand of OY728157.1, from coordinate 675,545,685 downwards.
CATGACCAGAAACCGTGACCTAGATACCATGACCTGATACTATGTCCAGACACTGTGACCTGATTCGGGGACCATAAACTATAACCCAGATACCATGACCAGACACCATAATGTTGATACTATGACCCAGACAGCAAAATGCTGATACCGTGACAAAGACACCATATTTCTAACATTATGACTCAATCACGGGTCAAAGTTCTAACAAAGGACTAGACACTGCTACCAGAGAAACTGTGATCCTAACACCACATTTGTGATATTGGTTCCAGATGTCAACATATTTATAGCACCATGAATGTCACATCGCACAATAGAAAAATGGAAGAAACAGTTTCCCTATGACACCATTTCTAATTGACACCATTTAAAAACAAACTTGGACACTGTTATTTAATATTCTTTTGTTGTTTTCAATTTAATTTCTAATGGTCATATTCAAGTTATATAATGGAACTGAAAACATTAACGTTTCTTTGTAGACATGTCACCTGAGAGTATGAGGAAAAAGGTGTAGAATACATGCATCATATCAGTTCCAGCATGTGCACCATCAATTAAAAAGAAGAAAATAATGGCATTTGAAAAATACAGAGATTCATTCTAGGATTTTTGAAAAAGAGAAATCATGCATACAATGACATACTAATAAAGAATAGATAAAGAATTATCAATCCCAGAAGGCTGAACTACCATAGATCAGAGGATCAAAAATCCTTGTAGTACCAACTAGAAGAATATGAGGTACATTGCTCACATATTAGAACTAAAAACCAGATCAGCAGATTTTCGATACTATTTTTTCACAAGAAGACTCATTACTTGAATCCTATTAATCCTACTAGTTCATAGATGCATAGAATAACACCCAGAGCACTTCTAACTCTTTCTCATCATCTTCACTCTGTTGTGTACTCTTTTTAGATTTCGATAAGTGTGTGTGTATGTATTAAAAACAAACATTGTATCCTATATGAAACTTAAGGATAAAATATGTCATTACTCTCATATCTTCTTACATCTGTTTACTCCCACATATAAGTGTGGAAGAGTTCCTTGTGTGACCTGTTACCATTTTCCCATGAAGAACAGTGGAAGAAGTCATGTGACCTACAAAGTCCTGTGTACTATAGTGTATCCTGATCTAGGGTTCATTTCAAGTTTATTAATATATATTTTTGGTGGTAGGTGATCATAAAGTGGAGTGGATTAAGTCTCATCTTGAGAATGAACCGCTTGTTTTATCCGTTGTGCATTTTGATTTAGTTTTTCTCTACATTACTGTATATTTCAGAAAAGCTAAATTTTATTTTCTTGTTAGTCTCTGATAGGAGTTATAACTATTTTACTTATTAAAATTACATCAAATGTTGTATAAATAACTCACATTGATATCACTAATAATTAATCAATCATATGAGAAGTCTTTTGAATAGTCAAACCATTATAACTGTTTTACCTTGATTAATTGGCCGATATACTTTTTTATTAGAGAGTATTTTAAAAGTGAACCTTTTTTATAGAAATTTATATATATACTCAATTTAACCCCTATTGAGTACTATACTTTGACCAACACTGCCTTTTTATCTTATAATTCATTGGAAAATGATAATGTCGCTCATGTGTTCGTGTGGACTGCCACCCCTACAAAGTGGTGTGAAATTTTCATTTCCATTTTAGTTGGATTGTCATGAGAATTTTTTTAATGAATATATATGATATTTATGACATAATAATTATTATTTAACTCTGAATTATTCTTTACCATTCTTTTTTTATACCCTCAAAAAAGTTAAAAAACAGTCATGCTTACGTATGACCTACCGTCTCCATGAATAATGTAATTCATTTTTCTATATATAAATTTTATGGATGACTCTAAATATATTAATAATGAATCTATATGATATTTATATCATGATTATAATTTTAGATATTATGGAATCAGGATCAATGTAAAATGATCAAAACTACAAAACCAAAACAAAAATGAGAAATGAATCAGTAATCAATGATAATAATGATTTTAATAAATAAATATTAGAAAAAGGTGAAAAAGGTTATAATTATATAATATATGATTTGATATATCATTTGTGGTTCTATATTATATATATAATTAAACTATATTTATTATACATGAGATTTTATCAAATTTGAAGGAAATCAGAATTGAGGTAAAAGTTTTATTTTACCATCTCAATATTTGTCGAGATAGTTTACAATTAAGTTTCAATGAAGAAATATTATTGTAAAACTTTAAATAAACTAAGTAATTTTTTTATACACTATTTATTTATGTAAATTACATGTTTAAATTTAATTTTCCTATATTTATGTACTCAATTTACGAAAATAATTTTTTTTAAAGGAAACAAACATTATTTTTCTTTTTAGTTGAAAAAACTTTTGATTCATTAAATATTTTTTATAAAAGTGTTATAAAGAATTTTTTTAACACTATTAGACGAATATTTAAATTATTTTTTACCATTTATTTAATTTTTACAAAATGGTTTTAATGTAATCTTCTAGTAATTTTCTAAATGAGGTACTTTTTCACATTTTTTTACAAAAGTGTAAAAGAAATGTTTTCTATTAACTTATATGACACGAACAAAATTTACCACCTTCATAACGACACAGTGATATGAATTTTAATTTAAAAATGTCTATAGATCTTTCATATAAAACATTTGATTATTATTTTTTATTTTTTTCAAAATTTTAAATAAGCGATTTTAAAGGGAAAAGTGTTTTTTTCCAAGAAATGTTCCTAGAATTTGTTTTTTCATTTCTAACAACATCATTTGATGTTACTTATGATTTATTGGGTATTTTATCCAATTATAACATATTTAATATTTATTTGTGTTTTTTTTCTTTATTATGTCAAGTTTTTTGTGAATCAAATTCTTTTCCATGGATTACACTATGTTGAAATGTTAATGAAATCCATTTTATTTTTTGGGTTATGATATGATGAATGTTATGTGATCTTGTGGGACACATATATATGGTTTTAATTATGTAATGGCTCAGCCGAAAATTAGATTTCTCTCTATACATTGGGTAAATATGGATATCGCATGAGAAAATAGGACTATAATGGGGTGTGAACACAGTTTAGTATGGGAATTTCTATAATTTGATAGCTTGGGAGTGAACCTTGACTACTATGTTGGAATGGGGAATAAACCCAATCTACTATGATAGAATTTAAAGTGAGACTTTATTATTAAGGAAATGATTTTACATGATTATTATTTTCAAAAGTCATATGTCTTATACTATAGTTTTTATATCATGTATCATTTTCTTTGATATCATTATGATTAGTGTTTTAAGAACAGTCAAGATTTATGCCATGATTAAAGATTATTACCAATTATATGAAGGGAAATATTTTCAAATATTATTCTCATGTTATCATACCATTATAATCATGTTATAATCATATATCATTTTTCCCGTACTGGGAATATGAGATCACCCTTTCTTATGTTTCCTTTCGCTAGGTTATGAAAAAGGTATTAAGTATGATTTTTCTAAGAAGGGTGCTATTTACGAGGAGATTAGTGGGAGATGATGTAGTTCAATTATGAGGTAGTTTTTTAGGTGTATATGTTTCCAAAGATCCTTCACATATATTATTATTTCATGGATTTTTATGTTATGTAATGACTATTATTCTAATAATATGTTATACCTATGTATTAAATGTATGAGTTTCTTTACCCATCCAAACATCATAAGGGGTTGCATGGATGCCATGTATACTCCACTGACCTCATCAAGATCCATTTACACATATAGGAACCTATATGTTCACTACAAAATTTAATTTGAATGATCTATTTCTTTGAAACACCCTAAAATTATCCCAGGAAGCAACTAGCCAGACCCATATTATCAAAGTAGCTGTTAGGAATATCTATACAAAATCATGCCACACCGCTAAAGGGGGCATAAACTCAAGATTAATGTTTTATAACTAGATTGATACTTTGGTATTTTAAACTCAAATAGCCCCACACGCCTCCATCCAAGTACTTAAATTGGCCCAATGCATAGGGTATTTCATAACACTAGGTGTTTAACTTTTTTAAAGAAAACACAAAAAATAAGTTTGGACCAGCCCCTACTCTAGGCCCTCTTAACTCTCTAAAGTAGTCCAAAACCAATCTTGGAAACCCAAAAAGGATCTTGTAACTACTTATAAGGGGTGGTCACATTCACTGACTAGGTCCCAATATTAATGAAGTGAACCATGATCAGCCAGCTTGATCACAAAAACAATTCCTTGAACTAGTCACACACATAATCCCAATTCAAGGGTGACCAACCATTTCCATGAAAACACTAATGGGTCTCTCTATATATCATGAAAAAAAAATTCAATGGTACCTATCACCAAAATATCTATCATCACTGATAGAAATTTGGCAAAACTACCACATCGAAGAAAGACATTTAGTCTCAAAACACTGACCTATTGTCCCTGTTGGGATGTTTGATATTTTGGGCAGAAATTCAACATTGAGAAAAAATAACACACAGGTGATAAAATGAATATGCACCACAATAAAGTGTTTAAGATAACACCTTATATGTTTCATTCCTTTCCTATTATTTCCATTTTCAACACATGTAAAGATATAATCAGCTTAGTGATCATCATTCTTTAAGCGTGCATGAGGAAAAAATCAATTCAAAGTATGATAAACACACTCAAGGGGATCACCAATCTAGAAATGGATCCCTCCTCGAAATCAAACTTTTTTTACTCATCAACTCAAAATATGATCCACACGAGCGATGTTATCCGAGCCACCCCAAGTGTCTGTCACCATCGCACACCTTACCCTTCGATCCTATGCGGGTGTTATAAGGGGTTACGTAACATGGCCTTATCACTGTGATTATGTGCATTATTTTTGTATATAATAGAGAATATAAATTCATTTTATTATTATTATGTTGTAAATAGTTTTTAAGGCACAAATAACATTTTTATTTAATATTCAATTATGAAATATATTTTGATGAATTAATGGATTTTTTAATCTAATAATATTTTAATAAAATATTATTACTAAATTTATTTTTATTAAATATAAATGATTTTATAATTTTAGGAATACAACTGTAATTTTTATTAAGGATTGAAATCCATTTTTGTCAAAACCCATGAATTTTAGATAAATGCCATTTTTTATTTTAAAATTAAAAATTCACATAATTGAAAATTATTTAGATAAAGATAACATTATTTTTGGAATTAGGATGCTAAAATTATCCAATAGTGATTTTTTCATAATTTTTTGAGATAGTTGAATTTTTGGGTAAAAAATTAAATACTGTTTAATTATATATTGTGTTTTATGACATCATAATTACCCATTAGTGATGAAATAAAATACTATAAGTTGGATGTTCAGCCAATATATGTTTTAACATTACAATAATGTGATTTTTGGTATGTTTTATTTACTTTACAATGCCTTAGTGGATATCCAAGACATATAAAACATTTTATCTTTTTAAAATGATGTCCTTGAGAGCGTGACTAACCTCCAAATAATAAATCCTAATATTTTATGATGTTCGGCCATTGATCATATACAATAATTTTTTTCCACTCCCCTTTGGAAAAAACTATTTTTAAAAACCCTAGGATGGTTTGGTTTTGATTAGTTTGATGTATAGGGTCTAAAACCTAAATAATAAAGAATTATCTCTATTTTATTATATAAAACCACCAAATATCCTACTTCCTCTTCACTAAAATTCCTTGGATATCAACCAAACTCTGATCTTATCTCTCTATAATCCTCCCAAGTCCCCAGAGCTCCCAAGAAGCCTCTATGAAGCCCCTCCAAAGCCTTTGGGATCACACTATGTTTCTTGATGAACAACCCTCTGGTTCATGGGTATATAGATAATGATGATCTTGATAAACAACCCCCTGGTTCAACAAATCCTAACTTTCCAAATAATGTGTGTAAATTATCAAAATCTCTGTATAGTTTAAAACAAGATCCAACAGATTGGCATGATAGATTATGTAATTTTCTTATTTCTAATTCTTTTTCAAAAGGTATAGGTAATCCTATTTTTTTTATAAAATGTGATTCCAATGATGATTTCATAGTTCAAATTTGTATAGATGATATTATTTTTGGATGTGTAGAAAATTCTTTATGAATTGAGTTTTATAATATAATCCAATATGAATTTGAAATGAGTTTAATGGGTGAACTAAAATTCTTCCCTGGATTTCAAATATTTCAAAATAAAGATGGTATTATTTTAAGTGGATGAAAATTTACTAAATATACACTAAATAATTTTAGCTTGGACAATAATAAAAGTATCTATACTGAAATACGTACTTCTTGAAATTAGGATCTTGATGAAGATGAAAAATCTGTTGATCAAACCACTTAGAGATGAATGATTGGAAACTTGCTCTACTTATCTTTTATCCAACATGATATTATGTTTGGTGTATGTATGTGTGATCTCTATAAAGAAAACCACAAGGAATTTTATTTAAATGTTGTTAAAAGTATTTTCAAATACCTCAAACATACACAAAATGTAGTATTGTTCTATCCAAGAGGAAAATTATAGGAGTTAGTTAGATATTATGATTCTGATTTTGGTGGTTGTAAGTTTGATAGAAATAGAATCTCTGGAACCTGTCACATTTTTTGGAAAGTCTCTAGTGTCAGGGTGTTGTAAGAAAAAAACTCAGTTGCATTATCTAGCACTGAAGTTGAATACATAGCTACTAGTAGCTGTTGTGCACAAATTTTGTGGATGAATCACACATTACTATACTATGGATATCAATTCAGACATGTAACTATAAATTGAGATAATAAAAGTACTATTAATATTTCAAAGAATCCTATTTCACACTCCAGGACAAAACATATTGATGTAAGACATCACTTTTTGAGAGACCATTATTATAAATGTGATATCACTTTGGGATTCATTGGAACTGAATATCATCTTGCTAATATATTAATTAAGCCATTAATTTTTGAAAGTATAAATTACATCATACATGAGTTAGGGATGTTAAATTTTAAGTGAAAGGATTACGGTCTTGAACATACTATTTCACAGGTTAAGGTTTTATATTTCACAGTTTCACAAGTTATTTTCTAACACATTATGTTTCAATTTCACGGTTTCACAAGTCACAGTTTTACACTTATTGTCTCAACTTTACAGTCACAATGATTTCTATCACACCGCAAGGATGACACTATAATGAACTATTCTAGTCTCATAGTAAAGACCTATATATATAATTTTATTTCCTATAATGCTATATGCAATATTTAACATTACCACACTTTTTTTATGACGTTTGGACTTCTTAAATAATAAAAACATGATATTTTTCACTTCTATCTTCACTCGAGCATTCCTCTCTCCGAACCAAAGCACTTTACTTAAAAATATCATAATATAATTTAACACTTTATCCTTCTTGATCCTGAAAATTTATGCCTAGAATGAAGTGACCCTCTTTATTGAATCTTGGGAAGTGAAGGTCTCTCAAGAAAGAATGAAAGGTACCACAAAAGGAACCTGAATGAACACTGAATTCTGGTCTTGTAAATAGAATAGTCATGCCTGAAAATGAAGTTTGTATGAAGTGAATAATTTCATGTAAGTCATCACTCTTGAAAGATGTAACTAAACAAGTATGGTTGGATTGGGTTTCTAAGGAAAAAAGACCCATTTATCGAAAAATTATTTCTCAGTTTTACCTGTATGTCCAGTTTTCATTAAATACTGAAGATGGATTTTTTTGTAAGAAGCTAGATTAATGGTCAATGGTGTAACTTTTCCTCATGGTTATGATATTGATGCCTAAGGATACCTCACGAAAGAATATTTGAGTATCATCAGCAAGAAAATCCTCCTCCCAGTGATATTTTCATCTTAGAAGAAGCTTTGGAAAGTATAACTAGAAATAAGAAGAAAAGAAGGGAAATTTCTAGTGGGTTGTATGGAGAGACAATGTAACTGTTTATTCTTTTCCAGAATCTTATTAGTCCAAGGAAATTGTATTTTTATACTCATAAGTATCAAGATTCATTTCTTGATACATCTCATGAAAAATGGGATCAAGATTAATCTGGGTAAGTGTATTATTCTTCACCTGTGTGAATTGGTCAAGAAAACATCAAAGTCTACATCTTTGTTCTATTCAAGAGTAATCTCTGTAATTCTATCTTCTAAATGAGTAGTTGGCCTGAATTAAGTAGTCATTTATGGTTATGAGTTCTTTATCTAAAATGATTCATTTATAAGGATGAAGATAAGATGGAATCCTTCAAATAGACTTGTGCAGTTGATGATAAAATGATGTATGAAAAGTTCAATCCCATTAAAAACACTTCAAGTCCTACGGACAAGCGTGAGCAAGACCTAGAATCTGATGAGTTGGGGAAATACTCAATTCTATAAGTATTGGATGATGAAGCTACATCAGTTTACAAAACAATCTTAGAAGAATACAGTGGCTTACCTGAACAACAAGTTGATGATCAAAAAGTTGATGAACAACAAATTGGTGAAGAAATAGTCGATGAAGTATTTGTTGATAAATAAGGACCTGATACTGGTCTGGAAGAGCAAGATCCTCCTGAGGAACATCTAGAAGAGTCTTTTTTTGAGGATGATCCTGCAGATGTGGAAAGGTCTGATGAAAAAGATGAGCTATAATTAATCCTGTTAGATGAAGAAAGAATGGGCCAAGATTTTCGGAAATCTTGAACATAGATGAGTGAGCCAAACATTGATGCAAGTCAAAAAATAGAGAAATAGACTGGGTCTATCACTCTTAGAGTTGATTCACAAATTTAGGGGGAGAAAACCTACATTATGAAAAGTTCTCAAGTACAAATCTCTATTGAGACAAGTCCTATAGACAATGTGTATAAATTCCCCAGCTATTTTGATGTCTTAGACTCTCAAGTGGCCTTAATGAGAAGAATTTATCTTATAAAATCTTTTCAATTGAAATATTTTTCTCCACTAGGAGTAATTCATGCTAAGGAGCCTAAAATTATTGAGGTCTCTGAAACCGAGAGCGCTCAAGAATCCCCAAGCTCTATAATCCATGAGGATTTAAAGGTGTTTGGAGAAAATATGTTGGCTGTCTTTGAGAAGATCTTGAAAGCTCAAAATCTTCCTATTACTCATATTTGAAATTAGGATGCTAGTATGATTTTGGATATAATTATATGGAAAATTTAACCTCATATGTTGCATGAAATTCAGGAAGAATGAACTAAAAATCTGTAGTTAAGAGAAGATGTAAAATCATTAAGGTATTTAGTTGAAGAAGAGAATAAAGTGTTTGAAACTGCTGAATACCATGTTGCATGATTTAACAGAGAAGATGTAGAAAAGATAACTAAATAGGTTGCAGCACTAATTAGACCAAATATGGTACCTATTTTTGAGAAAATAGAAACAAACAAATATAAGCTGGCAGAAAAAATTCGAAATTTAGCATCCTGAATTGATGCATTTCTTGGTATTTTCAAGAACTCTATTTAAACTATTGTCAATAGACTTCCAGAACCATCTACAACCATCTCATCACCTTCCTCCTCATCCAAGCCTATTCTATCATCTTATTCAGAAAGTGAAGCTATGTTAAAGGTTGTTCAAGAAGAGATTAAATCATTGAAAATACCATCTCTTCCAGAAAGCCTCTTAAAAATTGTTCAAAACAGTGAGCATGTCCATGAAATGGTCTGACTATACTCTAAAGAAGCTTCTACGGGCTATGATGAGATTAAAAAGAAAGTGTATTTATACTTTAAATTGAAAATCAGCAGTTAAGATAAGATGTAAAATCTTTAAGGTCTTTGGTTGAGGAACTGAAGAAAGAGTTTGAAACTGCTGAACCACATGTTGCACGATTTAGCAAAGAAGATGCAAAAAAGATAACTAAAAAGGTTGGAGCACTGATTTGAGAAAATCTGGTAGCTATTGTTGAGAAAAAATAACTAATAATGATAAGCTGGGAGAAGAAATTCTAAATTTAGCATCCTAAATTGATTCCTTACCCGATATTTTCAAGGACCTTGTTTAAACTGTTGTCAAGAGCCTTCTGAAACCATCTACAACCAACTCTTCTCCTTCCTCCTTAGCCAAGACTATTAAATCATCTTATTCAGAAAGTGCAGCTTTGCAAAATGTTATTCAAGAAGATATTAAATTATTGAAAGGACCATATTTTCAAGAAATTCTCTTAATTTTTTTTCAAAACAGTGAGAATGTCTATGACATGGTTTGAATGTACTCTATGTAAGCTTCTATGGGCTATGATGAGATTAAAATGAAAGTGTAATTTTACTTTAAAATAATTTATACAGAGCATGAATTGACAAGTCATTTCTAGTATCTTACAAAAAATTTGAAAATGCCTCCTCTAAATCAAGTGTTTAAGGACCACATGTAGAAAATAAAAGAGTTAAGACCTTCCATAGAGAAGTTTATTAGGAATAAGGATGATTTTGAGAAGGAAATTCTGTATGGTGGTGAGGTCATCACTAATTTCATAAATTTACTAAAGCCCTATCTTCCTGTGCAAAGCACTGTTATAGTTTCTCCTGATGCTTCTCCCTGGAGACCTGGTTCCACAGCTTCCTCATTGTTTTCTTTTTCCCATACTAACATGTCTATCTCTCAGGCTCTGAGGCAGATCATACCTATTATTCTTGAGAAATACTTGCCTTAATCTTCAACCAAACCCACTCTTGCACCTTCTATTTTTGAAGGTGTTCCTTTTTATTCTCTAACCATTGGATCACTCTCAGCTACCACCTCCTCTTCTGCACCTGTGGCTCCTACTTCTGACATTTCTAAGGGAAAAGATAAGTCTAATGCCTTTAAAGAGATGTGAAGAATGTTTACATGATGGTAATGTTCTCTATCTAATTTCTTTTGTCTTATGAGTATACTGGATTTTTTGTTATTTTTCAATGGAATGTGCCTTGTTCCAGTTTGAAAATTGGTTTAAATTTAATTTCTAATTATTTTTTTCTTCTGATTTTCTTTTTGATAATCCCAAAAGCGGGAGAAATAATAATATCTTTATTCTCTTTTTTTATAGTTCATATATTCTATGATTTTTGATCATCAAAAAGGGGAATATTGTTGGAATCCTCCTCTTTGATCATGCTTTAATGCTCACAAATTATTCAAATCATGAAAATCATGAAAATCATGCTAATGATGTTAAAATCATGTTGGAATAATTATGATTCAAGGCTTACAAGTTCAAATTCAGAATCACACTGGTTACGCTTAATCCTATTAGATTATGTTTTACCAAAAATTAAGTTTAATCCATTTTGTGAAGGTTAATACATAATCCTGTTTAGAGATATTTGGGTAAGTCTAAGAAACCGTAAGTCTGAAACCAGTTCTTGATTTTGGAAAAGTCCCAAACACTATGAACCAGAGACTGTTACCCTGATATCGTGACTATACACTATGAATAAGATACCGTGACCTTATACTATGCCCAGACACCGTGACCTGATACTATGACCAGAAACTGTAACCTAGATACTGTGACGAGACACCGTAAGGCAGATAATATGACCCAGAAACCAAAATTCTGATATCTTGATAGAGACATCGTATTTCTAACATTGTGACTCAAGCATAGGTAAATGTTTTAACAAAGGACTAGACACTGCAACCAGAGACATCGTGACCCTAACACAACATTTTTGATACCAGTTCCAGATGTCAACATAGTTGTTGCACCGTGACTATCTCATCGCACAAAGGAAAAATGGAAGACACCATTTCCCTATGACACCATTTCCAAGTGACACCTTTTCAAGACAATATTTGACACTATTATTTAATATTCTTTTCTTGTTTTCAATTTAATTTGTAATGGTCATATTCAAGTTATATAACAAAACTGACAACATTAAATTTTCTTTGTGGACATGTCACTTTAGATTACGCGGTACAAGGTGTAGAATACATGTGTCATATCAGTTCCAACATCTGCACCCTAAATTAAAAAGAATAAAAGAATGGAAACTAAAAAATACAGAGAGTCAGGTCAGTATTTTTGAAAAGGAGAACTCATGGATGCAACGACATACTAATGAAGAATAAGCGAATAATTATTGATCCCAAAATACTGAACTACCATAGATTAGAGGATCAAATATCATTGTAGTACCAACTAGATGAACATGAGTTACATAGCACACATATTCAAACTAGAAACCAGATCACCAGATTTGGGATACTCTTTTTTTCACAAGAGAACTCAATACTTGCATCTGATTCATCCTACAAGTCTAGAGATTCATAGATTAACACTCAAAGCACTTATAAATATTTCTCATCATCTTCGCTATGTTGTGTAGTCTTTTTAAATTTCGAGATGTGTGTGTGTATGTATTAATAACACACACTATCTCCTATATTAAACTCAAGGATAAAAGATATAATTTCTCTAATATATTTTTAAATATGTTTACTCCCACATATAAGTGTGGAAAAGGTCCTTCTGTGACCTTGTAGCTTATTCCGATGCAGAACAGTGGAAGAAGTCATGTGACCTATAAAGTCTTGTGTACCATTGTTTATCTTGATCCGGGGTGTAGATAAAGTTTATTAATATAACTTTATGGTGGCATGTGATCACAAAGTGGAGTGGATTAAGCCTCAGCTTGAGACTGAACCACTTGTTTTATCCATTGTGCCTTTTAATTTAGTTTTTCTCTGCATTACTATATATTTTATAAAAGCTAGATTTTATTTTCATGTTAGTCTTGGATAGATGTTATAACTATTTTACCTTATTAGAATAACATCAAATGTTGTATCAATAACTCACATTGATATCACTAAGAATTAATCAACCATTAGATAAGTCTTTTGAATATTCAAACCATTATAACCGTATTACCTTGATTAACTGGCCGATATACTTTCTTATTAGGAAATCTTTTAAAATTGAACCATTTTAATAAAAAAAATTTATAGACACTATATTTACCCCCTATTAAGTACTCTACTCAGACTAACACTACATTTTTATCTTATAATTCATTAGAAAATGATAATGTCGCTCAAGCGTACGTGTGGACTGCCACCCTGATGAAGTGGTGTGATATTTTTCATTTCCATTTTAGTTGGATAGTCAGGAGAATTTATTTAATGAATATATATGATATTTATGACATAATAATTATTCATTAACAGTGAATTATTCTTTACCATTTTTTTATACCCTCAAAAAAATTTTAAAAAACATTCATGCTTACGTATGACCTACCGTCTCCATGAACACTGTAGTTCATTTTTCTATATCTAACTTTTATGGATGACTCTAAATATATAAATAATGAATGTATATGATATTTATATCATGATTATAATTTTAGATATTATGGAATCAGGATCAAAGTAAAAGGATCGAAACTACAAAACCAAAAAAAAATGAGAAATGAAGCAGTAATCAACGATAATAATGATTTTAATAAATAAATATTAGAAAAATGTGATAAAAAGTTATAATTTAATAATATATGATTTGATTTCATTTTTGTTTCTATATTATATATATAATAAATTCATAATTATTATACATGATATTTTATCATGTTTGAAATAAATCAGACTTGAGGTAAATCTTTTATTTTACCATCTCATTATTTGTCGAGATTGTTTACAATTATGTTTCGATGAAGATATATTTTTGTATAAAAGTGAAGAATCTAAGGAATTTTTTATACACTAGTTATTTATGTAAAATACATGTTTTAATTTAATTTTCATAACTTTACGTACTCAATTTATGAAAATAATTTTTTTAAAGGAAGCTAACTTTATTTTTCATTTCGGTTGAAAAAACAATTTTCATCCATATATATGTTTTATAAAATTGTTATAAATAATTTTTTTAACACTATTGGAGGATTATTTAAATTATTTTTCCCCTTTATTTAATTTTTACAAAATGGTTTTAAAGTAATATTCTAGTAATTTTCCAAGTGAGGTACTTTTCACATTTTTTTACAAAAGTGTAAAAGAAATATTTCTCTTAACTTATATGAAATGAAAAACATTTACCACCATAATGACCACAAAACTATATGAATATTAATTTAAAAATGTCTATGGATCTTTCAAATAAAACTTTTCCTTAAATTTTTTTATTTTTTTCCAAATTTTAAATAAGTGATTTCAAAGGGAAATGTGTATTTTTTCCAAGAAATGTTCCTAGTTTTTTTATTTCTAATAACAGTATTTGATGTTACTTATGATTTTTTGGGTATTTTTTCCAATGATACCATCATGACTTTTTCTTTGTGTTTTTTGTGATTATGATTTCATGTTGTTTATGAATCCAATTCTTTTCCATGGGTTACACTATATGGAAATGTTAATGCAATCCATTTCATTTTTTGGGTTATGATATGATGAATGTTATGTGATCTTGTGGGACACATATATATGGTTTTATTTATGTAATGGCTTGGACCAAAATTATATTTCCCTCTATACATTGGGTAAATATGGATATCTCATGAGAAAAATAGGACTAGAATGGGGTGTGAACCCAGTTTTGTAGGGGAATTTCTATAATATGATAGTCTTGAGAGTGAACCTTGACTATTATGTTGGAATGGGCAATGAACCCAATATACTATGATAGACTTTAAAGTGAGAAATTATTACTAAGGAAATGATTTTACATGATTATTATTTTCCAAAGACTTATGTCTTATACTATAGTTTTGATATCACAGATCATTTTCTTTGATACCATTATGATTCTTGTTTTATGAACTGTCATGATTTATTCCATGATTCAAGATTATTACCAATTATATGAAGGGAAATATTTTCAAATATTATTCTCATGTTATCATACTATTATAATCATGTTATAATCATATCTCATTTTGAGTGACTAATAAAAAGCAGGTTTGTCAAAAAGAGGCATGGTCTCTCACTCTTAGAGATAATGCAAAAATTGAGGGGGAGAAAAACCCCATTCTATAAAGAATTAAAGAACAAAGAAATATTTAGAAATGTCTTATGGAAAATGTGTAGAAATTCCCTAGCTATTTTGATGTCTCAGACTCTGATGTGGCCTCAATGATAAGAATTGACCTTACAACAACTTTTCAATTGAAATATTTTTCTCTACCAAGAGTAATAACTACTTAGGATCTGTAAGCTATTGATTTCTATGAACCCGAGAGTGCTCAAGAATACCTGAGCTTTGTAATCCATGTGGATTTAAAGATGGTTGGAGAAAATATGATGGCTAGATTTGAGTATCTTTTGAAATCTTAAACTCTTCTTGTAACTCATCTAAGTCTACAGGATGCTAGTATGATTTTAGGGAAACATATATGGAAATATCAACCTCATATATTGCATGAAATTCATTAAGTAATAATTGAAAATTATTAGATAAGAGAAGAAGTAAATTCTTTAAGGTATTTGGTTGAGGAACTAATGAAAGATTATAAAACTTCTGAACCCCTAGAAGATGCTGGAAGGATTGCTAAAAAAGTTGCAGTAATAATTTTACCAAATCTGGTAGCTACCATTTAGAGAATAGTAGAAAAAAATGACAAGATGGAAGAAGAAGTTTTAAATTTAGCATCCTCAATTGATGTGCTGCATGGTATTTTCAAGGACTCTATTGAAACTGTTGTCAAGAGAATTCCTAAACCATCTTCCTCCATCTCTTCTCCTTTCTCCCCAGCCAAGCATGCTCAATCATCTCTGTCAGAAAGTTCTGTTCTACTAAAGGTTACTCAAGAATATCTTACGTCATTGAAAAGTCCATTTTTAAGTAAATCCTCTCAAAAATTCTTCAAAATAGTTAGCATGTCCATGACATGGTTTGACTATACTATACGAAAGCTTCTACATGCTATGACGAGATTACAAAGAAAGTTAATTTATAATTCAAACAGATTTATACAAAGCATGTATTGAAAATTAATTTCAAGTATTTTATAGAAAATTTAAAAAATTCCTCCATCGAATCAAGAGTTTAAGGACCAATTGAAGAAAATAAAAGAGTTCAGGCCTACCTTAGATATGTTTATTGAGAATAAAGATGATTTTGAGTAGGCAATTCAGTATGATGGTGAGGTCATCATTGATTTCATCAATTTGATGACGCACTATATCCTTGTGAAAATTACTACTATAGTGGCTCTTAAAACTGCTCCCTAGAGACTCAGTTCTACCTCTTCCTAATTGTAGGCTTTTTCCCCTACTTCCATGTCTGTTTATTAGGCTACGAGCCAGATTAGACCTGTTATTCTTGAGAAATCCTTGCCTTAGTCTTCTACCAAACCCACTCTTTCACCTTCTATTTTTGAAGGTGTGCCTTTTCCTTCTCTTACCATTGGATCAATCTTATCTAACTCCTCATATTCTATTCTGGTGGCTCCTTCTATTGAATTTACCAAGGGAAATGAGAAGGAGAATTCTACTACCACTAAAGAAAAGTGAAGAATTTCTACTTGATGGGAATGTTCCCTGTTTTGTTTCATTTGTCATATGTGTTTACTGAATTTTTTCTTATTTTTCAGTGGATTGTGGCTTGTTACTGTTTGAATTTATCTTTACATTTATTCTATTATTAATTTTTTACTTCTTATTTGTTTTTGATAATGCCAAAAGGGGGAGAAATAAGAACAACTTCATTCACTTTTTTGATAGTTCATACATTCAATGATTTGTGATCATCAAAAAGAGGGATATTTTTGGACCCCTCCTATTTGATCAAGTTTTAATGCTCATAAATCATGAAAATCATGAAAATCATGAAAATAATGAAAATCATGAAAATCATGAAAATCATGAAAATCATGAAAATCATGTTTAAATAATGTTTTTCTTCTTATGATTCCATGCTTAGTGATACTAATTCAGAATCTCACAAGTTATTATTAATCCTCTTCTATTATGTTTTACCAAATATTATGTATTATCCATTTTGTGAAGGTTATATGCTGAAACCTGTTTACAGATATTTAGCTAAGTATGAGAAACCATAAGTCTAACACCAGTTTTAGATTTTGGAAACGCCCTGAACACTGTGATCCAGACACCGTTACATAAACACCATGACCCTGATACCATGACCATACACCATGACCCAGATACCGTGTCCGGATACCATAACCAAACATCGTGAACTGATACCGTGACCATAATCCTTGACCCAAATACCATGACCTGATACCGTGACCAGACACCGTAACACTGATACTGTGACCCAGACACCAAAATTATGATACCGTGAACCTAACACCACAATGCTAACCCTGTGACTCAAGCACCAGTTAATGTTTTGATAAAGGACTAGACACTGCTACCAGACACACTGTGATCCTAACATCGCATCTGTGATACCTGTTCTATATGTCATCATAGCTATGGTGCCATGACTTTCTCACCGATCAAAGAAAAAGGATAAGACACTATTTCCCTATAAAACCATTTCAAAGTGACATCATTTGTAGACAAACTGTGACATCATTATTTAATTTTCTCTTATCATTTTCAATTTAATTTATAACTGTAATATTCAAGTTATTATATGGAAATGACAGGTTTAATGTTTCTTTTTATACATTTCACCTGAAATTATGAGGTACGAGGTTCATAATATATGCATCATTTTAGTTGCAACATGTGCACCCACAATTAATGAGAAGATAAGCCTGATACTGAAAAATACAGAGAGACCTGTGAGTATTTTTGAAAAAGAGAACTCATGTATGCAACAACATACTACTGAAAAACACACAAGGCACTATTGGTCCATGAATGCTGAACTACTATAGATCAGCGCCTCAAATATCTTTGTAGGACAAAAAAGAAGAACAAGAGATATATATCTCACATCTTTGAACTAGAAACCAGAGAACCAGACTTGCAATACTCAGTTTTTCACAAGAATACTCGATACTTGCATTGACTTCATCCTTCAAATATAAAGCTACATATAATAGCACTCAAATCACTTCTAACTCTTTCTCATCATCTTTTCTCTATTGTGTACTATTTTCAGCTTTTGATTAGAGTGTGGGTGTCTGTATTAAGAATACATATTTTCACCTACATTAAACTGAAGGATACAAGAAATTCCTCCTCTCTTATCTTCTTAAATCTATTTACTCCCACAAGTATGTGTAAAAGAGGACCTTGTGTGACTTGGTAGCTTATTCCCACGAAGAATAGTGGAAGAGGTCGTGTGACTTGGATAGTCTTATGTACTGTTGTTTTCCCTGATCCAAGGAGTGGATCAAGTTTATTAATATAGACTATTTGGTGGATGGTGATCACCATGTGGAGTGGATTATGTCTCAGCTTGAGACTGAACCACATTTTTTATCCATTATGAATTGTAATTTAGTTTTTCTATGCTTTACTGTATATTTCATAATAAATAGATTTCACTTTGATAGTTTTCTTAGATAGAAGCTATAATTGTTTTCCTTATTATAATAACTTCAAAAGATGTATTAATAACTCACATTGATATCACAAAGAAATAATGAATCTTTTGAGAAGTTATTTGAACAGACAAACCTTTTTAATCGTATTACCTTAATTTACTGGCCTGTATACTTTCTTATTTGAGAATATTTCTAAATTAAACCTTTTTAACAAAAATTTTTATAGATCCTCAAATCACCCCCCTCTCGAGTACTCTACTCCAACCAACATTTGGTATTAGACGAGTTTGTTCCTATTAAGGCTCTATTTTAATAGGCTTTCAATTATTATTTTAGTTGTACATTAAAGATCTGTAAATTTCTGTTAGTTCTAAATTTCTATCTCTTTAAAAGTATTTAATTCCTATGGAAAATATAAAATAAGGTGCTCTAACAAATAGACCTACATTATTTAATGGAACTAATTATTCCCAATGGAAAATTAAGATGAAATTGAATTTAGAATGTATGAGTTTTGAAATTTGGTCTTCAATTGTAGATGAGTGTAAGATTCCTACTACTGATAGAACTACTTGGGACGACCCAAATAAGACTGATTATAACAATAATTTCAAATAATTGAATGCCTTATACCGCTATTTAAAAGATGAGGAATTTAATAGAATTTTTGCAGGTAAAAAAACTCATGAAATTTGGGATACCTTGAATGTTTCACATGAGGGAACTGCTAATGTGAAATAAATGAGACTCTATACATATACTATTAAGTATGATAACTTTTAAATGAATCATAGAGAGCCTATTTCTAAGATGTATCTTAGGTTTAATGAAATTTCCAACATAATTATCTCGCTAGGAAGATAAGTGACAACCAAAGAACAAATCATAAGGATTCTCAAAATCTTACCTGATAGATGGAGAGGAAATTCTATCTCAATTAGAGAATCATGTGACATAAAAAAATTACCTATCAAAGAAATCATTGGGAAACTAATGATGTAGGGATAAGAGCTGAAATAAAACAAGGAAGAGGATGATGAATCCAAATAAAAATTAGTGGCATTCAAGACCACTATCTCTAAGAACAAAGAATAGGAGAAACTATAAGTCCCAGTAGAAAGCTCCAGTAGTGAACAATCTTCACCTCACATTGATGAGGAGATGGCTCAATTATCCAGAATGTTTAAGAAATTTAATAAAAGTAATAAATTATACAAAAAGTCTAACTTCAAAGGTATATATGATAAAAAAAGAAATCTTGAACAAGGATTAGAAAAAGGATGAAAAGTCTGATGAGATAATATGTTATGAAGGTATGTGATGGGGACATGTAAAGGATGACTGTCCCAAGCTAAATTATAAGAGAGAATATGAAGAAAAATATATAATGTATACAAAGGAAATGAAAGAAATTTGGAGTGATTCTATGTATAGATCGAGTGAATCAGAGTTTTCACATGATGAACAAGCTAACAAAGCCAATATGTGTTTCATGAAAAACAAATCTAATGTAACCCTGGAATCTCCTGTACATAATTACTATTATTTTGGAGATGAAAGTGGTTTTGAAAAAATGTATAAATAAGAGATGCTTGGGAATTTCAATATGAATTAAGAGATATGTAATGAACTAAAAGATAAATACATGTCTTTAAATTAAAAATATGCTATTTCCTCAATTGTTAAATCTGAAATTGCTATATAAAGAGAGAAAAATGTTCAATTACTCAAAGAAAACATTGGATTAAAGATATATAATAAGGAATTGAGAAAGGATATTGAAAGGTTTATTAATTGTATATATATTTTGGTACAAATTCTATGTATAAAAATCTCCCATAAATACACTACTTCTATTGGATACAAACCTGGTGATAGAAATTTTTGAAAAACCAATTTTGTTTCTGACACTAGAATATACAACGTTAATCCTAGTCCCGAAAAAAAAATTTCCAGTTAAAACTATGATACATCCTCTACTGTTTAAAGTTTTTCTAGAATAAATAAAGTTTATTTCTCAAATATTTTACATAATACATTAAGTAAGCCTATGAGAATATGTGGGTTCCTAATGAACTATGTACTAATATCACAAGACCCAAAAAAATATGGGTACCAAAGTATACTTATATTTGACTATTTTATAGGAATCTTTCTAGAAGAGCTGCCGTAAAACATTATGGTATTGGGACAGTGGTTGTTCAAGACCCATGATAAGAGACTATTCATGTTTCAAGAACCTAATAAATATTGATGGGGTACATGTCAATTTTTTGTGAAATTTCCAAAGGAAAAATCATTGGCCTAGGCCAAATCGGTAACCCAAACTCAGTTTTAACTTATAAAGTACTTTTTGTTGATAGAATGAAATATAATATGCCTAGTATCTCACAACTATGAGATGATGTATTTCATGTTTAATTTGAAAATGATTCTTGTAATGTTTTTAATTCCAAAAATAAATTAGTATTTTCTTCATTAACAAAATGAAAATGTATATTCTATTAACTTAGATTCTTTAGATGCTTCATGTTTACATGTATTTTACAACGAGTCTTCGCTTTGACATAGAAGACTAGGACACTACAATATTCACTCCCTTAAAAAGCTAATTAGAAAATGTTTAGTTAAATATCTATATAAACTAGAGTTTCCAAATGATAATGTGTGTAATCATTTTCAAAAGAGAAAACAACACAAAATTACCTTCAAACCAAAGGAAGGAGTCTCAACTTCCCAACCACTTGAGTTGGTTCACATGGATTTATTTAAACCATCTATAGTTTCTTGATTAAATTGGAAGCACTATATTTATGTTCTTGTATATTACTTTTCTAGGTATAGTTGGACCTTCTTCTTGGCTTAAAAAAGTGAAACCTGCTCTCATTTCACCAATTATGCTAAAAATGTAGAAAATATTAGTGGACTTAAAATTAAATCTCTAAGAAATGACCAGGTCCTTGAATTTAAAATTCATGAGTTTGAATCCTTTTGCTCAAAAAATCGATAAAATCATAATTTCTATACCCCTAGAACGGATCAACAAAATGGTGTTACATAAATAATAAATAGGACCTTGCATGAAATTGCTATAACCATGCTTAGTGAATATGATGTACCTATTTATTTTTGGGCTGAGACTATAAATATATCATTCTATATTATTAATAGAGTGTTGATTAGACCTCTTCTTAAAATAACTCCATATGAATTGTGGAACAATAGAAATCCCAAAGTAAACTACTTCAATGACTTTGGTTGCAAAGTTTATATCCTTAATACCAAGGAAAATTGTGAAAATTTGCATCCCAGAATAATTAAATAATCTTTTTAGGATATTCAATCTTTAGTAAAGCCTATATTGTTTAAAAAAAAGAATTAAATGTGTGGAAAAATCTGTCCATGTCATGTTTGATGAGACATATCCACATGAACCTAAAACCCCTCTAGAGAATCTTGAGGATAGTATTTCAAATATAGACATTAATGCTAAGTCCTCAAACCATCATGTAAAGGAATCTGTGAAAACCTATAGTTTTAGAAATTCCTCAGATTTATCCCATAGTGAACCAAAATTAAGTTATGAATGTGATAAAACTATCCCTACCTTTTCTAGACCAACTATATCCCTTAAGAACCATCCCTTAAATGTAATTGTTGGAGATCTAGATAGAGGAACCCAAACTAGAGCTTATCATAAGAATCAGGTTGGCCATTAAGATTTATTGTCACAAATTGAACCTAAAATCATAAATAATGCTAAAAATTATGAATTTTAAGTGATGGTTATGCAATAAAAACTTAATTATTTTGAAGGGAAAAATGGTTGGAAACTTTATGATAGACCCAAAAGAATTTTTTCCATAGGCACTAAGTGGGTATTAAGAAATAAATTACATGAAGCTAGTAACATATTTTGAAACAAAGCTATATTGGTTGTGAAAGGATATAGTCATGAAGAAGGAATTGACTATGAGGAGACCTTTGCACCAGTAGCTAGACTTGAAGCCATTAGAATATTTATTGTATATGTAAAATGTCTGAATTTAAATCTATATCAAATGGATGTCAAGAGTGCAGTCCTAAATGGGTATATAGATAAGGATGATCTCGATGATCAACCCCCTGGTTCAACAAATCATAACTTTCCAAATAATGTGTGTAAATTATCAAAAGCTCTGTATGGTTTAAAACAAGATCCAACAGATTGGCATGATAGATTATGTACTTTTCTTATTTCTAATTCATTTTCAAAAGGTATAGGTAATCCTAATTTGTTTATAAAATGAGTTTCCAATGATTATTTCATAGTTCAAATTTGTGTAGATGATATTATTTATGGATGTGCATAAAATTCTTTATGAATTGTGTTTTATAATATAATCCAATATGAATTTGAAATGAGTTTAATGGGTGAAATAAAATTCTTCCTTGGATTTCAAATATTTCAAATTAAAGATGGTATTATTTTAAGTGAATGAAAATTTACTAAATATACACTAAGGAATTTTATCATGGACAATATTAAAAGTATCTATACTGCAATATGTACTTCTTGAAATTAGGATCTTGATGAAGATAAAAAATCTGTTGATCAAACCACTTAGAGAGGAATGATTGGAAACTTACTCTACTGAACTTCTATCCAGCATGAAATTATGTTTGGTGTATGTATGTGTGATATCTATAAAGAAAAACACAAGGAATGTTATTTAAATGTTGTTAAAAGTATTTTCAAATACCTCAAACATACACCAAATGTAGTATTGTTCTATCCAAGAGGAAAATTATAGGAGTTAGTTAGATATTATGATTCTGATTTTGGTGGTTGTAAGTTTGATAGAAAAAGAATCTCTGGAACCTGTCACATTTTTGGAAAGTCTCTAGTGTCATGGTGTTGTAAGAAAAAAACTCATTTGCATTATCTAGCACTTAATATGAATACATAGCTACTAGTAGCTGTTGTGCACAAATTTTGTGCATGAATCACACATTACTATACTATGGATATCAATTCAGACATGTAACTATAAATTCTGATAAAAAAAGTTCTATTAATATTTCAAAGAATCCTATTTCACACTCCAGGACAAACCATATTGATGCAAGACATCACTTTTTGAGATACCATTATTAAAAATGTGATATCACTTTGGGATTCATTAGAACTGAATATCATCTTGCTAATATATTCATTAAGACATTATTTTTTGAAAGTATAAATTACATTATACATGAATTAGGGATGTCAAATTTTAAGTGAAAGGCTTACGGTCTTGAACTTACTATTTCACAGGTTAAGGTTTTATATTTCACAGTTTCACAAGTTATTTTCTAACAAATTATGTTTCAATTTCATGGTTTCACAAGTCACAGTTTTACACTTATTGTCTCAACTTTATGGTCACAATGTTTTCTATCACACTGAAAGGATGACACTGTAATGACCTATTCTAGTCTCATACTAAAGACCTATATATATAATTTTATTTCCTATAATTCTATATGAAATATTTAACTTTACCGCACTTTTTTATGACGTTTGGACTTCTTAAATAACAAAAAACATGATATTTTTCACTTCTATCTTCACTCGAGAATTCCTCTCTCCAAACCAAAGCACTTTACTTAGAAAAAAAACATAATATACTTTAACACTTTATCCTTCTTGAACCTGAAATTTTATGCCCAGAATTAAGAGACCCTCTTCATTGAATCTTGGGAAGTGAAGGTCTCTCAAGAAAGAATGAATGGTACCATGAATGGAACCTGAATGAACACTGAATTCTGGTCTCGTAAATAGAATAGTCATGCCTGAAAATTATGTTTGTATGAAGTGACTAATGTCATTTAAGTCATAACTCTTGAAAGATGTAACTAAACAAGAATGGTTGGATTGGTTTTCTAAGGAAAAAAGACCCATTTATCGAAAAATTATTTCTCAGTTTTACCAGTATGTCCAGTTTTCATTAAATACTGAAGATGAATTTTCTGTAAGAAGCTAGATTAATGGTCAATGGTGTAACATTTCCTCATGGTTATGAGATTGATGCCTAGGGATACCTCACAAAAGAATATTTGAGTATCATCAACAAGAAAATACTCCTCCCAGTGATATTTTCATCTTAGAAGAATCTTTGGAAAGTATAACTAGAAATAAGAAGAAAGGAAGGGAAATTGCTAGTGGGTTGTATGGAGAGACAAGGTTACAGTTTATTCTTTTCCAGAATCTTATTAGTCCAAGGAAATTGGATTTTTCTACTCATGAGTATCAAGATTCATTTCTTGATACATCTCATGAAAAATGGGATCAAGATTAATATGGGTAAGTGTGTTATTCTTCACCTGTGTGAATTGGTCGAGAAAACATCGAAGTCTACCTCTTTGTTCTATTCAAGAGTAATCTCTGTAATTATATCTTCTAAAGGATTAGTTTGCCTGAATTAAGTAGTCATTGATGGTTATGAGTTCTTTATCTAAAAAGATACATTTAGAAGGATGAAGATAAGATGGAATCCTTCAAATAGTCATATGTAGTTGATGATGAAATGATGTATGAAAAGTTCAATCCCATTAAAAACACCTCAAGTCCTATGGAAAAGCCCGAGAAAGACCTAGAATCTGATGAGTTGGGGAAATACTCAATTCTATAAGTATTGGATGATGAAGCTGCATCAGTTTACAATCCAATCTTACAAGAATACAATGGCTTACCTGAACAACAAGTTGATGATCAAAAAGTTTATGAACAACAAATTGGTTAAGAAATAGTTGATGATGTATTTGTTGATAAATAAGGACCTGATACTGGTCTGGAAGAGCAAGATGCTCTTGAGGAACATCTATAAGTGCCTTTTTTTTAGGAAGGTCCTACAGATGTGTAATGGTCTGATGAACAAGATGAGCTATAATTAATCTTGTTAGATGAAGAAAGAATGGGCCAAGATTTTCGGAAAGCTAGAACAGAGATGAGTGAGCCAAAAATTGATGCAAGTCTAAAAATAGAGCAATAGACTGGGTATATCACTCTTAGAGTTGATTAAATAATTTAGGGGGAGAAAACCCACATTATGGAAAGTACTCAAGTGCAAATCTCTATTGAGACAAGTCCTATAGGCACTGTGTATAAATTCCCCAGCTATTTTGATGTCTCAGACTCTCAAGTGGCCTTAATGAGAAGAATTGATCTTATAAAATCTTTTCAATTGAAATATTTTTCTCCACTAGGAGTAATTCATGCTACGGAGCCTAAAATTATTGAGGTCTCTGAAACTGAGAGTGCTCATGAATCCCCAAGCTCTGTAATCCATGAGGATTTAAAGGTGTTGGGAGAAAATATTTTGGCTGGCTTTGAGAAGATCTTGAAAGCTCAAAATCTTCCTATAACTCATATTTGAAATTAGGATGCTAGTATGCTTTTGTATATAATTATATGGAAAATTTAACCTCATATGTTGCATGAAATTTAGGAAGAAAGAACTAAAAATCTGTAGCTAAGAGAAGATGTAAAATATTTAAGGTCATTGGTTGAGGAAGAGAATAAAGTGTTTGAAACTGCTGAATACCATGTTGCATGATTTAACAAAGAAGATGCAGAAAAGATAACTAAATAGGTTACAACACTGATTTGACCAAATCTAGTAGCTATTGTTGAGAAAATAGAAACAAAAAAAATATAAGCTGGCAGAAGAAATTCGAAATTTAGCATCCTAAATTGATGCCTTTCCTGGTATTTTCAAGGACTCTGTTTAAACTATTGTCAATAGACTTCTGGAACCATCTACAACCATATCTTCTCCTTCCTCCTCATCCAATAATATTCTATCATCTTATTAAGAAAGTGAAGCTATATTAAAGGTTAATAAAGAAGAGATTGAATCATTGAAAAGACCATCTCTTCCAGAAAACCACTTAAAAATTGTTCAAAAGAGTGAGCATTTCCATGACATGGTCTGACTGTACTCTAAGGAAGCTTCTACGGGCTATGATGAGATTAAAAAAAGTGTATTTATACTTTAAATTGATTTATACCGAGCATGAATTGAGAAGTAATATCAAGTATCTTACAGAAAATTTGAAAATGCCTCCTCTGACTCAAGTGTTTGAGGACCAAGTGCAGATAATAAAAGAGTTCAGACCTACCTAAGAGAAGTTTGTTAGTAATAAAGATTATTTTGAGATGGAAATGCAGTATGGTGATGAAGACATCTCTAATTTCATGAATTTATTGAAGCCCTATCTCCCTATGCAAAGAAATGTTATAGTTTCTCCTGATGATTTTTCCTTGAGACCTGGTTCCACTTTTTCCTCATTGTTTTCTTTTTCACCTAATACCATGTCTGTCTCTCAGGATCTGAGGCAGATCCGACCGATTATTCTTGATAAATCCTTTCCTTGATCTTCAACCAAACCCACTCTCACACCTTCTCTTTCTGAAGGTGTGCCTTTTTCTTCTCTCACCATTGGAACACTCTCATCTACCACCTCCTCTTCTGCACCTGTGGATCCTCCTTCTAACTTTTACAAGGTAAAAGAGAAGTCCATTACCTTTAAAGTTAAGTGAATAATGTCTAAATGATGGGAATGTTATTTATTTAGTTTCTTTTGTCTTATGAGTGTACTGGATTTTTTCTTATTTTTCAATGGAATATTCCTTGTTGCTATTTGAAATTTGGTTTACATTTATTCTCTATTTATTTTTTTCTTCTTATTTTAATTTTGATAATCCCAAAAGGGGGAGAAATAAGAATAGATTTATTCTTTTTGTTGATATTTCATACATTCCTTGATTTGTGATCATTAAAAAGAAGAAGATTGTTGGACTCCTCCTGTTTGATCATGTTTTAATGCTAAAAAATCATTCAAATCATGAAAATCATGAAAATCATGCTAATGATGTTTAAATCATGATGGAATAGTTATGATTACAGGCTTACTGGTTCGAATTCAGAATCACATTAGTTATGCTTAAACCTATTCAATTATTTTTTACCAAAAATTATGTTTAATCCATTTTTTGAAGGTTACTACTTAATCCAGTTTATAGATATTTGGGTAAGTCTGAGAAACCGTAAGTATGACACCAGTTCCTGATTTTGGAAAATTCCCAAACACTATGACCCAGACATAATTACCTAGATATCATGACCAAGCACCGTGACCTAGATACCATGACCTGATACTGTGTCTAAACACCGTGACTTGATTCCGAGACCATAAACTGTAACCCAGATACTGTGACTAGACACCATAATGCTAATACTATGACCCAGACAGCAAAATGATGATACCATGACAAAGGCACCATATTTCTAACATTATGACACAAGCACTGGCCAAAGTTTTAACAAAGGACTAGACACTGATACCAGAGAAACTGTGATCCTAACACCACATTTGTGATATCAGTTCCAGATGTCAACATAGTTATAGAACCATGAATGTCACATCGCACAATAGAAAAATGGAAGAAACTGTTTCCCTATGACACCATTTCTAAGTGACACCATTTAAAAACAAACTGGGACACTGTTATTTAATATTCTTTTGTTGTTTTCAATATAATTTATAATGGTCATATTCAAGTTATATAATGGAACTGACAACATTAACGTTTCTTTGTAGAAATGTCACCTGAGAGTATGAGGAAAAATGTGCATAATAAATGCATCATACAGTTCCAACATGTTCACCCTCAATTAAAAAGAAGAAAATAATGGCAGTTGAAAAATA
Source organism: Viscum album (assembly GCA_963277665.1). Taxonomy (NCBI): domain Eukaryota; kingdom Viridiplantae; phylum Streptophyta; class Magnoliopsida; order Santalales; family Viscaceae; genus Viscum; species Viscum album. Next base: position 675,517,429 of record OY728157.1, on the reverse strand, counting down.
CAGAGAGTCATGCAAGGATTTTTGAAAAAGATAAATCATGCATACAACGACATACTAATGAAGAATAGATAAAGAATTATCAATCCTAGAAGGGTGAACTACCAAAGATCAGAGGATCAAGCATCCTTGTAGTACCAACTAGAATAAAATGAGGTACATAGCTCACATATTAGAACTAGAAATCAAATCAGCAAATTTGCAATTATCTTTTTTCACAAGAGGACTCGATACTTGAATCTGATTCATCCTACTAGTTCATAGATGCATAGAATAAAACTCAGAGCACTTCTAACTCTTTCTCATCATCTTCTCTCTATTGTGTACTCTTTTTAGATTTTGATAAGTGTGTGTGTATATATTAAAAACAAACACTGTATCATATATTAAACTTATGGATAAAATATGTCATTACTCTCATATATTCTTATATTTGTTTACTCCCATATATAAGTGCGGAAGAGGTCCTTGTGTGACCTGGTAGCATATTCCCATGAAGAACAGTGGAAGAATTCGTGTGACCTACAAAGTCCTGTGTACTATAGTTTATCCCGATCTTGGGTTCAGATCATGTATTTTAATATAGATTTTTGGTGGAAGGTGATCACAAAGTGGAGTGTATTAAGTCTCATCTTGAGACTGAACCACTTGTTTTATCCGTTGTGCATTTTGATTTAGTTTTTCTCTGCATTACTGTATATTTCAGAAAAGCTAAATTTTATTTGCTTGTTAGTATTTAATAGGAGTTATAACTGTTTTACTTATTAAAATTACATCAAATGTTGTATCAATAACTCACATTGATATCACTAATAATTAATCAATCATCTGAGAAGTCTTTTGAATATTCAAACCATTATAACCGTATTACCTTGATTAATTGGCCGATATAATTTCTTATTAGGGAGTATTTTAAAAGTGAACCTTTTTAATAGAAATTTTTATAGATACTCAATTTAACCCCTATTGAGTAATATACTTTGACCAACACTACCTTTTTATCTTATAATTCATTGGAAAATGATAATGTTGCTCATGCGTTCGTGTGGACTGCCACCCCTACAAAGTGGTGTGAAATTTTCATTTCCATTTTAGTTGGGTTGTCATGAGAATTTATTTAATGAATATATATGATATTGATAACATAATAATTATTATTTAACTATGAATTATTCTTTACCATTCTTTTTTTCCACCCTCAAAAAAGTTAAAAAAAATTCATGCTTATGTATGACCTACCGTCTCCATGAACAGTGTAATTCATTTTTCTATATCTAAATTTTATGGATGCCTCTAAATATATTAATAATGAATGTATATGATATTTATATCATGATTATAATTTTATATATTATGGAACCAGGATCAAAGTAAATGGATCAAAACTACAAAACCAAAACAAAAAATGAGAAATGAAACAATAATCAACGATAATAATGATTTTAATAAATAAATATTAGAAAAAGGTGAAATAAGGTTATAATTAAATAATATATGATTTGATATCTAATTTGTGGTTCTATATTATATATATAATAAATTTATATTTATTATACATGAGATTTTATCACATTTGAAGGAAATAAAATTGAGGTAAAAGTTTTATTTTACCATCTCAATCTTTGTCGAGATAGTTTACAATTAAGTTTCAATGAAGAAATATTATTGTAAAACTATAAATAAACTAAGTAATTTTTTTTATACATTATTTATTTATGTAAATTACATGTTTTAATATAATTTTCCTATCTTTATGTACTCAATTTACGAAAATAAATTTTTTTAAAAGAAACTAACATTATTTTTCTTTTAGTTGAAAAAACTGTTTCTTCATTACATATGTTTTATAAAAGTGTTATAAAAATTTTATTTAACACTATTAGATGATTATTTAAATTATTTTTTACCCTATATTTAATTTTTACAAATTTTTTTTAAAGTAATCTTCGAGTAATTTTCTAAATGAGGTACTTTTTCACATTTTTTTACAAAAGTGTAAAGGAAATGCTTTCTTTTAACTTATATGACACGAACAAAATTTTCCACTATCATAACCACACAATGACATGAATGTTAATTTAAAACTTTCTATAGATCTTTCAAATAAAACTTTTCATTAGTATTTTTTATTTTTTTCTAAATTTTAAATAAGTGATTTTAAAGGGAAAAGTGTTTTTTTCCATGAAATGTTCCTAGAATTTTTTTTTCATTTCTAATAACATCATTTGATGTTACTTATGATTTATTGGGTATTTTATCCAATGATACCATCTTTAATATTTCTTTGTGTTTTTTTAATTATTATGTCATGTTGTTTATGAATCCAATTCTTTTCCATGGATTACACTATGTTGAAATGTTAATGGAATCCATTTCAATTTTTGGGTTATGATATGATGAATGTTACGTGATCTTGTGGGACATGTATATATGGTTTTAATTTTGTAATGTCTTATCCCAAAATTATCTTTCTCTATATACATTGGGTAAATATGGATATCTCATGAGAAAAATAGGACTAGAATGGGGTGTGAACCCAGTTTAGTATGGGACTTTCTATAATTTGATAGCTTGGGAGTGAACCTTGACTACTATGTTGGAATGGGGAATAAACCCAATCTACTATGATAGACTTTAAAGTGAGACGTTATTACTAAGGAAATGATTTTACATGATTATTATTTTCCAAAGACATATGTCTTATACTATAGTTTTGATATTATGGATCATTTTCTTTAATACCTTTATGATTCGTGTTTTATGAACTGTCAAGATTTATACCATGATTCAAGATTATTACCAATTATATGAAGGGAAATATTTTCAAATATTATTCTCATGTTATCATACCATTATAATCTTATTATAATCATATCTCATTTTTCCATTACTGGGAATATGAGATCACCCTTTCATATGTTTCCTTTCACTAGGTTATGAAAAAGGTATTAAGTATGATTTGTCTAAGAAGGGTTCTAGTTACGAGGAGATTAGTGGGAGATGATGTAGTTCAATTATGAAGTAGTTTTTTAGGTCTATATGTTTCCAAATATCCTTCACCTATATTATTATTTCATGGTTTTTTATGTTATGTAATGACTATTTGTCTAATAAGATGTTATACCAATGTATTAAATGTATGACTTTCTTTACCCATCCAAACATCATAAGGGGATTCATGGATGCCATGTATACTCCAATGACCTCATAAAGATCCATTTACAGATATAGGAACCTATATGTTCACTACAAAATTTTATTTGAATAATCTATTTCTTTGAAACACCCTAAAATTATCCCAGGAAGGAACTAGCCAGACCCAAATTATCAAAGTAGCTGTTAGGAATATCTACACAAAAGCATGCCACACCGCTAAAGGGGGAATAAAATCAAGATTAATGTTACATAACTAGATTGATACTTTTGTATTTTAAACTCCAATATCCCCACACGCCTCCATCCAAGTAGTTAAATTGGCCCAACGCATAGGGTATTTGATAACACTAGGTGTTTGACTTTGTTTAAAGAAAACACAAAAAATAAGTTTGGACCGGCCCCTACTCTAGGACCTCTTAACTCTATAAATTAGTCCAAAACCAATCTTGGAAACCCAAAAATGATCTTGTAACTACTTATAAGGGGTGGTCACATTCACTGAATAGGTCCCAATCTTAATTAAGTGAACCATGATCCGTCAGCTTGATCACAAAAACACTTCCCTGAACTAGTCACACACATGATCCCAATTCAAGGGTGACCAACCATTTCCATGAAAACACTAATGGGTGTCTCTATATATCATGAAAAAAATTTCAATGGTACCTATCTCCAAAATATCTGTCATCACTGATAGAAATTTGGATAAACTACCACATCGAAGAAATACATTTAGTCTCAAAACACTGACCTATTTTCCCTATTGGGATGTTTGATATTTTGGCCAGAAATTCAATATTGAGAAAAAATAAAACACAGGTGATAAAATGAATATTCACCACAATAAAGTGTTTAAGATAACACCTTAGATGTTTCATTACTTTTCTATTATTTCCATATGCAACACATGCAGATATATAATAATCTTAGTGATAATTATTCTTTAAGCATCCATGAGGAAAAAATCAATTCAAAGTATGATCCACACACTCAAGGGGAACACCAATCTTGAAAGGGATCCCATCCTCGACATCACACTTTTTTTACTCATCAATTCAAAATATGATCCACACGAGCGGTGCTATCCGAGCCACCCCAAGTGTCTATCACCATCGCACACCTTACCCTTCGATCCTATGCGGGTGTTATAAGGGGTTACATAACACGACCTTATCACTGTGATTATGTGAATTATTTTTGTATATAATAGAGAATATAAATTCATTTTATTATTATTATGTTGTAAATATGTTTTAATTCATAAATAATATTTTTAGTTAATATTCAATTATGAAATATATTTTGATGAATTAATGGATTTTTGAATCTAATAATATTTTTATAAAATATTTTTACTAAATTTATTTTTATTAAATATAAATGATCGTATACTTTTTTGGAATACAATTGTAATTTTTATTAAGGATTGAAATATGTTTTTGTCAAAACCCATGAATTTTTTATAAATGCCAGTTTTTATTTTAAAATTAAAAATTCACATAATTAAAAATTATTTAGATAAAGATAATATTATTTTTGGAATTAGGATGCTAAAATTATCCAACAGTGAATTTTTCATAATTTTTTGAGATAGTTGAATTTTTGGGTAAAAAATTAAATACGGTTTAATTATATATTGTGTTTTATGACATCATAATTACACAATAGTGATGTAATAAGATACAATAAGTTGGATGTTCAGCCAATATATGTTTTAAAATTACAATAATGTGATTTTTGGAATGTTTTATTTACTATACAATGCCTTAGTGGACATCCAAGACTTATAAAACATTTTATCATTTTAAAATGATGTCCTTGAGAGCATGACTAACCTCCATATAAGAAAGCCTAATATTTTATGATGTTTGGCCATTGGACATATACAATACTTTTTTTCCACTCCCCTTTGTAAAAAACCATTTGCAAAAACCATGGGATGGTTTGGTTTTGATTAGTTTGATGTATAGGGTCTAAAACCCAAGTAATAAAGAATTCTCTCTATTTTCTTATATAAAACCACAAAATATCCTACTTCCACTTCACTAAAATTCATTGGATATCAACCAAACTCTTCCCTTATCTCTCTATAATCCTCCCAAGTCACCCAAGCTCCCACGAAGCCTCTATGAATCCCCCCTAAAGCCTTTGGGATCACACTTCTATGTAAAATATTTTCTTCCTTTCTCATTTTTATCCAACTATCTTTATGTTGTGATTACCTTTAAATTCCTATTAAAAATGTAGGGGTATGATTTTAAGCCTCCCCATAGTGCCCTATTTATGTTTGAAAGATGGGAGATCCCTTTTATCTCTCATTAATGACCCCCTTATACACCCGTTACCATGCCAAAAGTCCATAAATTTTTTCTCTCTCCTCATTTACATTGAAGAATTTTTTTTGTATTATGAATACAAAATCCATTAATTTTGATGGGACATTTATATATATGACCCCCTTACTTTCCATTTCATTTACATATTATGAGATAATATTTTCTCTATCATCAACCTTTTGTGAAGTCGTATATAACGCCCTTATGCTTCCGAAATTGTACCGGTATTTTCCAAGCCAAAATAATTGTGTAGTGAATACCATGCCCATTTCTCTATTAAAGGTATTCATCTTTATGAAAATCTACTTATTGATGGAATATTTTCATGTATTAATTCCATATTCTTTTACCATGGAATAATTTACGATGTTTAATTCATTTAGGTTGTATGATCTTGTGACACACTTATGCATTAAATGAAATGTTTAAGAAGGGTGCGCCCAGATAGCGCTCCAATGCGTTGGGTAAAATTAGTATCATGATAAGTCTAGTTCAATGAGGGTTTACTAATTCAAATTAAAAGGAAATGAGTGTTTACTCATGATAATTCCAGTGTAATGAGGATTTACTCATGCTCCATATGCAATGAGCCTTGGCTCATACTAATACCATGTTAAGTGTTGTTGCCACATTTCCATGTAATGATAATCATGATATATCATGACTTTATGTTCATATTTCTCTTATGCTCCTTTAATATACCTATTTCCTAACATGTACTATAATATTCTTGTTATTCCTTGTTTACTCCCTTTCTAGGATTTATAGCTCACCCTTTTCTTATGCATAACCTTAGGTTATCCCATGAAATGTTAAGTAAGAGGGAATGTATTGGTCATGTAAAAGAATATTTCAATAAAGATGTAATGTTTCACATTTTTTGTCTTTATGTAATGTACTCAATCCTCAAAGAAACTAGACCTCTCGATCTACTATGTTGTATCAAGTGAAGGTTTTATGTAATAAATCATGTCTAAGTGACTAATAAAATGAAGGGCTATTATAAAGAGACATGGTCTCTCACTCTTAGAGATGATGTAAAAATTGAGGGGGAGAAAAACCCCATTCTATAAAGAAATCAAGTACAAAGAAATATTGAGACATTTCCTATGGACAATGTGTAGAAATTCCTTAGCAATTTTATGTCTCAGACTCTCAAGTGGCCTCAATGATAATAATTGATCTAACAACAGCTTTTCAACTGAAATATTTTTCTCTACGAAAATTAATAACTGCTTAGGATCCGTAAGCTATTGATTTCTATAAACCTGAGAGTGCTCAAGAATAACTTATCTTTGTAATCCATGTGGATTTAATGGTGTTTAGAGAAAATATTATGGATTTATTTGAGAATATTTTGAAATATTAAACTCTTCCTATAACTTGTCTAAGTCTACAGGATGCTAGTATGATTTTTCAAAAACATATATGGAAATATAAACCTCATATGTTGCATGAAATTCATTAATTAATCATTGAAAATCAGTAGCTAAGAGAAGAATTAAAATCCTTAAGGTATTTGGTTGATGAACTGAATAAAGATTTTGAAACTGCTGAACCCCCAGAAGATGCTGGAAAGATAGCTAAAAAGGTTGCAGTACTGATTTTACCAAATCTGGTAGCTATTATTGAGAAAATAGTAGCAAACAATGACAAGATGGAAGAATAAGTCTGAAATTTATCATCCTCAATCTTTGTGTTGCCTGGTATTTCCAAGGAATCTATTGAAACTGTTTCCAAGAGCCTTCCTAAAACATCTTCCGCCATCTCTGCTCCTTTCTCCTCAGCCAAGCCTGCTCAATCATCTCAGTCAGAAAGTTTAGTTTTTCTAAATTATTTTCAAGAATATCTTACATCGTTGAAAAGTCCATTTGTTCAGGAAATACTCTCAAAAATTGATCAAAACAGTAAGCATGTCCATGACATGGTTTGACTGTACTCTATGGAAGCTTCTACATGCTAAGATGAGATTATAAAGAAAGTGAATTTCTACTTCAAACAGATTTATACAAAGCATTAATTGACAATTAATTTCTAGTATCTTATATAAAATTTGAAAATTCCTCCTTTTACTCAAGATTTTATTGACCATGTGAAGAAAATAAAAGTGTTCAGACTTACCTTAGGCAAATTTATTGAGAATAAAGATGATTTCGAGTAGGAAATGCCGTATGATGGTGAGGTCATCACTGATTTCATCAATTTACTGAAGCAATATCTCCTTGTGAAATGCACTACTATAGTGGCTCTTACAACAACTCCCTTGAGACTTGGTTCTACCTCTTCCTAATTGTAGGATTTTCCCCTGATACCATGTGTGTCTCTCAGGATATGAGCTAGAGTAGACCTGTTATTCTTGAGAAATTCTTGCCTTAGTCTTCAACCAAACCAACTCTTTTGCTTCTATTTTTAAAGGTGTGCCTTTTACTTATCTTACCATTGGATCACTCTTATCCACCACCTCACCTTCTACTCTGGTGGCTCCTCCTACTAACTTTACTATGGTAAAAGAGAAGGAGAAGTCTACTACATCTGAAGAAAAGTGAAGAATTTCTACTTGATGGGAATGTTCTCTATTTTGTTTCATTTTTATTATGTGTGTACTGATGTTTTTATTATTTTTCAATGGATTGTGCCTAGTTACTGTTTGACTTTCACTTTAAATTTATTCTCTTCTTATTTTGTAATTTTTATTTTCTTTTTGATAATCCCAAAAGGGTGAGAAATAAGAACAACTTTGTTCAATTTTTTGATAGTTCATACATGCCATGATTTCTGATCATCCAAATGGTGGATATTTTTATACCCCTCTTATTTGATCAAGTTTTAATGCCCCAAAATCATGAAAGTCATGAAAATCATGAAAATCGTGGAAATCATTTGTAAATCATTTTTTTCATCTTATGATTCCATGCTTAGTTGTTCTAATTCAGAATCTCAAAATTTATTCTTAATCCTCTTCTATTATGTTTAACCAAATATTAAGTTTTATCCATTTTGTCATGGTTATTGCTTAATGTTGTTTACAGATATATGTCTAATTCTAAGAAACCATATGTTTGACACCAGTTCTAGATTTTGGCAATGCCCGGAACACCATGACCCAGACACCGTAACATAGAAAACATGACCCTGATACCATGACCACACACCATGACCTAGATACAGTGTCCTAATACCATGAAAAAACTTCATGACCTGATATCGTGACCAGAAACCATGACCCAAATACCGTGACCTTATACCAGGACCAAACTCCATAACACTTATATTATGACCCATACACAAAGATGATGGTACCGTGAACCTAACACCATAATGCTAACACTGTGACTCAAGAACCAGTTAAAGTTTTAACAAAGGACTAGACACCGATACCAGACACACTGTGATCCTGACACCACATCTGTGATACCTATTCCAGATGTCATCATATCTCTAGTGTCATGAATGTCTCATCGATCAAAAAAAATGAGAAGACACTATTTCCCTATGACACCATTTCAAAGTGACACCGTTTCCAGAAAAACTGTGACAACGTTATTTAATCTTCTATTGTCATTTTCAATTTAATTTATTACTATCATATTCAAGTTATTAAATGGCAATGACATGATTAATGTTTCTTTTTATACATGTCAACTGAAAGTATGAGGTATGAGGTTCATAATATGTGCATCCTCTCGGTTACAACATGTTCACCCTCAATTAAAGAGAATGTAAGCCTGACTGCTGAAAAATATAGAGAGACGTGTGAGAATTTTTGAAAAAGTGAACTCATGTATGCAACAACATACTACTAAAATACAAACAAGGCACTCTCTATTCTTAAAGGATAAAGTACTATAGATCAGATCCTCAAATATCTTTGTAGTCCCAACTAGAAGAACAAGAGATACATATCTCACATCTTTAAACTAGAAACCAGAGCACCAGACTTACAATACTCAGTTTATCATAGGATGACTCGATACTTGCATCAGCTTCATCATACAAATCCAATGTTGCATAGAAATACACTCAGAGCACTTCTAACTCTTTCTCATCATCTTCTCTCTATTGTGTACAATTTTCATCTTTCGAGTAGAGTGTGGGTGTCTGTATTAAGAACACATATTTTATCCTATATTAAACTGAAGGATACAAGATATCCTTCCTCTCATATCTTCTTACGTCTGTTTACTCCCATAGATATGTGTGGAAGAGGACCTTGTGTGACTTGGTAGATTATTCCCATGAAGAATAGTGGAGGAGGTCATGTGACTTGAATTATATTGTGTACTGTTGTTTACCCTTATCCAGGGTGTGGATCAACTTTATTAATATAGAATGCTTGGTGTATGGTGATCACCAAGTGGAGTGGATTAAGTCTCAGCTTGAGACTGAACCACTTTTTTTATTCGCTCTGACTTTTAATTTAGTTTTTTCTATTCTTTATTTTATATTTCATAATAAATAGATTTCACTTTGATAGTTTTCTTAGATAGAAGTTATAATTGCTTTTCCTTATTATAATAACTTCAAAAGTTGTATCAATAACTCAAATTGATATGAAATAGAAATAATCAATCTTTTTAGAAGTTATTTTAACAGACAATCCTTTTTAACCATATTACCTTAATTTACTGGCATGTATACTTTCTTATTTGAGAATATTTTTAAATTGAACCTTTTTAATAGAAATTTTTATAGATCCTCAATTCACCCCCCTCTCGAGTACTCTACTCTGACCAACATTTGGTATTAGAGGAGTTTGTTCCTATTAAGGCTATATTTTAAAATATTTTCAATTATGATTTTAGTTGTACATTAAAGATCTGTAAATTTTTGTTAGTTCTAAATTTCTATCTCCTTAAATGTATTTAATTCCATTAGATAATATACAAGGAGGTTCTCCAAAAATAGACCTCCATTCTTTAATGAAACTAATTATGCCCAATGGAAAATTAAGATGAAAATGAATTTATAATGTATTGGTTTTGAAATTTGGTCTTTAATTGTAGATCAGTGTAAGATTCCTACTAATGATAGAACTAATTGGGATGGCCCACATAATAATGATTATAAAAATAACTGTAAATCCATGAATTCCTTATACCACTCTTTAGAAGATGAGGAATTTATCAAAATTTATTCATGTAAAACATCTCATGAAATTTGGGATACTTTGTCTATTTAACATGAGGGAACCACTAATGTGAAATAAATGAGACTCTATACTTATACTATTAAGTATGATAAATTTTAAATGAATCATGGGGAGCCTATTTCCGACATGTATCGCAGGTTCAATGAAATTTTCAACACAATGATCTCTCTAGGAAGAGAAGTTACAGCCAAGGAACAAATCCTAAGGATTCTCCGAAGCTTACATGACAGATGGAGAGGAACTTCTATCACTATTATATAATCATGTGACATCAACAGATTACCTATCAAATAACTCTTTGGGAAACTAATGATGTACAGAAAAGAAATGAACGAAAACAAGGAAAAATATGATGAACCCAAAAGAAAATCTGTGTCATTCAAGACCACTATCTATAAGCACAATGAAAAGGAGAAATTATAAGTCTCAGTAGAAACCTCCAACAGTGAAAAATCTTCACCTCACATTGATGATGAGATGTCTCAATTTTAAAAAACCAATTTTGTTTCTAAAACCAGAACATATAGCTTTATTCCTAGTTAAAGAAAACATTCTTCTAGTTCAAACTATGATACATCCTCTAATGTTTCAAGTTTTTCTAGTCAAAATAAAGTTTATCTCTCAAATATTTTAACTAATGAATTAAGGAAACCTATGAGGCTGATGTGGGTTCCTACTGAACTAGTTAATAATATCACAGGACCCAAAAAAATATGGGTACCGAAGTATATTTTTATTTGACTATTTTGTAGGAAAATATCTTGAAGAGCTTCAGTAAAACATTATGGTATTTAGACAGTGGTTGGTCAAGACACATGATAGGAGACAATTCATGTTCCAAGAACCTGATAAAAATCTATGGGGTACATGTCAATATTTTGTGACATTGCCAATGAAAAAATCATTGTCCCAGGCCAAATCGGTAACCTGAACTCAGTCTTAATTACTAAAGTAATTTTTTTGATGGATTGAAAGATAATCTTCCTAGTATCTCACAACTATGTGATGATGTATTTCATGTTAAATTTGAAAATGATGCTTGTAATGTTTTTAATTCAAAAAATAAATCAGTATTTTCTACATTAAGAAATGAAAATATATATTCTATTAACTTAGACTCTTTAGATGCTTCATGTTAACATGTATTTTACAAAGAGTTTTTGATATGGCATAGAAGACTAGGAAAATGCAAAATTCACTCCCTTAAAAACCTAAATAGAAATAGTTTAGTCAAATATCAATACAGACTAAAGTTTCCAAATAATAAAGTGTGTAATCATTGTCAAAAGAGAAAACCACACAAAATTTCCATTAAACCAAAGGAATAAGTCTCAACTTCCCAACATATCGAGTTGGTTCACATGGATTTATTTGAACCATCTATAGTTTCTAGTTTAAATTGGAAGCACTATGTTTATGTTCTTGTATATGTCTTTTCTAGGTATACTTGGACCATCTTATTGGCTCACAAAAGTGAAGCCTTCTCACATTTCACCAAGTATGCTAAAACTGTAGAAAATCATAGTGGACTTAAAATTATATATCTTAAAGGTGACCATGTCTTTGAATTTGAAAATCAAGAGTTTGAATCATTTTTCTAAAAAAAGGATATAATCATAATTTCTATACCCTTAGAACTCCTCAACAAAATGGAGTTATAGAAAAAAGAAATAGGAACTTGAAATAAATTTCTATAACCATGCTTAGTGAATATGATGTACCTATTTATTTTTGGGCTGAGGCTGTAAATATATAATTAATTATTATTTATAGAGTGTTGATTATAACTCTTATTAAAATAACTCCATATGAATTGTGGAACAATAGAAAACTCAAAGTAAACTACTTCAATGTCTTTGGTTGCAAAGTTTATATCCTTAACACCAAGGAAAATTGTGAAAAATTTGTATCCATGAGTGATGAAGGAATATTTTTAGGATACTAAATATCTATTAAAGCCTATAGTGTTTTTAAAAAATAACTAAATGTGTGGAGGAATCTGTCCATGTCATGTTTGATGAGACTTATCCACATAAACCAAAGACCCCTCTAGAGAATATCGAGGATGATATGTCAAATATAGACATTAATGCTAAATCCTCTAAACATGATGTAAAGGAATCTGTGAAAACCAATAGTTCTAGAAATTCTATATATTTATGCCATAGTGGACCGAAATGAAGTGATGAATGTGAAATAACTATCCCTAACATTTCTAGACCAACTATAACCCTTAAGAACCATCCCTTATATGTTGTAGTTGGAGATCTAGATAGAGGAACACCAAATAGAGATTCTCTTAGGAATTAGGTTGACCATTAAGCTTTCTTGTCACAAATTGAACATAAAATCATTAATGATGCAATCAATGATGAATTTTGGGTGATATTTATGCAATAAGAACTTAAATAGTTTTAAGGGAACTTTTTTGGAATCTTTTCTATAGACACAAAAGAATTTTTACCATTTGTACTAAGTGGGTATTGAGAAAAAAATTAGATGAAGCTGGTAACACAGTTAGAAACAAATCTAGATTGGTTGTGCAAGGCTATGATCAAGAAGAAGGAATTTACTATGAGGAGACCTTTGCACCAGTATCTAGAATTGAAGCCATTATAACCATACTTGCATATCCAACACGTCAAAATTTCAAACTATATCAAATGTATGTCAAGAGTACAGTCCTAAATAGGTATATAGCTAAGAATGATCTTTTTGAACAACCCCCTGGTTCCACAAATCCTAAATTTCCAAATAATGTGTTTAAATTATCAAAGGCTCTGGATGGTTTAAAATAAGATCCAAGAGATTGGCATGGTAGATTAGGTACTTTTCTTATTTCTAAGGCTTTCTCGAAAGGTATAGGTAGTCCTAATATTTTTATAAAATGAGTTTCCAATGATGATTTAGTAATTAAAATTTGTGTAGATGATATTATTTTTGAATGTGCAAAAAATTATTTATGAGTTAAGTTTTATAATATAATTCAATATTAATTTGAAATAAATTTAATGGGAGAAATAAAATTCTTCCTTTGATTTCAAATATTTCAAAATAAAGATGGTATTATTTTAAGTCAAAGAAAATTTACTAAAGATACACTAAAGAATTTTGTCTTGGAAAATATCAAATGTAACGATACTCCAATGAGTACTTCTTGAATGTAGGATCTTGATGAAGATGGAAAATCTGTTGATCAATCCACTTAAAGAGGAATATTTGGAAACATAATCTACCTAAATTCTATCCAAACTGATATTATGTTTATTGTATGTATGTGTTATCTCTAAAAATAAAACCATAAGGAATTTTATTTAAATTATTTTAAAAGTATTTTAAAATACCTCAATCATACACCCAATGTAGGACTATTCTATCCAAGTGGAAAATCATTGGAGTTAGTTAGATATTATGATTATGATTTTGGTTATTGTAAGTTAGATAGAAAAAGCACATCTGGAACATGTCACATTTTTGGAAAGTCTCTAGTTTCATGGTGTTGTAAGAAAAAAACTCGGTTGCATTATCTTTCACTGAAGCAGAATACAAAGCTACTAGTAGCTGTTGTGCACAAATTTTGTTGATGAAGCACACATTACTAGAAAATTGATATCAATTCAGACATGTAACTATAAATTGTGATATTAAAATTTCTATTAAAATTTCAAAGAATCCTATTTCACACTCCAGTACAAAACATATTGATGTAAGACATCACTTTTTGAGAGACCATTATTATAAATGTGATATCACTTTGGGATTCATTGGAACTGAATATCAGCTTACTGATATATTCATTAAACCAATAAATTCTAAAAGGATAAATTAAATCATACATGAATTATGGATGATAAATTTAAATTGAAAGGCTTACAGTCTTGAACTTACTATTTCACAGGTTAAGGTTTTATATTTCACAGTTTCACAAGTAATTTTCTAACACAATATGTTTCAATTTCATGGCTTCACAAGTCACTGTTTTACACTTACTGTCTCAACTTTATGGTCACAATGTTTTCTATCACACCATAAGGATGACAATGTAATGTCCTATTACAGTATCACGGTAAAGACCTATATATATAATTTTATTTCTTATATCACTATATGCAATATTTTAATTTACCACACTTTTTGTTATGACGTTTGGACATGTTAAATAATAAAAAACCAGATATATTTCACTTCTTTCTTCACTCGAGCTTTCCTGTCTCAAAACCAAAGACCTTTCCTTCCAAATCTAATACTCTAATTTAACAATTTATCCTTATTGAACCTGACATTTTATGCCTAGAATGATGCTACCCTCTTCATCGAATCCTGGGAAGAAAAGGTCTCTCAAATAAGAATGAAAGGTACCACGAATAAAACCTGAATGACCACTGAATCCTGGTCTTGTAAATTGAATAGTTATGCCTAAAAAATAAGTATGTCCGAAGTGGCTACTATCATGTAATTCATCAATCATGAATGTTATGACTAAACAAGGATGGTTGGATTGGTTTACTAAGGAAAATGACCCATTTATTGAAAAATTATTTCTCAGTTTTATTAGTACGTCCAGTTTTCATTCAATACTGAAGATGAATTTTTGGTAAGAAGCTAGATTAATGGTCAATGGTGTAACTTTTCCTCATGGTTATCGGATGGATGCCTAGGGATACTTCATGAAATAATATTTGAGTATTATCAATAAGAAACTCCTCCTCATGGTGATATTTTCATCTTAGAAGATGCTTTGGAAAGTCTAACTAGAAATAGGAATAAAAAAGGGCAATTTGTAGTGAGTTGGATAGTGAGACAAGGTTACTGTTTATAGTTTTCTAGAATCTTATTAGTCCAAGGAAATATGATTTTTCTACTCTTATGTATCAAGATGAATTTCTTTATACCTCTCATGAAAAATGGCCATAAGATTAATCTGGGTAAGTATATTATACTTCACCTGTGTGAATTGGTCAAGACAATATCAAAGTCTACCTCTTCATTCTATTCGAGAGTAATCTCTGCAATGCTATCTTCTAAATTGATTTCTTTCCCGGTATTTTCAAGGACCTTGTTTCAACTGTTGTCAAGAGCCTTCCGGAACCATCTACAACCAACTCTTCTCCTTCCTCCTCATCCAAGCCTATTTATTCATCTTATTCAGAAAGAGCAGATATTAAAAAGGTTATTCAAGAAGATATTAAATCATTGAAAAGACCATCTGTTCTAGAAAGTCTCTTAAAATTTGTTCAAAAAAGTGAGAATGTCCATGACATGGTTTGAATGTACTTTATGTAAGCTTCTATGGGCTATGATACGATTAATAAGAAAGTGTATTTTTACTTTAAAATAATTTATACAGAACATGAATTGACAAGTCATTTCAAGTATCTTACAAAAAATTTGAAAATTCCTCCTCTAACTCAAGTGTCTAAGGACCACATGAAGAAAATAAAATAGTTCAGAGCTACCTTGGAGAAGTTTATTAGGAATAAGGATGATTTTGAGAAATAAATTCAGTATGGTGGTGAGGTCATCACTAATTTCATAAATTTACTAAAGCCCTATCTTCCTGTGCAAAGCACTCTTATTGTTGCTCTTGATGCTTCTCCCTTGAAACCTGGTTCCACATCTTCCTCATTGTTTTCTTTTTCCCATACTAACATGTATGTCTCTCAGGCTCTGAGGCAGATCAAACCTATTATTATTGAGAACTAATTGCCTCGATCTTCAACCAAACCCACTCTTGCTCCTTCTATTTTTGAAGGTGTTCCTTTTTCTTCTCTCACCATTGGATCACTCTTAGCTACCACCTCCTCATCTACACCTATGGCTCCTACTTCTGACTTTTCCAAGGTCAAAGAGAAGTCTAAGGACTTTAAAGAGATGTGAAGAATGTCTACATGATGGGAATTTTCTCTATATATTTTCTTTTTTCTTATGATTATACTGGAATTTTTATTATTTTTCAATGGAATGTGCCTTTTTGAAGTTTGAAATTTGGTTTACATTTAATATCTAATTATTTTTTGATACTTATTTTCCTTTTGATAATCCCAAAAGAGGGATAAATAATAATAGCTTTATTCTCTTTTTTGATAGTTCATATATTCTATGATTTGTGACCATAAAAAAGGGGAATATTTTTGGTCTCCTCCTCTTTGATCATGTTTTAATTCTCACAAATCATTCAAATAATGAAAATCATTAAAATCATGCTAATGATGTTAAAATCATGTTAGAATAATTATGATTAAAGGCTTACAGGTTCAAATTCAGAATCACACTTGTTATGCTTAATCCTATTCGATTATGTTTTACTAAAAAATTAAGTTTAATCCATTTTGTGAAGGTTACTACTTAATACTATTTAGAGATATTTGGGTAAGTCTAAGAAAACTTAAGTCTGACACCAGTTATTGATTTTGGAAAAGTCCCAAACACTATGAACCAGACACCGTTACCCTGATATCGTGACCAGACACCGTGACTATGATACCGTGACCTGATACTATGCCCAGACACCGTGACCGGATACTGTGACCAGAAACTGTAACCTAGATACCATGACGAGACACCATAATTATGATACAATGACCCAGAAACCAAAATTCTGATACCGTGATAGAGACACAGTATTTCTAACATTGTGACTCAAGCACATGTCAATGTGTTAACAAAGGACTAGACACTGCAACCATAGACACCGTGACCCTAACACAACATTTGTGATACCAGTTCCAGATGTCAACATAGTTGTTGCACAGTGACTATTTCATCACACAAAGGAATAATGGAAGACACCATTTCCCTATGACACCATATCCAAGTGACACCTTTTCAAGACAAACTGTGACACTATTCTTTATTATTCTTTTGTTGTTTTCAATTTAATTTGTAATGGTTATATTCAAGTTATATAATGGAACTAACAACATTAAATTTTCTTTGTAGACATGTCACATGAGAGTATGAGGTACAAGGTGAAGAATAAATGTGTCATATCAGTTCCAACATCTGCAACCTCAATTAAAACGAATAAAAGAATGGCATCTAAAAAATACAGAGAGTCAGGCTAGTATTTTTGAAAAGGAGAACTCATGCATGCAACGACATACTAATAAAGAATAGGGGAATCATTATTGATCCCAAAAGGCTGAACTATCATATATTAGAAGATCAAACATCATTGTAGTACCAACTAGACGAACATGAGGTACATAACACATAAATTCGAACTAGAAACCAGATCACCAGATTTGGGATACTCTTTTTTTCACTAAAGAACTTGATACTTGCATCTGATTCATCCTACAAGTCCATAGATTCATAGATTCACACTCAAAGAAATTCTAAATATTTCTCATCATCTTCTCTATGTTGTGTAGTCTTTTTACATTTCAAGAAGTGTGTGTGTATGTATTAATAACACACACTATCTCCTATATTAAACTCAAGTATAAAAGATATCCTTTCTCTAATATCTTTTCAAATATGTTTACTCCCACATATATGTGTGGAAGAGGTCCTTGTGTGACCTGGTAGCTTATTCCCATGAAGAACAGTGGAAGAAGTCGTCTGACCTAGAAAGTCTTATGTACAATTGTTTATCCTGATATGGTGTGTAGATAAAGTTTATTAATATAAATTTTTTGTGGCAGGTGATCACAAAGTGGAGTGGATTAAGTCTCAACTTGAGACTGAACCACTTGTTTTATCCGTTGTGCCTTTTAATTTAGTTTTTCTCTACATTACTATATATTTGAAAAAGCTAGATTATATTTTCATGTTAGTCTTGGATTGAAGTTACAACTATTTTTCTTTATTAGAATAACATCAAATGTTGTATCAATAACTCACATTTATATCACTAAGAATTAATCAATCATCAGAGAATTCTTTTGAATAGTCAAACCATTATAACCATATTACATTGATTAACTGGCCGATATACTTTCTTATTTGGAAATATTTTAAAATTGAACCATTTTAATAAAAAAATTTTATAGATACTATATTTACCCCTTATTAATTACTCTACTTAGACCAACACTACCTTTTTATCTTATAATTCATTGGAAAATGATAATGTCGCTCATGCTTACGTGTGGACTGCCACCCTGACGAAGTTGTGTGATATTTTTCATTTCCATTTTAGTTGGATAGTAATGAGAATATATTTAATGAATATATATGATATTTATGACTTAATAATTATTCTTCAACTGTGAATTATTCATTACCATTACTTTTTTCTACCCTCAAAAAATGTTAAAGTAACATTTATGCTTACGTATGACCTATCGTCTCCATGAACAATGTAGTTCATTTTTCTATATCTAACTTTTATGGATGACTCTAAATATATAAATAATGAATGTATATGATATTTATATCATGATTATAATTTTATATATTATGGAATCAGGATCAAAGTAAAAGGATCAAAACTACAAAACCAAAAACCAAATGAGAAACGAAGCAGTAATCAACGATAATAATTATTTTAATAAATAAATATTAGAAAAATGTGATAAAAAGTTATAATTAAATAATATATGATTTAATATCATTTTTGGTTCTATATTATATATATAATAAATTTATATTTATTATACATGAGATTTTATCATGTTTGAAATAAATCAGACTTGAGGTAAATGTTTTATTTTACCATCTCATTCTTTGACGAGATTGTTTACAATTAAGTTTTGATGAAGAAATATTTTTGTATAACAGTAAAGAATATAATGATTTTTTTATACACTAGATATTTATGTAAATTACATGTTTTAATTTAATTTTCCTATCTTTACGTACTCAATTTACGAAAATAATTTTTTTAAAGGAAGCTAACTTTATTTTTCTTTTTGGTTGAAAAAACCATTTTCATCCATACATATGTTTTATAAAATTGTTATAAAGAATTTTTTTAAAACTATTGAAGGATTATTTAAATTATTTTTTACCCTTTATTTAATTTTTACAAAATTGTTTTAAAGTAATCTTATAGTAATTTTCCAAGTGAGGTAATTTTTCACATTTTTATACAAAAGCGTAATAGAAATATTTCTCTTAACTTATATGACACGAACAAAATTTTCCACTATCATAACCAAAAAATGATATGAATATTAATTTTAGAATTTCTATGGATCTTTCAAATAAAACTTTTCCTTAAAATTTTTTATTTTTTTCTAAATTTTAAACAAGTGATTTCAAAGGGAAATGTGTATTTTTTCCAAAAAATGTTCCAAGTAATTTTTTTTATTTCTAATAACAACATTTTATGTTACTTATGATTTATTGGGAATTTTTTCCAATGATACCATAATTAATATTTCTTTGTGTTTTTTGTGATTATAATTTCATATTGTTTATGAATCCAATTCTTTTCCATGGCTTACACTATGTTGAAATGTTAATGCAATCCATTTCATTTTTTTGGGTTATGATATGATGAATGTTATGTGATCTTGTGGGACACATATATATGGTTTTCATTATGTAATGGCTTGGCCCAAAATTATATTTCCCTCTATAAATTGGGTAAATATGGATATCGCATGAGAAAAATAGGACTAGAATGGGGTGTGAACCCAGTTTTGTAGGGCAATTTCTATAATATGATTGTCCTAGGAGTAAACATTGACTATTATGTTGGAATGGGTAATGAACCCAATCTACTATGATAGACTTTAATGTGATACATTATTACTAAGGAAATGATTTTACATGATTATTATTTACCAAAAACTTATTTTTTATACTATAGTTTTGATATCATGGATCATTTTCTTTGATACCTTTATGATTTGTGTTTTATGAACTCTCAAGATTTGTGCCATGATTTATGATTATTACCAATTATATGAATGGAAATATTTTTAAATGTTATTCTCATGTTATTATAACCTTATAATCATGTTATCATGATATCTCATTTTTTCCCTTACTGGGAATATGAGATCACCCTTTGTTATGTTTCCTTTTTCTAGGTTATGAAAAAGGTATTAAGCATGATTTCTCTAAGAAGGGTACTAGTTATGAGGAGATTAGTGGGAGATTATGTAGTTCAATTTTGAGGTAGTTTTTTAGGTGTATATTTCTATAAAGATTCTTGACCTATATTATTCTTTCGTGGATTTTTATGTTATGTAATGACTATTCATCTATTAAGATGTTATACCTATGTATTAAATGTATGTGTTTCTTTACCCATCCAAGCATCATAAGGGGCTGAAGGGTTGCAATGTATACTCCACTGGACTCATCAAGATCCATTTAAAGATATAGGAACCTATATGTTCACTAAAAAATTCAATTTGAATGATCTATTTCTTTGAAACTCCCTAAAATTAACCCATGAAGCAACTAGCCTGACCCATATTATCAAAGTAGCTATTAGGAATCCCTACACAAAATCATGCCACACCGCTAAAGGGGGCATAAACTCAAGATGAATGTTTTCTAACAAGATAGATAATTTTGTATATTAAACTCACATAGCCCTAAACACCTCCATCCAAGTAATTAAGTTGGCCTAATACATAGGGTATTTCATAACACTATGTGTTTGAATTTGTTTATAGAAAACAAAAAAATTAAGTTTGGACCATCCCCTACTCTAGATACTCTTAAATATCTAAGGTAGTCCAAAACCAATATTATAAACCCAAAAGGATATTGTTACTACTTATAAGTGGTGGTCGCATTCACTGACTAGGTCCCACTCTTAATGAATTGTACCATGATACGTCAGCTTGATCACAAAAACACTTCCCCAAACGAGTCACACACATGATCCCAATTCAAGGATGACCAACCATTTCCATGAAAACACTAACGGGTCTCTATATATATCATGAAAAAAATTACAATGGGATCAATCAAAAAAATATCTATCATCACTAATAGAAATTTAGCTAAACTACCACATCGAAGAAATACATTTAGTCTCAAAACACTGACCTAGTGTCACTATGGGGATATTTCATATCTTGGCCAGAAATTCAACATTTATAGAAAATAACACACGAGTGATAAAATGAATATGCACCACAATAAAAAATCAAATCAAAGTATGATCCACACACTCAAGGGGAACACCAATCTAGAAAGGGATCCCATACTTGACATCACACTTTTTTTACTCATCACTATTTGATAAAAAAATCAAATAAAAAAACACTATCCTAAAAAAAGTGTTGTCCTTGATATCTCTAACGACTAGGATATCACAAAAAACATCATTCCATGCCACACTCAAATCAATCATTAATTTATGGTGAATGTCACACACCTCAATGAGTGTCTATAAACCATTAAATGGGATAAAATCTCTCCATTTTTAGATCCTACACCATATAACATGATGGAACTATTATTCCATATGGGTAGAGTGGTTGTATTGTAATTCAAATCAACCATCATACTCTATATATGTAGTATCAACATGCTATCTGACAGGGGGTTATTTACTCTCTTATAGATTAAGGGACCCAAAAATCATAAAAAATGTGGGGTGTGGGGGGTACTAAACTCACCACGAACATTAACCACTGCAATTGGAGAACCCCACACCTGCCTAAAAGGGAATTATAACCCTAATTTTAGTATGGAGGACCCACAACTTAGTGAGGTCGAGGGTATATCAACCCCATGCTTGAGTAGAGGACAATATGTAATGAATTTTAGACATGACCCCTATGTCTATGTGGGGTATAAAATGACACAATTTCATATAGGGGACCCACACCTTATCAAATAGCACACAACATAAGAGGGTTACCAAATCCAATGAAGAATCCATGTCCCGTCAATGATCTTAAGATATGTGGAATACCGAATCCATAGAGAGAGGAACCCATGATCCTTCGTGAAACTCTGAGGGTAAAAAAATCTAACCTATCTGAATATGGAATATCCAATTAGAATATTGAGAGAGATCCTATTAGAATTCCCACATGTTTTTGAGTACCCTTGAGCCTATCATCATCTATAGATGAACCAAATTTCACGTTATAAAAAAGTTATTTTATCATGTAAATCATCATTGTCATTGAATAAAATAAATAACATGATAGGAATTCCTGAAAATATATATGAAAATACATAGCGTTCTACATGATGCATGGATTTTAAGAACTATACCTTTTGACAAATGTTATAAGATCTCCAGTTATCCACCCTGATTATCAGAGTCCTTCCACTGGAATGTGTTGCCGCTACACCCTATATGGGTTCCATGGTTAGATAAATAATTGTATCCTCTATAATTATTATTACCCCACTAGTCCTGAGCCCATCTTCTGAGAATCTTATATATAAAATTCATCCAAAGGTTGGACTCACTTTGATACCACTATGTCACAACCTGACCCACTAGGTTTCCATCGTGACTGTTGGTATATTGAGTGTGACACCTCAATCCTACCTCCAATAAGCCAGGGGTTGGAGAACGACACCAATAAGAAATAAAAAAATGGGAGTCCTTAGCATTAACTTCCCATTGCTGATAAAATCCCCCAATTCAATAAGGAGGAACACAACCACATATGATATAAATAACTAGATAAAGGTAATATATAAAAGAGCATAATTTCTACCAATATATTGATAAACAAAAAAAGATGATACATAAGAGAAAATATAAGGACCAATAAACGAAGGTTCATACTACAACAAACCTAAGGTGAAAGTGAGATCACTAAAAACATCATCTGTAGCTTTGAGCACCACCTACCACAAAAATTGTTAGACATGCACATACTTTTGCTCCACCGGCTCTAAAAGGTCCACTAGACCCACACCCTTGGAAGACATTTATTACTTATATGACATCTACAAAGACGCTAAATGTGTGGTAGATTAGTACGATACAAGGTTTATTTTAGAAATAAACTATACCTTTTCCAAAAAAATGGAAATAAGACCACCGAATAGAATAGAAATTGAGCCAAACCATGGAACCATCTTATAGAACGTAGGGAAACCTCAAAAAAGAATAAGAAATCACAAAAAACATTAAACATAACGTCCACTCAATATAAAATGTAAACTACGGCCAAATACCACTTTTATCTCATAAGAAACATTGAAAAACCTTGATCATGTATGGCATATTAGGGGAATAGATATCCCTACTAAATATACACCATATCAGACCAACTCAATCATCTTTATGAAGTGAAAGACCTCACAAAACCATCAACATAACTAATCAATTTCATGAGATACCCAACCGATGATGGTATGGCCAACCATGTACCACATAATCTTCACGAAATATAGATACAGATCATATAACAATTAATTGAAATAAAAAACACACGATAATTCCATAAATGAGACCCTTCAACACCCTAATATCACTCAAGAAAATAACCGACTATGCATGACACTCTCAGTACCTTGAAAGGTATCCAAAGGCGTAAACCATGAAGAGGATCCCACAAATTATAAAAATAGAGGAAGTGACACAAACCATCTAAAACACACACTAGGAATGTACCCATCATCCTAGAAGTAGTCAAGGGGTAAAAAGAAAACATTCATCGATGGAGAACATATTTTTAATTCTTATCCTTTTTAGGGGGGACACATAGGGGAAGAAATGAAACCTCCCGTGCCTTACAAGTATCTAAAAGAATGACCCATCCATGAGGATAACCATCACCCTCCCAAATAAATGTTATTAAGAAACTATCATAGGATACCCCAACCTCATTGTTATATGAAATCTAGAAAAAGGGGGTACTAATTTTGTACACCTATATATCTCTTCAAAATAACCACTTCTAACACCAAGTTAAAAGTATAACCACACCAAGGATATCTTACCACACTGATGTGTGAGATTAAATATAAAGTGAAATAGAATGAGACTTTATGAATTTATTTTTTTCAAATATATTAAATTTCTTTGTTAACCTATCTTTCATGCAACACTGAATTTAGCTTGCATTACTCACAACATCGAGTTTTAACAAATCATAATATATTGTAAATAAAATTATTTAAACACAAATCTTACAAAATAGTCAATAAAAATAAAATAGGAATAATAATAATTTTTTAGATATTAATTCTTCTTATTTTCTATAATAATTTATCTATAAAAAATTACATAATTGTTATAAGGTTCTTTATATGTTTCTAAAATACTTTTTTCTAAAATAATATTTTTTATTAATTTTTTTTGAAAATATTAAAATTATTTTTTTAAACTTTTAGAAAATTAATTTGAATAAAAAAAATATTTTTTTTAAATTATAATTTAGAAACTATCTTAGGGTTAATAATTTGATTTTTTTAAAAAATATTTATTTTTTATTGAATAGGGAAAAATATTGGGTTTTATTGAAAACTGTAATTTCATTTAAATAATTTATAAGGTTTATAATTATTATAAAATAGGTTTTAAAGTAAAAATAATTCAGTTATATATAAATCCAATTTATTTCTTTTTAATATTTTAATATGGAATTTTTGTATAACAAATTTTTAAACTTTTTAAACTTTTCTCTTCAAAAACAAGATTTATCATCTCATATGAAAGTTTAATTTTTGAGTGTTTTTTAATGAGAAAAATATGGTTACACCATTTTCTTTTCAAATTAATTACATGTGTGAAACTCACCTCACATATAAAATGCCACCCTCGACTATCCTATTCATTCTTCCAAAACCATTTGATTAAAAAAATTCCTAAATAAGTGTTTTAATTTTAAACTCCCATCAAATAATATTTATTTTTATTATAAATAAAACCTTATAATCCTTTTGGTGAAAATAGAATGAAGCTTTGTGTAGAAGAGGTAACACCCCTAACCGGGCATGTAATATTATTTCTTACTCCACATCCTTAAATTATTATTTACCCGTTATAATATAATAAATTCATTATATTAAATATAATAATATTATTTTATGATAGCTTAATAACCTGAAACAATATCCTCTTCAAGAAAACAGGATACAAAATCATCATTCAGTTGTACGATGGACACTAGCCTCACAAACTAATGTTCTTATTTTAACACCACCATCTCTCATGGATGGATATAATGATAGATAAAATGTTTATATATTATATATATATGATATTATTATAATTATTTAATTATTATATCATATATACCATCATAAATTCCATTCTATTAGAATACGATAATGTCGCTCATGTGCATGACATACTATAGCCTCGTGAAGTGATGCGATTCATTCACACTTTACACAGAAGGTAATAAAGATGAGTATAATAGAAATATTTGACATATATGAACTAAAATTATATATAATATTCAAAAAATATTTACCTTATTTATCTCAATACAACGATAAAATGGAAACCCCATTCATGCATATGTATGACATACCATCTCCACAAACAGTGTTTTTTATTTTCTGTTTCCAACTCTTAAAGATTAACGTAAAAAAATATTTAATTAATATATAAGGTATTTATATGAAAGTTAAAATTAGGTATATTATGGATCATTGATCAAATTAATATGACCATAAATAATAAATCAAAACATACATGAAAAATAATCCTATTATTTCCCGAAATGTGACTTTAACAAGGAATTGTCAATAATGAATTATAAAATTTCATAGGGAAATAATTTATGGTATGATATATATAATTATTTTTATTTTATATAATTATGAAAAATTATATTTATTATAAAGGTGGTTTGACCATGTGGGATTGAAGCTGTGACATAAGTTAAGGGATTTCCGTTACACATTTTACTTTTGTGAGACACATGTCACATTCACCACCTATTATTTTTTATAGTGTATATATTTCATATGAATGAATTTTATGATTATTCTAATTAAAATTAATTTTATTTATGTATTTATTTTATGTTTTCACTTTCGTGGTGTTAAAATTTCAAAATTTACTAAAGCATTGAGGGTTGTTTTTCTTAATTTTCCTTCTTTCAGACATATGTTATGTTATAAACCTATCTTATTTTTGAGGAGTATTTACAACAACTTTTAAATGTTTTATAAAGAAATTATTTTTATTATTTCTATTATAAGTTTTATTTAATGTTACTCTTTCATAGGTCTTACGTTTCAATTTTATCAAAGTAGTAAGGGTCTTATGTTGCAATCTCATCATTTATCATTATTGCTCAGGATTATACTTCTAATGATGAAATAATGTGATATGTCTCTCTAGTAAACATTTATTTTCTTATAATCTATTTATTTATAGATAATACATGTTTCAGTTCATCTTATTAACTTTATGTACTCAATAATTAAAAAAATGAATAAAAAACTATTTTATTTCTCTATATGATCAAAAACTATTTTTATTCCAAGACCATGTTTTCTAAAAATGTTTTCCAAATAGTTTTTAAGATTATTAAAATTATTCAGGATTGAAATTTTTACCAATTTTTTAAATTTTAATTTTTTTTAAAAAAGTATTCACATCATTTTCAAAATGATTCCCATTGAAGTTTTACACAAAATGTGAAAGGAATATTTGTTTTAATGTGTATAACATGAACATAATTTACCACCATCATAATTATTTTGAATATTACCTTATAAATTTTCTAGGTTATTTTAAAATAAAAGGACATCCAAAATGTTCAATATTTTGAAAATAATTTTTCAATTCAGAAGGGATATTTTTGTCAATAAATGTTTAAAATGACTTTTCAAAAATCATTTTCCATTTATGAAGACTGAATTTGATGTTACCTATTACTTAATTGGGATACTATCCAAGGATACCATTATTATTTTTTCTATAAATGGTTTATTTTTATGATGTGATTATGTTTATAAAACATGTTTTCTATCCATAAGTTAAACCATGAAGAAATTCTTATGAAACCTGCATTTTTTCATGAGTTATTATATGATAAAACAGTGAAAAGAATATGTAAACTTCCTCATTAACACAGTTTATTATATAATTTTTTTATGAAACTTATTTCATTACATTTTTACGATATGATGAATGTTTTATAATATTTTAGTATCTATACGTATGATTTTCATTATATGATGAGAGGAACTTTTATGTCTATTTAATGCATTGGGAAAATATTTATATCTCATGAGATATAAAGGACTTGAATGGGGAGTAAACTGAGTTTATTAAGGGAATTTTTCGTATACGATGATCTTGGTATTGAACCTTGAATACTATAATGGTTTGGGAAGTTAAACCATTCCACTATGATGGCCTTATAAGTGAGCCTTGACTACTATGAAATCGATTTTCTATGTTTATGTGTATGCCAAATATCTATGTGTTTTGCCAATTTTATACTCTCATGGCCCATGTTCTTTGATTACCTTATGATTCATGTCTTATAAGCTTCCCATGTTTATTCAATGACTTAATATTATGATATTTTATATGAAAGTTATGATTTTAAAATGTTATGTGAATGTTCCCATATGATTACATTCATGTTATGCTAATGTGTCTCTGTTGTTTAACGTTACCCAACATCTAGCCTCACCCTTTCTTATTTCTCCTTTCAATAGGTTCTTAACAAATGTATTACGTATGATATGTCTATGAATAGTGATATATATGAAGAGAATAGCAGGAGATGATGTAATTCACCTATTAAACTTCTCTTTTTGTTTCCAAGTTTTCCAAACACTATATCTTTATGATCTTCTAGAGTGTGTTTAAATATTTTAATGAATTATAATCTTAAAATAATTATAATATATCTATGAAAATTTTAGTTCTATATATTAAGATTATTATCACCATCCAAAAAACAATATCCCACACCAAAAAGAGTTAAGGAGATTAATGGAAACCATATCCTAGAATGGAGGACCCACTACCCACCCTATAGAAATTGCATATTTCATCAAATAGAAAGATATTGCCACTAAAATACATAAATCATAGGATCAGGGAGAGTATATATATCAAAAAATGCACTACTATGACACTAAATGCATCAAATCTAATTTAATGACAAAACAGACCTCTATTGATGCTCAAAAAAATGATAATATGTCTCCCTTGTTCAGAACTCTAGATGTAACATGTGAGAGAGAAAATGTTTACCATCTAATTGAGGACTAACCATAATGCTCCACTCGATGTAGGCGTTAATTTCTAGGACTTATATCCTTTGAAACTCAAGACACATGACCCAAAACTAACTCTAGCGTGCTCATGTTTAAGGAGGGACCACAGTACGATTCTTGCACCAAAGTAAGACCTACTGGACTATTCTTCTATGAAAAGGGAACCACTCAAACTTTTACAACCACCAAAATCCATTAACTTACATTCTATATGATACTCAAAGCCATCAAAAAATATTATAGGGTACCGATCTATAAAACATGTGAGGGTCTCATCCACAATATCTGAACATACCCTAAAAATTTCTATGGCAATCACACTGTCTCTACTAGAACATTTTTATCCCATTTTTATCATCAAGGTATTAGGGTCTATATCCAACCTCAAAACATATCTCCAAATATCCATGATAGAAAATAAAACCTCACAATCACATAACATGAAAAAGTATACTAAATATGTACTCCTCTAATGTAAAAAACTGGCTATTTGGTGAAGAGTGAAAACCCATTATAAAAGGGTTGTACACATCACATACTAGGGGTAGAAGAAATGAAAACCCAAATTAAAAAACTTGTGTGTATACCAAAAAAGACTCAAAATTGTAGACTTTGTAAAGCTAATGTTATTTTTGATAACTTGCATTACATTCTACAACAAATAATGATAAAAACCCAGGTTAAGAAAAAATTATTAATAAACCTCTAATAAATACTAATTTTGTAAAATATTAAATATTTAGATGTTAAATAATTAATATGATTTAATATTGAAAAATATAATATTAAAAGGAATAAATTTTATTTATACTAGTATTTTTATTTTAAAATAAATATTTAAATTTTTTAGAATTTAATCTTTATAATATTAAATTTATTTTGGAATTTCTTACATTAAAATATACTTAATTTTTTTTCATTATTTTTCTAAAAAATTTAATTTCAGTAAAAAATATGGTTTTGGTGAAGATTATAATATTACGAATTTTTACATTATGAAATCTTGTCCTATAAGATTAAAAAACAAATTAAGTAGTAAATTATATATTTCATAAATAAAATTATGAATTTTGATTTTTTTGATCTTTTAATCCTATGCACAATAGTTTTTAGAAAAATTGTAATGTTACTTTAACAAAATTACTTGTTTTTGAAATTTTCCTCTAATTAATTATTTACATGGTTAAATTCAATTTTGTATTTCCTTTAATTATTAATAAATTTTATTTTCTTTATAATAAATAAATTTATTTCATTAAAATTAGAATCCAAAATAATTATATCAAATGCATAAATTTAAATCATAAAAAAGTTATTTTTCTAAAACTGTTTCTATGAAATTAAGTGTGTTGTTTAATATTAACATTTCACTCCTTTATAAATTTTATGGTTTAAAATTATTTCCCAATCATATATTATAAGGTTCATATTTGGTGAAACTATCCAATATTATTAGTTTTCATTAATGTTAGTTACTAATTCTAAAAACTAATTACCATGGTAAAAGTTAATTTTGTTGAATGGTTTTAGACATAATATTTTACCACAGACTCTCATTATACTTTTTTGAACCATTAAACCTTGATTAGTGTCATGGTATTATAAGAAAATGATGGGTGTTTCAGAAAGTTCTTTTTTCTTGTCTCATAGCAGGTTACCACTTCCACCCTTTCATGTTACAAATATAAATATAATTATTCCTTTTAAATATGATTTTTTTCCACCTAGAACCATATCCCACCTAAAACATCATCTATTCATGTTACATTTTATTAAGTTCTTCTCTTATAATGAGTTTTCCAAGAGAAAAATCAAGAGTCCAACATGAGTATTACCATCTCCAAGTATTTTATTTTATTTTAATCTTACATAGTGTAATTTGTAAACTTATTAATGTCATGATGTTATTATATTTATTATTTTTAAATTTCATTATATTAAATATAATATTAATATTCAATCCGTTCCATTCACTAAGAAAAAAATAACATTGATAGTATGAACATGCAGACCACTGCCTCCATAACACAATTGGATTATTTTGCATCATTATCTTCAAAGAATGGTACCATGGAATGATTTTATGAATAAATATTTTTTCCATTTCCTAAATATTATTATGAAATGATAATTGTTTATATAAAATCATTCTCCCATTCATTTAGGAATGATATCGTTAATCATTTTTCTCTACAGAATACCACCACCACGAACAATGAATTTCATTTTTTGTTACCAACCATCTTGGATGGTTCTATGAATGAGTTTAATAATTACATTTATCACTTATGAAATGTAAATATTCTATAATATTTATACTATCATTATATAATATTGTTTACTTAATTGTTCAATTATTACAACACACTCATGTTTAGTTCATTTTTACCACTGACACGAGTGATGAAGTAATGTTTATGCCATCCAATATTAAGGAACTTTATATTACAGTGAAAATATATAAGAATAAATAACATACCTATTGTTTGGTATTATAATTATATATTTAATGGTGAAGTACTTTCCATTCCCTAAGATCATGAGGTTTAGTTTTTAATAAAGCTTATACCTTTCCCTATGCTAATATCAAAGAGTCCCTATAGAATATCCTCTATTGAGTTAGAATAATTAGCAAAGATTTTGAAAGAAAATCTTGATAATGACTCTGTACACTTGTGTGCTTGACCTTATAGTGAAAATTTTTTTGTTAAGAAGAAGGATGGATAAATATGTCTCTTCATTGACTATTTTGAAATTAATATGATTATGATCAGGAATAGATAATTTTTTCCTTATATTGATGATTTTTTCGATCTACTGTGATTAGATAAATATCTCTGAATTATTGAACATTAATCAAAAAATAATAAATTGAGGTTAAGGAGAGAATATATACCCCAGAAAACTTTTTCCACAGGCTATGGATAATAAACATTTATAGTTATGCCATTTTTTTCTGAAAAATGATCATAATATCTTTGTGGATTTCATGAATAGAGTCTTTAGAGATTACCTTGTGAATTTTTTGGTAATATTTATGGTTTAAATTCTTATATATTCTATGTGAATTGATGAATATAAAGAGTATTTGTGAATTTTTATAAGGTCCTTACAAAAGGAGAAATTATACTCCATGTTTAAAAGTGTGTTTTTTTACAAAAGGGTACTATTCATTGGTTATTCTATCACTAGTGAGGTTATATCCATGAAACATTCCAAGGATTAAGAAAGAAAAAAATTGCCAAGCCTGACTTCTATGTTTGAGATCTAAAGTTTTCATTGATTAGCTAGATAATACCAATGTTTATGGAGAAAATTCCAATGATCTTCCAATCCACATACCATTTTTATTTTAAAGGGAGTGAAGTTACTCTTTACAAAATCATGTGGGGTAATTTTCAGGGATATTAGGAAGATATTGGTCACTAAACCTATGCTTTCACTTCCCTAGAATTTTTTATTATATAGATGGAGAAGGTAATTACTTATGTATTAGGAAAATTAAGGGCTTATGAGAAGAAATATCGTACTCCTAATTTAGAGCTGGAGAAAATAATATTTGCATTGAAAATATGTTGACATATTATCTATGGTGATATGTGTGATATATATACTAACCATAAGAACCCAACTTAAATATTTACACAAATGTGCTGATCATGAGCCTATGTAGATGGTTATAGATGATCAACGAATAAAAATTAACAGTATATTAACACCTCGGTAAGGAAAACTAGGTGGCCTATTCCGTGAGTAGGAAGGATCATTTTTTCTTTTCCATGATGATGATGAAAAAATATTTTATACTCATTGATTTAAAATGGTTGATTCTTAAAATAATAAGGGAATGTAAAAATTCTTATCTTTTTGATATCATTTATCAAATATAAATTCTTGTGATGATAAAAGTAGCCTAGAAAGATGATGCACAACTATAGAAAAAGGTAGTGAGTATTCATGATTTCATATTTAAAAAATATGGATTTATAAGGTTTAGAACAAAGATATGCATCCCATAAAAATTAGGACTGAAGAAGGAACATTTGAATGATGTGCATAACATATCTTTTTCGATTCATCTAGAAAGTTGTAAAATGTATATAGATCTAAATCAAAATTTCTACTGGGATAAAATGAAGAGGGAAATCATGGAGTGAAAATCTCAATGCCTGGTTTTTCAAAAAATTTAACAGTGACTAATAGATGTCTAAGGATATATTGAAACCATTACCCATACCTTTATAGGAATTGGAAAAAATTTCCAAGTATTTTTTGAGGGAATTTAAAAATTTATAAGGGTTTCTATTTTATTAGGGTTGTATTCATTCACATTAAAATTTATTCCATTTTATATCTATTAATTAAGATTTATTTTGTGAGTAAATATCCAAGATATTCATTAGATTAGTAGTAATAATTCATGGGGTTACACTTTATATTTTATATAATCAGGGTTTGATGGTTAACTCATGATTCAAGAGAAGTATTTAGAAACATTTGGAGGTGAATATTAGTTTTAGTACATCATATAACTCTTAGGTAAATGGTTTGTTTTATATAATATTCCAAACTCTATATAACATTATAAGATCATATTCTATGGAATTCTAAGGATTTTGTGATCAACAACTCCCCTTGGTAAAGTTATTATAAAAAATTAGTTTCCATTCTAGAATTTTGATAGAACCATACAACACACTATATGGTAAGATCCATAGGACTCTACTAAGATGAAATTTTGTTGGAATTAATAAGTTTATAGGTCCTGACCTTGTCCTATAAATTACGGTGAAGGTTAAAACTATTTATCATTATTTGAATGTAGTAAAAATTTGATTGAAGAATTTTGAATAAAATCAATGATGATATCTAGAGTTTGAAGTTGGAGTCAAGGTATTACTCTAGATATATACATGGAAGTAGGTTATGGGATTTGGGTAGAAAGGTAAGTTGAACCTTGTATACATCAACCCCTTCAATATCATTGAAAATATTGGCGTTATATCTTATATCCTAGTGGTACGTGATGATCTCTCCCAAGTACTTGATTAATTCCTTGTATTTCTTTTTAAAAATTGTAAACTATACCCATCACATATACTTAATTCAAAATTTATGTAACTAGAACATGATCTCTCAAATGAGGAGAAACCAGTGGAAATTATGGATCAAAGAGATAAGGTGTTGTGTAACAAGACCACTCATATAGTCATAGTTCTCTAGTGGAATCATAAGTTTGATTAAGATATGTGGGAACCTATGGATGGGTTTAGATAAATTCACAATCTCTTTTTTTATTCTATGTAATAAAATTGATAGGAAAAAAATCTTTTAGTGGGAATTTAATTTAATGACATGAAAATATAGAATTTTTAAAACTAATTGTATGTTAGATAACCTAGGTTACATAATACACATAATGGAAATAAATCAGACATATTATGATAAATTTATTAATATACCTATAATAAAGAATAATATATTAAAAGATTAAATATTTATAATGTAAATAATTAATACGAGTGGATTTTGAAAAAGGAAATTTTGAATGAAATTCATTTTATTTATATTATGTATTTTTTAAATAAAAATTTACATTTTAAATTTTATCAAATAATGTTCATTTTTAAATTCAACATCTTAAAAATTACCTATTATAATTTTTTGAGTTTTTTCTGAATTGTTGATTTTCACTTGAAAAATACGATTTTTGAGAAAATTATAATATTCATGATTTTCTGAATTGTTGATTTTCACTTGCAAGTTGTTTTCCAAGAGAAAACTAAATCATCCAACATGGGTATTAAAATTTCATATTATTCTATTTTATTATTCTCCTATGTAAAATCATTTTAACCTAGTTAATATAGTTTAAAAAATATCATTATTAATGAAAACTTGGTACTAGCCTTGGACAAGCCTAATTGGTTTGTTAATTGTTGTTAAGTCGTTAGTGAACCGTGTACACCATGCATGGGCTTGGAGAGGATATATGAATTCTGAGTGAATCATGGATCCCTATAAGATTTCATGAATGATATTTAAGAGGAATGGATTAGGTCATGGGTGATACTTGGGATCCCTATAGGAATGCTAAGGAAATGCTTGATGACAGAGGTTATACCACACAAAAAGTGATACTTGATTTTCCACTATGAGGTTTTCCAAGGATGGGCTCATATGGTTTTGGTGGATTTACACCTGGAGTGATACTTGAGTAACACTTTATGAATTTCAAGGTTGGGTGCGATATTGTTTGTATATTGAAGGGTTTATGATGCATCTTCCATGCCAAAGAACAATATTTATTTCAGTCTTTTCCTATAGTTACCTAGATGGCCTTTAGTGGCATCTGTGGTGCTTACTACTATATGAGGAATCACAAGGATTAGGAAAAATCCGAACACTTATATAGTCAATGTAATTTAATTATTAATTCAATATAAATGGAATGAAACTAGAACTTGTGATTTTAGGACTATTTTTTTAGTATTTCCTAGCTTGTTGTTGTCACTATTTTACAATACCTCATATATATACTCATTGATAGATTGGAACATAACATGGGTGGTTGCACACTATGATTTATTCTCACACCCTCTTTGGATCATTCTTTGGTCCCTAATTTATTATTGAATGCAGGTGTTGATAAGGTCAAATGAACTCTTACTCACACATGATATGCCTCTTAGAAGCTGGAGATCATGGGAACAAGACTAGGCTTGCGATGCTGCTGGGGTACTTTTGTTCGTTTGGTACCTTTTTTATCTTTTATTGTATATGACAACCTTATGACTTGTTTGGATGTTTTCTTAGAAACATGATACTTGCATCATTTTCTATATGATATGACATCTGATTATTTTTATTGTTAGAATTTTGCTGTTTACTCCTGTTGTATGGTATTACTGCTTCTGCTATATGTATGTTGTTTCTTCTATATTATACTCTGAAAATGAGGGCATAGTATTCCAAAAATAAAAATCACCTTATCCCTTCACTACTAGTCAGATGACTATGGAGTTTGGGGAGATGTGATTGAGGTCATGTGGCCAATCGCACTTGGAGCACAATTAGGTGGCATCCAGAGTTGGGACGTTACAATCACATTCGACCATGTAAGAGTAAAGGTATGTGGTTTTTATGACTCAAATAATTCAATTGGGTTATAATCACTTTTCTTTGCCTAAATAAATTTACAGTTATATCATATCTTTCCTATGATAATGTTATATTGTATTTAGAATATATTTTATAAGGAATTCATGTTTCACACCAAATTATTCTTCCCTGATGAATCTATTGTTTGTCGAAAAGAATTTTTGTTGAGAATAATTCACATATCTTTTAATGTATTTTTTCTCTATATCAATATTTTCACTTCCATCCAATATTATCCTTTACCAACTAGAGAGTAATTTTTTATCTATAATGACCCCTATATTTATGTTTATTTTAGAACCACGGTTAACATATTATTTTAATGATATTGTGTTTTCAATAACAATGTTTTCAAATATTTCAAAGGCTTTTCAATTCGATGATCATATATTATCCAATTGTGAATCACATTTTGAAATATGATTTTTTTATTTTAAATTTATCTATATTAGTTTTTTATTTTTAAAAAATGTTTTATGATGTTTCCAATTTATTTTTTAAATAAAGTTTTTTTATTGTGACTTGAAAATCTTCCCTTTTTTAATTTGATATTAGGATTTTTTATGAAAAATCCTTTTTTATTTATCTATCAATTTTAAAGGATTATTATCCAATAAATTAATTGTTTACAAATCACAAAATATATGTTATTTTTGGGTGATCATGTTCTTGGTATGAAATGATCTAGTTTTTTAATGTGATACTATTTGGAAAAGTCACGAAGCACATTTTATTCCCATGTGTTACTTGTGATAATATGAATAATTTGATTTTACATGGCACTCATATGTATGGATGATGTACAAGTGGGGTCTTATATCATCCTATTATGTATTAATTATTGTTTTAGTTCTTCTGATATAATCATTGATTGTCATAGGTAAATTGTTTCAGAAAAAAAGGTGGACATAGTTATATTTTTTCACAAAATTAAAGGACGGACATATATTTATTTTTTCAAAATAATTTCCTATTTTCTATGACATTACTTCTATAAAATATGACTTATTTTTCAAATATTCTATTTTTATGACATTCCTTATTATAAATATATTTTTATTTATTATGTATTAGTTTTATGTTTGTTATATGTTTCTAAGAAATTTTTTTGATGACCTATATTTGGTATTATTTTATTATACCATGATTCTTATTGGACAATGATGTTTTTTCATCACTTTTAATTGAATGATATTTTTTGTTATGATATTAGACTCTTAAAAATGTTTTAATCAAATTTAAAATCTATCCATGGTGACTTATTTATATATCTACTTAAATGATAATTCTAGGTAACCCCTTATTATTTTTTTATTCCCTATGTTATATTGATGATTATATAATATAAACTATATTTTAGAGGGCCTAAAGGATAATTTTTTGGATAAATGTTCATAAGTGTTGTAAAATAACATGTTTATGTAGAAAGACTCTAAGGCACTAAACCATTAAATCCTTATATTTTGGGGTTGTTTTTTGAATATATTAATTTAATTTGGAAATCAATGTATTTTTTATTGAAAATTATCATGGGTCTCGATAGTACACGGTCTAACCCAGGAGTACTTCAATTGTACATAGGGTGTCCCTAAAACACATAGGGGAGGATACATGGGTTTGTTTCCTTATACCCTATCACAACCCCTGTTGTATTATTTTTCATGGAATTTATTATTAGAAACCCATGTTCCACATAAGGGTATCTGACACTGTATAGGGCCAAACCCTGATCCGTGTGCCCTTAGATCCTATACAGTGTGTCCTTTTCAATAACACTATATGTTTGTATTATATCCAGCTTGATATTCAAAATGATACTACATTCTGTATATTATTTAAGAGACATGATGTATGTTCAGTATTTCAGCACACAAAATGCCTGGAATAAACCTAACTCACACACAACACCTCAGTTTTGATCCGACGAAAAATGAAAATAGAAATAAAATAATATAGATCCCAAAAAAAATATATAGATCAAAAATTGAATTAAAATGAGTCTAAATTCAAAATAATTAGTCTTACCTATTATAGGATCACCAAATTTTTAGAGTAATGTGTTTTTGATTCACAATATGGGGTCATTTCTTCCAAATCCAATATCATGTTATCCCAAGATGAAGGGTCCACCTTGATCACATCCTCAAAGCTCTACGATTCATAAATAGTGAAGGGGTAGGTGTGAGGATTCCTACATAAAAATAGAGTGGGGTAATGGATAATTCCATAGTTAACTAAAACACCATTTAATTAAAAATGAAGAACCATTAAATAGTCCTGACCCAAACATGGAATCTAGATTGTGTTTGTACCTTATTTAGGTAAAACCCCCATTTTGAAACCAAATATGAAATAAAAATTTCTATATTGAGCTTTCATTAATAGATAGTAACATTATAGGACTTTGAATTTAATTAATATTGATTTAATAAATATGAAATACCCCAAATAAATCTGCCGATATGTATACTTTACAAACTCCCATCATAGGGTAAATGTCTCCTTTTGGAATAAATGGAATAAAAAAATATTTATGAAATTATTAAACAAGAACTAATTATTATTTTACCCAATAAAAAGTCTCAGGTATTCATAACTCCAAAAAAGAAAGGATTCAACATAGAAAACAGAAGTCCTTATAATATCATCTTGATTCCTCTGTTATCATTATTGTTTGAGTTCCTAAATTATTGTAACCCAAATCATATTTCAATTAAAAGTAACCTTATTATTGGATTCATCCCATTATTTTATTTCCTTATATAAGACAATATATTGGTATATAATGGTTTTGGTTTTCCGTATTGAAGGATTGTGGTCCCGAAAAGTGTCTACTTGGATAAATTTTAATACTTATTATTTTAAGGATATTTAATTTCTATATATCTACTAATGTTTTTAAATTTAAATTTGTGAATGATTATGGTTATTTAATTGGGAATCTTGTACCTTCCACCAAATGAAAATTTTCAAAGCATAATTATATAAATCATTTTACATAACTCATAGAGTGTGTTACTCACCCAAACTAGAATCTAATAATATTTATACATATTCAAAGAAATCAAATACATATGATATAGGAAAACATTTTATATAATGGATTAAAATTATATAAAACTATATATTTTCAAAATACTGAGCCTAGAGTTAAAATAACTATCCCTCACTTTTCTAGACAAGGCATAAGCCTCCTAAATAGAGATAAATGTAACCCAAATCCCATTTATCCAAGTATACATTACCAAAGAGTGATTTAATCAACTACATAAATTCAAAACCTATTATATAAACAATAATAAACTTATTAATTTTACCTGATTACCAGTACAAAGTTCAGTTAGTAGGAAAAAATGCATTATCATATCTCGCTCGTAACTACTTATATACTTGTAGAAAAATTTAAAGAAGAAGTTTAATAATTTATACTAAATCGTACATAATAATTGTTAAAATAAAAATTTTATATCAATAAATAATTAATTTAATAACAAATAATTTATCAGTTGATAAATTTAAACACGAGATAAATAATTTATGAATAATTCAAAAATAAATTATTAACAATTATAATTCAAATATGAACAAACATTAGTAATTATATTTTATATAATATAAAAATTTATATGACCATTTATATTTTTTTAATATAGAATCCTTCATTATAAAATATAAAAATATTTTATATAATATTTAACTATTGAATATTTTATATTTTATATTTTATCTAAATAATTTACAAAAAATAAAATATATCACATATAAGATTTTATTCTACATTAAAAACTCATTTTTCGAAAGAATAAAATAATATTTTGAGATAAGGCCTTAATATAAACATTATATATTATCTTTTATATACCATTCATATATTAATTTAAAAACCATTTTTTGTTTTCTTTATTTTAAATTTATAAATATTTTATAAATTATTTACATTATATATCCACTTTAATCCTATATCATATCTACAAAAACATTTTTCATTTGGTTTAAACCCCCCATAGATTTAGAGTGATCCACAAGGGCCCATGTTAGTGATTATGTTTGAAAATATTTTAAATAATATTATTAGTAGTAAAATTATTTTTAAGATTCATTTCAACATGACACAATATTTATCTTGGAAATAAATCTTGTTTCGGGATGTGAATATAGATTTTGGTGTCTATTTGGGTTATCAAAGGCATTTCAAGCATAGAGATTTAGGATTCTATTTCACATATCCATGTCATTTTCAGGCTAGTGTTTCAATCATCCAATCCATTTTATAAAATGTAATTCCAATTATAACTATCACATGAGGTCCTCGTTTTGAAATCCACCATAACATATTAATCTCATACCCATGAAATATTGCTTTTTCTATGATGCCTTATTTTTCAATTATTTCAACATAGTTATAAAAATGATTATTTTTATAGTATTATTCCATGATCTATGAATAGAAAATAATCAAACACTTATTTTTCAGAAGAGGTATACTATGGTATTGGACTCTTAAGAATAATAATTGGTTTTTTTGGATTCATCTATGCTATAGAAGATGGAAAAATTCATTTCTCATATTCTTCATCAATTAAAAATTAATTGAAAAATAGTGATTGAACTACTATAATTCCATTAAATAGTTTTATATAAATGTTAAACATCCTAAATGAAGAAAAATAACAACACTGAAATGAAAAACACAATGATTGTTCGGTATGTTTGGAATGAATATAAACCGAGAACATGAATATTGTAACTTCTTCCAATCAAACCATATTGCTGAATATATTTTTAAAATTTTCATTAAGGTCACTACGAAGTAACCCAAACACTCGTTCCTCTATAATTTTACAAAAAATCTATACTCAATAAAAATATCCCTCCATACTAATGGTTTAATAAAACCTTATTTAAACGTATGAGATAACTGAGACCCTATAGAACACTTGATTTATAGTTTCATTGTTCCTTGAAATAATTTAATTCCAGGCATTATAAAAGTCTTTGATCCTCCCAATATATGATAACTAATGGGACATTAAAGTGTCCATGATTAAAAAAATCATTTTATTCAATGAATTATTTCAAAAAAATTTCATAATTACTAATCATTTTTTTCATCTTTTATTACTATAAAAATTTCATTGGATGTTTGAAATCATCCTAACCATCATAATATGATTACTATAACTGATTATGATAGTTGATGTGGAATATAGTGGCCAAACCATGCATTATATTACAATATGATTATATCATATATAACTTCCACGATAACGTGTCTTACACTAAGACAATGTAAAGACAATGATAGAACATGGAATGTAATAAACCATCACACTATAGTTATAATTTTAGTTCACATATCAATTGATAATCAATAAAATATAATCCTATAATGGCCCTAAAAAATGTGTCTTCTTGATAATCCCATCTCTTAGTGCAACACAACATTACAACAAGTCTCCAATACCACCTCCACCCAAAACATTTCATAAATCTACAGAAGAATGTAATTTAATGTATTATTCTTTAATGTTGTGAAAATATTTACACCTTAGTGATGTTATATAAAAAAACATGACCTCAAATGTAGACTCAAGAAACAACATCACATTTTTTTTCTCTATTATACACTACCACATATCTTTCTATGACATGAAATCTAACCATCAACATAATCTCATGAAAATACAAAAAATTAAATTCCCACATTCACATAATATTATTATAAATTCAAAAATATATTGTATGGAAAAAGTTATATCTCCACCATTTTCTACATTTTATCAAAATGAGAGAAGGTATCAAACTCCACCACAAATATCAATGAGAAATGCCTTCCATGTTGCACCCATTATTTACTCGAGGGGATATATAGATATTTTATGTACCAATTGTCTAACCAAATTTTGTAAAGAAGAAAATAGAAGGAAATATTGAAGACACCAAAGATAAAATGAATATTTTCATAATGGTTGGTAGAATCCATGATAGTTGATACTTAAGGAAGACTGGAGGGGGTAAAATTTTTATAAATTTATGTGGATGACCACAATGAAAAGGAATTACTATCACAATTATTAGTTTTGGTAGCATATTGAATTGTAATTTTTTTTCTTTTTAAAACTATAATAACAAAATTTTAGCCATCTATGGGTGTGTATCATTTTCACCTATAGTTACAATTTTCATAAAATATATCCCCACAATTCTCACCAATGGTGAGTGGAGGACCTACAGATAATAATTTTGAAGAAAATAAATAAAAATATAGCCAACACACAATTTCATTGAATTCCTTTTTATGGATAATGTGACTTGAGTTTGTGATAATATGAGGTAGGTTACAGGACTTCACACTTCTCCTCTCCCACACTATAAAATTCATTCTCTATTCTAATAATAATGATGATGACATATGATGTAAAACATATATTGAATATTTCATGGATTCATTTTAATTTTCTACTAAGGAAGTGATGGCTTCAATCTCAATTAAGGTGTTTCCATGTCACTTTGATTAGTGAAATTTGTGGGAAGAGTACCTATGGTTTCCATGGTGCAATTATTATTTAGAAATATTTTATAGTTTTGGTTTGTGTGACCAATTTTATGCAAAAAAATGAGTTAGAATTGGGGATACAATGAAAATGAGACCATAAAAGAGCATTTATGTTTAATCTATGGGGAGTTTTCTTTCTTTCCTGCATTCTTTCCTTTGCATCAAAATTTACCTGATTAATTTTATGCATTTTATTTTCCCATGAAGCCACCCTAATTTTTCATTGTTTTGAAATATAAAAAAATATTAAAAATAGTAATAAGTTAAGAAGGTAGTGAGTGATTATCATGAGGATCTATATGAGACAAACATGAGGTCAAAACCCTTACTACCTTCTTTAGATAATATAACCTATAAAGTGTCACCAAACACTTTGATAAGGTATTAGTATATCAATAGTATAATGATCCATTTGAAGATATTATTTTTATCAACTTCACAATTGGAATATTCTATAATAGTTTCTATTTTACCCCTTTTCCATGATGGTGTTATATCAATTGATGATAAGGATATCATGAGTTTTTAATGTACTTGAACCACTATAAGACAACATGATGAAGTGAAAGTATGCATTTAGGAAAATAGAACTCACAAGATATTCCTTAAACATGATTTTTGATGGAATTATTTGTGCTTATTAGTTCATACATAGAATTTGGAGAGAGAATTCTGATCAAGGTTGTGTTTTACACTACACTTATTAAAATGGAGTTCCCAAGAGAGAATTATTAGGTTGATAACTCCTATAAATGATTTAACCTATATTTGGGCTAAGGTTAGTGTTTTTATGGTGGATACACATAGTAGTACCATGTATAGAAATTTATGCTAAATGTAGCATTAAGATAATAGACTCTATTGACATAGTCATGGAAACCCATATGGAGTTAGTTTGGATTGAGAAGCTGGTGGTGTAGGAGTAGTTGAAGATGGATGATGCTATGATCCACTTCCACAATAACCACTTTCAGTTTTTACCTCTCTTGTGTGAAGTAATAATATTAGATGTTATAGATAACACATGTAATGTATATCCATGTTTTGGTGATGTCGAGTACAAATCATGGTGTGATTGATTCTCTCACTTCATGAAAATTCATAATAGTCAACGTGATAATGATCCCCTCTTTATTCACATTATGTTTTGGAGATATATGTTGTAGTTTACCACTTTTATTTACCTTTATCTATTACATAATTTCAACTAACATTGATCATCATTCACTCATTCCTTTTGGTGAAGAGAGTTTATCTTTAATAGAGAAAGTGTCGTTACTTGGGACCCTTTATGGTAGAGGGGAGACCCAATTATATA
This sequence comes from Viscum album, assembly GCA_963277665.1. Taxonomy (NCBI): domain Eukaryota; kingdom Viridiplantae; phylum Streptophyta; class Magnoliopsida; order Santalales; family Viscaceae; genus Viscum; species Viscum album. The sequence goes on along the minus strand of OY728157.1, from coordinate 675,473,675 downwards.
ATCATTTTTTAGAATAGTTACCCCTTTTATCATAATTATTAGTGATATGTGATTTATAATATAAGTTGGTGGACAGCTTTAGTAACTAGGGAGGATCCCTTAGGTGGGGTAAGTAGTTTTAACCCCCAAGAAGTTGAATTAAACTACATATTAGATGGAAAACAAGAATTTAGATAGTATAATCATAGGTGACGATTCACTTCATATGAATATAGGGTAACTTATGAAATATACATAAGTTTAACCTATGGTTGACTTTATTTAGTGGCTGAATTATTAATCAATATGCAATTTTGGTGTGGTGTCCTGGTGTTGTAGTGTAAAATCAAAAAGTCCATTGTAGTGGTTATGAGCCACACAGACCAAACTTTTTCATATACTGATTCATGAAGTTATTTATCTATATAATATTTTTACAAAGGATGGGATTGTTGTTATCATTCATGAATTTTTAATCTATGGTAGGTTTTGTGACTGGAGTATTAGTGCAACAACATAGTAATTGATGCTTTTTTAGAAAAGTCTTGTCCTGTTGGTGGATGATGTACTTTAAAAAGTATTCTTGAAGTGATTGATTTTTAGATACATTGATAACTTTTGATTGGTAGTGGTATACCAATAGGGTTATTTTTTTATTGGGGCACGAAATAATGGTGTTTCTTTAATGGCCCTACATGAACAGACATTCCCCATTGATGAACTTGAAGGTTTTTCCGAATGGTTTGGAAAACATCTTACACTTATCTAGGTGTATTTTTATTCTCCATTTTCATTTTTATTGAGTATCCCAATGAAAATTATATGGAACTCCATAGTAGAGAATGTGCATTTATGTGGTATGCCTCGTTATGATTTTAGTTTTATAATTCAGACTCCATGAAAAATCTAGCTATATAGTGAAATGTGTTTGTTTTGAAGGTTATTTCTTTGGATTTAGGAGTTTTGGAATGTTTTTTCCAATGTTTTGGATATTTTATTGAAGTTTAATCTAAATTTTCTAGACTGTCCACAATAGATTATTTTGAATTTTTCCTCCAATGAGAAATGATGTGATGGTAGGCAGTTTTTGAAGGATGTGATATTCCATGAAATGGATGTTAGTTTCTTTCAAAAATTATTGAAAAGAACAGCAAAACCAATATGTTTTCAGTGATGAATGGCATCTTGTTTGCTTATAAATGTGTGGAATAATTTTTTTTGGTTATTTTTAAGAGATTAAGTAATAAGTCCTATGTTTTCTTTATACATTTATCAAGAAACATTGGATCATGCTCTTTTTTAGTAAATTTTAATACAAAAGATAACTAAATACTTGGAATGTATTCTACCTTGATCCTCTTTGAGAGTCAGTGTGGAATCTTTATGAAGTGCGTCATAGTTGAGTTTATTGTATATAGTTATATACAATTTTTTTAGAATAATATTTAATGGTTTTGAGAATAACTCTCCAATATAAGGTATCGCTGGAAATAATACATTTTAAGGCGTATTCTAACTGATTATGTATTTTCTTTATCCCAGGTGTTTGGAAGGCCTTTGGATGAGGGGCGGATTGGCTGAAGAGGCTAGGAATGACCCACTTATAAAAGTATCATGATTCTTAAATGGAATATATGTACAATGAGATAAATCTAATGACTTGGAGTATTAATGAAGAAGTTCATATACTGGATGGTTGTGTACCAAGTTCACTTAGTTATCAAACCTTGTATGTTGACAGAAGTTTGTTTGATGGTGGATTGTTTTTCTAAAAGAGATAAATTTTTGTAATTCCCTAAGTGGTAACATTTATAATTGACATTTTCAGAATGAAATTTTTTAAAGTTGTATAGAATATAGTGGCATGAATTTTTCACAATTGGATAATATTTCAATTTTGAGTTTTGACGCCCTAGATCCCATCCAAGGTTAATAAAATTAAATATACCCAAGAAATGAACTTTGAAGCCATATCTGGGAACCGCAAGTGGTTATGAGTGGATACAACTAATAATAAGATGGCCATGGTGGGGGTTTGTTATGGATGGACTGATGGATTCAATTTATACTACATTTTTTGATTGAGATAATCTGATCACATAGAGCGTAATAACACATGAACAAGTCTACCTGAATTCTCATGTATGTGTTTTTTGAATAAATAACAAGATGAAAAAGTATAAAAGAAAAAAATTCACCCATCCCTGATGGCTTATCCTATGTAAATAAATATTGCTCCAATAGTCATTAAATCGGGATTTTTTCTAAACCCTCTTGGTATCAAATGGTAAAACAATAATGGAATTTATGTCCACTCAAATTGGTACACCAACCCGATATGGTCAAACATGGGAATGAATTTTCTTAGGTCACCTAACTTGGCACCCCATTTTCCCTGGTCACTTAACTGACTACCCAAAGGTCTATATGATGAGGTATCCACCCGAAAACCATAGATGGGATCATAGATAGGATATGACCTTTGGGTTTCATCCTAATACCTCTATTTCTTTCACTTACCCACATAAAAATTCAAGAGTCACACCATGTTTTTTTATCTGGGTCAAATAAGATTATTTTTTATGTTCCTATTAGTATCTACATTTACACTAATAATACATTGAGTCAAGACCACCCACTTGGTTTCTACAAACCCTTTATATTGATATACTCATATTGTTTTACACAAATATCTTGAGTCAATATTCTCTTCTTGGATTCTCAAAACACATTGTGCCAAGATTCTCTTATTAGTACCAAAAAATACTTTGAGATGATAACCTCCTATTATTTTCTTAAAATACCCTATGCTAGATCCTTTTATTGGTCTCCTCAAATACCTATATTTGAAATCCTCCTTTAGGTTTCCTCATGTACTAAGAGTCGAGACCCTCTTCGTGATTTCTTCAAATATTTTGAAGAAATATTCTCCTATTGGTTTCCAAAATATATCTAGATCATATATTAAAGTAAACTAGATTGGGAAACTTCAACAAAACCTTACAACGTAGAATTTAAAGGTTCTTTTCACATAGTAATCCTCTCTGCATGAATTTACTATACTTTTAGGTGGTCATGGATGTTTGTACTTAAAAGGCACCGCTACGGTCCTTATCACATGACATCAAATTGTATGATGTGCTTGATTAAAAAGAACTTAGCTACATGGTTTCTAATTCCCTTTTTCAAGGACATGTAGAAATTCCCTTTCACAGGCCTGCTCCTAACTCCAAAATACCACCCACCTCATTTTAGAGAAGTCAAATGCATCTCGAGATGATAGTAAGTTCTATAGTTACTTCCAATATGGATTTAAACTATTGAGTAACTAAATATTTATCTAAAATGAGATATAGTAAAATATGAAAGTACACTGTCATAAAAAATTCATGTTTTTAGTTAATAAATTTCACAAGAGGGTTAAAAGTATAGTTACTAGGATGGAATTCAATAACATATCTTAGATCAATCTAATATTTCTGAACTAGAGTAAAGTAAACCTTATAAGATGAGGTGAACTTCCATACCCTTATGTGATAAAAATTACTATCATCCCAACCCAAGGCGATTTAAAGGCTACCTACCTTTAGAAAGTAGGATAGATGCATGAGACCTGAAATAATCTAAATTGAAACATGATAAAAAAATATTAGAAATAGGATATGAAACTAAATTGATGTAGGACTCTTGATTCCTAGATTTTTATATGTGTTTATCTATTCTCAATGAAAATAATGCACTTTAATTTTTATAGAATAACATTTTAATTATTATGTATTTTTATAAAAAAAATTATAAATTTTTTTCATGAAAACGAACTACTCATAATGTTCCTTATCATTTAAGGATCCATACTCAATAAGAGGGATCCAGTTCTCTACATCAGCCACCATTAATTGATGTTCAATTTATTTTCTTTCCATTTTTCTTGATCCTCTTCTATGAGAATTCAATACAGTTAACAGTTCGATGATATTGGACCAAGATGAAGAATGAATGGATAAAAGTGTGAGAACTCCATTTTGAATAACATAAGCAGTCAATGTGGTTTGAATGATATTTGATTGGTGATGTAGGATTTGAAAAAGGTGCAATGGTGATAAATTAAAAAAGGAAACAGTGTTTGGGGTACCAATTCACAATGTAAAGTCATTATCGAGTAGATTTCTAGCCAAATACTGCTAATAAATATTTAATAGAGGATGGTGTTGACCTAAGACTAGTTGAATTGATATTTATGGAAATTAGATGAGATTTGGTAATGAATAGATACAATATCGGTGACAAAATTTTTCTTTCAATCATTTTTAGGTTTAGAGATATAAGAAATGATAACTTGATTTATACATTGGATCCATAAGTGATGTATGTATTTTTATGACCTAGATAGGGGTTTTTCAATATTAAATATCTTATGGGGTGTACTTTAGGTGTACATGTTGTGTGACCATAGGTGGACCAGGTCGACATGTGTAGGGAGACATGATCAACTATCAATTTAGATATACTCATCACATGGGTTTGGTCCATAGACTTTGTGATTTTTACTGGACATGACTCGACCAAATTGTAGGACATGAAATTATCTGAGGGGATGCACAAAAAATTTACTAGTTTGGACACATAATTTATATAAATATTATATAATCCCATCAATCAGGGATACATGAAGACTACTTATGTTAGTCATACATACCGTGAACACCAGTATGCATATTGCGTACATAGGCCCAGAAAATCATTGTTGAAAATAGTGTAATACTAGATTATTCGTGATGGTTTATACAATATGTACCCACAAAGTTAAATACATGAAATTTTTCCAAACATGGTGTCACTACAACAAAAATTGAGTCTAGCGGTGGTTCTGGGAACCGCCGCTAAACCCTTTTTAAAAATGGTTTCTCGGCAGTTTATAATAAACAGCCGCGAAACATGTTTTTTTACAACGCTGACCCTCCCCCCCCCACCCAGACCATACCCCACGACCCTGCTTCCCCTGCGACCCCAGCCCCCCGTGAACCCGACGACCCCGGAGACCCCGATGACCCCGCGACCCCAGTGACCCCGACCCCCCGCGACCCCGGCGACCCCACGACCTCGGCGACCCCGGCGACCCCGCGACCCTGACAACCCCACTTCGCCTAGCCCCCAGTAACCCCAATGACCCATATAAAATCTAAGGTTTGAAATAAATTTTTTTGAATCTTTTTTAAACTCAATTTCTTTGCCAACCCAGGTTGGGTTCTTGAAGAATTGAGTCACGATAGAGGTATTAGAGTTAGTTACTAATGATATTTCGGTTGTTTTATTAAAACTAGGGTAGTGGTGTTAGAGGTATTAGAGTTTAGCCTTATAGGATAGATAATCCAGTATATGTTATGATAGTTGATTCATTGCTACGTAAGGACACTAATTATATATTGTCTAAAATTAGTACTTATATCATTAATTATAGAATACTATTGGATTAGTGAAAGCATTATATAGTGATCAGGATTTGATTTATGTGCTTTTTTTCATGTGACAAATGAACTACCATGGGATGGATAATCTTGGAATTCAAATGATATATTCTAAATGATTTTCTTTATTCTATTTTGAACCTGTTGGGATTTTCTTCTTCTTTTATATTTGATATTTTATCTTGTATAAAACTTCTATATGAATTTTTGACCTGAACATGACTAGGTTTACACCTATAAAAGTTCCACTCTAGATTCATCATAAAGATGATGAGAAAATTTTCTAGGTAAATGAGTATGAGGGTCCTATACTTTATTCCATGTTTGGAATTTATATCTATGTAGATTCAATTTCCAATACTTAGATGATAATTTAATACTATTTTTTTACACATCATCATAATAAATTCATGTATTCTAAAACATTTCCTTATATAAGTGTAGGTTTGTTAAATCACACTACCTAATTTCCTATTGACCTATACTCATCAATTTTACTAGAAGGATATTTATTTTCTTACTCATTATAGGATAAAGATTTTATGTGATGCCTTAATGATAAATAAATGTGATATTGAAAAACTCTTTCAATATTATATTGGAATGTTGTGACTTTTCGGGGATCACAAAGAGATGTTTTGAGTTGTGAATATGGTTGTGAATTTTTTGGGGAAATATTATTGTGATATAGTCAACTAGGATTATTTTTTATTTAAATTTTATTTGTATTTTATTTCTCTATATGTTATCCAAACTAGATGGCTTTTCATTAATATGTATAGTCTCATATGAAAGTAACCAATTTCATTGAATATGTATCTTTATATTTTTTTATTATTTTTTGAAATGGATAACCTATTTATTTATAAGGCTTACTTGAATATAATGAATTATGACACATAGTTATGGATTTCCTTATACTTTTGATATTATATCATGGAGTCCATCAAACTTGTGTTACTCAAGAATGACATCCCTTTACTTTTCATAAATTTATTCTATGTGTTGAAGTGAATGGTATTGAATTCATTCTAACTTATTGTAGTTGTTTGGATGAATATAATTCTTCCAAGTTTCTGAATATAATGTTTAGAGATAATTCCTTCTGAGATCTATTTCCACCTATGTGGTTTTGATTATCTTATTATGTTGTCCTGGATTATAGTACCAACACCCCACATTTCATCTCCAAATTCCCAACATGATTATACTCTGAAAGCCCAAACACCAAGCCCAGACACATAAACTATTCTTCAAATACCCTAGTTTGATCCCCAAACCACATCAGCCGCATCTTGAATGCCATTGCTGATGTGGACTCCACCTTACAACATCAATTTTTCTACAACAACACTAGTAAGTACTTATCTAGATAAATTATACCAAAGGCACTCAATCCCACCCACCAATGTGCTATCATATCCCGACCACAATGGCTTAAAACTCAAGGAATAAAAAAAATTTCAATGCCCACACCGAAGTCTGAATCTGACTCTTAGTTCAACTCCATGGTCAGATCCTCGACCGTCCCATTTAACCATAATTCTCCACTCATGAGCACTAACACATATATGATCCAAATCACCCTCAAGTCACACCACCACCCTTTTCTATGTGAATACACCAAAGAGAGGTCTTGGAATTCAATCCCCAAAAGGTTCATAGAACCTCAAAACCAAATCTCCCAAGTTATTTCATCATGAATTTCCATAAACATGACCACTTATCATGCCTCAGGACTAACATCCCTCACATGGTTCTTGTCACTCCAAATTAACAATGTGTTGAGTTTTTTAAGCATCATATGGTTTTCCCTAAACATTATTTATAAGAGATTTATTCTATATTAGAGTTTTATATGAAGACTCTATAGTGAACATAGGTTGGGGTTATTCCAAATTAACAATGTGCTTTGGTTTTCATGGTAAAGTATCTACCACGTTGTTAGCACATTGGTTCTCATTACCAGAGAAACTTCCCCTATCCCAAACACTAGAGGGTTCATATCTAACTCAGGGGATCATCTTTATTATATTATGTTTCTGTAATCTTATAATATCGTATATATGAATCTATTTCTCTATTTAGTAGTAACTATGTGTTTTAATTTTTATTATTATTGTATAGGCACATTGTGATATAAATGGATAAAAGCTGGATCAAATTACTGAGGTACACACCTCAATATGTTAAGGGATTGAATGACTTTTTAGATTTTTCAATTTCTGATCGATCCGTTGAAGGGAGAATAAAACAACCATGTCCTAAATGTAAATTTAGAACATGGTTGAAGAGAGATGATGTTTATGAACATTTAATACTGAAGCAATTCCCTGGTCAGTATTTGTGTTGGATTTGGAATAAAGAATCAAATGTTATAAAAAGATTGAGCACTGATGTTAATCCATAGAATGAGGTACCAAGTTCATCGACAATGGAAAATTAAATAAAAAACCTCATAAATGATGCATTCGGCACCACAAGAAACCACTATCAGTATCAAAACATATCAGAACAACCAGAAGAGGGTTCCACAAATTGCAACGTGACAAGTGATGTTTTTGGAACTGTAACACTAGAAGATCAAGATTGTAACATATCATTGGATCCTCCTCTTGATTATGTGGAGCTAAATGTAAGAGAAATATTCACTGAGGCAAATGAGTTTCATGATTTAGTTGATGATGGAAATCAAGAGTTGTACAATGGGTGTTTGAAATATTCAAAGCTTTCATTTCTTCTGAAGTTTTACTATATCAAATGTCTATTTGGAATTACTAATAAGGAAATGTCCATGATATTGTAATTGATTCGTGATTCATTTCCTGAAGAAAAAATCCCAAAATCTTTTTATGATATGAAAAACGTTTTTATCAAGCTTGGTCTGAATTATATAAAAATACATGCGTGTCCTAATGATTGTTTACTTTATTGGGGAGAGGATTCAAGTAGTCAAAATTGAAAGTAATGTTCTTCTTCTAGATGGAAGGAAAAGGGTGATTTTGGAAGTCTGAATGAAAATAATTTCATGGAGAAGAGGAAAAGGAACACTCCTGTAAAGGTTTTGTGTTACGTTCCTTTGATGCCTCAATTGCAATGATTATTCATGTCATCGAAAATCCCTGAATACATGAAGTGGTATTCTGTAGATAATAACAATGATGGGTTAATGAGACATCCATGAGATTCCCAATCATGGAATACATTTGATTAATTACATATATATTTCTTACTTTATCCTAGGAATGTTCGATTGGGATAGGCTTTCGATTGATTCAATCCATTTGGGACTTTGTGTACCAATTATAGCATTTGGCCAATTGTTTTGATCCCTTATAATCTGCCTCCATGGATGTGTATGAAACAAACATCTTTTATCCTTTCGATGATTATTACTGGAAAAAAAATGCTTGGAAATTATATTGATGTATACTTGCAGCCTTTGATTGATGAATTGTAGGAGTTATGAAGCAACAGTGTTGAGACATTTGATGCTTCTTCTAAAACAACGTTCAAAATGCATGCTGAATTAATGTGGACCATTAGTGATTTCCTAGGTCTTGGGAAATTATCTGGTTGGAACACTTACATGGGTTTGGCTTGTCCAATTTGTAACTCTGATTTTGATCCAAAATGGATACCTCAGAGTAGAAAATGGTTCTTCTTCTGTCATCAAAGATTTCTCGATTCATCTCATAGATTTATGATGAATATATCAAAATTTAATGGTTCCATTGATCATATACAACCTATAAAGTTGTTAACTGGTTCTAAAATATTGACACAGCTAGAAAATGTTGAAAAAGAATTTGGGAAGGTTCATCATCTGAATAATAGCAAAAAACGGGTCTAAAGTGCATCGTCAAGCAAAATTAGAACACAACAATGGAAGAAAAAAAAGTATATTCTTTAAACTTATGTATTGGGAATTTAATTTGCGCGGAATAATCTTGGTGTGATGCATATTGAGAAGAATTCCTATGACAATTTGATTTTCAAATTTCTTAATGAGCATGGAAATTTGAAGGATCATTTCAATGCACGCAAAGACTTAAAAGAAATGAACATAAAACACGATATCTGGCCAAATGAGAATGAAAAGTATCCTCCACCAATTTTTTCAATGAAAAATATGGATAAAGATACATTCGTTATAATTTTAAAGAATGTTACGGTATCTGATTGGTATTCATGTAGCATTTCAAGGTGTGTTTACTTGAAGAATCATAAGTTACATGGATTGAAAAGTCATGATTCATATATTTTGTTACAACAGTTATTACCATTGGAATTGCGTACATTATTACCTGAAAAAAATACTACTATTGTACTCCAATTCTACACTTTTTTCAAACAACTATGTGAGAAATATCTACATCCATTTCATCTTGACAACCTCCAGGAGTGGTGTGTATTGAACCTTTGTGCAATGGAGATGATATTTCCTCCATCATTTTATACTGTAATGATGCATTTAACTGTGCATTTGGTTGAGGAAGCTAAATTAGGTGGCCCTGTTCATTATCGATGGATGTATCCAACTGAGAGGCACATTATTTATATGTTTTTCAGTTAAGTAAAAAAAATTTGGTACTTAATGAAATGCATAATTACGTTTATTTTATTTCCCAGATATCTTGGGCATTTGAAATCATACATGAGAAATAAATCTCAACCATAAGGCTCTATTGCTGAAGGCTATTTGGATAAAAAAGTGTCTTTACTTTTTTTCTCAATACTTGGATGATATTGAGACAAGATTTAATCGAGTTGGACGTGTTGAAGACACATCGACTCAATATCAGATACATCAGAAATCTAAAAATATTTCCTATTATTGGCCGAGCAGTTGGGAGGACCTCAAATGTGTCACTGACTAAATTGGAATTATTACAAAAACATAGATATATGCTGATGAATAGTGAAATTGATGATCCATTTATTGAAGATTGAGGATACAAACAAAGAGACGAATGAGAGGTCGAACACGAAATGAGAAAGATATAACAAAATCTATTAATAAAGAGCTTGTAGAATGGTTTACACGACGTGAAAGTTCATAAATATTTAAATAAATACGAATATTAGTTTGACACACACATTTTGTAAATATAATAAAGAATATTTCTTTTTTCTGATCATGAATCCTGATACTCAAGCAGAGGTGTCAGATGATTCGAAGTTTCTTGCTAGAGTTCCTCAAAAACAAGTTAGAAAGTTCGACGCTTATAATGTGAATGGATTTAGATTTCATACAGTCAATCGAGAAGTGTGTTTGAAAACATAGAATAGTGGTATATTTACATTTACTGAAGTGGACTACTATTGAAATATGAATGATATTATTGAATAAAACTACCACAGACATTTTTCTTTTGTTTTATTCAAATGAAAATGGGTCGATATTATCATAGGTGTTAAAAGATATTCCTTGCAATTTACTTTTGTGAACTTCTCTCACTTGATGGATGTTGGTGATCGTGAACTACATGATCCATATATCATAGCATCGAAAGAAAAAATGGTATATTATGTGAATGATGTTGTCGTTGAAGGGTGGAGTGTAGTTTCTCACATAATACAAAGATATTTGTATGATATGGGTGATGAAGTGGAAAATATGACCTCTGAAATTGAATTTAATCAACAATAGGAAGAAAAATTATTTTTCCATCTTGATATTGAAAATATTAGTCTAGAAAGGATGAATGAAGTGGATGAAGAAATGGACCAGGAAATCGACATGACTGAAGGGGAAAATGATTGTATGTACAATTATTTATTTATTTAGCAACCACTTGTTTCATTTCTGCAGTCATTCATTATCATTGTTATATATATTTTGACTGTTAGTACTGGGCATCTATTATCATTTTTAATTTTTTTTCTACATAATTTTTTTGAAATATATATTTTGAACTTCATTTTATTTAACTAAATGTCAGGAATTCCAAGGAGGAAGTGGTACACTATTTCATCTAGTTCTGCGACAGATGACGATCTATCCAGCTCCCTCCCCAAGATATATGAGGCACTAGCTACCTACACCCCTGCACCATCTCCCCCTGTACCATCTCTTACACCATCTATGAATGTCCCATTAGAGGATGAGTCATCGAATCCCCCGTTAGGAGTCTCAGTAGTGGGGCAGCGACACACACCTTCAAGTTCATCACGGGCATACTAGAGTGTCACTGTCATAGGTAAAATTTTAATTAAATAAATTTATTTCATTTTGTTTATACTAATTTTTTTCTCATTGAAGATGAAAAAAACTAAAATACGGAGAAAAACAAAAAAAGTTCATATGTTTGGAATATGACTGTAGAGAAGATAATCGTTCCATTTGATTCTTATGGGGTCCCTATGGATGACGTCTTGGGGTTACATGGACAGATTCTAGGCCAGCTAGCAGCGGATCCCATTTCCCTTCCTATTTCTTATGATGATTGGATACATATGCTTCCAATCTAGAAAAATGATGTTTTTGATTCTCAAATAAAGGTAAATTTATTACATTATGGATTAATTAAATGTCACATTACTAATATGTTCGAAATGAATTTCTGTATACAGATTTTATTACACTTTACAATTGCTTATGTGATAGCACAGAAGTTGATGTTGAAAAATCTAGGTAAGAAATAGAAATATTTCAAATGGAGATTGTGGTGTGATGTCAATGATACTTCGTTTACTGTGCAACAAATGTATGATAAGTAACTTAGTGGTGTACCGAAATAATAGTGGAATGTTTTTGTTGACAAACATCTTGATGAGAAGCAGATGGTATTGAAATATATATTATTATATTATCCTCATTTTACACATATACATTTATATGAAGATGATATGACATTGAATACATTACTATTAAATTGCATATTATTTATTTCAGGATCTCTCAAGATAGAATGCATCAAACTAGGCTAAGCAAGCCATCCCTCACACTGCGGGCTCAAAATGATTTTCTAGAAGCCGAACGACATTGGTAATATTTTAATTAGCTTAAATATTTATAAGAAAATATTATCTATTTAATATATTGAATTTTTTATTTATCTTTTCTTAATGTAGTCACAGAGTTTAGGGCACAAAGAATCCTGAACTGAACTGTGGTTGGATGTTTACAAGAAATCGGATGAAAGTTTTGTTAATGAGACTGCTAAAGAATTTGAGGGTATGTATTAAATTTTTTATTATAATAACTTATTATTAGTTTTTACTGTGTTAATATATATTGATATTTGATTTATAGGTAAAAATTAAATAACTACTGGATGCTAATCCTGCGCAGTCCTACTTAGTCTTTCAGGATGACCCGGTTGCTAAAGTACTTTGGAAGGAGCATCCTGGTAGAGTGTGTGGGATCGGTTTGGGACCCGTACCATATGAGGTTTTTAGCAGGACACCAGGGATGGAAGCTTCATTTTCTCTTGGATTTAGTTAGCCCATACCCAGAGACTCTAAAAAAGAAATTGTTTCTCTATGAAACACAGTTCACTAGCAACGAGATCCGATTTATACTTTGTAGAAAGAGTTGACTGAAATGCATCAGCATATGAGCATATATTCCCTCGATGGCAGTGAATCGATTGGTGGTATGTAGGTAAATCACAAAAAAAAATCATTTAGTTTTCTAACTTTCATTGGTTTTAAGTTTTATTATAAATATTAAACTATAATTAATTTTCAATATAATGTTCTTATAGGCGACAGTAGAATGTGGAGATGAAGGTGGAGAGGGTGACGATGCATCATCAGACCACGAGTAGTTGTATTGTTGATGTGTTGAACAAATATGGGAATAGTTTTTTTGTATATGTAACAATTGTGGCACATAGTTTCCACAAAAAATTTTCATATCCTAAAATTTCATTGATTTCTCATGTTTACTTTTATGCATTTTACTAATTTATGTTGTTTCTTTTTTATGAATTGATTTATCAAGTGTGGTATACATCATTCCATTTAGGCCTGTGTTTGAATTGGTAGTCAAGATTTTGGATGACTAGGAGCTGTAACCCATTATTGATGTGTTGAACAAATTGGGTCATTTCATAGTACTGGGAATTTTTATTTATATTGTTTATTTTCACTATATTGTAACTATACATAAAGGGGTATAGTATCCATGATATATCATCACACCCTTGCATATAGTTATAAGCTTATGTAATATGAGGAGGCACACTTGACATCCCATAAGTGACCTGATTTCACTTCATAAGAGAGTTCCAGATCATGTGATAATACATGATAAATCCTATATATATTATGTATCTAATATTATAAATTTATATCATGAAATTAGTAAAAATTAGGATCCATACATTCAGATATCAAGCATTAATTTTTTATTTATTCTTTTAATAATTGTTCTAGATTAGCATAACCTATAACATGGCCATGGATTTTCTGATGGTATTTATATTATGGTCAATTATGCCCAATATTTTTCTTCCTCTACACAGAAGTGAGAAATTAAATTTTGATCTATCAATAAATTAATGCTTGTGGAAATGTTATAAAAAAAATTCCTTATTATTACCACTTTTATTCACCCATGAATATATTATCTTGAATACCTACCAATAATAATACATAAATTTGAGAAAAAAACAATGAAGTAAATTTATCAATTTGGAATCCTTTATTGAATTCATTTGGAGTGGTTAATCATGACTAGTTGAAACATAGTGCTCTATATAGTTTATTAATTTTATATTATAGAACAATAAAAAATAACATATGGTCTGAATATAAAACCTTATCACTTTAGTTTTATCTTTCCTATATTGTATGTGTCTCTGTATAATTACATTTCTGTGACCTCTTATGAAACATAGTCAATTATCTTGGGGTTTTTTATTAAATGGATATATTTTTCCACTCAGATAACATAGACAATATAATCATCAAATCATTTTATGGTATTTTGGTAGGCATTTTATACAAACTACATTAAAACACCAAAAATTGGACTACTGAGTATACTACCCAAAATGGATATCTTATACTTATAAATACACAATGTACACATCTATATTGAACCATTTATTTTGATGGATATTAATCTAGTTAATAAAATGGTTAGGTTATCCTAAGATTTTCTTTATAACACCATGATAATATAAATTATCCTTACTCATGATGGATCAATACATTTGGTTCTAGTTTCATTCTTACATAACTAATATAAGGTGCGTTTACAGATGTATAATTTTAATTGGGTGATTTTTCTAACATATGAAAAAATATTCTATATCTTTCTCCCTGTTTCCATTCCTCTAACTCCACCTTTGACACTTTCCTATCATCCCAACATCTATTTCCCTTCCTCCATGATTCCCCCATCTGTATCCTTTATCACACATGCATATCTTAAAAAATATAACATGCCTCTATTTTCTCCACCTCATTATTATTTATTTTTATGTATCTGTTCATCAATGAAATATGTGATCTACATATAAACCCTATAATATGTCGTTTAGGTAGGTTATCTAGGTTCATTTGTGAAAATTGGTATCAAAGTAATTCATGCCTCTTCTTTGAAATTGCTATATAGTTTGGGATGTCTTGGTAGACATGAGATAATATTTTTGAGACTTAATAGGTAAATTATGAGAAATTTCATGGCCAGATATCATTTTAAAGTTCCTTATGTAACCATGGGCTATTGGGAAAAAGTGTCTTTGAGGTTTTTTTTGATCTAATCCTATTATTTTTTCAAATCTTTAACATATTTATATATTTTTTCAACTATTATATATGAATCTATTTCCCTATTTATTAATAGTTATGTGTTTAATTTTTTTTAATATTCTGTTGGCGCATTGTGATATACGTTGATAAAAGCTGGATCACATTACTGAGGAACACACCTAAGTATGTTAAGGGTTTGGAGGAGTTTTTAGATTTTTTAATTTACAATCGATCCATTGAAGGGCGAATAATATTTCCATGTCCTAAATGTAAATTTAGAAGATTATTGAGGAGAGATGAAGTTTATGGAAATTTAATATTGAAGCAATTCTCTAGTCAATATTTTTTTTGGATTTGGCATTGAGAATCAAACGTTATAGAAAGGTTGAGCATTGATGTCAATCCACAGAATAAGCTTCCAACTTCATCGACAATGGGAAATGAAATGAAAAACCTTATAAATGATGCATTTTTCACTGAAATACACCACCATCAACATCAAAACATATTAGAACAACCAGATGAGGGTACTATAAATAGAAACATGAGAAGTGATGTTTTTGAGACTTTAGGACAACATGATTAAGATAGTAACATATTAGTGGATCCTCCTCTTGATTATGTGGAGACTAATTTAAGAGAAAACTTCACTGAGGAAAATACATTTCATGATTTAGTTGATGATGGAAATCAAGAGTTGTATAGTGGATGTTTGAAATATTCAAAACATTCTTTTTTGATGAAGTTGTACCATATCAAATGTCTATGTGGAATTACAAATAAGGCAATTTCCATGATATTCGAATTGTTACGTGATGCATTTTCAGAAGAAAACATCCCCGATTATTTTTATGATATGAAAAAAAGTTGTTAACATGATTGGTTTGAATTATACAAAAATAAATGCTTGTCCCATTGATTTTATGCTTTATTGGCGAGAGGATTCAAGTAGACAGGATTACAAAAAAAATTATTCTTCTAGATGGTAGTCAATGGGTGATTTTGGAAGTATGAATCAACATACTACCATGAATAAGAAGAAAAGGAACACACCTGTAATGGTTTTTTGTTATTTTCCTTTAAATGCTCGATTGAAAAGATTATTCATGACATCAAAAACTACCAAACACATGAAGCGTCATTCTCTAGATTATAATAATGATGGGTTAATGTAAAATACACAATATTAACAATCGTGGAAGACATTTGATTCATTAAATCCATATTTCTTAGCTAATCTTAGGAATGTTTGATTGGGATTGGTTGCCAATGGATTCAACCCATTTGAGATTTTGAGTACCAATTATAGCATTTTCCCAATTATTTTGATCCCTTAAAATCTAACTTCATGGATGTGTATGAAACAAACATATTTTTTCATTTCGATGATTAATCTGAGAAAACAATGTTTTTAAATGATATTGATGTATACTTGCATCCTTTAATTGAAAAATTACAGGAGTTATGGAGCAATGGTGTTGAGACATTTGATGTTTCTTCTAAAACAATGTTCAAAATTCATGTTGCTTTAATGTGTATCGTTAGTGACTTCTCTAGGCTTTTGAATTTATCCAGTTAGAACAATTACATGGGTTTGACTTGTCCTGTTTTTAACTTTGATTTTGAGCCCAAATGGCTACCTCACAGTAGAAAACGGTTTTTCATGTGCCATCGAAGAATTCTTGATGCATCTCATATATTTAGGCTGAATATATCAAAATTTAACAGTTTCATTGATCATAGACCACCTCCAAAGTTGTTAACTAGTTCTGAAATATTGACACCACTTGAAAAAGGTGAAATAGAATTTGGAAAGGTTTATCATTTGAATGATAGTGGGAAATGGGTTCAAAGTGCATCGTCAAGTGAAATTGGAATGAAATAATGGAAGGAAAAAAGTATATTCTTCAAACATCCATATTGGGAATTTAATTTGGTACAAAAAAAATCTCGATGTGTTTCATATTGAGAAGAATGTTTGTGATAATTTGATCATCACATTTCTTAATGAGCTTGGAAAGTCGAAGGATCATCTCAATGCTCAGAAAGACTTACAAGTAATGAACATAAAACGTGATCTCTGGCTATATGTGAATGAAAATTATTCTCCGGAAATTTTTTCAATGAAAAATAAGAATAAAGATACATTCCTTCGAATTTTAAATCATGTGAAAGTATCTAATGAGTATTCAAGTAACATCTCGAGGTGTGTTGACTTAAATAATTGTAAGTTACATGGATTGGAATGTCCAGATTCACATATTATGTTACAATAGTTACTACCATTGGCATTGCGTAAATTATTACCTGAAAATGTTATTGTTGTTTAACTCCAATTCTATACATTTTCAGGCAACTATTTGAGAAATCTATACATCCATTTTAGCATGACAACCTTCGTGAGAGGTTTTTATTGAGACTTCGTGCACTGGAGATGATCTTTCCTCCGTCATTTTTTACTGTAATGATGTATTTAGCTTTGCATTTGGTTGAGGAAGCTAAATTAAGAGGCCCTGTTCATTATCGATGGATGTATAAAATTTAGAGGTAATTTATTTATATGAATTTCAGTTAAGTAATTAATTTTGGGTACTTAATTAAATGAATAATTTTGTTTTTTTATTTCACAGATATATTTGGAATTTGAAATCATACGTGAGAAATAAAACTCAACTAGAAGGCTCTATTGCTAAAGGATATTTGGCAGAAGAGTGTCTTGCCTTTTATTCTAGATACTTGGATGATATTGAAAAACACATCAAATTAATCTCAAATACATGGGAAATAAAAAATATTTCTTGTTATTAGTCGATAAGTTAGGATGAACTCAAATGATACACTGACAGAAATAGAACTATTATAAGCACATAGATATGTGTTGCTGAATAGTGAAATTACAGATCCATTTATTGGAGAGTTGATGATACAAACAAAGAGACAAATGAGAGTCCGAACATGAAATGAGAAATATATAATGAAAGTTATTAATAAAGATCTTGTAGAATTGTTTGCACGACGTGTAGGTTCATAAATATTGTAATAAATACAAATATTAAGTTGACACATGTATTTTGTAAATCTAATAAAGTATATTTATTTTTTTAGATCATGAATACTGGTACTCAAGAATATTTTTCAGAAGATTTGAAGTTTCTTGCTCAAGGTCTTCTAAAACAAGTTAAAATGTTCGGCGCTTACAACGTGAATGGATTTATATTTCATATAGTCGATCGAGAAGAGGTTTTCAAAACACAAAATAGTGGTATACTTACATTTTCTGAAGTGGGATACTATGGAAAGGTGACTGATATTATTTAATTAAACTACCATGGGAATTTTTTAGTTATTTTATTCAAATTAAATTGGGTCGATATTATCAGAGGTGTTAAAAGATATTCCTGGAAATTTACTTCTGTGAACTTCTCTTTCTTAATGGATGTTAGTGATCGTGAACTACATGATCCATATATCTTTTCATTGTAATAAAAAATGTATGTGAATGATATTGTGGATGAATGTTGATGTGTAGTTTCTCATGTAAAACAAAGAGATTTGTATGATATGGGTGATGAAGTGGAAGATTTGACCTCTGACATTGAATCTCATCAACAATAAGAATCAGAATTATTTGTCCACCTTGATATTGAAAATATTAGTCTAGAAAGGATAAATGAAGTGTATGAAGTAATGGATAAGGAAACTGACATTATTGGAGGACAAAATGATTGTATGTATAGTTATTCATTTATTTACCAACAACTTATTTCATTTTTGCAATCATTCATTATCATTGTTATGTATATTCTGTTTGTTAGTACTATAAATCTGTTATCTTTTTTAATTTTTTTCTGCATAATTTTTTTGAAATATATGTTCTAAACTTAATTTTATTTGATTAAATGACAGAAATTCCAAGGAGTAAGTGATATACTGTTTCATCGACCACTACGATAGATGACGATCCATCTGTCTCCCTCCCTACGACATCTAAGACACCATCTGCTTGCCTCCCTGCATTATCTCCCCCTGCACTATCTCTCACACCCTCTGTGAGTGTCCCTTCAGCAGCTCATTCATTTCCTCCAGCTTCAGGAGCCTCAACAGTGGTGGAGTGGTGTGCCACTTCTAGTTCTTCATGGGGATATTGGAAGTCGACTATTATAGGTACAAATTTTAATATGAATAAATTTATTGAAATTTTTTTTATACTAAATATTTGTTCATTAAATATGGAAACAATGCAACTGTGGAGAAAAATATAAAAAGTTCATATGTATGGAATCTAACCCGAGAGAAGATAGTTTTCTTAATTGATTCTTATGGGGTCCATACAGATGACGTCGTAGGATTACTTGGACAGATTTTAGGTCAGCTGGTCGCAGAGCCCATTCCCTTCCTATTTCATATGATGATTGGATACATATTACGAAAAGTTTGAAAAATTATGTTTCTTATTTCCAAATAAAGGTAATTTTAATATATCATGGTGTAATTGAATGTCATGTTATTAGTATTTTCAAAATGAATTTCTGTGTACAGATGTTTTTCCACTTTACGGTTGCTGATGTGATAGCATGAAAGTGGACATTGAAAAATCTTGGCAAAAAATGGAAAGAATTTAAATAGATATTGTGAGGTGATGACAACAATACTTTGTTGACCTCCCAATAGATGTATGACAAGCAACCCGATGGGGTACCCAAAGAGAAATGGAAAGTTTTTGTTGACAGACATCGTGATGAGAAGCAGATGGTATTTAAATATATATTATTATAATAATATCATTTTAAATTTATACATGCATATGAAGATGAGATGATATTGGATACATTACTATTAAATTTCATTTTATTTATTTCAGTATCGTTCAAGAAAGAATGCATCAAGTCAGGCTAAGTAGATCATCACTAATATTGCGAGGTCAAAGTGTTTTTCTAGAAGTCGATATTCTCTGGTAATCTTTTCATTATTTTAAATATTAATAAGAAAATATCATTTGTTTCATATATTAAATTATTGATTTATATTTGATTAATGCAGTCAAAGAGTTTTGGGCATGAAGCATCCCGAACAGAAGTGTGGTTGAATGTTCACCAGAAATCTGATGGAAGTTTTGTTAATGAGCATGCCAAAGAAGATGGGGTATGAACTCATTTTTCATTATAATAACTTATTATCAGTTGTTACTATGTTAATATATATTTCTTCTAATATAACTGTTATATGATTTATAGGTAAAAATTAAAGAACTATGGGTTGTCAATCCTGTGAAAACCTACTCAGTCTCCCAAGATGATTCGGTTGCTAAAGTCCTTAGGAAGGAGCATCCTGGTAGAGTGCGCGGGATGGGTTTGGGACCTGTACCATATGAGGTTTTTAGCAGGCCACCGTGGATGGTAGCTGCATTTACTCCTTGCTTTAGTTATCCCACACACATAGATGCTCAAAAAGAGATTGTTTCTCTATGAAACACATTTCCCCACAGGGGGATTAGATATCTACTTTTCAGAAAGAGTTGACTGAAATACGTCATCATATGAGCATATATTCCCCCGGTGGTAGTGAATCGACAGGTGGTATGCAGGTAAATAAAAAAAAATCATTTAGTTTTATAACATTCATTGGTTTTATGTTTTAATATAAATATGCAATCATATTTAACTTTCAATATAATGTTCTTATAGGTGACAGTAGAAAGTGGAGATAAAGGTGGAGAGGGTGACGATGCATCATTAGACTGTGAGTAGTTGTATTGTTGATGTGTTGAACAAATATGGGAATAGCTGGTTTGTATATTTAACATTTGTGGCACATAGTTTCCACCAAAAATTTTCATATCCTAAAATTTCATTGATTTCTCATGTTTTCTTTTATGCATTTTATTGATTTATGATGTTTCTTTTTATGTATTGATTTCTCGAGTGTGGTATACATCATTCCATTTAGGACTGTGTTTGAAATGGTAGTCAAGATTTTGGATGACTAGGAGCTGTAACCCATTGTTGATGTGTTGAACAAATTGGGTCATTTCATAGTGATCAAGGGGATAGTGTTGTGGACACTTTTGTGAGGCACTTTTAATTTGTCTTACTAGGAGGTCCTTGTGAGTGGTAATTGACCAACATGATAGGTTTTGTGTTTTCAATGTGTCTAGCTATGACTTGTGGGTCATGATATTTTTGTGGGTATTAACTATGGACCTAGGATGACTAGTAGTGTTGTGTAGTTATGTATTATTTTAATGATTTTGGTTGATGAGATTTGTAAGGGTGGTTATTTTTTGTTGTATGTGTTACCCTCTTGGAGAAAGCTATGTTGGGATATGGAATGTTGTATGGAATGAGACCTCACCCTAAGTGAGAGCATGGTAGTATGATATATGGTTTTAGATGAGGTTTTTTATATAATGTAACAAATAACCTTTAGTGGAGGTTATATCTATGATATGTAATACATTACTTGTTTTATGGCCCCATCCTAAGTGGCAAGGTAGAGGTATGAGATTTAGTTTGAGATATTGCATGGGAACTTACACTGAGTGTGAAAATATCAGTATGAGACTTGATGTGAGATCATGATTTTGTATGAGAATGTACCCTAAGTGAGGGGGTAGAGGTTGAGACTCTGTTATGGGACCCTACACTAAGTTATAGGGTACCCGTTTGGGTTTGTATAGTGGGATTCCTTCTCTTTCAATATCAGACGATGAATGTGAGGTCAAGAAATTTTGGGTTTTAGTTAGCACACAGAAACCAAAAGTGATTGTTTTTATGCTATATATTGATGAATAATTTATATTATAATACATGTATATAGTTTATAGGATGGTGATATGAGGTTCACTAGGTGATACCCAACTATGTTTTATGCTCACTCCCTATATGGGAACACCGACACACATGTAGATCTAATGTTTCATTTTCAAGTGATATATATTACGGGGGATCAAGAAGGATCCGCTAGATGTATCTTTGGAGAGTAGTCAAATAATGAACCTAAGTTTTATAGTTTATTCTATCATATATATATATATTTTTAATTTATTCTATACTGATTTTATAGGTTGATGTTTCTTATTGTATGTTGGTATGTACAATATGGTTCATTCTTATATAGCATGTAAATGTTTATTTTTTTTCAATTTATTCTATAATGATTTCCTAGGTTGATGTTTCTTGTTGTCTATTGGTATGTAAAATATGGTATTTTTTGTTTGATTTGTTTTTAAGGGTAGTGGTGTAGCAGAATCAAAAAATTTATTTGGCCTTTAATCACAACCAAATGCATGCCCTTAAGATTTCACAGTCCTTGGAATCCGTGTGTAAATCATATTTTTTGAAACCTCCCTTTATCTGGGATCAAAAATTAAAATCACCTAAGAAAATAATGACCTCTAAATCTACAGGTCATTAAGAACTCCGCATCATAATGATTCTCATCCCCAAGAATCACCCAATAATGTATCGTGGCTCCCAAACCATCGATTGATGTCTAATACCGCTCCTCATTCCCAATTTTTAACTAGATTGGATGAGTCTCCATCATCCATACACCATTCCATTATACACTATCATTTCTCAAAAACCCCATTTTATTCGTTGAAACATAACTATAATATCTAATACAACACACTAGATATGGTATCCACATGATCACATCTAGTAATATATAATAACACCATTATTTCCTCCCCTAGCCGACTTTTCCCAAAAATCGATCACCTACAAACACTAATTCATCACCACATCCCAATCAGAATGCCTTAATTACCAATGGAATCAAAGCATCATCCAAATTCCTGCACAAAATTTTGAATCCAAAACTTGGTGTGATTCAATGGTTGGGTCCTCAACCACCCACACCATCCATCATACTCTCACCACGAGCATCGACACACCTCCTATCTAAGTCGCTCTCAGATCACACCAAGATTCCATGTTGATCCCAATGTCAACACTTAGACTCCACAACACTTCCCCTATGCAGCTCTAACTAGTAAAATAATATTCCACTATATATGAATCCCAAGTATTTATTCACTAAAAAACTAGATAAAATAATATCTACCTGTAGACCAGTATCCCAATTCCATATCAACCATCCACCAACTGGTCTCACCACAACCTTGACCCTACCAACATTAGGGCCACACATCCATGGTTGATAAGATTATCTCTATAGTATAAGTATTCTCATCATCACCCTATTAAACCAAAACAATTTATATCAATAACTCTTATCTTTTCCATCACTGAATATAATGACTAGACATAATTCTCTAGATCATATATGGGTGCTATCATGAAACACTGATCACCACACATTCCCATCTCACTAGGTTTATCATATTTAAAATTCATCAAAATTAATTTACAATTAGGGTCACACCCTCTAATTGTCAATGGTGTGCTTCCCATCCTATTAATTCTCTTAAAACACTCCTTTAGTGAAATGTCTAATAGGTTTCCACATCACACGCATGTCAATCCTCCCAAGCCATACTTATCTCATCCTAAAAACACATGTTACGGAACAATATCAGATCAACCATGACACCATACTCTAATCATTCATCAATTACATCTCTCACTATAGTGGGACACCTCCCATTCTCATGTAAAACCTTATGCTGCCATACCTATAAGTAACTCATTAAACACCTCAGTCACCGTACTACAAGGGTAACCCTATCCCCCCCATATAAACTTTCTAAATTCCTAAAAATATCCTCTGATAAATTGTTACTAAGGGGAATTCATCACTATGAATTCATCACAAAACCTCTTGGATTCCCCTTGAACTCAGACAATTCGAAATGGACTACACATGACCCAACAACTAACCCATGAACCAAGAAGGCACCACATGTAAGTAGTACACACTTCCCCTTATGCATTAAGGATTTTCCAAAAATCCACGATAGACCTCACTCTCCTAATACCAAGGAAAAATGAACCTCTTTAAGAACCCTATCATTAGTTATTACCCACCATCACTCTCAAACTCATCAACCCAATATGTGTACACTCTTATACGACCTGGTCTCAGAACTATACTCATGATCCCATGATTTACATCCCATTAAAGCTCAGCTCATACACCTAAACCACTGACCATGCTTCCCACACATGTCAATCTCATCTAATTGAAAGAACCTAGTGCTTCCTTTCCAACATGCTTGAAGTATCTCACTCATGCCAAGTCCAACCACATGATCACCCACCACATAGTCTTTGTTTCCAAAACCCAAAGCATATAACTATGCTATACCCATCCTAGAACCAACCATATAGGAACTCTATCAACCATATCATCCGGAACTGCACCCAAAATCAGTAATGTTGGGCATCTAACTAATCTTTCCCTCTAAACCCAAACCTGATACCCAAATCACTAAGAGTTATTTATATCTCAAAGGCTTGAGACATTCTATATTACTTTCTTCTACCCTCTCAAGCATATCCAACATCCCATGGAAACATGTTCCCATACCAAAACATCTCGTAGAAATACCTTACATGTACTAAACTATCCTCAAGGCATCTAATTCGTAAACCATCCCACCATGGGTTCCTCTACATCCCTTGCATAAAGGTATTTTATATTCATCACTAAAGAGAATATCATTTTAATATCCACATGAAATTATATTATAAAAAGGATACCAGGGTTTATCTAAGTATAATTATACAAACTAGTTATATAGTAAAAATTATATATTAGTTTTCATTAACACTTTATACAACATAACCCCAATCATTAGTGAAATCAATCACATAAACATGTACAAATGTCATGTGAATACTAAATTCAAAATATGATGTATGTAAACATGTTTCTTACCACTATGGTCTAAGATAAAAATTCATAAATATCAATCTCAAATACATACATAATAATTGAGTAAATATATCAAATTTAATATTGAAAACCAAGAACATAAAATCCCAAAACCTCTGGTAATCTAAATTATAAATTATTCGGTTCTAGGGAACCAAATTTAAAAAAGTTCCAGTTAAACTCGTGAAAACCAAAAACTAATTAGTTAGTTCTACCATGTTAAACATTTTTTTATTTAGTACAGATATACCTACCGGGCCTACCATATTTCAATTTTTAGGGTTGTTTTTGAAACATGTATTTATTACGACATAGCTTATTGCGACTTTGCTAATTTGAAAAAACCCCTCAAATGGTAATATCCCTAAGTATCCAAATTGTTTTTCCAATGTCAGAAATGTAACATCTTGGAGAATAACATAGTAAAAGCTTATCATAATAATAACACTCGTACTACTGGTATAACCCAAAATTTGGAATAGTTTGTTTCTAAGCTACTTCTAAAGCTACATTAGAATCCACAACTTAATAAATTATTGTAGATATGGTATCCATAGGTTGTAATAAGTTTGTCTTTAATGTTACCTCACTACAATATGGTATTTATAGTTTGATTTTTTTTGGGCAGTGGTGCAGTGAAAGAATTTTTTTTTCTGGTCTGCTTTTAGCGGCTGTTTTAACCATCGCGAAATGTGCATTTTTGGCAGTTTAAACCACCTTTAAATAGTGAAAACCACCGCTAAATGTAAAAAAATACGTTTTGCGGTGGTTTTAACCACCGCTACGTAGTCCCATCGTAGCTTCCTAATTCCGCGGTGGTTCTCGTGACTTCAAAATCCGTAAAAAACTGCCGCTAAACTCAGTAAAACCGCCGTGAAATGAGACAACTATGCACTTTCCTTAAAATACCGAAAAATGGAAATAACCAACTCTAATAGATTGGTGACACCGTATTAGGTGGCGGTTTACAGAAACTGCCGCCAAAATATATAGCGAATATTTAAACTGCTGCTACACTCAAAAATAACCACCACTAAACGACGTTTCTCTTGTAGTCTGTTTTTTATATATTTTTTATTGGACTCATATTTGTAAATAAGAGTAGCCCATCCCAAGAAATTTTCATTCTATAATGTGATGGTACAAATCAATTTGGTAACATTTTTAATATGTTAATCATTATTGGTAGTGAATTTTCATTAGTATTGTACAGTCAATCAAATGGAATTAGAAACAACCTCATTTTTCATGTAATATTCTACGGGTCATGAGTTATCTATCTTGGTTCAATACTCCCACATCTTTCACACAAAATAAAATAGGGAGAGAGTCTAACACTATTGTTGTCACTAGCATCACATATGTTTTGAAAGGTGATTAGTGTGGTTTGAACGGGACTTATGAAACCTCAATACCCCTTATTTTCAATCATGATATGAACTACATACAGATGATTGAATTTAGATTTTTAAGATAATTAGTATTCAAGGAGTCTCTAGTTTCTCAAGAGAAATGAAATTTTTATGAGTATAATTTTGATGAGAGGGACTCCCATGTGTCATAATAATTTCTAGTTGTAGAGTTTACCTAGATTTTTTGACTTCTTTATAGTTCTTATTATTTTATAGTCTTGAATGAAATATTTTTTTATTTTTTTCAGGGTACCCATTTGAGTAATTTTATACTTAACCATGAATGGTCTTTGTAGAAACATGTATAATGTCTATAAGGATAATGCACAATTCATATATTATCATAGTGGGAATAGAGCTATCATGGATTTTTTTGAGCTAAAACTTAATGGTTCTATATTGGTCATTATGGTTCATGATAACGTTAATGACTACTATCATTAAGTTTGGTCTAATATTTATTATATTGAGAAAGAGATATCCCTTGTTTCATGTTCATTCGGACTTTGTTTGATGTATAGTTATTTTGGTTTTTATCGATGTATCTATATATTTATTATACGATGCCTCATTCATGATTTTTTATATTGTTTAGATATTATATATAAATATTTAAATTTATTTTATGAATTAAATATGTGCATCTATTTTAGGTTGTTAACAGCTATGACCTTCATCCTATGTTATACATTATTGGTGTCAGTCCCTATCCCCTAGAGTAATAGAGGCAGGTTTGGAATGGAAAAGTTGGCTTACCACCAATTTAGAAGAGACCCTAGTTTGTTGGGTCATTTAACATTATTTATTTTCTTATATATTTAGGAATGAATAATATGAGATCACCATGGTAATGGAATTTTTTCATATTTTTTCAGTTCATTAAGGGGATAAATATATATTTTTCTATTACATTGGATGGGATAGATTCCTTCTTAATAATTTAATTAATGGTATATCACATACGACACATCCAACTTGTTGCACCTCATACATAAAATATGTCATCGTGGTTTTTTTCAAAACATAAAATTTTATGATTTATGAGAAACATTAAAAATGATCTCAAGTCAAATGAACAATACACACATTCCGAGATTAGAATATAGAATGACACATAAAACATGTGGAGTTTCTATTGGAAGGTTTTTCATCATGATCTACCATGTTGGATTTCACCATGTTAGAATATAAATAGGAAATGTTTCAATGATTAGGATCCTCTAAAACTTGATAGTTAGAGATCATTTGTGTCCTTTCAGATTGTCATATCATGACAATAGGATATATTTATTTTAGAATATTATCAAGGAATCTCAAGGATGTTATTATAATAGGGAATAAAAATAATTCATTAATATGAAAAAAATTATAAGTACAATTTCACATTAATTATAAATAGATGTGTAGACAATATGTGGTGATAATAAATATGTTTTATTAATCAAACATTCAAATTTAGTTGGTTCTAGGGAACTATATCCAAATATGTATGATTATATTATAAATGTAAATATAAAATTCTTCTATAATAACCACATTTAGAAAATATTCTGATTTATGTAAATAGTTAATGTATTTTTAAATATCAAACATTTCTAAAATATGATGGAGTTATTTCTAAAACCATGTAAATGAAAATATAAAAAGTTCACATTCGATAAAAGTAAATTATTCATATTTTTCAAATCATAAATGATAATTTGTCTAAAATTTATGAATCATCCATAAATGTTTATTTCATGTAAAAATCCATGTAATTTTAATTTTTTAGTTATATTCCATGCATTAATAATTATAAATATTTTCTATTTATATTATGAATATATTTATTTTTTAAATGTGTTCACATATCTTCTATACAATATCATTCATGCATTTATGGTTTAAAATATGAGGTATGATAATTGATTTAGGTTTATTTTCCTTTGAATTATCTTTGTATTTGGTTATCAGAAAAAACTAAGAAGTTAATTATTGTTTATAAATATTGGTTTTTAAAATTTCCATGGAATTGAAATCACTCTTGAGTAAAGAACAATGGGTAGAGGGACATTCACCATAGAAATCCTATCATTTGCAATTAGAAGGGTCGCATCACAAATTGTCTATTTGGAGAGACTATTTGTGATGAGACCCTCTTCTTCTCATAAATAGTTCATTATTTGAGACATGATTAAGCATCTCATCCCAAATGGTTTTGTGTGAACTGCACGCCAGACCACGGGAAGGTTATTTGTGACTGTTGGTTTTCACCCATCACAAATAACCTTCTAAGGGTTTTTGCATTTTCGACGGGACCCGTTACAAATACCCTTTGGTGCTTTTAGCAGTTGAAATGGGGCCATTCACAAATAATATTATTTGCGAAGAGATTTATTTTCCGTCACAAATGTCATATCGACAGGTTGATATTTACGACGGGACCCGTCTCAAATAGCTTTTGAACTACCACCTCTAATTAATAAGGGGTTTTTATTTGTGATGGGAATCCCATTGAAAATACTCCCATCGAAAATAATATAACTTATATATAAACCCATATGTTTTTTTTACATTCACATCTCACTAAATTCATCTCTCTGAACTCTTATATTTCTCTCTGAAATTATTTGAATGTTTAAAATTTTATATCTGAGCGATTTTCAATCCTTGCAGCATTCAAATAATCCTATTCTAGGGTATTTATCTTTGCTATTATTATTTGCTAATTTATATTATTTTATGATATTTATAATTATTGTTAATTTGCGAAAAATAGATTAAATTAGAATTAGATGGCTTTATTTTGCATTATTTATTTTTATAAATATGTGGTTTCATTATTAATAAATACTAATAAATTTTAATAATGAGTAATAATTAGAAATAATTATTTATAATTTGGAATAATTTGGAATAAATTTATATAAGATGGAATAAATTGGAATAAATTGGAATAATTAGCAATATTGAGGAATAATTAGTAATAATTAAAAATAATTAGAAATAATTAGAAATAATTAGTAATTATTACAAATAATTAATAATAATTAGGAATAATTAATAATAATTTGGTATAATTAAAAATAATTTGCAATAAATAGGTATAAATAGTAATATTTTGTAATAATTAGTAATAATTTGATATAACATGTAATAATTAGGTATAATTTGTTATAAAAAATAATAAATAGGTATAATTTGTAGTAATTAGTAAAAAAATATCAATAATTAGTAATAATTAGGTATAAATAGTAATAAGTAGGTATAATTTGTAACAATTAGCAATAGTTAGTAATAAATAGTTATAAATAGTAATAAACAGTAATAAATATTAATAAATAATAATAAATAACAAAAAATTGTAATAACTAGTACTAAATAGTAACTAATAGTAATAAATTAGTAATAAATAGTTATAAACATTAATAAATTGTAATAAATAGTATTAAATAGTAATAATTAGTAATAATTAGTAATAAATTGAAATAAATATTAAAAAATAGTACAAAATGGTTATAAATAGTAATAAATAGTAATAAATAGTAAAAGATAGTTATAAATGGAAATAACTAGTAATAATTAGTAATAATTTGTAATAACTTGTAATAATTAGTAATAAATAGTAATAAATAGTAATAAATAAAAATAAATAGTAATAAATAATAATAATTAGTAATAAATAGTAATAATTTTTTGCAACTCAGATTTTCTTGATACTATTTTTAGAAAATTATTGTGAAAATAATGAGAATATGCACTAAGACGGTGTGCGGTTCCAAGGCCCAGAGTGTCCAAAATGATCTATCGAAAAATATTATGTTTTTAAATAGCACGAGTGAGTGGTTTTCTTGAAAAAGTGGAATCACACTTAAAAGGGTTCCCAAATCTGCAATATGAGGGCGTTGTTTCCTTCATGATTGCAGGTTTACCCTATATGTGACTTAACTTTAGTCAGTGCAGGTCTCGAGTAAGAAAACATGAAAATGGAAAAACCTTAGATAAAATAATTAAATAAAATCATTTTATTTTTTCAAATAATTATAACTAATGAATGGTGACACATATTAAAAATGTGATACCACCGTTGAGTTTGTAATGGGGTGTTTTCCTTTAATATGTGCACATATCGATGGACATTTTTCGAGGCTGAAATTTTGTTTTTGGACGTGAACGTCATTAAATTTTTTAATAAAAATAGTTAATTTGGACATCATATAATGATGCAATGGAATTTTCTTTTTTTAATAAGCCTCTTTAGAAATCCATGGTTATCATCATTACTCTATAGCTTCCCTAAGGCAAGTAGGAGGAGGCCCTCACCGGAAATGATGGATTGGAGGTCTAGATTCGATCAAGCAAAGAAGAATCGATGGACACCGACAGAGCAAGGATCGACGTGATGATGTGACTTCATTCTACGTATGCAAGAAATATAAACTGGAGGTAGGAGTTTTTATTCTTCAAGATTTCCTCTTCCCATTCTTAATTCCAACGATGAACTCAATTCAACCCACAAATATGTTGATCTGCGACTCAATTGTTCTTGCGGGTTGGATGAATTTCAATCGAAGGGATTGAATCATGTTAAATCAATTTAGAAAACTTTATTATTCATTTTTTTTGTTTTTCATATAACTTGGAAAGATCAAGCCCGAAATGAACAGGGCCACGATCCATCTATGTTGGTTGTTCTTGATTCTTCTTCCTTCCCCGTTCTTCATACTTCGCAGTTGAACCCCTATGGTTGCGGCATAGCGATTGTCGGGTGGTTCCGTAAGTGATCAGACCCCCATATTAATGGAATTTAGACCACAGAGAGTATATCAGTTTAGATCAGGACCCATGGATTCTAGATCAATGTCTGGGTGACATTTTAGACTGTAGTTGATGTAACGAGAGCCTGTTTGAGAATCTCTTATGGTGGCATGCGACGGCCCAGCCACCCTGTGGAAGGTATCCGCAAGCGGAGGAATTCATGAAAATTTCCATGGCCAGGGAGCGGAGGCCACGATGAGGTGGGACATGATGGTGCATATCAATAATGCCAGTGGGGTGACACGTCAGGCCGGAAGACCCGCAAATGTGCATTGGCACACAGTCCATGAGATAGAGTGTGAGGAGTGTGGCCCGCAACCGCCGACCGCCTTGACCGGGAGAGGATGCAGCAGCTGCCATGTCCAATCGAGATTATATGGACTACTCATGGCATGTCAGGCTAGGGAAAATGGGCCATGAGAATTGATGGCTCAGGTCGGGCCAGTGGGTCGGGTATGGTTGGGTCGAACAAGACTGGACCCAACCCACCCCTTTTTACAAAAAAATCCCTACAACATCCAAACATTACCTTTGATGGACGGGATGTTGGTGGTGTTGGAACACTCACAATGAATTCGTTATTTTGAGATACACTATGTAAGATTCCATTGAATTAGATATATGAGATTTGGCTTGAGAAATAAGTTCTCCCAAAATAAGAATGATACACATAGGAATCTTGTGGCTGGCTATGATGAGAAGACTCTGCCTACAAGTCTAAGTGACTCAGCTGGTGTATGTGACACAACAAGTGTATGTGACTTAGCATGTCTATGTGACTCAGCAGTTCTAAGTGACTTAGTGGGTATAAGTGATTCAATAGTACTTGGTGTTCTGTGATTACGTCTCATAGTCTTACTTTTCATACTTTAGAATTATACCTGTGGGAGATAACTCTGGTGGCGCTCTAAACTTTACCTCTTAGAGGCTACACCTAATGTGCCTTGTTGGTTGTCTATGTGGTGTTCCTTCATGGTGTTCGTTCATGGTATTCCTTAGTAGTGTTCCTTCATGATATTCCTCATAAGTGTTCCTTAGTTGTGTTTATTCATGGAGTTCCTTTGTGGTTCTTTTCGTGGTGTTCCTTTGTGGTGTTTCTTAGTGGTGTTCCTTCATGGTGTTCCTTCTTGGTTTTACTTAGTGGTGTTCCTTATTGCTGGTCGAGGTATTCCTCAGTGATGTTCCTTCATGATATTCCTCAGTGGTGTTCCTTAGTGGCGTTCCTTCATAGTGTTCCGCAGTGTTGTTCCTTCGTGGTGTTCCTTTATGGTTTTCCTTAATGGTGTTCCATCGTGGTGTTCATCAATGGTGTTCCTTAGGGGTTTTCCTTCAGGGTGTCCCTTAGTGGTGCTCCTTCATGGTATTCTGTAGTGGGGTTCCTTAGGGGTGTTCTTTCCTAGTGTTTCTTAGTGATCTTATTTTTTGTATACTACATGTGATTCCTTGTGGTTAACATTGTGTAATTCTTTTGTGGTTTGGGGTCCCTCCTGAGTATTGTTTTACTCACCCCTACATGGGGTTTTCCCACATGTGTCATGTATTGTGTAGACGATCAATAGATTTGATATATTCCTTGGTGGAAAAGAGACATGGGATGCTTCAGGGTGACCTACCAGACGTTGTATGCTTCAGTGACATTCAGATAGCTTACTGTACCTCTTCTAGTAGGGTTTTCTATGGACGAGACCCATGAGCCTGTTCTTTTTTATTTCAGTTGGCTTTCACTCAGGCCTAGTTAATTTTCAGTTTTAGTACATTTCTTGGGGGATGGGTGCCTATGTGTAGGTTTATAGGAAAATTCCTTCTCCTTGTGGAAAATGCCTACTCGACACTAGTCGTAAGCCCCTGGCCAATGGGAGGTGGGTTTAGGGTAGTCACAGCATGATCCCCAGGGGACATGTCGTGACATAATTAGTAATAATTAGTAATAAATAGCAATAAATAGGTATAATTAGTAATAAATAGGTATAATTAGTAAAAATAGTAAAAAATAGTTATAATTAATAATAAATAGATATAATTAGTAATAATTAGTAATAAATATGTATATTTAGTAATAAATATTTATAATTAGCAATAAATAGGTATAATTATCAATAAATAGGTATAATTATTAATAAATAGGTATAATTTGTAATAATTAGTAATAAGTTTTAATAATTAGCAATAATTAGCCCTAATTTGAAATAACTTGCAATAATTAGCAGTAATAAGCAATAAATAGGTATAATTAGCAATAATTAGCAACTAATTGGTATAATTAGAAATAAATAGGTATAATTAGTAATAAATAGAAATAAATAGTAATAAATAGGTATAATTAGAAATAAATAGGTATAAATAAGTATAATTAGTAATGATTGGTTATAATTTGGTATTATTTGAAATAATTAGGTATAATTAGTAATAATAAGTAAAAATTTGTTATAATTAATAATAATTAGTTATAAATTGGTATTATTAGTAATAATTAGCAATAAATAGGTATAATTAGTAATAATTAGGTATAATTAGTAATAAATAGTAATAAATTGGTATAATTAGTAATAAATAGTAATAAATAAAAATAATTAGTAAAAATTGTAATAATTAGGTATAATTAGTAATAAATAATAATAATTCGGTATAATTTGTAATAATTAGTATTAATATGTAATAAATATGTATAATTACTAATAAATAGGTGTAATTAGTATTAATTTGTAATAATTAGTAATAAATAGGTATAATTAGAAATAATTAGTAATGAATAGTTATAATCAGAAATAATGAGTAATAAATAAGTATAAGTTGGTATAATTAGTAAGAATTAGTAATAAATATGTATAATTAGAAATATATTGTAATAAATAGTAATAAATAGTAATAAATAATGCTAAGTAGTAACAAATAGAGGTTATTAGCGGTAATTAGTAATAAAAATTTATTAGTAGTAATGAGTAGTAATTTGGTATAATTAGTAGTAATTAGTAGTTGTTATCAACAATTAGTAATAAATAGTAATAAATAGTAATAAATAGTAATAAATAGTTATAAATATTAATAATTAGTGGTAATTAGTGGTAATTAGTAAAAATATTGTTAATTAACTATAATTAGTAATAATTAACATTTTTTTTATTTTTTTGAATCATATTTTTCTTATATAAATTTTTTCATAAAAAACTAATTATTGTTTATTTTTTATACAAATATTGATCAAGGAAGTTGACAACAGTTATTATTTGATGACCGAACATGGATAAATCACCACAGTGATATAAATGTTTTAGGTATCAATCCTATATATATTTTGGGGATTTAAACTTTCTTATCATTTGCATCATTTAAAACCATAATTTTTTTAAAAATTGGCAATTAAGTGTTCATATAAAAAAAGTTGTTTGAGGAAGTTTGACACATTTGAAACATTCAGGGTCATCTATTTCATTTTTTTCTTCAAATACATTATGTTTATTTAGTATCAACATGGTGAACATATTTCCAGAAAGGATATTAATAATTTATTTCTAGGTCCATCACAGTTTTAAAATTTAGTACAAGATGTGGACGGTCTATCGTTTCAACTCACAAAAACTCATGATGATATCTATTTCAATATAGAGTTTGAACCACCTCAATTTTATGAGTTGTTGAGGTATTCTAAGGATGTCTTATATCAAGGATGAATGATAAGAAAATTTGAAGTGATTTCAAAATTTAGTTCTATTAAATCAGATAACAGAATGAAAAATAGCTATTTTGATCAGATATTCTCTTTCATTAAAACACTATTACCTATTTGAAATGTGTTGCATATACATTTATTTGAAAGAAAGAGGCTAGTTAGTAACCTAGGTCTTGGTTACTACAAGATTCATGCATATTCAAATTATTTCATCTTATATTATGGTTAAAATGCGTCATTAGATAGTTGTACCACAAGAAAAAAATCAAGGTATAAGGATGCATAACTAGAGAATTATGGATTTATTCCTGTAAAACAGTTGATGTATTTCCTGCTTACACTGAGATTTTAGAATTTATTTATGTCTCTGAACACAGCGACGTTGCTATCATGAAACAAAACCAATATTTCAACTAGTAAAATATTAAATCATCCCTTTAATGGTGATTCATGGAAACATTATGACCAAGTACATCTATATTTTTCTTCAGAATCCCGAAACATGGAATTGTGTATTTCTACACATATTTTCTATCAATTTGATAGTTATGGGAAAAAATATTCATGTTTTACTATCTTTATAACTCCATAAAATTTAACTCATTGAATGTTGATAAAGGAGACATATATCCTTTTGACCTTATTAGTTCTAAGATATCTGAACAAGAATATTTATATTTATTTGGAACCATTGATTGAGGAGTTAAATTCAATATAGAGTAATGGTGTCGATACATATGATCTTACAATGAAATATAATTTTTTACTAAAGGATACATTTATGTGTACAATTAGTGACTTCCCAACATATGGATTTTAATTTGGATGAAGTACACATGGTCCAAAATCAGGTCTGTACTGGATGAGAGAAAGAAAGTATTTATTCTCATCAAAGGAAGAAAACCTTGTATCTTGGAATCTCATTAAAGATTCCTTCAAACTGATCATCCATTTTAGAGGAACAATAATCATTTCTGAAAAGTCACGATTGAAAGCTACAGATCTCTAACAATTATCTTTGATACAGATTTAAAATCATTTTCCTCTTCATTACCTCCCATTATATTTGGAAAAAATATAATTCAACAAAAAATTGATGGTTTTGGGAAATAATAAAATTGGACAAAATAAATAATTTTTTAAGATATGCCATATTGTTCATATTTTTTGGTCTGTCGCATGTTGGATTTCAAGAATATTGACAAAAACTATTCTGATAATATAATTTATACAGGTTTTTACACCAGGTAAGACTCATGATAATGTAATGGAATTATTAGATCTTTCTCAAATTTTTAGGCAACCAGATCATAAATTGTTTGATAATAAGAGATTATAGAAGTTAATGATGAAAAAAGTAACTTTTACACTTTACAAAAGATTGGTTATTGTTTTCTCAGTGGATTGTAGAATTGAGACTTAGAGATGGTTATGTTTCCAATTTGAGAAGATGTGTCAGAAATGGCCCCATTACTAGATTAAAAATTCATGAATTTTATGTTATAATGGAAACACTTCTACTGATTGGATTAACTGGTTTGTTGAATTATATGATTTGGGATGAGCTAACAGACATATAATATTTTTTATGTCATTTGTGCTAAAAAAAAGACTATGATTCACTAAAAAGATTGTAAGAAAATGCTGTTTTAATTTTATGTAAACTATAAAAAAGTCCTCTCACCAACATTTTTTGACTTAGTAGAACATTTTATATTACATATTTTACTTGAGGAAAAATTTGGAAGTTTGGTACACCTTCAATGGATGTACCCATTCAAGGGATGTATGCATAAATTGAAGAAAAATGTAAATAACAAAGCATCAGTTGAAGGATCAATTTTAAAAGCTTATTTACAGGAGGAATATGTTTTTATGCTCTCATTATTTTCAATATGAATATCCCTAAAAACCCTCATGGTCCATAACACGTGAAATG
This sequence comes from Viscum album, assembly GCA_963277665.1. Lineage (NCBI taxonomy): Eukaryota > Viridiplantae > Streptophyta > Magnoliopsida > Santalales > Viscaceae > Viscum > Viscum album. The sequence continues at coordinate 675,436,868 of OY728157.1, read as the reverse complement.
TTGATTATGAAATGAAAAATCAATCATCATTTTTAAATCAGCCAGTACAAGGCTTTGGTTGAGTTCCTGAACGATGGATTTTAGAAGATGAACATCACATAGCTCATACATATGTTATTATCAACTGTAACGAAATGAAACTATTTGAACTGTGAGTGATCTTATCACTTATTCTATAATATCTGTTGTACTAAGTTACTATTATTTTATTTTTGGTTATATGTTAATCATTTCAAGAAACATCTTCCACAAATTACAACAACCTTTCTTGAGGAACGTTTGAAAAATAATTTTTCCTACTAGTTTGAAAAACTAGAAACATAATTTTTTTGTGGTTAAATATATAAATTTAATTTATTACCTATTATATTGATTTTTTTAAAAAAAATTAGTTATCTCAATATACTGATAATATTGATAATAGATTGTGTGTATTGAGTTACCCACTTTCCAATATGGTTAAATATTCCAATGCATAAATAGTGAATGGTTTTAAATTTCATAAATGTGCATATGGGGAATAAGAAAAATGAATAGAGGTGTTTATATGACAGGATCTCATAATGGAGAAATTGAATTTGACTTTTATGGCATGATGTATGAAATTATTGAACTGTGTTATCTAGGACAGAATTATATAACAATGTTTAAATGTCAGTAGTAGGATACTGGGAGAGGCTTGTGTGTTCATCCGAGTCATGTAATCAGTTATGTTAAATATAAAAGCCTTATTATAATAAATGAACCATTTTTATTTCCTCATCAGACAAACCACATTTATTATTCAAATTACTATTCTAATTCATGTGATTTGGGTGATTGTTTGGGAATAATAAAATGAAATCTAAAGAAAACTAGTTTATTCAAAGTGAATGTGGTTCCGTTGAAGTGCAAGGAATATAAATTGTTCAAGAGACTACTCCAAATATATCTTTTTAATGAATCGAAATTAATATGGATAATGACATCCCACAACTAAGGGTCTATGGTGACGTCGATGTCAATGATGTAAAAAATTAATTTAAAAAGAGAAGAGATGATGAAATTGAAACTATTATGAAAACTGATGATGTTGAGGAGGAATATGAAGATATTGACACCGTCACATATGAATATGGGGATAAAGATGAAGATTTAAATAGTTAAATGATGGTTAGAATCATATATAATATTAATCTACATATAATAGTTGTTTTAAACTGTTTTCTAATAATTATAATTTTCGTGTTTTAGATGGACTCAGATCTGTTTCTTGAGTTCGAGGAGGGTGGTCTACCTAATGATGAGGAGGATTTAGGATCATCTAACCCTTATAATACTAGCGGTTCTGGGAGGACTCGAAGGGTGTGTGGACTTGTGAGATTGATGATTCATAACCCTATCCCTGATCAATGTCCACATATTGGATTCAATCCACACATGTAGAGGTATTTTTTCCAATGTATTTTAGTTATCTTTCCTTAATTATCATTAATTTATTTGCATACTAATTGTTTGACAAATTGTTATTTTTTCATAGCTTTACGCATATAGCTGTTAGACAAGGGAGTTCTACATTGTGGAATTATTTTTCTAGAACATGGGTAACATGGGATCTGATTCCCATAAATTTTTGACACCACATGTTCGATCACTAGATGGTATGTAAATAAAAAATATTTATTTTTGAAATATACATAATTAATAACTTGATATTATTAATTTTTTATAAGGTTTATGGAATCCCATTTATGAGAGAATGTGTGACTATATCTCATAAGCATGGGAGGGCTATATAAGTGATAATTGTCATCAGGTTTTTTGGAATCAGAAGAGGATAATAATAAGGAATTTTTGAGTCATAGGGTTTGATCTCTCAAGCAATGCTCAACGACCAGATTACATTTCATCTCACATTTTGGATGGATTATGTTCACATTTGATGGGTGGTCGTTTTTTGAGTAGAGAAACAGTAGGTCAACAGAACTCGGGGAGACATGATATAACACATCGAGCTGGTCTTCATACATTTAGTATGTATACATAATATATGGTAAGTACCTTTATTTAATTAATTTATATAAACTAAATGTAAACTGTTTATTTGAATGTATTTTTCTGTAATATTATATATTTACATAACTATATACCGTGGTTTTTACATTGTTATGAACACTTCATTTTTATTTTTTTATTATTTATATAATTTTTAATTAATTAATTAATTTTTAATTAATTAATTAATTTTTAAATAATTAATTAATTTTATTATTAATTTAAAATTTTATTAATTTTTTTATTTTGTTGTTATAATTATTTTCTATATATTCTTTTGAATATTGATGTATTTATTATTATTAAATTTTATTATTATTTTTGATATTAATTTTATTATTATAATAATAATAATAATAGTATTATTATTATTTTATATTTTTTTATTAATATTTTTTTTAGTATTATTAATATTATTTTATTCAATTTTAATAATATTTTTTTCTATTTTAAGTTATTTTCCATGGGCCCCTTGTAAGAGGATTTTTAAAAAATTCAGAGAAATTATTTGAAATTGGAGTGTTTACCATCGCAAATATTATTTTTTGCAACAATATGCCACAAAAAATACTATTTTCCATGCTATTTTCTACAATGAGGTATTTGCAATGGGACCACATTGCATATACCCCATCGAAAATAGTTTGATTTTTTTGTAGTGTTTAGGTCAAACTACTTACTTTTTTGTTATATTAGGATATATCACAAAATATAGGGTTTTGATACATATTTATTTATGTTTACCCCTTTTGATATTTTTTATTTCATATATATCTAATCCATTATATAAAAGGGTTGCAAATACCTAATGCATGGGATACATTTTGATATGTATAAATATAATAGGATTTTAATGTGGGTTAGTAATATAAGATTTGATTTCTCTAGAGATTTACCAATAAAAATTATTTTTAAAAAATAGGATTAGTGGAATGAATAATGGTTCAAAACATAAATTCCTAGAATAATGCATACATTGTGGAAATAAATGAGATAAGGTGGTGAGATATATAGAATCAACTTAAAATACTAAGTGTTATATTCCTTACCATGTAAACACTTAACAAGTATGTGATCATTTAGTACAAGTGACCCTAACCATTAGGTGACTTTTCAGTATCTTATATTAGTTAATAATATTTTAGGTGACTTAACTGCTAAGCGACTATATCATATTTTAGATTTGAGGTACACTATGCTGGGAAACTGGAACCATTAAGGTACCATAGGAATTGATTTGAGTGTGTAACACCCCGAGATTTTATGAGGTATATTATTTTTAATTTAATTGATGTATTCTATTATACACTACACCAAGATTATCTTGTACGATACAGAACACCGTATAAGCTTGCAGTATACGCAACACTATTTTTGGCTTGTGTTACACACAATTTCAAGTTTGTTTTGTGGAAATTATTCTACGCAACATTAAGTATAGATTTTGTTTAATGTATAAATGAAATAAGTTTTTATTATTTTATATGCAACACCAAACAGATCTTTCACTGCAAACATCCCTGACTTGGCTTTCATTACAGGCAATCACGACCTTCCTCGATAGCGTGTGTTGTACGCAATACCGGGTTTCCGTAAACAACGATATATTATTATAATATTATTATGAACTAGCCGTTATGAATAGTATAAAATAAAAATTGAGTTTTATAACATTATTATTCATCTTACACATTTTCTAGAACATGGTATAAGAGTAAAGTAAAATTTTCAGGTAAATTAAGTATTTTTAAAAAAATACAGTTTTGGCGCCTTTTGATGGCGCACCCACTTTAAATATAGTTCTTGACATGTTTATAAGTTAAATTTGACAAAATAATATTCTTCTTTGGAATCAGGATATAAACATTTTCTTTGGATAAATTTTTCATATTATTCTGATAACTTTCATATTTTAATAAATAGTAAAAACACGCTATATTTTAATTAAAAACAACTTTGTTCATCATAATAAGTTATATGGATATATTATAATATTGAATGGTTTTAAAGTATAAATTGAGTATATTTTTTCCATTTAATATAAATTATGTCATTAACATTGATTTTACATTGAATTTATAGGTAAAATCATTTCAATCCTTTGCAATGTTTTAACTTTTAAAACTCATTTTCTTTACAATGGGATTAATTTTAAATTAATTTCTGCAACTTCTGTAATTTGAATTTGGAAAAATGGATTCCATATTTAGAATCAGTAGGTCCAAATTATTTTAATAATCTACTTTTTATTTTTAGGCATTATGAATAGTAACTACGGTAAATTTTATTTACCATAGTTAAAGGTAAATCGGGTAATTAAGGGTAAATATAATATTATAAAATTACTCTAACACTTGTCTTAGTATAATTGGATGAATATATTTTTCCCTAAATCATAATTGGGACTAAATTTAATCTAATGGAACCCACCTATATTTTATTATGACCTTTATTTTATTTGATTTAAAGGAAAGTGAAAATGTCTCACTCAAACTTTAATAATTAATGTATTTTTAATATAAGGTTATACAAAGTAAAAATTTGGCTATAATTACTCATTTGAAATCTATAATGTTTTTATTTATCATGGTAATTTATTTGTAATTTTTAAGAATTATTTAATTACCTTATTATCTTATACACTATTGATGTAGAAATTATTTATTTAGTGAAAAATCGATAATAAAGTTTTTATTGAATTAGTAATACATATCAAAAGGCCCAAAAATATGGAAAAAACTTATTGGTAGTATATATATAAACCCTAATCATCCAATGGCCGATTTTTGACCATTTGGATCCTTATTAATGTGATAATGACACTTATATTATTTTATTTTAAATGATTCCAAAGTTGTCATGTTCATAATTTAATAAATATAACAATTTAAATGTTGTTATTTTAATATGATAAATTCAAGTAAAATTATTATTAAAAAATATTTGAGATTTATCTTCATCATAGGATTTTATTTTTAATTTTTATGCAATAAATAGGTACATTAAATAATTATACAAAAATGTTGTACTAATTATTTTATTAAGAGATATACCAAATAAATGGTTTTCAAAATATTAACATAAATATTATATGAACTATTTAATGTTCTACATGGATTTTATAACCAATTTGACAATTTAGGAATCTATTAAATATTTTTTTTGAATATATTATCTATGTGGATTTTATTTAAATTAAAATAAATGAATAATGTCAAAATTGACACTATTGTTCTTTTATAAAAATTACACATTATAAAATTGTTTACAAATCACAAAAATATTTAAACATTAAAAACTAAAATTTATATGGTCTAAAATTTCATAAATATATCCAATTATGGACAATTCAAAACAAATAAGTAACTATTTATAATAATTTAAAATTAAAATCTTATAACCACAAATAAAATTAAATATATTAAATAAGGATAAATCAAGTTGATAATGTTTAAAATAAATTAAAAACATGTCTAAATTTTATTTTTTGATGATATTACAACCCTATCTCATCTAATTTCGGATTTGGGTCATTTTGGAAGTTTTTATGCGGGGTTTTAATTTATTATAAATTAATATTTTTGAGGTTTCCAAAAGTGCCCATCTCATCCCTTATAAAAAGGGCACCCCTTCCCTCTTCTATTCACACCATTTTGAGGATTGATGCTCAGAAAAAACCTCCCAATTCCTATTATCAACCTCTATAGTTATATCATAGAGGTTCTGGTCTTCTCAAAAGTCCATCTCTAGTTCCATAAGAAGAAGTTTAAAGGAGGTATGTTGAGGAAGAGGTAATCTCTTCTACCGACTCTTTCAAGTTTATTTATTCTTCTACTTCCTCTTATTTAGTTGTTTCATTATAAAGTAATAACATTGGTTTTAATTATAAACTTATATGTTATTATAAATATGAAACAACCCTATTTCACCTTCAAAACATCCTACGAAAAACGAAATCACCATGTGTGCTTACGTACAGAATACTGTCTCCACGCCGTGGTGTAATCAGTTTTTCCACCACCACCTTACTTGGATGGGTATAATGGTGTAAATAATAACAATATATGATTATTATAACATAATACTGATTCTAATATATTATATCATCCACTCCAATTCCATTCAATAAATATGGGAATGATATCATCGCTCATCCGTACGTACGGATTACCGTTTCCAAGACGCGATGAGATTCATTTTCCATTTTAACAATTCAAGATTGATTATAAAGTATATATAAAAAGTAATCATGAAATATATGAAATAATAATTCTACTGTATATATTTATACATATATTTATGTCATCTACTTAATTCCACTCAATTCAATAAGGAAACGAAAACAGCATTCATGCGTATGTACGACCTACCGTCTCCATGAACGGTGTATTTATTTCCTTTTAACGATCTAATATATATATGCATATTATGAAAATATATTATATATAAATCATTTGTTATATTATGTAATTAAGTAATCATGATATAAGTAATCATATTAATAATTACAAGTCAAAACACGAACGATAAATGAAACGATTTTACCAAAACGCTGCTTTAACATGGAATTGACAAATGAACGGATAATATAAAGTCGTAAGTGAATCATATATGATATCATAAATATTATTATGGTTCTGTTAAAAGTTAATAATATGTTTAAACCCACTATACAGAAGTCTCAGACACATACGGAAGAAATTGGACATAAGGTAAGGGATGAATTTTCCAATCTCATTTTTATCCGAGATTGTTTATTCGTTTTATTTACTGGGGTTATATTTATCATCCATGTCCCTATTTTCTAAAAATGGTTTCATGTATGTTTAAATTCCTTTTTAACCTTTTTTAACTTTTACTACATGGTATGTAAGGAATCTTTCTTTTGGTTACCATATGAGGTACTTTTTGAATTTTCTAGAAAAAGGACTAGAAAAATATTTTTTTCAACTTATATGTCATGAACGGATTTTTACAGTTTCATAACAACTTAATTTCATGAAGTATACTCTATATGATTTCATGACTATATTCAACAAAATCCTATTATTTTAAAATTTCATGGAATTTTGTGAAAATAAAATGATTTTGAATAAGGAGGGATATTTTCCTCAAGAATTTATTTCAACTGTTTTATCAAAACCATTTTCCATCTAAGATGACATTATTTCATATGTGTATGTTTCAAGTATAATTTCTCTATGATTTACATGGTTCCACATCTCTTATGATGTAATAATATCCATTTTTTTTATATGGATTATGTTATGATGGGATGATGTTTATAAAACCCATTTTATTCCTTGGGTTATGATGAATGATTTATGTTTATGTTGTGGCACACGTAAGAATGATTTAATAATGACATGGGTGGGACCAATATCTCCCTCCAATGCATTGGGTAAAGATTCCTATCTCATGATATAGGCATTTATGGAATGGAATGTTAATCCGGTTCAGTGATACATGACTGGAACGAGGAGTGAACTCAGTTCAGTAAGGGAATTTTTCCACTAAGATGGTCTTGGCAGAAATTCATTTTCTACTAAGGAAATAATATCATGTTCATAAGGTTTTTACACAATTACAAGTTTTATTTCCAAGCTATTTTATCATGATTTATGTTCCATTATGATTTATGCCTTACGTACTGCCATGTTTTATGTCATTGCTCACGATTTTGATGTTTAAACATTATGTTCATGTTTTTATGTACAAATGTATATGGTTTGTTTTATTTTCTCCATGCTTACCCTTACCATTATTAGAAGATCATGTTCTGAGTTTCAAAAGACACTAAACTGTTATGATCCTTCCGTGTTGGTTTTTTTATGTATTAATTATTCATCAAAATTAATGTATTGTCCATGTATGTCAAGCTTTGGGTCTCTACAGAGTGAATCTATATAAAAGTTTTGGTTAAATTTTTATCTTCTCGACTATCTAAGAGTATCATGTGACTTTATTTACTTGATTTTCTATTCAATATAGTCATGGTTTATTTTAATTTCTTACTTTGGAAAATTCATACAAAATTATAGATATTTTAGTATTAAGGGTTACGATAGATTTAAATGGGGCCATAATATAAAGAAGATATTAAAGATTATTATGAGAATCATATGAGGATTTATTGAGTCTATCAAAGAAGATATTATTGAGGCTATTAAAGAAGATATTAAAGATTATTATGAGAATCATATAAGGATTTAATTGAGGTTAAAAAGGAACTACATGTGATGTGGCTAGAGGGAAGCAATTATCTACTCCTGTAACCATTTTTATCGATTGTTTTTATGACTTGTAGAGACTAAAGGCCTCCATTAAGACTTTATCTGGACAAAAAAATTCATTTTGGAATTATTTTTTGTAAGTTTTTGAAAATATTAAACGGTTCAGAGATGTTTTACCTTTATCTTTGAAGTGTTTAGGATAAATGTGTAGAACATGGGATGTCAAGAATCTATTATTTTTTTGAAATTATTAATGTGTAAAATATTAAGTTAGAGGGAATAGAGTGGATGATCCAATTTTCATCTATTGTTATTGAAACCTAGAGATATTGTTGGGTAGGATGGGTAGTGTTTATATTGGACGGAGTTGTCTAAAATACTAAAAAGAGTTTGAGAAAATCCTTAGAGAGTCCTTGAAGGTATTTATTTCATAGAAATGAATTCGTAAAATTTTAAAGGGAATATGACAACAAATATATATTATAATTCTCATAAATATACATGAGTTTAAAATCCAGGATATGATGACTTAATATTTTAGTTTCTAAAAAACTGATGAAGTAAGGGGTCCCTAAAAATTATATTCTTATTTTAATACATATGGTTTTTTATTCATTTGGTTCAAGAACATGATTGATAAAATGATAAGAATAATATTAATTTTATCATGGGTAATTTTTTTATCAAATAAATTTATTTATGTTTGGTGGAATTTTTTCCCACCACTAAAATTTGACATATCTTAATAAATAAAACCAACATTTTTACAATACTTCTCAAAAAAATTTAATTTTATTTATAATATATAAAGGCTAATAAGGTCTCTGTATAGTATTCCCACTTAATTAATTAATTGTTATCTTATAATAAAAATGAGTTTGTGAGTCTTAGTATGATAATATAAAAAGAATAACATTTCTACAAGGATGGTGGGACTATTTTCAAACTTATTGATGTTCAAAGTGTGATGAATTAAATATTTAACCAATTAAAACTAAATATGAATGTAACCTAATATCCTAAAAGAATTTAGAATAGGTCATGATAGAGAAATTAAAAGTGTTAAATTTAGTTAGTATAATGAAGTGAATCGCCCTTTATATCCCAAAGTTGTTTAGGATGTATTTTTAAAGAAAGATAATTTAAAAAGTTATATTTAGTTACCATAACTGCTCTAAAAGAATTTTTGGAATGAGAATATTTCCAAAATCAATAACGATGAAATTAAAAAGGGTCTTACGTAGAAAATTGAAGTTATTAGCATCATAACTTATGTTTATAGATTTAAAAATTATGAATATTATACTTAAGTCATACAATTGTTAAAACTATCTTTATTTATAGATCTTACTCATGAAAAGAGTTTAGTAGGAGGCCTTTTTCAAATTTTCAATTTCAGATGTGGTAGAAATTACAAAAAAATTTGTAAGGGGTTTTATAGAACCTGAAAAAAACAAAAAAGGCCACAATATTGGATTATCATACGAGATATAATATGATTATATATTATGTATGGTTTTTTTGTATTAAAAAAAATTGTTTATGATTATAAAAATATAAAATTATATACAAAATTCAATTTCTTGTGAATAATTATTTCAGGGTTTTTGAATATATTTCTTGATGCGTAATGATAATTTTCCACTCTGAGTAAAAATACGAGTTATATATTACCACTGTTCATCATGGACTATTGTAGGCTATAATGAAATGTTATGGTTATCATGGTTAAGATTCTATATTGAGGTATCAAATATTCTCAAGTGACACAAAATAAAATTTGTGTGCTAGATAACCCCATTGTATACAACATAAAAGGATTATACACTATGTCATTGGTATGTTAGGGTTTAATATTTGATGTTGAATCACCATGAATAAGGTTATCATGATTCCTATTATGAGAATCTAGTTAATTTGAAACCATTATATGATAGGAGTAAGGCTAAGGTAATCTGTGGTTCTTTGATTATGCCGCTAAGAATCTTATCAGTTGAGGATTAACCATGTTATAATTTTCCCTCTAATATGATACTTGTGACATATGGGGCCTCAATTATGATATATTGAGTAAATATATATCCATATTTATAGAATACACATGTTATATACTTTTATAATTGAATAAGGAGAATGTGATGAGTTCATCCACTTGGGTGAATGATAAAAGATGTTTTCATATGTCTGGACACTATATTCTTTTAAAGTCAATAAATTATGTGTAGGATATATGGTATTTAAATACTCGATTTCTCATTTCAACTCATTTCCTTAGGAAAAGGGATAATAATATTTCTTATACTTTTATTATACATAGTCAGTGGATAGAGGTATTGAGTTACCTATATTTTATTAAAATCACACCTACCCCATTTATAACTTTTAGTTATATTTAATCCTTGTTAGAGGTTTATATTTTCTTATATTTATGGATTCCAAAATTCAAATTTTTTTTCAATACTATAAATTCCCATAGCATGACACTTTTTTGTGTCGAAATTTTTTGAACATGTTTCGAATCTCTGGGAACTAATTGGAAATTATTGTGGAGGAAATTTAAAAGTTATTCTAGATGTAATTTTAAAAATTATAACATATGATGTGACATATGGTGAAAATGTATGATAAAATACCCTAAAGGAGTTAGTGGAAATATCTAAATGGATTTTTGACATGGTTTTATATGTTTTTTATATGACGTGACATATGGTGAAAATTTGAAAATTATCTTAGGATTTATTGTAAGTATGAGATGCCAATAATTATAAACAAACGTCTGAACATTGAAACAATTAATTTTACATGTCTTAGTAAGTCATTTATCAAACCATATAATAATTAGAGTTATTTTTTTGTGGTTATTATGCATGAAATAAAAATTATTAGGTCAATGATTTTTATAATTCCATAAATTTAAAAATCAGTTTCAATAATTCTCTTGTATATTTAATTTTTTACTCAAATATGGAATGTTGGGACATAATTCACATTTGTTGGGTGATTATAACAATCCATTGGTTACTTATTAGTTATATTTATCATACACTTGTTTGAAACTCAGATCAACCAGTGAAAGTTGTGCTACTATTTCTTTATTTATTATTCATTCCAAATGTTTAAATATGCTATAGGTTTTATTATCATTTGAGTTTTTTTATACTACATTTTGGATTATAATCATTCCTAAAAAACTCTTTAGGTTGTTTGTTATTATTAAATAATGAAATTCATGGTATTTCTTCAATAATTTTACGATGCTTCCTTGGTTTATGATATGTATTTGAAGGTTATATACTAGGATGAATCCAAAAATGGTCACCTTTCTTGTGAACTAATAGATTGTGTTATTAATATGATATTATGGTTTTATCTCTAATGATGATAACATTTTTTTTAAATATGATAAAATATTTTTAATTGAATTCGTTACATGTTTTGGAATATGGATTCATGGTATTTTTTTTTGAGATTATTGGATTACCCATCTTGGTATTGATACTCACACTTTCAAATACATGTTGATGTACACATAGATGTATTATGTCAAAATTTTGGTGAAGAAAAGGGTTTTGTTTCAATTAGGGATGAATTTATGGAGTTGATTTTTTGGTGGATGTAGTAGTGCTAGAGTATCATTATAGGAGGTGTAAGGATTTTCACCATGAATGTAAACCACTTTTTGGTTTATTTTAATAAATGAATTAGTTTTGTTTTTACATTTCAATCAACTTGGGTTTAGTTAATTTAAATAATATTTTAATGTTAGTTATTGATTAGAAAGTGAAATTTTACTTTTATGCCCCATTTATTTAGTTGTTTATTAGAGGGTAAATAATTCCACATTCGCTGATATATCCCTCAAAATTATATTTCAATAGTCATGGAATTGGCTTAAGGAATTTTAGTAATACCTACTCGAGTCATTGGATTTAGTCCTTTTGGTTGGGGTCTTAAAAAATAGTATCAAAGAAAGAGTTATAGAGGTTATATTTTATAAAGTTGGAAGGTCTGGAGAATATGATTTTTAGAACTCAACAGGTTCCCATAAAAAGGCATATCTATCATCTTTATGGAAGAAATTAGTTATGGTGTTTGGGTAGGAAAAGTGATTAGAAGGATACCTTGAAGGATGTTGGTTAATTTTACCAATAGGTTCCTATATCTATGTTAGGTTGGAATAGGGAGTACATTCACACATCATGAGAGGCATAAATAGTGATAACATACATTTGAATCTGATTTTTTATAATGGGTTTCTTACTTAAAAGTGGATTCAAATAAAATTAAAATTACTGTTAGAATGAACATTCATTTTAAATGAATTTAGTTGTAATTATTTATATATTCTTTTGGGAAATCTTTATAATAATGAATAATTTTAATGTGAATGGAGAAAAATAGATATATAATAGATATATTGTGTTATTGATTTTATTGTAGTAGTAAAGGGAATACTTTTGTAGTGAGTTATTTATTTCGTCCCTCTATTTATGGTGTTATAGTGTAGCCTCGCCATTGAGAGATATCTTGTTAGGCATAGGATAGAAATGTGGGTGGTGGACATATACATAAGTAAGGATATATAAATGTGGTGTATGATCTCAACCACTTGAATATTCTGGTTGAAACTACATAATAACTTTAAAGGGGACTAGATCAGGAGGATACCATGAAAATAGACCATGAATTAGAGTAATAGAAACTTTATCATGCTATATTTAGGGGTTATAGAGGAGTGAAAGAAGATGAGGATTAGATAGAGAGGATTAATAAGATATTCTAGTTCATTGGTATCCCCAAGAAATCAAATGTGGATTTCATTACATATATTGTTGAGAGAGTTTTTGTAATCACTGGATATGACTATAGAACTGAATATGGTTAATGATAAGATACTATTTCAATTTTAAATTATGTTCAATGAGTAAATTTATCTGTCCATGTTGTAGTAGTGGAAAATAATTTTGTGATAGGTAATGATGTGTAATTTATGGATGTTAAAGATATAACTTTGACCAGAGATCCAATTGAGGGTAATAATACTTGATTTACCTACTTATGTGGTAGTGGTAAATAAGGTTGTGATAACTAATGATGTGAAAGTCCTGAATGATTTTCTTTCCCATCTTGATGGAGGAAACCATAATAATAGAGTCTGGAAGAGGAGTGGGGACAATTATTCCATGGAGGCATCCATAAGAAATCAATGCCCTCATATTCTTATTATGGTATGAGGTAGTTTATATTCTAAAGATGGGAAAACATAGAAAAATAGTTTTTGGAATAATTCAATAAGGGTAGTAAACATCATTAGTATAGTATTTTTTTATATCTAAATATGTTTTATGAGTTTATCTCTCAATGTGATAGTGTTATAATATCAAACTGTACAAATGGATCAAGATTACGGATATAAAATTCATTGTATGATTGTTCTATATTATAGGAAATAACTAGTGGTAATCTTTATCAGATTCAAGATTAGATGGGATAGAGAAATCCTTTTTTTATTGATCATGCTCTTGAGGAGTCATTGGATGGATTAATGATAGTGAGAGTGACTGTACTTATCACTTTTATCATGGTATTTTCAATTTTTGGTAGTGGTTTATCTCATTTTTTCACATATTCCTAAGTATTACTTCATTAGAATGTTCATATAGTGTTTTTGTATTATTCCTTAAACATTGAAATTCTACACTGGGAAAGGATTGTATAAGGAATTGTGTGTCTATATTATTTTATTATGATCAGATATATGAAATTTTTTAGTACTTCCTGGTTCTAGAGATAGAGATTTATAATGTAATAATATAGATGGATTAAATGTTAATGTTAAAGGTAAATGTACTATAACAAGCTAATGTTTTCCTTTATCTAACTTGAGGGTAGTGTTTACATATTTCATGGGGTACGTGACATTCATAATAGTTTTTTGGGTCTAATAATTTAAGACATCCTGAATTTAACATGTTAGATAACTGGGTTTGTTATAATATAGTTGAAAACTTGGCTTATATTTTAGTTTCTGGAAGTAGTGAAGGATTTGTTAGATGTTTTTTTGGAATACTTATATAGACTCCCACTATATAGGTTGTAGAGACCCGTATCTTGACGTACATTGACATTACATTACTTTTGCGGAATACATAGTACATAAAAAAAACACACACACAAGGATCGTAATAGTTTAGTGTCTTTGGAAACTCGGACTATAATCTTCTAATCGTGGTGAAAGATCTTGAAAATCTCCCATAAAGATCTTCCTTTTTTTTACCTAAAACCTTTCTTTATATCCTGGGGAAATGAAAACAAAAAAGGGTGAGCTCAAATGCTCAGTAAGGGTAAACAAAATAAATATCAATCACAACATATTCATAAGAACATAACATTTTGGAAATCATAACCTGCAAAAGAGAGCATAATTTCATAATCATGGGATAAATCATGGCAGTGAAAAAGTAATCCCAATAATCATAACTTAAAACATGAAACTTTGTGGCATACACACATAATAATAGAGAATCATTTCTTGTTAGTCAAGACTAATTGCCAAGACTATCTTAGTGGACAAAGTCCCTTTCTGAATCGAGTAACCCTCGTTTCAGTCCTGTTTCACTGAACCGGTATAACCTACCATTCCAGCCCTGTCTATCTCATGAGATATAAAATCATTACCCAATACATTGGAGGGAGATATAGGTCCCACCCATCTTATAATGAATCTTTTCTTATGTGTGCCACATAATCATAAAACATACATCATCGCATAACACATGTAACAAAAATGGGATTCTTGAAACATCATGACATCATAAATCAATTCATATAAGATAAAGGAATTCATAAACATAATTCCATCACAACATAGTCAAATTAATGTAAAAATATGGATAGAAACAGAACCCTTTATTATCTTAGATGGAAAATAATTTTGATAAAACACTTGAATTGAATTCTTGAGGAAAATATCATTTCTTCTTCAAAATCAATTTCTTTTCACAAAACATCATGCAATTTTAAAAGAAAGAGATTTTATTGAAAATAGTCATGAAATCTTTTAGAGGAAGATTCATGAAAATAAGGCTTTATAAAACAGTAGAAATCCGTTCGTGCTGTATAAGTTAAAAAAAACATTCTTCGTACTTTTGTCGGAAAAGTCAAAAAGTACGTCGTACGAAAAACGACAAAAGATTTCTTTCATACGTATTACTAAAAACTCACCGAAGGGTAAAAATGGATTTAAACAATTTTAGGTGGATGGAAATAATATTACATATTGAGTAAACATGGATGTGGATGATAAAATACACCCCAGTAAATACTTACGAATAAACAATCTCGGATAAAAATGAGATTGTGATATTTCCCTTACCTTAGGTTCGATTTGCTTTGTACGTGTCCGAAGCTCCTGTATAGTGGTTTAAATAATGTCATTGACTTATTACAGAATCATATTCATTGTTATGATATCATATATGGTTCACTTATGACATTATATTACCCGTTCTTTTGTAAATTCCATGTTAAAGAAGCGTTTTGGGTAAAATCGTTTCTTTTATCGTAGGTGTTTTGACTTGTTGTTCTTGACATTATTATTACTTATATCATGATTTACTTACTTCCATAATATAAAATATTATTTATATATCATATATATTCAGTATATATATATATATATAATAGATAGATAAATGAAATGAAAAACACCGTTCATGGAGACGGTAGTCCGTACGTACGCATGAACGCTGTTTTCCTTTCCCTATTGTCTTGAATGGAAGTAAGTAGATGACATAAATATATATATATACATAAATCCAGTAGCTTTATAATATCATATATTTCATTATTATTTCTTATATATACTTTATAATCATTCTTAAATGGTTAACATGGAGAATGAATCTCATCGCGTCGTGGAGACGGTAGTCCGTACGTACGCACGAGCGATGATATCATTTCCATAAATATTGAATTTAATTGGAGTGGATTATACAATATATCATAATCAATATGATGTTTTAATAACTATGTATAGTTATTCTTTACACCATTATACCAATCCATGTAAGGTGGTGGTGGAAAATAGATTACACCACGGCGTGGAGATGGTATTCCGTACGTACGCACGCGCGGTGATTTCTTTTTCTGTAGGATAGATAGATGGTGAAATAGGGTTCTTTCATACTTATAATAACATATCAGTATATTAGTGATACTGATGTTATTACTTCATAATGATACAACCTAAGAAGAAGAAGTGGAAGAAGAAATAAAGATGAAAGAATTGGTAACGGTAATTACCTCTTCTTTGAAGCGCCTTTTGGAGACCTCCTCTTAGGGAACTAAAATTGGTCTTTCAGGAAGACCAGAACCTCTAGGATGTTTCTAGGGAAGTGGAGAAGAGATTTTGGCAGGGGTTGGCCGAGCTTGAGTGCTCAAATTGGTGTGAGGAGGAGGGGGAGGAGGTGTCCTTTTATAGGGGAGGAGAGGGGCACCTTAGGAATTCTTAAAAATATTAATTTATAATAAATCTAACCCCACATAAAAACCTCCAAAAATGACTCATATTCGAAGCTTAGATGAGATAGGGTTGTAATCTCATCAACCAATCAAATTTAGACATGTTTGGATCTTATTTTAAACCATATCAATTAGATTTAACTCTAAGTTAAATAATTTAACTTTTACCGTGTCTTTTTGTTTTCTTTCAATATATGGTTAATACACTTACTATAACATGCCAAACGAACCCCAAATTGTTTATTATTAATATATATATCCTTATCTAAGTCATTTGGCCGAACCTTAGATTTTTAGGAATAAAATAACAATTAATAATATAATATTTGATTTAAAAACTATTTTGTGTCAATTTTGACACTATTTGAGATATGATTTTTGTGAAAGTCATAACAGAATTAAATGTTCGAACCAAGTTGATTAAATCAACATTAATATATCATAGTAACCTAGAAAATTAGTGTAATTCATAAAAATCCTCAAATTACATTTATTTTGGTGTTTATAACATCAATTATGTCAATATTTCATAAATAAGATAATTACTGCATCATCTTTGTGTCATAAATTAATTAAATTATTTGATGTCTAAAAATTACAAATAAAATACCATTATGTAGGAAATCTTTGTATCTTTCTAATGAATATTTATAGTCTAATTTATCTCATGTATAACCCCATATTAAAAATTATTTACTTATTAAGCTTTGATTTTAACTATTTTAACCCTTCTTTAAATAAATTAATAATAAATGTCCTAATCTAATCCAAGTGGGCCTAAATGGTCATATTTTATTCCTAAGTTTGTTTTTGGTCGAATTACACTTGTCCAATAGAATTAGGACATGTGTTAGGGTAATATTGATATCATATTTACCCTTAGTTACCCTATTTACTATTAACCGCGGTAAAAATAGTAAAAAGTTACTATTCACCAAAAAATTATTTTTATCTCATTGAACCACATTTTACTTACTGATATCAACCGTGTCTGTCGGATTTTTGAAATTCCATTCACAGAAGCGGTAAAATTAAGTTTTATGAAAAATTCAATTTTTTAACTACCACTTAGTAGTTTCACTATTCATCAAAAAATGAAGGTTTTCAGAAAAATGCCAAAATTTCATCCTAAGCTATATTTCATATTCCGAATTCAAAAATGAAGTCTATTTTACCAAATTCATAACATAGAAGTTGAATTAATTAATTTTATAATTAAATCCCGCTGTTAAGACAAATAGCGTGTTTTTAAGAAACAATTTCTATCAAAAGATTGACACTTGATTATGTCTGGTTTAAATGTGAAATTACAACCAATGACCAACATTGAATTAAATTGTAAAAATATTCTCTAAATATACTTTAAAACCACTCAAATTAATAATTTATCACTATTAATTATTTCGATTAAAAAAGTTGTTTTTTAATTATAATTAATAATTTTCACCATTCATCAGAATATGAAAGTTATCCGAAAAGTACCAAAATTTCACCTTAGGCTAAATTCGATACTCCGAATCCAAAAATGAAGTTCATTTTGAAATATAAGATTTACAGAATTTTAAAAAGTGGTTATTACTATTCATAACGGCTAGTTTTAATAATATTTTAATAGCATATCGTTGTTTAGTGAAACTCGTTATTGCGTACTAAACACGCTATCGAGGAAGGTCGCGATTGCGTGTATGCAAGGCAAGTCAAGGATGCGTGTTGTGAAAGCTCCTTTTGGTGTAGCGTACAACACAAGACATTAGTGAAATAAAAAGAATATTTTTCATAAAATCTCGGGCTGTTACATTCTACCCCCCTTAAAATGAATTTCGCCCTCGAAATTCGTCGGGGTTATAAATGGTTTACTATTCGAAAGATTCTTTAATAGAATCCCACATCGTAAAAAGGAATATAAAAACTTGGCTTTAAAAACTAAAGTATGAAATGTAACGATTACCCAAATAAACTAATCGCTGGGTTTCCACATAGGTAAAAATATGGATATGGAAGAGAAATCTAACCATCATGTTCTGATGGAGAGTGGTAGAGAACATGGCTATGGAAAAGCCAGTAATCACAAATCCATAGATTTGTGATGATATAAGGTACCATCTGATTCATCAGGTATGAGATCACTAGGACAACATTTTTGGTTTTCAAGATCATTTCCCTAAAGTTGAAAATTTGAATTAGAATAAATACTTACATTATTTTGGTATAATCTCACTATTGTTCGTGCCTTGAACAATTTCCACTTCATCTCTTAAATAAATGAAGTTGAATTTGTTATTCGTGAAGTGTTAGCAGATCATGTGATAGAATGACGAGTCATTCCATCTGTCTCAAACAAAAGGTTAGTAAAAATTATATGCATAAGTCGATCTATAGTGAGATTAATCATATATGGTTCCTAAAATGGACTTATACTTCATATATCATACTGCTTAATATAATAAAACTAGTTTCTACTAAACAGGGACTTCCTGTAGGCCAGTGGTAGGCGATAAAGGCCAGTCGCACTTCGGTTGTGGGTTCGATTCCTACAGCCTTGTCCGAAGCGATGGGTTGTCGCCCGTCCTGCAGGTTGTCCTTTTTCCAAAACTATATTACTATAACATCCCATCAATAATATCGAAAAAAAATTTCTATCCTTAAACAATACTAACTTACGTCCAACACAATCCATTCCAATCTTTAGGCTTATCCATAATACTGCAGTCCACTCTCATAACATAGTGAAAACAATTACCAGAGATTTAATATCATCGTTGATCCCCATATATCATAAGATATGTTTTGTTGGTCACATTCCAAACATTCAAAGTCCTTAATCATGTATACTCTTGAATACCCATTGAACCTTAGTGAAAACTTGAATGAAGTTAAAAGATAACACTTTACACATACCAAAATCCTCAAAATTATTTATACTCAAACCATGATATCACTTAGTCCTTATATCAATCATGAGCTCATGAATACAATCAAACATCTCATTATCTTCTTATCCTTTCATTATGCACTTATCATCTACTTTCCAAAAGTATCTGAATAACCTTTCATGGTTACTGGTAACATTAATCAGACAACAATATAACAATCCTTACATGTCTCTTTATTCCATAGTACCATGAGATTAGTTATACAACATTACACATGATAAACATGTAATCATTCCACTACATTCTTAAACCATTAACCGAGCTTCAACAATTCTTTCATCTCACATATCATTTGTAGTCTCTTCATCATCATCCACATAAATACTACCCATACGGCCATACTGATTCTCTTCATGAGTCTTTCCCTTAGGACATTGGTTTGCATAATGCCCATACATTCCACATTTAAAACACTTAACCATTTTTGATGTCGTAGCAATACCATTATCCTCATCCATGGTGTTAACTAAACCTTTTCCGTTGCACTTACTTGCTTTGTGTCCTTCTTTTCCACACCCAAAGCATCTTCCAGTTCCTTTGAAACATTCTCCTTGATGCCTCTTCCCACATGAATTACATAGGGGAAATTGAACTTTCTTTCCTCTATAATCATCATGAAACTCCATCTTTCTCTTATTAGCCGAGTCAGGAAACTTACCAAATTTTACTTTATTGATCATATTATGAGATTGCTGATTTGGCATAATAATTATGTTTGGACTTCCAAATCCCATTTCATTATGAATAATATCATTCCATTGTCCATCATATCCTCTATTATCGTGAATCATCTTGTTTCCAGCCATTTTCTAAAACCCAAAAAGAATAGTGTGAGAGGCAAAAATCATGCTAGGGAAAACAACATAATAAAGGGGGAGTACCTTCAATATCTAACATCTTAGGTTTAATTCTATGATCGTTAGCGTAGTTCTAGTACTATAACTTATACGTCTACTTAACTTTAGGGACATCCCTAGACATACCGTAGAAATATCTCTAGGGATCTCACTAACGTTTTCGCATCCTAGTTTCCAAAGGTTGACTAAACCTTTCCTCTGATACCAACTGTAGAGACCCGTATCTTGACGTACATTGACATTACATTACTTTTGTGGAATACTTAGTACATAACAAAAACACACACACAAGGATCGTAATAGTTTAGTGTCTTTGGAAACTCGGACTATAATCTTCTAATCGTGGTGAAAGATCTTGAAAATCTCCCATAAAGATCTTCCTTTTTTTACCTAAAACCTTTCTTTATATCCTGGGGAAATGAAAACAAAAAATGGTGAGCTCAAATGCTCAGTAAGGGTAAACAAAATAAATATCAATCACAACATATTCATAAGAACATAACATTTTGGAAATCATAACCTGCAAAAGAGAGCATAATTTCATAATCATGGGATAAATCATGGCAGTAAAAAAGTAATCCCAATAATCATAACTTAAAACATGAAACTTTGTGGCATACACACATAATCATAGAGAATCATTTCTTGTTAGTCAAGACTAATTGCCAAGACTATCTTAGTGGACAAAGTCCCTTTCTGAATCGAGTAACCCTCGTTTCAGTCCTGTTTCACTGAACCGGTATAACCTACCATTCCAGCCCTGTCTATCTCATGAGATATAAAATCATTACCCAATGCATTGGAGGGATATATAGGTCCCACCCATCTTATAATGAATCCTTTCTTATGTGTGCCACATAATCATAAAACATACATCATCGCATAACACATGTAACAAAAATGGGATTCTTGAAACATCATGACATCATAAATCAATTCATATAAGATAAAGGAATTCATAAATATAATTCCATCACAACATAGTCAAATCAATGTAAAAATATGGATAGAAACAGAACCCTTTATTATCTTAGATGGAAAATAATTTTGATAAAACACTTGAATTGAATTCTTGAGGAAAATATCCTTTCTTCTTCAAAATCAATTTCTTTTCACAAAACATCATGCAATTTTAAAAGAAAGAGATTTTATTGAAAATAGTCATGAAATATTTTAGAGAAAGCTTCATGAAAATAAGGCTTTATAAAACAGTAGAAATCCGTTCGTGCCGTATAAGTTAAAAAAAACATTCTTCGTACTTTTGTCGGAAAAGTCAAAAAGTACCTCGTACGAAAAACGACAAAAGATTTCTTTCATACGTATTACTAAAAACTCACCGAAGGGTAAAAATGGATTTAAACAATTTAGGTGGATGGAAATAATATTACATATTGAGTAAACATGGATGTGGATGATAAAATACACCCCAGTAAATACTTACGAATAAACAATCTCGGATAAAAATGAGATTGTGATATTTCCCTTACCTTAGGTTCGATTTGCTTTGTACGTGTCCGAAGCTCCTGTATAATGGTTTAAATAATGTCATTGACTTATTACAGAATCATATTCATTGTTATGATATCATATATGGTTCAATTATGACATTATATTACCCGTTCTTTTGTAAATTCCATGTTAAAGAAGCGTTTTGGGTAAAATCGTTTCTTTTATCGTAGGTGTTTTGACTTGTTGTTCTTGACATTATTATTACTTATATCATGATTTACTTACTTACAGAATATAATATATGATTTATATATCATATATATTCAGTATATATATATATATAATAGATAGATAAATGAAATGAAAAACACCGTTCATGGAGACGGTAGTCCGTACGTACGCATGAACGCTGTTTTCCTTTCCCTATTGTCTTGAATGGAAGTAAGTAGATGACATACATATATATATATACATAAATCCAGTAGCTTTATAATGTCATATATTTCATTATTATTTCTTATATATACTTTATAATCATTCTTAAATGGTTAACATGGAGAATGAATCTCATCGCGTCGTGGAGACGGTAGTCCGTACGTACGCACGAGCGATGATATCATTTCCATAAATATTGAATTGAATTGGAGTGGATTATACAATATATCATAATCAATATGATGTTTTAATAACTATGTATAGTTATTCTTTACACCATTATACCCATCCATGTAAGGTGGTGGTGGAAAATAGATTACACCACTGCGTGGAGATGGTATTCCGTACGTACGCACGCGCGGTGATTTCTTTTTCTGTAGGATAGATAGATGGTGAAATAGGGTTGTTTCATACTTATAATAACATATCAGTATATGAGTGATACTGATGTTATTACTTCATAATGAAACAACCTAAGAAGAAGAAGTGGAAGAAGAAATAAAGATGAAAGAATTGGTAACGGTAATTACCTCTTCTTTGAAGCGCCTTTTGGAGACCTCCTCTTAGGGAACTAAAATTGGTCTTTGAGGAAGACCAGAACCTCTAGGATGTTGCTAGGGAAGTGGAGAAGAGATTTTGGCAGGGGTTGGCCGAGCTTGAGTGCTCAAATTGGTGTGAGGAGGAGGGGGAGGAGGTGTCCTTTTATAGGGGAGGAGAGGGGCACCTTAGGAATTCTTAAAAATATTAATTTATAATAAATCTAACCCCACTTAAAAACCTCCAAAAATGACTCATATTCGAAGCTTAGATGAGATAGGGTTGTAATCTCATCAACCAATCAAATTTAGACATGTTTGGATCTTATTTTAAACCATATCAATTAGATTTAACTCTAAGTTAAATAATTTAACTTTTACCGTGTCTTTTTGTTTTCTTTCACTATATGGTTAATACACTTACTATAACATGCCAAACGAACCCAAAATTGTTTATTATTAATATATATATCCTTATCTAAGTCATTTGGCCGAACCTTAGATTTTTAGGAATAAAATAACAATTAATAATATAATATTTGATTTAAAAACTATTTTGGGTCAATTTTGACACTATTTGATATATGATTTTTGTGAAAGTCATAACAGAATTAAATGTTCGAACCATGTTGATTAAATCAACATTAATATATCATAGTAACCTAGAAAATTAGTTTAATTCATAAAAATTCTCAAATTACATTTATTTTGGTGTTTATAACATCAATTATGTCAATATTTCATAAATAAGATAATTACTGCATCATCTTTGTGTCATATATTAATTAAATTATTTGATGTCTAAAAATTACAAATAAAATACCATTATGTAGGAAATCTTTTTAGCTTTCTAATTAATATTTATAGTCGAATTTATCTTATGTATAAACCCATATTAAAAATTATTTACTTATTAAGCTTTGATTTTAACTATTTTAACCCTTCTTTAAATAAATTAATAATAAATGTCCTAATCTAATCCAAGTGGGCCTAAATGGTCATATTTTATTCCTATGTTTGTTTTTGGTCGAATTACACTTGTCCAATAGAATTAGGACATGTGTTAGGGTAATATTGATATCATATTTACCCTTAGTTACCCTATTTACTATTAACCGCGGTAAAAATAGTAAAAAGTTACTATTCACCAAAAAATTATTTTTATCTCATTGAACCACATTTTACTTACTGATATCAACCGTGTCTGTCGGATTTTTGAAATTCCATTCACAGAAGCGTTAAAATTATGTTTTATGAAAAATTCAATTTTTTAACTACCACTTAGTAGTTTCACTATTCATCAAAAAATGAAGGTTTTCAGAAAAATGCCAAAATTTCATCCTAAGCTATATTTCATATTCCGAATTCAAAAATGAAGTCTATTTTACCAAATTCATAACATAGAAGTTGAATTAATTAATTTTATAATTAAATCCCGCTGTTAAGACAAATAGCGTGTTTTTAAGAAACAATTTCTATCAAAAGATTGACACTTGATTATGTCTGGTTTAAATGTGAAATTACAACCAATGACCAACATTGAATTAAATTGTAAAAATATATTCTAAATATACTTTAAAACCACTCAAATTAATAATTTATCACTATTAATTATTTCGATTAAAAAAGTTGTTTTTTAATTATAATTAATAATTTTCACTATTCATCAGAATATGAAAGTTATCCGAAAAGTACCAAAATTTCACCTTAGGCTAAATTCGATACTCCGAATCCAAAAATGAAGTTCATTTTGAAATATTAGATTTACAGAATTTTAAAAAGTGGTTATTACTATTCATAACGGCTAGTTTTAATAATATTTTAATAGCATATCGCTGTTTAGTGAAACTCATTATTACGTACTACACACGCTATCGAGGAAGGTCGCGATTGCGTGTATGCAAGGCAAGTCAAGGATGCGTGTTGTGAAATCTGCTTTTGGTGTAGCGTACAACACAAGACATTAGTGAAATAAAAAGAATATTTTTCATAAAATCTCGGGCTGTTACATAGGTATTTTTAGTTTTCTATTTATTCATTTCCTGTGATGAATCTTATCATATTTTCTTCGTATCACATGTAACCTACTTATCCATGAGAGCTAGATATTTAGTGGTTTTTTAGTGAAATAGATTTATTTGACCAAACCATTCATTATGGGAATTTCCAACTATATTTTCCATGAAGGGTCTTGTAGCTTATAGTTTTTTATTGAATAATGAAAATGAAATTGGGTAATGGTTAAATATAAATACAATATACCTTTCATTGATTATTCATTCAGTTAGTTCACATGATATAAGTGTTTTTTATGATTATTTCTGTGATTAGGATACCACTAGCTAAGGGTGAAGGATGAAAAAACTGTGAAGATAATATTCAAAATCATGAAAGGGTATTAGGAGTTATAGGTGATACAATTGTGAAAAACTAATTACTTTAAAATTCTTATATCCTTGATGAATATGTTTTTCTCTAAATATATTGACTTTTTCATCAAGAATTATTTGAATGGAATTATAGTTTATTCAATATTAGAGAATAATCAATGAAATCATTTTACTATTAACTTGAGATACTATAAGATAACATGTTGTACGTGAAGCATTAAAAATATTATTTTTGGATATGGTAAATGATGTTCTTGGTTAAAATAATTTATAAATAGTACGACTTCACAGACTTGTAGAAATTTAGGGTGGTTATATATTTGTAGTGGCCAAAGAATGTTTTTTAGATTTAGAGTTTACATGTATTGGAAGGATATTTCCTTTAAATAATTCAATGGTTTTCAAAGTTAATATCACCTATAAATACATTGACTCAAAAAGGTGTAATGTTTGGTCGGGATAATTAATGCCGAATAGTTTTTGACATGCTAAATAAGAGGTGGAAATATCAAACATTGTTAATGTTTCCTGGGTATTGTGAATGGTTCTCTATATATTATGATGAATTTGGATCCAGAATAGTGTGTCAGATTATACAATAAGGTAACATGGTTATATATGAATCAAGGTAGTTATAACCATATGGGAAGAATTATTTCATGTATTCTTTGTGCATAGTAATTCTTGTACATTCCTTGTTGATTTGGAGAAATTACCACTTCAATGAGAGGTTTATGGTATATTTGGATCATAAGAGTTTAATTGATATCCTTTCATAGTGGAAGTTAAACCCAAGTAAATATGGGTGGTGTATCTTTAGGAATACGATTTCATGTAATGTTATACACAAGGTTGTGATAAAGTTGTGGTAGATGAATTTTGTCAGAAATCTCAAGTGGTAAGGAAATTAGAAGATCATTTCATGTTTATGGGATTGATTGAATGTATTTATCAAAAATCATAGGATCTAGGAAGTGGCATGATGTTAAATTATATAGATGTAAAATTTTCCATTGTGGACAAGGTAAATGTGTCATAAAATAAAAATGTTTATTAAAGGAAGAATAGAAAACCATTATAAAATGGGAGGCCATGAATGGGTGGTCACTTGTGGAAGAATTGAGTCTCTATTTACATGATAGTTTGGTGGTTTTATTTACTATGAGGAAGGAGTTTTTGGGTGTATTACATAGAACTAGTTGAGTATTTCATCATTGAGTGTAGAAGATTTATCATGACATGAGTTAATATTTTGAGTACGTAAGGTTGAAGAGGGAGATATCAAATTATGTGTTTTGGTACTTGACTTATTAGTAAAAAAATTTATAAAATTAGTGACCATTAATGATATTTAACCTATTCATATAAAAATATGAAATTGGGAATATATAATGATGTATTTTAATGATGGTTTCCAAAAATCACCACAAAAATCATGATATGATATGGGTGATTTTATATTGATTCACAAAGTCAGCCAACTTATTGACTATTTGAGAGATTTTATCTATTGAAGACATAAGTATGTTTTATATAGATGAGGTGGTTACTGTTTGTGATTTTATTTCATTTATTATGTTAGTTTAGGATCCTCATTTTAATTATATATTTTAGAGAGTGTTGGAGGAATTTATGGGTACTCAGTTAGAGTTGATTAATTTTTATAACCCTTATATGTATAGATAAATAGAATTAACCATACATATTTTGGAGGAAATTATATCATATTGTGTGTTGGACATTAGGATATCGTGGGAGGATATTATAAATTTCATATAGTTTAACTAAAATAATATTTATTAAGTGTTTATTTGGATGGGTTTACTCTATTTATTTTATAGAAGACTATGCTTTTCACTATTTTATTGGGATAAATAAAGATAGATATTGTTTTTGGTGATAATTTTATTACCTGAGATGAAAAATTGGGTTCACATAATTTAGAATTGATTTGTGAGATATTTTTTTTATAGAAGAGAAATAATGAACTTCTTCGATGTCTATTAATGTTTTATTTTAGAGATTGATAATTCTTTTGAGATTCAACTAAGTTGAGACACAAACTATTAATGAATCAAGGGATGTTGGCCCTATTGTATATGGTTCCATTAAATCTTATTGAGTGAACTAATGATGCGTTTTATATCTTGTAGTTTTTATTGATATATGATGTAGAATAAAATGTGTTCCAAGTCTCTCAATTTAGGAAGAATCAATAAGATCTATCCCATGTTTTCACCTATGATATAATGGATTTTAGGCGAGATGTTTCCTTTTTAGAAAAGATAATAATTATTTATAATTGTTAGTTAAACATTCAATGAGGAATTTGTACTACACTAGTGAGAGTGTCAGGAAGCATGACCAGATCCAAGTGGAAACATTGTAAAGATAGTATTAGATGTGAAAAAATGGATGAAATTATTTAAGGATATCAAATACTAAAAATTTTTTATGGGAACAATTCTTATGGTTTGAATAACTAAGAAATCCAATGTTTGATATGAATGTTAAAATTTCAATTTTTGTGATTTTTACATTTCTTTTATGTTTTTAGAGTGTAGTGGGTACTACGTGGTTTTACATTATGGTCCCCAAGATTATGTAACCACATCATGTGGGTTATTCAGTAGACGAAGATGTTAGTGAATGGTTAGTGTATAGTCCCAACTGACTATTTAAGGTGTTGTTCTGCTTTTAGTTTATGGGAAGTGGAACCTTCATGATTGTTCCATAGTCTTTATTGATCATTTAGCCTGAAAATATTTTCTATATAATTTTCATGATTTAGCTTATAAAATCCACATTCAGATCTCTTCATACTCATTGAAGATAATTAATTGAACTGGGATGGATCTTCGGATCATTAAGTGAAAAATTTAAAATTCCCTATTATCAAGAAACACTTTTTTCTGTTAGACTGATCAAATTTAAAACATAATTTAAGTTTGAACTTGTTGATATCATATGTTTTTTAATCCATCTCATCCTTGATTATCCATTTTCCTTCCTCAAATAGTTCAATCACATTATATTAGATCTAAGAATTTAGATCTGGATTTTAATTCTTGAATTGATGAATAATTATACTATTTTAATGTACTAGTATTTATTTCATGAAAGGACAACTCGTTTTATTCAAATTTGAGAGGATTGAGGGGTAAAAAGATGACATATCATCCTGTATTTGGCATGGTTCTGAACATGATTATTTTAAATCTATAATCCTTCCAATAGATAGCCACTGGTTCTCCAATGGAATGTGGTTACTACATTATTGGAGTAGCCACCGAATAGCCCGTGGTGTCACTAGTCTATGGTTTTACTCGTGGTAGTAATGTAATTTCACCCCATAGCCCTCGATTTATTTATCTTCTCATCTCTCTGAAACCTTTTTCAACCCAAAAAAACCTAAGGATCCTTTTTTAAAATCATTATCTCTTTCAACCTTATCTCTTAGGGGATTAATGTGTTGATAAAATTACGTATCCTTTTTGGGTATGTATTTATATTTTATTGAATCCATGGGATTCAAGGGATATTGAATGGCTGATTTGGAATTGTTATTATAGGATCTCTTATTTACTATATTGAGATATCATTTCATTGATTTAGTGTTAATAATTAAAGGAAACACACCTCAAATTTATTATAGTTTGATCCATGTTTTTTCAAGTAGATGTTTCTATACAGTTTATTATTCTAGTGATTCATGTGTTTCTTGAATTCATGTTTGTTCTATTTGAAATTAATTTATCATGGTTTGGATGTTTTGATGTAAAAAAATAACCCTTTTTGGTTTATGAAATGTAGAGCCTTTGATAAATGATAATATAATAATTCTTTAATATTGTTATAATCATTAAAAATCCTTGAAATATATTTTTGAAAATTTTGAAGAATAAAATTTGATGGTTTGTTTTTGAAATTGTGTTTTAATGGATATGTAAAAACACTAAATGTATCGATTGAATTTTTCATGTTCTTTATTTAGAGGACCTTTTGGAAATTCAAAATGGGTTTCATAGGAAGCAGGCACATATGGAACTTTTGAATTGAGTGTATCAATGTAATGATTTATTTAATTTATAATGGGTTTTTATCATGTTATTTCACCTAAATGTCCTAGTTTGAACTTTAGGAAGTAAATTCTCCTATTGTGAAATCCTTGATTAACTACTTATGTATACTCTTCCGTGATAAATGGTTCTCAAAAAATATGAAGACAAGGGTTTAGATATGGGTTTCGCCATTTGACTGATTTTGGGGGTGTGGGTGAGATGTGACCCTGGTATGCTATGGAATGTTGACTGTAAATGGTCATTCCATGATGGATCCCAATTGTGACCCTGGTTTCTTGTTATCTCACTCACCTATTTTACTAGTCATTGGATACCTTGGTATCATGATGAGAGTTCCTAGATTTATTATATTTTTTTGAAGACTCACACACCAACTAGTGTCTTGCTATGGTATGTTGATTTTGGATAAGGGAATTCTCTGAGGATACATGTGTGAACTAAGTTATTAATCTTGAGTACTTGTTATATTAAACATTTTCTTGTAGTTGATAATGGCTTGTTTACTTTTATATGGTGTAATCTGTAACATATCTTGGAATTTCCAATGTTATATCTCATTGAAAGAGGATATTAATACTTGATATATGGCTATGATCACTTGATCATTACTTGAAACCAAGGTTTTCATGTCTTAATCCCTTTATTAATTCCATTTATTTCTATGATGAACATTCTTTATCCATGTATACAATCTGGTATGTTCTATTTCTCTATGATTCATGATTTGACAAATATCATCCTTTTTATTGACAACCTTATCATTTGAAACTATTTTTGTGGATTTTTTAAAAAGTTATTGTTTTATAATAAATAATTAATTCTATTAAAAAGGTATTTTTATATGATTTTATCTTTAAATTTCCTAAATGGATTTTGTAATGAAAAAAAAATTGGTTTAGACTAATTTCACAAATAACCAAACTTTGTGGCCTCCCTTTTTAAAAATAATTAATATTTTGCAATATTTATTTTTAATAGAAATATCATGTTTTGTTACAAAAATTTTTCAAACTAATATATCAAACTTTCATAGATTTTAAGTGGAATATATTCCTTTGTGGTATCCTATTGCAATCCATTCTCTCACACCCCACATCTACCATTTTGTTTTTGTAGAAATTTTGTCTCCATAATAGGTACTCAAGATCTCTTTGTCTCCCTTTTATGGGATCGTTCATGGTTGGATGGGGGTTGGTGATAAAGGACACGATGGGTGGATAAATAACTCAAATATATGGGAGATCACGGTTATGTTTTATTTTTATGTCCTTGGGATTCTTGTATATCTTCTATTAATTATATCTATATGATTTAGTTGTTATGTTTTTTTATAGTTTATAACTATTTTATTTATTTTATATCATCTTATTTTTTGGTGAAATCATTCCCATTTGTTTTATAATGATTCTCTTGCACTTATTTCTAGGTTACATGGATTAAAAATATAATTCGGGAAAGTGGTGATCAGTTTTGATAACGGTTCATATGGTATTCCGGGTTAGTTCTTTACAACTTGTATCCAAATAGACTCATTCCTAAAATAATTCATCCTAAAAATCCCAATTGTTTTTTTCACAGGGGATTCTCTGTATAATGAAGTTTTATAATGCGTTAGTAATTAACATTTAGTTTATGAATTGGTGCCAGATCATCATCATGCATAGTGAGACTTGAGGTACTTGGGAAAGTAGGGACATGAGTCATTTTATTGGGTCATTAGATTCATGATGTTGATGATATTTTGATTCTTTAAGAGTATATATTTATTTATGGGAATCTATTATGTGTTTTGGGATGGAAAAATGTTATTTAAAGAGTTACACGATTCCATCACAATATTATAAAATTTCAGGAATCCATGTGGGTGATCTGTAAGTTAATCCAAAAAATATTTTTAAGTCGTAACATTTTTTACTAGCCCATGTGACCAAGCCAGGCATAGATTCAATTTAACCCTGAAAATGGAAACTTTTACTTTTTCTTCTAAAATTGATTCAATTTAGTGAGGTTAGTTTAAAGGGTTCATTTTTTTGAATTCAAAATAATGGGTGTGGATTGTTTCATTCTCCTGTACTGTTTTATGGGTTAGATAATTTAGTGTAAATTTTAAATAATTTGAATAACAAAATTTACTACTTAAATCAGGATTTGTTTCAGTTCGTTGAAAAACGTTTTCAATTTTTAAAATGATTTATTTTATGAAATATTTGGTTTTAAAAACTAATTTTTAAATAATCATATAGGATTTGATAATGGAATGTTTTTGGATGATTTTTTTTGAAATGGATTTAACATTTAATTAGTTTTGTAATGAAATGTCTACTGGGATGTTTTTGAATAATGGTAGGATGTCTGTTCACTTGTCAAGTCTTTGAGAAAGACCATTTCACCTTCGAGAAGTGGCATTTAATGTTGAATAATCTACACAGACTTCACATTTAGTGGTCGATGTGTATTATTGTTAGATTTTGGATTATGTATTGTTATAATAGTTTTTTTTCTACCTTATAAGGCTGGGAAGGGTTCTCCTATTTCAATTAGATGGCTAGAAGAAGTTCAAGTAATAATTGATTCTTTCAAGACTCAAGATTCATAGAAGGTCATGAATGTTTCTCCTTTTTTAAAGAGAATGGTTGGGAGATGTGGGATTTCATGGTTCCATCACAACTTCATGACCGAATGTTTTATGAATTTTTATAGTAATTCTTTATTCGGAAGTAGTGTCTTATGGAAGTGGAGGATGAAAATGTGTCTTATATCATGGGTTGTAGTCTTGGTGATATTTCAGTTGAAAGGAATGCAATTAATTTTTCACGTTTGGTGCGTTTTTCACTTGTTCTTGTCTGTGATGAGTCATTTATGTTTCTATATTTTAAAGGATGCTTTCACATAAACCTTGTAATTAACATATAAATAGATTTTCAAATGTCTTATCCAATAGTTTATGAAAGATATTTTTAAGCTGATGTGGACCTTGAAAATACATTAGAAGTGTAGAATACCTCTCTATGGGTTATCTTAAGTGAACATGTCTTGTATAGTAGACAATATTAGTTAGATGAGGAGAGAATTATTCTAGTGGAAAAGACATCTCATGTGTTTCTTGTGGGGATCTCCCAACCATTGAAAGAGTTCTTATGTGAAGGATTTCAGAGTTTGTGGCTGATGTTTCTATTTGGGTCACCCTTAAAGGTTTTCATGTTAGGTTATGGAAAGGGGAAGTATCAATATAGAATTATCATTTACTAAATGATCCAAAAATAAAATCATATTGAAAATAAGTTTCTAGTTATTAGCACCATATTGGATCATTTTCACATAGTGAAGGTGTTTTTGATGAAATCCAATGTCAACCCATCTTGTTGATCCCAATTTAGGTATATAGTACATTTGAGTTTTTATTGTCGTTGTTCTTTTGATCTTAGTGTACTTCTTATTCCATGGATCTATTATGGATTGTTTTGGGAATATTTTGGGTTTTATTTTATGGATTGGGGAATTGTTTCCTTAAGTTCTATTTTTTCTCTTTGTGTAGGATAGCATTTTGTTTGGTTGTTTTTCCATTAGTATTATCACATTCACGTATGTTTTAGGTAAAATATCAATCTATATGTGTTGGATGATCTACCCTTTTGATGGATTGTCATGAAATATTTTTGCATCGATATTTTCATTCATTTTATTTGTAGTTAGACTTTCATAGTCCTTTGGGATGTACTTGAATGACTAATATTATATAGATTCCTATTATACAAGTCCTGTAGTATTTATATTGTATATTTCCATGAGATACTCAAGGTGTGAGGCTCTATCAAATGAAACCTAGTTTTCTCTTGAGTATATGCATTAGTTTTAAATACATGTATGTTTTGATACTTTGTTGTGGATATTTGAATAATTGATGGATATTGTGGGTGTTGGTTCTTTTTGACTCATTGGGATGTATTGAGTGTGATTTTACTTTGAGGTTTTAATTTCTACTATTGTTAGTTATTCATGGTGAATGATGTAAGTATCTTCATTGGATGATGGTACATGTTCTCAGAATATATCATTCTTATGTATGACCATTTTGGTAAATCTTTAAATGGGGGATAGATCTATGCTAGGTATTATGTCATTCATAGTATTTTCTCTATTATAATTGAATTTGGTGGATTGTTTAGAGGTACATGAATATATTGGAGGAGTTTCTTTAAATAATATTCGGAATGTTGGGTTTTCGATCATTTGGAGTTGTTTTGGGTGGTTCCCTTTTGAGTTAGTATTCTTATGACTTGTGAACTAACAACGTCATGAGTTCTGTGTGGAATTTATATATTTCATTTTGTTATTATATTTTTATTAGATGATTTCTGGAGATAGAAATCTGTATGGTAGGGATAGTTATTACATCCCCGTATCACATTGATTAAATAGACACCCCTCGTGTTTGTTTTTGAGTGGATTAAGGGTTTATATGATGACACAAACCATTGTAGTATGTGAGTACCTAAATATATTGCTTGTAAATATATATTTAGTCCATTGTCTGGCTAATGGGATGTCCAGTGAATACTATATTTCAATAGTAACCACCTCCCAACTAGTGGTGTCACTGTGCATAGGCTTTAGTTTGGGTACCCTGGTAATTTATCCTTGAAACCCTCTTTTTATTCTTCTTATCCTCTTCAATAAACCTTTTCTAAACCAAATGAAACTAGGGATATTTATTTGACATATTTGTATCTCTCATGAATATATTTTGGCATATTAAAGCGTTGATCTAGGCGGTGAACCTCTTCTAATATATCTTTGTATTCGTAGACATTGATCTCCATTATTATCAAGATTTTTTCTTCCCAGTTGCTATAAATTCCATGGGATTCAATGGATCATGAATGGTTGATATGGAAATGTGATTATATTACCCCTTCTCAATTCTTTTGAGATTATCTTACTTGATTTGGTGGTAATTATTTTATGTGACATGCCTTAATATTCATTGTGGTTTGACCTTGATTTTACTAAGTAAGAATTTCAATATAGTTTCTTCTTCTTGAGATTCATGTGTTTCTTAAATTTTAGTTTTTAAACTTTGATATTTGTTTAGAATGGTTGTATATTTTTCAAGCATAAATAACCATTTTTTTTTGAAATTTTTATTCATCATGTATAGTTTCATATTTGAAATTTATACTTAATTTTTAAATTAAATAATCTTTTTGTGAATTTTAGTTGTTTTTGTTTATGAAGTGTAAATACATTTATTAAAGAAATCACAATGATTTTATAAATATTGTTTATAGTGGAATTAATTCTTTAATTGTTTCTTTGTAATGGTTTATATAATAACATTTAATAGTTTATTTTGAAAATGTTTTTTGAAATGATATTTAAAAAAATTAAACGGATTGATTGGATTTCTCAAGTTCTTTGTTTATTAGTGCTATTGGTGCTTTAAAATGAACTAGGAAGGAAGTAGAAACATATGGACCATTTCAAATGATTAAGGAAATATGATGTTTTATTAAATTGATAATGGTGTAATTTTTCAATTATATTTACCTTAAAGGCTAGTATGGATCTTTTTTATGTAATTTTTCTTGACATGGAAACTTTTTATTATCCTATTATGTATATTCTTCCTTGATGAATGGTTCCTAAGGAACATGTTAAAGGGTGTTGGACTAGGTTTTGTACTATTTGAGGGTTCTTGGGGGTGAGGGTAATATGTGAATCTTGTAGGCTATGGAATGTTGATTCTCCATGATGATGCCATGATAGATCCCTGTTATGACTCTTATTGCTTGTTATCTCTCTAAACTATGTGACAGGCCATGGGAAACATGAGTAGATAGATGAGAGACCCTATATATATTCTATGATTTTGTAAAATCACACCTATACTACCATCTCCATAGAGAATGTGGATTCAGAATAGAGATATTATCCAAGAAGGTGGTAGTGCTCTGAGTTGGTACGATTATTTAATTGATAGAATTTTCATTTAGTAAACCATGTTTTTTTCTTTTTTTAGTGTAATCACTAGCATTTCTTGTACTTTCCCATGATATATGACCACAACAATTGACAATGATACTTGATATATGACTCTGATCACTCCATTAATACTCTAATCTCTGGTTTTGATGATTGATTTCGATTTTTATTCATTCGTTTCTATGATGTACCTTTTTTATCCTTATATATACTATGTTTTTTTTTGAATTGAGCCATGGTGAATAATATTAACATATAGCTTCCTTTTTTATTAATAAACATGACATGAAAAACTATTTTATGAGGTTTCATAAAAATACTTTATTTTATAAATAATTGTTTATTTTATTGAAAATGGTTTTTGACATGTTTTTCTATTAATATTTTTTAATGGATTTTGGAATGGAAAAGTTACTTATTTGGAAATAGTTTACGCATAAACAGAATTTGTGGCTCTTAATTTTACATTTTCTAAAATGTGGAATGTTTTTACATCATTCTTTGTAATAGAAAACCAATAGATTCTTATCCCTATTTTCAAACTAAAAAATATAGATTTATATTTGGAGATATTACATAGACTTCTTAGTGGTATCCTTAAAGGATCTGTTAGGTCGCACACTACATCTACCATTTGTTGTTTTTAGCCATTTTGTTTCTATATCAACACCTATATATCTCTTCCTATTCCTATGTGGGTTTATTTTTGGTTGGTCAGTGGTAGGTGAATAGGAGTATTGAGGGTTGTTTAAGACCACCATGATTTGGGTGATCAGGGTTTTGTTTTATTTTGTGTCTTAGGGTTGTTAGTATGTCTTCTATTGGTTATATCTGGGAAACTTGTTTATTATAGTTTTTTGTCTATTTCTATGGTTTTCATTGATTTATATTATATTTTTTGGGTGAAATAATTCCCAAAGAAAATATTCTGTTACCCAAGATATTTTCTCCACCATGTGAGGATCAGGAACACATTTTGGGATTGTTGCGATCAATTTAGATTCTGATTCAAATCAGATTATAGGTAAGTTCATTACATGTGCTCTTGTTTCTAGGGTTTGGGATATTGAATCATGATTTTTAAAAACAAATCTAAAGATTCATGACCATCACAATGTCTTCATATTATGTAGGAGGATATTATTCATTCATTTTGGGATTATTATTCCTTATTGTTAAATTTGTGTTCTTTTAATTATTTTTCAAACATGTGTGATTATCAAATATTTTAGTTGAAATTTATTCTATTACAGTTGTTTATCTTATTCAATAAATTTTGGGTTTTCTTCTTCTAATGAAACCATGGGACATAGTTTAGAATGGTGTTTTATGAATGTTGATTTTATTATCTTAAATTTATTAAAATTAATTTTTTTTGATGGTTTGTATTTGGGGAATTATACTCTTAGGAATTAAAACTATTTTATGAATATCTTGTGTTGGTTATGAACAATGATTAGGAAGTTTCTGGTGTGATAACCCATTTATTTGAGTAGTAATAAACCTATAGATGTGTCATACCAATGTCAATTTAGTGGATGATTTTGTTTTTTATTTTTTGAATATAGACCATAGGAGTGTTGTTTCAGATATGTTTTTAGTCTTTTCAATTATGTTTTAAAGGTGTTAAAATTTTATGAAAACATTAAGGCTAAGTTATAATGTTTTTATTATTTTTCTATCAATAATTGGGGTTTGTGGAATGGAATAGTGTGATTGGAGATTAAAATTATTGAGTTTTATGGGAGATCACATCATAATATGAAACTATGTTTTAGGATCCCACTATATATGAATAAATTTTGGAGTCATTTAAACATTACACCATAATATCATGTTTTTTTCAGTGAAGCTCTGGATTTAATGTGAATCATAGTTCTAGAGTATAGATAGGTGTTATTCCCTAATGTGGGTCATTACACCATAGTGCGCCAGATCATTCCACAAGGGGTGTATTTGTTTTTTTGGTGTTGTTTTAGAATATTCAAAACCATATTTTCACTCTTCTTGGGAACTAATAGTTAGTCGTAGGTGACGTGATGTTGTTTTTTGGATGGGTAATTGGTTCGGAAGTCATTTATATTTCACACGCTACCCTGTTCTAGAGATTAAATACAAAGAGTCCATTGTATTACCCATTATTAATTATCTAGTACTATATGATGAATATAAGAACATATTTAAATTCACCCATTTGGATAATATACTGGTCATATTTTTTTTACTCAATCATAGTCTGCAATCATTAACTTGATGAATTATCAGAAAAAAATCACATTAATTCACTACAAGATACATAAAAATAGTGGAATAACATTTATTATAAATAAATCCCTTCCAAGATAAAATTATATGAATGGAATGTGAAATAAATATAATCACCAACATATAACCCTATCCAACATATGGGTATTTAGATTTCTTTTAATTTACCTTACCCGATGAAACAAGAAAATGAGTCAAAGTATATATTTTTCATAAAAAGAGATCAGGATAGAATCATATTAATATTCCGTTAAAACATGTTAAATATTTCCCTTAGATTTTTCACATTATATTATTTTATTAACTCATGTTTTTATGGGGATAATTCTTTTTTTAATGTGGGATAAACTCAGATTATTAAATTTTTTTGATGTTTTTGGATCCTTTAAGTGAAATAAAATGATTTTAAGAATATAGATTTATATAATATATTCCAAATTATTTAAATCCAATCAATTTAAATGATTAGTGACATGGTTTAATTGGAAAATTTTTTAAATAGTTTATATTGGATATAAGTTCAACATATTAATAACAAGGTGGATTATGACATCATGAGAAGTATGGGATGCGTATATTGAGTTCATCTGATTCCTCCAAAGTTGGGTTATATGATTCATACTGAGGAGACATGCTCTTAAGGTGTTATGTATAGATGGATGATCATTTTTAATTAATTCATAGAGGTAATTATTTTATTCAATACATATTACAGAGAGGTATATCCATTAATGATATA
Organism: Viscum album; assembly: GCA_963277665.1. Classification (NCBI taxonomy): domain Eukaryota; kingdom Viridiplantae; phylum Streptophyta; class Magnoliopsida; order Santalales; family Viscaceae; genus Viscum; species Viscum album. The sequence goes on along the minus strand of OY728157.1, from coordinate 675,398,410 downwards.
AACTAGGGGTTTTATATAGGTATAACTATCTTTAAATAAAGTGAAAATTCAATTTTTATGATAAAATTTTATCCCTCACTAGTTATTAGTTTCATTCCGGATCAATATACACCTCACTAGTTTTTCATTTTTTTGAACAATGAATGTAAACCTATGCTCAAACATGACTCTTTAATCTTATGTAATTTAATTTTAGTGAACACTGTACAGGATTATTTGGTGCGGAAAGGTGATTATTCCCTTTATCTTAATATTTTGTCATCTATTGGATCAATAACAATAGTTTGTAAATATATTTTTCTTGAGGGTACACTTGGGCCCATCATTTTAGGACACTAAATTGTTACTCAGTCACTGATGCATTTCATTAAGAAAGTTAATTTTTAGTTATTCTATGCTATGGTGTAATGAAATGGTTACTCAAAACAATGACATAGGATTTGGGTGTTGTGGTGTGATACCATGATACATACCAAAAACCTTACACATTATTTTAGGTGTTTCAACATTATTGTAGGTGTCCTTCTACAATGTTCCCTTTGAAAAATTTCATAATTTTCTCTTTTGAAAATTTTATAGGGATATTTTTCTCAAACCCTCTCAAGTTAATTTGAATTTAATTTAGTAGAGGAAGAGGGGGATCCTTTTTTCACTCCATTATCCCTCTTTTTACACCTTTATATAATATTATTTAGGAATTGTTTGTTCATTGAAGCTAAGGTAACACCACCTATATTTTCCAACTTGTAACGTACATAATATTACTCTTGATTGATTATATGTGTAATAGGGTTTTGATATCAAATTCCACTCGACCATGAAAAAATTTATTTAAAATTATTTGGATTCCTTGTTTGGTAATATATGAGGATCAAATAGGGAGTATTATTGTATTTTCTCACTATTTATATTATGGTTTGTATCTTATATATTTAATTTGGTTTTTTAATGAGTTAGAGATAATTTTTTTTATCAATTTAGGTATCTTATTTAAGGCCATTATATAACTTATTGTAACGTGTGTCTTTGGATTTCATTGCAAATTATTTATTTTGGATTCAGTATCATCACACTATCCATTCAGTTTTATATCAATTATTTAAATTTAGTGAATTTGGTTTTAAATTGTTTAATGATTGATTTTTTATTTTTCTTTGTATGAGTTAGGTTTCTTGGGGCTCATTTGGGGCTGTTAGAATATTGGGATAAATTTATGGTTCACTGGTTGAGGCATATGACCATTATATTACCAAGTTACTTTCTCATTTAGTGATTTATGATTTTCTAATATCATAATTATTATTATTAGCATGCTATCATTATAATATGTTACTTCACCTCATAATTTGATAGAATCTTGTATCAACTAATAATCAGTAAGGACCCTATAGATAGATAAATGGTTCATTGGTGGTTCCCTGGTAGTTCCAGTGTGGGTAGCCTAATTCATGGAGGATCTTGTGGTGTGAGTTGGATTTCTGAAAGGAAATGTGTTTTATTATATAAATTGGACTTAAATATGGGTTTCATTATAAATAATTAATTTGAAAATTTTATTTTAATAAATAAGTGGTTTCTAAAGTCAATTTCGAATTGAAATTTGTCATAAGGACTAGATTAAACAAATAAAATATATAATGCATTTTTATAAGGATTTTTAAGTGGGTTTTGATTAATTTTTAATAGAATGTTTAATCAATGTTTTTTGGGACTTGTTTTTGATAAATTATCATTAAGAGTTATACACCCATATTCCCAAGGATTGTATTCATGTTTATGTGATTATTATATGTGTTTTCATTGTATGTTATCTATGACTTCGTGGTGGTCCATTATAGTATATGAGACATTGTGAAACCTTACGTTTATTGTTTTTAGTCCATTATATATTATTATATTGTATAGGTTTCTTCTTGGCATAGGTTTATAGGTTCTTTAGGTTACCATAGTTATGGGTATAATTAATTTAGATTTGTCAAGTAATGGGTGATTTGTTTAGTATTTTACTTTGGGTAATTGATAAAATTTCTGTGATATTGGTTTTCCTTCTCAATTTCTTTTAAAAGAGAATTATTATTGGCCTCAGTGGTTGATACAAGATTTAATCCCAGTGTTCTTTTTGTAATGTCTCATGTTGGGTTATTTGGATGTGGAGTTGATGTATTGTTGGTCCTTTACATTAATATAAGGAATTGATAAAATATGAGTGATGGATCTATATATTTTTGATAGGAGTATGGATTGTTTCCCATCAAGTTGGTATTAGAGTATTCCATTTGTAATATTGAGTGACTATGAATTTAACCTGAGAGAAAAAAATTCATTTCTGATAAATTAATTTTTGGAGTGTTCAAACCCATGGGTTGTGATATTTAAGATGAATGTCATGATTGATTTACTAATTTAGGAGTTTGTGGGCTTTAATTTGGTGGTTATTTTTATTTCTGTATTTCTTAGTAACGATACAGATAACTCAAGATATTTTTTTCCACATTTAAATCTAAATAAAAAATGATGTTAAATGCCTTTCTAAGAAGGGATATGGCTAAAAATTTGGTGTAAATGGTGGTATTCATGAAATAGTGTAGATCACAATACTCATATAGACATATTTGAGGAAAGACTATTCTAATTAATGACACATGTTTATCGGTTATGTTGGATTTTTTGTGTGATCCATGTGATTAGGGAATATCCAAAGGGTTGCACCATCATGTTATTGGAGTTTTCCCTATTATGACATATAATTTTTGGTATAATTCTAGTGGGGTTGTATTGGTCTTCTAGTAATTTCTCTGTCAAGGTCATATGAGCTTTGTTTGGTTAGGATGTGAGAACTAGAATTTCATTTCTTGTGGATGGTCAAAATTTATTACTTTTACAATTTATTTTACTATATTATTTTTAGATATAATTTGATTTTTAGGACCTATTTTATTTCTAGTTTTTGTATTCCATATACCTTTCATTTTCTATGTTAGTTATATGCATGATGTGAGCTTACTGATGGGTTTGGTGGGATTCTGATGGCTCATTCTTAAGGATATAGGGATACTTCTTATCAATTACTTCTGATGATATAATAGAGTATTGATGCACCTCATTTGGTAATGGTGGTATGTATGTTATTAATTATAGTAAAGAGGGATGTTTCTTGAGATTGTGTTGTTTTTTGTGAGTACGAGGTTCTATGAGATCATGTATTATTTTAATGTGCATGTTTTGTTATATTTTTGGGCTGTTTAATTGTATTGAGAACCTAATTTCTCTCTACCATAAGGTTTAAACGGAAATATACTTGATTACAAAAACACATAGGGTTTAAAAGTGAGTGATGTAATTATTTTTGTGTTATTGGACTCCCCTGATACCTATGTACATGGTTCTTGATTTGATGTATATGGGCAGTAATTATTTTTTTTCCTTTTAGTATAGGTATCATCTTAGTAATGAATGTATATATTGGGGTGATTATGGTATTAGAGGTCAAATATTTAGCTTGATGGATTCAGTTCAAGCCTGTGTTTTCAATAGAATTGTATTGATAGGGGTATGCACTCTAGGTGTGAGTTTTGTACCGAACCAAGAATTCTAATGCGATATGGATAGGACACTGAATGTTTAATAGGGATTAACCAATAACAAATTATTTAGTTCTTTCATTGTTATAGTGAAATTATTTGGACATGATATACATTTTAATATGAAGTGTAATTTGACATATTTCCTCATAAAGATTGTAACGCCCGAGACTTTTATGAGAAATATTTTGTTTTTATGTTATATAAATCATCAACGGAATATTTCACTACACACAACACTATATTGGCTTTCTTTACACGTAACCGTAGCCTTCCTCGATAGCTTGCGTCGTACACAATACCGAGTTTCACTAAAAAACGATATGCTATTAAAATATTATTAAAACTAGCCGTTATGAATAGTAATAACCACTTTTTGAAATTTTATAATTTTTATATTTTAAAATGGACTTCATTTTTGGATTCAAAATATCGAAATTAGCCTAGGCTGAAATTTTGGTACTTTTTCTGAAAACTTTCAATTTTTGATGAATAGTCAAACCACTAAGTGGTAGTTAAAAAAAACTGAATTTTTTATAAAACATAATTTTACCGCTTCTGTGAGTGGAATTTTGAAAATTCTAGAGACACGGTTAATATCAAGGACTAAAATGTGGTTCAATGAGATGAAAATAATTTTTGGTGAATAGTTACTTTTTACTTTTTTTTTACCACGGTTAAAAGTAAATAGGGGAATTAAGGGTAAAAGTGTTATTATTATTATTACCCTAACACATGTCCTAATTCTATTGGATAAGTGTAGTTTGACAAAAAACAACCTTAGGAATAAAATATGACCATTTAGGCCCACTTGGATTAGATTAGGACATTTATTATTAATTTATTTAAAGAAGGGTTAAAATAGTTAAAATCAAAGTTTAATAGGTAAATAATTTTTAATATAGGGTTATACATAAGATAAATTAGATTGTAAATATTAATTAGAAAGATAATAATATTTCCTACATAATGAAATTTATTTATAATTTTTATCCATTAAACAATTTAATTTATTTATGACACAATGAGGATGCAGTAATTACCATAATAGTGAAAAATTAGAATTATTGATATTATAAATACCCAAATAAATATGATTTGAGGATTTTTATGAATTACACTAATTTTCTAGTTTAATATGACATGTTAGTATTGATTTTATTAGCTTTATTCGAACTAATCATTCTGTTATGATTTTCACAAAAATCAATTACTAAATAGTGTCAAAATTGACATAAAATAGTTTTTTTTTTATAATATTATATTATTAATTGTTATTTTATTCTTAAAAATCTAAGGTTCAGAAAAATGACTTAGATAAGGTTATATATATTAATAACAAACAACTTGGGGTTCTTTTGGCTTGATATAGTATGTTTATTAACCTTATAGTGTAAGAAAACAAGAAGACACGGTAAAAGTTAAATTATCTAACTTAAAGTTAAATATAAATGATAAGGTCAAATTTGATACCTAAACTTGTCTAAAATCTATTGGATGAGAGGATTTAGACCTATACCCACCTTATCTTCAAAATATATCAATTTGGAGCTATTAAAAACCGAATTTAACTTTATAATAAAATAATATTGTTTGTTATTCCAAAGGTGCCCCTCTCCTCCCTTATAAAAGGGCACATCCTCCCCTTCTTCCTCACACCACTTTGAGCCTTCAATCTCGGCCAAACCCTAACAATTTATTCTCTCCACTTCCCTAGAGACATCCTAGAGGTCCTGGTCTTCTTCAAAGAACAGTTTTAGTGCCCTAAAAGGAGGTCTCAAAGAAGCGCTTCAAAGAAGTTGCAATGTCTGTTACCGATTCTTTTATCTTTATTTCTTCTTCCACTTCTTCTTATTTAGTTGTTTCATTATGAAATAACAACATCAGTATCAATCATATACTTATATGTTATTATAAGTATTAAACAACCCTATTTCGCCATCTATCCATCCTATAGAAAACGAAATCACCACGCGTGCGTACGTACGGAATACTGTCTCCACGCCGTGGTGTAATCTATTTTCCACCACCACCGTACTTGGATGTGTATAATGGTGTAAATAATTTCTATATATGATTATTATAAAGTGATATTGATTCTTAAATAGTATACATACACTCCAATACAATTCCACGATCAGGGGAACAATATCATTGCTCGTGCATACGTACAGAATACCGTCTCCACGATGTGATGCGATTCGTTCTACATGATCTTCATTGAATAATGATTATATAAATTAATTGAATGAATAAATATGATATATAGTACATTAATAACATTCTCTAAATGATGTATCTATAACCTAAAGAGAAGAATAAGAATTTATTCGACAAAACACGCATAAGAACAAAAAGTTATAAACACCCGAATAACAAGTGGAAATGAAATATTACTACTAAGAAGCTAATAATATGACCATATTTGATATCATAACAATAATTATGATTCTTTAATAATTCAATAACATTATTTAAATCAATATACAGGAGGTTTGGACTCTTTCTAAGAAAATCAGACCTAAGGTAAGGGAAAATATCACAATCTCATTTTTATCTGAGATTGTTTATACTTTGGTATTTACTGGGGTGTATTTTATCATCCACATCCATGTTGCCTCAATATGTAATATTGTTTACATACACTTACAATAGTTTAAATCCAATTTTACCCTTCGGTGAGTTTTTAGTAGTGGATATGAAAGGAATATTTTGTCATTTTTTGTACGAGGTACTTTTTGAATTTTCCGACAAAAGTACGAGAAGAATGTTTTTTTAACTTATATGGCATGAATGTATTTTTAAAACATTATTTCCAAGAAGCATCCTTTACAAGTTTTCAAGTTTATTTTTAATCAACTTCTTTTAGTTTAAAATTGTAAGACATGTTAAGAAAGGAAAATGTTTTTGAACTAGAAAGGATATTTTCCAAAAGAATGGAGTTCAAGTGTTTTATCAAAATTATTTTCCATCTAAGATAATATTGGGTTCGGTTCCTATCCCTATTATTACATTGATTTGATTATGTTGTGATGGAATTATTTTTATGAATTCCTTTATCTTATATGAATTTTTTTATGATGTCATGTTGTTTAAGAATCCCATTTTTATTACATGGGTTATGCAATGATGTATGATTTATGATTTTGTGGCACACATAATAATGGTATCATTATGAGATGGGTGGGACCTATATCTCCATCCAATACATTGGGTAAATATTTTATATCTCATGAGATATACATGGCTGGAACGGTAGGTTAAACCAGTTCAGTGAAACAGGACTGAAATGAGGAGTAAGCTCAGTTCAGAAATGGACTTTGTCCACTAAGATAGTCTTGGCCACGAGTCTTGACTAATAAGAAATGATTCTCTATGATTATGTGTGTATGACACAAAGCAATATGTTTTAAGTTATGATTATTGTGATTATATTTCACTACTATGATCTATCCCATGTTATGAAATTATGATCTCTTTTGAAAGAAAAGATTTAAAAAAGTTATGTTCTTATGAATATGATGTGATTGATATTTCTTTTGCTTACCCTTACTGTGCATTTGAGCTCACCCTTTTGTATGTTTTCTTTCCCCAGGTCAGGTAGAAGGTTATTAAGTAAGATATTCCAAAAGGGACTATAGATATGATGAAATAAATGGGAGACAGTGTAGATGCTTTATGAACCAGTTGTTTATGTTTCCCAGTTTCTAAAGACACTATACCTATACGGTCCTTTCGTGGTTTTGTTATATGTTGTAATAATTATGCTTTAATTTTGGAGTGTTAACAATTTATGTAAAGTATGGGTCATTATAGTTGGTATTAGAGGAAAGGTATAGTCAACCTTTGGAAACTAGGATGTGAAAGCCTTAGTAAGAACCCTAAGGATAATTCTAAGCATAGAACACAATCTTAGTGTTTTAGAAATGGCCATGAATAACCTAGGATAAGACCTTAATTGTGAAATTTTATTCTTGATTATGTGATTTTCTTATTATAATTAGTGTTTCTCACACTATTCTTCTTGGTTTTAGTCAATGGATGGAACCTGAAGGAACCGTGTTAATGCGGAATGCGACGGGCAATGAAATGATTGTCCCCCTGAGAAACCAAATATTATGGGAGCTGGAATGAAAAATCCTGTAGCCATGCTCACACAACTTTCTCAAGCTAAGAATCATGCAGGACTTCCAAACGAGCAAAGGAAGGAGAAACATTCTGTTGAATCCTTCATGAGGCAGCGTCCACCTTTTTTCAGCGGGTCTACTGATCCATTAGTTTCTGAACAATGGATTATTACTACTGAAAAGATATTTTCAGTTCTTCAATGTTCTGAACATGATAAAGTCATCTTAGGAGTGTATCGTTTGGAAGGTGATGCTGATCAATGGTGGAATCTTATCAAGAATACGAGGCAAAGGGATGAAATTGAGTCCATGGAATGGGACGAGTTCAATAACTTATTTTTCAATAAGTATTTCTCTCGTATTCTTCGAACAAAGATGGAGAAGTTGTTTCTTGAACTAAAGAAAAAGGATGATGAATCCATTGGTACCTACGAAGTAAATTTTACAAGACTTTCAAGGTACGCTTCTGGTATTATTATCTAACCTAAGAGTAAGATCGATCGATTCTTTAGTGGCTTAAAACCAAGTCTTCGAAGGGCGTTAGCCATAAGGGACTTCTATAGCTACGAGGAAATCGTTAGATGTGCTCTCAATGTTGAGATGGAGATTGGAGTAACCCATCAGTCGTATGGGTTTGATAAGAAGAGGAAAATGGAATTCAAAGGAAAATCTAAAGAGCACACTGAAAAGAAGATGAGCTTTCCCTTATGCTAAAAGTGTGGAAAGAAACATGGAGGGAGTTGTCTTAAAGAGACAAGTAAATGCTTCAAATGTGGAAAGTAAGGTCATCGGGCATTTGAATGCCGCAATGATGGGAAGAAGATGTCTAATGATGCAAAAAAATGAAGGGATACACAGAATGAACCAACTACACTTCAATGTTTCAAGTGCAAGGAGATGGGGAATTATACCAATCAATGCCCAAATCCAAGGGTTGATGATGATGGTCGATTTCAACAAACTCTTAAGGCTAAAGGCAATGGAAAGTCACATGAAATTTCTATCAGCGATGTGGAGTACAATAACGATGTGATTAAAGGTACACATATCATTCAATCTAAAGTAGAGAATGTTTTATTTGATTCTGGATCCACCCACTCTTTTATTTCGGAAGATTTTTCTAAGGATATCAATGTATTACCTCAACAATTAGATGTTGAGTTAGCTGTGATAACCCCTAATGGCACAATAGTAGCATCAAAAGTTTATAATTCTTCTCCGATTGAAGTTTGTGGGAAAGTGCTTCCTACAAATCTTGTGATCCTTCCTATATTGGAATTTGATGTGATTCTTGGCATGGATTGGATTTCTTTATATGGAGCTCACATCAATTGCCAAAAAAGGGAAGTCACATTTTATATTCCAGATCAATCTATGATATTCTTTCGATGCAAGGATGAACATACTCTTCCAGTGGAAATTTCTTCCATCTTATGGGTCTTGATGCCACTGAATGAAGGTTATTTATCTCAAATGGTTGTTGAGAAACTCACAATTAAGAATATTCCCTTTGTACGGGAGTTCGATGATGTCTTTCCAGAGGAATTTCTAGGTCTTCCACCAAATCGTGATGTTTAGTTTTCAATAGAACTCGAACCAGGTGATTTACCTATTTCAAAGACACCTTATAGAATGGCCCCAATTGAGTTACAGGAATTGAAGAAGCAACTCTAAGAGAATCTGGATAAGGGATTCATACGCCCTAGTGTGTCACCTTGGGGAGCACCTGTTCCATTATGTTAAATTATAAAAGGAACTGACACCCCTCCACTACTAAAAACTTACAAATACTAATATGATAAACGTGTAATATACCATTTAATCTCCATAAGCCTCTCTCCATTTTGAGAAGATTTTATCCTTCCAAAATATAATGCTAAGGAACAATAAAATGAAGGCCAAAGGAGAACATCCATAGTTGGAGGAAATACATTTCACAACATATTCTTAATTATTTTATACTTCTACTGAAATTTTTTTTATCCACGAGAGTATAAAAAATCCATTAATAATAATACTTATTTATGTTGTTATATTAATGGAATATCTAGTTTATACCTTCCATGAACGTCATTGAGAAAAATGGAAATGTCATCCTACTTCTGTGCAGGCTACCTCTTCTTTGAATGACATTTTCAATTTTTCAGCACTATAGTAAAATAATGCTTAAAAAAATAATTTAATAAGATAATATTATATTTATAACATTTAAATAGTTATTATATATTTTATTTTCAACGTTCCTTCTATATTCTAAAAATAAGTGCATCATCTGTGTGTACGTGCGAACTACCTCCTCCGTGTTATCATGTTTCTCTTTCATTTTACAATTATACTAACATGGGTGGAATAGAAAATGTATGAAATATATATAAAATTTATTTAGTAAACCATTAATAATTAGGAATGATAATATTATTCATTTTATATGTGAAATTTATAATAAAAAAGTGTCCTAAATTTGACCTCTAAATGTTAAATTTCAAAGTTCCTTTTATAATTTGAATCAATGAATGGGAAAAATATTCATCTATATAAATAAAAATATTATGAAATAATAGAGGAAACAAAATATAAAACTATGTTTTTTTTTGAAACTATTTTATATCACATTGACCGAATCAATATACTATGAAACTTTACAGAAAATTGACCTATGAACTTTAAGTGACCATCATAAGAAGAAACGATATAATAATTTAGTGAGAAAAAAATAAGTGAAATTAATAAACGAAATATAGGTGGATAAGGTTCTTCATATTATTTTTAATAAAATTAATTTTATTATCCATTAAGCTAAGTTAAAGTGTAGAATTATTTCATACACAAGGAAAGAGATCTTTTGTACATCCATGGTGACTTTCTGGTCACACATTCTCTTTCATGTTATCAATTTTATGAAATATTCTTCTCATATACCTCTTTTATTTTTTATATATTACTCTTAAATATATAATTAGTTGAATATATTTTTCATTTCTGTGGTAATTCAATTTTCTTGTTCCCTTTGAAAGTCGAACTTTTAAGTAAACCCGACTTAAGAGAACATTACAATTTATTAGATCATGTCAAGAATTGGCATTATCAAAACGTTTTAAAAATTAAATATCTTCTAAAAACTAGAATTATTTTATGAATAAAAATATATGTTAAATTATAGTTTTATTTAAAATAATAAGGCAATTTTTAATAAAAATACCATTTAATTATTCTATAATGCTTTACCCAAGTGGTATGTTTTTATTATTTCAGCTCTTTAATTCTTCATACGAAATTTCTACATTAGAGATAAATTATCAATAACTATGTTTCATTTTAAGACATGATTATCAAAATGATTTAATTACTTATTCACTTGTCTATCCTTCTAATTTGGCTTTCAATTATGACTCAAATCCTAATTATGAAACCCACTTCCCTATATTGGGGTTGATCATTCTTATGATTTATGTGTGGTTTGTTTTTCTTATATTGAAAGGATATGAATGATTTTAAAATATGTGATGGGTGAGACTGAAATTAAATATCCCTACAATGAATTGGATAATGCTTTATATCTCATGGGATGTTAGATAAAATATTTTAGAGTGAACCTAATCCAATATAAGCATTTTTCAACTTTATGATGATATTATTGGGGGTGTACCATGAATTAAGTTCTTGGTTCCATGTTTTATAATTTTAAAATATTATGATCATTTATTTTATGATATCATTTTATACGTCTGGACCCCAATGTTATTCTTTATTTTCATGTTCAATCCCATAATGGTAATTCTTCCTCACCCTTTTCCTTATGTATTTTCGTATAGATATCTTGTGTAGTGTAGTAATCAATGTGTGAGTTAGTATTATTAGGTTGTGTTTTAAATCAATATGATATTTTTATATTCAATATATTAAATTTTTATATCTAATATTCAAAATACAATTGATCTCTATGCCCAAAAATTATTTTTATTTGAATAGTCTGTTAAATTATTTGAAATAATACATGTTTAAGGATTCTATCTCCAATTTCACATTGAAGAACCCGATCACACTTTAAGGGGGTATCCTTGAGTTTATAGAAAGTAATAAATAGGGAATTGGGGTATAAATGAATGTTAATTCTGTAACGTAACATATGTTTTGGGAATTTCACAATAGTGGATAGGGCCATAATACAAAATAGACCCTTGATTTGTTGTGATGCATTATTATTATTAGGGCCACACTTGAACATTCCCACAAGAAGGTTTTTAATGTGACATTTTGTTAAATTTAAAGGGTCCTATTTTGGAACCCCATTGGTATTTTTCATCTTTTTTATGTAGTTGAAGAGTGGGAATCCTCTATTTCAATACCTTTTTTACTTCTAATTACATATTGATGTTTCGTTATACAAAAGGTGTTGGTTCATTAAATTATAGTTGTTATCTTTCCTCTGTCACTATTATTCCTTTATGATTTGTTCTCTTGGCCATTCATGGATGGATTTGGGGGTTTTATGTGATTCTTACAGAGAGTGGTTAAAGTAATTCAATATAATGGGGAATCCTTGTGCGGTGTTTAGAAAATGTTTATGAATGGGGTGTTCATCTCCTTTCTCTCCATTTGGAATAAGGTATGTTCCTTAGTGTATTTAATTAGGTATTTTGGTGCATTATGGAGAAATTATTCATCATTGGTTTTTAATTTTGGTCATTTGGATAACATATGATTGGTTACATGAAAGGGGTAGACCTCACCTCAGTGCTTATGGATTCAATGTCATCAAGCTATCCAGTGTTTTTTATATTTTTTATTATATATGGGTAATTTTATTTAAAATTTTTAATTATTGATGGTAGATTTTTTATTGAGAAGTATGGTGCTCCAGGGATTATTCTAATTGTTATGAGTTCATGATTTTTTATGGATCAATTATTGAGGTATGTTTCATTTACAATACTAATTTTTATTCCCATTTTGTAATTTTACATAAACATTCTATTATTATGGTTATTATTGGAATTTTATCACGATATCATGTTACATAACCTAAAAATATCATATGTTATTATGTTGGAATAATATTCAATATGGATTTTATATATTATTACATGGCTTTTTAGTTGTTCCTCATTTAAAATCATTATGTTGGCCCATTTTATCGAACGTAAAGTGGCTAGTGTTGGATTTATAAATTTAACTATGTTTTATTTTTTAACTGTGTAATTAAAAATGGGGTTTATACAATGATGGATTTCCAATGCAAGTGGTGATTTGAAAAATTTATTTTAAACAGTAATTTTAAAACAAATAAGGTTTTTCTCAAGAATATTTTCTCTGGGATATTTTGTAAGGGTCTATCATGAGTAATGTTAGAATGGATTTCAATTTTTGAATTATTTTTAAAGGAGGAATTGACTTTTATTTAAAGAAAATATATATGGTATTATTTGGATTTTTTTAACTAGTCTAGGTAGAGATATTCCCAAATTTCCTAACATGTTTTATTTTTTAGATATATATTTTTATATTTTCCTAATATGTTATTTTTATGTTATGATAATGTATGATATCATAGGATCTGCAATATAACATTTTATTGAGTGATGGGTGGGTTAAATCATATTGAGATATAAGACAAGTTTTTTATGGTATGCTGTTAGTAATTTTATGACCCCCTTAGGACACCTTTTTGATGAGTATGGGTGTATTTTTCATCATTTGACATTGGTTGGTCGATTTAATAATTATAATGTTATTGTGACTCTATAGTTTTCTATAGGGGTGCCTTGTGATTATCCACAGTGGTTGGGGTGGGAGTTAGTCGTTATGTGATTTTATATACTGATTATATTGGTTTCATAAGATGTATTCCTTTTTTTATAATGATATTTTTGATTGATTTGGATATGAGATTAATGATGTGTGATTATTTTTTATTTCATTGAGTGGATGATGATGAGTTTCCTTCTAGGATGATGTTGGTTTCTTCCATTTTCAAGATAAGGTGATATGTAATATAGTCTGCGAGACATGGAGACTTATGTGATGGACCACTTGATTGAGTGTTGAAACTTGTAAGTGGTGAATTCTAGGAAATACTTCTAGATAGATGTTCAAATCATGTATACTGTGTACTTTTTTGTGAGGTTTCATGTGTTATGGTTTTTTCCAAATGAGATACAACTCACTAGTGATGTTTCTCTTTCACATTGGTGATTTAGCATATAGAAATGGAATATTAGGATTTAGGATATATGGTGGCTGACCATTGGGAGGCGATCAAAGTCTACTTGAAATAGTTAAAATCTAGATCCTTCCAAGGTACCACCTAAGGTAAGTCTATGTCCATGAAAAGAAAATGTTTAATGTTGATATTATTTTTGTTGTATGATCCAAGAGATTAGTGTGTGGAAAAAGTGTTATACCATCATTATGTGGAATAACGCCCCAAATATGATCTATGATGTATGATGTTTGGCCAACAATTCTCAATGGAAAGTCTGTTAGTAGTTCTGACAAGGATTGATGAGATATGTTAGGAAATAGTACACAATATGGAATTTAATTTCACATAGTAGGGTTATATTTCATATTTATATTATATGTTTTACGGTGATATTGTATTTAATTTTTTTTTATGGTTGTTCCCTCATTGATTTCCCATTTTTACATTATTTATACCATGATATATCTCGGTCGATTATCGGATGGATTTTAGATAAATAATAGGTAATGTGTGACTCAGATGAGTGTATCATTTGGATATAAGGTGTCTTCATAATGGATATACATAATGATATAATAGATTTTTTGTATTTATAATTGGTCATTATGGTATGCATGTTATTAATAATATGTATGTGGGTTCATTCATGAGATTGGGTAGTTCAAAGTGATTCTGATGGTGTGTGTGTCTTCAGGTAATGTAGACAAAGGTATGATTTTTATGTTAATTTTGTTTTTGGTTTATTAGTGGTTTAGTTACACTAGTAAATTAATTTCATAGTATCTCAAAATTTTCATGTGATTTTATTGGATCTTATCTTTTGAGTTGGGTGATAAGACATTGTATATTTAATTATTAGTGATCTTTATTTTTATTTTTTAAAAATATGCCCTCAATTTATTTTCTTGATTACTATTATATAACATATTATTAATACTCAATTGATTTATGATGCATGAAGTATAATTTGTTTCTACTAATTATCTAAAACATTGGGTTTCTCTTGGATACATATTTAACATCTATAATGTTTTGCGATATTTTTGATAAAAAATGTCATTTCAAATTTCTGGTAGATAAAAAAATACCCTTTCACTTAGGTTTGAGGGTATAGTCCCCCCCCCCAAATAATTTCAGTTCCTCACTAATAGTTTGAATCCATTAGAATTCAGGTTGGTTTGTTTTTGTTCTTACATTAGCTACTTCCTGGGTTTCATTTGGGCTATTCAGGTTTGGAAATTACATAGAATTTGAATGGAAGGTATAAATATTTTAGGTGGACAACTTATTCTATAAAATGAATGATAATTATGGGTTGGATCATTAAATTAATGAACCGCCTGATTTGGTTATGATCCCAAATGGGTATATGTTATGATCATATAACCCTATTTATTTTTTGTTCTTATTCATATTATAACACAATTTTAGAGTTATTCTTTTTATTCGTTAGATGTATATACACATGGAACCAAGAAGGGTTGCCTTTATTAAAAAAATAGAGTGTATTGATTTATCATACAATTTCTTTTATTTCTACAATTATGATAAACTATTATATTTTAAATGTGAAAACATATTTTCAATGGAATTGGTTACATGGTTGGGAATAGGTTCACATTAGATTGTATGAGAGTCTTGGGGAATATTACTTGGCATTAATACTCAACCTATACCACAAAGAATATTGTGTGTATTGATATATTTTGAATAAATTCATGGAGGGAATGTATTCAATTTTTATTAGTGATGGATATTAGAAGATGAGTTTATAGTGGCATGGTAGTGTTTTATCAAGTGTTTATGAAGTATTTGGGCCATTCACATTAAATGAGAATCGTGAGTATGTATCATGTATGTATAGAGTCAATTTTATTATTCCACTACTCTCTACTTGTTTCCATCTACTTTAAATGGTATATTGAAGATATATCTAGATTTGAATATATAATTTTACATTTATGTCCATTTTAGTTGATTTCTAATTTTATGGAAAACTATTTACCAATAATAAAGAAATCAACGAGAAGTTGTTTCAAACCATTGGTGATCGTGTATCATTTCTATGGTGTCATGTTGATCTTGGCTCGCATCTTAAGGTTTTTCTTCTTGGGTCAGGGCCATAAAAACATCCATTTCATTTATAAAAAAAGTTGTATAAAATGAGTGGTCTGAATTTTATTTATCATATTCGATATATATCTAATACAGGTCACTTATTTTTCTTCTCCATTAAACAAATGTTAGAGTTGAACATGGAAAAAAAATTACTAAAACTAATATAGATTCATATAAAAATGGTGTATCATATATGATGTTTTTTTATTAAAATAATATTATATATTTTACATGATATTTTTATGTTTAAAATGTATATGATGATTTTTATAATAAATTTAATTTTTTTAATATATTATTATACATTATAAAAAGATCCATTTAAAAAAAATTAAACAATTGTGAAATGAACCATATATTATAGTATTTTAAAGGCAATTATTTATTCTTCTTTTATGAATATATATGGATGATGTTAAAAAATCATTATGTATTGAGATGAATTATATATGAAAATTTATTTTTATAATCAACATAATAGAAGATCAGTTAATATTAATAATATTATTTGTAAAAAATAATATTTTATTATAAAATAAATAATTCATACCCCACTATTATTCTATCATTTATATATACTAGGATCTAAAAAACCAATATGATCATCGCTCCAATCATCCTGCTTAGAGTGTTCAAAATCTAACTAAAAAAACTAACAACTCTTATTTCAACCTTGATGATGCAGTCCCAAATACAGTTCTAAACAACATTATCTTTACATTTATGGATTTTATACTGATAAATGTCACCAAATGTTATCTACCCAAAACATAAAACATCAAATTGAGATTTTGGATTACTTATATCCCCAATTACATTTATGGTTTAGAGTTTTTGAGATTTCAAACAAATTATTATGTGGAAACTTGGATAGATAAACAACTAGTTCATAAAAAGCTACAATATATTCTAATAATTTATCTAGGTTTTATATCATTTTTTTTATAACATACTTACACATTTCTTCACAAACTATATAATGGATAAAATAATAAGTGCGATCTCAAATGATTTGTACTGGTAAAAAAATCATTAAAAATTTATTATCATTAGAAGCATAAGATGAGGATAATGGGATAATGAAAAAATTAGAGTAAATGATCATAAAATAAAATCAATAAACACGGATCAAAAATTAGTAGACATAGAAAAATATTTAAGGTATAATAAAATACTTATAATTCAACAATAATGAGTCATGTCAAAAAAATCCTTGAGAAAAGGGTCCATTAGAACTAATAGAAAACATAGAGAAAAAGTATTAGATTCTTGGAAAATTATCTTCATTAAAACCTTAAAATAACCGTAATATATGGGATAACCTTACCTTGTTAATATTCATAAAAAAATTTGAGCAACTTGTATATTGTTTGTCTCCAAAGTCTCTTAGGAGTTACCTATATTCAGTCAACTCCATCGTTATTACCTAATGAATTAGAGGGATATATCAAATGAACCTGTAACATATCAAGAAATGTAAATTAAGTATTTTGGATCAATCCACAATCCCACATTTATTAAAAATTTCTGGATATCATATCATGAATAAATCAATTAAAAGCCTTCACTTTTCAACATGAAAATAAGTGTCATTCTTCTATAGCTTGATCAATCCATATAAAAGTAATGATTTTCATAAAAATACCTTTAAAACAATAATAATCCATCCAAAATATAGTAAGGACAGTATCACTACAACATAAACCTAGTGTATCATAATTATAATAAATGGTTTCTATCGTTGATGAATAAAAATTCCATAAAAAGTTAGATAATAAAATTCTCAAAAAAATATGATTTAAACTTTGAAAATCTCGTTTAAAAAGTAAATAATCCTAGAATATTATAAAAAAATATTATTAAGAAAGGGTGAAGGAAAAATTATAAGGTATCTTCAATTCATTGAGCGTCCATAATGGAAAAAAATTCCATTTATGCCGTAATTTTTTAGAAAATTATTTCGTTCACACCATTGGTAAAAAGATCCTTGTTTAGAAAATTATAAGAATACTCTTTTAATTTTTTTAATATTTTAAATTTGGGTAAAAATTAATTTAATAATTGATTAAATTACATTATAATACATTTTAGAATACATTTTATAAAACATGGTTTAAAAAAAATATTTCTGAGTCAAAGAATGGAAATAATCCTGGATTTTCCTAAAATCATTTTGCGATCCATTTTGAGTATCTAAAAGATAAAAATAGTACTAAAAAAAGAAAATTTATAAAAATATCTTGATGTTAATACTAATAAAATATGTTTTTCAATTAAGGATCTATTAATTTCTTCAATGTAAATTCAATCATAAATAATCCCTATTAAAATGGGATTCAAATATAAACCTCTCACAACATTTCTAACTATTTATTTGTAATCTATGTGAAAGAATAGTATAAAATAAAATTTTCAAATATCATAATAAAGTAGAATAATTATATAAAATTTATAATGGGAAGTATATATATGACATAAAATATTATATGTTTATAAAATAAATGTGTTTCTAAAAGAAATATGATTTGAGGCGAAATACACTAGAGAAGATCATATATTAGAATTTAGAATTAATAAACAAATATATTATATATAAAACATTAAATCTAAAAATATTTATTTTAAAAGAATATAAACTAAATAAATTTCAATGCAGTCATAATCGTGTGATATAAATTTCAATGAATAATCTATATAACAAAATGAAGGTATAAAAATAAAATAAACGAAAACATTTTTTTAAAATCTACAAGCCTTCATCAAAAACCCTCCTTTTATTTATGTCTTAAGCTATATAAGGTTGGTATTATGCCCAAACTATGACAAATAAGACATGTTAATGTATTTTTAATAATATTTGTGTAGTTCATGGCTGATATAGGGATCGTAGGTTGTGCGAGGAAGAGGGGTAGGGAGGTTCTTTTTTATATGTGAAGTGAGTGACACTGTTGGAATTTTCTACCGAATTAAATTCATTTAAATTATTTTCATATAAATATTAAAATATTGATATATATCATTTATATGATGATTATGTGTCTAATTACTTTCATATAATAAAATTTTTACAAGTTTATATGATTGTTTCACCCTTATCTCTTTGTTTTAACCCTTAGTTAACCCTATTGAAGATTATATTAATATCATTTTTTACTTATTTATGTGACAGAAAATTGAATATAAAAGGGAAAGTATCAATAAATGTGAAATGTTTTATATGTTCAATCATAACCCATTAAATTTTCTAAATAAATGATTATTTTTTAATTTTGAACAATTTAAAAAAATATTGTTTTCAATAAAATTCGATTAATGTAATTTTTGGAACTATTCAATTAATATATCATTAAAGTCATCTACACAACAATATTATTAAAAAATATAATTTTAACATATTCCTAATTATATATATATATGCATATATATATATATAATTTTTGGTACACTATAAATTATCCAAACAAAACTACTTTTAGATTTGTTTTATTGTTTACTTGATTTTTCTACTTCATGTGCATCCAATATATCAGCATTGTATATGTGTTTAAGGTTATTATGTCATCAATGAAAATGTAAATTAAATTACCATCCGAAGAATAATTCCTTTTTACTATAAAAAACTATAGTATTAATTAATTTTTTTTCTACTTATGTTAACATACATGAGAAATTGAAAAGCAAGATTGGGACATTTAATAATATTATTTGAATAAAATAATATATAATTCAATTTCAAATAAAATAGATTTTATTCCATAATATTGAAAATTTGATTTGGAGGGTCCATAAACACTCTTACAAAATATTAAATATATGTTGTTTTGGTTATTTTAACTCATTATTAAGAAATGTTGATGTTAATTACCTGATTTACCCTTTCTGAGGTCACAAATATTTAATATGGTTTCTATTTATATTTGGTTAAAATAAATGTGACATATTTAAAAAAACATTACCCCATGATTATAAATATAGAATAAATTTTTTTAAATTTAATTCTTACAAGTGAAATAAATAAATTTTAAACAAAATTTTTAAATTCAAATAAAATATTATTTTTAGAAAATATGGTTTTAAACCAAAAAAATGAACTTTTATGAAAATAACATATAAATATTATTAATATTTAATTAATTATATTATTTATAACTAAAGGTATCTTATGATAATTTAAAATAAAAATAAAATCATGATGACAGTATCCAATGAAAAGAAATTATTATTTTAAAAAAATCTTCATTTTCACTATTAATTAAATAGTCACTCTTTCCAAAAAACACTAAAATTTAACCATAAGATTTTTTTTGATGATTTCACGAATAATATCTATTGAATGAAATTGAATTTATGAAATTTGGATAAATTAATCGTAATATTTTTCCACAAAAATTAGTATAAATACTTTTTGAGGAAATTTTATTTTCAAAGAATAAAATAAATATACCAAAAATTGTGAAATTATTTACAAAGAATTTATCAGTTCATTTTAATTGAACATGAAATTTAAATATATATTTTAAATTTTGGATAATTCTATTCATATCCTCTTATTCAATATTCGTTCTATAACACTTATGGAATAATTATATTTCATCATTTTTTTATTCTAGATGTTGTATTTCATATAAGCTATTTAATATAATAATATTTTAAAATTTTTGGGTGTTTCATTTTCCAAATTATTATAAATTGAATCATTCCAATTTGAACATGATTTTGGTAATAATGTTTTTTACATTTGGAAAGAGATTTTTTGAAACCCTACCTCATATAAGGGGTCAATTAAACTTCATCTTAAAAATGGTGAATCTTAATTACGAAGGTCATTTAAAATAACACATAAATAGGTTTTAAAGTAGGAGACCATTAGTGAGATGGGAAAATATATAAATCAAGGATAATTTTGTATATGAATAACGATGGAGATTGATAGAGTACATTGATCAAAATCATGCGAATGATCATGATAATGTCAATAAACACAAAACTATAAATCAATGTGGTGTGAGAAAATACCATTGATTCATAAAACATTACTGTAATGCAATACGATTTTTTTCAATATCATTTACTTTGTGTTGAAATGTTCAATTACTATCTAGACTAGGAATAGAATGAAATATATAGAGTTGATTTTATTTACTTCCAAAAAAATAATTTCAACCATTGGTTGCACATTTTAATTAGTTTCCAAATTTATCTAATTTTTATTCTAAATTATGGGTATGAATATGTAATTACAGAATCACTAAAATCAAATTCAGATTAAGAATGATGTTTATAAAAGTACGAATATAACATCTCTATTTTTTCAGGTAGCACTATTGAAAATTGTACCTATCCTAACGATTTTAAATCATTGGGACAACACCTGAAACCATTCTGAGAACCTATCCCAACGGTTCCCAAAACCATTGGTTTGTGACTTTATGGTATAGCCCTATACCAATGGTTTAATGTTATCCATTGGAATAGAGAGGTTAGAATTTATTATTACAAATGGTTCATCCTGAGTTGTTTAGATAGAGCTATACCAATGGGTTTAAACCACTGGAGTAGGCCTATACCAGTGCTTCAAATTAAACCATTTGTTTAGGGTAGGGGTAGAATTATAATATTCTAAAATTTAATTATGAATCATTGGAATAGATGTATACCAGTAGTTATGAAACTATTGTTATAAACTCCCAACATTCCACACCCAACTGCATCCCCATTGCCCACTACACCAATAATAAAAACATCAAAATAGAACACTAAATCGAATGAATAGAACAATAGACATACAATAAAAACTATATGAAATCAATACTGAACACATAAAATAATGAAACTAACTACCCACTATACCTGGATTCAATATAGAACCCCCGTAATGAAAATAAAAGATACTAAACCTACAATGAAACCAATTGAACATCCTCAACAGATATTTCTTACAATGAAACCAATATGTCATCCTAAAATAGTAATAAACCAGTATAGAAATAATTATTATAGTAAATCAATTTATTCCATTAAATAATGATAAAAAATATTCAAATTATCACATATAGTAATTCACTCCAAATCATCAAAAAATGTCATAAATATCTATGAAAAATATAACAGATCAATATGTCCTGCATCACCATAACTGTCTTCACCTTCACCCTCGACCTCATCCTCATCCTCATCCCACCATATTCCTTGACATCATCCCCACCCTCATCCCCACCATCATCCTCACTATATTCCTTATCATTATCCATACCCTCTTCCTCATGACCATCCTTACCATTGCCAACACATGTAACTTCATCATCCCAACCACCCCTAGGATTACAGACCAATGCATTATAATGTACACATAATTGATATATATGCATCATAATGTACGAAAAACTTTGGTATAAGTGATGGAAATAAAACTTCTATCAGCATCATAAATTACATGTTTTCCATTTGTGCCCATTCTTGCACATGTATGGCCCTTTTTTCAGTCTTTTATACATTATCATCATCCTAAAATACTAGTTCTAACTCTGTGTTACTAGAAACTTCAGAAAAATTAAGCGAATACCTCTTTGGGATAATACTCATCCCTAATCAGCAACATACTCTACCATGGTTCTCATCTCTCAAAAAAAATGTATGTGACCATTTCGAAAAACGTTTTTAGGCTCCTAGGAATCTGGGGCCTCCAAAGGAGAGTGTTACAAATATAATTAGACTATTAAATTAAAAAATACATATTAACAATTGAAATCACCAAAGTAAACATTAAAATTTTATTCTATGTTTGTTCATTTACTACGCTTCCATATTTTTCCTTTCTTCTTGAGAAAAAAAATTTCCTCGAGGCATGGGCCCTTCAATATTTAAAACCACCCTCTGTAATGACATTGAATTTAGGAAAAAATAATTTAAAATAGGTTACTAATAATTAATTTCATAATTAAACTAATATGGATATTAATTTTAAATTATGCTAAAAAGAAACACATATGGTAGATGAATTATAACTAAGTATAAATTAATCGGTTTTTAATACATATAACATATATACAAGTGAACATTTATCACTATAATAAAAAATATGATGGTTTTCTGAGAACTATAAAGAAAGAAAAATGAACAAGTATTACTACAACAAAAATAATATGCATGAATGGTTTATTATAACTCTCATAATTACTATAACATAAGGGAATAATGTTTTGGTAATATTTAATAATACAACTATAGTTTGGATGGTGGTTCTTAACCATCAACAGATTTATACTGTGATAATGGAAACACAACCATATACTTCAATTGACCTAAAGTAGACCTGGAATAATTAAATTGAAGTAAATAATACTAAAATTGCCTAAATAGACACAATAAGATCTGAACCAAATTGAACAATCATAAATTAAAATAAATTAATCCAAAATAATGTAAATAAAAATAAAAAATCAGGAATTAAAAAATTTAATATATAGTTTGAGTTACTTGAAAATTGGTATAATGATATGAATCAAGATAAAATTAAAATAATATATAAAATTCATCGAATATAATGTTTCATGGATATCATTTCTATGAATATAAAGGATATTGAATAAATAATATCACAAATGAGGGGATAGTAGTGGTGTAATAACCCAATAAATTTGAAAAATTAAATCAACATACAATTAAAAATGAACTTTAGGTAAAGGCCACTAAAAGTTTCAATTTTAAGAACATTACTCTAATTGAAAATCAAGGAAAAATTCAACCCAAAGTAGATATTATTTTTAGTTAAGTGTATTTTTTATAAGGGATATATAAAAATTTAGATATATTATTTTAACCATCGATATATGAAAGGATGTGTATTATTTTTGGGTTCAATCATTTTTTTGAGTTATATCAATTTGGAAAACATCACATAATTTTTGGTTAAATAATTTTAATTTCTTTTATTCAATTATATTGATAGAATTTTTGGATTGGTTAGGACAATTTGGGTGGGTTTCTCACTTTTCTATTAGGGTTAATTCATATTTTTTGTTCCATTTTATCTTGTTCCTTTGATATAGTTTAGTTTACATATAGTTATTTTATTGAATTTTGGATTTATTTGATTGAATTTATTTCACATTAGTTTAGTTTATTCGGTTATTATATGGGTTGGGGTTGGTTTATTTTGGTGAATTATATTTTTGTTCATTTTATATGTTTAACCTATGACATTATATTTTGTTAATTTTGATTTTGTTTGGATTATATTTTTTTAAGATGATTTTATTTATCTTAGTTTAGATTGATTCGTTGAGATTTAATTTAGATCATTTCAACACCATTATTAATAACATTATTATGTTTTGTTATGTTTTATTTGAATTGATTATAATTTATTTATTTTCCATATGTCCCATTTATTTTATTTTATTTTTATATAATTTGTAGCTTAATTTTGGTTTACAGAGTTATTTTATTTTGGATTTATCAAATCGGGTTAATTCTTGTCTATTTTATTTAGTATATTCTAATATATTTCTGTGATGTTGGTCTTGATTATTTTTATTGAAATTTATTATCTTAACTTATATTTAATTTTATTTTGTTTATTTATATTAATTTATTTTTTATATTAGTGTATCAGGTCAGTTATGTTTTATTTACTAACTATTGTCTTGGTTAGATCTAGTTAATATGACTTTAGTTCAATTATGTTATCTTATATTCAATTTAGATTAGTTAAATTATTTTCTATTTTGATTTAATTTTCTTTGGATATATTTAGTTCAATTATAAATGGATCTATTTGGTTTAGTTCGATTTAGTCTAGGTTATCTATTTTTTTGGGTTGGTACATTTATTTTGACATGGTTTGGAGCAATTTATTGTAATAGAACCTTTAATTAAAATACGAATAATATCTCTTTATAATCAATAAAATTTTAATTATTTATCCCATTCTAATGAAAATAATGTTTTAAATAAAACATTAAAATATAATTGTTATCTTATATGATTACCTTTTTAAACCATATATTTATATTAAATTCTCTCCTTTAAACTAGATATTGTGAATATGAGAAAACAAAAATCTAATCAACATCCACTTACTATCTTGTTTCTATTTTCCTTTGAATTACATGATGTTTTCTTGATATAAGTGTTTATATTAATTTCAAGGTGTTTCTACGGGTAACTCGAAAATTGTTGGTATTATATTTATGAAATTATAATTCATTTTATTGTTTGATTTTCTATTTAGGCCAGTTTGACTGTAATCTAACCCAGTTGTGTAGTTTGTTAATTTTTTTAGGCCATGCTAAATTTTTATACTGTTTGATTATATATTTTTATAGATCATGGTAAGATTTTAAGTTTTTTTATTTTATTCAATTGTGTCTATTTTTACAATATGATTAATTATTTTTTATACTGTTTGATTTCTTTTAATTCAATTTATATATTTTTGTACTGTTTGATTGAGTCTATTTAGGACCTTTTATTTTTATTTTTACTGTTAGATTTATCATTTTATTCTATACATTCCATATTCTATTTGATTGATTATTTATTTTTGTTTAATTTTATTTTATAAAATAAAAATTATTATCCTTATTCATACAATTCATTTATCATGTTTTATTAAAGAATCATGATGTATTAAATAGAAAAGTACAAATTTGAAAACATTTTATATATTATACATCAAAATAAACAATTATCTAAAATCCATTTTTAGACATGAAAAGGTACCTCAAACATATTAATGCCTTAATATTATTCTCTAGAATTAATGATTAGGTTTACATAAATTTCAATCTTGAATCACATACCATTTTGGGTGATTATATGTATATAAACCTAAAGGATAGATTTTGAATCCTTATTGATAATTTATTCTAAAAAATTTATTTGAGAAACACAATTTTCAATATATAGAAATCATAATTTGTTTCTGTTTATAATGAATCATATGTAAGTCCATGTGACTCAGTCATTAAATTATATCACTAATAAGGTGTGATAGTGGACTTGTTCATGTTTTTAGATTACTCATAAAATGTTCACAATTAGCAATACACTATTTTAAATGACTCATATACAGATTAAAATAACTCATTACTACGTCATTAATTTTCTTAAAAATGGATCATATAGAGTGATGAATGACTCATATGCAGATCAAAATGACTCATACACAAATAAATACATAAAAATTTATACATCCTCAACTTGAGATTATAGTATTTCTTAAAAATAATATAAGAATCACATAAAATTATATATAGTCTACTTTTGTCACTTCAAATCACTATAGAATAACATCAAATAATAGACATTTTTTAGAATAGTTATAAACCCATCTCGCTCATTTACCATTTAATTTGAAAAATATAAATTCTAAAATATTATATTTCAATAAACTGAACTAGCATCAGATTTATAACTTCATATAATTCATTAAAATCATTTATCTACTTTATACTTATCACCGAATCAAAAAACCAAATTTCTAAATAAGTAGTGAATGAAATCTCCATAGTCATTCAAAATATTCCCAAATATATTAAACTAGGTTGTATCTATGTATATATAGCTCTATTTATAGTTTAGAAAACAATAAGTTACTTTTTTTAGGTCTTAGACATCTCAGATGACCTATACACAAGTATTAATTTATTAGTACATTAGCTATTAGAGATGTTGGTTACCTTTATATAGGGTCAAATGTACAAATACATATCCATGTGAGATTTATATCAATATTTATATAGTACATATAATTATAGATTCACCTTTATATAATCCCACTTCTAACATTACATAGGATCAAATCATATTTAATTATGATTATGAAATCCATGATAATGACTTAGTAGACCCAAAAACCCATAAATGATTGACTATGATTAATTGATTGAGATAAATTACCAAGATCATGAAGGATATTAAAAACTAAAATATGAGAGTTTGAAACACTTCCACTAGATGTACTCTTCCATTATCAGTTCAGAATAACTAAAAAACATCCATGTGTTGTATAATACTGATTTAATCAATCATTAATAGCACCAATTTAATCAATCAAGATTGGAAACATAGAAAGAATGAAATCTTTAATATAATATGATTAAAATTTATAAAATTTCTAATAAATTTAAATTCTTTAATATAACCCCTTCAAGCTATTTACTATTTCTATCATGGTCACATATATTTCATTATAACGTAGACAAAACTAGATCTCTAACTTCATCACTTTTCAAACATGTATATGAAGACCAGTTTCTTCAATTGTCTGATTTAGGGTGTACCCTTAGAACCTATCCTAATAGATGTTATTATTTGGGGATGTTACAATCAACCCCCCCCCCCCCCCTTTAGAGCACAAATCCCTCATTGTGAGCCCTACATCTCAACCCAGGCAGTGCACCGCACTTAAGGCTGGGTTCCTCCTCTGATACCAAATGTGACAACCAGGTCCTGGTGACAGCACAACCACCCCGCCGTAACATGGTCGTCGGGTCCTAGCCCACCAGGTACCACCAGTTTCCCTCGCAGACATGTGTGGCCCACCCCAGGGTCCACCCACATGCCTGACTGGGTCATCTGACTAATGATAGTCCCCACAGGCCAACACATGTCCTTTCCACTGTGCTTTGTCCTCACTGACACACACCCTGGAAAACTTCCTAGAAGGTCACCCATCCTGATCACTACTCCAGGCCAAACATGCTTAACTGTGGAGTTCTAATCAGATAGGCTCCCAAAAAGGAAGGTTCACCTTGTTGACATGAGTCATATCATTTAGTCATTTAACCCTTCATCATTTGGAGATGTTACAATCACAATTTTTTTATTTTTTACAAAATATTCCTAAAAAATTGAACTATAAAAAAGTAATTCTTAATGAAAATTAAGGTAATATTTATTTAAAAACATCATATTTCCTTGATACCATGAACTTCTTACTCATCTAATGAGTAATAATTTCCCAATAATATACTTCCAAAAAATCATACTTGATTGGTGTGGCCTCTAAATCCATGCTAACTCTAGAATTGAATCCACTATATAATGAATGATTATAGCCTCTCAATAGCTAAACTAATTCCATAATCTGTGATGGTCTCATAGCCTCACCATTATAAAAATTTAAACAAAGTTGGAAACAAAATATTAATTCATATAAATACCATGAAAATATAACCTTAAATCCACAATATTTGTTTACCCATATTTTTAGCATGAGTTATACTTTAGTTGATTTGGTAGGTTTTTTCAAGAGAGTGTACAGATCAGAATGATGTCAAAGTATTTGGCAAGCATCTAAAAAAAATTTACATCCCCACCTTATTTTTTCAATCATTTGATTGTCTTCATTATTCTCCACCAACTACTTCATGTGATGGTTCCACACCATACACATTCTTGCACACCCACACCATTAATCTGAAGATCAATATTTTAATGATGTATAAAAAATATTATATCAATATATCTAATAATGAAAATAAATTGTGGTATTTTTTACTAGTTTTCTATAAATATACTTAAGGTAGTCTGATCAATGGGCATTAATAAATACCTAGGAATTGGAGGAACACCAAGTGGTACATATGTAGTGGGTCCTAGTTTATACTCTGTATTCTTAGAATATGTCAGAGGAGTAGTTGAATAAGAATAAATGTGCAGCATGGGGAGAAGTAAATAGAAGGAAAAGAATATGGAACATATGGATGTGAAAATTCATAATAAGGATTATGAGTAGGAATCATAATCAGATATAGAAAAGAGAGGTAAGGAGGCTCAGATAAAAATTGATGTGCAAACAAGGGTGACCAAAATATATTGGGTGTCTGTAACGACAGTTCAAGATCAGAAAGTGTGGTAGATGGTACATTAGGGGGAGGAATGAGGTGTGATCAGTCACATCAATTGGAGAGCCTAACTATATTTCCACTCCCTAAAATTTCTAGCAATAGCATTGGAACCACTAGACTGGTTAGTTAATAACAGGAACCTTTTTTTGTAGATCCTTTCTAAAAGTAACAAAAAATTAATCGCATGACATTATATGTTATTGAAATATATTTTTGAAATAAAACACTCACAATGGGAACTATAGGAGGGGCGCCCATCTCACTCATTGGGGGATTTTTGTCTTTTTTTTTATTCATTGCTCATGAGTGTTTTTCATTTTTACATTTGAAGATAAAAATTTAATTAATTAAAAATCCATGAAAAATGTGTAACCTAAATAAGAAATAATATGTGAGATGACTGAATTAATAAATACCACTTTTAAAATGAAATACAGGATACACCATGTTATAACAAAAAAATTAGTCCAAGTGGGAATAATATAAAAATATTAGACATGTTATAGAAAAAACAATACGATCAAATTATTAAGTTTTTAGTGGGTTTGATATAGTTTTCTTCTATTCGGAATTCGACCCAATTCGATTATGGTTAGGTAATTTGGTTCATTTTGGTCAATTGATTAGGTCATTTTTTCCTTATTATATTTCTTAGGTAATTTGGTTCATTTTTATCAATTGATTAGGTAATTTCCCAATTTTTATTTTTCTCAGCTTGGTTGGTTCATATTTTGGGTTGGTTAATTTCACCATTTTTTGTTATTTCATTATTTCCATTGTTTTTGATATTCACAATAATTAGTTTAATATGTCCAATTCAATTCATTTTTTTGTTAAAATTTAATTTTTTGTTTTTTGTTTTGGTTTGGATGGTTTGAATATAGTTCAATTCAATATTTGAAAATGAGACTTAATGAAAAATTCCACCATTAAAAATTGAAAAAGCTAATAAAGGTCATGTTTGAAACAAAATATTTGTAATCAATAGTAAATAAATTTTTATAGCACCAACCTCAAAAACCCAATTCAAGCTGAACCATAAGAACTAAGAACACAGATGAATGATTATATATATTTCCCACTATATATTCCAATTCACAATCAACTAAGACAATTCAAGTATTGGAGTCATCATAAATAATAAATGGATCACGGACAAAATTAGTATTTTCCCAATGAATCCATATTTTGATAAATTTTTAAATTGAGGTCTACTGTTTGATGAACTAGCATAATAGTATATTATGGCAGTTATGATAACTCTATCATGATTTTTTCTCCATTTATTTTATAATTTAGTGACAATAAATATGCACCCACTGATCACAATGGATTTTCATTCATGAACCAACAAATTAAGAACAAAATCCAAATCTGTTATTTTCATAATGAAAAATCTACCAGGAAAATTCAATATGTTAAAAATTAATAAATAATAAACTTAATTAAATATTTATTTTAATAATTTATTTTTGTAATATTTCTATATTAAATTTCTTCCATGTAGAAAAATATTTTCTATGAAAAATTTCTCTCCTTCTCAATGATAAAGAATGTTGATTTCTATTGGTCTTTTGTTTATGTTCCCTAAAAAATAGAAATGGATTAACATATATATAAAATTACATGAGATGAAGAAGATATATATATATATATATATATATATTCAATTTACTTACATGATATAGTAATTGAAATATTCATAGTTAAAAAAACATTTCAATGTTCTCTCTCCCACTCTTCATGGAATAATGTTTTCATTGTATATAATCTATGAATCCCCACTCTTTGAGTAACTGATAAAAAAATAGGTTCAATGTACTCATTCAATTATTATTTATTTGTGATTTGTTGGTTCCACCTCATATTAATATCAAAAAATACATTGAATAGAAATAGATACATTCTTGAGGAATATAACCTTGGAAGATAGATCCTTTAGGATGATTTCTATTCTGGATTGAAGACTTCAATGTAAACATATTACATTCAGTTTTATACATGCAGGGAAAAGAAGAAGGTCCTCTAAGAAGTACTTTATTTATAAGATGGAAAATTAGATGCAACATTCATGTGTGAAATTATGGAGGAAATATTTTCTATAACTCATACAAAATTAATGGTACCTATTCCAACTTTTGTTTTAATAAATTCATCAAAATATTATTAGAAAAAGGTTCTCTAAAAAATGGCACAAAAAAATAACTGACACAAAAACATTATTTAATAGAATTTGACTTACTACCATTGGAAAAAATAATGCTAAAGGATGTGATAATCATGATCCAGTAATGATTTTAACATCAAATCTATTCTATTGACCCATTTTTATTTGTTTCTTGAATATTCAACTCAACATTAACAGTCTATAGTGCTTCAAATAATTTATTTTTTTATGCAGGTGTCATCATATAAGAATCCCCTGGAATGTTCCATTTATTTTCACTAACACACACAAGTTGAAATTATCGTCTGACGCCCTAATCCTCCAAGTCATGCCAGGATAATAAATAATCTTTTTTTCTTTCCCATGAAATTTAGAATAATTGAAATCAATATTACTATAACACCCCGGGTAAATAAAGAATATGAAATTTTCATATTTATCCATATTTTTGAATAAAATATTAATATGACTTTAAAGGGGACGCTATGCTCGAGGGCGTACCCAACACGCAACAACGAGTTTCTTGGGAATCTTTCATTGCATTCTAATAATAAAATAATATTATTTTAAATGGTAGTTAACATGTAGCCATTGTATTGGCAGGAATGGATAGAAATAACTAAAATATGATTATATATGTTTTTAAATGTTTTTACATTTATCCAATAAATGATAAAGGCATAAAATACGGAAAGAATTCAATTTTAGGCGTATATGCCCTAGTTTTCACTAAAGGTTCACCTATCGCCTTTTGATGGAGAACCGTCATTAAATATAGTTTTGTTCACTCTTATACATCCTTTTGGACCAAATAAAACTCTTCTTAAAAATTGGGACATCAAAATTTACTTTGTGTAAATTTTTGGTATCTTTCTGATAAAGTTCATTTTTTAAAGAATAGTGTAAAAAGTTGTATTTTAATTCAAAACATCTTTTTAATATAATTTATTTATATGATTATATTATATTTTGAATTGTTTTTAAAGTGAAATTAGAATATATTTTTACCATTAAATCCAATAGTGGTCATTGGAATTAATTTCACTTTGAAATCAGACGTAAACTAGTGTCAATCTTTTGATAATTATTATTTCATAAAAACACGCTATTTGCTCTGACAGCGGGAAATAATTATTAAATTAATTAATGTTACTTATATGTTTTGAATTTTTTAAAATATACTTAATTTTTGAATTTGGAATATCAAATATAGCTTAGGGTGAATTTTTGGGATTTTTCTGAAAAACTTCAATTTTTGATCAATAGTGAAACCACTAAGTGGTAATTATAAAAACTGATTTTTCCGTTTAAATGAAATTTTTCCATATTTGTGTTTTG
Organism: Viscum album; assembly: GCA_963277665.1. NCBI lineage: Eukaryota > Viridiplantae > Streptophyta > Magnoliopsida > Santalales > Viscaceae > Viscum > Viscum album. Next base: position 675,366,023 of record OY728157.1, on the reverse strand, counting down.
AATTTCAAAAATACAACATAATTGGTTGTCATTAAGATGTAATATTTTGTTCAATGGGATAAAAATAATTTTTTTGGTGAATAGTAACTTATTAAGTTTTTAATCGCGATTAGAGGTAATTAGTGTAGTTTAAGGTAAAAATAATGTTTTAATAATATGAAATGAACTTGGAACATGTCCTAACCTCATTGGAGGTGTCATGGCCGACCAAGAAAACCCATGGGTCAACTTGAGGACCCCATGAATCCACTTTGGTTGGAAAATGACATTAATATCTTTTTATTTAAAGTTAAAGTAAAAATGAGACAAACAAGAAATGTTTTACTAAAACAATTTTTACATGGGGTTATACAAATCATATTTTTGACTATAAATATTAATTGGAAATCTAAAAAGATTTACTACATAATAGTAGTTTATTTATAATTTTTAAACGTTAAATAAATTAAATTATTTATGACATCATGATGATGCAGTGATGACCTCATTATTTATCGATTTAAATAAAATGGAAATATAATGTAATATCTAAGACCTACACATGTCCAAAACCTATTGGATGAGTGTATTTCGAACTCTTATCACCTTATCCTTAAAACACGTCAATGTGGGACGTCTTAAATCCGAATACCATTTTAAAATAAAGTGACTTTTCTTTACTTTCCAAGAGTGCCCCTCCTCTCCTCTTATAAAAGGCCCCCACCTCTACCTCCTTACCCACACTACCAAAGCCTTTGGCTCGGCCAAACTCTGCCCATTTTTTCTCTCCACTTCCCTCTCTTACTCCTTGAAGCCTCACTTTGGGAAGAAGTCTTCCCAAGTAAGCCTTTGAGCTCAAACCAAAGGGAGTTACCCGATTTTAAGGTAATGTCTTCACTTGAGTCCTTTTGTTTTATTTTGCTTCTCAAACCCCTAAACTCTTTTTATTCATTTCTTTTGTTACAAATATAGTATAATAAATATACTAGGATGTTTTTATAAGAAGGATTCGAGCTACACTTTCACACACCTACATCTAATGGTTAAAAAACATACTATTTCTGTGGATGGCAAATTTCGGCCTCCCGAAACGATGAATGTTCAAAATTATTTTAACACCTTCAAAGGTGGACATTAAGATGACACTATATTTATATATGATATATAATATGTTTATGTTTTCCTTAAGCTACTATATTTTTCATTTTTGGCATACCTTTATGGTTTCCATTATGGGTAAACGCGATATCTTCATTTAAGGAAGTGCGGACTACCGCCCCCTCAAAGTGATGTGATTCGTTAATTCCATATGTGGGACGTATAAAGGAAGGAATTAAAGTTATTATATATGATTTTATACTGTAATTATAATATACCCCTATATAATTATTATTCCATTCCATAAAAATATGAATGAAAGTAGCGTTCATGCGTACGTACGGCTTACCGTCTCCATGAACGGTGAATTTCATTTCTTATCCCCAAATGTAATGTACTATTATAAGTACATGTATATAATGGATATATATGATTAATTATACATATAAATGATGAATATAATTCTGGATTTAATGAACATTTGAACACACGAACAACATGTAATTGTAAGAAGTCCACTTTCGACTTAAGAACCAAATATCGACAAAACAAACATTATTATCTTAAATGATTACAAAATGTTTATAACATGGCAATAAGTGATATAAAAGGAATAATTAACTAGAAAAAGGTTCTTAATAAAGTGGAAATTAACTCATGTTTAGTATTCAGGACGTTAAACAATGATCGAGTCAAGTCAGACCCGAGGTAAGGGATCCTACTCCACTCTTTCTTTTTTAAGTACACTCTTTTATGTCATTCCTTTTAAAGCTCATCTTTCTTGTTATTGGGATGTTATTTTATATTAATCTTATTATAATTTTTATGTTCATGGGTTGAGAGACCATATTCTCTCTCATCAAGCCATTTTGGAAGTTTTGAGTGGCGCCGTTAGGCTGCCGAGTTTTCGTAAGGGATTTTTCATCTCACTTTTATTCCCGTGAGATTTATGCTACATTTGCCACAGTTTCCTTTTAGTGGTGTATGTACAGCCCATTATTCTACTTTTTGTGTAATATACTTCTGTTTATGAGTACTTACATCAATTAAGTATTGTCTTTCTTTCATGGGTTGTATGTTTCGAAAGATACCCAAGTCGGTAAGGGAACCTTTCACCCTCCTCTTTTTGAAAGACTTATTTTGTTGGGTCTTTTAATTTACATATTGTAATGTTGGGATATGTTCTTATGTATCCTTATTGATGTACATTTTATGTCCAAGTGATGCGATACCCTTTTTATCTCTCATCAAATCATTTTCTGAATTTTTTAAGTGACGCCGTTAGGCTGTCGAATTTTACCAAGGGAACTTTTTAACCCAATTTCGATTTCTTTGGGTTCAACATGTAGTTATTGAATATGTCATATTTTGAATATGTGTGAATGACCTTTTATTGTTTTAAACTTAATATCCACTTATATTGGGTGTATTTATATTTTTCACACATAATTTTGAAATTGAATTATCCTTAATTTAAGGATACCTTCTTTATAAGGGAATTCATCACATTTGACATTTCTATTGAGACTTCATTGTTGTTATGCACCAATTCACTCTTATATGGTGTATATATTGTCCTTTGGAATATTATATCATGAATACATTTATTCTCATGATATTATAAAGTTCTGACTAAATGTTATTCCTCAATTATTATATTCAAGTGTCACTAATTTTGGTAGAACCCCTTTAACCAAAATATCGCTTTAAATGTTTTAATTATTTGTTCTTATTAATATCCATGGTTTTGAAATGGTTTTAAGGATTTATTTACATGGATATTAATGGTTTAAAATTTTAAAAGCTTCAAGGTGGTATAGAACACTTTGATTCAAAAATCTCTTTATTAAATGTTTTAAATGGTTTTGGAAATGGTTTCTTTTTGAATGGATTAATTATTTAAATATACTAAAATGTTATATTGTGATTGAAATATGGAAATGTTATGTTTCCTTTATGCATGTTTTATGTGATACGTTTATGTTATGGTTCTTGGCCATTGTTATAAAAACGGGTGGTTCCATGACAAACTATGGGCGGGTGTGCCCGATATAGCTCTCCAATGCATTGGGTAACGTGAAGGAGTGAAACGTTAAGGTTTTTCCAAAGAGATTTAGGGAATATACTGTGATGGGTATTCCAAACGTAACCAAGAGGGTTACTCCCTACGTAAGAATGTTATGAATGCCTCAAGTTACCTTTATGTCTTATGATTTCTATGATTTATTCATGGTTTGATGTGGTATGTTAAAGTGCCTATGTTTTATGGGTAAAGTATGATTTCATTCTTATGTATATATGAACTCATGTTTCCTTTCCATATTTTTATAACCCTTACTGAGCTTTTTATGCTCATCCCATGTTTTTGAAATTTTTTTCACAGGTCAAGGGAAAGGTACATGATGTGATGATAGTGTCAAGGATGTTTCAAGAAAGAATCCATGTTTTATTTTAAATTTGTTTCCATTGATGGGAAGAATGAATATTGTCTTTTATGTAACCACTTTGTTTAAATGTGGAATGTAATGCAAGTTTCATGATCTAATTCTATAAACTCTAAACCTAAAAAGATCCTTAATGTGTAATCTTGTAATAACTCAATATTAAGTAAGGTTTAAGGCTGGGGCCTTATAGTTGGTATCAAAGGTCGGTTTAGATAACTTTAGAGGTTAGGGTATTCTTTAAGCATAAGTGACATTACCATAATTTTTAGGATTTCAGAAAGAGTCCTAGTTTTAGATAAAGTGAATGAGTAATTATATCTTAGTGTTTACCTTCTTCATTAGAACATGATGGTTTTGTTGATATACTCACAATGACATTTATGTTTTTAGTGAATGGATGGATCTAGCAGGCACCAATGAGACAACATGTTTGAAGGAAACTGTGGTGGTTCTCTGATTAAGATATTAGATAAAATGGAGGATTCAATGAGGAAACTTGTGGTTGTTCTAAACCAAATATCACGGAGTCATGATCAACCACTTGAACCTTGGTATGTTCTGTAATGCGTCATGTACGAGATGACCAATCGATGTGGAAGTTCAGGTAATAATTATAAAGGTAACCATTAGAGTTTATATGATCCTTACTTTTGAGGTAATTATGGGTTATTATATGATATGCTGGAAAATGAAAGGCATGCGATAAACTTGTGGTTAAAATATGTTATGATTATTTTTGATGATTTTATCTCTTATTGGGGAATTATTTAAGAATTATATAGTTTTGGAAAAAGGACAACACACATACCGTGTGACAACCCGTCGCGTCGGACAATGCTGCGGGAATCAAACCCACAAACAGAGTGCGACTGGTATTTATCGCCTACCACTGGACTACGTGAAGTCCCTGGTTAGTTTGACTGATTCTTTTTAGTTATATGATTTTATGAATTAAGAGTATGTTGATTTTGTGTTATTTATGAAAATGATTAACCTATCATGGAGGATATGTTATTAGGTTAATTACATTTCAATATAAGACTTTAGGAGCAACTGATGTTGTTTGGAGATAAATGTTATGATTTAACTTGGAAGACTATGTGACTAAATCCTTCAAACATTTGGGTTTCAATCATAGATTGGTTTACTTTGAAGAATTTTATGGACGAATTGTTTATCAGATGGTCCTCGTTGAACTTTGGGTTTTGTTGGACAAATTCTGGAGATTAAGCATAGATTTTCTTTTTAATGGGTTATCGTTTTCTGGATTATCTAACCTTGTAATAACCTTTTTGGTTTTGGGTTTGATTAAAGACTAAAGACATGGGATGTATAAAGTTCTCTTTGGTGGACTAGGTGATTCTCTAGAAGTTGATTATAGTACTCTTAATGCGAACAAGTCTCCCTAAATACTCGTCTTTTGGAAAAAATTTGAGTTTGATTAAAGAATCTAGTAAAAGTTTAAAGTCAACATGATAAGTGATTATGTTTCCTTATGAATAAATTCCTCAATAAAAAGTAACTTAAAACAAAAATGTTGTATATTAACTTTTTTTATTGGGTAATCGAATACCGTTTAACCCATCACAAGTTTGTGTTTTTTTTATGGTTAACTTTCTCCTAGACATGTTTACTATCACTCTCCCTCGAGAACATGACCCTTTTCTTTTTCTTCCATGTCCATGTTTTTCTACATATGGGTTAACTCGGGTGACCTCTGTACTTATCTTCCTTTATTTTAAAGTGATTGTTTTACCGACTCTTGTTCCGATGTGGGACTTTCCAGGATGTTTCCAAGCTCAATTTTAAAAATTACGAGAACGCAATTTCAAAAAGAGGGAAGGATGTAACACCCCAGGTAAATAAAGAATATGAAATTTTCATATTTATACATATTTTTGAATAAAATATTAATATGACTTTAAAGGGGACGCTATGTTCGATGGCGTACCCAACACAAAACAACGAGTTTCTTGGGAATCTTACGTTGCACTCTAATAATAAAATAATATTATTTTAAATGGTAGTTAACATGTAGCCGTTGTATTGGCAGGAATGGATAGAAATAACTAAAATATGATTATATATGTTTTTAAATTTATCCAATAAATGATAAAGGCATAAAATACGGAAAGAATTCAATTTTTGGCGTATATGCCCTAGTTTTCACTAAAGGTTCACTTATCGCCTTTTGATGGAGAACCGTCATTAAATATAGTTTTGTTCACTCTTATAAATCCTTCTGGACCAAATAAAACTCTTCTTAAGAATTGGGACATCAAAATTTACTTTGGGTAAATTTTTGGTATCTTTCTGATAAAGTTCATTTTTTAATGAATAGTGTAAAATGTTGTATTTTAATTCAAAACCTCTTTTTAATCTAATTTATTTATATGATTAGATTATCTTTTGAATTGTTTTTAAATTGAAATTAGAATATAATTTTACCATTAAATCCAATAGTGGCCGTTGGAATTAATTTCACTTTGAAATCAGACTTAAACTAGGGTCAATCTTTTGATACTTATTGTTTCATAAAAACACGCTATTTGCTCTGACAACAAGAATTAATTATTAAATTAATTAATGTGACTTATATGTTTTGAATTTTGTAAAATATACTTCATTTTTGATTTCGGAATATCAAATATATCTTAGGGTGATGTTTTGGGATTTTTCTGAAAAACATCAATTTTTGATGAATAGTGAAACCACTAAGTGGTACTTATAAAAACTGATTTTTCCGTTTAAATGAAATTTTTCCATCTTTGTGTTTTCAATTTCAAACATCCGACATACATGGTTGTCATTAAGAAGTAAAATGTGGTTCAATGGGATAAAAATAATTTTTTGGTGAATAGTAACTTATTAAGTTTTTAATCGCGATTAGAGGTAATTAGTGTAGTGTAAGGTAAAAATAATGTTTTAATAATATGAAATGAACTTGAAACATGTCCTAAACTAATTGGATGTGTCATGCACGACCAAGAAAACCCATGGGTCAACTTGGGGAGCCCATGAAGCCACTTTGGTTGGAAAATGACATTGATATCTTTTTATTTAAAGTTAAAGTAAAAATGAGACAAACATGAAATTTTTTACTAAAACAATTTTTACATGGGGTTATACAAATCAGATTTTTGACTATAAATATTAATTGGAAATCTAAAGAGATTTCCTACATCATAGTATTTTTTTTATAATTTTTAGACAATAAATAAATTAAATTATTTATGACATCATGATGATGCAGCGATGACCTCATTATTTAACGATTTAAATAAAATGGAAAGATAATGTAATATATAAGACCTAAACATTTCCAAAACCTATTGGATGAATGGATTTCGAACCCTTATCACCTTATCCTAAAAACACATCAATGTGGGACCTCTTAAATCCGAATACCATTTTAAAATAAAGTGACTTTTCTTTACCTTCCAACAGTACCCCTCCTCTCCTCTTATAAAAGGCCCCCACCTCTACCTCCTTACCCACACTCACAAAGCCTTTGGTTCGGAAAAACTCGGCCCATTTTGTCTCTCCACTTCACTCTATTACTCCTTGAAGCCTCACTTTGGGCAGAAGTCTTCCTAAAGAAGCCTTTGAACTCAAACCAAAGGGAGTTACCTGATTCTAAGGTAATGTCTTCACTTGAGTCCTTTTGTTTTATTTTTCTTCTCCAACCCCCTAAAATATTTTTATTAATTTCTTTTGTAACAACTACAGTATAATCAATATACTAGGATGTTTTTATCAGAAGGATTAGAGATACACTTTCACACACCTACATCTAATGGTTAAAGAACATACTGTTTCCGTGGATGGAGAATTTCGGCCTCCCGAAATGATGATTGTTCAACATTCCTTTAACACCTTAAAAGGTGGACATTAAGATGACACTATATTTATATATGATATATAATATGTTTATGTTTTCCTTAAGCTTATTTATTTTTCATTTTTGGCATACCTTTATGGTTTCCATTATAGGTAAACATGATATCTTCATTTAAGGAAGTGCGGACTACCGCCCCCTCAATGTGATGTGATTCGTTAATGACATATGTGGGACGTATAAAGGATGGATTTAAAGTTATTATATATGATTTTATAATGGAATTATAATCTGCCTCTATATCATTATTATTCCATTCCATAAAAATATGAATGAAAGTAGCGTTCATGCGTACGTACGGCTTACCGTCTCCATGAACGGTGCATTTCATTTCTTATCCTCAAATGTAATGTACTATTATAAGTACATGTATATAATGGATATATATGATGAATGATAAATCTAAATGATTACTATAATTCTGGATATAATGAACATTTGACCACACGAAGAACATGTAATTGTAAGAAGTCCACTTTCGACTTAAGAACCAAATATCGACAAAACAAACATTATTAACTTAAATGATTACATAATGTTTATAACATGGAAATAAGTGATATAAAAGGAATAATGATCTAGAAAAAGGTTCTTAATAAAGTGGAAATTAACTCAAGTTTATTATTCCGGACGTTAAAGAACGATCGAGTCAAGTCGGACCCGAGGTAAAGGATCCTACTCCACTCTTTCTTTTTAAGTACACTCTTTTATGTCATTCGTTTTAATGCTCATCTTTCTTGTTATTGGGATGTTATTTTATATTAATCTTACTGTAATTTTTATGTTCATGTGATGAGAGACCCTATTCTCTCTACTCAATCCATTTTGGAAGTTTTGAGTGGCGTCATTAGGCTGCCGAGTTTTCGTAAGGGATTTTTCATCTCACTTTTATTCCCGTGAAATTTATGCTACATTTTCCATAATTTCCTTTGAGTGGTGTATTTACTTCCCATTATTCTAATATTTTTGTAATATAATTCTGTTTATGAGTACTTAAATCAATTAAGTATTGTCTTTCTTTCATGGGGTGTATGTTTCAAAAGATAACCAAGTCGGTAAGGGAACCTTTCACCCTCCTCTTTTTGAAAGACTTATTTTGTTGGGTCTTTTAATTTACATATTGTAATGTTGGGTTATGTTCTTATATATCCTTATTGATGTAAATTTTATGTCCAAGTGATGAGATACCATTTTTATCTCTCATCAACTCATTTTATGAATTTTTGATGTGACGCCGTTAGGCTATCGAATTTTACCAAGGGAACTTTTTAACCCAATTTCGATTACTTTGGGTTCAACATGTAGTTATTGAATATGCCATCTTTTGAATATGTGTGAATGAACTTTTCTTGTTTTACACTTAATATCCATTTATATTGGGTGTATATATATTTGTCACACATAATTTTGAGATTAAATTATCCTTAATTTAAGGATACATTCTTTATAAGGGAATTCATCACATTTGACATTTCTATTGAGACTTCATTGTTGTTATGCACCAATTCACTCTTATATGGTTTATATATTGTCCTTTGGAATATTATATCATGAATCCATTTATTCTCATGATATTATAAAGTTCTGACTAAATGTTATTCCTCAATTATTGTATTCAAGTGTCTCTAATTTTGGTAGAACCCCTTTAACCAAAATATGGCTTTAAATGTTTTAATTATTTGTTCTTATTAATATCCATGTTTTCAAAATGGTTTTAAGGATTTATTTATATGGATATTAATGGTTTAAAATTTTAAAAGCTTCAAGGTGGTATGGGACACTTTGATTCAAAAATATATTTATTGAATGTTTTAATGGTTTTGGAAAGGGTTTCTTTTTGAATGGATTCATTATTTCAATATACTAAAATGTTATATTGTGATTGAAATGTGTAAATGTTATGTTTCCTTTATGCATGTTTTATGTGATACATTTATGTTATGTTTCTTGGGCATTATTATGAAAACGGGTGGTTCCGTGATAAACTAAGGGTGGGTGAGCCCGATATAGCCCTCCAATGCATTGGGTAACGCGAAGGAGTGAAACGTTAAGGTTTCTCCGAAGAGATTTAGGGAATATACTGTGATGGGTATTCTAAACGTAACCAAGATGGTTAATCCCTACATAAGAATGTTATGAATGCCTCAAGTTACCTTTATGTCTTATGATTTCTATGATTTATTCATGGTTTGATGAGGTATGTTAAAGTGCCTATGTTTTATGGGTAAAGTATGATTTCATTCTTATGTATATATGAACTCATGTTTCCTTTCCATATTTGTTTAACCCTTACTGAGCTTTTTATACTCATCCCATGTTTTTGAAATGTTTTTCACAGGTCAAGGGAAAGGTACATGATGTGATGATAGTGTCAAGGATGTGTCAAGAAAGAATCCGTGTTTTATTTTAAATATGTTTCCGTTGATGGGAAGAATGAATATTTTATTTTATGTAGCCACTTTGTTTAAATGTGGAATGTAATGCAAGTTTCATGATATAATTCTCTAAAACTCTAAACCTAAAAAGATCCTCAATGTGTAATCTTGTAATAACTCATGATTAAGTAAGGTTTAAGGCTGGGGCCTTATAATTACACATATATTATTTTCAATGTGAAATATTTCTAACTAATAATTTATAAAATTATTTGACCAATAAGAAAACTCAAATATGATACTCTTCTTCTTCCAATTGTAATAAGTTGTAGTGGAAAAATTCTTCCTCATTCTATATTTCATCCAACTCTTCGCAAATAAGGTTCTAATATTTTTAATTATTTAAGCATATCACTTCCATACATACATTGAGGTGGATTTTCAGTATCTAAGGTATTTTCAAATCTCTGATGATTATTCCTATATGGATTGTCCATTAGTTGGAATTGATAATGTCCCATAAAGCTAAAACTACAATGATATTTCAGTCTTCTAGATCATGTGTTATCTATAAAAATTGAAATGATATTTTTTCAGTTTTGATCCATCCAAACGTCATTTCATAAGTAAAAAAAATCATTGATCATCCACATAATTGAAACACATATCTATAACATATCTTTGGAACTTGCATCATATGTGAGAATACCAATATTCCAAAGGTATTAAAACTCTTTAAATAAAGTTTTCATGTATAAATATATATAATTCTTAGGATTAGAAGGTCTAGATATGTGTTTACTCATGAAAATGAATGGGTTTTTCATACAAATCCAAGGAAGAAGGTTATAAATGTGTAACAAAATGTCCATATGATATGTGAAGTAAGAATATACCCAAACATATTAAATCCATCACTTGAAATACCCAACCTCACATTATGAATATCAAATGTGAAATAAAGATATCAAGCATCTTACCCCTTCCCTGAAAATCTATCTTTTGGGTGAAACAACTCATCATTATTCTTTAATCTCTCTCTATCATGCCATATCATTGTTACTAATATTTTTTCATAAATAAAAAGATTCCATAGTCTAGGTATCAATTGAAATTTACAAATTACTCTATATGAAATACAAGATGGTGTTCCATCAGATATTAGATTCCATTGGGATGTACGATATTTTATAAAATCACTTAGTTCAACATTTTCTTCCAAGAATGAGCTATAATATTTTAGGAAAACATGATTTTTTTGAAAATTCATGTTCCTCAACTAAATCCAATCCATATAGTGTTTTGAAAAAGTATCTACATCATCATGAAAAAACACATTGAATAAATTAGAATGAAATCAATAGTGGTATTATAAATCAAATACATTGTTTTCCCATGAAACAATCGAATTAAAAATTACTGCTTCTTCATTTTACCACAATAACGATATACTAGTGTCTTGGAAGCATCATTCATTTTTTATCCTGTCAACAACATCATTTTCATCAGACACATCTTGTGTGATTCTATCAAAGTCTTCTTGGTTTGGCATCCCTTCATTATTATGATGAAAAAAATATGAAACCTATTATTTTAAAAATTTCCCAATCCAGTGCGCTCATTTAGATCATGAGAATTTGGAGATTTCATTTTCTCCCCATTTTGACTCCACACATAAAAGTTTGTTTGAAAAATATATCTTGTTGTATAGTAGATAATTTCTTCACAATTAAACAAGGTCTTGAAACACAATTATAACATGGTAAATGTACGTGACCACTATCTAAATCAATGTCAATTGAAAAATATAAAAATCTCTCCAACTTGTTTGGAAAATCTCTTGAGATCTGATCAGTTTCATACATCAAAATTCTGTCTATTTTATAAAAAACTTTTATATTTTCTTTTCATAAAATTAATTAAATAATATTGAAGTTTAATTAAAAATATATTTAATGAATAAATAAATGTTAAATTTATATGAAACCATAACTGATACACTAGTCTATATGAGAATCATAATATAATAGACAAATATAGACTATATATATTATAATATTTTATAAATATAAAACCATGAAATTTAATTCCACTACATCAATGAGTAATAATGTTCCAAATCAATAGAGGGTCAAGGATTTAATTATGAAAATGTTTGTTATAGAATATAAATTTCTAGAAGTCTAATTTAAATGAGATTTAATTGAGTGAATAAATTTATGTGAAATAAAGGACCTTCATATAGGTTCATTAGAGACTATTCTAATCAATTTTTTCTATTTCTAGTTCATTTAACTTGATCTAGTTTTGTTTTTTTTAATTAAAATTTAATTAATTTCATTTAAATTCAGTTTATGTCGGGATAGATTTGGTATGTTTTTATATATTTTTCCTATTTTCAGTCAGGTGGTGTTTCTTGTCTTTTGATCAAGTGCATATGTTTTTTTTAATTTCATTTGTTTCCATATTTAATAGTTTGATTCAAAGTGGATTAGTTTGGTTAAAATCTGTTCAATTTTGTTCAAATCAATTCTATTTTTTTGGTTTGGTATTGTTTGATATAGTTTGGTTCAATATGGTACAACATGGTTCTATTAAATTTGTTTAGTTCTGTTTCTCCGCGATTAGTGAAAATGTGGTAGATATTTATTCCAGAAGTATACTTTAGGGTTGATGTCTGATTTTTATTAAATGTAATAGATGTATGAACGTTTAGAGGAGATAATCTAGAAGAAAAAGTGAGTCACATCTATGACATCTACCTGAGGGTTACGTTATCATTAAAAAACCAATTCAAATATATATCTTGATAATAGGATCACTAGAATCAGTATTTTTCATTCAATCAACAATGATCACATTCATTTAGTTGAGACAAAAAATTCATTCAACACCGTATTTAAATTGTCTAATGTTAAATCATATTTCATGTCACATTTATATAATTCAAAAGGTGATGTTATTATTTAATATCCTCTAAAAAGTTATTTGAAAAGGATGTTGGAAATCATGGTAAATAAATATCATAACATGTTTCAACATTGATTAACAAGCCATATTGGTTGTTATATAACCATAAAATTTTGTACATAGAGGATGCATTTGACCATATATATTTTTTTCACACTACATTAATTTATTCATAAGAATAAAATAGATAATATAACAATAATCAATTTTCATTTAATATTACATATAATTATAACACATCATGATAGTATGTGCAAAACCGTAAACTATTCTATGTAAGAATAATATGGAGTGTTTTATGATTTTATACACCCTGAAGGAAGATATAATGCTATAAATAATATTACATAAGTGTATAAAAATACTATTGAATAGTGAACCACAATACAAAATTTCCTTCTTAATAATAAACTCCATGTATGCAAGAGTAATGGATTGAGTATCATAGAATAATGGCATATATTTCACTATGAAGATTGAGGTTTTGTTGTAGTGGGGATCCAATTATAAATTTTTCTTGTTTTGGAATGTGATGGTGGATGGATCACTCCACATTAATTATACCACAAAAAAATTATGTGAGACCTTGATAAGAGTGAAAATGGTCACATTGTTAAATTCTTGTTTGGTTTTGAGGATCCAAACACTGTAAGAATCAAGTGAAAACTAGGAGGAATCTAAAATATATGTCCCCAAGGAAACTGGAGGACCACACTATAACAAGTCGATATTTAAAAAAGAAATGAGTACCATTAGTCCAAAAGAATTTATTTATATATAGTAAATCTTACAATAGATGTTGATCATGTGTCACTATTAATCATGAAAATAGATTCTCAAAAAATTTATATGCCAACTCTTATAAAAAATTTAAATATTAATTTATAGGATACTCATCTTAAAGTGTAAATTAATTGTTATAAAATATAAATTTCTTTTTAATGTCATATAATACACAGATGCATGAAGCTTATTAAAATAATCATATATAAGTAAAAAAATACAATGAATATTGAAATAATATTTGATAGATACAAGATGTTTTAAATTATACACAATAGATAATAGAAAATATTATGTACAATTTATAACAACTATTATATTAGATATATAGTGTTATTTAAGACAATGCAACTTACCCATAAATATGAAGATTGGGAGTATACAATAACAATTAAGAATGTACTTAAGAGGGATAATTAATTTCCATAAAAAACATATATTAGAATCTATTAATATAATACATTACAATGGAAGTGGGATTAAGACCGTTTTATAAAAAATCTTTGAACAATATTAACCAACCTACACATAGAGAGCTGTCTATTTTAAATAAACAAAAAAACATTTGTTGAAACTGTATAAGCGAAATACTAAATGATATATCTAGAAATCACCAATTTTGTATTGAATAAAAAACTAGATAAAAATATATTCTTGCGGATGTGTCCCCATAGACAGGTAAGAATATGGAAGCACTCCCATGGCTCACAACTTATAGAAATCAGAGGGGAGGGGAACACACAAATTTGATCTCGGAATTAGATTTAGATGCAGTTTCAGATGGTAGTGATTCAACCTATTGATATGGGAGTGCTACTAGTGATCATGGTTCAAGGAGAGGAGCGTTAAAGATATGATTTGGATTGGAGGAGGGGAGTAGAACCCATTGTGTGATTTTAGGGAAGACCTATGCTAAAATTTTTAGAAAACTATTGGGATTACTTACCCTAAAATAATCCATCCCATTGGTTTGGCCAAACTATTGGGATAGGTCCACAGGTATAGTTGTGATTTTTAGTAGTGAAAATATATCAAATATAGCTAATAATATTTTCAAGAACATGCACTGAAATAGAGTACGATTCCAAGGCCTAATGGGTCTGGAATTGATGTTTGGAATATATTAATTTATTAAATTGTATGTGCATGAAAGTTTTATAAAAAAGTAGAATTAATCCAAATTGGGGACTCAAATTCTAAATCTAAGTCCACTTTTGAGTTTGTTGCATTGGTTTTACCCTTAGTGCGACAAAATATTTGTCGGCATCAGGATTTTATGAATTTTTTATGGACATATATAATGAATGAATGAATGAATGAATCTATTAACTTTTTTATTTGGTGAAACAATGACTGAGTAAATTCCTATATAAACATGGTTATAACTAAAATTTTGGGTCAACCTAATAACATTGGACATTGAGAGAGGTTTCAATGGAAGATATTCCCTAGGCAAACCTCAAAAAATTGAGCTTTTGTGATATGTGTACCAATGGAAATTGAGGTTCTCATCAATGAATATGGTGTAGATTCATTCTTCATCATAAATCAATCCATCTTGAGGTATGAATTTTTTTTATTTTGATTTACCCATTGTATTTTTCATACACTGAATGATAATTAATTAACTGATGAATTGATATATGGATCGAGCATATTATAGTTATGAGTTAAATTTTATTTGGGATTGGGTATTTGTATGGTAAATTATTTATATATATTCATTTTTAATTACAATAGAATTGAATCAAGGTTAAAAAAAATTATATAAGGTTAATTCCTCTAGTTTGTGCAACAAACATTATCCCACCCATTCTTCATTCAATCATCACTGAAAATTTCATTATCTAGTATCTCAAAAAATACTCGATAATTAATCATTTCATAAGCATTTCTTGAGAAAATGTATTGATATCATAGATTCGAGTTTAGATTAGTGATGGGATCAAGAAACAATGATGGGTTGAGATCAAATAATATTTCTTCAAGTGAATTTTGGAAAATGGTGATCGGGAGGTGCGATGAAAGATATTTACTGTGTGAATCAGTGGTTGGATTCTGGTGAGAAATTAGTTGTAAGGAAAAGTCACCTAGATCAACCATATTTGGTGAGATTTTTGGTGGGAATCATGGGTATAAATGGTGGAAGAGACAACAACTTGAATATCCCTGGGTTTTGGAAGTTCTCATTACACCTAGTGAATAATCAGGGAATACACGCAGTGTGAAGCCCAACTGTGGAACTAGGGTTAATGAAAATGAGATAATTATCAAACATCATGTTGAACATGTCATTTGGTGTGCAATCTAACCATGAAATGTTGTATATTCTTCAGTTGAACATGGTTAGGAACATTGACAAGTATACATGCATGACCACTTGTACATGTACATGGAAACAAGATGTGATACATGGGTATACCTGCTACCGAAGAGACACACTCTGTACTTATAGTACACACCATGTACTTATTTGAAGATGGATTGGAGTCCTTCTTCCCGTTTAGAAAAGGCATGTTTCATTAGGGTGTGTTCCCTTGATCCTTTCCTTGAGGGTTTTCTACAGAATCACATCCTATGTATAGGATGGTGATCCCATTTGATAAAATTTATTCTAATATAGAGTTTTTGTAACCATTCAGTGAGGCCCATAGTGAGATCCTATATCATTATCAGCCCTAGGTGGGGTTCTCAAAATCATTGTGACCAACACTACATGGGTTTTGATCCCCTACATAGAGAGAAAATCTAGTATGTTTTTTTATACCCCATGTCTTTGGGTGTGATCCATATCTATGTATGAGTCTATTTAGATATCCATTGTGAACTCCTTGAGGTGAGACCTAATGGGCAAGACATATCAGATGGATTCCATCAGTATTATCTGACTCATGGAGTGTGTTATCTTGGATTAGTGTGTTATATAACATTTGAGAAGGAATCCTTGGATGAAAATATGATTGGGACATTTCATTGAGACAATGTTTCTTCTATGATTATATAAAGATGTTCTCATAATAATTTGTTGTTATATACCTATGATGAGATGACTACCATTCACGATGATATATTCTTAGTTATTTTTGGGTGTGATACTGGGTATTGTTATACTAACCCATGTATGGGCTCAGCCACACATGTCATGTATTGTACAGATTATTGACAGTTTTATAAGGTTTTGGGTGGAAATCGAGAAGAGGATTGTGAGGTTTTGGTTCGATAGACAATAATTTGTACCAAGATTCGAATTTTAGTATATTTCCATATTGCTATCAGTTTGGAATTCATTTCCATTTGGGGGGTGGCATGTATTTTCCCATAATCACTTTCCAGTATTCTTATCTCTGATAATGGATTTCGATGTGTGCATGAATTTGGTATCAGTTGTATTTTATATTTTAGAAATATATGTGATTGAAGATGTGTGTTTGAGTATAGGTACTTTAGTATAAGGCATCCCATGTGAGTGTAATTACTACTCTGTTCTTGTTAGTAGAACCTATACTATTGGAGTTGGGTTTGGGTTATTCACACTAATCTTATCAATGTCATGGAAATCCCTAGTGGTTTGGATCATGAATGAGTGGTAATAGTGGTTGGAATTTACATATTTAGGCTTGTTTTTTGGATTTTTTTTCTATCATGGATATTTTTTTGGGTTTTATATAAATATTGTTAAGTGTTTTGAGATTGGATATCAGGCAAGGGAATATAGTGTTTGTAAAATGACTGATGAATCAATTCCCTATGAATTTTTCTCCTTACTTGTCAACTCATAACATATAGGCATTAGTTTTGGTTGAAAAATTTCACACATGCAACTGGTAAAAATTCATTATGGTTTTCTTTACCTTAATGATTTAACTCTCCATATATACTAATTAACCAATACATGTCTTCTATATTAAAGGATTCCTCTATAGTGTTTTCCTACTTGGATTAATGAGATAAATCGCAAGGATAACACCCTTAGCGATGAGGCTTTGATATAGGGAACTGTTCTAGAAGTGTAACTCCCAGGAAGTGCACCAATATTACCAACACTTATCAATAAACTGATGGTATTGGTATCACTATCAAACAAGGTGTTAATGTTGAGTTCACTTCATGTGTTTTAGTGATAACGACCCATCAGTTTCATAGGCATTCAAAACCTCTAAGTGGATGAATAATTTCTTGAGTCGGTGATGTACATATGTCATCACATGAGAACTCCTAACACTAGATGGTTTTCCTAGTTACAAGAAATATATATATATATATATATATAGACATATGGGATGATGGTGGGGCTTAGTGACTCACTTATATGATTAGGTGACTCTTTCAAGGTAAAAGTAGGAGCACCATTTTATTGAGGTGTTTTGTCCAGATTTGTTGTGGGATATGCACATCTAAGAGTTTTTATAGAATTATTAGGGATGTATGACAGTGGATGAGTATTCATTGAGATTCACCAACCACTCTTCGCACTTTATGAATATGGTGCATGATCAGTTATTTTAGTCTTAAACCTTTAAGATAGGACTATATTGAGACATATAGAAAAGCATGGTACCTCTATAAATTTTTACTTATGATGGGGTGTTTGAGAAAGGATTGGTAGTTAAGAGTTTCCTTTCTATGTGGATGGAGAAAGTTGGTGCTAGTATTGGTCATAAAGTTGTTGATACATTAGGAGAAGGAAGTATATGAAAGACACAATGACCCAGACATGTGAGAAATTTCAGGTCGTAATCCTAATATTGAGGGTTTACGGTTCATGGATAATATGATTGATCTAGTCAGGTTAAGGAGAGGAATTACTAATCTTGTGATGGTTAAAAACATATTTAATGATATTTTCAAATCTAACATGCAGCTGGTAGAGAGGTAGTGGATGGACCACCTATGAAGAGGCAGTAATAGGAGTAGGAACTTCCACAGGATGGAGATTTGGAAAATGATAGGGAAGAGAAGTTATATGTGAAAGGGTTTTTGAATTTTTACAACCACCAATGCTAAGATTTTTAAACTAGGATCACGGAGCTAGAGGAAAAGGGAATGGATAGTTATAGGTGAATGATGATTATGACCTAGAGGATTAAAAATTATTCATGGTAAGATAAGTGTCTTCTCTACTATATCTATTGTAACAACCCAGAAATTCGAAACTTAGTTTTATTATATAAATATTATATTAAATGGATTAGTTTATTATTAAAACCAAATTAAAATATTTTAAAGATAATTTTATTTAAAAACAATAAATTCATTTATTTTTTTGATTATAAGTCAATTATAATAATTATAATTCAATAAAATTAATATTTATAGTTTTAAAATTTGTCATAAATATTTTTTTGTTTTTCTTTGTTGTAATTTTTTTTTAAAATACATATTTTCTTATAAACTCTATAAATTATAAATTTGTATATTTATTCTACTAAAAAATATATATATATGTGTTTAAAAAAATTATATTTGATTTTTTTAGTAAAAAAATAAATATATATATTGAAAAATGATAAAATAATATATATATATATATATATAAGATTTTATACATATATATATAATAGACGTTTTATTTTAAAAATATATAATTATATTACTATTATTAATATATAAACATTTGTATAATGTTTTTGTTAAATAAAAAAACGATGTTTTAAAATGTTAGATTAAAAAAAATAGAAATTGTGTGTATATAATAATATAATATAAATATAATCATGGAATGAAATAAAAGGTCCAAAGTAAGATATAAAAAGAAATTGTGACTGACTAAAAATGGGTATTATTGTGTTAATAAAATAGAAATAAATGATATTGATATTTAATAATGTAATAATAATATTGATTAGGGAAAAAATGTGAGAGAAGATTCAAAACAAAGGAACATGTCACATGTGTTTTTGATTAAAAAAAGTTAAATTATATAATAAAACAAAAGAAAAATGAAAATAAAAAGGGGAAAATGTTAATATACAATAATTGAAAAACATTCAGTCAAATGGTTAAAAAAATAAAACAAAACGTTAATATATATATATATACACATATATATAATAGTAATATCGTAAAAAAGAGAGAGAGGTAATATCTATTAATAAGTAATTACAATATAAGATGTGTGTCAAAAAAAATGAAAATTGTATAATAATAACAAGTTAAAACCTTGATGGTAGATTTGTAACACACACAAAAATAATGGAGGGAGGCTCAAGAGAACCTTGATTGATTTTTTCACACCTATGAAAATTACGATCTAATAATATACAATTTTTATGTTCATTTACCATTCTTTGGCTTCAAAGAGAAGCCATGAATAAATATAAATATAAATATATATATATATATATATTTCCAATCAATATTAGAATGATTAATTTATAATCAATGTAAATAAAATATCTTGTCTCATTTGTTTGTTTCAATCCACAAATCTTTTTTTCTCAAACCTACAACAAAGACACTTGGGTTTTATAAATATATTTATTTAGCACCAAATGACTAATCTAACCACTTGAAAATAAGATATAATATTTCAATATATATAACCCTCACACCTGATTTCCTGCGGACCCAAAATCATTTCTCTCAAAAGTTCTCTATTTTTACTTTTTCTTGGAGCTCGACGCTAGTAGATCATTTGAAAATTTCCCTTCAAGTAAGGGATTCAGTATTTTTCAGAATTATTTTGTAATTAATTGTTTTCTTCTTATCAATTTATGTTTAAGATTATATATTTGTAAGGGGTATTCTATTATGTAGATTTTACTCTCTGGTATAAGCTGCGCACAACCTTATTCACATCTCTACACCCCTGTTTTAACACTATAATGATTTTTTTGTTCATTCAAGATGTTAGTTGTGTTGCTGGTTTGATTTTGAAGTAAGAGCTTATTTTTATATTTTAAATTATGTTTTTTTATGTAGATATATATATATATATACACATAAATATGTTCCTTTTTTTAAATTTGGTCGTCTGCTTATTTATTTAAGTATATAATTTATGTTGTATAATAATTATCGTGCAATATATATTTCCCCTAATATTGTACTTCACTTATAACTTTAATTTTTTTTCTTGATATATTGTAATAATATTTATTATTTAAATATATTTTAAAATTCAATATAAAATGAATTATTTCTGTCAAAACATGTTTTAATACATGGAGCTTAATTATGGTATTTAGCATTAATCAAAACTATGTTTTGATTTTGTTTGAAACACTTTTTTTGGTCAAAGTCTTTAATAAATATTAAATCAATAATAAATTCCTTGATACATACATACATACATACATATGTAGTATATGTGTATATATATATATGAAATGGTTATTGTTATCAACATGATTCAAAAAATATGCGCATATTATCTTATCTTTGTATATTAAAATTATGGATGTCTCATGAACATATAAACATGGACATGCAAGTATGCTTAACATCGACATCTACCGCATTACAATAAATTCACGGTTCCAATTCAAATTATAAGGTATAAAATAGTAAATATGTACAGGGAATTAAATGAAAGTATTTTATTTTAAATGTTTCCATTGCCATTTTATGCGAGGAACCTGTTTAATTATTACAACCAATTATCACAAATGTATTTTGGAAAATTTATTGAATATATTGATAGTTTATGCAATGAATTTTTATGATTGATTTATTACTATCAATCTCATGAGTATTATTAGATAAATTTAGATATTATTTTGTGTGTGTACATATATATATGTACGTTCTTACATGTAAACATCAGTGGGAATGGTTTTATTAAAGTGACGTGTTTTATCAAAAATTGAAAACTCTAGATAATATATATATATATATATATATATTTAATGAAATATTAAAATGATCTGTATAAAATACATCTCTTGATCATTGTAAATATGGAAGGTCATTGGGGTGTGAACCCGTCCTTCACTAAGTGGGTAGGCCCAAACAGCCCTCAACGATTCATGTAACCTCAAAATAATTTTTTATATTTTTATATGCTTGTGTATTATTTTTAGAAAAACACTGGGTTAGGTTTAAGAAATTTTGAACGTAAGTTGTTTTTTTAAAATGATCTAGTTTTTTTAAAAAAACATAAGTAATTTCAAAAAGAATTTTTTAACAAGGGTATTTAAAAATGTATTCTCACAGTTACTTACAAATGATTCTTTTATAAGGATTTATAAAAGGTTTTTAAACCCCTTTCTGGGCATTTTTGTGCTCACCCCTTGTTTTAAAATTATTTTCCACAGGTCACCCGGAGTTTTCCGAAAGCGTTCGCTTCGCTTACGGAGTTAGCGCACACCATGTTTTTTTTTCATTTTATTTTATTTTTCTTGTAACTCCGATAATTTTAAGTTTGTATCTATTCTCCAGAACCTAGACCAGTAAAAGGTCCTCTGTTATGTAACTCTTAAGGTTGGGTCCTTATAATTAGTATCAGAGGAACAGTCTAGGTAAATTTTGGGATTAGATGTTGTCAAGTTTAGAGGTTCAACGGTCCTAGTGCTTGTTAATTCTGAAGATGGAAATTTTGAGTTATTTTTATTCTGATGAAATTAATTGTGTGGACACAATTATTTTTAAGGGGAGGATAATGTAACAACCTAGAAATTCTAAACTTATTTTTATTATATAAATATTATATTAAATGTATTAGTTTATAATTAAAACAAAATTAAAATATTTTAAAGATGATATTCTTTAAAAACAATAAATGCCTTTTTTATTATAAGTCAATTATAATAATTATAATTAATTATTATTATTATTTATTGTTTTAAAATTTGTCATAAAAACAAAAAAAATTCTCTGTTTAAAAAAATATTTTAAAATAACAATTGTATTATAAAATTTATAAATTTGAAGTTTGTTTATTTATTCTACTAAAAAAAGTGTATATATGTATTTTTTTAAAATATGATATTCAATTTTTTTATTAAACAAATGAATATATATATTAAAATATGCTAAATTAATATATATAAATATATATATAAATGATTTTATACATATATATAATAGATGTTTTATTATAAAAATATATAATTATATTATTACTATTAAAATATATACATCTGTATAATGTTTTCTTTAAATTAAAAAAAGATGTGTTAAAATGTAAGATTAAAAAAACATATAAATTGTGAGTATATAATAATATAATATAAATATTATCACGGTATGACACAAAAAGTCAAAAGTAAGATATAAAAAGTAATTGCGATGGACTAAAAAAGGGGATTATTGTGTTAATAAAATAAAAATAAATGATATTGATATTTAATAATATAATAATAATAATGATTATGGGAAAAATGTGAGAGAAGATTCAAAACAAAGGAACACGTCACATGTGTTTTGGATTAAAAAAAGTTAAATAATGTAATAAAACAAAATAAAAATGAAAATAAAAAGGGGAAAATGTTAATATACAATAATTGAAAATGTTCAATCAAATGATTAAAAAAATAAAACAAAAAGTTAATATATATATATATATATAATAGTAATAGAATGAAAAGAGAGAGAGAGGTAATATATATTAAGAAGTAATAATAATAGAACATGTGTGTAAAAAAAATGAAAATTGGATAATAATAACAAGTTAAAACATTAATGGATGATTTGTAACACACACAAAAAATAATGGAGGGAGGCTCAAGAGAACCTTGTTTGATTTTTTCACGCCAATGAAAATTAATATCTAAAAATATACAGTTTTTATGTTCATTTACCATTTCTGGATTCCAATAAAAGACATGAATATATATATATATATTTCCAATCAATATTAGAATGATTTCCCTATAATCAACTTAAATAAAATATCTTGTCTGTTTTGTTTGTTTCAATCCCCCAATATTTTTTTCTCAAACCTACATCAAAGACACATGGATTTTATAAATATATTTATTTAGCATCAAGCTGACTAATTTAACCACTTGAAAATAAGATATAAAATTTCAATATATATAACCCTCACCCCTAATTTCCTACGGACCCAAAATCATTTCTCTCAAAATTTCTCTATTTTTCATTTTTTTCAGAGCTAGACGCTAGTAGATCATTTGAAAATTATCATTCAAGTAAGGGATTCAGTATTTTCATAATTATTTTTTAATTAATTGTTGTCTGCTTATCAATTTATGTTTATGATTATTGATTGGTAAGGGGTATGCTATTAAGTTGATTTTACTCTCTGGTATAAGCTTCGCACAACCTTATTCACAACTCTGTACCCCTGTTTTAACACTATAATGATTTTTATCATTGTACATTCATGCTGGTAGTTGTGTTGCTGGTTCGATTTTGACGTAAGGGTTTATTTTTATATTTTAAATTATGTTGTTTTATGTATATATATATATAACTATGTTCTTGTTTCTAAATTTGGTCGTCTGTTTATTTATATAAGTATATAAGTTATGTTGTATAATAATTATTGTGAAACATATATTTTCCCAAATATTGTACTTCACTTGGAGCATTAATTTATTCCTTGCTATATTGTAAGATTTTTTATTATTTAAATATATGTTCAAATTCAATATGAAATTAATTATTTCTGTCAAAACATGTTTTAATACATGGAGCTTAATTATGGTATTTAGCATTAATGAAAACTATGTTTTGATTTTCTTAGAAAAACTTTTTTTGTTCAATGTCTTTAATAAATATTAAATCAATTATAAATTCCATGATACATAAATACATACATACATATGTAGTATATATATATATATATATGAAATTATTATTGTTATTGTTATCGACATGATTCAATAAAATTACACGTATCATCTTATCTTTTTATATTAGAATTATGGATGTCTCATGCACATATAAACATGGCCATGAAAGTATGCTTAAAATTGACATCCACTGCATTACAATAAATTCACAGTTCTCATTCAAATTATAAGGTATAAAATAGTTAATAAGTGTCAGGAATTAAATGAAAGTATTTTATTTTAAATGTTTCCTTTTCCATTTTTTGTGAGGAACCTGCTTAATTATTACAACTAATTATCATAAATGTATTTTGGAAAATGTATTGAATGTATTGATTGTTTATAAAATGAACTATGACAAGGGATCTGTTTCTATCAAACTCATGAGTATTATGAGATAAAGTTAGGTATTCTTTTGTGTGTGTGTATATATATATGTACGTACTTACATGTAAACATCAGTTGGAATGCGTTTTATTTCAGTGACGTGTTTTATCAAAAATTGAAAACTCTAGTGAATATATATATATATACACATGTAATGAAAGACTAAAACTGACCTTTATAAAATACGTCGCTTGATGATTGTAAATATGGAAGGTCATTGGGGAGTGAACCCATCCGTTTCTAAGTGGGTAGGCCCAGACAACCTTCAATGATTCACGTAACCTCAAAATAATGTTTTTCATTTTTTATAAAGTAGAGTATTATTTTTAGAAAAACACTGGGTTAGGTTTAATCAATTTTGAACATAGCTAGTTTTTTTAAATGATCTATTTTTTTTAAAAACCATAAGTAATTTCAAATAGAATTTTTTAAAAAGGGTATTTCAAAATTTATTCTCATGGTTACTTACAAAAGAATGTTTTATAAGGATTTATAGAAGGCTTTTAAACCCCTTACTCGGAATTTTTGTGCTCACCCCTCGTTTTAAAATTATTTTCCACTGGTCACCCAGAGTTTTCCGAAGGTATTCGCTTCACTTACGGAGTTTGCGCACACCATTTTTTTGTTCATTTTAATTTATTTTTCTTGCAACTCTGATAATTTTTTCTACTCCTTTATTTTCACTTATCTAGTTTAAGAAATAGAAATTATGGCCAAGCCCTTGGATTAACCATTGAACATGGAGAATCCTACTGGAGGTGACTTAGTAATCACAAACTTATGCCGATACTATTACCAAATATTGGTCTATATAGTTTCTTTTAGGATTTCATTATCACAATGAAGATTCCATATAACCTCATATTTTTTATTGAATGGTTAAATATAGTTTATGCCCATAATGACTATTTTAGGAAAAGTATGTGGTCTGTCTACAGTGATGAGATGAGGTTTTACTTTGTGGGTGAAAAGGTATACTAGGTAGATAAGGATGATCTCATTCATAGGAGGGTGTATCCAATTACTCTTCAGTGGGAAAACATCACTATTAGTGTATTATATTCTATGAACTTATATTTATTTGTAGTGTAAGTGTAGTATGATGAAGTCTTTCCTAAAGATTTACTAGACATACCTACCCACTGAGAGATAGAATTATGCAGTGATCTAAACCTCATGATGTCCCTGATATATGTTCCAACATATCAGATGGATCCCTCAAGGAATCGTAAGATGAATTTGTAGTTTTGGTGATTGCAGAGGAAGGGATATATTAGACCCAGGGTTTCATAATGGGAATCTATAGTTTTGTTCTGAAAGGAGGAAGAAAGATTGAGGTTGGTTGTGGATTACCATAACATAAATCAGGTGAATGTAATGAACAATTATTCACTACTAAGGATCTATTACCTCTTCGATCATTTGGTAGGGGAACGACGGTTCTCAATGATTGTCCTTAGATCATGCTGTCACAAGTGGAATGTACAAGATAAGGATATACCAAAGATTAATTTATGATGTCATTAAAGTCACTATATGTAATTGGTGATTCAATTATGTGGGAATACACCCCATCAGTCTTCATGGGACTCATGAAATAGGTATTTCATCCTTTCTTATATAGGTTTATAGATGTATTCATTAAGAATATCCTAGTCTATACAAAATACAAGTAGAAGCATTCAAGACAATTGAGGATGGTACTGAACATACTTTGAGAGATCCTGATTTATTAGAATCTCTAAATTTTATAATTTTTGAGTGAGAAGGTCCATTTATTAAGACATGTTATCTAAGTAGGTGATGTAGCAGTGGACCCTATGATCTTGAACACCATATTATCTTCGTATCCACCCAAGAACATGAATCATGTGTGAAGCTTCCCTGGGTTGGATGGATACTATTGTACATATGTACCTAATTTTTCGAGGATACCAGTTCCCTTGATTGATTTCACCCAAAAGGGAATAATTTTGTATATAATGAGAGGTTTTAGTGGGATTTTTTGGAGTTGAGACATAGATTGATGAGCACTCCCATCTTGAGATATCTGGAGGAGGGTTTCATCAACATATTATGGTATGGTTAAAATACCTTAAGAGTGTGTGATTTATCATCCATGATGACCACATGAGTGTCAAGTATATATTCTCTTTCAAGGATGTGAAATTGAGATAATATAGATGACAAGATTTACTATATGATTATGTATTCGAGATTGTATATTGTTCGGGGAAGGAGAACATGGAATTAGATACTCTTAGTAGGAGATCTTGTATATAGAAATTGAGCAGGTCATCATAGTAGTTGGCCTCAATATAGTTATCCACTATGGATCGAGATGGCATAACTTACCTATAGTCGACGGTTTTTACCCCAATACTTCTACAACAATTTATGGATTCAGAACATAGAGATACTAACTAGGAGACCCTACACACATAGATATCCATATGATGGTCTACATGTTTATTTTTTGATGGTTGGGAGCATATCATCCTTTTAGGAGGGTGCATAATGATACCAATGATGTTCTGGTTGGAGGTTCTAATAGTTTTTTATAAATATACTTTTATATTACATCTTGGGGTTGTGAAGATATACCACAACATCCGACATCAGTTTTGGTGTCCAGGGATGAATATGTGAGTTGGGAAATTTGACTCTTGATTTCTTAAATGTTAGTATGTAACAGCTGAACAACAGGTTCTAGTAGGTTTAGCTCTTCCTCTTATGTCGAAAGAGTGGAATTATGATGATATATCTATAGAATTTAGGATGATGATCTCATAGACATCTAGAATAAATGATTCTATGTGGGTGATCATTTAATGAATCAGTATGTTGACCCACTTACCAGCATTTTGAGGGTAGGGTTCAATAGAGAGCTTGTGATGCCTCTACATGTAGGAGGTGTCCAAATCATTGAAGTTTCCCGTATGATCATTTATAACAATGTTTCTAGCTTTAAATACTGGTTATTTATGGGATTATAGGAATCCTTTAGGACTCAATTGGATTTTATATTGGTATTTCACCTCTAAACTGATGAAAAAATCGGGTAGACAATATCGGTACTAGAGGAAATACTTCGGGACTTCATGTTAAAAAATTTCTATAGTTTAAAAGAAAAACGACCATTGGTGGATTTTTTATATGATAAAAGATTCTATTACACTATTGTTTGGGCACTATTCCAAGACTTTTACAGGCCCCCCTATAAGTCACCACGATACTGGAATGACCTAGGAAGTAAAAACATATCATCTTAGAGTTAGTGTGGGATAGAAAGGAAAATATGAATATCATCCAGGATCCTTTCAAGACAACAAAGTGAAATCATAATTATTAGAAAGGACAATGATAGGTGACTTTTTAATTTGAGGTGGGATTCCTTGTGTTCATGTGGGTCTAACCTCATTGTGGTTTGCAGATATTTTACTATCGAAGAAAGCTATCTCCCATATTAATTGGACCTTTCAAGATATTTGATATATTCATCGAGGTCGAATAACACTTATCTCTACATATGAAATTGGATTGGGTATATAATATCTTATACATGTCACTAATGAGTAGGTACATGCATGAACCATCAAATGTTATCAATTAGGGAGTTCTAGATATCAAGGATAGAGTAACTATTTTAGATTACTCACTATAGATTGAGGGTTGGTAGGAGGTAATTATCCATGGCCAAGTGATTCCTTCAGTGAGTGTTCAGTGGTAGCACACGAATCTTATTTGGAGTACTTAGGAGAGGATGACCCATAAGTGTACTTAGTACCCACATCTATTTGATTAGTATTTTCTTGTTTTCATAGATGTAAATACCTAAGGTTGATAGAATCTGACAATATTTTTTTCCATTTAAAGTCTTTAAATATATGTAGTAATATTTTTGTTAATATGAGCTGTGATGGAGAATTATTTTGAGGCCTAGTGATCCCAAAATTAATGTTTGAAATATATTAAATTTATTAAATTACAGACACATGCATTTTTTTATAAAAAATGGAATAAATTCAAAAAGGGGACTCAGATAAAAAATATGAGTTTCATGTGGAATTAAAGCATGATTTTAATCCTAGGCAATACATAGTCATTGTCAGCATTAAGTGTTTGTAAAAATACTGTCATGAGAATAAATAATGAATTTTAGAAACAATGGAATAATGAGTTAATTTATTTTATTTAGTGACATAACGAAATTATATTATCCTATATGAACCTGGTTATAACCAAATTTTAGGGTTGGCCTCATAAACCTGGAAGTTGATATAGGATCCAGTGATGGAACTTTTTTGGAAGAACATCGATGAATTGATCATTCTTGATCAGTGTACCAATAGAAAGTATGGATCTAACAAAATACTATGATGTGTATTCATTATTTTTTATGGATGAATCCATCTTGATTAAGAATGTTGTTTTTATGTGGACTTTACCTTGTCATAATTTTCGTATGATTAATCTGAATTGATCAACTAAATAATCTATTCACTGACTGGGAATATTGTGGGTTTTTTAGATATTATCATTGATTGGGTATTTTTATTGTTTATTTTTTATATCACTTTGTTCTTCATTATAATGGAAATTAATCAAGTCCCACACAGACATTGGTCGAGGTCCACTCCAGATTTTTTTTCATGACTTTTCTCCCCCGTTCTTTATTTTTTCATCACCAGTATTCTATTTTTTGGTGTAAAAACAAATAAACAATAATAAATAATTTTACACCCATTTATTGGATCAAAATAATGACACAATTGAACTTGTTTAAGTAGAATATGAAATCAGGATGTGATGACTGATTATGAAAGAGTCATAGGTCTTCATACATGTTTTTGTGTGTGAAACTGAATGATTCAGTCAAAGGTTTTTCCCATGTGAATCATTATATATATTTTGGCAAGAAACTGATTATATGGAATGATCGCTCAGAATAAAAATCGGAGATAAGATTGTGGGTGGGAATAATTGGAGTAAACGGTGGAGGGTAAAGCCTTATAAAGAATGATAGGTTTTATAAATTCAAGGTATGCATGAAATGTTATCTGGGTATACACTCTGTGTGGGACCCTATTGCGGTGAAATGGTTTTTATGGAGGATAAATGCACCACATGATGTGTGAAAAATTTCACATGTTTTGTGAACCAACCTAGAAAATCAGTGTTTTCTCTTGGAGCACATATACAGGAACAGATACAAGTACATAGAAAATTATAGGTATAGAAAAACACAAGCATAGTCATAGGATATGATATATGGTTAGACCTAGTGCTGAAAGGACATATTATGTACTGATTGTACACTCCATGAACTCATTAAAATATTTATTAGATATTTTTTACCCTAACTGTGGAAAAGTTTGATTATGGTGAGTTCCCTTGATCCTTTCCTTGAGGTTTTGTTTTGGAATCATGTCTTGTGTATAGTATGGAGATCCCCTCCATGGAACTTCAGCCTCAGATAGAGTTGTTGGAATCCCTCCGTGAGGCCCGAAGTGACAACCTCTATCATCATCAACCCACGGTTGGGTTCTAAGAATTATCATTACCCATACTACATGGGTGTAGATCCCCAACGTATTGAGTTAATCTAGACTATGTTGTTGGTAAACCATATGACTATGGGTGTGATCGACATTTGAGTTATGATCTATTCAAAATACTAGGGTGATATCCTTATAGTGATACTGGACATGCACAAAATCTCGGATAGATTCCATTAGTTTAATATGACTCATGGAGTATTTTCTCTGAGATGAGTGTTATATGGAACCTTCAAGTAGGAATCCTAGGATTGAAATATGATCATGACCTTACCATAATTTTGTGTTTCTTCTATGAGTATATGTATATATATGTTCTTGTTATAAATGTTCTTGACATATCCATTTGAATAGTTGACTATTATACTTGATTTTATATTCTTAGTGATTTCAGTATTCCCTACTAGGTATTGTTATACTCACCACTTCATGGTTTGTGCCCACATGTGTCATGCATTTTGCAGACAACTAATAACTTCATGGAGTTGTTAGTAGACCAACAGAAGACGAAGCTTATATTTGGGATAGACAGATTGTGGTTCATACATGGAGTCACATTTGACTACAGATACCTATTTCTAGAAGGTTATAATTCTTTAGAGTTTTTTCAGTCTTGTATTAGGAACTATTAATTTCCCATTAGTTTTAATACTATGGTTGTAGGATTTAGACACAAGAATTCATTTGGAATTAGATGTATTTTATATTTTTGTTTTTTCCCATCTTGATGATTTGTCTGTGAGTAAAGTTGATTTAGTATAAAGAATCCTATGTTAATTTTATGCATATTTGATATTGATATCCATCCCCATGACTATTGGAGGTCTACTTGGGGTAGTTACACTTGGACTTTCACTAGCCAAGCGGGCCACGGTGAGTAGGGATATGACAATGAAAATATATTATTTGTATCAGTACTAAAACAAAAATGGTTATCATATGAAATAATTATACCCAAAATGAATAATAATTCATATGAATAAATAATAAATTAATCACAACAATTACAACAATAACATGAATGATTAAATGTAGATAATTTCATTAATAAATAACCTTATATCCTAATTTTCCTCAATACCCACAAATTTAAATAATTTTTTAACTATAAAGTTTGTCTTTTAGATTTCATATTCCATCCCAAAAAAATTAAATAAAATTATTTAAAAATACACCTTCCTATTAAACTAAAGGGTAACACATAACTCAACCCAAAAAATGTCACCCATAATATCAATAGTCACCTAAAAATCATATCACATAAAACCTAAAATGGGGTGTCTATGAATTTTATCTAATGAGAAACCATAATATTATAAGACCATGATGGTATCCTTAAATATTATGTTAAATTCAACTTAAATAATCATAGTATCAAAAGTTATCTAAACCCTTATATGATACAATATTTAATAACCATAGAATTTCACTCCAAATTTGAGTGCTAAAAAAATATATTTACATTTCTACAAGTGGTGGTGATAAACATGAATAAATTTTATCCATCCAAAAGTTAAAAAATAAAATGTAAATATTTGGTCACTTACTTCCCCAGGGAATTTTTTGGTTTAAAATTTTAGTGAATTATGGAAATATCTTACATGAATCCTTACATACATAAATAAATTGTTCATAAAAATTTACAGATACCCTTTATATTCCTAAAATACTTAAAAAAATTTATTCAGAACCCAAGGAAGTGGAAACCAAAATAAATGTGAGATCAAATGATAAGTAATGGTGAAAAGAAAAAAGAATAATATAATGTCACCAGTGTGCATAAGATAAGAACAAGGGTATGATGACATAATCAAAGTACGTGTGAATAAGATTAGAGAATTATTACCCATAAAACATGGATCATACCTGAAGATACATGGTATAAATATTTTGTATAAGGAAATATTAATATATGTCAAAAATCATGATCTATGTGAAAAAAATCATTGTTAAAAATATTCCATTATAACTAATAGAAAACAAAGGGAAATAACATAGGGTCTTTTGAAAATAATATTCATATAACCCTTACTAGTAACCTTACAAATAGTAAAGCCTTCAATGGTTAATACCCATATTCTAGTTGAAGTATCCTTTAAATTAGTTAACTCTATCACCACATAAAAGTTACTTATATTCAGTCACCTCTATAATCATTACCTAATTATTTAGAGGGTTATAATGCCCCTCTAGAACATTTCATAAAAATTAACTCAAGGATTTCGATTCACTACCCAATCACTATTTCCTCAATAATTTCCATGTATCATATCTTGAGAAAAATGATGGAAATTTTCCACATTTCAACATAGAAATAATACTTGTTATTTCAAATGTTGATTTACCTGTGGGGAATAAATGAGTTCTATGGAAATCTCTTTGAAACTATCAAAATCCATGTAGATAAAGTTTCAGAATGGTTAATTTTCAATATATCCATAGAAAATAATATATAAAACAATGTTTTGTTTTTATTGGTGTGTTAAATACATTAAAAAGATTATTTAAAACATTCTTGGGGAAAATAACCTCTCTAATTTGAAAAATAAATTTATAAATTTTTAAAAAATAGAATATGGGGAAAAAATTTCATTAGAATGAACCATGGAAAAAACTAAAGGAAAAATAAAATCACTGAGTGTTTATAATGGTTGGAGATTAAGTTCATTCCATAATTGTAATGCCCCAACCCCCCAGTTACCCAGATTCGGTGCATTATTACATAACATTGGCATGATTACAAGGAATCAAGTCCCAATGTAATGATCAGTTTTGCATTCATGGAAAATAGATTACATACATGATGTGAAACATTACAACTTGAAAATAAAAACAACAGTAATTTATTACATTATAAACTTACAAACCTCCTAGATTATACCTGAAAGTCACTCATAACTAACTTCTTCATATCTTGGGAAAATAAAACATAAGAAAATGGAAACTTCATATTCTCAGTAAGGGTAAATAATTTAGCGGAAGCTATATAATTTTAAGGTAAGATGTGTGATAAATAAATAGCCTTTCAAATGTAAACTTGAACAAAATATGGAAACAATAAATCAAACAATACCATATAAACAATCACATGGATATTATACTAGTCGAATAATCACATGTAATAACAAATTTTATAAGGAGGGAATGTATAGTAACAGACTTTCATTTCTGTGTCAAGGCCTCGGGCCAGGAACTAGTGGATAACTGTAACAGGACCCCAACCTGGATAGCCTCTATAACCGGGCTCCAACATGGAGAGCCTCTGTAACCAGACTCCAACACAGAGAGCCTCTATAACCGGACTCCACCCGGAGAGCCTCTGTAACTAGACTCCAACATGGAGGGTCTGCTGTAAATATACCCCAACATGGAGGGCTTACTTTTACTGGCCCCAACCTAAAACACACTAGTCCAAAACATTCATCTTAAGAAGAAGATGAAATATGACATAAAAATTTGTATTAAAACTAGTATATTAAATGTCAATACATTATCTATAAACCATTAATGGAATAAAAATAACTCATCCATAGTTAAACATATCACAAAACCTCAAATACACTATGAAAGATTTGTATAATAATAAATCAACTTCAAAATAGTGCAATATTTATCAAAGGATGTTGACATAGATGAAATCAAAAATATTTGAGGGAAGTATCTCATTATATTTTGAAATTATTTAAGAGTCATATAATTATTAAGAAAACATTTATGTTGAAAATTTTCTTATAAGATTATAAGGGAAGCCTTGATGATGTTATAACGGTGAAAAATAGCCGCACCTTCTATATAATTTAAAAAGGCATTTATACCTTAATGTTGTCGAAAATGTTATAAAGTACCTGGTTTTGAAAATGATAGTAAGATTCCTTTCAAAAACATTTAAGGTCAAATAAAGGTATAAATGACTTTCACCCATTGTCGAGTAAATAATAAAAATGTTTTGAAATAAATTTTAAGAAATATTGATGTGGTTTGTAAATAGGTCCTAGTAGATAATTACGTATAAAAAACCTCAAATAATAATGAGATTGAAGAATTAACCCTTACCAATTTAGAAACATATGATTCATACACCCCATGAACGAACTATTATACAATGAAGATGTAAATACACATAAATTAATGTTTATTACAAAAAGAAAAAAATTATGGGAAGTACATACACCACAAAAAAGGAAATAGACGAATTATAGTAGAAATCTCATGGGAATAAGGAGTTAGATGAAAACCCCTAACCTTGAACTTTCCATTGGCCGAGGGTACGTTTAACCTCCTTTTCTTCGGGTTTTTCCTTTTAAATTTATCAAAAGGGCTCTTTAGGTTTGATTTTGGGCCAAATGAAGGCCTCTAGGATGACGGTAGGAGAGTTGGATAGATATTTTGGTAGGGTATGGCCGAGCTAAATGGATTTGGAGGTGTGAATTTGAGATAAGGGTAAGTGCCCTTTTATAAGAGTGGTGAGGGGACCTTAGGAAAAACATTAAATATTATTTTAGAATAAATTAATTTTCGGTTTCATATTTTTCCAAAATAAAATATTTAAAGGATAAGGTGGGTATGGGTCTAAAACCACTCAACCAATAGGTTTTAGACAAGTTTGGGTCACTGTATTAACTTTATCTTTTATATTTAACTCTTAGTTAAAAAGTTTGAAATTTACCATGTCTCTTTATATTTTTTATTATATGGTTAATAAACATACTATAAACATCCAAGATAACCCCAAGTGGTTCCTTAATGACATAAAAAATGGTATTTAATCCCTTTGGCCAACCCTTAGATATTTAGGAATTGAATACCAATTAATAATATAATATTTTTTTAAATAATCTTTTATGTCAATTTTGACACTATTTGGAATTTTTTTTCCAAATTCATAACAGCGTTATTACTTAGAAAACAATTAATTTAATCAACCCTAATATGTTATATTAACATATAAAAGTAGTGGAATTCATAAAAAGTCACAAATTACATTTATTTGAGTATTTATAAGATCAATTATTTAAATACTTTATTAATAAAGTAATTATTGCATCATCATTGTGTTATAAATAAATTAAATTATTTTATGACTAAAAATTATAAATAATATACCATTATATAGATAATATTTTTATCTTTTTAATGAATATTTACAGTCGAATTTTCCTTTTGTGTAACCCTATATTAAAAATGGCATAGTTATTATACTTTGAATTTAACACTTTTAACTCTTCTTTGAATTAAATAATAATAAATGTACTAATCTAAACCAAACGGAAAAAAAGGATCATATTTAATATCTAAGGTTGTTTTTGGTCTAATTCCACTTATCCAATAGAATTAGAGCATGTGTAAGGGTAATAATATTATCATTTTTACCTTTAAATACCCTATTTACTTTTAACTGTGGTAAATAAAAGTCAAAAGTTACTATTCATAAAAAATTACTTTTATCTTATTCAACCACATTTTACTTACTCATATCAACCATGAATCTCAGATTTTTGAAATTCAATCTACAGAAGCAGTAGAATTATGTTTTATGCAATTTGCAAATGCTCCTAGGAGGTTGGTAATAGACGGTAAAATTTCAATTAAATTTTCATATATCTAAACTTATTATAAAATGAATCCAATGAATTACATGGAAGATATATAGGTATTATGTATCTATTTTAAACTAAAATAAATTTAAATAAAATAAATAATTATATAAATGAAATGTCGGTTTTGACCAATAACACATTGTTTTTCACTATTCATAAAAAATTGAATGTCTTCAAAAACATAGCAAAAATTCACCCTAAACTAATTTGGATATTCTGAATTCAAAAATAAAGTCCATTTTACAAAATAAAAAACATAGAAATTTCATTTATTAATTTAAAATTAATTCTCGTTGTCAAAACCAAAAAGTGTATTTTAAGAAATAATAACTTCCAAAAGATTGACACTTGTTTATGTCCAATTTCGAAGTGGAATTACTTCCAATAAACAACATTGGATTAAATTGTAAAAATATAATCTAATTATACTTCCAAACGATTCAAATGTATAGTTGAACACTCTAAATTTTTTAGATTAAAAGAGTTGTTTTCAGTTAAAATTTATCATTTTTCACTATTCACCCAAATATGAACATTATCAAAAAAACACCAAACATTTATCAATACTTATTTTTTATATCCCAATTATAAATAAGAAGTTTATTTTTAAAACATTAATATATAAGAGTTTCAAATATTGGATTTAAAAATGGTTCACCATTAAAAGGCGATAAAATTGTATTTTAAAAATATATTTCTTTTATCTATGAAAATGAATTTTTTCCTATATTATGTATAATAAACTCATAATATGGGTTCTAAAATTATAAAGATAATATAAAATTGAAAATTTAGGTAATACTATTTATAACCGCTTTTGAACGGCTAGTTTGGTAAGTCATTGTGTGCTTGAACTCTGTGTTGCGTATAGTGCAAGTTATTGATTTACATTGAAGAATAATGTACTATGAAATCATGGGGTGTTAAATTATGCCCTCATTAAATAAATTGAATCCTCACAATTTAAAATTGTTCTTCGAA
Source organism: Viscum album (assembly GCA_963277665.1). Taxonomy (NCBI): domain Eukaryota; kingdom Viridiplantae; phylum Streptophyta; class Magnoliopsida; order Santalales; family Viscaceae; genus Viscum; species Viscum album. The sequence goes on along the minus strand of OY728157.1, from coordinate 675,329,217 downwards.
ATTAAAAGGTTAAAAATAGAAAAATACCTTTGTGGAGAACCCACATCGAAAATTGGGTTAATAAAAATTAGTCTTAATAAGAGAGAAATGAAAATGAAAAAGTCACCACCAAATTATTCTCTCGATTTGGAGAACATTGATGGAAATTAGAGACACATAATTGGAGAAAAAAATAAATATTTATTGGGAGTGATTGAGGTCATCAATCACAAACATGTGTAAAATTGAAGGCCTAAAATCCATAAATCATTGATTATTTAAAATATCATCGTTTAAACAAAACATAAGGTATTAGGATAACATATTTTTGGTTTTAAGATCCCTTAACTAAAGATTGAAAATAAATTTCATCATAGAATAAAAAAAATACTTGACAAGTAGTGTTCCATCCTTTCTCTAATTTCTACCACAAACTCATCTTTCACTATAAAAGATAATAGAACATAAAAATACTCTATTTATCATAATCGTATATGGGTCCAAAAAAATTAATTTATAATTCATATATAAAACTTTAAAAAAACTAAATTATATAATCCAGGACATCACGTAGGCCAATGGTAGGTGATGCACCCTTGTCGCCATTTGATTTTGGGTTCTAGTCTCGCAGCCTTGCCGGGCACGACTTGTTGTCACCCAACCTCTGAGTTGTCCTTTTATAAAATATCAAAACAAATCATAAGAAATTATTTTACCTTAGCAATAGAATCCATTATCAAACCTAATCTATTCCAACCTATAGAATTATCCAAAATACTTCTTTCTAAACTCACATAAAAAAATTTATAAAAATTTAAAACACAACGAAGATCCTTTTTTCCATGTAATAACATGTGAATACCATCATCATGTATTATTTTAAAAGATGGAAACACCCTAAATTACCATAAATCCTTATTGATTACGTTCATTCTCCCTTATTCCTTATATAATAGTAGATATATTCCTGATATCCAAAATTTTGAATACTCCAACAATAAGGAAATAAACAAACCATTAATCAGTTCCATGATAGTCAAGAATATCCAATATAACTTATCCAAATCAACCATCTCTTTTTCCAAATTTACTTCCTCAGTATCAGAACAAAATTAAGGTTTATCTTTCCTCCAACCATGTATTTTACAAAAAGTTTAACTTTTTGTTGAGTCACTTTTCTTAAAATGATATAATCTCAAATCTTTAATAAAATAGTACTATAGTACAATCCTTATTTATCTCAATAATTCGTATAACCAGTATATTGTTGATACAAAACTCAAGTGAAATAATTCTATAATAAAAACAAAAGAACACTAGTCATTCCTATTCAACTGAGATAGTATCATAACTTGATTATTATTCGATAGCATCATTCACGGCATACTCTGATGACTGGAACATTGATTCCTGTAGTTTCCTAATGCCTTGCAGATGAAGCATTTTAGATTTAAAACATTTTTCTTACACTTAAAATCATGTACTTGGTGTCATTTTTCTATATTCTTATAACAAACTCCCATTCCCTTCAAGCATTTACCAAGGTGATTCTTTCCACATTTATCACATATGGGAAAATCCTTCTTTACCCTCTTCCCTTTATCCATCTTTCTCTCTACAAACCTTTTCTTCTCTTTCTTCCCATCAAAGACATAGGACTTAGAGAATTATTTACTTATTTTATGAACACATGATATTATTTCTTCATATGTTGAGAATACACGGGAGACTATTTCCCTTATAAATGTTATCTTAATATAATGAATGATACGATCCTTCTTACTCTTTGGATCATATCTATTGCTGGAGTTCTCATTACTTCTACTGGGTGCCATTTCTATATAATGGCATAGACTTGTTCAGTTTCTGAATCACGATGAATAATTCCAAACATGTAAAATACCTTACATAAATTGAACAGTTTATATATATAATCCATAATCATAAAAGTATTTTCTTTGAGGAGGTATATACTCATAAATCCTTTATAATGATTTGTAATGAAAATGAGAATTATCCGAATCATATCCCTCGAGAGTGTCGTAACCAAGAGTGCAGCAAGGCCCATTGCCATGCACCAGTTCCCGTTAGAGTCTAGCTCAAAGAGGTATTTTTGGGTTTTACCTCTAGGCACATCTGTTCCAGAGCCGCCTCTACCTGCTTGTATTCATATTGGGATTTATTTTCATGGAAAACTCACAAAATATCTACATAATCAAAATTCTAGGAAGTTCTTCTATACTAATACTCAAAGTCTATCTTAGGGTATTGTTCTCTAATCAGAGCACATCTAAATCTAGTTTCCAATGTTATTTTCAAACTTCCTCGGATTATAAATGTAACTCCTCGACACCCAGTTACCCATAGTCGGTGAATTACTAAATAACATTGGCATGATTACAATGAATCAAGTTCAAGAAGGACCGATCCATTTAGAAGTCTTGGAAAATAGATTACATACCTGAATTTTAACATGAAAACTTGAAAATAAAAACAATAGTAATTTATTCCATTAGAAATGTCCAAGAATCCTAGGTTATGCCTGAAAGTCACTCTTAACTAACATCTTCATATCCTAGGAAAATAAAACATAAGAAATGGGTGAGATCAGATGCTTAGTAAGGGTAAATAATTAAGCAGAAGCTATAAACATTTAAAGAAATATGTGTTATAAAAACAATAGCCTTTTAAACATAAATTTTAACGTAATATGGAAAAAATAAATCAATCATTACCATATAAACATGAACTTGGATATTCTACTAGTCAAATAAACACCTATAATAACTAATTTCATCATGAGGGAATGTATAGTACCAGACATTAATTTTTTTGTCAAGGTATCGTGCCAGGATGTATGGGATAACTGTAACAGGACCCCAACCCGAGGAGCCGTTGTAACCGAACTCCAACCCGGAGAGCGTCTGTAACCGGACTCCAACCCTGAGAGCCTCTATAACCAGACTCCAACCCGGAGACCCTCTGTAACGAGACTCCAAGCGGGATGGTCTGCTGTAACCAGTCCCCAACCCGGAGGGATTACTTTTACCTATCCTATACCCGGGACATACTAGTCCAACACATTCATTTTAAGAAGAGGTTGAAATAATACATAAACATTCGTATTAAAACTGGCATACAAAATGTGAAAACATTAACCACAGACCATGAATCACATAAAAATAACTCATCCACAGTTAATCGTATCACAGAACCATAAATAAAATATGGAATATTTGTATCATAATAAATCAACTTCAAACTAATGTAAAATTTATCAAAGGATGTTGACATAGATGAAATCAAAACTATTTGTGAGAAATATCTCTTTCTATTTTTAAATCATTTAAAAGACATATAATTATTGAGAAAACATGTATGTTGAAAATATTCTTATAAGCTTGTAAGGGAGGCTTCAATGATGTTATAATGACAGAAAATAGCCCCACCTTCCATATAAGATAAAAAAGGCATTCTTACCTTAATTTTGTCGAAAAGGTTATAAAGTACCATGTTTGGAAAATGACGGAAAGATTCCTTTCAAAAACATATAATGTAAAATAAGGGTATAAATGACTTTAACCCATTTTCAAGTAAATAGTAAATATGTTTTAAAATACATTTTAAGAAATATGGATTTGGATGATAAAGAGGTCCCAGTAGATAATTGCATATAATAAAACTTGGATAATGAAGAGATTGAAGAATTAACGCTTACCATTTTGGTAACTTATGAAACATACACCCCATAAAAGAAGTATTATACAATAAAGATGTAAAAACACATAAATTAAAGTGTATTACAGAAATAATACAATTATTGGTATTACATACACCATATAAAAAATCGTGGAAATATAGCATGAATCTCACTAGAAAAAGGAGTGAGATGATAACTCCTTACCTTGCACTTTCCTTTGGTCGAGCGTACGTTTAACCTCCTTTTCTTCGGGTTCTTCCTTTTTATTTGATCAAAAGGGGTCCTTAGGTTAGATTTATGAACAAAATAAGGCCTCTAGGATAAAGTTAGGATGGTTGGAAGGATATTCGGGTAGATTATGGCTGATCCAAATGGATTTGGAGGTGAGAATTTGAGATAAGGGGAAGTTCCCTTTTATAAGAGGGGCGAGGGGCATCTTATGGAAAAAAAATCTTATTTTATAATAAATTCATTTTCAGTTTCCAAGGGCTCCAAAATGAAATATTTAAAAGGATAAGGATGTGGTGGGTCGAAAATCACTCAATAAATAGGTTTTAGATAGGTTTTGGGTCACTATATTAACCTTATCTTTTAGATTTAATTCTTTGTTAAATAGTTTGAAATTTACCTTGTCTCAGTGAATATTCATATTATATAGTTAATAAACCTACTATAAACTTCCAAGTGAACCCCAAGTGGTTCAGTAATGACATATATAATAGTATTTATGACCTCTGGCTGAACCTTATATTTTATGTGTTAAATACCAATTAATAATATAATATTTGTTTTAAATACTCTTTTATGTCAATTTTGACACTATTTGGTATTTTGTTTTTTCTAAATTTATAACAGAATTATTTCTTCCAAAAAATTCATTTAATCAAACCTAATATGTTATATTAACATATAAAATTAGTGTAATTCCTCAAAAGTCTCAAATTACATTTATTTGGGTTTTTTATAATATCAATTATTTTAATATTTCAATAAGAAGGTAATTACTATATCATCATTCTGTTATAAATAAATTTATTTATTTAAAGTATAAAAATAATAAATAAAATATCATTATGTAGGAAATCTTTTTATATTTCTAATTAATATTTATAGTTGAATTTATCTTATGTGTAACCCAATATTAAAAATGGTTTAGTTATTAAACATTGAATTTAACACTTTTAACACTTCTTTGAATTAAATAATAATAAATGTACTAATCTAATCCAAGTGGCCCTAAAGGATCATATTTTATTTCTATGGTTATTTTTTTCTAGTTACACTTATCCAATAGAATTAGTACATGTGTTAGGGTAGTAATAATAACATTTTTACCTTTAATTACCCTATTTATGTTTACATGTTGGGAATAAAAGTCAAAAGTTTCTATTCACAAAAAATTACTTTTATATTATTGATCTGCATTTTACTTATGTAAACTGTGTCTCTTAGATTTTTTAAATCCAATGCACAGAATTGGTAAAATTATGTTTTATGCTATTTTTAAATGCTCCTAGGAGGTGGGTAAAAGACGGTAAAATTTCAATAAACTTTATATATATATAAACTTATTATAAAATGACTCCAATTAATTACATTGAACTTATATAGGTATTATGTATCTATTTTGACTTAAAATAAATTTAAATAAAATAAATAATTATTTAAATGAAAAGTCGGTTTTAACCAATAACGCAGTGTTTTTCACTATTCATCAAAAATTGAAAGTTTTCAGAAACATACCCAAAATTCACCCAAAGAAATTTTTTGATATTCTGAATTAAAAAAAGAATCATATTTTACCAAATTAAAAACATATAAATTTCATTTATTAATTTAAAATTAATTTCCATTGTTGAAACCAAAAATGGTATTTAAAAAAATAATAACTACCATAAGATTGACACTTATTTATGTCCAATTTCAATGTGAAATTACTTACAACGACCAAAATTGGATTAAATGGTAAAAATATATTCTAATTATACTTCCAAACTATAAAAATTTATATTTGAACAATCTAAATTATTTTGATTAAAAAATTAGTTTTCAGTTAATATTTAACATTTTTCACTATTCACCCAAATATGAAAGTTATCAGAAAACAAAAAAAATTATCAAAAGTAAATTTTTATGTACCGATTATAAAGAAAAAGTTTATTTGGTAAACTTTAATATATAAAAGTTTCAAATATTGGATTTAAAAAGGGTTCTCCATTAAAAGGCGGTAAAATTTCATTTAAAAAAATACTTCATTTATCTGAAAAAAGGAATTTGTTCTTATATTATGTCTAATAAACGCATAATATGGATTCTAAAATTATAAGGATAATATAAAATTCAAAATTCAGTTAATACTATTCATTAATTCTTTTGAATGACTAGTTTGGTAGTTCGTAGTGCACTTGAACTCAGTGTTGCGTATAGTGAAAGTTATTGAATTACATTAAATAATAACGTACTATAAAATCATGGGGCGTTACAACAATTATGAAAATAATGGTTTTGTTCACATCTTTGGTAAAATTTAACTTATTTTTAACGTGACAAGAAAATTATTCCTAATTTTTTCTATAAAATGTAAAAAATGTTGACAACTAGATTTAAATGATAATAGATGAATATTAAAATTTATTGTCACGACCCGTCCTCGGGGCCCATGCCGTGACTACCCCATGCCCTCCTTTCATAGGCCAGGGGCTGGCGACTAGCACCAAAGGCATAAATCCAGATAACTGAGAAGGTATTGTCTTTATAAAAGTAAAAAAACACCACAGATTACAAGCAGAAGAAAAACACTAGGTAAAACTGAAACAAGCTGTGCTGAAAGTAAATGGGCCAGAAATACAAGCCCAAATGTAAAGTACAAGGAAAAAGACAAAACAACCGAAAGGTGACAAGAACCACTTGGATCGTTCACCAAGGATCCTACCTGAAGGGTAGGTACAGATAGCCTCCACAACGCTCTCACCCGTCAACCTCCTCCGAGTGTCGTCTCATCGTGAAGTCCACCACCAGATATTGTCTCGTCGTGAGGTCCTCCTCTGGGTATCGTCCAGTCCTCGAACACTCGGCCTCTGTCTGTGCTGCCCGTTGTCTGCAACCAACACAACGAGGTGCGGACATATCCCGTGCAGGGTTTATTATATCGATACTTAGTAGGGACCCAGAGACCCTCAAGGTCTCACTAAATCCAACAAAGATAACAACAACAAAGATCTCAACATATAACCTCTACCTAGGTATATGCCCATACATATACCCAAGTTATCAAGTAACCCATCTCAATCATGAGGAAACACAATGATTATGAATCAATGGATAACCACTACCCATGTATATGCCCATACATATACCTTAGTTATAAAGTAACCCAACTCAATCATGAGGTAAACACAAAGGTCATAGACTCAGCTCAAATCGGGATTTTCATTATCGAAACCGTAACTGCTGAAGAGCCCCGTCTCTGGAGTGTACAGTGGTCCTGTCACGACTCCGAGGTACTGCTCACTAACCTAAGACTGATGAGGTACTCCTCCTGTCGAGTAACGCGGGTCAGCCACCCAAACACAGTAGTGCTTCCCGCCGGGGTATGCCACCCAAACACAATAGTGCACACCCCTAATAGCCTGTAGAGGTACTCCCCGAACGAGTACCATGGGTCTGCATTGTCAAACAGTAGTGCTCCGTCCGCCATGGGTCTGCACCCAAACAAAGTATTGCTCCATCCACTGGGCTAGTCGACTCACACCAAGTCGAGTCGGTCAAGCAGTCGTCAGGTCTCAGCCGGCTACACGGTCTCCGTACTCCGTACGCTCGTCTCCGGGAGGGTCAGCTCCATGAGCTACTGGTCGATACTCCAAGTATCACAATGTCCCACGAAGAAGTATCTCAAAGGACCGCCTCGTCATAGGGGTCTCAACGCAACAGACGGCGCGTCAATCGGACGTCCGGTCTGTGAGTTACTAGCCTTTTCGTCCTAGGGGCCTGGTTGGTTTCGTGTGAGAACCAACCCGGCCATATCTCAGCTGTACCCCGAACTCTAATAGAGTATGCTCGTAGGGACCGTTTCTCAACTTGATCAACAACACCGTTGACGGTTTGTCAAACGGACGTCCGGTCTGAAAGTTATCAAATTTTCCATTCCAGGGGCCCGGTTGGATTTCAAGTATAATCCAACCCGACCTTACGCCAACTGTGTCCCAACCTCAGGTAAATTATTCCAAAAGAACCGTCTCATCAAGAGGAATCCAACAAAGTCGACGACACATCAATCGGACGTCCGGAGCTCAAGATATAAGTGTTTCTTCTCTGAGGGCCCGTTTGGTTGCGGGTTTGAACCAACCCGGCCATACTTCAAGGGACACCGGTTAACCAAACCGATCACACCATTGTGATCCATACGGAAAAACACATGAGATGGACTACCCATTGGTCCAAAACGGATAGCCTATGAAAAAGTGGCATTTCACCGCAACACGCGCGAACCGGGCCTCGTGGGGCCTGCGCCTTGACCTCGACTTAAATATCCAAAATTGTTTTTGAAACATCCGTCTTAATTCTTGGGTCGCAACCTCGCAGACGGTTCGACATTCCGACATCGTAAGAGAGAGATATGTCTGATACAATATCTCGTAATAATAATAATAATAATATTATTCGGTGTTTCATGGGCCCGAGCCACGAACCAGAATTTAGTATTCAACATTAGACTTGAATCGACCGTCTTAAAGACAGGGTCACGTCGCCACTGACGGAAATCCAATCAGACGTCGCACGCATGAGTTATAGCAGGTCGAAGATTTAATAATAATATTAAATCTATTATTTTCCAAGCGCTTCCGGTACTTGATCCAAAAACCCGAAAAAGACATCCAATATTGGACTCATAAATTCCGTCTCGGAGTCAGGGTCACACTACCACTGACGGTTCGTGAAACCGAGGTCGCACGAGGAAGATACCGTCAAAATACAGTTTTCCCAACAAAAATAATAATATCATTATTATATTATTATTATTTTGATTTTGATTTAATTCCTTAAATCCCACACCCTCAAATCCACGCACCACCCAAAAGTTGCGCCTCCCTTTACTCCATGCCTTCATGCCCTATCAATTCCTATTGATTTCTTATGTCTTCTTTTAATTTATTTCTCTTTATCTCCTTCTCTCTCCAATTTTCATTGTCTATTCCCAAACACTCACGCTTTCTTCTCCTCTAAACCCGGGGGCTACTTACTCCGCTAGAAATATGTCACCTTCGGACATCCGTCATCCCGGCATGGCACGTCGACAGCACTTTCCGCGGACCACCGAACATGCTTCGGTGGTCCGATTCGCATACCGTATGCGCCTGCGTCTCTCCCAGGACCTGCTCTTTACTACGACGACTTCAAATTGTCGTTGCGGCCCGTTTCATCGTCGCACGTCATCCCACGCACAAAAAAACAACCAGCAGAGGGTCCGGGCTTGTTCGTAAGCCCGTTCCCTCCACATTAGAAGCTCAATAAATAACTCATCAACGACAAGGGTTTAAATTATTCAAGATAAATTATACAAACACCCTGCAATTAAAATACGCATGCACGAGGGTATAATTCACATATACACTTTATACAAAAACCCCCTACCTTGCAAAGACGTCGCACGTCGTCGAGATGCGGAAAGAGGCAAGCGTTGCGATGATCGGATGTCGTGGAAGATTGGTGCCGATTCCGTTGACGTTGGAGGAAGAGTCGTCGTCGTTGCGGATTCCCCACAGCGGTGTCTCCTCCTTTGATGGAGAACTGGGAAGCGTTCTTCATCATGAAGGAATGATCGTTCTTCGTCGGTGAGTTGGTACTCTTTAAAAAAAAACTCTAGAGCTCTCCAATCCTCCACACAACAATTGCCAACCCCATATTTCATTAAGTGCCATTCATTTAAAAGATTCCAAGCATTACAAAAGAAGTCAAAGAGGTGTGACAAATATAATTAATAAGGTTATTAATTATCTTAGTTGGCTTAAGCATGGGAGGTGGAGAGGCTCCACTTCAATAAAAGATAAAGTGGAGTTTCCAAGCATTTAACAAGGGTGAGTTATGGGGAGGTGAGGAGTTAGGGTCTCGTGTGGGCCCCACCACACTAAACTCTCCCATGGGAGGTTAGGTGGGTGTGGGACCCACCTCTAACTTCCCCTTTGTTGAAAATAACCACTTACCTTGAATAAAATTTGTACACATCAAATTTTATTTGATTTAATCTCATTCCCAAATATTTAACCTCATCCCGCTCAAAACGAAACTACGGTAAAGGTTCCCTTAAGCAATTACTGGTGCTGCGAGTTAATCGGTGCCCTCGGATTTCAATTCCGAGCACCGGTTTAAAAGATAGAAAAAAACCTGCACGTACGTTTACTGAACGTACCCGAAAAAAAGTTCTGAAAATTATTATCAGTCACCATCAACCCGCGCCGGTCGAGGTTAGGCTCTGCCTAAGTAAAACACGCCCTAACGAACCCATCGATACTCTCAGATTTTAAATCCGAGTTACCGTTTATAAGTTATGAATTTTACAATAAAATAATTGTCACTTAATTATTTTATTTGCGTCCAAAAACTAACTTTTTCTGGTGGCCCGCGCCGACCAAAGTTAGTATCTGCTTAAATAATGCAAAACCTCACGAGTCCAGCGGTGGTCTCGGATTTTTAATCCGAGCTACCGTTTGTGAGTTATAAGAATTCGAAAAATACAATAATTTATTTAATTATTTTATTTATGGTTATGCCATTTTTGGAATTTCTCACAGGAGGCCCGCACCGACTAAGCTTAAGTCGCACCTAGGCTAATCCCACCATCGTGAGCGCAACGGTGCACTCGGATTTCTGATCCAAGAAACCGTTCAAGAGTTATTCCACTTTTTCAGGAAAACTATTTACGCGTGTTAATTTTAAGTTTAAAAAAACTTTGACGGATCATTCCGGGCACTCCGTGCCTCAGAATCAGGTGCCGTCCGAAATCGCACACTCTCAAAATTCCAAAGAAATTAAGAAAAAAAAATTCCTTGAAATTTTTGGGTCTTTACATTACTCCCACCTTAGGGATTTACGTCCCCGTAAACCTTCATCACCAACTAGGGGAAACAAAAAGTGGTACTGAGCATGCATATGCTCCTTCTGCTCCCATGTTCTCTCCTGGAGGTTCCTATGCTGCCCGGGGTTTCCTTTTCTCCATCCAAGAAAAACCCATCCCATGGTTTGCCTAATACTGTCAATTTGAGTATGAGCAGTGATTGCCCAATTCATACTCAAACTAACGTCGTAAGGCCTCGACGCTGCCACCAAGAGGTCCCAACCAAGACTCTTGCCTCAAGGGTCAGATCACACCGTCGGCGTATGTGTGACTATCGAGTCTCCACCCAAAGGTATCTCCAGACGTGAGGGTCAATTCTACGGTTTTAACCGGAAATTCTAGGGTTGGGGCAAGATTCGTGGAAGGAAGGAATGACTCATATCAAAGTCTTCTGTTACATCAGCTAGTAATTGACACAGACTGTCCCTTAAATCATTCATAGATCTGTTGGGTCACACTTTTTGACCGCATGTAGCTACTCTCTTCCCCTTCCCTCCAGCTCCCTGATCCTAGCAGGGGCTACAAAGGCGGGTGAGTGTAACATGTTAAGATGTACACCACCTCATGATGCTCTCCTTGCTCTGCCTCCACATCTACTGCTTCGCAGACTCATCTGTCCTTAACATTTCCTCTTCTTGAAACATTCGCATGCCCATGTCTCTCAGACTGGCACCGGTTCGCTGCGTTCCAACGTCTAACATTCTCTAGCTGTATTCATTCAGCCAAAGAACATTCAACCACAAGGTTCTTTCTAGAATCCTAGCATAAGTAGGAATGCATAGAGAAAAGGTGTTGGATCAGATGTTCAAGCCCTGAAGCACCGATCACATCGCATTGATCGAGTACCAGGAATGGTTTGGTACGCCCCGATGAATTCTCATTTACAGACATGTCATCCTGCCGAAGCTGTATAAGCTCTATAAAACACTCAGCTGCCTGTGAGTCGGGCTCGCCTCGGAACATGAGGGTATCTGATGTTGGAACACGTGTAAGACAGTAAGTCTACACGTGTCACATACTGGTACCTCCGGTTGTAACTTCTGAACAATGGGTAGTGATGTAAAGCTGACACACTACCCGAAGGTACTATCTCAGGCATCGGTCCACGTACCGAAGCCTCATCACTATGTGGACCATCCTCATGGTCACTCACTCGAAAAAACTAGTACCCAAGTCTACTATCCACTCCAATCATGTCTCAGCTAGGTGGAAAACTCTAGTAATTGCTTCCAGCCAGTGCTCTGCTGTCTGGTATTCTGCCTCTCCTTGTATACTCGGAGGCTGCTACTGCTGGAACTCGTGCAATGTGCTCTGCCAGCGTGCACAGTTCGCTAGTTTAGCTGGTGGAATATGCTTCCCAACAGGTGGTGGTGCTGCTGGTACACCACCTGAGGGTGCCAACATAGTAAAAAGGGCCCCACACCGGAGCCTCGTTGCTCGGTAGGCCGTCATCGTGTAATATCTCAGAACTCCAACTGACTGTCTGCATGGAGACATCCTGAACAGATATGACATGGTCAAACGATTTGTACCTAGTGAGCTGACATTAAAACACTTAGAAACACACACACAATCTGTGTTTTCGTGCACAAAGTCAGAAATCAGTAATCAGGGTCCTGGTGTACGGATACGTTGGCCGCCGCACCAACACTGGACTCCCTGAACTGAAAACCACACTCGGTACCCTTAAAACTATTGCTTCACATAGAAAAAGATTAGAGTCCTTAGTTCTGTGGTTGAGCCGAACTCCTCTAATACCAATTTGTCACGACCCGTCCTTGGGGCCCGTGCTGTGACTACCCCAAGCCCGCCTTCCATAGGCCAGGGGCTGGTGACTAGCACCAAAGGAATAAATCCAGATAAATGGGAAGGCATTGACTTTATAAAAGTAAACAAAACACCACAGAGTACAATCGGAAGAAAAACACTAGGTAAAACTGAAACAAGTTGTGCTGAACGTAAAGGGGCCGGAAATACAAGCCCAACTGTAAAGTACAAGGAAAAAGACAAAACAACCGAAATGTGACAAGCAGCTCCTGGATCATTCACCAAAGATCCTACCTGAAGGGTAGGTACATATAGCCTCCACAACTCTCTCTCCCGTCAACCTCCTTCGAGTGTCGTCTCGTCATGAAGTCAACCAACAGATATTGTCTTGTCGTGAGGTCTACCTCCGGGTACCGTCCAGTCCTCAAACACTCGGCCTCTGTCTGCGCTGCCCGTCGTCTGCAACCAACACAACGAGGTGCGGGCATAGCCCGTGCAGGGGTGAGTATATCGATACTCAGTAGGGACCTCGAGACCCTCAAGGTCTCACTAAATCCAACAAAGATAACAACAAAGAATATCTCAACAGATAACCTCTACCTAGGTATATGCCCATACATATACCCAAGTTATCAAGTAACCCATATCAATCATGAGGAAACAAAAAGATTATGAATCAATGGATAACCACTACCCAGGTATATCCTCATAAATTTACCTTAGTTATCATGTAACCCAACTCAATCATGAGGTAAACACAAAGGTCATAGACTTAGCTCAAACCAAGATTTTCATTATCGAAACCGTAACTGCTGAAGAGCCCCGTCTCTGGAGTGTACAGTGGTATTTTCACGACTCCGAGGTACTGCTCACTAACCTAAGACTGCTGAGGTACTCCTCCTGTCGAGTACCACGGGTCAGCCACCCAAACACAGCAGTGCTTCCCGCCAGGGTATGCCACCCAAACACAATAGTGCACACCCCCTAATAGCCTGCAGAGGTACTCTCTAGATGAGTACCGCGGGTCTGCATTGTCACACAGTAGTGCTCCGTCTGCCATGGGTCTGCACCTAAACAAATTAGTGCCCTGTCCACTAGGCTATTCCACTCACTCCAAGTTGAGTCGGTCAAGCAGTCGTCAGCTCTCAGCTGGCTACACAGTCTCCGTACTCCGTATGCTCGTCTCTGGGAGGGTCCGCTCCATGAGCTACTGGTCGATACTCCATGTATCACAAAGTCCCAAGAAGAAGTATCTCAAAGGACCGGCTCGTCATAGGGGTCTCAACGCAACAGACGGCGCGTCAATCGGACGTCCGGTCAGTGAGTTACTAGCCTTTTCGTCCTAGGGGCCCGGTTGGTTTCGTGTGTGAACCAACCCAGTCGTATCTCAACTGTACCCCAAAATCCCATAGGGTATGATCAAAGGGACCGTTTCTCAACATGATCAACAACACCACTGACGGTTCGTCAAACGGACGTCCGGTCTGAAAGTTATCAGATTTTCCGTTCCAGGGTCCCTGTTGGATTTCAGGTACAATCCAACCCGACCTTAATCCAACTGCGTCCAAACCTCAGGTGCATTATTCCAAAAGAACCGTCTCATCAAGAAGAATCCAACAAAGTCGACGTCACGTCAATCAGACGTCCGGACTTCAAGATATAAGAGTTTCTGCTCCGAGGTCCCTGTTGGTTTTGGGTTCAAACCAACCTGGCCATACTTCAAGTGACACTGGTTAACCAAACCGATCACGCAATTGCGATCCATACGGAAAAACACACGAGATGGACTACCCATTGGTCCAAAACGGATAGCCGGTGAAAAAGTTACATTTCACCACAACACGCGCGAATCGGGCCTCATGCGGCCCGTGCCTTGACCTCGACTTAAATATCCAAAATTGGTTTTGAAACTTCCGTCTTAATTCCAGGGTCGCAACCTCGCAGACGGTTCGACATTCCGACAATGTAAGAGAGAGATATGTCCGATACAATATCCCGTAATAATAATAATAATATTATTATTCGGTGTTTCGTGGGCCCGAGCCACGAACCAGAATTTAGTATTCAACATTAGACTTGAATTGACCGTCTTAAAGATAGGGTCACGTCGCCGTTGACGGCAAGCCAATCGGACGTCGCACGCATGAGTTATAGCAGGTCGATGATTTAATAATATTATTAAATCTATTATTTTCCGAGCGCTTCGGGTACCCGATCCAAAAACATGAAAAAGACATCCAATATTGGACTCATAAATTCCGTCTCGGAGTCAGGGTCACACAACTGTTGACGGTTCGTGAAACCGAGGTCTCACGAGGAAGATACCGTCAAAATACAGTTTTCCCAACAAAAATATTAATAACATTATTATATTATTTTTATTTTTATTTTTATTTAATTCCTTAAATACCACGCCCTCAAATCCACGCACCACCCAAAAGTTGCGCCTCCCTTTACTCCATGCCTTAACACCCCATCAATTCCTATTGATTTCTTTTGTCTTATTTTAATTTATTTCTCTTTATCTCCTTCTCTCTCCAATTTTCATTGTCCATTCCAAAACACTCACGCTTTCTTCTCCTACAAACCCGGGGGCTGCTTCCTCCACTAGAAATATGTCGCCTTCGGACATCCGTCATCCCGACATGGCACGTCGACAATACTTTCCGTGGACCACCGAACGCGCTTTGTTGGTCCAATTCGTCTACCGTCTGCGCCTGCATCTCTCCCGGGACCTGCTCTTTACTGCGACGACTTCAAATTGCCATTGCGGCCCGTTTCTTCGTCGCACGTCATGCCGCGCACAAAAGAACAACCAGCGGAGGGTCCGGGCTTGTTCGTAAGCCCGTGCCCTCCACATTAGAAGCTCAATACATAACTCATCAATGACAAGGGTTTAAATTATTCAAGATAAATTATACAAACACCCTCTAATTAAAATACGCATGCACGAGGGTATAATTCACATATACACTTTATACAAAAACCCCCTACCTTGCAAAGACGTCGCACGTTGTCGAGCTGCGGAAAGAGGCAAGCGTTGCGATGATCGGACGTCGTGGAAGATCGGTGCCGATTCCGTTGACGTTGGAGGAAGAGTCGTCATCATTGCGGATTCCCCAAAACGGTGTCTCCTCCTTTGATGGAGAACTGGGAAGCGTTCTTCATCATGAAAGAATGATCGTTCTTCGTCGGTGAGTTGGTACTCTTAAAAAAAACACTAGAGCTCTCCAATCCTCCACACAAAAATAGCCATCCCTATATTTCATTAAGTGCCCTTATTTTAAAAGATTCCAAGCATTTCAAAAGAAGTCAAAGAGGTGTGACAAATATAATTAATAAGGTTATTAATTATCTTAGTTTACTTAAGCTTGGGAGGTGGAGAGGCTCCACTTCAATAAAAGATAAAGTGGAGTTTCCAAGTATTTAACAAGGGTGAGTTATGGGGAGGTGAGGAGTTAGGGTCTCGTGTGTGCCCACCACACTAAACTCTCCCATGGGAGGTTAGGTGGGTGTGGGCCCCACCTCTAACTTCCCCTTTGTTTAAAATAACCACTTACCTTGAATAAAATTTGTACACATAAAATTTTATTTGATTTAATCTCATTCCCAAATATTTAACCTCAACTCGCTCAAAACATAACTACGGTAAAGGTTCCCTTAAGCAATTACTGGCGCTGTGAGTTAATCGGTGCCCTCAAATTTCAATTCCGAGCACCAGTTCAAAAGATAGAAAAAAACCCGCACGTACGTTTACTGAACGTACCCGAAAAAAGTTCGGAAAATTATTATCAGTCACCATCGACCCGCGCCGGTCAAGGTTAGGCTCTGCCTAAGTAAAAAACGCACAAACTAACCCATCGATACTCTCGTATTTTCAATCCGAGTTACCGTTTAGAAGTTATGAATTTTACAATAAAATAATTGTCACTTAATTATTTTATTTGCGGCCAAAAACTAACTTTTTCTGGTGGCCCGCGCTGACAAAAGGTAGTATCTGCTTAAATAATGAAAAACCTCACGAGTCCAGTGGTGGTCTCGGATTTTTAATCTGAGCTACCGTTTGTGAGTTATAAGCATTCGAAAAATAAAATAATTTATATAATTATTTTATTTATGGTTATGCCATTTTTGGAATTTCACACAGGAGGCCCGCACCGACTAAGCTTAAGTCACACCTAGGGTAATCCCACCATCGTGAGTGCAACGGTGCACTCAGATTTCTGATCTGAGAAACCGTTCAATAGTTATTCCACTTTTTCAGGAAAACTGTTTACGCGCGTTAATTTTAAGTTTAACAAAACTTCGACGGATCATTCAGGGCACTCCGGGCCTCAGAATTAGGTGTCGTCTGGAACCGCGCACTCGCAAAAATTAAGAAAAAAAATTTTCTTGAAATTTCTGGGTCTTTACATTTATCATTCTAGATTTTTATATAAAAAACATGGGCATGGATGTATTTTTTTCTAACAAAAATAGGATAAATAAGGTCAACATTTCTTAAAAATATTTTTTCAACCATTTTGAGTATCATCGGGTGAAAAATGTTTCCAAAACATCAAAAATAAAGAAATATCCAATTATGAATACAAGTTATATAGGTTTATCAAATAAAAGTAAAATAATTTTATAAATGAAAATTCAATCATAAAAAATATAAATTAAAATGGGAAGGACATATAAATCCATTACAACATTGGTTACTTTTGAATCCAAATAAATATTAAAAAATAACTTCAATTGGACATTTAATTATCATGAAAAATAATATTCATGAAATAACATGTCAAGGGGGTGGTATATACACCTCATAAAATAAGTTATGTCCAAAATTTAAAAATATGTTCCAAAGAATGAATGTTTGAGACGAATAACCCATAAAATGATACTATAATTGAATTGAGAGATAATTAATATAGATATTATGGGACATAAATGAAAATACAGATAAAAAATTGTAAATAAAAAAAAATAATGAAAATTACATTTCATGCATAATCATGAAATAAAATAATCAATGAATAAGTGATATATTCCAATGAAGGTAACTTGAGTTGGGCAATCCCTTACTACTTTAGTAACTTCCAAGTAAAACCCTTGTATTAAGTAACAGGAATTTGAACATAAAATACCATGAAATATAATGGATTTCTAATATAAAATGTAAAATCTTAATATATACACCATATAAAATAAATAATGTGCATAACATGAAAACCTTCCTCATTGAATGGAAATTTTAATGAAATCCATTACCTTGATCTGACTTATCACATACATCATTTATCTCCTATATAATAAACTAATATGAATTAATTAATTATTTTTAAAAATTCTATAGGTTTATAACTATGTCATTAAACCATAAATTTCACTTTTTTTAATGAAATATTTAGTTACATAATCACTTAAGTCCAGATTGTGTGTTTTGAGGATGTTTGATTCATAGTTGGAAGAAGACATTGGTATGTTGGGCATTGTCTGAAATGTAATCATTACCTCTTTTATTGAATAATAATCCTGAAATAAGTATCATTTTTATACATTAATTATACTTTTAAAACCAAAAATGTTAGATGATTAAAAAAATGTATTATGTTACAATCATGAAAATGGTAGGTCGTATGTACGAATGAGTTACTTTTCATTTTTTCAATGAACATGGGGGAAATAAGGTAGTTGTAGTATTATATTTATAGAATTATTTTTATATCATAAATACCATATTATCGCTTTAAGTAAAGTTATATATACCATCAATTGGATAATATGACAAAAAACGAATCACGCCATTTTGTAGAGGTGGTAATCCACACGTACACCCAAATGATGCAAAATTTTTTCAATGGATGGAATTGTAATAAAATATATTATAAATTATATTTCATGAATTATAATTCCTATATTTTTATTATATATATATATATATATATATTAAATACACCATTATAATATTCTATAATAGGTTGTGATGGAACACTATTTACATTGGTTCATGAGTCAGTAGTCTGAGATACACATGAACAATGATTTCATTTAAAATCTTATAGAATTAAGTGATGGATTAAATTTATAAAATTAACATAATAACATATGATAATATTTTATATAGTAATTATATTATATCACAATGTTTAAAAGAGTTTTTATTGTGGTATAATAATAAATAAAACTGAAACATTCGGTTAAATTATATTCCTCATCATTTGAAAACCTCCATTGTTTTATGCCTCAATCCCTCTAAGTTTTCTATTATTCCAAAATTATGACCTATAGAAAGTGGAAATAGACATTGGGATTATATTTTAGAATTTATTGGTATATTGACAGATCAGAAGTTGTGAGTAAGAGAGGATAAGATGTTCCCTTTTATAAGTGAGTGGTGAGATGCTATAGTAATTTAACAATGTATTAAATTAGTATAAATTAATTTTTATCTACAAGAAAAAAATTGATATATTTTTAATATATTATGTGCATGATTATAAATTTTCTCTTATAATTAAACTTGGTGTGTTTATGTGATTTTTTCAACCATATCTTTTTGTTTTAACCCTCATTATTTCTTTTGATGATTTTTGTGATATGAAATTTTTTATTCGTTAGCGATCAACAAATTCAAAATAAAAACAAAAGTGACCCTTAAATGGGAGATTTTTGATATTTTCAACCATATTCCATTCATTTGTCAATATATATTTTTTTACGAATTTTAAAACTGTTAATAAATTATTGTTTATTAGGAAATTTAATTAATATTATTTCTAGAATTATTCATTTAATTTGACCATAAATTCATAATTATAATAATTTAATTTCAAAACAGGCTTTAATAATATCCAGGATTTGATATAATTTAATATTAAATTCATTTTATACTATAACTCACCAAAACCATATTAATTTTAGAGTTTATAGTATCATTTACTTGATTTTTCTAATATTTGCACAAGCACTATACCGACATTATGTAAGAATATAATGTAATTAGAATGCCACTAAAAATTTAAAATAAATTATCATAAAAAAATTCAATATTATAAAAATAAAATTGATGATTTGTTGAAAATATATTATTATACCTACGTGAACATATAATAGATATTCAAAATCAAAAGAGGGAAATTTTGTCTTTCCCTTTACATAGATTAATATATAAGTAATTTTTAATGAAAAATGAAACCCCATTGAGATAAATTTGAATATTATATAATTAAGGACAAAAAAATTCATAAAATATATTTAGTTAAAGTAATAGGTTTAATTATAGTCCTTATAATAATTTTTTATCATAATTACCTGATTTACCCTTATCAAGTGACATATATAAAACACAATTACTCTTCACAATGACTAGAAAATAAATGGGAACTATTTTTCATATTGGAATCTATTGATTCAAAATATAAATCTAATTTTTTATTCAATTCCTATATGTTTCGAAAATAAATTTTAATATAAATATATACCTTACAATGAATTTGTTTTTTCCTGAAAAATGTGTTTGAAGAACAAAAATGAACATATAACGAGAATTATTTATAATGAAATTACTATATAATTAATTATATTTTTTATAAATACATTACAATTATGTTAACATAATATTAAATTTATACCATATTGATAATGTTCACTAAATTAAATGACAGTTTAAAAAAATTGTACTTTAACTATTTGTTGAAAAATCAATCATTCAGAATAATCCCAAAATTTCAACCTAATATTATTTTGATATTATGATTTAAAAAATGATATCATATTTAAAAAATACATTTTTTCTATTTTTCATAAAGAAATTATATTGTTTTCTCAAAAAAAAAATACAATTTTTGAATAAAACATATTTTTGAAGCATAAAATCACTTCACTAAAAATTTAATAATTTTTTACTTAAAATGGACTATATATATTTATATTAATTTTGTTTATTTTATTCAAACCAACTATTTCAATTACTATGTTCTAGCAATTGAAAAATAATAACATTTCATTGTTTGATTAAACATGTTGTTGTTTATCATATACGCCATCAACCATAGTGTTCCTTTAAAATCCTTGGGCGTTGTAGATCATGTGACTCCTATAAAAACTACCCAAATTTATCTATCCTTCTAATTCATCCTCATCCAATGAAATTTACTTTTTGTTCATATTTGCAATGTCTCCTCGATTGACTTTCCACCACCAGATTCTTTTATAAAATATACCTCTAACTAGGGATTCCACTATATTCTGTATGTTTTTTTTAAATTTTTTATTTTAAGAAATGTTAGTTATTTTATGTCGTGGCATTTGTGTTCCAATTCACAATGAGCTTAATAATTTATTAATAAACACAACATCCTTATAGATAAAATTATTTCTTTTTTATAGTGTGTTTGATGAATAATTTTTTTATGTAGGAATAAAAAGAAACTGAGAGACAATAATTTTTATAATTATTAATTTTTATAAATTCTTGTAATAAGAATTGATATGGAGAGAAATAAGGAGGAATATTTTTCTCTATAATAAACAATGAAATCCCAGATTTTTTTGGAGTCATTGAGAGTGTGTTTTCAGGTACTTTTTGAATATTTTAAGTACCTTTGATTTGGAGTATGGGCCTGGGGTGTCTATTGGTGAAGTTTTTAAGAAACTTGGGAAGACAAGGGGATGTGAACGTTTTTCACAAAGCTTGTCCACACCATGCACATGCTAACCTTGTGGAAATAGGAGGTCATCATGTTTGGCGCACAACTTTCCCTAATCAAGCGCCTCTTCCTAGGAAACCGTGAATGCAGAATTTAATATCCAAAAATCATTTTTAAACTCTTTGAACCCCCGAGACTCCCACATTTCAACCTTGTCTTGGGATTGAAAAATTATAATTGTTCTGAATGCCTTCTATAGGGATTACAAGATGATCTTAACACCATTCTTCAAGATCAAATGGACGAATTGAAGATCCCCTCTATTCCCAGTAAGTGGGTTTCATCTCGCTGGTTCTACAGTTTTTTCCAATATATCTCCTTGATATTTTCATGGAATATCTCCACCATTTCCATGGATCTAAACCTATGAGTTGAGATATATATCTAAGACTGTGGATCCGAATATATATTTTTAAGATCTTGATTCTTTTTATCTTAATTTTGGTTTTGGGATTTAGATCCAATGTTTTATTGATGATGTTGTGCCTCTCGGATTTTGGGGATTCTGTTGGGCTAATATCCATTAAGAAAACTGATGTATGTGGTCAAAATCGAACTCCCATAGTTGTGTATTTTCTATGTGAATGTGAGTTTCTGATTTGATAGTTTCCCTTGATTATTGATTTCCTAAATTGGAGTAATTAGGAATATGGATTTGACTTGTGAATTGCGTTGGGGATTAATTGATAATTTAATCATAGAAAAAATGAAGGGGGGTTTCCAAAATAGTTTTTTTAGAGATTTTTTACAGGTTGAGATATTAAATCATTGATATTTAATTGATTGTGATAAGATAATTAATTGATGGAAATTACTTATGAAGTAATGTTTTCTATAAAAAATAATTAATTGTGAGAATTAATTATGTACCATAATGTTAATGAAAGAAAATTATTTGTGTGATATAATTATGTTCTATGATTTCGATCAATGATAATTAATTGTGGGAATTAATTATGAAGATTTGAGATTTCATATGGATAATTAATTGTGAATAATTAATTATGGAAAGAGAATTGTGTTGATTGTTTTTTTAATTAATGAGTTAATTAATGGGTTATATGATTAATTAATTGTTGAGTTAACTAATAGAATTTGAAATTTTTAACTAATCATTACATTTGTAATGGAATGATGTAGATAATTATTGTGAATTAAAGAATGATTAAATGTATGATATTTTGGTGGTGCTATACATGGCGTTCTTGACAGGTTAGAATTTGGATCATAGAAAAGGTGTTCCTCCCCCAAAGGTATCCAAGATTGATATCATGTGGTTATAGGTAAGATAACCTATATCAAATGAGATATAGAGTCATAGGATTGGAGATATAAAGTTAATAAGATATAGTGTGATAGGGATGGTGACCTACACATAATGAGATTTGGGGTGACAAGTATAGAAACCTATACTGAATTTGATTTGGGGTTATTGGCATTAAAACCTACACAAATTGTTTAATAATAATGAATGATGATTCAAATGGGAAGCATGAATTGAAACTTGGCCTGACATGATGGTTAAATATTAAATAACAATGTGATTAATCTTTAATTATGCATTGTATTTACTGCTACATAGTGCTGTAGGCACTATCTTTTGACTGGACTCGTTTTACACACTATTGGTGGTGTCCTACTATGTTGTAATCACACCCTATTCAAGACACCTAATCGGAACCTGAGTAGACTTTGTTGTTATAGGACATGATAAGGGAGAGGCCTTGGGATAGGTTTTAATTTGTGATTGGAGGATAGGATAGGGAACCAGTCGTGGATTGGGACCCTCTTGGAAGTCTTTGTTTTTTTACTCTTAGTTTAATTGTTGACATTTAAACTTGAATTTTAATATCACATTTTTTTCCTTTCAGTTGAGTATTGTATATTCTTGGTTTGACTATCACAAAACATGGTATTGTTCTGGTTATTTATACGCTTCCACAGATGGTTATATTCATTTTCTTTTGTCAGTGTATTATTTTGATAAAATAGGTTATAGTCTCTCCAATACTGAATTTCCAGATCCTTTCTTCTAGTCGGAACCCTCTTCCATACATGGAAACACGCTTGAGGGAATTTGGACAATTGGATCGGGGCACTGTTCATTAGCTCCTGAGTCGGGATGTCACAAAGTGGTTTTAAATGTGTTTTCTTTCCTTCCTTCTTATATTTCATTAATATTTTTGGAAATGTAGATAGTATACTAGGAAGAGTTGAGCCTTGGTAATGAGCTTGTGCATGGGAGGTGCAAACTAATGTATGGGGGAAAATACGAGTACTCATGGTGGGATTGTTGTGATTTCAGTTTGTTGTTACAGTTAGATATTATTTCACCTTGTGTAACACACTTGTGGTGTGATGCAATATCTGTTTTTAAAATTGTGGAATTTTGACTTGTGGCCTAATGAGGCATGATACTTGAGTCTTCATGCCACATTCTAGGCACTCTGGGTTGTTGTGACGTGCATCATTATAGGGACTCAAAAGAAAATGGTTCATGTTAAGTTGTTCAAATTGAACTACTTTTTCCTTTTTGTGAGTTTGAAATACTGATAAAAAATGGGAATAAATTGGTCTTTTATTAGAACCTTGATTGATGAAACAAGTATGATTAATTAATTAATTATAGAATCAATTAATTTGTGATACTATGATAAATTAATGGTTTGATTAATTAATGACAATATGTGTGCCCTTTTAGCCCAGAGCTAGGTGTATGATGGTTAAGGGTAGTGATAAGGCCTTGGTGTTGACTGTGTGGTGAGGAAAAGAGGATAATGACATTTTGACACATATGGGGTTAGTTTTTCACCATTATTAAATGTTTTAAGGTTTTTTTTCTGAGACCTAAGATCTGTGTTTGGATTTATAGAGTTTTGCCTCCACAACGCTCGTTGAGGGAGAGACTAAGGGGTATGGCCTAGAACAGACATTCAGAAAGGGATCTCTGTGGCACCATTGGTGAAAGACGAGGAGGAAAGGGAAAAGATTTGAGTTAACTTTTCTTGTTTCATGTAATTCATGGAGTGATGCCTAGGGTAGCTTCCGAAAAGCATGTTGGAGTTGACAAGGGAGTTTTAGCTACAACACCGTTCTATTTTTATTGGAGAGGGGGGACCCGAGGGAGATGAATTCTGGATTGAATCCATAGAGATAATACTTGATCGCTTAGAGACTCCAGCTGGTAAGAGGGTTAAGTTGGAAGCTTATATGCAACATGGTTTAGCGAAGCGCTAGTGGGACATATGAGTACGATATGGATAGATTGATGATATGTTATGGAAGTAATTTCAAGATAAGTTCTTGGAGAACTTATATCCAGACACATTGGGACAAGTAGAGGATTCAATTTTTATGAATCTAACCCAAGGAAGCATGCCCATAATGAAATATTCTGAAAATTTCACAAATTTACACCATTTTTCTCTTGCTTTAGAGGCAGATGAGGATTCTTCAGCAAAACAATTTCAGGATGGACTTAGGTGTGAAATTAAGTCTTAGGTGAATATATTTAGGCAGAATAAGTTCTACGAAGTGGTTAACCAAGATCTTATTTTAGAGGGGAACCAAAAAAAGGATTTCAACACTGTATATGTAGCTGTATCTGGATGGTCAGGAAGTGTGACTTCTGAGGGCGGGAACCACCGTTACGAGAACCTTAGTCAGGATAGTGGAAAGCCAGGTGGATAGTCAGGTGGAACTATTGCACCAAATCTTACATATTTCTTTTGACACTGGTGTGATAGGTAGGGATAATATCATACACATTGTCCTCAACTACCTGTGGAGTGATACTTTTTGTGGAAATATGAGGCACCTAGATAAGTTCTGCAGGAATCAAGGATAAGTTAGTGTTGTGGAAGCAGCTTTTCAGAGTGAGTGTGTGGGAAGGAGGTCTTCTACACCATATAATTTTGGTTGTGGGAGTTCTACTGGAAGAGGTGGTAGAGGCAGTGGACGTGGTGATTTAGGGTAAGAGAACCTGTATCAGCAGAGTGGTGCCACTCAGGGGAGTAAAACAACATAGCAGGGAAGAGGGAAGGAAAATTACATGTAGTGCAACCTACACTTATGGAGAGTGGGGTTGGTCAATAGACAGTGAGAGGTACTATTCTAGTAGCTTCTTCATTAGCTACTTCCTTGTTTGATAATGTTGCCTCTCATTCCTTTATGTCTTCAAATCTTGTTAATGGCTTGATCCTGGAGGTGGAGTCTGTAAGCGAGGTGATGAATATCGATACACTATTGGGAACATGGTTAAGGAATATCTATTTATGAAAGGGATGTTCTCTAGAGATCAATGTGTATTGTTTTATTTGGGATATCTATGTCCTTGATATAATGGGATTTGACCTGATTATGGGTATTGACTAGCTATTCACATACCGAACCCACATAGATTGTTACAAATTGTGAGTGAGATTTGTATATCTTGAGAGTGACCAACATGTTCATTATAGAGAATGGGATATCCATGTAGGATGAGCTGGAAAATTTTATTAGAAAATAAGAGAGCTCACATACAAAGTTACTAGTCTTCTTCTAAATGATGGGACTGGTAGGCAAGACGACTTTCCACCTAGAGTTGAACTTTTTTTGGATGTCTTTTCTGAACACTTTTCTGGGTTTCCACCATAGAGAGATGTGAAGTTCACAATTATGATCATGCCTGGGGATGGTATGGTATCTATTCCACCATATAAATTAGAACCAACCAACCTTAAATATCTCAAATCATTGTTAGAAGTGTTGGAGGATAAAGGGTTTATCTACACAGGTACACCGCCTTTGGGATCATCTGTGTTGTTTGCAAAAAAGGCCGATGGGATTTTACCCTATTGTGTTGATTAAAAAAGTTGAATAAAATTATATTGAAGAAGCAATATCCTCTTCTACATATCGATGATCTATTTGACCAGATTAAAGGAGCTTGTGTCTCCTCAAGGTTCAATCTGAGATCAAGTGATCATAATGTGAGAGTTCATAACTATGATATTCCAAGAACTGCATTCAAGAAGCAGGTATGGAATTTATGAGTTTTCTGTAATGCTGTTTGGGTTGAAAAATGCTATAGTAGTATTTATTTCCTTGATGAACTTGATCTTTCATCTGTACATAGATCAGTTTGTGGTGGTGTTTGTGGAAAACATCTTGGTATACTCTAAGACTCATTATGATCTTTCCCATCATCATGACATCATTTTGGGTACATTGAGAGAGAATTGGATATATGTGAAGCTATCTAAAGGATAGTTTTCTATTGAAAATGTACACTTTTTGGGGCATATCATCTCAGAGGATGGTGTGGCAGTTGTCCTAGAAATGGTTTAGGTAGTGGTTTCTTGGCTGCAGCCCAAGAATGTTTTTGATATCCAAAGATTTTAGGGATTAGCTGGTTATTATAGGAGGATCATCGATGACTTTTCCCGAATGGATGCACCACTTACAGGTTTGATAAATAAAGTGATAAAGTGTGAATGGATGTGAGCATGCTATAATTATTTCTAGGAGTTGACGAATGTCTTTACATCGACACCAATTTTGATCTTACCTAAGATGAGTAAGTAGTACATGGTGTATTGTGAAGCTTCTGGGATAGGACTTAGAGCTATAATGATATGACGTGATAAAATTATTGCTTATAGGTCTTAGTAGTTGAGGTCACATGAATAGAATTACCCTATGTAAGACTTGAAGTTGGTAGCAGTGGGTTATTCTCTTAAGTGTTGACAACACTATCTATTGGGTGAAAAGTTTACTATTTTTATGGATCACAAGATCCTGATGTATATCTTTTCACAGCGTGACATGAGTCTTTGTCAGTGAATATGGGTAGAGTATATGCATTTTAATGATATTAAACTAGAATATAGAATCCGAAAGGGAAATTGTCTGGGGGATTCCTTAGGCAGGAAAAATCAGACTCAGTTTGAAAATGTTTTTAGTGAAGAGTGGAAGATGATGATATTGCTAGGGGAAATTCATGTGGTAGTTCGGGAAAGTCACGAGAGGATGACTCTAGTTTATATAATAGTGGAGTCAACAGTATTGAGATGGATCAGGGACATGGGGTATGATGATCTAGAGTGTTTATAATTAAGGGAAATATTTATAGGTGGGGAGATTCTTTTATACTGGATAATAGATGAGAATGATATGATCTATGTGAAAAATCAGGTCATTGTACCTACTAGTAAGAGAGAGGATGTCAAGAGAGAATTTAATGCCTCAAAGTGGGTGGTACATCCTAGGGTTACATAAATGTACCATGACCTATAAAGATATTTTTGGTGTTCATGCATGAAAAAGGAGATAAAAGGGTTCCTAACTAGATGTTTCACGTGTTTGTAGGTGAAGGTAGAGCATCAACGACATGGAAGCCTATTTTAGCCGATACACATTCGGGAATGTAAATTGGATGACGTGACCATGGATTTTGTGGTAGGAATTCCAAAACTCTTAAGAAGAATAACTCTATTTGTGTCATTGTGGATTGACTAACGAAGGTAGAACACTTCTTTCCTATCATGTAAATCCTTACTGTAGAATATTTTGGAGAACTGTATGTGCGAGAGATAGTCTGTTTTCATGGAGTTCCATAGACTATAGTTTTAAAACCCAATTCTTGATTTAATTCTATATTCTGGAAGGGTCTATAGAAGGAACCTAATACATAGATTCTATTAATTAAGGCCTTCCACCCCTAGATAGATGGGAAGTAGGAGCATACCATATATGTGTTAGAGGATATGCTATGAGCATGTGTGCTTATCTTTTGTGGTTCTTGGGATAAGCACTTGGATTTAATAGAGTTCACCTATAACAACAGTTATCAGGAAACTATACAGATAGAAACCTATGAGAAACTTCGTTGTAGACCATATAGATCACTACTATACTGGTTAGAGCCTGGTGAGTCATAGATGTTGGGACTGAGTCCCATTTAGGAGACATCAGAGAAGGTGTAGTTGATTCCAACAAATATGGCTACAGTTCAGAGTAGGCAGATGTCATATGCTGATAGACGGAGAAAACCAATAGATTTTATATAGGGTAATTGTGTATTCCTTTAGGGTTTTCCTAGATTGGGACATTGCTGGATACAGAGGCAGGGTGTGTTGGTGCCCAGTTTTTTAGGATCATTTTAGGGGCTAGTGAGAATCAGGCCGATGGAGTACTGATCATCACTTACATAGAAATTTATCACTATTAATGATGTTTACCATGTGTCAAAGCTAAAATATTATCACCCCGATCCTTGTTATGTGATTTATGTGGAATAGGTTGACCTCAAGAGAGAAGCATCATTAGAGGAGCATCTGATAGGGGTGTTGGGTCGTAGTGAGAAAGTGTTATGGGGAAAGACCATGATGTTAGTTCAAGTGTTTTGGAAATATGGAAGTGTTTAAGTAGAAACCTGGGAATGTGATATAGATATGAGCGCTCAATGGCCCTATATTTTTGCCTCGTAATCCTAGAGAAGTTCAAGAGTGTATCTCGAGGAGATGCTTTTATAATGTGGGGAGATTGTAAGATCATGACTCTTTTTGTAGTCATATTGTGCTTTTTTGCAAGTACTTTTTGAATATTTTAAGTACCATTGATTTGGATTAGTGTCCTGGGGTGTGTTTGGGTGAGTTTTTAATGAACTTGGGAAGACACGAGGTTGTGCATGGTTTGCCCATGGCTTGGCCAAACCGTGAGCAATCTACACATGCAAACAAAAGAGGTCGCCATAATTAGTGCACAGTTTTCCTAACCATGTTTCATCAAGCCATGTGGGAAGAAGAAGACACCATTGTTGGCACACAAATTTCCCTACCCATGGGCCTCTACCAAGGAAATCATGTGCACATAATTTAATATCTTAAAATCCGTTTTAAAACCACATGAACCCCCAAAGAATCCCATATTTCATCCTTGTCTTGGCCTTGATAAGTTATTTTTGTTCCCAGATCCTTTTAGACGGATTCCAAGGTGACCCGAACACTGTTCTTTGAGATCGAAGGCCCGTATTGAAGATCATTTCTCTTCCTAATAATTGAAACTCATCCCACTACTTATCCTATTCTTTCCTATACCATTCTTTGACATTTTCATGGAATATCTACACCATTTTCATGGAACTAGACCTATGAGTTGAGATCTTGATCTTGGATTGTGGATGTAGATTTATTTTTTTTATGATCTTGAATCTTTTGATCTTATTTTTTGTTTAGGGAGTTTGATCCGAAGTTTGATCGATGACGTTGTGCCACATATATTTGAAGATTATGTTGTGATAACATCCCTCAATAAACCATGGTAGGTTGTCCAAATAGTTACATTGGATATTCTAATTGGTTGGGATATTATAATTGAGATATTTAATTGGTTGTGATAAGAGGAAAATTTTTGGAAAATTAATTATTAGGTGATGTTGGCTAGGAATTATAATTAATTGTGAGAATTAATTATGTTCCATAATGTTGATGAAATATAATTAATTGTGAGAAATAATTATGTTCCATGATTTTTATCAATGATAATTAATTGGGGAAATTAATTATGAAAAGTTGAGATTTTATATAGATAATTAATTGTGAAGAATTAATTATGGAAATATAATTGTGTTGATTGGTTAATCAATTAATGAATTAATTAATGGGTTATATGATTAGTTAATTTTTAAATTAACTAATGTCCTTTGAAATGTTTAACTAACCATTGGATTAGTATTGTAATGATGTGGATCATTCTTGTGAATTTATTAATGATTAAATGGATGAGTATTTTGTGGGGCTAGACATGGCGTTCTAGACTAGTTAGATTTCGGGACTTGGACTTGGGGTTCCTCCCCATTAGTTATCAAAGCATGAGATCATGGGGTTCTAGGAAGTAAGACCTAAAACAAATAATATATAGTGTGATAGGAATGGAGACCTATACTTATTGAGATATTGAGTGATAGGCATGATCACCTACAATTAATGAGATTTGGGGTGATAGGCTTGGAGACCAACACATATTGAGATTTAATGTTCTAGGCATGACGACCTACACTAAATGATTAATAATAATTTATAATGATTCAAATGGGAAACATGAATTGAAACTGTTCCTAATGTGATGATAAATGATTAAAAGAAAATATGATGATTTTTTAATTATGATTTTTATTTAATACTTAATAGGACTACATGGCCTATCTTTTTACTGGACTCATTTTAGACACTGTTGGTGGTGTCCTGTTGTGTTGTACTCACACCCAATTCGGGCCACCTGATCGGCACCTGAGTAGATGTTGCTGTTGTAGGACAGGATAAGTTCAAGGTCCAGGGATAGGTTTCTGTTTGGGATTAGAGCATGAGAGTGGGAACCAGATGTGGTTTGGAACCCTCTTGGAAGTTATTGTGTCTATACTCTTAGTTTTATTATAGACACTTGAAAATTTTCATTTTCATAGCATGTTTTACTTTCAGTTGAGTTTTGAATATTCGTGGTTTTGACTATCATATGACTTGGTATTATTTTGGTTATTTATATGCTTACAAATTTGGTTATCTAGGTTTTCTTCTATTAGTGTTTTATTATAATAAAAGAGGGTATAATCTCCCCAAGACTGACTTACTAGATCCTTGCTACTAGTTATAACCCTCTCACATACAAGGAGGGGTGCTTAAGGGCCTATTGATAGCCGGCTCGGTGCATTATTCAGGGGACCTAGGGTTAAAATGTCACGTAAACCACTTACAATCATCCATAATTATTGATTATTTTTGTAGAAATAATTATATCCATTGAATAACTCATTTATTTTAATAGATTATGGGGAAATTCCAATCTTTTCAGTTTATTTCATTTCTTTTATGAATTGTAAAATAATTTACTTTTCCAACTAATTTATTTAACAAACATATAATTAGTTAAGTTATAATTTATATAAAAGTTACTTTTTTATATTATAAAATATTTCTAGAAGATATTAGGAAGATGTGGTAAAGAGATGATTGATTTAGTGATTGTGATGTTGATTCACAGGTAGACCCCAAGCATGATCCTTCATTTTTGGGTGGATGGTTTTTTTTTTGAAAAGGGGTTATTCATGGAAAGTATATTGATCAACATTATTGTGATGTAGAATACTGAAGGATACTATGGTGAAGGTAAATACTATAGATATATTAAATTTACTTTTATACTGATCACAGATTTTTTGGTTATAAGAATCATAAGGAATGGTAAGGTGTTTTCATGTTGATGTTTATATGGTAGAAATCATAGAAGGACTAGATTTATCTAAATAAAATATTTTTTTGTGGATTGTTTTTTAAAAGGTGTAGAGGGACCAAATTTTTTGGGACTAAAATGGTTTTTGAGTGTGGTATGATGCTTTGATGAATGATAACCATTGGTCATAATTTTCATCATACTGTCGTTCCATATCATGGTATAAAGCAGAGAACCTCAGGTTTTGGATTGATTTCTCTTAATCATGGTGCATTTTAATTTTATAAATGGGATTTAAATTTTAATCCTTGTGATTTTAGGAATACCCATACACAGGAATAGATTTGGGTGTTTGGATTGAATTGGGTTTATTGGAATACCAATATATCGTGGGCTGTTTTTATCAATTAGAGTACCAATTAATTTTGATAAGAAAAATAAAAGGGATATATATAAGAAATTCGCAAATATTATTTTTTAGGGGGAAATTTATGAATCATTAATTTATCAAGTAATTATATCAACAATTGGTGATAATATATCTCTATAGATTAAGTATGTGAAGTTACCATTTTTTTAATCATTCTATATGAACATTGGGTATAAAATTAATGATTATCTTAGAATGAGGTCATGTGATTTCTATAAATTAATGGTTAAATATTTGAAAACTTATAAGATTAGATATTTTCATGACAAAGATAAAATGAGTAAAAAAATAGAATCCATTTCCGATGTTTTTGTAAATAAAGTGGGTGATTCATTTTCCTCTACCGATAAATCATTAGAGGCATAAATAAGAATTATATAGGAATATCCTAGGTTATGGAATGTTTAATCTATTTCAAACCCAAAATACAGGTATATATTAAGGGATCAAATGTATTACCATGATGTTACTAATAGAGTTCTGCAACATTCCATTGCTAATGTTAGTGATGACTCAATGAATACTAGAGATAATTTTGAATAACATAAAATTGTTATTCAATACAACCATAGAAATGATATTTACACCTTAGATGTTGTGTCATATAAGGGTGATGAATTATATAATAATTATAGATAGGACAAGGGCTATCGTTTCAATGGAACCTTAGTAAAATGAAAAGTTTCAGACATGGGACATTCTTATCCAATATAAGAAAAAAACCACATAAAGAATATGAAAATTTTCCAAAGATAGGGGTTATAATATCTTTATCCACACTTTATCTAGAATTATAAATCAAGGAGGAGGATGATAGTTTAAATGATTCAATTTATGTTCATACAGATTTACCTTTGGATTTTTATGAATCAATTAATGTTTAAGACTGTGCTTATTTCATGAAATATGAAGGTGGCATTTTTAGTATTGATGAATACATTCATGATATAATTCACATGATCTATAAGAATGATGATGATAAAAAATTAATTGAAATTAGGATTATTGGAAAATTAACAAGGAATGATTACTAATATTGGTTGTCCTACTTAGGATTCACATTTTTTTATATTGTTTCTTATATTAGATCATTATGAAAGGATGTTGTTACTCTCTATATTGGATGGATTATGTTTTCAGTTCTTTTTTCATATTGAATTTGGATTAGGGAGATTATAGTTTTTATGGAATATATATCTTTTTAATGTTTTTTGGGGATATTTATGTACTATATCTCTATAAACCATGAATTTCATGTCTGCCTATTTGCAAAAATTCTCACACGATGAAAGTATATTTTTTAACAGTTTCCTTTCGTTATATTTTCTTGGTGTTAAATACTTATTCATTAAAATATTTATCTTGAGTAAAATAACTATGAAATTTACCTGAATGGAGAACAATAATGATATTTTAATTATTTTCTAACTTATTTAAAATTGATATTTTAGGTGAAGAATTTGCTTCTTGACATGTAACATGTATATAATGATTGTGTCTTTAAAGCTCAATTCTGGTAAGAACCTGACATTTACTTTAGGAAGAATGATCTTTTAAATTTCAATTGGATTCCCTTTTTTATCATTATAAATGTTTTGTATGGTTTTTGGAATGGTTTAAGAGATATCAATAATTTTGAAGAGCCTGGAACTCAAGTGTTGGAGGAAATAGTAAAGGCCCAAGGTTACATCATGGTTAGTGCTAACCATACACCTCAAAACTTGCATCCCTAGAAGGGTAATGCATGATTTTTTTTTCAAATAATGAAAGGGGTTTTTGGACCATATAGGGATGAGAAAGAGGGTGAAGATGATCTTGACACTATTTTTATAACTGTACGATGTAGGCCGTATGGGGTGTGATCCCTGTACAATGGGGTGTGCATGGTTTTCGCATGGTTTGAGTAAACGTGCGACCAAACCATGTGGCCACATAATAATTGGTGAATTACTCTTTTCCAATCTTACTATATAATGCATCTTACCACTTTATTTTTAATCTAGTAGAAAATGGCTTCCTATCCTCCCTTTTGAGCTCTCTTAATCCTAATCATAGGCTTTGGTACCAGTCTTCCATCCAGACACTGATTTGACCCCCATCTATCACGTTGAATCGCTATAATTATGCTATCCACTCCTTTATATCCTTTCTCCATTCTTATATTTTTTGATGGAGTTATTTTGGTGAGATTCGATATGCCCTATTTTTTGGGTGTTAGTATATTTTTTCTCTTTCTTCTGGTCTAGACCAAATGAAAGGATGGTACTGGCTGAACTCTCTTATATAGGAATAAGGTTGGTGGACTAGTATTTATCCCTTAAGTATTTCTTATTTATATTATTATTTTTTATAACACATTTTGGAACTCCCATGTGATGCCTTAAAAATACACATAAACCTTTTTTAATTTGATACCCTTTATCCAAATGACCAAATATCCCCATACTCTTGTTCGGACAGGTCCCATTTTACTATTTCCAACCCTTTAGGCACTCCTTTAGGTTTTTCCTTTTGTATTATAACTTCTTAAGTGACCAAACCATCCTCTATATAGTTTTTACTAACTCTTAAATATAATGAATTTATTGAATTTACTATGAGGTGAGTGGTATGACCATGTCATGTGTTAAAATGAAGACAATGGTTACACCATTTTCAAAGTGAAATATTAATAGTTTCTAAATCATATTTAACCCCTTATAATTGTGATAAATGGGAATGGTGTCCCTTATACTTGTGATAAATGGGAATGACATCCCTTAATATTAGGATACATGGAGATGGAGTCCCTTATAATTGTGGAAAAGGGATTGGTGTCCCATATACTTACGATACATTGGCATGGAGTCCATCATACTTTTGATACATGGGAATGGGATCCCTTAAACTTACAATACATGAGCGAGGAATCCATTTTGATTTAAATATATGGGAATGGTGTCCCTTATGATTTTGATATATGGGAATGGAATCCCATATAATTTTGATACATGGACATGGTGTCCTTATACTATTATACTTGGAAAAGGTTTCTGTATTATTTGATACTTAGGCATGGTGTCCTTATTCTATGATACTCATGCATGGAATCCCTATACTGTGATACTTGGTAATAGAATCTATATAATGTGATTCTTAGTAATGGAATCCTTATACTATGTTACTTTATCATTGAGTCCCCTATAGCTTTATGAGGGTCTGGTTGCTGGATTTGGATGCCTGAGTTACGCCCAGGGTCTCTGTTAGCTCTACATATTTATATATTTGTATTTAAATTTCCATATATATATAGATCATATATATAAACACATACATATAAATTTTTTGAAATTTATCCTGATGATATCTATTCAGACGTTATTCTCGCACAAGCTGAAATAGGTAGTTTCTTCTTGGTGTCCTTTAGAAACTAGTGATAACCCTTTACAGTTTACTTTACTGCTTTACCTTTATTATATCTTCTCACTGCTCATATTATATGCAGCAACTAGATTCATCAAGACACTGCTTGTGGTGGCCTAATGGGTATATATCACACCCTATTTTGTCCTCCATTAGGAACATAGATCGTATTCATGGATACAGGTAGGGATGGGGGAAAACCCCTAATTATTGATGCTTAATTTGATTGTAGAATGTGGGTAGGGGAGTATAGGACTGGGTGATGGATCATGATGCTATCTAGAAATAAGTTCTTGTTATTTTTGGTTATTTTTATATACTTGAATGCATTTATGAATTTTACCATGTTTATCTGTTCATTTTTTTAGAGTCATGAAATTACATTGTTCTATATATGTTACTAGATGTTACTATAGATGACTATTCATTTTTTCGAGATAATAGAATTTTCTCTATTAGTTGATATTATTATTACTCAATTGATTCATTTATTACACCATTGTGCTAGTCTAATTATGATGGTACAATATCCCCATTTAACTCGATGGACCCTTTCTACTAGTTAGAAGCCTCTAGCATATAGGGAACCACACTTCATTCCATGTGGCCCACTATATTGGGGAATCATATATTGGATTCAAGGAGAGGAAATAAAAAATTGGTATTATATGTTTATTTTGTTTAAAAAAATCTATTGGGATTGTAGAAAGGATACTAGGACATGTCATAGATTAGTTATGATATTTTTCATGGATGTTACTAACCCATGTACATATAAAAATAAAATAAATAGGGTTGGAAATTAATGTTATGGAAATTCTTGTCAAATTTGATTTGATTTCACTATTGGGTGACACACATGACTTTTGTTGGTTATTATTACATTGAGGATTCCATTTTACCCTTGGAATCATTTGGAAAATAAGTATTGACTCAAGAATCATTATATGAACGAAGAGATTAACTTGTCATGCATGATACAAATCCATGTTGGTTCATCTCATTGCTTGTGTAAACTGTTATTGGTAAGATTCCTTTGACTAATGTGTAAATAATTTTTTTGAAATTCTTGTAGGAGAATGTGAAACATAATTGGTTATGTAAACTAACTCCATAAACCTAATAGTTTTTTCTTACATTTATTAATGTAGGCATCTAAAGTAGTCAATTATGGCACATTGAGCCACATTCCATTGGTCCCATGGGATGGAAAATGTTTATGGTTGTGATTAAATGTATTCCATAGTTCAATTTATAAATTTTATGGGACATTATAAATTTAATATTGAAATCTATATTATTCAAACACATAAGATTTATTGCTATATAAATGAGCACAAACTTAAATAGATTTCAATTACCAAAACAAATGGTCACCATTAAATGGAGATCCCAATTGAAATTTAATGGGTGTGTACTATATAACTTGCAATTGATTATCTATCTATAGATACTTCTGAGTTATTACATAAAAAATAACTTGAACCATCCTCATTAGTGGGAAACATGAATTATCTCTTGGGATATTTGGATCTGTACATAACCTTGTCTTAGCATTAGGATCAGGATGATGGGTGTGGCTTTTATAGAGAAAGTATTTGTAACGATTTTATTCTTATACCCATATCTAAATCTATTAAAAAGCCTTTATTAGGTGTGTAATTTTGATTTGTATAAATATACAACCATGAAATTCTCATGTTGTGTGTTGAGATGATGGTGGTGACTATGCTCTAGAGGTGGTGGGACCTAGGCCACCAGTGTTTCCTTTAGTAGTGCCTCATGTGTCACCTACTATAATGGATTATATGGCTATGAATTCCCATTTCTATAAGGGTTTTCTTTGAATTATTTATATTTTTCAGGGAACTACATTGCTTTCCCCATATATGAAAGAGTTTAGATAGAGTTTCAGTAGAAATATCTACCCATATTTTTAGGGGAAGAATTTGTTCATGCTATAGAATAATGGATGTAGGAAACATTGACATTCTTTGATCACCTTGAGACCCCTCCTAAGAGGATAGTGAATATTTCAATTTATATATATTGAGATACTTCCAAGTGATGGTGGGATGTTTTAACAAAGAATAATCATCATCAAGGAATCAATTGGGTAGGTTTTTAAATAGTCCTCCTTGAATTATTTTTTCTTTAGACATTAATATTGGATCAAGCTAGAGAGGTTATGCATCTACAATAGGGTAATATATTCATGATGTAAAATTATACTTGGTTTATGGATATTAAATTTTTTTCAATGAATATTTCTAGTGACTCATTGGGTAAAACAATACATTTTGAGGATGGGTTCATATATGCCATCCAATCACATGTGAATGTCTTTCAGTTGACCATTCCATTGAAAATAGAAAACCAGGCCCTTATCATCGAGTGGAACCTGAGGGAAGCTACCAATGAGGACTATGATAGTTGAAAACTAAGACAAGGAAATAGTTTGACTAGCAGTTAGAAATTTCACTGTGAGTCTATGCACTGGGGAAGTGGTATCTAGATTACTCCCATGAAAATTATGTAATTTTTCACTAGTTTTGAATGTTAAGGAATAATAGGCATTGATTTCCTAAAGATCCTACTGAGACTAAGGATATGTAACTTTGTTTCATCTTTAAAAAAATTTCAAGACCTTCCCATCTGTTCTTAATGAGAGAGGATCCATATCTACTCCGCCTTGAGGAGAAGGATTAGTATCACCTCACCAGATAGATAATAGGTTAATTACAACTATTTATCAAGATGGGGTGGATGTTGATTAGGTAGTAGGGATTGATATACATAGTTACACTAGAGTATACCTATTCATTTTAGTCATGTTGTAGTACATGTTCATGTATAAGGCTATATTTTTATAGTGCATCGAATACCTGATGAGAAGGGTTCCACACAATCAACAGTTCGAGGTACTATTCTATTAGCCTCTTTTATTTTTTTTTTCATTTTCAGTATGGGTGAATCACATTACTTTATCTGCAAGGATAATGTGTAAATACTTGGGATTGATATATAGTATTTCTATGGTGTCATGACATTTTTTACTTTGTTTGGGATTCGATTGGACAGTGCACACAAATGTAAGGAATTCGCCTTGTGGTAAGAAACTATCTTTTCTTATTTTGACCTCTTCATCCTCAAGATAAAGAGATTTTATTTCATTATTGTGATGGATTTATTATTCTCATATCATGATTATGTAGACTTTCTATCACCATAGGGTATTTTTTACATCATTATAGGGTTTTATTTACCTTTAAAAGGGTGAGTGGGTTATCAAGGCAAATAGATATTGACCAGAGAATCCTGGGATGAGTGGAGTTTGAAACCATATCTATGGATTGTATATGGTGTATCAGAGAATGTGTCAAGTATATTATCCTCCTGTGGAAGATCATTTCAAGGATACATTCTTGTATGAATTTTCTTTTATGCATCTCGAGTGTGAGGTAGATATCCATTTCAAGCTTGTTATTTGTGTAACTTCAAAATCAATTCCTCCCTATCAGATGACTACTATGGAGTGTGAATATTCTTTGATTTTGGTAGAGGATTAATAAGGTATGGGTTTTATATGTCCTTGTACTTTTCCCAAGCTTTCATTGGTCCTTTTCAGAGAGAGGTAAGATAGAACCTCCATATTTTTTTTGGATTGTTGGAAGTAGAATTAGCTTAAATTAATGAACCAGTATCACTTTCCTCGTATCGATGACCTATTTGAATAAATTTAAGGAGGAATGGTTTTCTAAAATATATATGAGAGGTTAGGCTCTAACTAAGTACATTTTAGATATTTTTAAATACATTGAATAGAATGTTTTAGTAGGTATGGTCTTTATGAGTATCTGGTCATGCCATTCTGTCTCACAAACACACTGATCATTTTTATGCCTCTAATGTATCGGGATTTCCACCCCTATTTGGATTCAATTGTGGTAGTCTACATATTTGAAATCTTGGTTTATTATATTACTCAACAAGACCATTCCAAATAACTTGATATTAGTTTGAATTCTATGAGAGATATCTGTATCTATTCTAATCTTAGTAAATTCCACTTTTGGATAGCAAAGTCCACTTCTTCGGTCACATTATCACAGAGTATAGTGTACTAGTTGAAATAGAGTAGGATAGAAATATAGTGACCTAAGAGTAGATCTATAAATTTTTTACCTATAATGTTTTTTGTGTATGTCTAGTTATTATAGGTTCATAAACCTATGATAGAGTCTTAAACGAGTGGAATGAGAGATTGAATTCATCACCGATCATAATTTTTCTACAGCTTGTCAGAAGATATAACCCATATTGTAATGACTCAGGTATTAGTATATGATTAGTTATAATATAGGATGTGAGATTCATGGTGTACTAGTCCCTTCAATTAAGATTACATGATGGGAATTACTAGATGCACGATCTGGAGTTGGCAACTGTGGTTCATGCCTTTTGTTTTTGGAGCAATTTCTGATTGTTAGAGCCTTTTTTGGTGTCTAAATACTACAACAACATCCAATATATTTTCACGCTACGTGGAATAAATCATAGGAAGGGAGGGTGGGTTGACTTCCTTTATTTTATTTATTTTTATATTTTTTATATGACTATAAATGGAAATGTTGTAGAAGATGCTCTAATCTGATGGACTCAAAAACATGATGTTCAAGGGGCCAATGATGAGTGGAAGCTTATTCTTCTATTTTTTTAAATATATTTGGAGTTTTAGTATCATAATGGATAGTTAGTAGTTATATCATTTTCACTAATCTCTTCACTTGTGGAAAGAGTGAATATGACATAGTGATTCGATCCCGATGGCTTAGTCATAATGGAGAGTTTTTTAATAGATGACCCAATTCCTTGTTGGTTCATAAATGGGGGTGAGATCTTATGCATCCATGGATGAATCTCGATTTATACAAATATATGGGAGGTGATTATGTGATATTATCATGCTTCTTTTTGGGTGGTACACCCTGGTGTTACAAAGATTTATCATGTTCTATGATGCTAATATTGGTTGCCCAGTATGAAAAGGGAGTTAGATGGTTTTATTACTTAGTGTTCCCCCAGTCTATAGGTAAAGGAAGAAAACATGTGGATTTCAGGGATTTTTTATCCATTACCCATTCCTTAATGGAAATGAGATGATGTAATAATTCATTTTTGATAGGTTTACTAAGATTCCCTAAGGGTACTGATGTTGTATAGGTGATCATTGAAAAGAACAGTAAGGTCCCTTACTTATTACAAATCAGAGAGACCTTCTTTTGGGGTGATCTTGTGAGATTTTATATCTATGATATTATATGCCTACATGTTGACCCTTGTACTATAGTTTATGATATATATTCTCATTTCATGTCAATGTTGTTTGAATGGGTTAAAAAACTCTTTGGATACTAATATCTTTTGAGGGAATCCTTGCACCCTCAAATTGATGGTCAGTCAGAATAGACAATAGAAGTTTTAGAAGACACGATTTATGAATGATTCCTTAATTTTAGCAGTTATTGGGAGAAAAATATATATATATTTTCATGTTAAATTGTATTAAAATATTTTAGGTGATGATAGATATAGATCCTTGTAAGGATTTATATGGTTTTTTCCCATTCACCTTTATGATTGTAGAAGAAGGTGAGGTAGCCTTACTAAGACCTCATCTCATTTACATGACATAAGTGTAGGTATAGTTGATTAGGATGTTTGTGTCTATATCTTAGTGTATAAGTAATTTGTAAATTAGTTTTCATTATAGCCGAGTGGAGTTCAAGGTATTGTATTGGGTAATCTTAAATATTTCAACTAGATTGGGGAATAAAAGATTTAGATCGAAAGGGAAGCATTCAGCTTGGTTTTTTTGACCTTCTGAAGTTGTGTATAGTGTCATGCTAGGGGGTTATTATTTTTAGTTTCCTTTGACGTTTTGGCATATTCTAGACACCTTTCCTAGTTTGTAGCTTCTCCAATACTGTTCCGATCCATATCATATCTTCCATATTGATGTGGTTGGGTTAGAGGAGGATTCTTTCTATGAGAAGCATCCTATCCTTATTATTAACTGAATCATGAAGGATATTTGAGGAAGATCAGGACCTATGGTGAAGGTGTTATAGAAGCCTGAAAGATTTATGATGTGGCCAAGGAGCGGGAGGCTGATGTAATTGATTATTAGACGAATTTATTCTCGGATGATGCTCAACTATTCTTGGAAGGGTATCTCAAGGATGAGTTTCTTTATGTTGGGAAGATAGTTGGAGAGTAGATTTTACTTGAGGTGAGAAATCTTTTTATTTAAATTGGTTTTCTTTTTTATCGATATAAATGTTACCAATATTCCGATGATGGGTTAGGGAGCATCCGAGGCCTGTTTGAATCCTAGAACTCTAATTTTAGGGGAAACCACCATGGCACAGAGTTCATGAATAGCTAGTGAATACTATGCACCATAAACTATGCTACCATATATGGGTACTAAATAGTTTTTTCAAACCATGAAATGGAGTATTTGATTATGCTGGGATAAGATATATGCTACACATTTTTTTTCTTACTGTGGGTTGTAGGATGTTAGGGTGTGCTCCTTGGATATTGTGGTGTCCACGGTTGGTGTATGGTTTGGAAAACAATGTGGGTATACCATGTAACCATATAAGAAGCCGTGAATTATAATTTTACCCCCTTCATATTTGACCCATATTTCTTTTTTATTATTCTCTCTAGCAGAAAATAACGTCCCCTCCCCTCTTTTGAACTCTATGAATCCTAAACGTAAAATTTGGCCCTGATCTTCAATTTCGGCTCATATTGGACTACCTTATACCCTGTTGAATCACCACATGAAACCTATAAAATCAATTATCTGATTTTAACATTACTCTTTATATCAATAGAGTTATTTTAGTGTTAGCACATGTGCCTAATTTGTAGATCACTTTTTTCGTTTTTCGTTTTTCTTCTTATCTAGACCAGACAAATGGATGATATTGGATGAGTGATACTAAAAAAGAATAAGTTAGATAGTCTAGTGGTCATAATATAAGTTTAGAATATTTATAATATGCATTGTGACCCACAAATAATAACAACCATTTATTTCATTAAAAATACACGTAACCCTTGTTTAAACTATCACACTTAATAGAAATGACTGAATTGTTGAGTCAATAAGGTTTTCCTTATGATATTTCTAGTCTTTAATGTATGGGGGAGATTGTTGAGTCATTAAGGTTTCCTTATGACTTTACCATTCCTATTGTTTTGAAAATCACAAACACCTTATCTTAAGGAAAATTTCATTTTACCCTATATTTTACCCCTACAAGGAAAAATTTCCTACCCCATGAAAATTTATCCTTAACATGCTATCATTGCTCAAATAATAATTTTTATAAGTGTAAAAATCAGATTGAAACTAAAACCTCAGAATCATTTATACTTAGATATGAAGCATTCTGTTTAAGACTACGAATTCAGGTTACAAACTCTGATAAATTCCAACTCCTAATTCTGGATATGAACTCAATGATGTTCGACTCTGAATCTTGGATACAAATGTTTTGAGGTTCATGTCCAAATTCTGGATTCGAAAATTCATGAAGTTCGACTCCGAATTCTGATTATGAACATATTTAATGTTCGACTATGAATTCTGATTATGAATTCTAGATAAGAACTCTTATGAGTTATGGATCCGAATTCTGATTACGAATTCTGATTACGAACTTCTCTTTGTTCTGACTCTAAGTTCTATGAATACAGACTCCAAACTCCTATGAGTTCTGACTCCGAACTCTCATGAACTCTGACTCTGAAATTTGTATGTTTAGATTCCTAATTCTTGTGAATTCAGACACCAAATTTCTTTGAAATTTGGAATCTGGAATTATACATAAATCAGGTTCAGAATTACATGAAAAAAAATCCGAATATCATTGTACTATAGACTCCGAATTCATTCTTGGTTAGACTCCGAGATTTCATTGACTTTCATTCCGAATATCAGTTTTTATTTTTTATTACACCTTTTTAGTTATAAAATTATTTTTTCCATTCAGTTATCGAAATACCGTTGTTTGAGTGACACTTGTAAAGTTCCCTCCAAAATTCTTGAAAAAATATGATCGTTGGAGGATGGAGCCGACCATTAGAACCGTGCCTATAAAAAGAAGCTCATTTGAAAAGAGCTTAACACTGATCTTTGACAACTGTGCCCAAATGCTATTGAAGTGATTTCTAGAGAGAGAGGCCCTTTTATACTCTCAGGATTCATGCAGAATGTTTCCAACTACTTGATCAAACTTTGATTCGTGCAGATTTGCTTACTGAAGATGTTTGATTTCCTTGAAATCAGAGACTTCGGGTTGTGAAGTCAGAGGTGCCGATTTCCTTAAAAATTGAGGGCTTGCAGGGATAGTAAGACAGATGTTGATCTTCATATTGAGAGATTACCTGGGTTTGGGTAAGATAGACTTTCTTGAAATTATATATCAAGGGACCTCTTATCCAGGGTTGTTGGATACCCTCATCATTGGGTTAAAAGAGTTATTACTTGTTACTTATAGTATTTTGTT
Organism: Viscum album; assembly: GCA_963277665.1. Lineage (NCBI taxonomy): Eukaryota > Viridiplantae > Streptophyta > Magnoliopsida > Santalales > Viscaceae > Viscum > Viscum album. The sequence goes on along the minus strand of OY728157.1, from coordinate 675,285,335 downwards.
TTCCACTGTGAATTTTAGTTGTTGAGGAAAGTATAATTTTTATATACTTCCTTAAACTTGAACTATGATTTTATAGGATTATATACTCTTTAAGGTAGAATCTTAGTTGATGTAAATTTTTGTTAAGTTTCATTTCTTGAATCACTTTTCTGGAATCAAGCAAGATAATAGAACTTAGAGGTGTTGTGAACTTTGGTTATGAAAAATTTCCTCAATTTTTTGGAATCTATTATTCAGACTCATATAGTTTGTATTCATTTTTTCTTAGAGATACAATATCTAGTTTCCGGGTTATAATAATTTCTCTTGTTTACAAACTCCTACTACTAAAAAGTCTGTGTGCCACTGATTTTCTTAAGGATTCCAGGTTTAAATGTTGGTTCTTTTGATAATCTAAATCCTACCAGACCTCATATTTTTTATGGAAATGATTATGAGTACTAGAGAGATAGGATGAATAATTTCATTATCAATATAATATTTGATAACTATCTAAGGATTACCGGAGATTATATGACTCCGGATAAGGAATTGATAACCATTATGAATCTGGAGAATTCAGAATATCAAACAAACTTCAGAGTTAGAAATACTTTGTTATGTTCAATGACTAGGACCATCTATAGTCAAATATCATCATGTAAAGTAGTAAAAGGTATGAGGAAGAAACATGAAGTTACACATTTTGGTACATCTAAAGTCACAGAGATACGAAGAGCTATGTTGAGAGCTGAATAATATGGCATTAACTTTCTTTATGGAGAACCTTTAAGAAAAGTACAATAAATGTTTATGACTATCATGAATAGCTTCAAATATATCAGAGAAAAAGTTTTGGATGATGAATCTCTTTTTAACAAGATCATAGATATCATGCCTAATGAATGGGAGTCCAAGAGGAAAGCTATTGTTGAGAATAGGAAGGTCACTCAGATTTCCTTAGATGAGTTGTTTGGAACTCTTCTTCATCATGAAACCAGAATGAAGTGAGATGATGAAAATGTTAAAAAGAATAATGAGAATGAAGGAGTTGCTTTTACAACCACTTCTAAACATATGAAATCCAAGAACCCATAAAGAGTAACCAGATCAAAGACAAAGAAAGTCATTATTCAGTCAGAATCTAGTGACACAGAAAAGTCTAAGAATGAGTTATCTAATCTTTCTCAGAGAATGAACAAGATTGTAGCTCAAAAGAATCATCATAATAAGTACAAGAAGAAAGACTATAGAGATAAGAAAGATGGAGAAGATACATGTTATTACTGTACAAGAACAAGTCATATCGGACCTAATTTTCCTTTATTGAAAAAGAAGGAAAAGAAGTAAAGGAATTCAGAAAGGAACAAGAAGAAATTCTATCAATAAAAGCACAAGAAGAGACTCAAAGCTAATGATACTTGGAGTGTTAGCTGTGGAGACTCTTCAGAAAGTAAATATTTTGAATATGATTCATCACTATAGAAGAATATCGGATTCATTGCTACTGCTTCTTTCCCTAATACATGTCTTATGGCCAAGGTAAGCTCTGTCGAGGATTTAACAAATTTATCTCTTCATAAGAATTACTATTCCAAAAATATTACTTCTAATGTAGATATTTCATCCTCAGAAAATGAAGAAATACCTTTATATGAAGAAGTTTCTAGATTTTCCAAGTTACTTGAAGCAAGAAATTGTAAAATTTCTAAGAAATTAGACAAGGTAAATAGTAGGGATGAAATTCTTACAAAAGTGATTTTAGATATTTCTAGAGATCTTAGAGATAAATATTATCTTTTAGAAAAAATTTCAAAAGAAATTAATAATTCCATTTTAGAGATAAATTTTTTTAATAAAAATATAACTCTAAGGAAATGATTCCTGAGGATAGAAATTTAGTCATCAAACTGAAATCTGATATATTTTCTCTTAAGAATCTTCTTGCAAACTTTACCTCTGGGAATGAAAATTTTGAAAAAATTTATTCTCAAATTAAATCTCAAGGATAGACTATTGGATTAGGTTATACTCACCAAAAACCAGTTTTCAAAAACTACTATTTTTTTCCTCCTAGAGCCCCATTTTCCACAAAATGTCAAAGTGGTGAGAATTGGAAGGAAAATTTCTCCTTGAATAGAGTTCAATATCTTGTGTTTCATACAGCTTATTTTTATAAAAAAATGTGGATAACCAATATTTTGTTGTCTAACAATTCTAGATCCATGAAAGTTTGGATTTTGAAAGTCTAACTCTTTTGTTTTCAGAAAAATAGAGAAGGTACCAACAGCAATACGCGGTACATGGATAGTGGATGTTCTAGGCATATAGATAGTAATAAAAAATATTTTGAAAAGATTATCAAGACGAAAAGAGGAAAAGTTACTTTTGGAGATAATGCTTAGGGAGAAATTATTGGTATAGTTAACATCATTCTTCTTGGAAAAACTTTTATTTAAAATGTTTTATTTTTTATGGGTATTAAGTACAACCACATTATCATAATTCAGTTATGTGATGAAGGATACCTTGTGAATTTTAAAAATGATAAGTTCCTAGTACACAATTCCAAAGAAGAATTTATTCTTTTTTCCCATAGGCAAGATAATGTTTACACAGTAAACATATAAGACCTTAGGAGCCAGGATATAACTTTCCTTAGTGAAATGGAAGATCATTCATAGTTATGGAATAGAAGGTTAGGACATTGTAACCTTAGGAACATATGAAAACATTCTAAGAAAGGATTAGTTAATGATATAATGGATATTAGATTTGGTTCATCAAAAGTTTGTGATCCTTGTCAATATGGAAAGAAACACAAATCAAATTTTAAATCAGTCGGTGAAGTCCCAACTACTGATGCTTTATAGCTAGTGCATATGGATCTTTTTGGTCCTACACAAACTAGAAGCATTAGGGGAAAATATTATGTATTATTCTTGGTTGATGATTACACTAGATTTACATGGGACTATTTTCTAGAAATAAAGTCTAAATCTTTATATTATTCCTAAAGTTTTATAGCCCATGTAAAAAATGAGAAAAACCTTCAATTGATAAATATTCATAGTGATCATGGAGGAGAATTTCAAAATTCTAATTTTGATACTTTTTGTAGTATAAAAGGCATCACTCAAAACTTCTCAGCACCCAGAACACCTCAACAAAATTGTGTTGTTGAAAGAAGAAATAGAATTCTTCAAGAAATAACTAAAAACATGTTGAGTGAGTATTCTGTAGCCAAAACTTTTGGGGCTGAAGCTGTAAGTACTACTTGTTATACTATAAATCGAGTTTTTATTAGACCTTTTCTTAATAAAACTACTTATGAGTTATGAAATGGTAGTAACCCTAGACATTCCTACTTTAAGGTTTTTGGTTGCAAGGTATTCATTCTGAATACTAAAGGTAATATTCATAAACTCGCACCAAAATCTGAGGAAGGAATTTTCTTAGGCTACTCCACAACTTCTAAGGAATATAGAGTTTTCAATAAAAACACCTGTAATGTTGAAGTAACAGTGCATGTGAAATTTGATGAAACCGATCTTTTTTTAAACAACCCCAACCTACATCCTTGGATGTGTTTTCAAAAACGGATTATCAAACTTTGATATAATATGCTTTTGATAAGGAAAATGATCAAGAAGATACTACGGAAAAAAATTTACCCTAGAAGACATTATACTATATGTTGATGAATAGGATTTACAAAACCCAAACAAGTTGTTTCTAATGAATCACCCCAGTGATAATATCATTGGTGATGTGAATAAACTTGTAAGGACTAGAAGCTCATTAATAAATGAAGTAGAATATCTAGAATTCCTTTCCCAATTAGAACAAAAAAGCACTGATGAAGCTTTAGGTGATGATGATTGGATAAAATCCATGCAAGATGAACTAAACAAATTCGAAAGGAATAAAGTCTAGAACTTGGTTACAAGACCTAAGGAAACTTCCGTTATTGGAGTAAAATAGGTATTTGGAAATAAGTGTGATGAAAATGGAATCATAGTAAGAAATAAAGCTAGATTAGTTGCTAAAGGCTATAATCAACAAGAAGGAATAGAATATAAAGAAACCTTGGTTTGAGTAGGTAGACTTGAATCTATTCGTATTCTACTTTCCTTCACATCATTCTACAATTTCAATATTTTTCAAATGGATGTTAAATGTTATTTCCTTAATGGTTATGTTCAAGAGGACGTTTTTTAACAAACTCCTGTCTTTGAAGATACAAAACATCCTGATCCTATTTTTATACTTACCAAAGCTTTGTATGTCCTTAGACAAGCCCCTCAAGCCTAGTATGATAGACTTACATTATTTTTCTTAAAAATAACTATGTTAAGGGAAATTAAGATCCAACCCATTTTATAAATAAAGATAAAAAAGATGTTTTGATTGTTATAATTTATGCTGATGAAATTATATTCGGTTCAACTCAGAAATCTTTAACTGATTTCTTTGCGGATCTAAGGAAATATGAGTTTGAAATGAGTATGATGGATGAGTTTACATTTTTCCTTGATTTTAAAATCTCTCCAAAACTAGAAGAAATCTATATATCCTAAAATATGTATATTAAAGATATTCTTAAAAATTATGGAAATGAAAACACTAAATTTATAAGTACTTTTATTGGTACCTCAAACACACTTGATCTTGATCAAGCTGGGAAACCAGTAGATCAAACAACTTTTAGAGGTATGATAAGAAGTCTACTTTAATTGACATCTAGTCATATAGACTTAATTTTTTCAGTATTCTTATTTGTAGGATATCAATCCAATCCTAAAAAATATCATTTAAAGGCAGTGAAGAGGATTTTTCACTACTTAAAGGGAACCATGGATTTAGACTATTTTATACTTCTGGAAATGATTTTTTTAAAATGATTTTCAGATGCTGACATTGGTGGATATAGAATGGATAGAAAGAGTACATCCGGAACTTGTAATTTCTTTATAGATTCATTAGTTTCTTGGTCCTAAAAAAAGCAACACTTAGTATCACTTTCCACTACTAAAGCTGAATACGTAGCAACTGGAAGTTTCTGTGCTCAAGTGTTGTAGATGCAACACATACTCACAGAATATGGTATGAGTTTTACCAAAACAAATTTTTGTGTGATAATAAAAGTGTTATTTCCCTTAGTAAAAACCCTGGATATCACTCTCGTGAAAAGAACATAGATATTAGGCATCACTTTCTTTGGGATCACACACTTAAAGGAGATATCATTCTTCAATTTATCAGAACACAAGATCAACTTGCTGATGTTTTCACAAAATATTTACCATCCGATAGATTTGAATACATTAAAAAGAAGTTAGAAATGATAACCATAATGTAATCCTCCTCATTAACTTCATGTTAAATTAATCTATTTACTGTAATAAACTCCTTTTCATAGGGGGAGTACATCTGTTAATATCTCTTTTTTAAATTTTTTCATAATGAAAATTTTTGTAGTTGGGTTTTCAAAATATTTCATAATAAACAATTTCCGTAGTTGGTTTTTCAAATATTTTTGTAATGGAAATTTTCCTAATCAGTTTTTCAAAATTTTTTGTAATGAATATTTTTGTAATCGGTTTTTCAAAATTCCTCGTAATGGAAATTTTCTTTTTCAGTTTTTCAAAATTTTTCATAATGAAAATTGTCAGACCTGAAGTTTTCGTAATTGAAATCTTCAGACCTGAAGTTTTCGTAATGTTCAGAACTGAATTTTTCATAATGAAAATCTTCAGACCTAATGTTTTCGTAATGAAAATCTTCGGACCAGAAATTTTCGTAATGAAAATCTTCAGACCTGAAATTTTTGTAATAGAAACTCTCGGATTTGAAAATTTTCATAGTGAAGTTTTTTTTGTATTCATGTTTATTTTGGAATCCAAAGTTCTTCAAGATGAATATTTCTCATTACAAATAATATTCCTAGAAATCTTAAAGGTATGATTATTTCTTGTGTTTTCATAATTACCTTTTACTTTATGTTCGTTTTTTTTGTTTATAAAATTTCTCATATTATAGTTTCCTTAAATCTGAATGTTTTACTTTTAAAACCTCAAAAGATTATATTCAACAAAATTTTTCTTTGCGGATATCATTTCAACCGTCAAATCAGATCTGACGATTCTTAGACCTTGGATTTAAATTGGAAGTTCAACCGTCACTTCATCGCCAATATAAAGGGGACCCCCAATGTTTGTGCCACATCGGTTTTCAAAGCTTGTGCGTGGTGAAGCTCTGCATCTCTACAAAATCCAGTTCCAAATACTTCAGAAGTACTCCAGTCCGAATGTCTGTAGAATCTCATTCTCAGGATATGTCTACTTTCACGCCAATTTCAGAGTAGAAAATTTATAGGGAGAGGTTAGTTCATCCGAACTTCTTCAATAAGAATGAATCTATTATCTCCCAGAACATCAAGCTCAATGGATGGGAATGCATAGCCATTTCAAAGACACGAGCTCAGGATGTAGTCTATCTAGGTCTTCTAATATAATTTTATGAATCAATTACCATTTTCAAAGAAGATGGTAAGGAAAAATTTTCCTTAAAATGTTATGGAAAGACATATGCACTTTCTTACAGAACTTCTAGCTTGGTGGGGCTGTCCTATGAAGTGGAATCCGAGTTTTTCTCTCATAAATTACCAGAAGTTCAAGGATGTTTTTTTAAGGAAAAGGCTATGGAATTCCTTAGGCTGACTAATTTCAAGACCGCAAAAAATTTCACATCTATCTACCAACAATCGGATTCAACAGCTATGGGTTCAAGGATTTATCGTACCGAGGAAGGGTGATAAGGACACCCTTAAGAAAAGTGACATGAATATCCTGGACTTTTTAGTAATCCTAAGGAAGGTCAATCTCATGGGACACATTCTCATTATGATAGAGAATATATAAAAAATTGGAACTTTGAGTGCTCAGATTATTATATATCCTGCATTACTTTGTAAGCTGATAGTTCGGTGTCTCGAATCTTTCAAGATTCCCAACAGTTCCAAGGCAAGAAATTGTAATGATATGCTGATCAGTGTTGAAACCCTCAAGAGGATGAAGGTTTCTTTCTCCAAGGGGTCAGGAGAATTTTATGATCTTCCAGAGGATGAGGCATAAGCCATTCTGAAGATTTCTGAAGAGGCTGAACTTTCCAATAAGGTTGGTAAAAAAGAAAATTTAAGGAAGGGGAAGTAGAAGACAAAACCCCTTAGTCTAAAGAAGTCTAATATGCACCTCCTAAACCCATGGAGAAAAATACTTACCCAGATGAAATTGTAGTAGGATTAGTAGAATAGGAAATAAAGGGATCCATAGTTTGGATTGGACCCTGCAGAGGCCAAAGCAATGAAAGAAAAGGTAGCTGATGAATTATAAAAGAAATACAAGGAAAAAAAGCTGAAGAAAAAGATGTCTGGGGCAGATATTGTTCAATCTCTTTTGAAGGCCACTAAAGTAAAGACCTGGAAATTTCAATGATTTTTTTTAAATACTTTAGAATTTTACAAGTCTGCGGTTTTTGACGGCTATTGATTCCAAGGCCCGGCATGGCCGGAAACAATTTTGGATGTTTTGTTCTGGTACATTTAGTAAATGTACAAGCAGATTTTTCTATATTTTGAAACACTGCTCAGAATTGAAATCAAAGGAAACCAATGAACTCATAGCACTGATATTCCCTTAAGGGGACCTTCACCACAGTTGCGTTTTATGCGGGTTGAAGGTTAATTATTGGTGATTCAGAATAAATTAAATAAAATTTTTTGCACAAAATTGTATTATTTAATTTTGGTTGTTATAACCTAAAAGAGGAAGTTAAGGGTGGGCCGACACCCCAAATGACCTCCCCTGAGAGGATTTAGTGTTATGGGACCCACACGAACCAGAACCCTTCCACCTCCCCTCAACTCCCCATTAATTCCCTACTGTTTATCTTGAAAACTCCTCTTATTTATTATGGTGGAGCCTCTCCACCTCCCACCCATTAAATGTGCCAACCCATCTATTTAATATTAGCGTTAATTAATTGAGACCTCTTTTGAATTGATTTTAATTACATGGAAATTCCATTAATTGGAGATCCTTATTTCTTTTTTTGCATTGGAAAATCCATTTTGGGGAAAGGCTCTAGATAATTAAAAGAGAGGTGATCCTTCTTTGACGAAGAACACCGTTGTTTAATGAAGAACATCCTAGACGAAGAACGTGAAGGACTTCTTCCAATGACGGTTCTTAATCAGACGTACCTCGACGTCAAGGAGTCTACGTCGCCTATGATAACGACTATTCCACCATCGTTGACAGAACGACACCGTTCTACCATGATTCTCGTATTGCACGACTCGACGATGCATGACGTCTTTTGTGAGGTAGGGGTTTTGTATATACTTTGAGTGAATAAATCGTACCCCATTCCTTGTTAATTTTCTGAATTGACATTGGATGATTATTACTGCCTAACACGGAGGGCGCGGGCCAAACAAACACGGCCCAATGTCCCTCCATCGTTTCTTGTATTATATGAAATTAGGAAGCGGCGGTGATCGAAGGTGGAGACCACGCTCCAGCCACATGCTGAGGAACCGCGACCCGTAACCTTGGGCCGCTCAGCTGAAAGCGAACTATCTGGAAAAAGCTGGCCAGGCCGAAGGAGGACCGCGTTCTGCAGGCTGCTTGGCGGGCGAACCAGCCTGCAAGCGGCCGACTCAGCTGAAAAGAACCAAAAATCTAGGAGGGCGCCGTGCTAGAGGAACCGCGGCCCGCCTGAGCGGGCCGCTTGTGCCACGAAGGTCGGGTGACATAGGCCGGACGAGCCGCGGCCAGCCGCCCGAGCCGCGGCCAGCCAGGCTTCATCATATCGGGCCGGGCCGCACCATGCAGGGCCGGGCCGTGCCCCCTTAGGCTGGGCCGTGAAATTCATCGGGCCGGTCTGACCCTCTGCCGGGTCGGACCCGCCAATACCAGGTTGACCCGACTCGTCGGCCCACTGGGCTTTATGGGTCGGGCCCATTTCCACTTAAAGATGAATATCTTGAAGACCGTGTGTCCAATTGATGTGCCATCTACGGAACTCGACCCATGAAATAAGGCGGTCCTTTTGCGATACTATAAGTGAGTTTTGGACGACTTGGAAAACAACCAGGTTTGGAGTATGCTTATTTCCAATCTGGCCCCTAGAATGGAAAAAGCTGACATCTTTCAGACCGGGCATCTGATTGACGTGTCGTCTGTCACGTCGGCTTCCTTTAAATGAGAGGGAACTTCAGGATACATCAACTCCAGATTTCGTGATATTTTATGTATCGACCCCCTTGGATCAAGGATCAGACCCTCCCGGAATCGAGTGTGTTGTGTGCGGGAATCCTAGAGCTGGCTGCGGCTGTGTGGACTACTATACTGGAATCTTCCGTGGGTTCGACAGTGAAAACTATTGAACTGAAATCTTGTATGGGTACGACAGTGACAAAAACATTACTTGAATGATGTGTGGGTTCAATAGTGACGAAAAGTGTATTAGAATCCTCTGTGGGTTCGGTATTGACAACAACTGTACTAGAATCCTCTGTGGGTTCGGTAGTGACGACAACTATACTATAATACTCTGTGGGTTCGGCAGTGATGAAAACTATACTAGAATCCTCCATGGGTTTGACAGTGATGAAAATTGTACTTGAATCCTCTGTGCATTTGGCAGTGACGAAAACTATACTGGAATCCTCTATGGGTTTGACAGTGACAACAACTGTACTGGAATCCTCCGTGGGATCAGTAGTCATGAAAACTGTACTAAAATCCTCCATGGGTTTGACATCGATGATGAATTAGTGACTACATCTGATCATATATATCTCTATATAAAAGATTTATACCTGTTTGAGCTGAGTCTTGACTTTCAATCAGTATGATCGACGTGATTTACTTATATCCCTGTGTGGATAGGGTTGTGCATGGGCTCGAGAGTGGAGCCGAACTGTGAATGATATCTTAGGTATATGTATGGTCATATACCTATGTATATTTGGTTGATAATTTTTTATTGTATATTTCCTTTGTGTTTTATCCTTTTTGGATTCTGGGAGACCTTTGGGGGTCTCGGGGTCCCTAATGAGTATCGTATACTCATCCCAACACGGGATATTCCCGCTCTATGTTGTGTTGGATGCAGATGACAAAAAGCACTGATCGAGGTGGAGGCTTGTGGAGTTGGATGGTACCCATAGGTATAACACTTGGAAAGACATACTCAGAGTGGACGGACGAACCTGAGTTGCAGAGGAGGCCATCTATACACACCCTTTAGGTGGGATTCCCGGAGGAAGAATCAGTGGTTGTTGATTTACTTTACTCTAGTTGTACTAGATTTTCAGTTGTACTTTTCTTACTGTTGTGATTGTATACTAGCCCATTTACTTTTCAGCACTTACTTTTGTACTTAGTTTTAATTAGTTCATAATTTAGTTTCATACTCTATTGTGTTTTTTTACTTTCATAAAGGCAATCCCTTCCATTTTTATCGGGATTTACGCCTTTGGTGCTATTCGCTAGCCCCAGGCCTATGGAAGGCGGGCTTCGGGTAGTCACGACATGGTCCCTGAGGATGGGTCATGACAAATTGGTATCTGAGGAGTCAGTTCTACCACAGAACATATGACTCTGATCATTTCTTTCTATGAAGCAATAGTGTTAAGAGTATTGAATGTGGTTTTCAGTCCAGGGAGTCCAGTGTTGGTGGAGTGTCCGACATAATCATACACCAGGACCCTAACCTCTGATTTCTGACTTAGTACATGAAAACACTAATTGTGTGTGTGTTTCCTTTGAAACGTTTTCTTCATGATTACTTTGTATCAAATCACCAGGTATACTGTTTAAACCGTGTCACACCTGTTCCTTTTAGGGATAGCCCAACGAAGGTAGCAAAATAGGGTTCCGAGTTACATATGATATGATTGCCCACCGGGCCATGAGGCCTCAATGTAGAGACCCAGGAAAGTGGAGGCACCAGCGGTACCACTACCCGCTGGGCCATCGATACCACCAGATCCAGCAGTAGAGAGTCCATGCCACCTGAGTGCATTCCACGATTTCTAGCGATAGAGGCCACCCAGGTTCCAGGGAGAGATGGACCCCCATGCAGCTGAGGATTGGATAAAGGTTATCGTCAGAGTTTTAATATTGGTAGGGACACCAACCGACCTCATGGTGATCTGTGCCGCAAGTCTCCAACATGCAGCGGCATGCAGATGGCAGAGTATGATGCTCTAGGTTCATGGCGAGGCATCAATACTCTGGACATACTTCGAGTGTCTGTTCATCTTGGATTTTATTCTAACCACCCTTCGTGCAGTGCGAATTCAAGACTTACTTCATCTGCGGAAAGGTAGAATGGTAGTCTCTTATTACCCAGCGTGGTTCACTGACCTCTTGAGATACCCCAAGAATATGGTGTAAGACCCATTCTTCAGGGACCGGACCTTTGAGTAGGGACTCAGGCATGAGATCAGGGCTTTGATGAACTCCCTCAACATCCTGATGCAGGCGGGGGTGCTGGAGAGAGCCCTTATAGTGGAGAGTTTCCTTGCTGAGAAATCACCAGTGGCGAGACCCTTCACAGGAAGACACGTAGCGGAGTCTTCTGTAGCCAGCAGAAGACATTTGACATAGAATTCCAAACGGACTAGGCCAACAGGAGGGAGACCTCATGATATAGGTTCGGTTGTGCGGGGCACACGAAACAGAGCCAGCTATACGAGGAGCAGGCAATGCTAGGTATGCGGTGAGCAGGGTCACTTGGCTCAAGACTGCCCGACCCATCCTGCAGATGAGCAGCTGGCAGTAGGAGGACCTTCTAGGAAGAGGCATAGGTTCGACCCTAGAGTTCCTCCTGGAGCAGGCGGACGTGGAAGAGGAGCTGGTCGAGCAGCAAGTGGACAGGAGGGGTAATAACTCTATACATGGAGGCATTTGATTATGATGTTTCAAGCTTCCTTGATGTTGTTGTTTGTGGAATATTCGTGTCTTTGTAATTTGAGCTACAGTAATAAAATACACTTTTTATTGTGACATTTACATCCCTATCATTTTTATGTGGTTGATACTGAGAGGTTCTAGTTAAAACCATTGACTTGACCCTCACTTTCGAGATTCCTACTGGAGGAGAACCAGTGACCACACACTACTTCCGACAGTGTGACTCGACCCTTGGAGGCGAGAGTAACAGTTGGATCTCTTGGTAGTAGCGTCGAGGCGTTACGACATCATCCATGGAATGAAATAGTACCGTTCTTGTCAGGATTTACTATATTAGAAAAAGAACGCGATTCATCCCAGGCACAAGACCAGATTTCTCTTTTCGACAAAGGAGAAATCATAGCAGCTCTTGTAGGATGTAAGAGAAAAAGGGTGAGGTCAAGTTCATTACAAATGGATAGTCACACCTACAGTTCATTGAGCGGAAAGTTTACGGTTTACTCTAAACTCAAATGTCTCAGGTGTGTCATCTCGTAGAAGGGCCTGGACCTAATATGGTGAAGTTGGCTTGAGTTCCTCCGAAACTATGACTTTTTCGTAGTCGATACTCTTGGGAATGGGAACAATGTATCAGAGTTCATTTCACGATGCTTCACTTGTCAGCAAGTGAATGCAGAGAACCAGGTACCAACAGGCTTGGTACATCCCTTAGGGGTCCCAGAGTGGAAGTGGGACAGGATCTCCATGGATTTCTTGATGGGCTTCCACATACATCCAGAGGAAATGACTCTATCTAGGTGATCGTAGACTGACCCACCAAGTCAGCCCACTTCCTACCAATCAGAGAGCAGGGCTTAGTAGAGATCTTGGGATTCCTCTACATACATGAGACCGTACGGCTTCATGGTGTGCCATTGCCGATAGTCTCTGATCAGGACACATGCTTTACTTTCCAGCTTTGGAAGGGGTTGCAGGAGGAATTTGGGATGCAGCTACGTCTGAGCACCACCTTACATCATCAGACGGATGGCCAGTCTGAGAGGACCATTCAGACTCTCAAGGACATTCTTCGTGCATGTTTCCTTGACTTCGGTCATAGCTAGGAGGATCTCTTACCCTTGGTGGAGAATGCGTACAACAACAGCTACCACTCCACCATTGGGATTTCACTATATGAGGCATTTAATGACCAAACTTGAAGATTACCTTTATGCTAGACTGACCCTGGGGAGTCAGCACTTGTAGAACCAGAGATGGTTCAGGCTACGACAGAGATGGTGCATATCATCTAGAAGCGGATGAAGACTTCACAAAGAAGACATAAGTCCTATGCTGATAGGAGGTGGAGACCACTAGAGTTTGAGGATGGAGACCACGTTTCCCTACGAGTCTCACCTCGATGAGGTCGACGGAGATTTCCCGGGGTAGAAAATTATCTCCATGATTCATCAGACCTTTCTAGGTTTTAAGTAGAGTAAGGGAGATGTCTTACCGCCTGGACCTTCCACCTCAGTTGCATCGGGTTCACAACATCTTCCACGTATCTCATCTGAGAAGATACATGCACGACCCGACCCTCATCACCGATCATGGGAAGCTGGACATTGATGACGGGGTGACATCCACAGAGGTCTCGGTGGAGATCGAGAATTAACAGGAGCAGGTCCTACATGGACGTCCGATTCCTTTGGTGCGCATTCGCTGCCAGCACGGGAACCTCCAAGAGAGCACTTGGGAGCGGGATACTCAGATGCGTGCTCAGTACCCCCATTTGTTCCCCTAATGTGTGTTGTGTCTTTACGTGGACGTAAAGCCCTGAGGTGGGGGTAATTTTAAGAACTGGAAATTTCAAGGAATTTTTTAAATACTTTGGAATTTTATGAGTCTGTGGTTTCTGCCATCACTTGATTCCGAGGCCCGGCGTGCCCAGAATCAATTTTTGAAGTTTTGTTCAAGTACGTTCACTAAACATACGAGCGGGTTTTTCTATCTTTTGAACTTATATTGAGAATTGAAATAAAAGGGCACCGATGAACTCACAACACCGATATTCACTCAAGGGACCTTCAATGTAGTTGCGTTTTATGCGGGTTGAAAGTTAATTATTGGGGATTTAGAATAAATTAAATAAAATTGATATACACAATATTCTTTTTTTGGTAGTTATAATCTACATGAGGAAGTTAAGGGTGGGCCCACACCCCACATAACCTCCCCTAAGAGGATCTAATGTGGTGGGACCCACACGAACCTGATCCCTTCCACCTCCCCTCAGCTCCCCATTAATTACTTACTGTTTATTTTGAAAACTCCTCATATTTATTATGGTGGAGCCTCTCCACCTCCTGCCCATTAAATGTTCCAACCCATCTATTTAATATCAGGGTTAATTAATTGACGCCTCTTTCGAATTAATATGAATTAAATGGAAATTCTATTAATTGGAGAGACTTATTTATTTATTTTTTGCGTTGGAAAATCTCTTTTGGAGAAAGGCCCTGGAGAATTAAATGAGAGGTGATCCTTCTTCGACGAAGAACACCATTATTCAATGAAGAAAATTACCGACGAAGAACGCGAAAGACTTCTTCCAACAACACTTCTTCCTCAGACGCACCTTGACGTCAAGGAGTCTACATCGCCTATGATAACAAATCTTCCTCCATCGCTGACAGAATGAAACCGTTCTACCGCGACGCTCGTCTTCTGCGGCTCGACGACGTTTGACATCTTTTGCAAGGTAGGGGTTTTGTATATTATTTGAGTGAATAAATTGTAACCCATTCCTTGTTAATTTTCTGGATTGACGTTGGCCGATTGTTACTGCCTAACACAGAGGGTTCGGGACGAACAAACACAGCCTGAAGACCCTCCATCGTTTCTTGTTTTTTTTTTTGCAATTGGGAAGCGATGACGATCGAAGGCAGCGGCCACACGCTGGCCATGTGTAGAGGAACCACGTCCCACAACTACGAACTTCTCGCCCGAAGTAGAACTGGCCGGCTAAAGCCGAACATGATGAAGGAGGACCGTGAGGCCACAAGGGGTGCTGCGCTGCGGAAGACTGCATCCCGCTTTCCACAGGCCGCTCGGCGGGCGAACCGGTAGGCAGGTGTCCGGCTGGGCTGAGAAGAACCGCGACACTAGGAGGGCGCCGCGCTAGAGGAACTGTGTCTTGTCCGAGCGGGCCGCTTGCACCAGGAAGGCAGGCCTGCTTCAGCTGGCCGGTTTGGAAGGGCGACACCGCTTAGCACTGTTGGTTCAAGAAAGCAGGGCCCCCCCTAGACCGCTCGGCCAGCCGACCGAGCCATGTATAGACGCGCCGAGCCGCACCCCCTTGGGTCGGGCTGCGCCCTTCGGACCAGGCCACACGATTCATCGGGCCTGGCTGACCCTCTGCCAGGTTGGACACACCAAGACCAGGTTGACCCGACCCGTCAGCCCACTGGGCTTAACGGGCTGGGCCCTTTTCCACCTAATGGTGAATATCATGAAGACCGCGCGTCCGATCGATGCGCCGTCTACAGTACTGGGACCCTTGAAATGAGGCAGTCCTTTTGAGATACTCTAAGTATGTTTTGGATTAATTGGAAAATAGTAGGGTTTGGAGCGTGCTAATTTCCAACCAGGACCCTGAAACGGAAAAGCCAATATCTTTCAGACTGGGCGTCCGATTGATAAGCTTTCTATCACGTCAGGCTCCTTTTGATGAGACATAACTTTGGGATACATCAAATCTGTAATTTTTGACAGTTGATGTATCGACTCCCTTGTATCTAGGAGTAAACCCTGCCAGAATCGAGTGTGCTGTGTGTGGGAACCCTAGAGCTGGCTGCGATAGTGTGGACTACTGTACTGGAATCCTCTGTGGGTCGGTAGTGAAGTCAGCTATACTATAATCCTCCATGGGTTCAGCAGTGATGAAAACTCTACAAGAATCCTTTGTGGATTTGGCAGTGACGACAAATGTACTAGAATCCTTTGTGTTTTCGGCAGTGATGACAACTGTACTAGAATCCTATGTGGGTTACGCAGTGACTAAAAATGTACTAGAATCCTCAGTGGGTGCAGCAGTGACAACAACTATACTAGAATACTCCATGGGTTCAGTAGTGATGAAAACTTTACTAGAATTCTCCATGGGTTCGGTAGTGACAACAACTATACTCGAATCCTCTGTGGGTTCGGCAGTGACGACAACTGTACTAGAATCCTCTATGGGTTCAGTAGTGATGAAAAATGTACTAGAATCCTCAATCGGTTCGGCAGAGATGATGCATCAGTGACTACATATGATCATATCTATCTCTATACAAAATATGTATACATGTGTGAGCTGAGTCTTGACTTTAAATCATTATAATCGACGTGATTGACTTCCTTCCCTGTGTGGACTGGGCTATGCTTGGGATTAAGAGTGGAGCCAAATAGTGAATGATAACTTAGGTATATGTATGGGCATATACCTAAGTTTAGTTGGTTGATACTTCGTGATTGTATCTTTCTTTTGTGGTTTATCCTTCATGGATTCTGGGAGACCTTCGGGGGTCTCGGGGTCCCTATTGGGTATGTTATACTCAACCCTTCATGGGCTATGCATGAACTACATTGTGTTGGATGCAGATGATGGAAAAAACTGATTGAGGTGGAGGCTTGTGGAGATAGACGGTACCCGTAGGTAGACCACTTGTAGAGATGTACTCAGAGCGGACAGACGGACCTGAGGTGCAAAGGAGGCCATCTGTACCCACCCTTCAGGTGGGATTACTGGAGGACAACTTAGTGGTTTCTAATTTACTTAATTTCAGTTGTACTAGCTTTTCTGTTGTAATGTTCTTAAAGTTGGGTTTGTTTACTGGCCCATTTACTTTTCAGCAGTTACTTTTGTACTCAATTTTACTTAGTGCTTACTTTAGTTGAATACTCTGTTGTGTTTGTTTACTTTAATAATAGCAATGACTTCCTTTTTTATCAGTATTTATGCCTTTGGTTCTAGTCGCAAACCCCTGGGCTATGGAAGGCGGGCTTTGGGTAGTCACGGCACGGGCCCCAAGGACGGGTCCTGACAACTGAAAAGCATTTGATAAAATTCCTGTACCAGAAGCATTCCTTGTAGAACAATTTCTTGAGACTCCAGGTAAGATGTTTTTGACTCTAGAAAATCCACAAGAGAAGATTGTGAAAGAGAAGAAAGCACCAGAAGAAGTACAAGAAGCTGATAATAGTGGTGGCTTTGATGATGTGACTCAGAAAGTTGAATATTATCATGAAAAGGAAAGTTCCTCTGAAAAGTTGTCAATCTAGACTTCTCAAGCCGGATCCTTAAAACATGCTACTCCTGGAGCTGATGAGAAGGGGGAATAAGAGTAACTGAATAAGTTGTCAAAGGAAGAAAGTCATAATCATGACATCATTCTTCTAGAAGATGTTAAGGATGGTGCTAACAAAGAAAAATTTGATGAAGATAAGATTGTACAGTTATCCGGAAGTGAGCATGAATATCCTGATGAAAAAGATATTCAAAAAACTAGTAAAGGATAAAAATTGGTTGGTGACACCCCAACGAAAGATATTTTTAGGAAGAAAGAAGCTGGAGGAACCTATAAATGAAGGCTGGTAGGTTAGAGGAAGAACCATCTCCATGTAAAATGTCTGCTTCGGAGTCATCTGCCTTAGGACATGATTTTGTCATTCAGTCCTTGATGAAGCTAGTGGATACCATTTTGATCTTTCCAGAAATTGATTCTAAATGTCAGATGCTTCAACACAGTATGAATCAAAAGTCATATTCCATATCCATGGTGATGGATAGATTTGTTAAGAGTGAGGCTGATCACATAAATTTGCTGACCAATTATTAAGCTCACCGAAAATCATACAAGAATATGACCATATGGTCTAAAAAAATCGTTGTAGATTTGTAAGATCTTGAACAATTTCATGAAGATGTCAAGGAATCCTTTGATACCAAAGACACAAAAATCAAGGTTCTTACAAATAACATTAAGGAAAAGCTATATATAGAACAAAATAATCAGATTCAGGATGTGAAAGATCTTAATGGGAAGATGAGTTATATTGTTCAATGATTGAAGAAAGGATATTTTGATTGTGATCCAAGAAAATCTAGTGAAACAAGAAGAATTGATGAAGGCGCCGAAAGAGGCTATGAGGGTTTAGGAAGACAGGATCAAATCATTAGAAAAGCAAGCAGAGGATCACAAGGAGCTGAAAAATATGAAGACCATTGTAGAAGATGCTAATTACCAAGGAAAAGAAGCAAAATAAATCCCACTCCGATCTTTTGTTGTATTTTTTCCTTGTACTAATTTTTCCAATCATACTAAAATTATGGTTGTTTGTTTTGTTTGGTTGTATATACTTATATTTCAGGTACTATATTTTTTTCCATTACCTCAAACTCTATTTGAAAATCAAAACGGGGGAGAAGGAAATAGAATTATAAATAGGAGAAGGAAAAAGATATCTAAGTAAAGAAGAAATATCCCCAAGTAAGGGGGAGTTTATTTGAGATGAATTCTCATTATGAATATTTCCACATTCAAATAAAAATTCTAATTCCAGAAATCTGGAATATGATCCTTAGAGTTCCATATCCTAATGGGGAATTAGTCATATTCAACATTATCCATAAACAAAGGGGGATAAGATTTAATTTCAAAGTCTATAAATTTATTCTAAGTCCATCATTCTTTTTCGTAATGATGTTTGTGCTTTCCAAAAAGGGGGAGATTGTCGAGTCAAAAAGGTTTTCCTTATGACTTTTTCATTCTATCAGGTAAGGGGGAGATTGTTTAGTCATTAAGGTTTCCTTATGAATTTACCATTCCTCTTGTTTTGAAAATCACAAAAACCTTATCTAAAGGAAAATTTCATTTTACCCAATATTTTACCCTGTATGGAAAAATTTCCTTCCCAAGGAAATTTATCATTACCATGTTTTCTTTGCTCAAATCGTAATTTTTCTAAGTATAAAAATCATCTTAAAACCAAAACCTTGTAATCATATAATAATTAGGTATAAATCATTATGTTTAAGACTCCAAATTCAGGTTACGAACTCTGATAAAGTTCAAAACCGAATTCTAGATACGAACTCACATGAGGTTCAACTCAGAATCCTGGATACGAACATTATGAAGTTCAAGTCCGAATTCTGGATACGAACATTCATGAAGCTCAACTCCAAATTCTGATTATGAACTTATTTAAAGTTAGAATATGAATTATGACTATGAATTCTGGATATGAACTCTTCTATGTTCTGACTCTGAATTCTGATTATGAATTCTGGTTACGATCTTCTCTATGTTCTGACTCTGAGTTCTCTGAATACAGACTCCACACTCTTATGAGTTCGGACTCCAAATTCTCTTGAACTCTGACTCATAACTTTTTAAGTTTAGATTCAAAATTCATGTGAATTCAGACTCCGAATTTCCTTGAAATTCAAACTTTGGAATTCTACATAATTCAGGTACCAAATTCCTTGAAAACAGAATCCGGATATCATTGTTCTATAGTATCTAAATTCATTCTTGGTTAGACTCCAAACCTTTATTTTCTTTCATTACGAATATCAGTTTTTGGTTATTCTCACACCTGTTTAGTTATAAAAAGATTTCGTTTTTTCGGTTTTCATCTAACCATTGTTTTAGTGACACTTGTAGAGGTACCTATGAAATTAAAGGAAAAATATGACCATTAGAGGTGGGAGGCGACCATTGGAACTGATCCTATAAATAAGAGATCATTTGAAAAGGTCTCAACACTGGAATTTGACAACTGTCCCCACATACTGTTGAAGCAAATTCTAGAGAGAGAGGCTCTTATAAAATCTCAGGCTTCATGCAAAAAGTTTTGAACTACTTGTTCAACCATTGCTTCGTGCAGATTTTCTTAGTGCAGAGGTTCGATTTCCTTGAAATCAAAGACTTCGGGTAGTGATGTTAGAGGTGCCGATTTACTTACAAATCAAGGGGTTACGAGGATAGAAAGATATATACCGATCTTTGGATTGAGGGATTATCTAGGTTTGGGTAATACATACTTTCCTGAAAGTATAAATCAATGGACCTCTTATATAGGGTTATTGGATACCCTACTCTTTGGGTTAAAAAAGTTATTACTTGTTACTTGTAGTGTTTTTTTCCACTGTATATTTTATTTGTTGAGGAAAGTATAATTTTCGTAAACATCCTTAAAATTGTACTCTGATTTTATAGGATTATATATGATTTAAGGTAGAATCTATGTTGATGTAAATTTTTGTTAAGTTCTATTTTTGGAATTACTTTTCTAGAATCAAGAAAGATAATAGAACATAGAAAGATGTGAACTTTGGTTATGAAAAATTTACTTAGGGATTTTTAAAGTATACAATTCACCCCTATTGTATTTGAGCATCTCATGTTTATATATTAGATCCTAAATTTGGTATTATAGAGTATATCATACTCAGACATACCATCTAAAATGAATATCACCTTACTGTTGTTGGGATGGGTCCCAATTGACTATTTCCACCTCTTGAGGTGTACCTATAAATTTCACTTTAGTCTTATAACTAATTATGTTACTTAACCATTATCTATATGGTTTTTTATTGACTTGTAAATGAATTGACTTTGGAGAATCGATTGGGAGGTTAGTGGTACAACCACATCACATGTTAAAATATAGATGATTGTTACATCCTTATAAAAGTAATATTTTCTTAGTTTTAACAGCCTATTTGACCCATTATACTTGTGATACAAGGGAATGGTGTCCATTATAATTCTGATACCTGGGCATGGAGTCCCTTATGATTGTGATACATCGGTATGGATATAACGAACCATACTTTACATACATTGTTATTACTTCAGAATTGAAGCACACTTATTACAACATATAAGAAAACCATGAAAGGACCATATAGGTATAGTGTCTTTAGAAACTGGGAAACATAAACAACTGGTTCATAAATCATCTACACTATCTCCATTTTATTTTATTATATCTAGAGTCTCTTTTGGCATATCTTACTTAATATCCTTCTTCCTGACCTGGGGAAAAGAAAACATACAAAAGTGTGAGCTCAAATTCTCAGTAATGGTAAACAAAAGAAATATCAATCACATCATATTCACAAGAACATATTATTTTGGAAATCCTAAACTACAAAAGTGATCGTAATTTCATAACATGGGATAAATCATAGTAGTGAAATGTAATCCCAATAATCATAACATATAACATGAAATTTGTGTCATACACACGTAATAATATAGAATCATTCCTTAGTAGTCAAGATTCATTTCCAAGATTATCTTAGAGGTAAAAGTCCGTTTCTGAACCGAGTTCACTCCTCGTTTTAGTCCTGTATCATAGAACCGGATTTACTTGTTATTCCAACCATGTCTATCTCATGAGATATAAATATTTACCCAATTAATTGGAGGGAGGTATAGGTCCAACCCATCTCATAATGATAACATTCTTATGTGTGCCACAAGATCATAAATCATACATCATTGCATAAACCATGTAATAAAAATGGGATTCTTAAACAAAATTCCATCATAACATAATCCATATAAGATAAAATGACATAATAAAAATAATTCCATCATAACATAAAAAATAAATGTAAAAATACGGATATAAACAAAACACCATATTATCTTAGATGGAAAATAATTTTGATAAAACACTTAAACTCCATTCTTGAGGAAAATATACTTTCTACTTCCAAAACATTTTTCCTTTGTTTAAATGTCATACAATTTTTTTAAAAAAATAAGTTGATTACAAATAAACATCAAAAATTGTAAAGGAATATTCATGTAAATAATGTTTTATGAATCCATTCATGCCGTATATGTTAAAAAACATTTTTCGCATACTTTGGCCGGAAAAGTCAAAAAGTACCTCTTATGAAAAACACGAAATGATTCCTTTCATATATTTTACTAAAAACTTACCAATGGGTAAAATTGGATTTAAACAATTGTATTAGGATAGAAGTAATATTACATATTTAGGAAACATGTATGTGGATGATAAATATTCCCCAGTAAATTCTGAAGTATAAACAATCTAGGATAAAAATGAGATTGCAAGATTTTCCCTTACCCTAGGTCCGATTGTCTTCGTATATGCCCCAAACTCCTGTATAATGATTTAAATAATGTTATTGACTTATTAAAGAATCTAAATCATTGTTATGATATCATATATGGTCATATTCTTAGATTTGTGTTGGTAATATTCCATTGCTACTTGTTATTCTAGTGTTTATTGCTTTTTGTTCTTATGGGTGTTTTGTCGAATAAATTCTTATTCTTATTTTTATGTTATTGATTCATCATTTCCAGAATGTTATTAGTGTAATATATATCATATTTATTCATTCAATTCATTTATATAATCATTATGTATTGATGATCATGTAGGACGAGTCGTATCACATTGTGGAGAGGGTAGGCCATACATACGCATGAGCGATGATATCACTCCCATGATCATGGAATTGTATTGAAGTGTATTTATACTATTTCAGAATCAATATAACTTTAAAATAATAATATATAGTTATTAATTAAACCATTATACCCATCCATTTAAGGTGGTGGTGGAAAACTCATTACACTACGGCGTGGAGACGGTATTCCGTACATACGCACGTGCGATGATTTCGTTTTATGTTGGATGGATAGAAGGTGAAATAGGGTTGTTTCATATTTATAATAAAATATCTCTATATGAGTGATACTGATGTTATTACTTCATAATGAAACATCTAAAGAAGAGAAAGTAGAAGAAGAAATAAATTTGAATGAATCGGCAACAAACATTACCTCTTATTTGAAGCGCCTCTTCTTAACCTCCTCTTAGGGAACTAAAGATGGTATTTGAAGAAGACAATGACCTCTAGAATCATACTAGGGAAGTGGAGAAGAGAAATCGGTAGGGTTTGTCTGAGCTTGAAGGCTCAATGTTGTGTGATGATGAGAGGGAGGATTTTCCCTTTTATAAGGGAGGAGAGGGGCACCTTAGAAAAAACATAAAATATTATTTTATTATAAAGACATATTCGGTTTTTAATAGCTCAAAATTGATTTATTTAGAAGCTAAGGTGGGGATGGGCCGAAAGCCTCTCAACCAATAGATTTTAGACATGTCTAGGTTACTATTTTAACCTTATCATTTAGATTTAACTCTATGTTAAATAATTTAACTTTTACCGTGTCTTCTTGTTTTCTTACAGTATATGGTTAGTAAACTTACTTTAACAAGACAAACGAACCCCAAGTGGTTCATTATTAATATATATAACATTATATAAGTCATTTTGGCGAACCTTAGATTTTTATGAATAAAATAACAATTAATAATATAATATTTGTTTTAAAAACTATTTTATGTCAATTTTGACACTATTTGGTAATTGATTATTGTAAAAATTATAAAAACATGATTCGTTCTAAAAAAGTTAATTAAATCAATAATAATATGTCATATTAACCGATAGAATTTTTGTAATTCATAAAAAGTCTCAAATTACAGTTATTTGGGTATTTATAATATCAATTATGTTAATATTTCCTTAATAAGGTAATTACAACATCATCATTGTGTCATAAATAAATTAAATTATTTAATGTCTCAAAATTATAAATAAAATAATATTATGTAGGAAATATTTTTATATTTCTATTTAATATTTATAGTTGAATTTATCTTATGTATAACCCTATAATAAAAATGTATTTATTTATTAAACATTGATTTTAACTATCTTAACTATTCTTTAAATAAAATAATAATAAATGTCCTAATCTAATCCAATTGGACCTAATTGGTCATATTTTATTCCTATAGTTTTTTTTGGTCGAATTAAACTAATCCAATGGAATTATGACATGTGTTAGGGTAATAATAATACCATTTTTACCCTTAATTACCCTATTTACTTTTAACCGTGGTAAATAAAAGTAAAAAGTTACTATTCACCAAAAATTATTTTTATCTTATTTAACCACATTTTAATCCTTGATGTTAACCTTGTTTCTCGGATTTTTGAAACTTCACTCACAGAAGCAGTAAAATTATGTTTTATGTAAATTTTCAAACTCTCCTAGGAGGTGGGTAAAAGAAGGTGAAAATTTCAATAAATTTTTTATATATCTAAAATTTTTATAAAATGACTCCAATGAATTACATTGAAATTATATTGGTATTATGTATCAATTTTGACCTAAAATTAATCTAAATAAAATAAATAATTATTTAAATAAAAAGTCAGTTTTTAAATAGTAACCAAGTGTTTTCACTATTCATCAAAAATTGAACGTTTTCAGAAAAATACCAAAATTTCACCCTAGGCTAACTTCGATATTCTGAATCCAAAAATGAAGTCCTTTTTGAAAAATAAAATTTATAAAATTTCAAAAAGTGGGTATTACTATTCATAACGGCTAGTTTTAGTAATATTTTAATTGCATATTGTTGTTGAGTGAAACTTGGTATTGCGTACAATGCAAGCTATCGAGGAAGGTCGCGATTGCGTGTAAAGAAAGACAAGCTAGTGATGTGTGTAGTTAAATATTCCTTTGACGATAACAAAATATTTCTCTTAAAAATATCGGGTGTTACATTCTACCTCACTTAAAATGAATTTCGCCCTCGAAATTCGTCACTTTGTAACAAACAAATGAGGATACCTCTCTCTCATCATATCCTCAAGTTCTCATGTAGCTTCTTCTAATTGGTGGTTCCTCTATAAAACTTTCATCAAGCGAGTGGTCTTGTTTTGTAGGACTTTTTAGCTACGATCCGGAATCTCTATCGGCTGTTCTTCATAAGAAAGATCTTGCTCCAGCGGTACAACTTCTGAGCTGAGTACATGTGAAATATCGTGTATGTACTTTCTCAGGAGAGATACATAGAACACATCGTGAACTTGAGAGAGATTCGGTGGAAGCACCAATCGGTGAGATACCTTTCCAACACGATCCAGTATTTCGAAAGGACCGATATACCTAGGGATCAACTTTCCCATCTTTCCAAATCTCATTACTCTCTTCCAAGGAGATATTCGTAAGAACACTTTATCACCCACTTCAAACTCTAGGTATTTTCTTCGATTGGTGGCATAAATTTTTTGTCGACTCTGAGCTGCCCTTATGTGTTGTTGAATAGATCGGACATTTTCTGCCATCTCATCAACAAGATCAGGTCCTAATAGCTTTCTTTCTTCAACTTCATCCTAGCAACTTGGAGTTTTGAATATCTTTCCATAGAGATATTCATAAGGAGCCATCTGAATACTGTAGTGAAAGATATTATTATATGAAAATTACACCAAAGGTAGGTTTTTATCCCAACCACCATTGAAATCCATATAGCTAGCTCTAAACATATATTCTAGAGTTTGAATTGTCCTCTCAGACTGAAACTCTGTCTGATGATGATAAGCAGTGCTGAAACTCAACTCTGTATCCAGAGTATGCTGAAGACTTTGAAAAAACATTTAGGTAAACCTCAGATCCCGATCAGATATAATGGAAAGTGGTACTCCATGAAATATTACCACTTCCTTCACATATATCCTGGAAAGCTGATCGAGAGAGAAATCCTCTCTAATAGAAATGAAGTGTGATGACTTTGTAAGACAATCACCTATGACCCAGATAACATTATTGCCTTTGGATGTTTTCGAAAGTCTGGTTACAATTTCCATAGTGATGTTTTCCCATTTCAATTCGAGTATCGGTAATGGTTGAAACATCCCCTTAGACTTCTGTCTCTCAGCTTTAACTTGCTGACAAAACAAGCATTGATAGATATATTCAGCAACATCTCTTTTCATGCCATCCCTCCAAAAGTTCTTTCTTAGGTCCCTATACATCTTCGTGCTTCTAGGATGAATAGAGAATGAAGAACTATGAGCCTCATCCAACAACTACTTCTTTAATTCTTGGATGGGAGGAAAACAATCCTGATTCCTAAACCTTATTCTCCTATCACAATCAAGGATGAATTTAGGAATATTTCTCACCATCTTTTGTAACTCTACATCTTCTTTTTATGCCTCTTTAATTTTCACATGTATAGATGGTTGAACATTCATTTGAGAAAGATAAGATTTTTTCCCTTCCATTATAATTCCAAGATCCATCCTTTGTAAATCCATAAACATTGGATCTTTTGTGATCCTCATCAGGGATAAGCTAGCATGGTATTGTCGACTTAATGCATCAGCCACCTTGTTTGCTTTCCTAGGGTGATAATGGATTGAGCAGTCATAATCCTTAATCAGCTCCAACCATCTTCTTTGGCACATATTCATCTCCTTTTATGAGAAAATATTCTTTATACTTTTATGATCAGTATAAATATCACACCTTTCACCGTAAAGATAATGCCTCCAAATATTTAATGCAAAGATTACCACAGGTAAATCCAAATCATGAGTTGGGTAATTTTTCTCATGGATTTTGAACTGTCTTGAGGCATAAGCAATTACCATATCATTTTTCATGATAACACACCCCAATCCCTTCTTGGATGCATCACTGTAGATCACAAACCTTTCTCCACTATAAGGCAGTGTGAGCACAGGTGCACTGGATAACTTTCTTTTTAACTCCTTGAAATTCTCTTCACACTCCTCCATCCAAAAGAACATAACTCTTTTTCATGTCAACCTGGTGAGTGTATTAGATAATCATGAAAAATCATTCACTAAACGTCGATAATATCCAGCCAAACCAAGAAAACTTTGGATCTGAGTTACTGTTTTTGGTCTCGACCATCTTTTGATAACCTCTATTTTTGCTAGATCCACATATATCCCCTCTTTTGAGATTATGTGACCCAGAATTCCATATTTCATAAGCCAAAATTCACTCTTGGTAGATTTGGAATAATTATTCTCCTTTCTCAGGGTCTTCAATACAATTCTCAAGAGATCTTCATGTTCTTCCGTGATCTTTGAATAGACAATAATATTGTGAACAAAGAATACCAAAAACAGATCAATATAGTCTCTAAATACTCTATTCATTAGGTCCATGAAGATAGCAGGGGCATTAGTAAGACCAAATGGCATCACTATAAATTCATAGTGTGCATACCTAGTACGGAAATCCATCATTGGTATATGCTCCCTTTTGACCATTAATTGATGATACCCTGAACGAAGATCAATGATGGAAAAGCATTGAGCTCCACATCGTTGGTCAAATAAGTAATAGATGCTTGGGAGAGGATATTTGTTCTTGATAATGATCTTGTTAAGTTCTCAATAATCAATGAAGAGTCTCATTGATCCATCTTTCTTCTTAACAAACAGAACAGGTGCTCCCCATGGTGATGCACTTGGGCGTATGAATCCATTATCAAGATTCTCTTGGAGTTGCTTCTTCCATTCCTGCAACTCAATTGGGACCATTATATATGGTGTCTTTGAAATAGGTAAAGCACCTGGTACGAGTTCTATTGAAAACTCAACTTCACGATTTGGTGGAAGACCAGGAAATTCCTCCAGAAAGACATCATTAAACTTTTTTACAATGGGAATATTCTTAATCGTGAGTTTCTATCTAACCATTTGAGATAAATATCCTTCATTTAGTGGAATAATGACCCCTAGGATGGATGAAATTTCCACTGGAAGGTTATGTTCATCCTTATATCGATAGACGATCATATATTGATCTGGAATTTGAAATGTGACTTCCCTTATTTGGAAATTGATATGAGCTCCATATAATGAAAGCCAATCCAAGCTAAGAATCACATCAAATTACACTATATAATGGATTACAAGATTTGTAGGAATCACTTTCCCACAAACACCAATCGAAGAAGAATTATAAACTTTTGATGTGACTATCGTGCCATTAGGGGTTATCACAGCTAACTCAACATCTAATTGTTGAGGTAATACGACGATACCCTTAGAAAATTCTTCGGAAATAAAAGAGTGGGTGGGTCCAGAATCAAATTAAACATTTTCTAATTTAGAGTGGATGGTAAGTGTACCTTTCACCTATTCATTATCATACTCCACATCACTAATAGAAATTTCATGTGACTTTCCTTTGACTTTAGCCTTAAGAGTTTGTTGACTTCAATCATCATAAACAACCATTGGATTAGGGCATTGATTAGCATAATGCCCCATTTCCTTGCATTTGTAACATTGATCTGTATGAGGTGCACTCGGTGTAGTATTTTCTTTGTTCGAATCACTAGATATATTCTTCCCATAATTGCGGCATTCAAATTCTTGAAGACCTTCCTTTCCACATTTGAAACATTTACTTGTCCCATTAAGACAACTCCCTCCATGATTCTTTCCACACTTTGAGCATAAGGGAAAACTCATCTTATTTTCAGTGTGCTCTTTAGATTTACCTTTGAATTCCATTTTACTCTTATTATCAAACCCATATGACTGATGGGTTACTCCAATCTCCATCTCAACCTTGAGAGCACATCGAACGATTTCCTCATAGCTATTGAAGTCCCTTATGGCTAACGACCTTCAAAGACGTGGTTTTAGGACACTAATGAATTGATCGATCTTACTCTCAGGTTGGATAATAATCCCAGAAGTGTACCTTGAAAGTATTGTAAAATTTTCTTCATAGGTACCAACAGATTCATCATCCTTTTACTTCAGTTCAAGAAACTCCTTCTCCATCATTGTTCGAAGAATACGAGGGAAGTACTTATTGAAAAATAAGTTCTTGAACTCGTCCCATTCTATGGATTCAATTTCAAAACTTTCCCTCGTATTCTTAATAAGATTCCACAATTGATCAGATTCACCCTCCAAAAAATATACTTCTTATATGACTTTATCATGTTCAGAACATTGAAGAACTGAAAATTATTTTCCGTGGTACTAATCCATTGTTCAGCCACTAATGGATCAGTAGACCCACAAAATGAGGGTGGATGCTGCCTCATGAAGGATTCAACAGAATGTTGTTCCTTACTTTGCTCATTTGGAAGTCCTGCATGATTTATAGCTTAGAAAAGTTCTGTGAGCATGGCTACATGATTTTTCATTCCAGCTCCCATAACGTTTGTTTGCTCAGGGGGACAATCATTGCATTTCCCATCACATTCCTCATTAACACGGTTCTTTCGTGTTCCAGCCATTGACTAAAACCAAGAAGAATAGTGTGAGAAACACTAATTATAATAGAAAACCCACATTATCAAGAATAAATTTCATACTTAAGGTCTTATCATAGGTTATTCATGGCAATTTCTAAAACACTATGATTTTTTCCTATTCTTAGACATATACTTAGGGTTCTTACTAATACATTCACATTTGAGTTTCCAAAGGTTGACTATACCCTTCCTCTAATACCAACTATAATGACCTATACTTTACATAAATTGTTATTACTTCATAATTAAAGCACACTTATTAAAACATATAAAAAAACCATTCAAGGACCCTATATGTATAGTGTCTTTAGAAAATGGGAAACATAAACAACTGGTTCATAAATCATCTACATTTTCTCCCTTTTATTTTATCATATCTAGAGTCCATTTTGGAATATATTACTTAATATCCTTCTTCCTAACCTGGGGAAAAGAAAACATAAAAAAGGGTGAGCTCAAATGCTCAGTAAGGGTAAACAAAATTAATATCAATCACATCATATTCATAAGAACATATCATTTTGGAAATCTTGACCTGCAAAAGAGATCATAATTTCATAACATGGGATAAATCATAGTAGTGAAATTTAATCCCAATAATCATAACTTAAAACATGAAACTTTGTTTCATACACACATAATAATAGAGAATCATTTCTTAGTAGTCAAGACTCATTTACAAGACTATCTTAGTGGACAAAGTCTATTTCTGAACCGAGTTCACTCCTCTTTTCAGTCCCGTATCACTGAACCAGATTAACCTGTCGTTCTAGCCATGTCTATATCATGAGATATAAATCATTACACAATGCATTATATGGAGATATAGGTCCCACCCATCTCATAATGATACCATTCTTATGTGTGCCACAAGATCATAAATCATACATCATAGCTTAACCCATGTAATAAAAATGGGATTCTTAAACATCATGCCATCAAAAAATCATCCATATAAGATAAAAGTACATAATAAAAATAATTCCATCATAACATAAACAAATAAATGTAAAATTAGGGATATAAACAGAACCCCATATTATCTTAGATAGAAAAATAATTTTTACAAAACACTTGAACTCCACTCTTGAGGAAAATATCCTTTCAACTTCAAGAACATTTTTCCTTTCATAAAATGTCATAAAATTATAAAATAAAATAATTTTATTAAAAATAAAATTGAAAACTTTTAAAGTAATATTCCTGGAAAGAAATTTCTTATGAATCCATTCATGTCATATAAGTTAAAAAACATTTTTCTCATACTTTGGCAGGAAAAGTCAAAAAGTACCTCTTACGAAAAATGAGAAAAGATTCATTTCATAACTTTTACTAAAAACTTACCAATGGGTAAAATTGGATTTAAAAAATTGTCGGAGGATAGAAGTAATATTACATATTGAGGAAACATGGATGTGGATGATAAATATGCCCCAGTAAATTTGGAATTATAAACAATCTCAAATAAAAATGAGATTGCGAGATTTTCCCTTACCTTAGGTCCGATTTGCTTCGTACATGTCCGAACCTCCTGTATAATGATTTAAATAATGTTATTGACTTATTCCATAATCTTACACATTGTTATTATATCATATATGATCATATTATTAGATTTGTGTTAGTAATATTTCATTACTACTTGTTATTCGGGTGTTTATTGCTTTTTGTTCTTATGCGGGTTTTGTCAAATAAATTTTTATTCTTATTTTTAGGTTATAGATACATCATTTACAGAATTTTATTAGTTTAATATAGATCATATATATACATTAAATTCATTTATATAATCATTATGCATTGAAGATCATGTAGAACGACTCGCATCACATCGTGGAGACGGTAGGCCGTACGTACACACGAGCGATGATATCGTTCCCATGATCATGGAATTGTATTTAAGTGTATTTATACTATTTAAGAATCAATATAAATTTAAAATAATCATATATAGTTATTATTTACACCATTATAACCATCCAAGTAAGGTGGTGGTGGAAAACATATTACACCACAGCGTAGAGATGGTATTCCGTACGTACGCACGTGCAGTGATTTCATTTTCTGTAGGATGGATAGAAGGTGAAAAAGGGTTTTTTCATATTTATAATAACATATAATTATATGCGTTGTACTAATTTTATTACCTCTTAATGAAAAAACTAAGGAATATGAATTATATGAAAAAATAATGTTGAAAGAATCGGTAACAGACATTACCTCTTCTTTGAAGCGCCTCTTATTAACCTCCTCTTAGGGCACTAAAGATGGTATTTGAAGAAGACTAAGAACTCTAGAATATTACTAGGGAAGTGTAGAAGAGAAATTGTAAGGGGTTGCCCGAGCATGAAGGCTCAATGTGGTGTGAGGATGAGAGGGAGGAGGAGCCCTTTTATATGGGAGCAGAGGGGCACCATAGGAAAAAACCTAAAATATTATTTTATTATAAAGTCATATTCGGTTATTAATAGCTCCAAATTTATTTATTTTGAATATAAGGTGGGGATGGGCAGAAATAATTTCAACCAATAGATTTTAGATAAGTTTAGGTTACTATTTTAACCTTATCATTTAGATTTAACTCTAAGTTAAATAATTTATCTTTTACCGTGTCTTTTTTTTCTTACACTATATGGTTAATAAAATTACAATACCAAGACAAAATAACCCAAAGTGGTTCATTATTAATATATATAACTTTATCTAAGTCATGTGACAAAACATTAGATTTTTAGGAATAAAATAACATTTAATAATATAATATTTGTTTTAAAAACTTTCTATGTCAATTTTGACATTATTTGGTAATTTATTGTTGTGAAAATCATAACAGAATTATTAGCTCTAAATAAGTACATTAAATCAATACTAATATGTCATATTAACCTATAAAATTAGTGTAATGCATAAAAAGTCTCAAATTACATTTATTTGGGTATTTATAATATCAATTATGTTAATATTTCTTTAATAAGGTAATTACTGTATCATCATTGTGTCATAAATAAATTAACTTATTTAAAGTATAAAAATTATAAATAAAATACGATTATTTAGGAAATATTCTTATCTTTATAATTAATATTTATAGTCGAATTTATCTTATGTATAACCCTATATTAAAAATGTTTTAGTTATTAAACATTGATTTTAACTATTTTAAATATTCTTTAAATAAAATAATAATAAATGTCCTAATCTAATTATAGTGGATCTAAATGGTCATATTTTATTCCTAAGGTTGTTTTTGGTCGAATTAAGCTTATCCAATGGAATTAGGACATGTGTTAGGGAAATAATAATACCATTTTACCCTTAATTATTCTATTTATTTTTAACCGTCGTAAATAAAAGTAAAAAGTTACTATTCACCAAAAAATATTTTTATCTTATTGAACCACATTTTATTCCTTAATGTTAACCGTGTCTCTCAGATTTTAGAAATTCCAGTCACATAAGCAGTAAAATTAATTTTTTTGTAAATTTTCAAACTCTCCTAGGAGGTGGGTAAAAAACATTGAAAAGTTAAATAAAATTTTTATATATCTAAAATTATTATAAAATGACTCCGATGAATTACATTGAACATATATTGGAATTATGTATCAATTTTGACCTAAAATAAATTTAAATAAAATATATAATTATTTAAATAAAAAGTTGGCTTTTAAATAATAACCTAGTGTTTTCACTATTCATCAAAAGTATAAAGTTTTTAGGAAAAAAACAAAAATTTCACCCTAGGATAATTCCGATATTCCAAATCCAAAAATTATGTCCATTTTGAAAAATAAAATTAATAAAATTTCAAAAGGTGGGTATTACTATTCATAAGGACTAGTTTTAATAATATTTTAATAGCATATCGTTGTTTAGTGAAACTCGATATTGCGTACAACGCAAGATATTGAGGAAGGTCATGATTGAGCGTAAAGAAAGCCATGCTAGTGTTGTGTGTAGTGATGAAGTCCTTTGATGATAACAAAATATTTCTCATAAAAATCTCGGGTGATACAATGGTATCCCTTGTACATGTGAAATGTGGCATTGGAGTCGCTTATGCTCTCAAAACATGGGCATGATGTCCCCTATAATTATGATAAATAGAAATGGTTTCCCTTTTTCTTGTGATACAATGGAGTGGAGTCCTATATTCATAGGATACATGTGAATGGTGTACCCTATACTTTTGATACATTGGAATTGAATCCCTTATCCTTGTGATACATGGGCCTGGAATCACGTTACTATGATACCCGGACATGGTTTCCCTATAATATGATACTCCGGAATAATTCCCTATAATATGGAGTGAGAGTATTACATACCTATGTTCTGATACATGGGCATTCCAATCCTGTACTACAATACTCAATTATTGGGACTTTATACTATGATACTCATGCATGTAGTCCCCTACCACTTTTTGAGGCTCCAGTGATATGACATGGATACCTAAGTAATTCCGGGGTCCTAGATAGTGCTACATATGTGTGTATATGGCTATAACAGTCCCTACATATATAGATCATATATAAATACATACATAAATACATGCATACATACATATAAACTTATATCTATATAATGAATATGACATCTATTTAGAGTTTATTTTGGAGTGGAAAGAAGGAGGCAGTTCTAGGCTGGAGTTTTTCAAGAAATGAGATCCGACCCATTAGAGTTTAATTTACATATTGCATTTATTTTATTTTCAAAGTACACATATTATATGCACTAGATGGATATTTTTATACCCCATAGGTGGTGGACTATGGTGTATATCTCACACGCTTTTCAGTCCGCCATTTAGTACCAGAAAAAACATTATAGTTGTAGGTAGGAATAGGGGAAACAACTGAGTTGCTGATTCTGGATTTGATTACAATATGCGAGCATGTGAGAACATAACTAAGATATGGATCACGATGCTATCTAGAGATATTTTGTTTATATTTGTTGGTTCTTTTGATATACCTATTTTTATTTTTTTACTACAAATTTTTTCTGTTCTCTTTTGATTAGAGACATGACATAACACGATTTTTTATATGATACCAGGTATTACTATTGAGAAAAATTTATTTTATCAAGATTATTTACCTTCCAATGTCATTTGATATTATTATTCTGAAATTTATTTATTAATTAAGCCTCCTTTTCCACTCTTAATATTATGGTATAGTCTCCCCACTATACAACTATGGACACCCAATGCCAGTCGAAAGACTATGGCATACACAGAGGTATGTTTGAGGCCATGTGAACTACTAGCTTAGGGAACCATTTAGTGGCTCCTGAGTGGGGAAATTACTATTAAATTCCTACCCGATTCTATGACTCTACTTGACAACAAACTTACATGATCTAATTACTAAATGATTCTAGAAATGAAGGTAACATCCTTGTAGTATTACATATTTGTTGCTAAATGGAAATAATTATTTAAGGATATATCTTTCTCAATTGAAAATTAAGGTGTTAATTATCAGTTTTGTAATATATTTATAGTTCATCTTATATGCTTAGGGATTGAGAATGTGATATTATTAAATAATTTGTTATTTATAAATACATAAATAGAATGAAATTATTTTTTTCTCCTTGGTATTTCTTTTCTTGTTTTTTAAACCATATAATCATTTGAACCTTGTGTGTGTGCATTATTTTACAAAATCATTATTTAGATCGTGGTTCTGGGATACATTTCCACATTTCACATAGTTTCAGACTATAATATGTTTATGTGGAAATATTGTATTTTTTATTTCCTTTTCCGTTCATATTATTTTTTTTCATTAGGTGGTACTTTTTTGTGCTTAATATTTCTTCTCATTCTTTTTTCTACCTTCAAAAACATGAATATTTATTGAAATATGGAAAAACAAATTCATTTTGTACTGAAATATCTTCCTGTTTTATGATTAACTTTAGAGATCACATATCAAAATTATTATTATTATGGATAATTTTATTTATCTTGAAGATTGTTTTTTCATTTAGTTTTTTATAATTTTTTTATAGTATAAATTATTTATTTCTCAGCATCTTCTTTCGTAGTAATGACTCAATGTCTATTTAATCACTTAAGAAACACCCCAATTTCCCTGAACCAATAAAAATTGAGGTTTTTACTGATTCATTTATCGAGATCATCCACGTCAATTTTGTTATAAAACAATCGATTAATTATATCTCTTAGAGTATTATAATATTAAAAAAATATAATATATTAGATAAATATATTTAATTAATTTCAATACTCAGATAAATTATCAAAATCATAAAGACCAAGGTTCGTGAATTTTAAATATTTTTTAATTACTGAAAATTATTTATTATTTTTAATAAAAATTTAATATATTTGATTCCTTGAAAACATAAGAAACTATATCTGGAATTTATGTCCCAAAAAAGCATAACAACATTGTTTTTTATCTTCTATTTTTCCTATATAAAGGTCAATAGTATTAAAATTTAGGAGAATTGATATATATATATATATATATTGTTTTTAAAATCAATAAAAATAATTAATTTCGATATTTTGATGTAGTATATGAATATTAAAAATAAAATAGGTAGAATAATCCTTTTAAAAATAGTAGACTATTTATAAGAATGATTATATAGATCATGATGTTAAAAATCATAATATTATTGTAATTTTATACATTAAAAGTTGTTTTAATGTGGTAATGATGTGATTTATCTCAAAATATAATTAGATCATGATATAGAAAAAACATTAGTTTCTAAAATTTGATTTTATATTGACGGTTGGTTTTATTTTTAAAACTTTAATTGAAACTAATATAACAATTGTATTATACTGTATAAAAATGTTATGATCTACTCAAGTAAGTGTCCCCTGAATCTGGATAATAATCATACATAAAGGATGTAGTATAGATATTAGATTGTTTGAATTATTCCATGATTAATACAAAAACATATATTAGTTTAAAAGAGTGTGAATCATATGATATAATCAAAAACATGGTCTCATTCACATCAATTTTTGGAAATCAATAAATTTTTTTCGTTATCATTAACTGAACTCTTCAGGGAAGCATATAAAATTAATTTGTTTTCAAGGTTTGTGCTTAAAACTAAAATTCCATTCTTAGATAAAATTTATTCTCATGTTTGGTATCCTATAGATTTACTCAACTAATGAAACCCAAAAGTTAACTCATAAAAGATAAATATATGATAAGATAACAATAGAGTAGAATCATTAAAAAATTCAATTTATTTTTGAAATCATTTGGATTTGGGTTCCTCTTGTCTTATTTGTGCAATAAATAAATGAATAATCAATTATAATAACATAATAGAGAAAATGATAACAAAAATGTGGAACTTCTTTTATTGTTCCAGAGATTACAAACACAATGCTCTTGATTACTTCATGAGTAACTCATTACATTGACCACAAGGAGGGTTTTCAAGTACTTGGTTAGGAGGAAGAAAAAAATTAAAAAATAAATCAATAATAGATACTAACTATATTCCCTCAGGAATTACTATCCTCTAATTTTACTTCTAAAACTTTCGAACTCTTTTAATGTAAGTAGAGATATATTTTTAATAGCTAGAGGTGTGACATATTTTCTCTCTGATTATATTCCTATAAATTGAAATCATGTTTTACCTCCTAGATGAGAAAATTCTAGAGAATGATAAAATATAAATTTTCTCTAAATATTTCTTTTATTTTCACCATTTTTCTTCCAATAGACCTATTAAAAAAAGATATAAATTTATTACTAATATAATATTTTCCAACATGATGGATTTTTTAATATTTTATAATTTCATACATTATTCAAGATTTTTATTGACTGAACACTTCTATGATAATTTTTAAAATTTTTTAATCAAGTTATATTTAATTTTAAAGTATAATTTCCAAATTTTTCTTCATATATCTTGAGTTATGAACCCTTTACTAAAGGTTGTTGAATTCACTCTACCAAAATATTTTCTTAATTGCATGATTCAATTTGGTACCCTATAGTTAAATTATACTCATGATTCAGTTGAGTTGAAAGAATCCTTATACACATAAAATTGAGAAAAGCAATTTTTTAATTTGAATCACTGTACATAATGTTATTCCATGAATAAAAAAATATTATTTTTCTATATAAATTTAAAAATAGTGAAATTGATGTTTTTTTTGTATTTATATAAAATTAATGAAAAAAGGGTTGTATGAATAATGATCAAATGATGAGATACTATATCAAGAAAACATTTTACAATAAAATTTCAAGGGTGAGAATATAAGATTATTAATTATGTGATCACACCCAAACACTTGAACATCTGCACTTTTGGAAAAAATCAAATATCCAAATCAAATCTTACAAGATCATTATAAAAAATAATATTCCTCATGTATCATAATTGTAATGTAAATTTACATCATTTTATTCTATAATATTTAAAATAATTTAATCTAGATAGTATCTATAACCCAATCATAATCTACCTAATTTGGATATTTAAAATAATATTCACCCAAGATAATTTTAATCAAATAATTCTCATACTTGAAAAACTCATGTAACGCCACAGTCTTGTAAAAAATATCATTTTTGTAAACTGAAAGACATGATATTTTTTCAGTTAAAAGGTTTTTTTTTGGTCATTTGGTGTTTATTGGTTTTTAAGTAAGTGAATTTAAAAAGTTAATTCTAAAAGGTGAGGATAAATCTCTCTAAAAAAAATTTATATTAAAGTGAAACCATATGGAATATACACACTCAAATCCCAATTTCAAGATATTACCCCACACTCAATTTTTTATTTTATATTGAACGTGGGTTAAAAATAATGACCCTTCCCCCAAAATCAAACTCAAAATAATTATATAAAAAATATTTAGAATAAATATATGTTAAGATATATCATGTTGTAATTTTGATTAAACCTTTTGGTAATTTAATGGATTATAAGGGAAAAACATGGTTTCACGTAAAATGAAGGTGTGAAATTAAAAATATGGATATAAATAAAAGACAAGAAATAATATTCAATTTATTTCATTTAATGAAAATCTTGAAAAGGAATATATTAAATGGTTTCAGTTTGAATACAAAATCAATGTTCCTCTTGAAAAAGAGGTTATTAGGAAGAATATATCAAAAAAGGGTTCATAATAACTCTTAAAATTGAAGAAATATTTATCATTTATATTTCATGGAAAATGATTTTAAATATGGGTCATACTCATGAACACATATTAAAAATAAAATTAGATGTAATGATTCCTTGTAAATGATATTTTAAGACCGTTGTTTTCAAAAATATAGTCAATACTCTCAGAATAAATTCAAGAGTTAAACATAATAATGAACGTTCATTGAAATGGAAGGTTTGGATTCTTTTTGAGTGTCCACTATAATTTTTTCCTATTTCTATTGGTATTAGACACCTTGAAGAATCCGATGAATAATTTATTCCATAAATATTTTCCATACACAATTTCCTTTATATTTTTTTTTTCAATTTGGAACATTACTATATGAATTGAATATATTAACATCTACCTCTAATTGTAGTTTCTCCTTTGTATCATGTACCTACACATCATTAATACAAACAAATGAAGGAATTCTATAATCAGTTGAATAATTTGATATTCGATATGATCAAATGAAACCACATACATGACAGTACTCAATTTCCATTGAATATGTATTGGAAATAAAAATATCAAAAGAATTATTTTTCATATTTTTTAGGGAACATAATTATATTTTGATGGCCTAGAAAGTTTCTTAAATTATGAAGGGGGTTTTAGGTAATAGATCACAAATAAATCTCATCCATAAAAATTTCGGAATATTTTTCATTTTTTTGGGTGTGGGGTTGGATAAACTTTTCCTCATAGTTATTCATTAAATTGTAATCAAAAAATGATTCCCCCACATTTAAATATTTATTTAAGAATATTATTTCATCAAATTGAAAAGAAATTCATTATTTTGTTATGATTTTGTATTCCTTAATAAAATTTGATTTGATGGTATTTAATTTGATAAAACTTATATTAAAGATAAATATTTAAATAGTCTATGGTAATTATCCAAGATTCACTATTAATAGTTTAAAATATATACTCAAACTACCAAATAAATCAAATTATAAAATTATTTTATTTTAAACATGAAAAAATACAGTAAAGAGACAAAATTTGGTTATTTTCCAATAAAACCCTAGATCATGAAATTGAGAGAAAGTGCAAGATTATAATGAAGGAAATTAGAAATTAGGAAAATGAAGGGGGAGTGGCGAGAATTATTTAAATATAAGAATTGAAACAATGTTTTTAAAGGGATTATACAATATTTAGATATCATGATCAAATCATATACGTTTTCCATAATACTTGGCTGTCGTTTGTCTCTTTCTATATGATATTTTATATATATTAATACACATATCAAATGTTGAAAAAATGTATATTATTTCCCAATGGGATAATCCTTATTTTTCAATTAAAAAGATGAATTCATTCGCTAATAACTATGAAAAATCAATCATTTATTGTCTAATATCATTATATAAATGCATCAAGGAAACATTTGATGAAATGGATTTGGATTACATGTGTATGTATAAAAATATAGTATTCCCAAATTAGAATATGATGTCTTATGAGTGGTATCCAATTGATTTACCCAACTGATACAACTAACAAAATACTCTCAAGAGTGAAAGGTGATAGAAGATACCAATGAACTCAAATCATCACAAAATCCATTTTATAGATAATTTAATGTGGATTTTTGTTCTTACTATTATTATTTTAGAATATAAATTAATAAATTCAATAAAAGAAAATAATATAATAAAAAAACATGAAATTATATTATTCTCTCAAAGATATCCAACAAGGAGCATGAGATTAAATTTAGAGACACTCTCTTAATTAATAACAGGGATGTTTTAGAAGTAAATGTTGACACAAAAGAAGAAAATTGGAGAAGAAAACAATAAGAACATGAAAATAACTTCTTATTTTTTTGAATATATCATGCTCTATTTCTTTTTAAAGACTCATACTCATTCAATAGAAGTAAAGGCACATATTTTTATGTAAGAGGTGTGGTGTGATTTGTTTCCACTTCCATCATTGATATTATAATGAATGTTTTATTTACTATATCTATAAATATCAAAATGTGGTCATATATAATGTTGGTCAAATACATCTTACATATTAATCTAAAAAATTTCCGATCCATTATTATTTTGTACCAAAAAAAATACATCAAAGTTATTAAAAATAATTTTTATTTCAAGATTGAATGTTGAGTTATCCACACTTGCATAAGCCCAAAGAGATCCTTAATGATATAATATTTCCCAAATTGTTTATAAAGATAAAATTAGTCAATTTATTATTCATTTTTTAAAGTATTTAGATTAATTTATGCATATTTATAACCCATTTTTTAGGCTATTCAACTCTATCTGGGTGAAGATTTTTTATTATTAATTCTTTATTTGGGCCCCATATAGTTAGATTCAACATTTGGTCCAAATGAATAAAATAAATCCCTAAATCAATTAAATTTAAAAACAAAGGTTGTTTATTTGGTTCATAATGGGGAATTTTATATTATGTATTGAATACTGCATGGGAAATATTAATACAGTGAAATTGTCACCATTTTATATAATGAATGGAAAATGGGAGTTAATGAAAAATGATCAAATATTGTTATAATTTACATAAAAAATATTTTTAAAAATAGTAGCAAGGGTAATTTTTTGGATAATTTACTATGTGATCATATATCACTATTCTATTTTATAATGAACTATTGTAATTATATATTTCTCAAAAATTAGGTTTTTGGTAAAATTATATAATAGTTTTCAAAATTGGACCTCGAAAACTTTTTTTTGGGTTTTTTGGGGGTATAGAAAATAAAATCCAAATATATATTTGTAATTTATGTTTAACTAATTAGAAATTTGGTATTTTCTGTGTTTTGAGTAAGGAATAAAATACCTTCACCACCTTCTAGTATAGTTTTATTTTAGATGCCTTGTGAAAATTTCAAATTTATATTTATATGATTTTAATGTGTTCACATAAAACAAGTTATAACATAAGGGGAAAAAATACCATATGTAAAGATTATTTAAATCTTATAGGATACTTTATTTCAATAAATTTAGGATCATTATTCATTTTTACAAGATTTATAGCATCAAATATTTCATGAATCCTTCTATTATCAATGTTGAATATTTTATATTTTACAAATCCAATGAAGAATTTAAGACATAATAAATACCATAAAGTTTGGAATAATGGGATCAATATTGACTTTTTGAGAGTTTCAAGACTCAACGAAAATATGATGTCAAAAAATTAATATCTAAGGGAGAAAATATAACAAACATATTTGGAACTATAACCAATCCAACCATATTAATAAAAGTTAATTTTTCTAAAATAGATAAAATAAAATGATTTTGTGTTTTAATATATTGAACAGTTGAACATAAATCTATGTGGTTAGACAAATGATAGATCATAATATCTTTTTCATTTATGCTAACAAAGATTACATAAATTCATAGTTTATATTAATCTTGATTCATGGAACATTAGATAAATTAAGATTTATTACTTCCCTCAATTTGTAGTCTTGATGGTTTAATAAAATTTTCTTTCACTAATGTTAAATAAAAAATATTTAGATACATTATTATTTTAATTTATGTCATTTATGTATTAAAAAATATCTATTAAATAAATATTAACTTAAAATTTATTTATAGCACATATCCAATATGATTTCATAAATCATTTTAAATGGTCTTTTATCTATTATGATAAAATTCATTTGAAGATAACACATTATAGATATGTAATTTCTGTTTTTAAAATTATAATATATTATATAAAAGAAGATACACTAAAAGCTGGTGGAACTAGTTTAACCAATATTAAAAACCATTAAACAATCATATGATTAATCGTTTAGACATAATGATTCAAATATGTGTGTGTGAATTTTGTTTTATTTCTCTTAAAATAAAAATAAGACTGTTATTAGTATTTTATTTATTACTAGTAGTTTAAAATTTTAAATAAATAATATAATCTCAATAAATATTATATTTTAATGTTCTTACAAAACATAAAAATCAAATACACTATTTTATATGGTGTTTTTTTGAAAAAAAATATTTTTTTATTATTTTACTGTCTTTTCATTTATTTTATTACCACAAATTAATTTTTTTTATGATTATTATAAATATTAAATAATTAATTTTTAAAATACTTCTATTTTTTTTAAAATATAGGTATCATATACTTCAGGATATATATGAGTAAGAAATTTGTGCATAAATGAATATTGATAGGAGGCATCGGGAAAAGAGTGATAATAACTTAGGTAATTGATAAAAGTTATATTAATTTACCATAAATATATATTTATTTGTTCTTATTAGTATCATCTAGATATTATTTTTTGAATTATAAGTCTCCATCTCATAATTTTATGGTTTGGAAAAGCCTAATATATAGGTCTACTACATAGGATTCTTTATATTAAGTATTTTAGTTGAAAAAATATATTATTTGAGTTAATTTTATTTAGTATTTAATAAAATCATAAAATCATGTTAATAAAATTGTTATGATTTGAAATAAAATAATATAAATCATTTTTTATAATAGTTTAATATTTATAA
The DNA here is from genome assembly GCA_963277665.1 of Viscum album. Classification (NCBI taxonomy): domain Eukaryota; kingdom Viridiplantae; phylum Streptophyta; class Magnoliopsida; order Santalales; family Viscaceae; genus Viscum; species Viscum album. The sequence continues at coordinate 675,242,430 of OY728157.1, read as the reverse complement.
TAAAAAAATGGTCTCATTGTTTTATAATTTAACTATTCAAAATTTAATATATGGTAAGTAAAAAATTTATGTGAAATTATATAGTGGTTATCCAATGTTGTGTACTTTTTAATATTTTTGTGTTCTTTGGGATACAAAAGATGCATTGGACAAATATTTGAATTATTGTGTTCAATTAGTTCCATTATATATAAATAAAATTTTATCTAAAAAATATATTTGGTTGAAAACCTTATGGTGAATCTTTATTATGAAATAACTTGAAAAGTTAATTTTGAGATATATATATTGAAATACTTCTTTTAAAAATGATTTATAATATGAAAAATAAAATTTGACTAAAAAATATAAATGGAATCATTGAATCTTCATGCACTCGACAACTTTTCAATAGAGTTAGAAACCATAACATGACATGTAGTTATACATCACTAATAAAGATAGATTTATATTTTAAAATACTTATTCTGAATAGATAAATTCATAATAATTTTTTTATTCTGAGTGATTTCCAAAAAGAGTTCATGTTTTTAATTATATAAGATTGAAATTGTGAAAATGAAAAAAGATTCTCAGGCAGAAACATATAGAATGAGTTAGAGATTTGTGTCATTTTCATAGTTGCTGTGTTATGAAATAATATTCAAAATCCTTATAAAAAACCAATGGTTTATTAAATAATTTATTTAATGAGGTTTTTATTAATATAGTATATCCTATTACTTCATAATGTTTATAAACCATAGTTTTTTTCCAGAAATATTTTGATTTATAAATTATCTAAGACTTCATCAATGAAAATTTCAAAAATATCACTACAGTGACAGAAAACCCTTTGGATACATTTTCATAAAGTTCATTACTGTCACCCTTAAAGAAAAGAATATTTTCAGAAAAAATGTTTTTCTATATCCTTATCAATTACTAGTAAAAAATCAGTTTCCAAAAAAATATACATCTCAAAATTATATTAACCTTGAATTGAATCCATGATAATTATGTGCTCTCATCCCCGAAAATATTGTTTGAATATAAGAATCACTTCATCATATGATCCTATTACCCTATGAAATGATCATATTACCAGTTCATATTCCTTAAAATTTATTATTATGCTTTGCAGACCATTTTTTTAAAACAAATCTTTCTTCTGATAATCACCTCTCTACACTAAAACTTCTCCCTATTCAAAAAAATCATGAAAATGAAACCCAATACAACCAAAAAATATTTTAATTATTTTTAATATCCTTGTTTTCTCTTCCTTGATTCAAATAAAAAAATTATACAAACAACATCAATAATCAATAATCATGTTTTTATAAATATTATGTTTTCCTAATTTTATAAACTAATCCAAAAGGGGTTATTTAAAATATAATACATTTTTCCCTATATAAATCATTATTTTCTCTTCTTTAGGAGATGTAAATTCACAAATCAATTAAAATAAATTTTTTCAATTATCATATTGTATAATAAAATCCCCCACACAAAAGTTTTTATTCTTACGCAAGGAAGGGATTATTTATAAAATTAAATACAGTCATTCATTACAATATTTAATATTAAACCTAATAAATATTAACAATTTATAAATTATTAATGAAAATTAGAGAATAATTTGTAACAAAATAATATAAAGTAATGGATTTTCAATAAATTATTTTCAACCAAAAAATTAGTTTTTTTAAATTCCAATTTAGACACTCAAATTGTATAAAACTTATATCATTCTTTTTAAATCATGTAACACTTTTAATTTTAATTTTCTATTATTATTTTGCTCAAGATGCACACATTATATTTCTCCCTATTTTTTTAATTGGAGATAAGTTTTGTAAGTATTTCCCAACACCTAGAGAAGTGAAACCATACTGGAACAGCTATCCCCACCACCAATAAACTTATATGACAATTTGATTTAATCCGGACGATTGAATATAAATTTTTTTATCGATAGTTAATTTAAGGGTTCTATTTTTCATTTTCCGTACATTAATTTGTAAACACTAATACCATCATAATTAATAATATTTATAAACTATAATTAGTTATCTTATACTAAATATACTTTAAAATATTCCAATGCCAATTTTTTTATTAATTTGAGGAATTAAATCATTTCAACTATATACATTAAATAATGACCATAAGTATTAATTCATCAATCAAATGAATGTAGATTAATATTATAAATAAATAAATTATATTGTAATTTAAATTTATAAAATTTATTTCTTATATAATTTTATGGTTGAATTCCGAATCTATAATTATTCATTAAATTGGTAATTCAATCAAGGAAAAAACATTTTAAAATTTATAAAAAATTATCTAGATTATAAATATATAAAATTGAAAATATAAATTCTTATATATTTGAAATTTTCAAATTGATATTATCCTTTTATTAAAATCTCACTTATTTAAAATTATTATAACTTTATGAATAAGAAAATAATTGATAAACTTATGAAACCCTAGAATATTGTTAATTGAACTACCAAGGGACGTATTCAATAGGCATGGGGATAAAAAATTACATAATGGTACCCTTACAAAGATAAGTTTAAATTACTATTTATTTGACATATCACTTCAATCATGCAACATTATTCATGAAAATATAAATTAATCATCAACCATGTGGTATTATATATGCTTATATATTCATATCCCATGAGTGATATGTAACTTAAATTGAGTAAAAATCTTGAAAGCATGTGACACCACCAAAATAGATGCATGCCTAGATGTGAATCGAACAACTGTGGTTTCCATAACAATGGAAATAAATCAATATCTAAGAAACCACTATCTGTCTGTAGGCACCAACATGTATTGATTATTATGGAAAATTGATCTGACTTTTCCCTAGTGAAGATATAGAGAAGAATAAAAATACTTAGTATAGTCATCATAAGCATTGAGTTGTTCCAATGGGAAATTAATATATAAGTTCATCATAGAAAATAAATTGTAAGGAAAATAAATATCACAACATACCATTGTCAATCATAAAAATATTTTGAAATTATCTTATAAGGACACACATTTATCTTTTTCTTCATGATAATCTTATAATAATGATTCGATTTAATTATAGTTACACCCAGACATCAAAATATATTAATAATCGATGTATCCTTTGAACTATGTCTTACTAGAGTGGAAACTACTACTCATAGCTCAATTAGATATACCTACCATCAATGATGAGGACCTTGTCATAAAGCTACATCTCTTGTTTCCCACTATATCTCAAATTTTAGAACTTTTCTACACCACTTAGAAATGGTAGTTATTTAATGAAAATATCATCTTATAAATAAAATACTATTATCCTTTAATAGTTTAATTACATTATGAGTAACCATATATTTAACATTAACAGATGTAATAGGCATAAAAATATCCATTTATATTGAACTGGAGATGCTGGAGGATTAGACATATCAATCAATATTTTACCAAAGATGTTTCGTAATACCTAGTTTACTAGAAATCCAGTTTCATGGGTAAAGTAAACTAATTAAATAGAAATTATCATCATATATTTTCAATTTATTTACACCTCATATGTTCAAAATAAATCTAATCATAGTAAAATGTTAATTATTGGATTATTTATCTAACTACATCAAATAATCACCATAAACAATATCCACAATATGTGTCACATAAATATCTTCTAAAATGGAAAAAATTATTGGAATTATAATTTCAAACATTTTTATTTTTTATCTTTGTATTTTTTAAATATATTAAAATAATTGAATTAGCATTGATCAAGATAGAATTTATTTTTTTCCTTAAAAATAATTCATAACATTACTATTAAATATTCATAACTTTTTAAAGAAAATATTTTATCATCTTCGAGGCACTTCTTTAATAACTATAAAGCTCAAAATTCATTATTTTTTATAATTATATTTAATATCATTAAAAACCATCTTCACATAAACTATCATCTTTAAATACATTAATTCATTGTAAAGACATCGAATCTAATAGCCTATAATTGATGGTTAATTTTATACATTTGAACTAGATACACAGAATATAATACTCATGGATTGAATAGTTTAATTGTCATAGTAAACTAGATACACATTTGAACATAAAATTAAATTTGAAATCATAAAAAACAACATCGTATTTTTTTTAGTACACTACTTTTTCTTGGGCATATTGCTGAATATAAATCATTATACATTTCTTCTCATCCTGGAAAGGTAACATAGGAATGGGTTGAGATATAAATATAATTATGGATTAATATAAAGTGTAATATACCATGAATACATAAGTAATAACCAATATGTCAAGGTGAGTAACTGAAACACATTCCATTTAATTAATAACTTGAACATGTAGTATATTGTGGTAAGAATAAATTATTATCAAAATAATTCTTTATAAATAATACCATGAGCATGAAAAATATCAATGTATTTTTTAAGTAATTTAATAAATAAATGAAAATTAATAACTAATATAATAATGAGGGAATTCATAATTCTGAACGTTATAAATATATCATCAAGGCAAAGTTCCAAGACATCTTACTTAAATCTGTTAGGCCTCATCCAAATACCAAAGATAGTTTGTCTTATGAGACCTATCAATGCATAGAGGGGAAATAATAGTAACTTCGTGTCACATAATATGTCCAATTCATTTTATATATGATATGGGATTAACATAATAAAAGTAAAATTTTATAATAAAAAAAAGTATATAAAATGTCAATAAATTTTCTTATCAATAATCTTATTTATAATCCATCTAGGGCACTAATAAAAATGGTATTAAAATTTATCAGCTGTAATAAAACAGATCATAAACCATCTAGAGAAGAAATATTAATGGTATTATTACAACATATCCATAGTGGATCATAAATATGACAAGTGTTGTTGTTTTTTATTAAGTTAAATACCAAAAAATATTAAAAAAAAATTGTTTAGGAAAATATACTTTTCACATTGAAAATCGATTTAAAAAACTAATAATTTTTAGAGTTGTAGGGTAAAAATTTTATTTTAAGATATCCTTTTAAAAATATAATGTAAGCTTCAGATAAATGATTGGTCATGATGGACAAAAGTTCTATACTTTCAGAGTATGTAAAAAAAATTCCTTCCACATTTTTGGTAAAATTCAATAAGTACCTCATTTGGAAATTGCGAAACACAATTAATTTTATACCAACTTTTAAAATGAAAAACATAGTTAAAAATATATTTAAAAACCATTCATATAAATTTAAAAACATTTCTTATTTTTTATAGGAAAAATTTACTATGAAGTGAAAACATTTACATTGGGATGGAGAAATAATGATAGCTTTTGTTAAAACATTATCTCATGTTATTTTATGTACCAATTAAAAGAAGATTTTATATTTCATAAAATACTAATAAATAAACAACGAAAAAGAAAAAAAATTGGATTTAACATAGGAAAATCTAATTATTACCCTAAGAGAGGCTTAAAAATAAAATAACTTCAATAGTTATGAGATTGTAAAATAAAGTCGTACATCTTTGGAAAATTTTGATTCATAACCCCCATGATAAAAATAACACAAAATGTGACATTATATATCACTAATATTAAGATATTTGTTATTTATAATATATATTGAGTATTATATACCCCAAAAAAGAAATATGTGTTGTATATGGGATATGTATCACAGAAGTAAAAGAGACAGAGGAAACCCTTACATCAGATCTGATTTTATTCATACATGTCCCTACCCCCTATAAAATAAATATATATTTATTGTAAATATATTATAGAACCATACTGATATATCTTATACCATATATAATTTACCTATAGTCATTTATGTCTTGTTTATTAATGATTCTTTGTTAAAATCTCTGTTTTCGGTTTTAATTCCTTTGTTTTTCATGCATGCTTTATTTTGGTACTTTTAGTACGTTTTCATTGATCACGAATACATAATTTATATAATTTTAACCATTATATAAATTTCATATATAATAAATATATAAGAATTTATAATAGTCCACAAAATTTCGATATGGTTAAATGAGGTACAACATTCATGGAGATGGTAAGTCGTACGTACGCATGAACACTATTTCGATTTTCCCAATAAATGGAATGTTAGAAAGGTAATTAGTATTTCACCTTTAGAAAAATTATTATATTGAGAATATAATTTATATTAATTAAATATATCCTTATTATCATTCATGTAAATATAAAATGAAAAGGATTTCACAAGTATTTTTGGAGGTTGTTGTCCATATATGTGCATGTGTGACATTATTTCATTGAAACAGATTGGAATTAAAGAAGGCGTATGTGATATTATAATTATATAATTATAGGAATATAATAAATATATTATAAATATGTTAAATCTTTTATTCTATCCATATTTTAGAGTACATTAGGAAAATTTATATAAATAGAATCGCAAGGCGGTAGTCTGTAGTACACATGATCAAAGGTTTCATTTAACATTTGATGGAATTGGAGATTTATATAGGTTATTACATTAACATAATAAAATATCAGTATATAGGAGGAATTGTTTTTATAATTTCATCATTTTTACAAGATTTTAATTAGTTAGAATTATAATTAAAGAGAAAAATTAATGGTTAAGAACAATGCATCTTCTTCAGAAAACCTCTTTCAGTTTATACCTAAAAAAATAAGTAGATATAAATTTTGGTAAAATAGTAATGTAGGATGTTTTTAGGCATGTTTGAAAGAGATTGTGGAAGGTATTTCCTGAACAATAATCATTTGGTAATGTGAAGAGGAGAGGAGAGTGGGTGTCCTTTTATAAGTGGGGGAGATATCTAACATTGAAATTTTGAGAAGAAAAATTGAATCTCAATATTTCACATTAAAAAAGATAAAAAAATGGCTCTTTATAGAACCATTTATGAGATATGGTATAAATATGTCTATTAAATATGGATTATATAAGTTTTTATGTCATTTTAACCCTTATCATTGTACTTTAACTCTCAGTAAACCAATTTTTACCTTATCCATGATAATTAATTTTTATTGATTTTCCAATTAATTATAACCAAAAAATAATTTGAAATTATTTAATAATTTTAATTATTCTGATTAAATATATGGAATACATTTTTATAAATTTTATTTACAAAATTGGAATTATTTAATGAAAAAATAATTCTATAAACACGATGAAAAAAGGATTTTCCAATGAAATGTTTTCATAAGTGTTGAAAGATTATATATTAAAATTGAACATATAATTTACTAAAATGTCAAAAAGTGAATTTATTATAATATAATTGAACTAATTTTATCATTAATACAATTTTATATTAAAATTTAATTCTTAAATTCCATAAACAAAAGTCAGTTTATTCATCGAATAATAAATCATTTCAGGAAATTCATAAAAATTCACTCTAAGATAATCTTTAAATTTTAATTTTTAATATTAATATACTTTTTTTGGATAAATTTTATATTTTTTAAAAACTAATTATAAAATATGTGTGTAAATCATGATAGATCCACATTTTAGAAGAATGAATATTTTCAGAAAAAATAGTTTTTTAAATGTTTTTATATTTTATTTATAATCAAAAAATTAAGAGAAAGTTAATGAGAAGAAAAACAAAAATATGTGATAATTTAAAATCATATTTTTTCATCATCTATGATGATAATTCTATAAATTTTTTTGTTTCAAGATCCTTTTCCGAGTTTTGAGGGATTATTTTACTATCGTGATAAAGAACACCATAAAATATACATACAATTTCATCCTTTGGTGTTTAATATTTCAATTTACACATTGTAAATCCTTGAAATTAATATCCAAGATAAATATTTTATTCTTGAATAAATGAAATAACTTTTAATAGATCATATGATCTATAAATGAGTGATAAACCCTTCTATATTTCTCTAAATATTTTCCAAAGCCAAAACGATTTTCCATAGTTATTAAATTTACTGAATTAATATATAATACTCAACATTAATACCCAAAGATCAAATTATTATAATATATATATTTATCCATCAAATTATTTTACTAAAAAATATTATTATATTAAACGAAACATCACACATAGAAGTGGTAAGAGTTCCACCCTTTTAAACATTGGGTTGTGGGATCAAGGCCCGCAACCTTTATAGATTCAAAAGTTATCACCTGATACAAATTTTGTATTTTTTATAAAAAATATTAATATAATCCCTTTAATGTTCCTAATAATATGATGAATATCCTCAAAAAGAACAATGGTTGTTAAGTCCATTTTTAACCACTAGGGGTTTCTATATGACATTTTTTCATGAAATTAAATAATATTAATTTACTATTATTAAAATAACACAAATAGCCAAATTAAATATAGATATTATAAATACCATTAATTTTATATCTAAAATTTTCAATGGAATTATTCCTTGAATAACTTTTTGAAAAAAAAAGTTGTGGTTAAGACATTGAAATTATTATAAAACATTAACATATAAATAAAATTAGATTATCGATGAATCATATATTAATCTTATATAAAGACATACATTCTTTCAAAATATAAGAAATACATAGATATTTCATTTTTTATAACCAAAATACTATTGGTAAAATTAACTCTATAATATAATTTTTAAATTTAAATACTTAAGAACTTTAATCATTCCACTTCATTTATATTAATAGTATAAGATTCAACTTGATCCCCTTGCATCTTCTGTGCTATATTCCCTTGATTCTTGGGTAAATGGTTTTCAAAGTTCATTATCTCAATACAGTTGAAACATTGATATTTAAAGGTTTTTTTCCTAACTACGAATTCATATTCATGATGGAATTTATGTACTAACTTGAAGAAAAATCTCATTCCCTTTATGAAAGTACCATGGAGTTACATTCCACAAATATCACAGTTGGAAAGATTCTTCTTTATGTTCTCCCCTTTATCCATTTTTTCTATACGATCCTATTCTTCTATTATATCCCATTGAATCCATAAGACTTTGAGAACTATTTCTCTGTCTTGACAACACATGACACCATGTCCACTTAAAATTTGAATGATTGGGAGAATAACTTCCCTCAAATAATTGGATTTAACCCCTTAAATAAATGTTCAATCTTAATCTATGGAATACATACATATTCCAAATCATTCCTTACTAATATTGTAAATTCAACTTCATATAGAGCAATATTTTCATCATACTTTTGTCTTAGATTCATAAATTCTCTCTCTATGTCTTCTCGTTTCACATTAGAAAAATTTATTTCCACGAGTCGTACCTTAAAATAATTCAACTCCATTTATTTCAATTTATTATGTATCCTTATTTATTTAAATTTGCAACCGCCATTGATATTGACATACTAAGAGAAAATAAAATTACTCAACATCCTTCTATATTTCATTACTTCCCAAATTAAGAAAAATATTTTCTAAGAAACATATCCATTGACAAAATACAAATGGATTTGTATTATCTTAAAAATATAGAGGTTTTTTAAATATTAAGTGGTTTATCATAGTTACATTATGTTTTGGATCAATCAGATGCTCCATACGGGGAAGTTTATCACTCATAACATCAGTATTTGACCCCCATATGGTTATAATTTAATCAGTTCCATTTTCTGATGCAGATCCAAATTCATTATCATGACTTATAGGGGAGTCCCTATAAGAATTATGTGCACTGATATAGTTACCATTAATTCAGTTAGAAATGAATTATAAACAACTGAATACATTAAGTTACATTATAATATTATGAAACAAAATATATAATCCATTAATACATAACTTAAATTCAAAAATTTATGCATAGCTAATATCGTAACTAAAATTAGTGTTTCATTGGAAAATTTTTCAAATAATGAATATATTTTAAAATAAATCATAATGGTTTGTAATAATAATGTGAATTACCCCAATAATATACATCGTGAGTGACAAAATAGGTGTACAGTAATGGGTATTTTCATGGACCAGGTGATGATCATGTCAAATCCTAATTTTCATATTTTGGAGTTATTACCCAAAGGTGAAACTGTTATAAATCTATTTCCACTTTTTGTGTCCATAAATTGACAATATTAGTGGAAAAACAAAATAATATCTTCCTAATTGTATAAAAAACCCTGAGATTTTGTGAATTGTTTGGTTCAAATTCATTTAACCTTTTAGATATTTTTCATTTTATAAAAAACTGAAAATAGTTTATGTTATATTAACGAAATATGTTTGGATTTGATTACATAATAAACCAATTTAATCATGGGCTACATGCAACATAATGTTTAATGTTTTCTACATGGAACGACGAGGTTATCATATATTACACACAAGATTGGCTTTCCTTGATGGCTCGCGTAACACAAATGATCGAGTGCAAAAAAACTATAATATATTATTATATAATATAATAGGATATAACCTAGCTATTTAATTTATGGTAACGAATAAGATTAATTAACTTATTAAATTACATGGTTTAATTCATTAGTTACAAATTATATTGAATTGAATATAAGATCCAATTGAAAATATATTAAAATATTATTATCATAAATTGTTTCACTATAAAAAATGAAATTAATTATAATTAGTTTTTGAAATTAATAAAATATAAATTTTATATATTAAAATAAATATTTTGGATTTTAATCCAAAATATTTAATAAGCATAAGATTAGATAAAACGTAATTTTATGCATACAAACCAATATATTTTATTAAGGAAGTTTTACGTCCATTTATTAGATAACACATTTGAAATCAAAATTTTTGAAATTTTATAGAATTAATATTTTAAAATAAAAATTATATTTGTCAGATAATAATAAAAATTATTTTAGATATTTTTTTGGTATTTTCCTGTAAGGTTTCATTTTTTATTGAATAGTTAAAAATATTGTATTTTAATTTAAAACTAATTTTTCATATAATTTATTTAAAGTTTAAATTATATTTCATATTGGTTTCAAAGTTTAATTAAATAATATTTTTATCAATTAATCCAATTTAGTTAGTTGGAATTAATTTCACTTTGAAATAGGATATAAAAATATAGAAAACCTTTAATCATTTTTACTTTAAAAACAGGCAAAGTTGTCCCGTTAGCGGGATTGATATTATATTAATTTCTACCACTTATGTGATTGGAATTCAGAAAAATGGATTACATATTCAGAATTGGAATAATTCATAATGTCCAATAAGGTAATATTAGTTATTGAGAAAAAATATTAGTGAATGTAATTAAAATTATTTATATCGATTTAGGTAGAATTAAGATTTACTAAGGGATAATGCTAAAATTTAAGATTCAAAACGACCTATAAACTTATCAAAGATCCATTAGATGTCCATATTTCAACCCTATGATACCTTGGTTCGATATCTGGCCACTATTGGATTACCCTTTGACCTAAAAAATATGGGTGGAATTCTCTCTTCCAATATATAGAAGAGTGGCAGTGCTCCTCCACTATAAAAAGCCATCCCCTCTAACATCATCACACCTATCAACCCCCTAGGCTTTCCCAACCTTTGATAAAATAATAACCTAAAATCCATCCATTCTTCATAGAATCCTCCCCTAATACGTAAAGAAAACCAAGGAAACCTTCTAGAATGAACCAAAAGGAGTTACCTGATTAAGAGGAATCTTATATGAGTATGAAGAGTGTTAAGACACAGGGTAAGGGGATTTAATCTCACTTTTAATATTCTTATGATACATTCTTTAATCACCACCCAATTATTTGGTGTTGTGTGTATACTTTTCAGGGATTTATTCTATGATTATTATAATAAAATTAAGGATATTTACATATCTATTTTGTGCTCTTAATTTCATTGGGTTAATGGTTAAAACGTTACCAAATCTCAAAAATATTTTTGTATAAATTTTTTTTCATGAAGAATAATGTTTGTCAATACACATAAATTAATTTTTGAGGTGTTTATAATTCAATTTTTCATGAATCCATATTTTTTATGATATTTTATACTTCATGTAATTTCATTTTCATAGTATGAGAGTATGATCCCAGGTTATAAAGGGGTATGATTTTATCGAAACAATCACATTGGTTTTCAATATTGTCAATGATTTTTCTTATTTGGGGAAATCTAATGATCCATATCTCAAGAACAGTCATGATTTCCCTTATCCTATATTTATTCAAGATAAATCCACATATTAGTACCATTTTTGGCATTCTTTGCTGCTTAAGATAATTAATAAAATGATTTTTTGAAATTTTGAAAGAATTTTCCACTTCTGTCAGAAATATATTTTATTTAATTTTTTTTCAAATGTTCCTTGAAGACAATTTTCAGGGCAAAATGAATTTAATTTTTTATATTGTTTTCAAAGTTTATATTAAAATAATTCAAATTTATTTTTTAAAAAAATATTTTTATAAATTCCTTAGGTTTAAGAAATGTTTTAAACATTTTCAAGAGAAATTTATATGATTTAAAAGTTAATTATTTCCTAAATTATTTAAATTTTTTATTTATAAACTTTCAAATCTATTTTTATGGAATTGTTTTTCAAAAGGTTTTTTTAAAAAAGTAATATTTTTTTAAAAGAAGAAATTATATTTTCCTGACGAAATATTTTAAAAATATAATTTAAAATTATTTTCAATATTAGGTGACATCCGTTGATGTTACCTTCATGACCCGTCCCAATGGGGTCCATGGAGGGACTCCCCAAGACTATCACCAATAATCCAAGGGGCCCAAAAATGCTATGTAATCCAAGACTAGATTTTTTGTGGTTTGTGATTTTCGATGATCACTAGAGCTTCTCCCACATTATTCCTCCACTTCTAACCATTGATCGGTTGATCAAACCAATATGAAATTGGAGATCCAAGATTATTGATTGATTTAATCACCCAATCCATTTATTCATTATTCTAATCCTGTCGTAATCAGATTAAATCATAATTCTTTTTTTTGCACTAAAGAACACCATAGAATGTGGATTTTGGGACCACCATCATCTAAATTTCTCAATGTCTATCATATTACCTCCATCATACAATGAAAATCTCTAATATCTGATATCATATCATTGAACCATGAATCTGGTTTGAAATGATTAGTTTATTGGGATTTTCTGAGTCATGGTCCAAGTGGACAATGGCCACAACAAATGATGAATGAGGGGGTGAAATGCACAAGAACCAAAGATAAGGATGATCCTCAATCGATGTTCATGCCAGACTCGATTTGTTTCTATTATATTGGTAATAAAATGAATAATATTTATCAAAAAATGAATCTCCCATTAAAACCGGAAAAATATCATCCCATCCCATAAGTATGATCGATATGTGGGATAATTTTTCCATGGATTTATCCATTTTCATCATTGGAATCAAGAACGAGAAAGAAGAATCAAAATAATAGATCCTACCTTAGTTTTGGATCTCTTGATAATGAATATCAGTTTCCATGTCATCACCATTGTAGAGATCTACCAATAACTACATTCCTTGAAATTTGATCCTAATTTCTATCATAGAATACATGAGAGTATTTTCTAGAGGTTCCTCCTAGACCCTCTAGATAAATAAAAATGTTTGAGACTAACCATAATTATTTACTAAATAGATTATTTAAAATAAACATTTTCAATGTGTATCTGCATTGATGAAATAAATTAAAATAAATTTCTATAATATATTTAATATATTCAAAACACCCATGGCTATTTGCCACAATCAACCTCTGCTGAGCAATGTTAGTTTTCTCTTAGGGTAAAACCATTTTTAATTCAACCTTTTACTTAATTATTTTATTTGGTAACTCCTTTATAAGTTATTCCACTTTTTTAGTAAAATATTGTTCACTTATTATTTATTATTTAAATTTTTTTCAAACAATTATTCTAGGCACTTCGGGTCTCAGAACCACATGTTGTCTCAACATGTGGTCTATAATTTAATCTATATAAAATCTAAAAATAATACATGAAAAATCAGAGACATTAAATTCTCCCCACATTGGGGTTTTACATCACAGAAATTCCGAAATAATGGATACTAAAAAATATAGGGGGTACTGAGCATGAATCTAAGACTCCAGCTCCCATGTTGTCTCCTATAGACTCCCTTCCTGCCACTTGACATGCACTAATGGAATCAATAATCCAGAAAGGATCCTCATTTTCTAATCCTTGATATCCATTGGGTAATCATGAAAAGTTACACCATACTTGATTTCATGTTCTCCCCATCTGATGATGTTCGATAGGTTCTGCACGTACCTCCTCAACTGCGACATGTGGAAGACACCCTATAACTAGTCTAACTACAGAGGTAGAGATAAGTGTTACACGACCTCACCAACTCTACATAGTATCTGAAAAGGGATAATAAACCCCATATATAACATTTTACACCAAAACAATCTCTATAATCCATGTTGCGGGGAAACCCAAAGGAATCCATATTCCCTTGCCCTGAACTCCAAAGGACTTCGTCACCTGTTATCATAAGACTTATAATGGATTTGTGAACACTGTATCTAATCCCTGATGATTTACAATTTCTCTTTCATAGCTTGCACCGACATCAGCCTGACAAGTGATGAATCTCTTGGTCCAGTCTAGAAAAGTGGTGACCCATAGGATTTCTCGTACAATGCCTTGAATGGTTCTATACCAATGGTGGAATGATATATGTTGTTGTATGAAAACTACACCAATGTTAGGTGATCCTCCCAACTAGGACTGAATTCATTCACAAAAACCCAAAAAATTTCACTCAGAACCTAAAAGGTTTGTTCCATCTGGCCATTTGATTTTGGGTGAAATAGTATGCTCAAGCATACCTACATCCCAAATGCCTCATATAGTCCGTTCATAAGATAGAATGTAAATTGAGCAACATGATCTGAAATAATCGTCGATGAAACTCCACGGAGTAGAACTATCTCCCGATGGGGAGGTAACCCCACAATATCTTCAAGAAATATGTCCTCGTACTCTAACTCCCCGAACAGATACTATAAGCTCATAACATCCACTTCACCAAGGGTGTGGCCAAACAACTGTTGAATAATTGGATGAACCATACTATGCATGGGTCGATCCAATGCTTCCTATGATTTATTTTCAAAAAAAAGTTAAACCTTATTCCATCACCATAGACACACCACACCCTTCAAATAAAATAGTAAATAAGGGCATGTAATATAGATAATGAATCCATACCAAGAATGGTGTCATAAGACCTCAATGCCACCACCAAGAGGTTCCAATTGAATCTCATGCCTCGAAGGATCCTGTCACACTATTGCACAAGTGTGCAATCACTAAGTATCCTTTAAAAGACGTCTCCAAGAATAATGGTCGAGTTAATGGTTCAATCGGAATCTTTAAGTCTCTAACAAGATATGTTGATAAAAACAAATGACTAGGACATGTGTCTCTCAGTACTAAATCTAAATTAGGAAAGAAATATATCATACCTTGAATCATTAGTAGATCCCCTAGGTCATATGCCTTGACCCAAATCATCATGCCCCCCCAGTCCTCCATAACCCTATGCCTGGTGTGGAAAACCTTGGGGTGGTGGTGGTAGTAAACCAAAACATTGACCACCTCCTTCTAATATCCCATCTCTTCTACCACATCCATCGCTCTATGGATCGACCTACTCCTACCACTTCCTCTTCCTCGGTGGTCCATCCACAATCTCCCTATCAACAATACACTGTGTTGGGAAATCTCGATCGATATGTACCCTACCATCACATAAATAACATTTCCTATATATATGAATACTAGAGGTACCCTATTATACATAAAATACAGATCATATGTCCTAGGACCTCTTCTTGAATCCTATATAATGTCCAGGTCCCTAGGACTAATGTCTGCTCCCAACTACTAACTATAAGGAGCTATATTTTCTAAACCAATAATATTTCATCCACCAATTCCCACTCTAAAACCCCAGCATATGTTAGAATGCATAGAGGGAAAATGATGGATCTGATGTCTCCATGAAAAAATCACACGATGGTATAAGACCTAATGTACTGATCACTAAGAATATAATTAAAGTACATATAAAGGTTGGTAAACCTTGATGAATAATCAGCCACTATCATGCTACCCTCCTATAGCTGAAGAAGCTAATGTGTACGCAGGTTGTCCCACTTATCCATGTAGAAGGATCACCGTTAGGACCACCGCCTGGTCCACTAGTGTTCTGATAGAAAACATGGGTTGCCATCTCAATCCAGTCCTCAAACACCTATGTATCAGGCTTATCTCGAGACTTGAGGGGTCTATGTCTATAAAACATATGAAGCACTTTCAAACTGCTCTCCTAATCCACTCGTACTATGATTACAATTTGTTTCTCTATAGATGGTGGTATGTATGGTGCACCACCAGTAGATATCATCAGGGGAACTAGTCCCAGTATTGTAGCCTCATAAATGTGGGGTTTATCCTCATGACTATGCTACTAAATCATAGATGGTATATGTCACTGAGGAATCTTCTAAGAAAAAAAGATGTACCAAATTTAATGATTATATCTGGAGAGATGACACAAGAAGGTCATTGAACTGACAACCCATTTCTAAATGATGAATGCACCATTATTTTACCTAAAACTAGTGTTTTCATGTTACAATTTAAAAAACTGGTTATCATAGTCCTAGAGTACGGATATGTTGTATGTCGTACCAGTACTGGAGTCACTAGCCTAAAATCCCAACTCGAAATAGTTAACACAATTTCCTGAAACCAATCTCATTGACCCTTGGTCCTAAAGTAATACCCACTGACTCTAATACTACTATATGAAGACCCATTCTAGTGGAGTCCACATCAAAACTCCCCAATCTCATGTCCATTAGGATAGAGGCTGGTGAGTAGCACTGAGTTGGAGTATCATTATCCTAGGAGGCATGACCTAGGTACCTAGACACAAACACACATCTTCAAGCCCACCAAAATCTGAATTGTAAAAACCTCGATGTAAATAATGAAAGAATACCACTATATACCACGACAAGAGTTTGATGAAATGTAAAGTAAAGTAAATAAGGATTGATTATAAGCCCACTAAAAAGTGTCTGTAACCACAAGTCCAGCCTATAAGAAAATGGTACTGAGAGTACTATCTGTAGCTGCAGAAATAGAACTTGGTATGTCCAGTTTTAGAATTCTACAGTTAGTCTTGGTCTTCTTGGGACTCTATCCAAAGGCATATCATTTGTACGAGACATGAAACGCACAAGAAAATCCCATGTAGGGGTGAGTATAAAAACACTCAAAAGGAAACCCCAAAACAGAAAAGAAATACATAAAAGGAAATATATATTCATCTCTACAGAGGTATATGTTTAAAACAAATATAACAAAAATATCCAGATATAATCAACCACGAAACACAGTATATAGGTAAGTCAAAACCACTTCATACCAACAATAGGAATTCAGATTGATGATTCCACAAAGCAGTCATCTGAGAGAACACACTTCTTAGTCTGAAAGTGTTGATGAATTATGTCATAGAGGCACTTCTTTTCCGGTCTTACCATTAGAGAGATATGCCGATAGATCTAAAGAGAGATATGATACAACTGATAAGGATCACCACTAGGGTCTTGGGGGGATACCAACAACTTAATATGGATTAACCAACAAAGTATAGGATTGGTTCATGCATAGTTTTGGTCATGTAGATATAGAGAACTACAACTAGTTAAATAAGAATGAATAATGGATCCCACTCTGAGCCTCTCAGGGGATACTGAAAAATCTATCTAGGAAGTCCTACTAAAGGGATCAAAATGCTATCAGTAGGAAATGATTTATACCAACCTTCAGTGAAATGATAAATGGAACGAAATAAAACAAAACTTTACCAAGATATGGAGGAAAGGATCATTAATCCTTGTAGGGAGTGATACACAATGTGTTTTAGGGTCACACGCCATGTCCTTTTATCCTAGGAACAACTCATGTACAACAGCTGAGGTCATTCATAACCATGATGTGTAGAAGAAGGGTACCCGACACATAGAAGGAGTAACACGCTGTCTCTGTCTATCTGGGGTCCACCTATGTGATATGGCCTGGTGCCAATACACAATTTCATATTGTGTATTCCTGTCCATGTAACATTACACCGGGTAGTCCATGTAACGAGTTGAGGACATTCTGTAAGGGGTAGTACACACCATACAAGAAAAATGTGTACTCCACCCCTTATCTTTGTACTTACCATGTACACTCTGAGTTACCTAAGTGTGGTCGCACATCATGTGATGGTGTCAAATTCCATGTGATTCATAACTTTCTCCTAAAACCCTATCCACTACAATTAGGGACCCACATTCCATGTAATCCCATATTACATGTCGTATGGTTCATGATTTTCTTGAATATAGGGAGCTTTTCCCATGCACTCCCTCCACTGTAGAACTTTGATCCATCGATTAACCATCACTAAAATGATTATCAAAGGTCATTGAATAATGGAATCTCCAAATCAACATTTTTTGTCTCCTCATTCAGTCACAAATGGTTTAAATGTTTATTCTTCATTTCGTATTGAAGAGTGGTGAGGAACATAGATTTTTTGTCCACCTTCATCCAAATCACTTCGGGTATATCATCACACCTCCATCATTCCATTTCAATACTAGATCTATGACATCGATTTATTTCCCCTTGAATCATGTGTGCAACGATAAATTGATCAGGATATGTCAAGTCGTGGGCTAGACAGAGAATGTCCATGATAATTGATGAACGAGGGGGGGGGGGTGATGATCCCAACAACCAAAGTGAGGGATGAAGCTCAATATATGTTCATTTCAATATCGATCCATTACCATTATAATTTAAATTGAATGAATAAACTTACCCCTTGATCAATCTTCCATTAAAACCCCTCAAATATCATTCCATACCGCAAGTATGACCATTCCACTGGCTAAACTATCCATTGAATAGTCTTAATTCATATTAGGAATAAAGAATTAGAAGGAGTAATCTAAATAACATATCCTACATGGATTTTGGATCTCTAACTGATGAATATTATTCACTATACCATCACTCTTTTCCAGATCTACCCGTAATGATGTTCGTCGATTTTTTATATGAATTTCTATCATCGTCTACTAGAGAGGATTTAATAGAGGTTCCTCCCAGTATCAACCATGTGTTCTAGGGTAACGATACTAAACCTAAATCTATTCCAAAAATATTATTTCAAATAAACCCTAAGTCTGTGTCAAAGAAATAAATTAAAATAATTTATTTAATTTATTTTATTCATTTAAAATGCCAGTGACTATTTTCTATAATTGACTCATGCCGACCAATGTTAGGTAGATCATTGGTTAAAGAAGATAATAAAAATGAAATGATGTCCTTATATTTATGATCTTGGAAACCATTTTATAACTTATTCTACTTTTTCAGGAAAACTATATGCATGTGCTGTTTACTATTTTAATATTTTTCAAACAATTGTTCTTAGAATACCAGGTCTCAAAATTACATGTCGTCTCAGTGCCTGGTCTCGAATTTAATCCATATAATATTTAATATAATACATAGAAAATCAAGGACATTAAAATTTCTAATGGATTTCTATGAAATTATCTAAATGATTCATTTATATTCTTTCTTTTAATGGTTTATGCTTTGATTCCATGATTTTTATTAAACCTATTTTATTTTAAAATGTTATATGATTTTGATACAAGGTTTCTTTCATGGTTGGTAATTATGAGACAAACCAATTTTCCATAGGTCATTATTTGATTAAATGTACATGATTCCCATATCATTTCATTGGTTATGATGTGATTGTTTTTTATAACATTTTGGAACTATTTTGTATGATTTGTTTATGTCTTGGATTGGAAATATATCTCTATCAAATGAATTGGGTAACGATGGATGACTCATGCGTATATATGTTATGTGTGAATGTGATTTCATGATCACAATGTTATGCGTGGAGCTGATTACATTATCACAATGTTATACATGTACCTGGTTTAAAGTCTATAAGGTTATGCGTGAACTTGATTACATGTTCATAGTGTAAGGAGAAAATCTTATTATGTTTTCAAAATGTTATGAAAATCCCTAGTTGAATGTACATAAGTTTATGTGTGTACCTAATTATATGTTCACATTGTTATGTGTGAACCTGATTTCATGTTCCCGATGTTATGCATGGACCTTGTTTCATGTCCATAAGGTTATGTGTGTACCAGATTACAGATTCCCAATGTTATGCATGAACCAGGTTTCATGTCCCTACATTGATATGGGGGCCTGATTTCATGTCCATAAATTAATGAGTAGACCTGTTTCTATTTATACATGTTCCAAAAATTATAAAACATATTTTATACCCAAAATTCTAGGTATTATTCTTATTTTATGATTTCATGACTTAGACTCTTAATTCTATTATGATCAATATCATATGAACATCTAATATTTTTTATTATCTTTAATTAGTATGGTATGATCATCAAATGTTATTCTCAATTTCCATACCCATTTTTCATGTAATTCCTAATATATTCCTTTTTTTAGCTTTACTTAGCATCTATGCTCATCCCTTTTGTTAGGTTTCCTCTCCCTAAGTTATAAACAATGGGTTTAGGTTGATGTTATAAAGGTAGAGATTTTTTTGGGATATTTTAAAGATATTTCACGAGGATAAAAGATTTTGTTTCCACTTTGGCGCTGAACTATTGTGGTCCTTGGGCATTTAGTTTTGTAATGTATGAAATATTTATATATGATGATGTAATATCCATTTATGTTAAGCCTGATTCATTATATTATGTATTAAAGGAAATGTTTAGTCAACCATCAGAAACTAGGATGGGAAAAAATTAGTGATATCCCTAGGTATATTTATAACGACATGTTTAGGTATGTATCTAAGGATAATTATAAGGATGAGTTAATATTTAGAAAAATTTCTTGGAATTGTTTATAAGGGTAGAATAAAAATTCTCTTGTAAATACATCCCTATTTAGATATAATAATTGTATGTGTGTCTGGTACTAGTGTACCTAGGGGTAACAACTCTAAAAAGATATCCTAGGCATGACTTTGGGTAATCTTGTAAATGAAAACTGGCCTTACTGCACACCTGGTTTGACACTCCATGGGGATATTCACTAGGAATCAAAAAACTCTGCACAAACCATAAACTAGGATTTAAAAAGAAGTTGCCTATGAAAAACCTAGGATAAATCTAAGGCATCATTGATTAATGTAGGTTTCATTCATTAGATACTATATAATTGATTTTTCATGATAATGTGGTTCCTCATTATGATAATTATTTCTTAATATATGATTTCGGTTTCAGACAATGGCTAGAACCAAAAAGAACCATGTTAATGGTGACTGTGATGGATAATGAAAATGATGTCCTCAAGATGATCTTAATGATTTGGGGGATGGAATAGGAATCATCATTGCTATAACTTCACAGGTTTTTTAAGTTCCAAATGATGTTGAGTTTCCAAAAATGAAAAGTAGGGAACAAATTTTTCTATTTCCTTCATTATGAATCATCTACCTTCCTTCAGTGGTCCATCTGATCTTATTGTAATGGAACATTGGATCAATACTACTAAGAAGATATTCACTATTATCAAGTGTTTAGATCTTTAGAAATTCGTTCAAGTTTTTTATCCTTTAGAAGGTGAAATGAACCATTGGTGGACTCTAATCAAGAATACGAGAAAGAAATATGGAATTGTATCTCTAGATTTGGATTAGTTCAAGAATTTAGTCTTAAATAATTAGTTTCCTTTTGTTTTTCATATGAATGTGTAGATTTAATTCCTTGAGTTAAAGGTAAATAATGATGAATCTATTGGTACGTATGAGCCTATTTTTACCAGTTTTGTGAGGTATGATTATGATATTATTATTGAACCCGAATGTAATGTGGATAGGTTCTCCAGTGTCTTAAAGCCATGAGTCATAAGGGAATTGTACTTATGAGAATGTTTTAGATAAAAATTGATTTTACACAATGTAATAAAAGTTTAAATAGATATTGGAGTTACTTATCAATCTCATGGTTTTAACAAGAATAGGAAGATAGAGTTTAAAGTGGAATCTAAAAACTATGTATCAAAGAAAAAATTTAAAACTCTAATTTTCCAAAATTGTAAGAATGAGCATAGATGAGAGTGCCTGAAAGGAATAAGAAGGTTTTTCACATTTGGGAAGGCTTAGAAAAGAAAAAAATAATGTAAAAATGACTAGAAGAGGAAACTCAATGAAATGAGTAGAGAGAAATCTCCACAGAATGAACCACCCACTTTTTAGCGTTTCAAGTGCATGAATTTTGGGAATTATGTGAATAAATGATCAAATACAGGGGATAATATATATTATAAGACACAAATACTTTGATGAAAAATGGAAAAGGGAAATATTACGCAATCATAATGGGTGATGTGAATAATGAAAATTAGTGGAATGTTATCCTTTAACCCTTTTCTTGGATGTTCCTCTTAAATTTTTTCTAAATAAGCCCTATGATAACCTTTTTGTTCATCCTTTATGGATGTTTCTAAATATTATATCCATATTCAATGATTTTGGAATAATAAAGTCCCATTTAATGTTCTATCGGTGTAAGGTTGAACCTAAGTATTCAATAAAAATGTTTTTGGAATAGGACTAGAGTATATTTAAAGAAGAAAGGGTGAAATAAATTTTGTAATGGTTCTGAGGATAAACACTTATAAAATGTTTAAGTCAATATTCAAATAATGTTTTTGATATTAATGTATTACCCCCCACAAGAGGGATTATGTATACTCGATAACCTATTGGTGTTGATGGAAACTGAGATAGAAGGGTTGACTTATCATGGATCTCATGATTTATTTGTACTTCTGGAATAAAAAAAATCTCATTCGTTTCTTAGGGTAAGATATGAAGTGGAAATCTATCATGGTATAACAAATGGTTTGAACTATGCATAAAAATAAAATAATATCAAGTCAATATATTTTCTTATAATCTTGGTTAATAAAAAGAATTACTCAATTATAATATAATGATATTTTTTGTCCTAATACCTTAATTTTTTTAACCGATATCCTTTCAAATCATCACAAATTTATGAATTTGAGGCCATCAACTTAGTATTTTACGATTAATATGTTTTTTATTGATGACCTCAATAAATCCCTATATATAATTACACATATACTCTATGCCCAATATTTACCACTAACCAATGTTTTTGTATGTGGAAACTGAGTTATATGTTACTTTGGGTAACTATTATGGTCCAAACATTCCCTATTTTTTGGGAGGTTTTAGTATTAATTTTTACTATATGTGTTTATATGAATGAGAATTCATGGATTAATACATTTAAAACCCATATTAATTTCAATGCCAAAATTCATTTTAAAGGGGTAGAATGTAACAACCTAAAATTTTGTAAATTGTATTTTTTCTAATTATTTTAACCTATTTGATATTTTTCATTTCAAGAAACTCTGAAAATAGTCAATTTTATATTAAATAACTATGTTTGGATTTTTATATATTTATAAAACATTTAATCATTCACTTAATTGATGAAAAAATAAGGTGATCTACATGGAATAACGAGGTTAGCATACATTACATGGATGATTTAGTTTCCTCAATAACTTATGTAACACACAAGATCGAGTTTTACAAAACTATAGTATATTATTATCTTATATAATAATATATAACTGAGAAATTAAGTTGATATTTACTTATAGTATTTTCTAACTTAGAAAAATTCATGTATTAACTAATTAGTTAGAAAATAAAATGAATTTAATATACGAACAAATTGAATATAACTGAAAATATTATTATTATCAGCTATTTCACCATAATAATTTAAATTAACTATAATTAGTTATTGTTATTAATAAAATATATATTTTATATATTAATTAAATATTTTTGTTATTAATCAAAAAGGTTCGATAGACATAAGATAAGAACAATCCCAATTTTATGCATAAAAACCCATAATTTTTTTATAAAGGTATTTTTACCTCCTTTTGTTGAAGAACCCATTTTAAATAAAATTGATAGAACATTTATTGACTTAATATATCAAAATAAACCGTATATTTATAATAGAAATGGAAAAATTATGTTAAGATAATTTTTTGGCATTTTCCTATAATGTTTCATTTTTTATTGATTAGTTATCAATACTGGATTTTAAATTAAAACAGATTTTTTAATCAAATTTATGTTTAATGTTTAATTATATTTTCCATTGTTTTAAATGTTTAATTACATAATGTTTTTACCAATTAATTCAATTTAGTTCATTGAACCAATTTCACATTGAAATTGGATATAAAAACATAGCAAAATTTTGATCATTTTTACTTTAAAAACCCACAGTGTTGTCCCATCAATGTGATTGTTATTAAATTAATTTCTTCCAATTATGTGATTGGAATTTTAAAAAATGAATTCAATATTTGAAATAGTAATAATCTATAACGTCCAACAGGATCATATATGTTTTTGACAAAAATATTAGTAAAAGTAATTAAATTTAATTACATTGATTTAGGTAAAATTGAGCTTAACTGAGGGATAAACCTTAAATATAATACAAAAAATGACCTAGAAACTTATCCAAGAGCCATTGGATGGACATATTTTGAACCAATTCTCCCTTGTATAATTTTTTTTTCACTATTGGATGAAATTTAAATAATAAAAATGGTGGTGTAATTCTCTGTACAAATATTTACAAGAGTACCACTCCTCCTCCAATGTAAAGTGGCCTCCCCTTCTTTAACTTCCTCACATATATCAAGACACCAGGATCAATGAACCTATAATAAAACGAGGTCAAAAAACATCTCCATTCCTCCTTTAATACTACTTTTGTACACAAATAATTCCAATTAAGAAATTTGGCACAAACCCAATGTAGTTAGTAGATTTGGTGGAATCTTGTATGAGTACAATGAGTGTGAAGACACAGGGTAAGGGTATTTCATATCACATTTTATTTTAATGGATAATGATTTAATCACTACCCATTAATTTTATGTGATGTTAATACTTCTAATGAATGTATTCAATTATTATTATAATAAAATAATGGGCACTTACATATCTATTTTTGTGCTCTTTATTTCAGGGGGTATATGTTTCCAAAGTTAACAAATCAGTAAAAACGTTTTTTCTTAATTTTTATTCTTGGAAAATCATGTGTGTTTATACACATAAACTAATTTTCTAGGATTATATAATTCAATGTTACATGTTATTTCATGAATACCATTCTTTTCATGAAATTGTATGCTTCTTGGAATTTCCTTTTCCTACATGTAGAGTATGATCCCATGTTACCAAGTGATATGATTTTATAGAAAAAATCACATTGTTTTTATATATTTTTAATTATTATGTTTCTTTGATGAAATATAATGATCCATACATCAAGAACAAACATGAGTTTCCTTATCCTCTATTTATTCAACATAAATCCTTGTATTAGTTCAATTTTTTCATTCTTTGATACGTAAGATAATTAAGAAAATGTTTTTAAAAATATCGATTCTATTCTTCTCTTCAGTTGAAAGTATATATTATATTAAAAAAATGTTTCCAATTTTTTTTTTCAAATGATCCTTGAAGATAATTTTAAAATAAAATGTATTTTAACAATGTTTTATTGTTTTCAATGATTTATTTAAAATATTTCAAATCAATTTTTATTGAATATGGTTTTCAAGAAATTTTTATCATTAGAAAGGATTTAAAAATTTTCAATAATTATTTATATTTTTTCAAAGAAAATGGACTAAAAATGGTTTAAAATATTTATTTATAAGTATTAATGTTTATTTTAAATGAAATGGTTTTCAAAAGTTTTTATATTTTAAAAAGGAATATTGTTTTGAATAAGAAATGATTGTTTCCTCAGAAAGGTTTTCAAAAGATATTTCAAAATTATTTTTCATATAATGTGACATCAATTGATGTTACCATAATAACCCATTCCTAGTGGGGGCCATGAAAAGGCTCCCCAAGACCACCTCCAATATGCAAAGGGCTACTGACTAGCACTGAGTAGGTGTACCACTAACATTGGAGGTGTTGCCTATGTACTTGTACACATTCACACATCTCCAAGCCCATAAAAAGATGAATTGTAAACACCGTTATGTTAAAAATGCATACATAATACTACATACCACAACCAGAGTAAGATAGAAAGTAAAGTAATGTAAATAAGGTCATAAAAAGACCACAAAAAAGAGTCTGTAACCATAAGTCCAACATGTAAGAAAAAGGTTATAAGACTGCCCTATATAGTCATAGAAACACACCTCAATTTTCCAATCTCACAAAGAACATTCATATTATAGTCCACCTAGGACTCATTCAAATGGTTTATGAACTTCATAAGACACATCACATGTGGGAAGATTCTATGGATGGGTGAGTAAAACAATACTCTGTTGGAAACACCAATACCAAAAAGAAATACAACAGAAGAAAGATACAGTCATCTCAACACATGTTTATGAGAAAATGGCATATTAAAAGTACATATATATATATATATATTTAACCCAAGCACAAAAACTTGAGGTAATTCACAACCACATCACACTAACACTATGAATTCTGCTCAAAGATTTCATGAAGCAGTCATCCAAGAGAATACACTCCTGATTCCGAAAGCACTGATGTTGTCCATTTGAGAGGTACTGATCGTTGGATCTCTCCATGAGAGATATAAATTCATCAATTTGATGAGATATATAATACAACATATGTGGGTCAAACCTAGGGCCATGGTGTGATACAAACATCTCAATCTGGATTAACCCCCCAAGTAGAGGATCAACATCTATATAGTGTTGGTAATATTGATACCATGAAATTATCCTAGGTAATTAAGAAGGAATAAAGAATCCTAATTCGAGCATCAAGGGGGATTCCAAAAACTCTATCTAGGAAGTACTGACGATTGGATCATAATCCTATAAGTAGGAATCATAGGCACCTTTAGGGATTGGATTAATGGAAAATACCCAAATAAATCTTTTCCAATATAAAGAGGATAGGAGAATAAATCCATGTTGATAGGGGTATACGAAGTGTATTAGGGTCACACGCCATGTCCCTTGACCCGAAGTTATAACCATGTACAATGACACATGTCATTCCAAACTGTGTCATGTAGAAGATAGGTACATAGAGTGTAGAAGGAGTCACACGTTGTGTCTATATGTCCATGTTCCACCCATGTTCTTTGGCTGTGTGCCAATACTTGGTGTCAAATATTGTATACCTACCAATGTATTAGTACATGGGGTAGTATGTGTAACCAGTTAAGGCCATGCAATATGGGGTAGTACACACCGTGTAGGAAACCCATGTACTCCACTTCGTGTCCACATACATTCCATGTAAATACAAAGTTACCTAGGAAAGGTCACATGTAGTGTGACAGGGTCACATATAGTGTGTTCCATAAGCTTATCCCAAAACACTAGCAAACAAAAGGGGGCCCCACACAGTCTATAATCCCAGATTACATGCCATGTTGTTCGCAATTCTCCCGAATTGCTGGAGCTTCTCTTGCGCATTCCCTCCGATGGAAAACATTGATCCTTTAATTGATCTACCAAAAAACTGGGGATCCATGATTTCTGAGTCAATTCATTTCTGAATCATAGTGTTTAGTCTCCAGAACCTTTAAAAAAGGACTGAATCATTATTAATGATCATGATTATTTGATGAAATCTTATGATCCCTCTCTCATGATCACTCATGAGTTTACTTCTCCACTTTTTATTCCATATATATCCATATATCAGTTTCATTTTCCACTCTTTGGTATATAAGATAATTAAGAAAATATTTTTTTAAATTTTGACTATATTTCACTCTTTGGTCAAAAATATATTTATTTTCCAAAAATATTTTTTCCAAAATGTTTTAAAAATGTCTTCAAAATATTCTTGAAGACCATTTTCAAAGAAATAGTATTTTTAATTTATTTATTGTTTTCACAGCACCCTTTAAAATATGTTGAAGAAATTTTCAAATCAAAAGGTTTTCAAGAATGTTTTATTTTCAATAAATTTTTTAAACATTTTCAAGCATTGTTTATAAGTTATAAAATAAAAAGCCTTAAAAAATTATTTAAATTTTTTCTTTATAATTTTTCAAGTTTATTTTATTGAAAATTTCTTTCAAAAGGTTTTACGTTTTGAGAAGGCATATTTTTTAAAAAATGAGTAATAATTTCCTTAAGAAATGTTTTCAAAAGCTATTTTTAAAATATTTTCCATCTAATGTGACATCTATTGATGCGACCCATGAATTTCTAAGAAATGATATAATGGTTCCATTCATATTATTTTGATGAATGGTTTATGATTTTATGTAATGATGTTTTGGAAATCCATTTATCATTTACAAATTATCTATTTTTGAAAACTTCTGATTTTCACATGTGTTGATTGTGAGAGCTACCTCTTTTCTATAGGTAATGATATAATTAAATTTTTCTGATGCCTCTTTGATTTTATGTGTTACGATATGATTATTGTTTATAATCATGATGAACATGTATGTATGGTTTTTTTATGTCTTTTGTTCGATATATATCCACATTCAATGCATTAGGTAACAATGGATGAATCATGAGTATATATGTTTTGTGTGACACTGATTTCTTGTTCACAATATAATGAGTGAAACTAATTGCATGATACAAATTTTATGCATGGACCTAGTTGCATGTCCATAAGGTTATGTGTGAACTTGATTACATGGTCACACTATTATGAGTGAACCTTATTACGTGTTCATGATGATTTGAATGTACCTGGTTTCATGTCCATAAGTTTATGGATGAACCTGATTACATGTTCAAAATGTTATGGATGAACCTAATTTTGAGTTCCTAATGTTATGGAGGGACCTTGTTTTATGTCCATAATGTTATGTGTGAACCAGATTACAAGATCAAAATGCTATGCATGGAATTTGTTTCTTCTCTATAAGTTTATGCGGGTGACTGATTTCATGTCCTTAACCTAACGAGTGAACTTTTTTATACTTATACATGTTTTCAATGTTATAAACCAAATTTCATGTCAAAAATTCCATTTCTTATTCCTATAATATATTTTCTTGATTTATGATCTTAATTATCTTTTGATCCATTTATTTTGTACTTACAGTCTTTTTTATGATCTCTAAAATGTAGATAATGATATTCAAATGTTATGATCAAGTTTCATACACTTTTTCCATATTATTCTTACAAATTTTCATTATTTAACCTTACTAAACATCTAATCTCACCCTTTCTTATATTTCCTTTATCCTGGTTATGAAGAATGGTTTTAGGTAGAAATAATAAAGGTGTCGATATTTGTAGGATATTTTTAAGATCATTCACCATGATGAATGAATTTTTTCCATGTTTCTAATGAAACTAAACTATACGGTCCTCATGCATGTATTTCTGTAATGTATTTTTATATTCATCTATGATGATTTAATATCAATTTATATTATGACTGGGTTTCTATACAATAAAACAATGATGTTCTTCAACATAAATAATAAAAATATATCATTGGGTTATGTTCTCTAATCTATCTTTTCCAAAAACCAGTTGTAGAGGATTATTTTAAACTTCCTCTGATACTAACTATAAAGACTCTAAACCTTGGAGCCCAAATTTTGTGGTAAAACTATTACATAGGCACTAGATACTTGAAATAAAATCTCAAAAAACTGAATAATTTATTATTCTTTGTAAAATACGTACATAATTAAACATCTCATTATATTTGAATACATAAAATACCAAATCTTATTTCTTTTATATCACATCTTTCCCATTTTTTCATAACATTACATATGAATCATAAAAAATTTCCTAGAATCATGGTGAAAAGAAACATAAGAAAGTGGAGAGCTCTAATAATAAATATGGTAATGTGTTCAATGGATGATATCATGAATACATTAGGAAGGATCAATATGTCAAGGTAAATAACTCAATGAAATTCCATTAAATCAATTACTTCAACCTAAATAATTGTATGATAGGAGAAAATAATGATCAAATAAATTTGATATAAAAAATGACATGTACTTAGAAATTATACATGGATATTTCATCGAATTTAATAATCATATGGTCATCAATTACCAATTTCATATATTGGAAATAAAAACCTCTAACATCATAACCATATCATCATGTCCTTTTAGAAAGGCCTCTTACATAAATGGTTAGGGCCTGAGCCAAATACCCAGGATAGTTCCTCTCACGAGACTTATAGAGCCATCAAAGATATATTGCAGGCCCCCATTAATTTAAAAATTAAAATTCATTCCTCACATTATTGGTGATAAAAAAAATCAAAGTAAACATTTTAATTGGAAAACTATCAAACAAAATGTAAATTATTTTCGTAATCTATAATCATAATCATAATATGTACATGGTATGATGAAAAATAGTATCAAAATAGTACATCCCCAATAAAAATAATCATAATCCATCAAATGATATAATACGGATGCAGTAACTTTATCATATCATAATAGAGAATTGTTAGTATAAGGTTTGTTATCATTGATGAATATAAATACTGTAAAAATTCCATTAAAATATTCTTAAGGAAAAAAACATTTTTGTTTTGAAAATTAAATCATAAAACAAAAAATTCATAGAATAATAGGTATATTTTTATAAAAAATATAATAAAGTAAATTAATCTAAAAATTAATGAGTGATCATTTTGAGTATGTTCAAAATTAAATTCTTTTCATATTTTCAGTAAATGTAGAAAAGTGCCTAGTTTCGAAAATTTAAAAATTACCAATTTTATACATTTTCTGAAAATACCTAAATGATTTAAACTTTATTTGATAAATCATTTTGAAAATATTAAATACATTTTTTAATTTTTTTTAAAAACATGTACACGGAAGAGAAAGCGTTTTTTACTGAAGACAAAAATAAAGTAATTTTTTTCTTATAAAATTTTCTCAAATAATTTTTTGAACCAATGATAGAGAAATGGTCATATAAATTAAAAAATCATAAATAACTATATTATATGAGAAAATAATTGGATTATAATAGGAAAATAAAATAATATCTCTAAAATTGGATTAAACATAAACAATCCTGAATAATGATGTGATTGTGATATAAACCATTAACAGTTTGGTATATTTAGAATCATAACCCCGATGAGATAAAAAAATTTATACAGAACATAAAATATGATGATTATAAATATATTAATTATATATAATATCATAGTGGAAATATATAAAACAAACAATTGAAATAAGTGGTGAATATGACATATGTCTCACAGAAGTAAAAATGAGAGGGGAAATCTTTAACTGAGATCTGATTTCCATTATAAATGACTGTAACTACTGTCTAATAAAAATATATTTATAATAAATATATTAAATAAACATTATAATATATTTTATATCATATATTATTTATATATAGACTTTTGGACTCGATTATTAACAATTATTTTTTTAAAATAACCATTTGAGGTGATAATTGCTTAATTTTTTATGTATATTTTGGTTGGGTAATTTCAGTTCTTCTAATTTAATAATTTTTTTTTAATTTTATGAATATTAATGATCATAGATATATAATATATAATAATTATTTCAGTTTTTTAATATTCCATAAAATTTATATGTTGAAAAATGAGTCACAACATTCATAGAGATGGTGGGTCATACGAATGCATGAACGTTGCACCTATTTTTCCTAAAAATTGAATTTAAGAATGGTAAATAATATTTTACCATTACAAATATAATTATATAAAATATTTTATTTTTATTAAATAAATAGATACTTTTTAGAATCCATTTCAAAAGAAAATTAATAAACATTTCACATCGCTACACGAAGGCAGTAGTTAATAAGTACGTAGGAGGGACATTATTATTATAAAACAAATTGTAGGGTAATAAATTATAGATGGAATTATAATTAAATAAATATATAAATTTTATAAATATAATATACATTGGTTATATCCATCATTATATCCATCTATGAAAGGTGGTGGTGGGAAACGAATTACATTGATTAGCAGGGCTGTAGTCTTCCGTACACACGATTGAGGATTTTATTTTCAATTTGATGGAATAGAATGTTGATATAGGTTCTTAAATTAAAATTTCTACATATAATTGTATAATATATACTTTTTATATTATTTTATCATAGATTTATTTTATTTTATGTAGTTATTAGAAGAATAAATGAAAATGAATTGTTAATAACTTTTCCTCTTCTTTAGAAAAACACTTTAGGTATATATTTAAATTCTTTTTTGAATGAATTTATCATAAAAATGAAATCTTGGATTTGTTTATGGTTGTAAGAAAGATATTTGGGTTAGTATTGGCTGATTCATACTGCTTCTAGAGTGTTAAGAGAGGAGCATATGTGGTGGTCATTTATAAGCTTGGGAGAGGACACACAATGAGTTTTTTAAAAGAAAAATTCATACCGACATATTTCACATGTCATTAGGCACTAAAATTTATAATTAGTGAAACATGGATTATATATGGGTAATATTGGAAAATAAAATAGGAACTAGAATAGTTTTATGTCATTTTGAACCATATTGTTCTTGTTTAACACCCCTAAAACCATTTTTAACCATAACAGACGTAATAAATTTTTGCTATTTTTTCAATTCATTAAGTAAAAAATTCTTTTGAAATTATTAGGTAATTTTAATTATGTTTATTTTAAATATAAAATATATATTTTTAATTTAATACATAGAGGTTTCAGAATATAATTTAAAATTAATTCCAGAGATGTGATGTAAAACCTGTTTTCCAAAGAATTTTTTTCTTAATTATAGAATGTTTTTATTTTAAAATTGTACATATAATTGATTATAATGAACTAAATTTCATTTATTATAATATTATTTATCTATTTTTTTAAATTTTATTTTATAAAAATGTAACTTTTAAATTCTTAAAAAATAAGGTAGTTTTCAAATGAAAGCAATATTTTTCACTATTCATCAAAAAGTAAATATTTAAATAATTTTTCAACAATTTACCCTAATATAATATAAACATGATGATTTTAGAATTGAATTTATTTTTCTGAAATAAATTCTATAAAATTTGGATATATTTATTTTGATGTATGTGTGTAAAGAGCGATGAAACCATCTTTTAGGAAAATACAGTTTTTAAAAACAATTTTTTATTTAAATTATTTTAATTTTATTTCAAATAATATGTAAACCACTGAATCTTGTTTAAACATAATTAAACCATAAAATTTTTATAATTTTTTTAGTCTTATAAATATGCACAAATTTAATGGCTTGGTTATAACGATATACTATATTACGGTTCATTTAGACTTGGGGTCGATTGCACCGCATTCAATCATAGTGATTAAATGTAAAGAAATATTTTTTTGTGAATCAATTATGTTTTGATTAGTGTGTCAAATATTCTATTGAATGAAATTTTTTTCTTTTCAAATATCAAGATGTTACATTTTCCTTAAAAAATGAGATAAAAAAATATATTTCAATTTAAATAACTACACAGGGTTTCAACCTTATCAACAAAAATATTAATTCCATGGATTTCGTAATAAATTATGTTTCACTTAAGTAATAAACTAAATTCATTTCTACATTATGTATTATTAAAACAATTTTATGAAAATATTCATGTATATCAATTAATTAAAAAAATATAATCAATTTCTTTTAAAATCTCTATTTTTTTTTCAAAAGATAACTGAAAACATTATTGATCGTAATAATAATTTATTTAGTTTATTTAATACCAAATCATTTCATGATGATATTTAAAGTAACTGACATGTTTTAGTTCATATTATACATGCAGTGGTCAATTCCTATATCATCAAAAAAAATTGATAACTCCCATTATCTCATTAGTATTAAATTCTAATATTATCCTTTTAAAATAATTACTTTGCATCACTAATAATTGATTCCTTGTCATCATAATTTCCTATTACCAATTTTTTCTCCAAATACTCATTTATAATACACCATTTCTTATCATGTTCTCATTTTCATTCTTCTAAATTCTAATCAATATGATTTTTTATTAAACTATAAAAATGTTTGATATAATTTTCGTTGAACTAAATTAAAATTTTATTGGTGTTAATTATTCAAAACAACACTTTATTTCATCACAACATAATTATTATAATTTTAATGTTAATAATTTTCATAAATTTTATTATGAGTAGCTAAATCATCCTTACAAAATTAAAAAATGATTCAAATAAGGACCAATCTGGACAATGATTTTGATGTAAGTATAATTTTTTTTACTTCCAAAAGTATATGCCTAAAATAAAATAATCCATATTCTATCCTTTTGAACAACTAGGTTGTTCCATGTGTTACCCACCTGATCCTAAGACATATGCCACTTGGCATCTTTTTGATACCTCATCTTTTTATTTCCACCCACAAGATTTAATTATCCCCATGAAATTTTCTTTTAAATTATCTCCCTATAAATAATATTTTGATATCATGTGTTTATTTAACAACCCCACCTAGTTTATACCATTCCCCTACGCCACATTGTCTCATATTTCATGTATATACTCAATTATAAGATTAGACTACTTTGATTGACATGTATCATGGTTCTATATGTTCTTCTAGATGTCCCTGTGGACTCACAGTAAACATTTGATCAATATGACCAAATAACCCATATGGGACTATGCTACCAAGGTCATGTTTCATCCACTACGAATGACATGAAACAAGATGGATTTTTGAGACCATTACATTATAAGAAATATAGTATTAGTGGTGTCCGAGGGAAGTGAAAATGATCCTGGATAGGAAAGGGGGGATCTTGATGAGAAAAACCTATAGGAATGAGTTCTTTAGCATGGATGGTTGTGCTTCCCCATAAGGTGTGATGACTATATCATTGAATTTCCAGTTGTGATGTAGGGAGAAAATATGGGGTGCTTAGTGAAAGTACCAAATTTAGTATGGATATGACTTGAATAACTTTCTATGATGTGGAGTCTGAGTGTAAATTTTTTGTGGACATTTCATTTTTGGGGTAGATGAAAAGTGGAGTTCGAGGATGAATTATAAACCTTTATAATTGTTGTAGGTCTAAGGTGTTGTTCCCTTGGTTGAGTATGGGGGTATTTTTCTTGGATATGTGGCTTGTATATAACCAAAAACCTATGATAATAATTTTAACATATTTCCCATAACATTGTTGTGCAACTTTTCATCATAGTCTTTCAATTTTCATCCATTTGATGGCATGGTTATAGAGGTTGTTCCATAGTCTTATGTTTTACCGATGTGTTATAAATTCTAAAATCCCTTTTTACTCAATCATTTTCAAAATAATTCTTTCATTTCATATGCGACTTATGAGAATGTCAAGGATCTATTTTATCCCACTTTTAGTTTATTTTGAATCCAAAAAAATAAAATAAATCAACCAAAACATAGGTGAGTTTCTCACTTAACATTCTCCCAGTTTTACCTATTTTCTCCATATTTAATTTCAAAAATATATTTTTATAGAGAAAATAATTGGACGTGATGTTTTGATAAGGTCATAGTGTGTGGTGTTATGTTTAATGTGATCAGGATGTCATTCTCCATTATGGTTCCCAGTGACTGTTCCATCTTTTTTGAGCTTATGCAAAAAATAAAAAATCTCCATTTGAGGTAGGTTGTACTTCATTTCTCACATAGTGTATCATACTATAATAGGGATTTATGGTTAGTGTGACAATACAATTAAATAAAGAGGGGGAATGTGGTGGAAATCCCCTTTCTAATCAGAATTTTTTTTTGTGTTTTTTATCTGACAAGTTATATGATGTGTGGTGGTGATGTGGAGAATATGTATTGTCATGTGTGGTTTTGATGTGTATTGTCTGTGTAGTGACGTTCAATTGTGATTTGGGGGATGGTGATGTATTGATATGTGGTTCTTATATCTCTTTGTTGATATAGAATGTTGGTGTGGATGTGGGGGGCAGGGGGTGATGTGGGCTTAAAGGTATGATAAAGGGAAATGGTCTATTGTATGGTGTGTTACGAGGTTCCCAAATAGTGATGGAATAAATTTTTAACCATTATTGTGAAATGTAATGAGTTTAATTGACTAATGGGCCTTGAATTAAATAAGGAATTATGGTTTTAATGGTTGTTTCATAATGGAAATTAAAATGGATAGAATAATTAAATTTGTGGGTTGGAAAATTAATGGGATAAATGAATATAAATGTTCAGTATTGTGAATAATCAAATTGGGTTTAATTTATAAAGAAGATGAAATTTTTCTTATGGATTGTTTTTAAGGTGTTACACAATTATAAGTGTCAGGTAATGTTATGAGAGTTGTGATGCATGTGATGATATTGTGATTTTGGATAGTGAGTTTTTAACATGTGGTTTAGGATTTTGTATTGGTTTTTATATACTTTGTACATTCATGTGATTTATATAAGATATGACCCACATTGTCACTTTATTTTGACAAACAAATGTTTTGAGGGTGTTCTTACCTACATCAAGATGGTGGGGACAGATGATAGGGTACCCACTCCTCCCTGATATCTTTTTGAGGAGACATTGACATATAACATCTGTGATGGATAAAAGTTAAAAGTGCATTACAGTGATGTGATGTGATTTCTTATTTGTCTCTGGGAGAAATGTAATCTGATGAGATGTATTATGGTGGGGGTTATACATGATAGGATGAGGGAACTAGGTTTCTGTCCTTCATGTTGAAGAAACATTATTATTTTTCTTATGGATATGAAGTAATGTGATGACCCAAGTGTTTGTGGGAGGGTTGTCATGTGTTGAACTAGGTGTATGTGGGTGGGATATGATGTTATGTGATGGACCATGTGTCTATAGGAAAGATTTTATGTAATGTTAAAAGAAATAGACGAGGGAAGTTGGATATATAGTGTCAGGGTGTGAGGGAAACAGATAGGGGGGAAGTGGTTTGGGGGACCCTATTTTTATATGAATTATATTTGGTTATATTACATGGATGAATTATTTTCATAGAATTCCATGTTTATTATGACATTGGTTTGTTGACCATCTTAGGTTATGTTTGATCTATGGATTTCTAATGATTACAATAGTAATATCTTATTCACATGTACACATGAGACTATGGTTGACCCTATTGTGTATACTTTTATAACCACCCTTTGTTTATAATAACTGTTCTCATGTTTTTTTGGACTAAATAGACAATTATTAACATTTCCTTCTCAGTCTTAGTATATGTTTCTATGTAACTACTTTATCTTTAATTATGGTTATTTTATTTTGAGTTTTCTATCTGTATCCATTTCATTAGTACATGAATTATTGCATGGCTTTGGTTTCATTTTTTACATTATGTCATGTAGTTTCATGTGGTTAATTTATCCTATCGAAAAAACCTATTATTATATAGATTATTTCCTCCCATTTATGAGACTTTAAACACTCGTTGGTGGTCACCAAACTATAACCTTCTGGAGTTGGAACTCGGGGGTTATTATATATCTTCCTTAATTTCCTGTCTAGAAGGAATAAATTTGGAGGAAGTGGTTCATGGCATGATGTGACACCTTTTTAAAAATATTTTAGTTTATTGGTGAATCTTGTCCTATTAAATATGACATTTCACTATTGGTAAACTCCACCATTAGTCACCACCCACACTGGGTTTCTAATAAGTAAAATTATCCAATTTCTTATAAATTGTTACCAAATATTAATATATTCTTGAAGAACCTAAAAACATAACATGAGAGAAATAAATAGAGATGATGAGCCCTATAAAAATATTAATAATTTTATTATGTCAAATAATCTCATTATAAGTCTAATTTGATTCATTTCTTTCAAACCAACATAATTATACATAATTTCTGACCAGATTCATCATGGGTTTAAATGAAATTGAAAATTATAAAAAGTGATCAAGTCTTCACTTTAAAATATCACTATAAAAACATTTAGTCTTTTTTATGAAACCTAATCAATATAAATCATAAGTAAATATGTATTATTATATCAATACCATTTTTTTAAATTTTAGACCCTTTAAAAATTTAACAAATGGTTTGGGTGTTTTAAAATTCTTCTTTTTTAATTCTGTGCCTCACATTTTACTAATTCTAAACTCCATAATATTAATTTGATATAAGTCATTCATATCCAAATATACTTGTTAGTAATCATCACAATACTTCTTATAATAAGCTATTGGATAAATAATAGTGATGGGGATTTTATACAATGATAAGAATTATTACATGAAATTAAAACATGCCACCCTATAGCAGGAAATATCATCCACTAAAATATATATGAATAATTTAACATGAATTAAAACACATGCTTATATAACAATATTTTCTATATATTATAAAATTTAAAAATAATAAAAACCCGATGAAAATGTAAATCATTATTAAAAAAAATATTATCTTTAAAATTGATGATATGAGTATTGTTGTCATAATGAAGGTACCAAGCTACCTGATGATATATTAACTTTCCATATGTAGCCTATAAAATCATCGATTATTTATATTTATTGATCAAAATAGGTATACAAGTGTACAAAAAACATATTTGAATTCAAGGGTGAGAAAGAATACTTAGTATGGTTATCATAAGAAATGAACCAAAACAATAAAAAATTGTTGTTTCGTTCATCATAATAAATAAATTATATACAAAATGAATATTATATCACATCATCATTGATAATAATAATATAATGATCTTATCTTATCAAGATACCTAAAAATACATTCATTGTGATTACAAAATGTGAATGAAAATTAATAATTATAGTTATACTGACGCTTCAAAATTGATAAAAAATAATGGTCCTAAAAAATTATGGTTTATAGAGGGTCTACTGATAATCATAGCTCTATTAGGTACCATTATTATCATATAGAAATACATGATAATAATTATCTAGTATCATGTCCCACCATAACCTATATTTTGGAATACTCTTACTAAAAATGTCGATGGTTGTCACATAATATAAATAACTTCTTAGAAATAATAATATAATCCCATTTATTCTTTTTTAGTTCACTTAGTGATTAAATTTATATTCACCATCATGTGATAACTGAGAAATAAATATATCCTTTTATTTCATACTTGATTTGATGGAGTAATACACAACGACAATTATCACCTACAATAGCTATAATTGGACAACTTTTATGGCTCAAAACTGGTGTTGTGGGTAGAAAGGATAAAGTTCATTGTGTATTATCATCCACCTTGATTCTAATGTTATGGGTGAGATAGGGCTTAACAAAAAATTTGAATAATTATCAATTTCAATCCATTGTATTATATAGAGCCTTAAACCCATAATAGTAAGTAAGAAGAGTAAAAAATAAAATTTCATATTCTAAGTCATCCCCTAACGTTTTGACTATATAATAGTAAACATAGTGGTACTGCTTCACCATTAATTTACATTACTACCTAGACAAACTCATATACAAATATAAAGTATGTAATATAGAATTATATGAAAATACATCACTCTATAAATATGTGAAAATAAATTCCACACTATAATCTATAAAATTTTATTGATTTCCCAAAAAAATATATCCTTAATTGATTTTATATTCCATAAAAGTTAAATGTTATTATAAATTAATATCCAAATTATGTGTCATATCTATCTTGCATAAATTTAACCAATATAAAAACATTATATCATTTAATTTTTCATAGTTTATCAATTTCTTTCTTCAATAACATTTCACGGCCTCAATTTACATGGTTTATACAACCATTCTTTCTTGGTTCAATATTTATCAAGAAAACTAATATATATTTCTAAAATTATCACAAGAATATTTTATCATTTATAGGATGCTAATTTAATCATAATCGATCATGTTATCCTCTAAAATATTCAATTCCCATTAATAGGATTCAAAATAATCTTTCAATAATTCGTAATCCTAAAATTCCTTAATTTGACTTGATTATTGTGAAAAATAAAATATTTACATTAAAATAACTCTTTTGGGGATAAATGTTATCAATATATATAATAATTTTCAAGTTTTATTAATTAAATATTTTTCAAATAAGTAATTAACTGAAACTATTTATATTTTATTTACAATTACTATTTTTTAAAATTTCATTTTTATATGCATTTTTATAAAACTCAATCACAGTCTCTTGAATTCACTCTGAATGTTGTAAAAAATATCATATGGAAATTTATTCATAATACTAATGATTTCTTTATTTTTAGTAATACTTCTTATTTTAATCATGATAATTAAAATCATTGAAAAAATTCAGACTACGCTCAATCTCTTTAAAATAATATTCCTTTGATAAACAAAAAAATAATAAATATGTTAATATGATTAATATTATATTTCATAAGAGAATTATATTTGAGATAATTACATAAAATCCTTAATGATTCATTCATTATAATTAAAACCACTTATCAATATATTTAGAACAATCCCATCATTTATACTCTTCCATGTCACATTTTGTTCTCATTTTACAATATCCCAATTTATGTGAATATATAAATTTATTATTATCAAAAAACAATGTTTTATATAATTATCAAGAAAATAAATTAAGAATATATTGGTGGATGTAATTTAATAAATAGTTTAATATTTCTGAAAAAATTAATATTATTTATTAATGAAAATTTCCATAAATTTCAACATCATGAGATATATTAAACTACAAAATTCTCTAAAATGAGTGAAGTACTATTCTCTTTGGTATGTGGTCATGGTACTAGTCCAATTGACATTTTGGTTCTAAAATTGGTTTCCTCTTGCACATCCCCATAATATATCTATTTCCAATTTGTTCACATGATTGGATTACCTTGCCTGGTCCACACTATACAACAATTCCACACAACCACCTCTCAATGAATGTCATATAATATGATTGTTTAATAACAAATATCATATGGCCCGTGACAATTTCAACTCATCCTTGAACCCAAATAGTTTTAATTTGATCAATAAGATAGAATGGTGTATAATAAACTATGCCTCTTACACCATTCTATGTCATATATGTCTAACATATAGGCATGATCACTCTTCAATAGACTAGATAACTTTTTCCAATGTTTTTAAAAGTTCTCATATCATTATTAAGATTTTACAAAGATAAATTTTTAGTGGTGAATTGAGTAAATAAGCAATTAAAAGTTTTATAAATCATGAAATGAAAGGAAAATTATCTCTATTGTAACTTGTGGTTTGAAATTAAGATAATCATTTTTTCATATCATTTTATTTACTTATAATATTTACAATGAAATATAATTTTCAATATAATTCATCATAGTTGTAATTTAGTGTAAAATTTATTGAATGATTGATTAAAAATTATCTCTAAATTAACAAAACAAATATAATTATGTTTTCAATGAACTTTATACAATTAAATCCATAATAAAAAATAATAAACATATTAAAAATATTTTCATAAATTTTAGTTCTATGTATTTAAAATATAGATATTTTTATAGAATATCATACATCCCTCACGATTTAATCAATATTCACACACTGAGTTCTCATCAATATAATTCCATTTTCCTTATTATGAATTATAGAAGATATTTAAAATTTTAGTTTCAATAATAAAATATTAAATGGTTGAATGGGATGGGTAATTATTATGAATTAATAGTAGGTTAAGTCTATAAATAATAATTTTAATAAATATTATTTATCATTTAAACTATCACCATTAATTTAAAATTTTTAAAGACAAACAAAAATTATAGAAATATTATCTAAATGGAAACACCACATTATAAACATAATGTTGTTGTATGTTCCTCTATCTAAAACTACATTATGTAAGGAATTACTATTTTTCTGTTATTAAATAAAAATGAGCCTATTTTTTAAAAACATTTCAATTTATTTAACAATACAATCGGAAGAACTCATTTGATTAAAATGAATATAAATATCTTCTATTTAATGGAATATAGTTCAAAATAAAAAATATATGAAAATTTATTCTTATTAAAACACCCATAACATTAAATAACTTATCAAAACCACACAGTTTAATCATAAAATTGTAAAAATATTTGGGTGGTAAATTTTTTATTTCTAAATTTACTAAATTAATTATATATATTTTTTACAAAAATAATAAAATTTTAATAATTTCGTATATAAAAATTCTTTATTTTATGTTTTTATTGTACAAAATACCACATATTATATTACATTATTAAGAAATGGTAGGAATTTATCAAATTATTTTTTATGAATGGTATTAATTTTTCCCCCTATAAATATGGATCTCATTCCTTTTTATGTAAGGAGTTAAGTCTTCCTTAAAGAAATAAATTCATTACCTTATCTGAATCAATCTAATTTGTTTTAATAAGTCCTATAAGACCAAAAATTTAATATAATATTAAAAAAATCATGTCCAATCATTGTAAACTCATTAACAAATTTTTTTTGAATTTATTATAACTTATATTGGACCCTTCCTCCTTCATTATTTATTTGAAAGGTCTTATCATATAATGTAATTTCTTCAATCCAAAAAATCATTATATTTTTCCTCTAGTACATAATTTTTTATTAATTTATGTTGATTTTTTATTTATACTCCC
The DNA here is from genome assembly GCA_963277665.1 of Viscum album. Taxonomy (NCBI): domain Eukaryota; kingdom Viridiplantae; phylum Streptophyta; class Magnoliopsida; order Santalales; family Viscaceae; genus Viscum; species Viscum album. The sequence goes on along the minus strand of OY728157.1, from coordinate 675,199,543 downwards.
ATTGTTAATCATAATCTTTATTAATTACTTAAATGATATAAAAAAGAACATTACCTTTATAAACTAATAATGATTTTTTTTTATTTTCGAAATCAATAAAAGTTCTTATTATAATGAAAAATTATCTTCCAATATAAAGTCATTTATAAATTTGTTTGTAGAGAAAATAAGATTCCCCGAGAAACTAAAAGTTATCATGTTTTTCAAAACAATTAAATTAAAATTTATGAAAATTCCCCATAATATAAACTAGATGGAGAAAAATACTTCCTGGATTATTCATTTCAACTCCAAAATATTATAGGTTTACCATGATATTTTTTTTACACATTCAATAAAATCATGTAAAACTATTAAAAATTTAAAATTACTATTAATATATTGTATAAAAAACTACCAATTTTTTTATTTATTAGTAAAATATAAAAACCTATTAAAAAATTTCTGATTAGATTAATGATTTACATATCCTTAATATTTCTCTGTTCAAATAGAATTACTTTTATGAACTTTTATTAAAAGGGAAAATCTTATAATGTTTCAAAAGATGTAATTTTATTATAATTTTTACAAAAATATTTTTGAAATTTACATAACTTTTCCTCCATTATCCATTACGGTAATATCTATTTAATTTTTATGCTTTATTCAAAACTCATTTGAAAAAAAATTATAAAACATCTTATTGTGAGGAACATAAGTTGTACGCTTATGTTGAACATTTATTACTGAGTAATTTACCATTATTTAGATTCATGATACGAGATGATAGATATTCAATTTTAATTTTGAAATTTATCATTTAAAAAATAGTTTTTTGAAATAAAATTTGTTGGAATTTATGAACCAATCTAATGAATCATATAATAACAAAATAATTACTCTATTACATTGAGAAAATATTTTATAAAATATTTGAATTAGTAACCACATATATGGTTCATGGTGAGTGTAGTCTATAAGAATTTTTTTAAAACCCTACCATGTTTCACAAATTTATTATGTATATTTTGGATTTATATTTAAAATATGAATGAAGTAATTTATATATTTTTATGGTTGTAACATTAATTTAAATAAGGGGATTTTGATCCCTTCTATTATGTTAATGTAATATGATATCATGCATGGAATTCAGTTATTAAATTTATCTTCCAAAAACTGATAATAATCAATGAATAACTAAATAAAATTAACCTCCATTAAATTGAAATGTATTAAAAAACCCTTGAAAAAATTAAAAATGTGCATTCGATTATTTATGTGTTGATCCACACAAATGAATTTTTTTTCACCATATGAAAAATAATTGGATTTATCAATAATTTTTTTATAAATTTTATTAATTGTAATTTTTTTCATATATCAATATTTTAGATAGGCTATCAAATATCAATATAAATTTTCATAATTTCCCCTTCTTCAGTGCTATAATTATTTCATGGTTATATGGCAAATAATATATATTTTCCACTGTCCTTCCAATTGGGAATTCATATATATGTTTTGATTATAAGAAAATATGATTTTTATGAATTAATGACACTTTACAATAATGGGGGTTTAAGAGCAATGAAATTTTAAAAACAACACAATAAAAAAAATCAATAAATAAATAAATTATAAACATTATATAAAATTAACATAATTAAATATATTTTCTTAATCAATCTAATATCAAGTTATTAAATGTTTAATTTTACCCACAAATGTAATGAAAGTTTTTCAATCTAGTACAATTCTATTAATTTAAATCCACTTTAAATTTATAAATTTATTTATGTCTACCGTTCATATCACTAAATTATAATTGTGTGTTATAGTTGTATTTTAAAATTTATTACATAGATATTATAATAAAGATTTAATTTGTTTAATTCAGAAAAATTTAATCAAATAGGTGTCATTTTTATTCTTTAAACTAATTCAGAAAAAAAGATATTTCTTAAGAGATAAGATTATCAAGGGTGTAATTTAAAATATTATTACTATAAAAACTAGAAATAAATATATTAATACTTTTTTTCATAGAGAATTAGTTTAAATGTGTTCTTTGTTAATACTTAATTAACCAATCATTAAATATGATGCATCCCTTGATCTGGATGAAAAATAAATTCAAGGATATGGAGATATAAAAATATATTAAATATAAAAATTATCTAATAATTAAATGGTAATATATATATTAAAATTATATAATTTAAATGATGAATTTTAATTCTTATAGAAAACCAAAAAGTCATTGGAATTTAAAAAAAATATAAATTAAGTAATGAATGTAAAAATATAAATAATTTATCAATAAATAAAAATAAAAATATATATTAATATTATACATTCTCATTAACTATGATTAATAAAATATTTCTTCAATCACTAATTTCTAAATAAAAAATGAAAAATTAATGATCTCACCCAAAATTATAAATAATTTGTATATCTTACTTTAATTCTCATGAATGGATATAAACACTTCCAACAATAAAATTTTATAATCATACATCTTAATCTTACAAGATGATTCTTCTATAAACCTTAAATATATATTTATATATTTTTACTTTGACTTCACTATAACATGTAACACACTATATCATGGTATTCAATATTATCAAACATATATCCTGGAACTATTAATTTGTCTCTAATTATGTCATATTTTATCAATCATTTTCACCATTATAGATTTTTTCAACATATCAATTAAACTCCAAGTAGATGTGTTTTATTTATCATAATCCATATCCAAAATTCATTTCTCATATAATTGATAACTTATGTTATCAAAATAGAGTTATAAAAAGTATTATTAACCATGAAAAAAATACCAAGGTGTATAAAAAATAAAATTTTTCTCAATATTCCTAGTATATAACATAATATACTAATAGAATAAACAAAAGAACTGACTCAATGTATCATAGACCAAAAAATAACTCTATAAAAATAAATGAAAACATTTATAATGGTGTATTCTATATCTCAATAACACTTCATAATATAAAATTTTTCATCAAGAAAAATTAATAATGGACCTTGACATGATCCCTAAGATAATTTACAAAACATAAAAAACTATTCATATTTTTTTGAAAAAGAATTATATATTTATCTTATCTTTCATATACAAAAAATAAACCATGTTTAAAATGGAGTGTAGAAAACCACCACCAATCACTAATGACTAAATTTCTATATATTGAATACTCTATCTTTATATTCCTTAATTTCAATGAAAAAAATTTGTAATATTATCCTTAATCAATAACCGTACCACAAATAATAAATATGTATATTTAAAATTTTAACTTAATATAAACGTATTTTATAAACATCAATTTAATTTTACAACAAATTTTTCCAAATATAAATTACAAAATCCATTATTTAGGAAAAAATACAATAACAATTTAATGAAAAAATTATTTTAAAATTTATAGTAATGGTAAACTATCAATTCTCTTCACACATAATTTATTTTCCCCCTCCAGTGTATACGTGTACATTAATATAGGTAAAATAAATTTTTTACCAAACTTATTTATTATTAATAGTTTTTTGTAAGATCATCTCTTTATCAACATATTAAAAGAAACCCAGCTCATTACATATTATATAATCACTAAATGAATATAAATTAATTAAATGAAACATAAATATGTGTACCTTTTTCATAGAGATATTTATATGTTTCAATGTTAGTGGGACATGTATGAAGAATATTACTAAGAAAAACTTGACATTCTCTCACCTACACAATGATAATATAATTCCACTAGATTCCTTATACACTCTGAGGGGTTCCCTCATATTTCAACAGTGTTCAAGTAAATTATCTATATAGATTAATAAAAAATAAAAAATAAGTGAGATCATTGGATATGATAGGAAGAAATATCACATAGAATAATGTGAGGACCCCATTCTATATATAGACTAACTTCATTCAATGAATGTATAATAGGTTTCTCTGGAAATGCATGGTAGAAAAATTTCAACTCTTATAACAAATTCCCATTTGGTTATAGATTTTTCAATTTTTCAAATGATTTTTATATGCTAATTAATCCATAAATAAATCATATTTATGATCCATAACTAAAGGAAACTAAGTAGAAGACGTGGTTTCATAAGTCCACCCATATTATAATCATACTATACACTACATTAAATGAATATCCATGCTTAAAATGATATCACTATATTATCATCAACAACATGAATCGTATTCATATTTTATGCTACCAGTACAGGTTTATGGTATAATATGATATACCAGTATTATAACATATCCAAAAATCTCCCACTTGTACTTAAATAGCATAGAGTTTTTGTGAAAAAAATCAAAACTCCTTATAATTCTATATGAAAATCCTTTGGATATGGTTTATTTAAATCTAATTATTTTGTCAAAAACACATTGTTAACTATTTAAAACTTATTATATGTTTAACAATGTCACCCTATGCACCTTTGTATAAATGAATAAAACATGAAATGATGATTTCATTGATGTAATGAATGAGTTTCCCTTATGGAAATGACATCGCTAATCCAAAAATAAAGTAGTCATTTGTTATCTTTATCAAATATAATAATTTATTTATATGAACTTTTACACAAAAATATATATCATATACAATATTTGTTTACCGATATAATTATTTTGACAATGAAATCAAGTGACCACTTGACATGTAACATATCAATATAGTATTGGTTTTTTAATATATTCATGAGTCTCTAAAATAAATCGACCAATATGAATGATCAAATAACAAGTCACTCACATATGTGGATGATAGAATCACATAATAAGGAACCATGAATTCACACACATTTTTAACTATATTTCAATGAAGGGAACATATGTATTTTATCTTTATATGAGTTTAAAAATCCTAACATGATGAAGATCCAACTGATAACATGATAAAAAATTACCCAGCCACTCTCGATTATCTAGGTATCTAGTATTAGATAAATTAGATGTTAATGTTTAAAGATTGTAATTATATGTATATCACCAATGTTATTTAATGGGGATTCATAAATGGAATACACCCCTATGTATATCAAGGACTTCTTGGAATTCTATGTGATATACTTTGGTGGGTTAAAGATGATAATAATTCTTGAAATAATATCTAATTAATAATTTTTTCATATATCATATAAAACTCTTAATATCACATATAGGATTATACTCTTGATAATATTATCATATCATAAATACCAATAATACTTTATAGTGATCATTGATTATGGACTAATCAATTTCATAAATTGAAAAAATATTATTATTTTAGTATTCATGAAATATAAATCCAAAAAATGTTGAATGAGTGATAAATAAATATTTACATTATTATAAAATTAAAACAACCCTTAAAACCATTTCTATAATCTATATAGTATATAATTTAATTTTATTAAGCATGATACTCATTATTTTTCATACCTATTGGGTTCTAAAGGAGATATTATATTTTTCATATGTAGCCACTGGAAAAATCTTAACATTACCCATCATAAGGATCTATTTAATGATATTGTATTTAATAACTAATTGTTCGGTCAGTTAGGGAGAGAAATGATCCTTTAAATGAGAATTTTTTATTTTATTATGAATTAAATTATCAATTTCTTCATTGATTCATGGAACCACTACATGTTCTGTAATGAGTTTATGATCCAAACAATTTCCTCCATGGTATATGATAAAGGCATGTACTCTATATGTATTATCATGTTTTCTATGTTGGATTTCATAGAACACATAACAAAAATTGATCCGCATTTTATGTAAAAAAAATCTATATTGAGATCTAATATCATCTTAGTCATATTAGAAGTGAGCATCTTTTTAACCTCATAAAATAGCCCCAAAATCACATATAAAGAAAAAAAATATATATACTTAATTCTTCTCATGTAATAAGGTATGATCATAATAGTAATCTAGTGACTCTCTTAAAGAGTTTATTGGTATTCAAGTGTTAAATAAAAGTATATGTGACATCATTTCAATTAAATAACATGATATAAATGATAAACAATTTTACAAACATGCCAGAAATCAAATCTATCCTTTTTAACATTTTATAAGGATTTTGAATATTCCTAAAATTTATGCCATCATAAGTAGAAAATTTTTATATATCCATCGTATCAACAGTGAAAATAGGACCTATAGCCATGATTTTGGGAAATCATGGAAATATCCCTCCCGGTTATCCACAGTGGGTATAGAGCGATTGGAACAATGGAAAACCATGGTTATAACACTAATAATAATGGATATAACTATAAAATAAATTGTTTCCAGTGGAATTTGTTATCTATACTTTTTCTATGTGTAACCAAGAATGTTACTATAACACTACAACCATGTAATAGTATATATATATATATATATATGTTTTTGATATAATTTTTAATAACCATGGAAATTGGAATAATGCTTGGGGAAAAATGTATTCCTATGAAATTATAAAGTTATTTTTTCCTTGCTTATGAGGGAATCCAATATGTAGGGTTTTATTAACTAATGAATACAGGTAAAGGCTGTAGCCATGGTTATTTTAATATCATGGCAAAAATGTTTATAAAAACACTTATATCCATGGTTTAGTCAAATTGTGGTTGTAGGTGAAGGCTATGGAAACTAGTATATTAAAACCACAGCTATAGCCTCTGGAAATAAAACCTATAGTCATAGTTCTACGAAAATCATGGACATAGAGTTATAAAAAGAAACCAATTTCCACAATTCCATGAAAACTATGCCTACACTCTTAGAAAAAACTACCTATTGACACGGTTTTAGAAAATGGTGGCTATCAGTCCATTGCTATAACATGATTTTCTAGAAGTTCACTGAACACAATCAAATTCCCCATTTTTATATCTTCATAGTGGAAAATATGTTTAAATTACCATTTTATTTATTTCGAAACATTTTAAGAAATATATTTGATCCATAATTATAGATATTATTACATAGTTTTCTGGATTATTCTTTGGTGACTTAAATTGGGAGTCGTTTTCACAACAAAAAAATTATATAATCTAAATATGTGATAATATTTTTAATTAAAATTATTTCATCCAAATATAAAATCAAAAATATGATAATTTTCTCAATTTTCCTTTTGTAAATAATATATTTATATGGGTTATTGATGAAGTAAAACTCTTTGATTAAATCATAAAATCAGAATCTCATACTCTAAGAATATTCTTCAATCCATAAATGGACCATTAATGCTTTTAAACATTTAAAGGCTAATTTGGTACATCAAAAAAACTTCCTTTACCACAGGCACATGCATAACATAATTTTAATTAAGGAAAGAAATTTTAAAATATTATTGATTTATTTTAACAATTATAATGATATAATATGAAAAGAATTTCTAAATGGACTTTCTCATCAGAATTAAGGATTTTGTTTTCATTTTTAATAGATATATTTTTCTACAACAATTTTATTTTAAGTGAAATCTATTTGTATAAAATATACTATAAATGTTTTATGTCACTCAATAATAGAATATTAATGAATGTAATCCAACTAAAATTAAAAACCCATTCATATTTACCTTTGGTTAGAAGAGACCCATATTTCATTAAATAATGATCCTTTTGGTGAATTCATCCCTTGATATAGTTTTTAGGGAATATTTTATTTCAATCATACAAAACATGACACTTGGGTAATTGAGTCGGAAACACTTTTCCCAAATCCATCATGTGAATATATGATCTACTATATTCCATTGGTATCCTAAATATTATGGGTTTTTAGTAATGTTATATCCAATGATTATTGTTATAAATTTCATTACATAACTCTAACTTTTGGAAATTTTTATTATGCATCAGAAAAGATAACCCACAAGAAACCTCGTTTAGAAGAATCAACCTACATCAATGATCAATGTTTTGAAACACGTTTTAATTAAAAATAACATCCCAAATGGTGTATAGACGTTTTTATTTTAATGCCTCACTAATTTAATATAAATTTAATATTTATTAAATAGATTAATATTTCAACACCTCAAATATTTATTATCAGATGTTTCAATCCTTTAGATACGAATTATTATACAAATTTATTTTTGAATTCTTATTCCATTAACCCAATTAATACATTCAGACCATATTAATTTGAAACAATTTACTTAACTCCTAGTTTTTGTGATCAATCCGAAAATAGTATCCAACCATATATACAGAAATCCAAATACATCCAATGCATAAGTTACATGAAACTCTTTTTTGGATATTGTTAAAAATAATATGGAATTTATATTCTCCACATAAGTAAGCATAGAGCCAAAAATAACCAATCCATGATTCTTTTGTAAACGGAATAATCCATAAGGATCGTGCAATTTTTTAACCAAATTCTATATACTCTGAGATACTTCATTAATGAGACATTTAAATTTCATTATAACTCTTATTCCAAATATATTTAAACTTTATTGAACCACTAAAATCAAGTAAAAAACTATAATATAAACTGAACCCAACGTAGATGACAACTAGATCATATATTCTCACACCTAATATGTCATTTATGGAAGGAATATTTTATACTAAGAGATTTACCATATAAATTTAAGAATACACAATTTTCACATTTTATAATCAATTTATAACCATAAATATTTAAAATTTATAAATAAATCAATAAATATTTTCATTATTTAATTAACCTGAATTATCAATAATAACATGTAAAATTTAATTTAGATATAAGGACATTCCATTCAAAATACATAACCCATATCCTGTATAGATAAAAAATAAAATATATGTAATTTTTCATATAAAATAATTTTCCCACATTTTAGTGTATATAATATTTTATGAATTATATAATCCATTAACTATATTGGTCTATGATTAGTATTATGATAATCTTTATCACGTGGAACCTATAGTATTTGATGAAATACATTATATCATAACTAATATATGATGTCTATCTTTAAAGTACATGGTGTTCAAGGTATAGAATTCAATAGCACATATCTTTTCTTATGTCTCGAATGAAACCACATGACTCTAATGTATCATACCACGTGACTCAAATATATCCAATCCTATAATATAATAACTCATCAAAATATCCTATATAAAAATTTAATGAAGTGTAAGCTATAAACCAATATTTATCCATGTCATATCATACAATACAATATTACATCAAATACCTTATAATAAGCATGTTCTTTGAAGAATCAGAAAGAAAAGAAAAATTATTGTTTCTTTCATACCACTAATAAGTTTTGTTAGATTGTCTCATGATCAAAACATTAGAAGAATCTAATATTAATTCTTGAATTACTATCATCAAATCGAAAATAATAATGTTTGTTGAAATATTTATAAACATAATGTTTTTATAATGAGATCAATACCCATTGATTATGATTAGAAAAAATTGATTTATATCACTATAATATATCTAATTAACTCTTACCTCAATAAAAACATATAACAACCACTAGAATAATTTTATTCTCTAGGTGTATCCCTCTGACTCCAAAGGTATATAAATCCCTTCCCTATAATGTTATATAGAGAAATATGAAAAATAGAGAGCATTTATTATGGAAATACTCAATGAGACACACTGTAATAATGGGACAAAATCCTTTATATATTCTCCATTCTTCCAATTAAGGGACTAGTGGGTCATCTAGTAATGCTTATAAAAAATATGTGTTAAACATACTACTTTTTTGTTCTATTATAATCTTTTTTATGTTTGAAATTTTTATTATACATTTTAAATCCACAAATAAATCATTTTAATAATCCCTAACTACATGAACCTAATATGATTTCTTGGTATTAGCAATACACCCATATCATAATGCCATTTTATATTATGATATTACAATTTTCAAATCTCATATGTTTTCACTATATTATGATATATGATATGAGAAATTTTTATATCAGAAGATACAATAACTAATATTTTTTTATTCTGTATGATATTCACATTTTAGTCAATATAAAATAATTATTTTTCATATTTAATATTTTTTTCATGAAGTTTATTATGGTTATGAAACTCATGTGAAGGATTTAAAGTTAATTTCATATTATAAAATAAATTTTTAAAAATTAATATTTTTTAAAAAGGGCCTTAAAAATAATAATGGATTTATTTTTCAAGTGAGAATGAATCATTAAAATTTGTTAATATAGTATTTATTGAAGTAGTATGATTCATTAATAAGTTAATTTTTCATTAATTTTGAGGTATCAAAACTTTTATATAATAGGTTATTATCATAGTAATTCACATTATTTGATCATATTTTAGGGAGGTTAATCCTTAAAATGATTAATGTTAGTATATAGGACTTTATTGAGATATAACCAAGAAAGATTTAATTTCATTTTGATGTAATTTGTATTAATATTGAAATAAAAAATATAGTATATTGTTTAATATAATTTTATTATTATAATAATATTTCAATTATATTATATAATACATGATAAATCAAATATATCATTAGAGACTACCACTTATCTCTCAGTCAAGGAATCATAACCCATCCTTGTTTATATGAGTAATCTTCTCAATGACATAGAATTATTTATGCTATAATGCAACTAGATAAACCAAAAAAGTGTGTAGTAGTGGTTGTTTTTATGAGGAAAAAAATAAAAAATATTTTAGTTTTTCTTTGAACATGCATTGAAAATAGTTATTCACTAAATTTTTATCATTAAGAGGGTGGATAAATTTTTTTTCGTTGAGTCAGTCTCATTAGCATTTGACACATTATAAAAAATAAGTGTTTTCTCTGAAAAGATACTACTTCTTTTATGACGTATCCAATTTTCATATAAATATAGAAAATTGTGTTTATTTTTGTTAATGTAATGATTGTTCCACTTTTATTCCCCAAATTAATAAGATTTTATGTGTTTAAAAAATGTTTCATTTCTTGTAAAAATAATTCTTCATTTACAAATGTGTATTTTCCACATGTTTCTTTTTTCTTCTATTACATGGAAACAAAGCATTATTCTATAGGGTACATTGTTCAGGGTATATATATCACTCTCCATAGGATACATCATGAAAATATTTTGGTCTTTCATTTAAAATTTATTATTCTATAATTATTCAATGTCATTTATTCCAATTTGATATCCATTTGGTAATTGTTAATAGTTTATTTCACTCACTTTTTAACACATCCTATGATAAATAATTTTCCTTTAAAAATTAAGCTCATTAATTTTTATTTCAAAATTTTTAAAATTTTGTGTTTTTGTGTTGATGAAATATCAAGAAACTAGATCCCCAAGAAGATTATTTTTATGTTTTTAAAAATTATAATGAAATAATAAATTCACTTGGACCAATTAGTTTCCAAAATTAGATTATTTTCCTTCAAGTTGATTCATTATTTGAGTGTTATTTTTATTTAAAAGTGATTAATTATTTAATGATTAAAATGTATTTAGAGTATCTCTTAATGTATCCTATAATCTATAATATATTCAACTAAATACTTTATTATAAAAAAATAAGATATGCTTGTCTATGTGATCAAATAATTCCCATGATCTTACATTCATGTATTCAGTGTGTGTGGAGTACGGGATTACTAGCATGGTTGTTACTTAATATCAAATTTATAATTATAATGATATTATGAATTTTTAAATGGTGTATGTTTTCAATTGAACATTAATTCATGAATTGTGATATTATAGATGAAATTATAGATTTTAGAGATGTACATGTCACTTTGGTGGTTATATTCTTAATGATTTGACACTTGATTCCTGATATTTTCTGGTTTTTTATGTGATAGTGTTACTTATTACTATCATGTAGATATCAACTTGCTGAGACCATAACATAGGGAGGAGTGTTATTATGACCATGGGTGGGGATATAAAATATATATAGAGTTACAGTGCTAGTATAACCAACATTTCTCTTCGAGAGCATAAGGTCCTCAAAGGTTAATATACATAGTTACGAGGCACCATCATTTAATGTTATTGTCATTAAGTTTAATATCCTCTATATTTTTAAATATATATCCTTTAATAGGTATCATATTTATCTTTATCTTTACGATGAGTTTGTGATTCGACATGAATTATTATCTGGTGTTGAGGCCCTATTTGGGAGAGCTCTCTCCCATTTACAAGACTATTTAGTTATGGTAATTGATTTTAATGATATTTCATGATTAATTCATTATTTTGTTGAAATTTTATATTATTTTTTTAAATTATGACCTTGGATAGTGTTTTATAGTGCAATAATGAATACCAATTAATTGTTAAATTATTTATTTGTTATAAATGATTGATTCTCAATTTGTGTATGTGTTGAAAGTAGTTTATTTTAATTAATATTTTTATAATCATCCCCACATAGATACTTATGGTTCCCCTTAATCTTTCCCATTCATGTGATCTTAAATAAAAATGTGATTATGGTGACCGTGGTGTTAACAGAGTTAACAATTTTAGTACATTGGTGTTTTATCATGATTGTAAAAATAAAAAGTTCAATTTATTATATATTTTTTCAATGATTTATGTATTTCACAGACATTAATCTTGAATATGGAAATTATTTCTTTGATTTGACTAACTTTTATTTCATGATGCTCAGACTAACATTATGTAAATACTAGAATATTTAATATATTGTAAATAATTACATAATTTTATTATTCAATTTCCATTATGATTGATATTTATCAACTTATTACAATTCTTATTGGATGTTTTGAAAATTTATGGGGTTTTTAGTAATTTTCTATCAAAAGGGGAATTTTTTAATTTTGAAATACAATATGTTTTTTTTGGAGTTATCTTTTTATCATAGATAATGGTTCAAACATTAGACTCAGGATTTGTTTAGAATTAACCACGATTGAATTTAGTCATTATTTTATATTTATGGAATTTATTTATTTTTTATTGAACTTTAATGTGAGATTATTATATATAAATAAATGTATCCCCTATTATTGATATTTTTTTGGAAGAATAAAAATGTTACATGCTTTAAATTTATCATTATTATGATTTATTATAAGATAAATAGTGGTGATGAAAATAAATAGAACTCGATGAAACTATATTCAATTGAAAAAATATATTAAATATTTAAGAGGTCTATTCATGTGTTTTTTGGAGGAGAGTTAATATTTTAATTTTATGATATAATTTTGTTCTATTAATATTTTTGATGAATTTTAATCTATAAATGGATTTTAAGGGAACTTATGTTACATTAAGATCAATCCTATCTTCTCCTTACCATTATAGAGAGTATTAATTATAATATTATTTGAAATTATGAGAATTTATTTATATATGTTATTTCTAGAAATTATAAAACAATTAATGTTCAGTGAGAATTATAGATTTTTGGGAAACATGATTTTCATGAATAATTTTTTTCAAAATTTTATCAACTTAGTATTAGTTTTTGCTCCACATGTTAACTTGGGGCTCTTAAAAGGATAAGTAACACATTAAATTGTTTGTTTCAATCTGGTTTGTGAGTGATAATACATATTTATTCAATGAATCTCAATGAATCACTTTGAAATCTAGTTTCTCATTAATCATTTATGATTTGGAATTTTTATAAAATTGAATTTCATAAATATAACAAAATGGATTTTATAGCTAAAATTTTATTTTTTCAGTTTCTTAAATGTGAATTTTCATTAGAAGTGGAAACATATTTTTTTAAATATTAGGGGAGAAATAATATTTTTTTCAAAATGATTAGCATTAACTACTCATTCCATTGAATGTTCATAGAGCCATCATATCAGAATACATTTGAATAACTGATCTTCCACTCTATATGGATTGGTATTTATGAAAAACACTATTATTTTGGGTTTTATAAGATTCTATAAAATATTTGTATTATATATGTTGAAAGTTGATATAAATGGGACAATACAATGTAATTTACCTAATATAGATTCAACAACAAGTGACTTTCCTACTAGAAAATGTATCTATCACTTGTTAGGAAGTTAAAAATTAACCTAACCAATGAAATAATTACTATTATTCATGAGCATTCATTAATATTACCCTAATTACTACTAGGAAATAATCTCTTGAGTTATCCCCAAACATTCCTAATAAATAATAAGGTACTCATAATGTAAGATAGAAATACATAATTAACAAGATAAAATGATAGAGGGTTAAAATTTTATATTTTATGACTCATTCAAAAAGCTAAAAATTTACTTTTGGGTGAAAAAATGATTTGATATCCATGGTTAAGTGTGCTTCGACTACTTTATATATAAGGATTGGAAACCTAATGGGATGTTTACGAGGGTGTGTGCGAGTTATGAAAAAGAACATTTGTTGGTTTGTTCGGATAATCATTGGACATATATGACATGAAGGCATGTAGTTGGGCCCTAGGTAGGAGACCACGTGTTTTCGGGGAAAATGGTGGTTCTTGGAGGTCTAGTACAGGAAGGCCATTTTAAGGAAGGGTGTCTATGATATCCGTGGGCCCCAGTTGTTTAATTTTTATTAGTGGAGGATCCCATCCAGAATTGTGGTGGAACTACATGGGCTGAAACATATGGTCTAAAATGATAATTTTCTTCTCTAAGTGGATGGGTTTGAATGTAAAAGTCAAGAATATCATAGGGTTAAAAGAGAAAATGATATGAATCATGTCAATAATGTATATATTTCCTTTCACGATCCTACATAATTAGAACTCCATATTTAAGAATTCATGGGTTAGAGTAGTGATTATGATGCTTGGACTCCTTATATGTTTCCTAGGGTGTGCTTGAGTGAGTAAAAAGAAAACTAAAAGAGCATGTGTTGGACAATGGGTCTTGTCATTAGTCTAATGATTAGTTTGGGCACCTGAGTGAGCCCCAAGTAGGGGACAATGTGTCAATGGGGAAAATGGTGGTGCAAAGTAGACCGGGACCAAAAGTCTATGTTATGGAAGGGTGTCTGTGTGGTAATCTTTGCCCAATTATTACATGTTATCTAAAAAAATGAGTTATCCTTTTGTTCTGCTGGTGTTATCATTATCTCTCTTGTCATGGGATTGAAATCTTGTTTTGTAAAGTCCAATCTGGTTTAGTTATCAAGGAAATAGGAAATATAGGTCACTGCACAACCTTAACAATGAGAAATAATATTCCTCCTCATTTAATTCAAAAGAATCATATTTCTCAAATTTTACCATCTCAAATAGATTACTATATTGTGGATGTGTGAGAATTCTAAGGGGGTTGTGTGTGTCTCCACTTCCTCTCCACCATTCTCTCATCTTTGGATTGCAGTATGGGGTTTTCATGTCCCTGTTGGTGTGGTTTTCAATCAAACATGTAACATAGGTCACTAAACTACCCCAAACATGATATATATTATTCGTCCACTTATAATTTATTACAATTCCATCTCTCATATTTTTCCATCAATTATAGATCACTTTCTTTTGGTAGTGTCTGAATTCTCAGTGGTTTATGTATGATTTCACTTTTTATCCACCAGTCTCACACAAAAACTATAAAATAGACATTAAGATATAGATATGAAATAAAACCAACAAATAACATAATAGTTGAAAAAAATAAACTCAATTAAATTAGGATACCAAATTTAATATTAATAACAGTATGAGGAAGATCACATTCAAATGTAAAAATAAGAATGACAGAGAAAAATGATTAGTGATCTCATGAGGAACACTATCTAACTCCACCTGACTATTGACTCACTCATATAACTTCTTTTTACACTCGATAAATTACTTGTAGTTTTTTTGTCTCTATGATGAAGAAAAAGTTTTATCCTCCTCTAAACCATGTGATTAAATCATTTTTTGTTCATTATGCACCTATATAAATAGAAATCATTAACATGTTTTAATGTGGGTACATAGATCACCTCAACTAATTAAATTTGGTAAATATGATGAATCGACATAGTCAGTGTTCTTTTGTAACCCCTTGATTCCTTACTATTCTTGGGTTTTAGAACTAAGACCATTATTATAACTCTCTTAACAATCATCCTCTACATGGATTGATTTTCAACACAATACTCAATTTGGTTAAGAATGTATGTACGATATTCTTTTATAGTACTGTTAGGTAGAATTTACGCCATGTGGAGTGGATTTCTATTCCATGAACAATATTTATTTCCTTATATTTCTTCCATGTAAAAAAATTACTCAATATTGGATATGAAAGACATCTAAAGTATGTCCCATTTACTATTGTAGTATTTCTCACTACTCTTTGTATTTTTTTATTCTTACAGAAACATCATGATTTTCAAATTAATATTATATATCTATCTCATCCTTCCAATTTTATAGAAAATTTTAAATTCTATAATACTCTTCTTCATTGACTTCCTTAATAAAATATCCCTTGGGTAAATTCCAGGTTATAATTAAATGGATATCTAAATTCTGTAACCGAGTAGGGAGATATTCTTATATAACTAGTTGAAAAACTGAATTACTATTATAAATCATAGACTCCCATTAAATTGGTTTTCTTCTATAACTAGTATTTATTCATCAACTAAATAATATTAAATAAGAAAATCAATAATTTATAAATATAACTAATATGTATAATATAACTAAATTATATTAAATATAGTAATTTAAATTTCAAAATATATTTACAAATATAGTTTTTAAAACATAATTAAAATGGGTATATAAAATGAATAAAGATAAATATAAGAAAATAATTAGTGTTAGTAAAGGTTTAGAGATAAATATTTTTTTTTATAAATTATATTGAAATCTATATTAATGTATAAGTGTTCTCAAAATGAAATCAAAATTTATGAAAATGTAAATTAAAGTAAATTAATATATTTTTGGAATAAAAACACACATTATACACCTGAAATTGGAAGAAAAATATTTGCATTATTTTTCACAAATCACAAAACACACGCCTAATGATTATAAACAAAGCTATATGTTATTATATTATCATACAAAAAGAGAGACAATTCTAGTATTTAAATAAAATATATATACACTTTAGGGGTTATAATTTATAAAATAATAATATCACCATAATGGTGTAAATAATAATAAGTTGAGGGTATACATTTTAATTATTTATGGCTATTGAAGTGTGTTTGTGATGCATGTATTAATAATTTCATATGTGTATTTCTTATGGTTTTTAATGGAATAATTTTGGAAGGAAATTTTATTATCTTAATATTTTTTTTAACATTTTAATAATTTTAATCAATTATTAATGATTTATAATTATAATTGTTTTTCAAAATGTATATTGTTCTATGAATATAATTTGATGAAATAATTAGAGTTTCAGATGTTCAGTTTATGCATTTTTATTGTGATTATTTATAATAAATTGTGTTTCATATCTATTAGCCTTATCAGCTTAGAATTTAATGAGGTAGACCATTTTAACTCGATACAGTTTTGACCAATAATGGCCTTGTCTAATTTTTATTACCAGTTATATCATTTAATATTCAGTTTGATTATATATTAAATTCCTTAAATTTTTATTTGTATAATTGATTTATGTTAATTGATATTTTCAATGATTTATGTTATTTATCTTGATAAAAATTTATTACCAATATTTCATAATATTTATCATTTTTGACAAAAAAAAAATTTTCTTCATACTATTGTATAATTGATCGTATCTGAATAAGTTTATCCATATAATTAAAAAAATATAAAATTTAAATTAAAAAATACAATGTGAAACATTTATCGAGGATGTATAATAACTGTAATGTGAATGTATGATGTATACAAAAAAGGATTGTATAGGGAGTTAAGATGAATTTATAGGTGTGTTTTTGTAGTTACTTTTGTAGTGTGGTGATATCATCATATGAGACACACATATAGGAATATGATAGGAAAACTTTTCTTTGAGGATCTAACATGCCCAAATTTTTATTTAAAATATGAATATTATTGAAAAATAGTCTTATTCTTGTATTGATTAATTATATAATGATAATTCTTTTTTAGTGATTGTTTTTATTTTAAACATTTGAGTTAGTTTATATTTTATATTTTTTATGATATTTTTGATTCTTTCTATGGATATGAATAAGCCCACATATGTGATGTGGAAAAATTTATTTCATTTATGAGACTTTATAACACACTATCGGTATATTGGGATAAACATGGATATTAATTTGTTTTTCGTCGATACTCACATTCTCCATCTATTTGATATTAGGTTTAAGTATTGTATTATTGATAGAATCTTAGATGATATTTTTTGTAGGGTTTTTGGAAGTAAAAAGATTTGATTATCAATAAAGTTAAATGTTTTATCCTATTTGGAAATTGGACCAACATTTTTCTAGAGACCAATAACTGTATGTGAGAACTAATCTTGTGGAATAATGTGTCCCCTTATAGATGAAATTATATGACTAAGAATATATGAATATTCTATTATTTATCCATGAAAACTATTTTTTTAAAATAATTTTATATATTCTTGGTGTGGATCTAACACTAAGATTGAGTATTTGTTTGTGGAAATGAGAAGACATTGAGTATTCAATGAGTTTAATTAATCCTCCATTATAAACTTATGCTAATTTCATCAGGTTTCTAAAAACAAATATTTCTGGTTTTTGGGTATTCTTATGTCTGAATGTTGGATACAGTGGTGCTTGATCATCGATACACTGATACATAGAGATTATGTATTCTTCTTGGTGAACCATTCCATTATGTTGTTTAAACACCAAGAATAATGTTGTATTATTGATTTTGTAAATACCTCACTTCAGTGTTATATGGTCCCCATACTATCAAGTTATTGTTCTCTAATTGATAAATTTATAACTTACTGATCACTATTTTTAGTGTTCATCTATTATATATTTACATCAGTTTTTATTGAGACTTAATTTTTTGATGTAAATAATGATTACACCCTAACATGACATAATATATGAAAATATATTAGGCCATTTATGATATTTTTTTGGGACTACTCCATTTGGTGGATGTGTTGACCTCTATAAGGGAAACAAAGATAACTATTTTATTGATATTTTTAGTTACATTGCATATTATTTTCACATTAAATGGTTATTAGAAATTATTTGGGATAACTCTATAGATAACTTGTGTGATCACTATAATACATGTATAATATTTTCCAATGTTATTTTTTAATATATTTTAAATTGAAGAGGTCTAGTATACTTCTATTCATGTTGTGTCTAGGAATTATTTTTTTTAGAGCATACAGATTGATATTGTCAGAGGTTTATGTATTCTATTGTATTCATTGAAAGAGGTATTTTATTTATGGTACTTATATTATGTATTATTTTTTATTTTTTATTGTTTATACATTTCTAATTTAGTATATTTTTTTTAGTAGATTAATATATTCATTTTACATGCATCTCTTGGGATTTTATTTAGTTAAAATTCATTATAAAAATTTTATTTTTAGATAGAAAATCATTCAATATATTATATTAAACCATAAATATTATCCAACAACCCCTAAACTATTAGTGTTGGGCTTGGGTAGGAAATAATAGTCACATAATTGACTAAAATGGGTCCCAATAGTGTTGGTTCATGTTAGAGTGTTATAAAAGAGATTTTTATTGTAGTTGTGCCACATGAGAACTATATTTGGTTTTTCAACAGTAATATATTTGACCATAAGATATTAATTAGACTTGGGAAAGCTAAATAAATATATAGGGAATATATGATCCTAAAAAAGGATCTGTATTATCTATTTAGTATACCTAGAGAATTTATATTATTCGTATATAATAATATTTTATTTATAGAATGCAACATTATCTAATTTCACATTATTCATGAAAATTATGTGTGTTGTTTATTGATGGATTGTTCATATGGGTTGGATAATTATGAAGAATATTTATTTATCAATAACATTAAGAATTTTTTCTTTGATCTATTGTTTTAATCTACTAAGAAATTATTGAGGCATTATGAGAGAGATGTTTCTAATGATAATGGAGTTTTTCATCAAAAACGAGTGTTATATCATCAAGTATTTGATGCGAAGATGATGTGTGTTTTGATTACAATCCCATTTTCAATTATTTTGTACATTATTGTTTTAAAATAGTGTATAAAAATTATTTTTTCATAATGTTTTTGATGATTTTTTTGAATATTTACTTTTTTTATGAACTCTAATTTAGTGTTATGTAATATAATGGTATACAAGTTTCATTATGTGATTTTTTTGTGTATTTCTTGAATAGTTTATGAAACTTCCATGTATTTTTTAAGATAATTTTTATGGGTATCTAGTATTCTAGAATGACTTAAATACTTTCTATATGGTGGTGTGGGTCATTATTATGTTTTTCGTTACCATGTACAAAGTTTTATGGAGACATGAGAATGGTATCCTAATCGAAAATCCAATTTTTCAGATAAAATGTATTCAAATACAAAATATTTTGAAACAAAAATAGTAAATTCAATGCAGTTATTATTATATTGAACCAACTATTCATATGGGACTGTACAATTGTTAATAGAGAGATGATATTTTATTATTGTAAATGTGAATCATAAATATGTTTTATTTAAAAAAAATTTCCAATAGAAATTTAATTTAATAATAGTTCAATACATTATAATTGTTAATTAGTTAATAATTTAGAATGTACATTGAAAAATTTAGATATTATATATTATTTGGAAAATTTTTTATTGATGATAAAAAGAACATGAGGGGTTTGTAAGTACATTGTGGTTCATGTGTTTGAGAAAAAATGAGGGCCCTAACCTACCCAAAAAATTTAGAATGTCTAAGTACAATGAAGTATCATTGTTAGATTATATATTAATATTCAAAACACGGTTTAATTAAATGAATCTTTTTTTAGGTATGATGATAAAAAATAAATGATGATACAATTTTTTTATTTTTTTCTAAACCATAGAAAGGGTTTTAGAAGATTTGATGAAAATTTTTAAAAATCCACTAATACCATGATGTGATGAAAAAGATATTTGATAAATTTCTAGGGTCATTCCTAAGAGGCAAATATCTTTTGTTGACATGGTCACCAAGAAATGTCTAATATCATCAGTTCATGGTTTTTTGGATGGCATAATTAAATGTATTTTACTAAATTTTTATAATGTTTTTATTATAGAAATTTCGTGAATACATTTCATTTCCATATGGCTGACTTGAAATGTTTTGTCTTTAGTTAAAGTAATATTTAT
Organism: Viscum album; assembly: GCA_963277665.1. NCBI lineage: Eukaryota > Viridiplantae > Streptophyta > Magnoliopsida > Santalales > Viscaceae > Viscum > Viscum album. Next base: position 675,178,215 of record OY728157.1, on the reverse strand, counting down.
TTTGACTCATTATTTTAGTTATTTTATTGCAATTAATGCATTATTTCATTCATAAAATATAATATTAATATAATTAAATCACTTTTTTTATGATCATTATTATTGAGTAGTTAAGTGGTTTAATTATAAATATATCTCGAGTGGACAAATGAATTATTAATTATTTTTTAATGTTCATTCTATGAGAATTTTTCTAAATTGAGTGTTCCATGTAATATTTTTTCTTTTCCTAATTATTATTTGAAAATCCGAGATATGGGATGATATACAATATGGTTTTATAATTAAATAATAAAAACTAATATAAAATTGTACTTTACTAACAGGTTTTAAATAGTAATGTGATTTTATTTCATTGTCGGTATAGGGCTATAGAATTGATAAAATCAGTATTAACAAATTTGATCATATTGAAATTAATTTTCATATATAAACTTGAAACCAATTATATTAAAGCTCTTATTAATGAATTATATTATCCTTTTTATATAAAACAATCACTTTAAATTCCGTATTAGTTATTTTAATAACACAACAAATAAGTAGTTTTAAATTTATCCATGACTAACAATATATTTATATTTTAATGGTTGTGAAAATGATAGAAAATTTAGAAATAAATATATTTTGGATTATAGACTACTAATTAGAAATATAAGAACCAGATATTTTTAAAGAACACTATATTCAATAACATTGGCAACATGTTATATCAAGCTTAAACAAACCCCAAAATATTGTTATTTAAATATAACTATTATAACATAACCCTTAAATTTGTATTTATCAATATTATTAACTAAATTATGATATATATATATATAGGACCTACTCTGTAACACCGTGATATTTTTTGAAATATTATTTTCAAATTAATTAAATATTTTTGATCTTTTTCATTTCATGCAATAATGAAAATAGTTTTTATAAAGAAAAGTACATATTTTGGATTTAATTACACAAAATTTACAGATAATAATGCAATAAATATAACATAAAGGTTATATTTTTCTACATGGAACACTTAGGTAATATTACATTATACACACAACTGGCTTTCCACAATACCTTGTGTTACATGTAAGATCATGCTTTAGCAAACAAAAATATATTTTTAGAATATTATTATTTAATATATTAAGAATTAACCTATCTATCAAGTTATAATATATTAATTATAAGGCCCCAGCCTTAAACCTTACTTAATCATGAGTTATTACAAGATAACACATTGAGGATCTTTTCAGGTTTAGAGTTTTAGAGAATTAGATCATGAAACTTTCATTACATTCCATATTTAAACAAAGTGGTTACATAAAAGACAGTATTCCTTCTTCCCATCAACAGAAACATATTTAAAATAAAACATGGATTCTTTCTTGACACATCCTTGACACTATCATCACATCATGTACCTTTCCCTTGACCTGTGAAAAACATTTCAAAAAAAAACTTGGGATGAGCATAAAAATCTCAATAAGGGTTATAAAAATATGGAAAGGAAACATGAGTTCATATATACATAAGAATGAAATCATACATTACCCATAAAACATAGGAACTTTAACATACCTCATCAAATCATGAATAAATCATAGAAATCATAAGACATAAAGGTAACTTGAGGCATTCATAACATTCTTACGTAGGGAGTAACCCTCTTGGTTACGTTTGCAATACCCATCACATTATATTCCCTAAATCTCTTCGGAGAAACCTTAACGTTACACTCCTTCACATTACCCAATGAATTGGAGAGCTATATCAGGCTCACCCTCCCTTAGTTTATCACAGAACCACCCGTCTTCATAATAATTCCCAAGAACCTCAACATAATCGTATCACATAAAACATGCATAAAGGAAACATAACATTTCCACCTTTCAATCACAAGATATCAATACAACACATTGATATAAAAACATTATGAAAACCATTTTCAATACCAAAACAAAAGAAACGTAAAACATGGTATTTATTTTTCTTTTAAAAAAAGGTATGTCTTGTAGAGGAAGCCGAAACTCAAATAATGGTCACAGTGGCGGAGAATTCATTGTCACTGCATACGTACGACAAAAACATTCCATTTTGTCGTTTAGTAAACGCTTCATATAAAAAAGATTCCTTTTGAATAAACGTAAAAGTCAAAGGGGTTTATACACCATATAAAATAAGGTTGTGTATAAAACAAAATATGCCTCAATGAAAGGAGATTGAGACGAAGTCCCATACAAAGACGGTATCCTTGGTTTAAGGATAAATCAATTACAAAATTATGTGTGACGAACAAATACACCGAATATAAGTGGATATCAAGTTTAAAATAATCATAGGTCATTCACACATATTCAAAGGATGACATATTCAATAACTACATGTTGAACTCAATGAAATCGAAATTGGGTTAAGAAGTTCCCTTGACAGCCTAACAGTGTCACATCAAAACGAGTTGATGAGAGATAAAAAGTGTATCTCATCACTTGGAAATAAAATTTACATCAATAAGGATATATGAGAACATATTCCAACATAAAAATATGTAAATTAAAATACACAACAAAAGAAGTCTTTTAAAAAGAGGAGGATGAAAGGTTCCCTTGTCGACTTGGGTATCTTTCAAAACATACACCCCATGAAAGAAGGACAATACATCATTGATGTAAATACTCATAAATGAAAGTATATTACACAAATAGTAGAATAATGGGAAGTAAATACACCACTCAAAGGAAATTGTGGCAAATGTAACATAAATCTGACGGGAATAAAAGTGAGATGAAAAATCCCTTATGAAAACTCGGCAGCCTAACAGCGCCACATAAAACTTACAAAAATGGATTGATGAGATCAGATAGGGTATCTCATCATATTAACATAATTTTTATAGAAAGATGAATATAAAATAACATCCCCCAACATAGAAAATAGGAGCTTAAAAAAAGTGACATAAAGGAGAGTACTTAAAAAGAAAGAGAGAGGTTAGATCTCTTATGAAAATTCGGCAGCCTAACGGCGCCACTCAAAACTTCCAAAACAGATTTATGAGAGAGAATAGGGTTTCTCATAACATGAACATAAAAATTACAGTAAGATTAATATAAAAGAACATCTCAGTAACAAGAAATATGAGCTTTAAAAGGAATGACATAAAAGAGTGTACTTAAAAAGAAAGAGAGGGGTAGGATCCCTTACCTCAAAGTTCAACTTGTCTTGTTCGTTTCTTTATATTCCTGAATAATAAACTTTGGCCAAATAATAATTGCCTATGTAACTACTTTAGAGATTATTATTCAGTTCATATCACATATTATAATTTTATAATAGTTTTTTAATAATGTTAGTTCATATCAGACGTTTTTGCCGATGTTTGCTACATGAGTCAAAAATGAACTTGTTTGAAAAAAGATTTCCCATGTAGTTATAAGTAAATAATTTACAGAATAGTATTAAAGATTTGAATATCATATATATCCAGTAAATATTAATTTTATACTATTCCATATCATTTGGAGATAAAAAACGAAAAGCACCGTTCATGGAGACGGTAGGCCGTACGTACGCATGAATGCTACTTTCATTTTTTTGTCATATTAATTGAATTAAAACAAAATGAGAGAGATATATATATATATGTTATAATTCCAGAATTATATCCATAATTTAGATGTAATATATTACATATATATCCATTATATATATGTACTTATAATATTACATAACATTTTGAGATAAGAAATGAAATGTACCGTTCATGGAGACGGTAAGCCGTACGTACGCATGAATGCTACTTCCATTTCTATTTCATATTTAATGAAATTAAAACGTAATGATACATAATAGTATATTAATTCCAGTATGATATCATATATTATATCATTAAATATATCCTTTATACGTACCACATATGGTATTAACGAATCAAATCACTTTGAGGGGGAGGAAGTCCACACTTCCTTAAATGAAGATATCACGTTTACCCATAATTGAAATGATAAAGGCACAACATAAATGAAAAATACAGAAGCTTATGTAAAACACAAACATATTATATATCATATATAAATATAGTGTCATCTTAATGGACACCTTTGAAGGTGTTAGAATAATGTTGAACAATCATCGTTTCGGGAGGCAGAAATTCGACATCCACGGAAACAGTATGTTCTTTAACCATTAGATGCAGGTGTGTGTTTGTGTAGCTAGAATACTTCTTATAAAAATATCCTAGTATATTTAAGATACTGTATTTGTTAGAAAATAAATGAATAAAAAGAGTTTAGGGGGTTGTAGAAGCATAATAAAACAAAAGGACACAAGTGAAGACATTACCTTAAAATCGGGTAACTCCCTTTTGTTTGAGCTCAAAAGCATCCTTGGGAAGACTTATTCCCATAGTGAAGCTTCAAGTAGTAATATAGGGAAGTGGAGAGACAAAATGGTCAGGGGTTGGCCGAGCCAAAAGCTTTGGGAGTGTGGGTAAAGAGGTAGAGGCGGGGGCCTTTTATAAGAGGAGAGGAGGGGCACTCTTGTAAAGTTACAAAATGTTACTTTATTTTCAAAAGAGTATCGGATTTTAAAGGTCCCAAATTGATGTATTTCGAGTATAAGGTGCTAAGAGTTTGTAATACACTCATCCAATAGGTTTTTGACATGTGTAGGTCTTAGATATTACATTATCTTTCCATTTTATCTAAATCGTTAAATAATGAGGTCATCGCTGCATCATCATGATGTCATACATAATTTAAATTATTTAATGTCTAAAAATTATAAAAAAATACTATGATGTAGTAAATCTTTTTATCTTTCCAATGACTATTTATAGTCAAACATATGACTTGTATAACCCCATATAAAAATTCTTTTAGTAAAACATCTCATGTTTGTGTCATTTTTACTTTAACATTAAATAAAAAGATATTTATGTCATTTTCCAACCAAAGTGGCTCCATGGGGTCCCCAAGTTTACCCATGGATTGTATTGGTCGGCCATGACACATCCAATGATGGTAGGACATGTGTCTAGGTTATTTCATTTTATTAAAACATTATTCTTACCATAAACTACACTAATTACCTCTAATCGCGATTAAAAACATAATAAGTTACTATTCACCAAAAATTATATTTATCTCATTGAACAAAATTTTACTTCTTAATAAAAATCATGTATGTTGGATTTATGAAATCCAAAACAAAAAGAGGCAAAATTTCATTTAAACGGAAAAATCAGTTTTTATAAGTACCACTTAGTGGTTTCACTATTCATCAAAAATTGAAGTTTTTCAGAAAAATCCCAAAAATTCACCCTAAGCTATATTTGATATTCCGAACTCAAAAATGAAGTTTATTTTAGAAAATTAAAAACATATAAGTCAAATTAATTAATTTAATAAATAATTCCCGCTGTCAGAGCAAATAGCGTGTTTTTATGAAACAATAAGTATCAAAAGATTGACACTAGTTTAAGTCTGATTTCAAAGTGAAATTAATTCCAACGACCACTATTGGATTTAATGGTAAAAATATATTCTAATTTAACTTTAAAAACAATTCAAAATATAATCTAATCATATAAATAAATTAGATTAAAAAGAGGTTTTGAATTAAAATACAACATTTTACACTATTCATTAAAAAAATGAACTTTATCGGAAAGATACCAAAAATTTACACAAAGTAAATTTTGATGTCCCAATTCTTAAGAAGAGTTTTATTTTGTCGAATAGAATGTATAAGAGTGGACAGAACTATATTTAATGATGGTTCTCCATCAAAAGGCGATAAGTGAACCTTTAGTGAAAACTAGGGCATATACACCTAAAATTGAATTCTTTCCATATTTTATGCCTTTATCTTTTATTGGATAAATGTAAAAACATTTAAAAACATATATAATAATATTTTAGTTATTTCTATCCATTCCCACCAATACAACGGCTACATGTTAACTACCATTTAAAATAATATTATTTTTTTATTAGAGTGCAACGTAAGATTCCCAAGAAACTCGTTGTTGCGTGTTGGGTACGCCATCGAGCATAGTGTCCCTTTTAAAGTAATATTAATATTTTATTCACAAATATGGATAAATATGAAAATGTCATATTCTTTATTTACCTGGGGTGTTACATTCTTCTCCGCTTTTGGGAATTGCGTCCTCGCAATTTTTTAAATTGAGCTTGGAAACGTCCTTGAATGTCCCACATCGGAATAAGATTTGATAAAACAATCACTTTAAAATAAAGGAAGATAAGTACAGAGGTCACCCGAGTTAACCCATACTAGGATTCCATGTAGAAAAACATGGACATGGAAGAAAAATAAAAGGGTCATGTTCTTGAGGGAGAGTGATAGTAAACATGTCTAGGAGAAAGTTAACCATAAGAAAATCACAAACTTGTGATGGGTTAAACGGTATTCGATTCCCCAGTAGGAAAGGTTAATAGACAAAATTTTTGTTTTAAGTTACATTTTATTGAGGAATTTATTCATAAGGAAACGTAATAACTTATCATGTTTGACATTCATCTTTTACTAGATTCCTTAATCAAACTCATATTTTTTCCAAAAGACGAGTATTTAGGGAGACTTGTTCGCATTAAGAGTACTATAATCAACTTCTAGAGAATCACCTAATCCACCAAAGAGAACTATATACTTCTCATGTCTTTTGGCTTTATCCAAAACCAAAACCAAAAAGGTTAGTACAAGGTCAGATAATCCAGAAAAAGATAACCCTTTAAAAAGAAAATCTATGCTTAATCTCTCAAATTTGTCCAAAAAAACCCAATGTTCAACGAGGACCATCTGATAAACAATTTGTCCATAAAATTCTTCAAAGTAAACCAATATAAGATTGAAACCCAAATATTTTAAAGATTTAGTCACACAGTCTTCCAAGTTAAATCGTAACATTTATCTCCAAACAACATCAGTTGCTACTAAAGTCTTGTATTGAAAAGTAATTAACCTAATCACATATCCTCCATGATAGGTTAATCATTTTCATAAATAACCCAAAATAAACTTACTCTTAATTCATAAAATTATATAACTAAAAAGAATCAGTCAAACTAACCAGGGACTTCACGTAGTCCAGTGGTAGGCGATAAATACCAGTCGCACTTTGGTTGTGGGTTCGATTCCCACAGCTTTGTCCGACGCGACGGGTAGTCACACGGTCTGCGTGTTGTCCTTTTTCCAAAACTATATAATTCTCAAATCATTCCCCAAAAAGGGATAAAATCATCAAAAATAACCATAACATAATTTAACATCAATTTTATCTCATGCCTTTCACTTCAATCATAACATATAGTAACCCATAATTATCTCAAATGTAAGGATCATATAAACCCAAATGGTTCTTTATAACTATGTCCACAAAAGAAAAGATAACTATTCCTTGAATAAAATTTTCCTATATTAAAAATCAGGGTTACACATAATATAAAAGGTCTTCTAATGTAACCTCATCATCAAAAGAGACTTAATACTCTTAAGAATTTCACCATAACTCTTGAAGCCCTTATATGTTGACATCTTACTCATTCAACATTCTTCATGATCCATTAAACATTGCTTTCCAACTTATTCCGAAATACCTCCTTCCTACAAACAAAATCATGAATCATATCCTAAGAATCCGAAATAGGAAAACAATAGTCATGAAATAATACATACCTTTGATTGGTCATTGTCAGTTTCTTAATCCTCAATCGAAATGGCATTAGGTGTTGGTAAACGAACATTTGTACGCTCTTGGTGATCCCATCCACTAAACTTCTTCATAGGACATGTGTTTTCGTAATGACCATGCACACCACATTTAAACCATTCAATTGATCCCTCGGAAAGAATTTCTTTCCCTTTCCTCGAGTCAACTGGATGCTTCCTTTTTCCATGGCAGGTTCTTGCTTTATGACGTTCATTTCCACATCTATAGAATATTTTTGTCCCTTATAAACATTTTACTAGGTGTTTATTTCCAGATCTTTGACACATAGGTTTTTTAACACACTTACATTTATGATTATTACCTGTACTTCCGTAGAGATTTGATTCTCACATATATGATGCCTTATAGAAATCACCAAGGTTTTGGTGGTCAATCATGAATCCAGATAGTTGGTTGAGGATAATCACAACAGTTCTCATTGCAGCTCCCATATCATTCAGTTGCTTGCTCAAAAAACTATCACAGTTTCCTTCACATCCACTGTTACTTTGGTGCCTGCTAGATCCAGCCATTTACTAAAACCAAAAAGGTCAGTGTGAGTATATCAAAAAAACCATCATGTACTAATGAGGAAGATAAACACTAAGGTATACTTACTCATTCACTTTATCTAAAACTAGGACTCTTTCTGAAATCCTAACCATTATGGTAATGTCACTTATGCTTAAAGAATACCCTAACCTCTAAAGTTATCTAAACGGACCTTTGATACCAACTATAATGCCCCAGCCTTAAACCTTACTTAATCTTGAGTTATTACAAGATTACACATTGAGGATCTTTTCAATTTTAGAGTTTTAGAGAATTAGATCATGAAACTTGCATTACATTCCACATTTAAACAATGTGGTTACATAAAAGACATTATTCATTCTTCCCAACAACGGAAACATATCTAAAATAAAACATGGATTCTTTCTTGACACATCCTTGACACTATCATCACATCATGTACCTTTCCCTTGACCTGTGAAAAACATTTCAAAAAAAAACATGGGATGAGCATAAAAAGCTCAGTAAGGGTTATAAAAATATGGAAAGGAAACATGACTTCATATATACATAAGAATGAAATCATACATTACCCATAAATCATAGGCACTTTAACATACCTCATCAAATCATGAATAAATCATAGAAATCATAAGACATAAAGTTAACTTGAAGCATCCATAACATTCTTACGTAGGGAGTAACCCTCTTGGTTACGTTTGGAATACCCATCACAGTATATTCCCTAAATCTCTTCGGAGAATCCTTAACGTTACACTCCTTCACATTACCCAATGTATTGGAGAGATATATCAGGTTCACCCACCCTTAGTTTATCACGGAACCACCCATCTTTATAATAATTCCCAAGAACCTCAACATAATCGAATCCCATAAAACATGCATAAAGGAAACATAACATTTCCACCTTTCAATCACAAGATATCAATACAAAACATTGATATAAAAACATTATGAAAACCATTTTCAATACCAAAACAAAAGAAACGTAAAACATGGTATTTATTTTCCTTTTAAAAAAAGGTATGGCTTGTAGATGAAACCGAAACTCAAATAATGGTCACGGCGGCGGAGAAGTCGTTGTTGCCCCATACATAGGACAAAAACATTCCCTTTTTTCGTTTAGTAAATGCTTCGTATAAAAAAGATTCCTTTTGAATAAAGATAAAAGTCAAAGGGGTTTATACACCATATAAAAGAAGGTTGTGTATAAAACAAAATACGCCTCAATGAAAGGAGATTGAGACAAAGTCCCTTACAAAGATGGTATCCTTGGTTTAAGGATAAATCAATTACAAAATTATGTGTGACAAACGAATACACCGAATATAAGTGGATATCAAGTGTAAAATAATCAGAGGTCATTCACACATATTCAAAGGATGAAATATTCAATATCTACATGTTGAACCCAATGAAATCGAAATTGGGTTAAGAAGTTTCCTTGACAGCCTAACGGCGTCACATCAAAATGAGTTGATGAGAGATAAAAATTGTATCTCATCACTTGGACATAAAATTTACATCAATAAGGATATATGGGAACATATCCCAACATAAAAATATGTAAATTAAAAGACACAACAGAAGAAGTCTTTTAAAAAGAGGAGGGTGAAAGGTTCCCTTACCGACTTGGGTATCTTTCAAAACATACACCCCATGAAAGAAGGACAATACATCATTGATGTAAATAATCATAAACGAAAGTATATTACACAAAGAGTAGAATAATGGAAAGTACATACACCACTCAAAGGAAATTGTGGAAAATGTAGCATAAATCTCATGGGAATAAAAGTGAGATGAAAAATCTCTTGTGAAAACTCGGCAGCCTAACGGTGCCACATAAAACTTACAGAAATGGATTGATGAGGACAGATAGGGTATATCATAATATTAAAATAATGTTTATAGAAATATGAATATAAATGAACATCCCCCAACATAAAAATGAGGAGATTAAAATAAGTGACATAAAGGAGAGTACTTAAAAAGAAAGAGAGAGGTTAGATCTCTTACGAAAATTTGGCAGCCTAACGGCGCCACTCAAAACTTCCAAAATGGATTGATGAGAGAGAATAGGATCTCTCATCACATGAAAATAAAAATTATAGTAAGAGTAATATAAAAGAAAATCTCAATAACAAGAAATATGAGCTTTAAAAGGAATGACATAAAAGAGTGTACTTAAAAAGAAAGAGAGGAGTAGGATCCCTTACATCAAGTCCAACTTGTCTTGTTCGTTTCTTTATATTCCTGAATAATAAACATTGGTCAATTAATAATTGGAAAAGTACCTCATTTAGATATTATTATTCAGTTCATATCACATATTATAATGCTATAATAATTGTTTAATAATGTTAGTTCATATTAGACGTTTTTGCCGATGTTTGGTACATGAGTCAAAAATGAACTTGTTTGAAAAAAGATTGCCCATGTAGTTATAAGTAAATAATTTCTAGAATAGTATTAATGATTAAAATATCATATATAACCAGTAAATATTCATTTTATACTATTCCATATCATTTGGAGATAAAAAATGTAAAGCACCGTTAATGGAGACGGTAGGCCGTACGTACGAATGAACGCTACATTCATTTTTTGTCATATTAATGGAATTAAAACAAAACGAGAGAGATATATATATATATGTTATAATTCCAGAATTATATCCATAATTTAGATGTAATATATTACATATATATCCATTATATATATATACTTATAATATTACATAACATTTTGAGATAAGAAATGAAATGTACCGTTCATGGAGCCGGTAAGCCGTACGTACGCATGAACACTACTTTCATTTCTATTTCATATTTAATGAAATTAAAAGATAATGATACATAATAGTATTTTAATTCCAGTATGATATAATATATAATATCATTAAATATATCCTTTATACGTACCACATATGGTATTAACGAATCAAATCACTTTGAGGGGGCGGTAGTCCGCACATCCTTAAATGAAGATATCGCGTTTACCCATAATGGAAACCATAAAGGTACACCATAAATGAAAAAATACAGAAGCTTAAGTAAAACATAAACATATTAGATATCATATATAAATATAGTGTCATCTTAATGTCCACATTTTAAGGTGTTAGAAGAATGTTGACCAATCATCGTTTCGGGAGGCAGAAATTCTCCATCCACGGAAACAGTATGTTCTTTAACCATTAGATGTAGGTGTGTGTATGTGTAGCTCGAATCCTTCTTATAACAACATCCTAGTATATTTATTATACTGTATTTGTTACAAAATAAATTAATAAAAAGATTTTATGGGGTTGGAGAAGAAAAATAAAACAAAAGGACATAAGTGAAGACATTACCTAAAAATCGGGTAACTCCCTTTGGATTGAGCTCAAAGGATTCCTTGGGAAGACTTATGCCGAAAGTAAAGCTTCAAGGAGTAAGAGAGGGAAGTGGAGAGACAAAATGGGCAGGTTTTGGCCGAGTCAAAGGCCTTGGGAGTGTGGGTAAGGAGGTTGAGGTGGGGACCTTCTATAAAAGGAGAGGAGGGGCACTCTTGTATTATAATTCCATTTGTGGGATTATATTTAAATTAATTTTTTCCACTTCTATATTTGGAATTTGGAAAACTGTATTCAATATTTTAAATCGGAATAATTTATAATTTATAATTATATTAACATAGTTATTGATTAAAAATTTTATTGAATGGAATTAAAATTAATTGCAATGATTAAGATTAAATTTATCTTAATAAGGGACTAAACCCTAAAAATAAGGCCTAATATGACCTTGAGACTTGTGAAAAATCCATTATATGGCCATATTTTTATTCCATCATCCATTGGATAGAATTATTATCTTTTTTGGATTCATGTGAAAAAAATGTTTGTGGGGTTTCCCTTTTCTAAATTATTATGAGATTTTCACTTCTCCTGCACTATAAAGGCCTCCACTTCTTCATTCCTATCAAGACACTTTGGATCCACCTAACTATTCCCAAATATCTTTTTAAAGTCCAATTATTTCATCTCAAAGACACTAATTGGGATAAAATATATATAAAGAATCTCTTTGGTTCAAACCAATAGTATTTACCCAAAGAAGAGGAATATAATGTCCTAGGAGACAAGTAAAATACAAGGTAAGGGAATTTCATCTCACTTTTTATATTCGTGAGTTAAATTCCATGTTCAATACAATTTTATTTTGTATAGTGTATATCATGATCATGAATTTATTCAACAAATAATTATTATTTAATTTATGGGTATACACATATCTCCTCTATGATATTTCTTTAATGGGGATTGTGTTTCAAAATAATTTTACGAGAATTTTTTAATTTATAATATAAAATATTTTTAAAATAGTGTTCAAGATTTTTAAAAATATTAAAGGAAAAAGGTTATCATAATGATTTGAATCTCTATTTAGATTATTTCATGTTATTTTAATAAAATATTTTTCAAATGATTTTATGTTCTAAAAATGTTTTTTCAAAGAATAAGGGTTCTTTCCTTAAAAAAAATTTATATGGCCATTCAAATTTTTTCCTATATTAGTTAAAATTTGCTGGTGTTACTCATGAATTTATAGGGAAATGATTTAGTGTTTACATTAATATTCATTATCTTAATGGTTTATGTTTTAATTACATGGTGTTTACGAAACCCATTTCTCACTCATGGTTATATGATATTAAATCCTTCACATTTAATGGTTTATTATTTTGATCAAATGAGTATAATGGCTGTAATATTTCCACTAGATATGATATTATTACATTCTTGAGAAACCATTTTAATTTTATGATTTATTATAATAATGATTATGATTTTTTGGAACATTTATGTACGATTTCCTTTTGAGATGGGTGGGACCTGTATCTACCTTCAATGAATTGGGTAATGATAAATGTTACTTGAGATCAAATGGTACACGAGAGGGAATCTGAAGCCCAAAAAAGAGGGTACACAGGAGGAAATCCCAAGATCAAAACGAAAGGGTACTAGTGAGGGAATCAATAGTGAAAAATGTGTCTATACCCATACATATATTCCCACGGTTAAGAAAAATCATGGGTAATGGTGGTGTTTTTTACCATATACCCATGGTTTTGATAAACCCATGGGTATAGTAACCCCAATTTGAATCTTTTATCAGGATCTCACTACTGATTTGAATTTATTAATTTTCATCTCCCCTAAGTTGTCCTCTCCACCCTCCCCTCCCCTCCCCTCTGCAACCTCAACCTCCCTCCCTCACCTCTTCCTCCTGACCCCTGAGTCCCTCTCTCGTCCTTCTCACCTCCACCGACACGTCTACGAAAGCCACCACCGCTGGCCCCCGCCTCCGCCTCTCGGCCCTCTCCACCGTCTCCATGGCTACCACCGCCTCTATAGCCACCTCTACCTTAGCCTCCTCCTAGACAACTTTTGGCCTCAACCTCCACATCTTCCCAGCCTTCACCTCCCAGTCTCAAAAGGTATTCCAATTCTTTTTTGTACTCGATTGATTTAGGGATTCGGTTGGACATACATACAACCTTGTGTTAAATCTATATTGGAGATAACCATTTCCTACATTTATATTTAAATAGTTGATTAAAATATAACTTTGGACATATATCTCACATCATCCTCTATTCATGTTTCTTTCCATTTGGATAATTTAATGTGCCTTACCAAAATATTTGAAAATGATTTAAATCTAATCACTTTAAAATTCTCTATAAACATTCAATTTTACACCCTTTGAGACAAAACTATGTTCTCATTACTCCTATCCTTTTAAATATTAATCCCATTAATATTCACTAAAACACTAAAATCATTCATTCTGAAATATAAAGATAACTCCCACTTAAAAACCATGAATTGTTGAATACATAGTCCCACTAGAATCATATCATCAATATATAGCAGTATGATGATAACTCTATCATCATTCGATACTTTTTTAATATCAACAGTGATGTGAGTAACTTTATATGAAACCATTTTAACCATAAAATCATTAAATTTATACTTACATTTATTTGGTTCATTTTTCATTCCATATAAACTATATTTTATCTTATACAACAAGTCCAACATCCTATTAACCTTGATACTAGTTGATTGTTTCTTGGAAATTTCTTCCTCTAAATCACCATGAAGAAATAGTTAGTTTACATACGTATGTTATAATCATATATCACTGATAATACCCATTCCTATGATTTTCATTATTGTAGTATGTTTTACTAATGGTTATTGTTTCCCATAGAAATACACTCCCTCTTCCTATTGAAATACTTTCACAACCCACCTTTATTTATACTATTTAATACCATACACTTCTTCCATCAATCAAAAGGCCAATTTATTTTCCATATCTTTATTTCCTTATGGTAATCATTTTAGTTCCTAGTTTTCATTGGAATTTAATGAATCCATTTCATCCTCTATATATAACATCCATATAATATAATTGCAAACTAATAATTCCCCTTCTACGATTACACATTCTCTACCATCCATTAGATGTTTATAATGAAAATAATGTCCATGTTTTTATAATAGTCATTTGACTTTTGATGAAAATTAGATATCAATATAATTATTCTACTTATGGTGTAACATCTCTATTTGTATAAAATCTTGGGATCTCAACATCTAGGGTTCAGCTTCATGCCTCTAAAGGCCTTAACCATTAAGATATATCAACAAATTTTTTATCATAACTTTTTAATCCCATTATCTAAATTCAATGGAACTTCAGTGATTCCAATTCTCTCATCCAGATAAACATATGTGTGGCCTATAGATTCCTTAAACCATATTTTAATCTATGTTAGATTTTGTTCATTATAAAACACCCTTTCATAAAAGATAAACTTTCAATATTTTTTGATCATCAAAAAAATTTCATCCTAGAGAGGATAACCAAAGATATCATATACATAGACTATAAATGAATAAGTTTTTGAATTTTCCAAATGATTTTCCCACTTTTTATCATCATTGTTAACATATTCTAGATGGTTAAAAAATTTCATATGATGATTTTTCATTGGTTTATCAAACCATAACTACTCATAAATATATTTTCATAATATTTCTGATGGAATTATATTGACTAAATATATAAAAAAACTTGTTATTTCAACCATATTTCTTTTGACATAGTGGAATGAAACATAATGTTTCATGGATTCTCAATTAATTTTTTGTTCATATATTTGGAAACACTATTTTATTCTAGTGTACTGAGATTGATTTTCTCAAGAATGATTCCCTTATAATGGAAATATTTATTGAGGTTTCTTCTATAATATTATTCAACATCATTAGATCAGAGGCATTTGTGCATTCTAATATTCTCTATCTCAACCATGGACTTCAAATTGATAAAAATTCCCAAAACATCATATTTATACGTCAAAAAATAGGTCAAAATTTTCCTAGAGTTCAATCCATAAAAGTGAAAAATATAAGGAAATTCGATGATACTGAACTGGGGTAGGTCCCCATACATCAAAACAAACAAGTTCAACACTTCTGCATTGAGGACTCCTTCTATTAATCATAAATAAAACAATCTTTTTTTCCATTAGTATATAACCCTATCAATTTCTGACATTGGTATGATTAACCATCAAGACATCATTTTACAAAATAACTGTAACACCCCAAGCATCCACAATACGATTGTCTTTGAATAATACAATAACATGTGTTGTACACTACTTCGAGTTCTAACACACCACAACCAATCAAACTAGCTGTTATGAATAGTAATACCCACTTTTTGAAATTTTATAAATTTTATATTCCAAAATTGATTCATTTTCGGATTCATAGTATCAAAATTATCTTAGGGGGACCTTTTGGTATTCTCCTGAAAACATTAAATTTTTAATAAATAGTGAAAAACAACGAGATAGAGTTTAAAACCAAATTTTTATTTAAATAATTATTTATTTTATTTAAATTTATTTTAGGTCAAAATATATAAATAATACCTATATATGTCCAATGAAATTTATTGGAGTTATTTTATAATAATATTAGATATATAAAAATTTTATTAAACTTTTTACCGTCATTTACCCACCTTATAGGAGCATTTGCAAATTTACACAGAATATAATTTTACCACTTCTGTTAGTTTAATTTTAAAAATCCGAGGGACACGGTTGATATTAGTAAGTAATATGTGGTTCAATAAGTTGAAAATAATTTTTTTGAATAGTAACTTTTTTACTTTTATTTACCACGGTTAAAATAAAATCGGTTATTTAAGTGTCAAAATGATATTATTATTACCATAAAACATGTCCTAAATCTATTGGATAAGTGTAATTAAACCAAAAACAACCTTATGAATTAAATATGATGCTTTAGGTCTAATTGGATTAGATTAGGATATTTTATTATTATTTAATTCAATGAAGAGTTAAAAGTGTTAAATTCAATGTTTAATAACTAAACAATTTTTAACATAGGGTTACCAATAATATAAATTCAAGTCTAAATATTCATTGGAAAGATAAAATTATTTCCTAAATATTTTATTTTATTAATATTTTTTATAAATTGAATAATTAAATTTATTTTTGACACAATGATGATGCTGTGATGACCATATTAACGACAGAATAAATTAATTGATATTATAAATATCCAAATAAATGTAATTTCAGAATTTTTATAAATTAAACTAATTTTATAGGTTAATATGACATGTTAGAGTTGGTTAGTGGAATTGTTTTCTATGTAATAATGCTGTTATGAATTTAGAAAAAACAAAATACCAAATAGATTCAAAATTTACTAAAAAGAGTTTTTAGAACAAATATTATATTATTAATTGATATTATATTCCTAAAAATCTAAGGTTCATCCAAAATAATTATATAATTATAGAGTATAATTAATGACCTACTTGGGGTTCTCTTTGAGGTATATAGTATGTTTATTAGCCATATTATATAAAAATACAAAGAGACATAGTAAATATAAAACTATTTAACTAAGTGTTAAATCTAAAAGATAAGGTTAATATAGTGGCCCAACCTATCTAAAACCTAATTTTTGAGGGATTTTAGACCAATACCCACGTTATCCTTAAAATTTTTAGTTTTTTATCTGTTAGAAACTGATAATTTTTATATTATTAAATAATATTTCTAGCTTTTCCTGACAATCCCTTCACCCCTCTTATAAAAGGGCACTCACCCTTATCCCTAATTCACACCTTCTAAGCCATTTGGATAGTCCAAAACCTACCCAAATACCCTATAACCTATCCTAACTTCATATAGAGGCCTTTCTTTAGTCATAAATCCAACATAAGGAGCCCTATCGATCAAATCGAATGGAAAACCCGTGGAAGAGGTAAATATTTCATCACCTCTTTCAAGTTTCTTTCTTCCTCCACTTCCTCTTTCTTTTTTGTTTATATTATCAAATAATTTCACTAGTATATTCTATATAGTATGATGTTATTACAAAAATTTTACATCCATATTCATTATTTATCCATCCTATGAATGACATGTCACAATACGTGCGTACGTACGACTTACCGTTTCCACGTTGTGGTTTTGTTTGTTATTAAAACACCTCATCATTTGGATGGGTATTATAATTAGTATAAATGATAAAAATAGTAATTATAAAATGATAATGATTATTTAAATATGATATATCATCCAATTATAATTTATTTTAATATCAAAAAAATGATATTGTCTCTCGTGCATACGTACGGATTACCGTCTCCACGAACGCGATGAGATTTATTCCCCATCGTATCCATTCAAGAATAATTTTAATTTTAGGATTAAAAATAAGGTTTAAAGACTTTATATAATACTATATTTTAATAAGATACATAATATCCACAATAAACATTACTTACATAACAAAGAATATAAATGAAAATGAATCAGTTAACACCCGAAACGATGATAATACTAAAATATTATTAACAAAGAAATATTAAAAGATCATATATGATATCATATTAATGCATATTATTTTTTTATAATTTAATAAAAATTATTTCACCATTATAAATTAGTTTAAACTACCCTCTAACAAGGAAATGTACAAGGTATGGGTTAATTTCACAGTCACTTCATTATTTGTGGTTCTTTATACGTAATAATCTAATGGGACCTATTTATAATCCACAACAATGCTTCTTAAAAATGACGTTAAAAACATTTCTACTATTTACTAGACAATGGGTTAAAGACATTTATACCCTTATTTGAAATTATATGTTTTTAAAAGAATCTTTCCATCATCTTCCAAACAATGTACTTTTTGACCTTTTCGATAAATTTAAGGTAAGAATGTTTTTTTTAAACTTATACAGCAGGTGCGACTATTTATTTCCATTATAACACCAACGAAGCTTCCCTTACCTGATTATAAGAATATTTTCAAAATAAATGTTTTCTTTTATAAGTATATGACTTTTAAATGATTTCAAAATATAAAGTGATATTTCTCTAAAAAAAGGTTTTGATTTCATCTATGTCAACATCCTTTGATGGATTTAATGTTTATTTGATGTTGATTTATTATGATACAAAACTTCAATATTTTATTGAACATTTTGTGATATGTTTGACTATGAATGTGTTATTTTTATACAATTCATGGTTTATGGATAATGTATTGACATTTTGTATACTAGTTTTAATACGAATGTTTATGTTATGGTTAAACCTTTTCATATGGGGAACGCATTGGACGTATTAAGTGATGGGTGGAACCCGCTATAGATCCTCTATGCATTGATTGGTCTCATGAGACAAACTAGTGTCTTAGATTAAGTCTTTGACAAAATCTTTTTTTTAGTCTTTGAACAAGGGCTTGACTATGTGGTAGTGAAAGTCTACCATTATGAATCCCATCATTATAAAAGTGGCTATTGATATTTTATGTGATTCTTTGACTCGTTGAAAATCCATGTGTATAAGTAAATGGTATTATTTAATTTTATATTTTCCATATTAATCTGATGTTGAAGTTTAAAAGGCTTTTGTTTTATTCTTATACATTGCCTTAAATGTTTATTCTTATTTATGAATGTTTCCGCTATACTGTTATCTTTACTTGGAATCTGAGCTCACCCCTTTCTATGTTTTACTTTTCTTAGGATGAGAAGATGTATATTATAACTGACCTGTAGGTATATTCTATGGGATCTCAGTGTTGTCTACGGAAATAATGTTGTTGTAGTTTTCCATTTTATGATGTAATGTAAACCTTATGAAAGTATCTAGTATTTCCAAGGCTACTAAACTAATTGTTCTTTCGAGACTTGACCTTTTGTGATAATTCCAATGATACATAATAATGCATTGACTCTAGGCTTCTGGGGTTATGGAGTTATAGTTGGTATCTAAGGAAGTTTAGTAAAAACCATGGAATCTAGATTTAGGTAAAATCTGATTAGAGAACATTACCCAAAGATTGACTATGAGTATTAATATCGAAGAACTTCCAAGAATTTTGGTATTGTAGATATTTTCTGAGTTTTCCAGGAAATACATCCCTGTCTAGATATGAGCTAGTAAAGGTAGCTCTGGCACAAATGTACCAAGGCGTAAATCCCAAAAACACCGCTTTGAGCTAAACTCGAATAGGAACTGGTGGAGGACAACGAGCCTTGCAGCACTCTTGGTTATGACACTCAGGAGGGGATATGCATAGTATAATTCTTATTTTATTTAAAAACCATTATGAATGGCTTTTGAGTATATACTTCCTCAAAGAAAACATTTTTTTATGATTATGGATTATATCCATAAACTGTTCAGTTTATGCGAAGTGTTTTACAAGTTTGGAATTATGTATTTTGATTCATAAACTAATCAAGTTTATTCCATTGTATAGAAATGGTGCCTAGTTGAATGAATGAAAAACATAACACCTCAATTAATCCATGTAGGTAATTCCCTCCTACTCAAGATAATTATAGTGGAGTTGGTGAAGCAACTGGTATGCTTCTCTTTGAATAATACAATAGTGTGTGTTGTACGGAACATCGAGTTCTAACACACCATAACTAATCAAACTATCCTCTATAAATAGTAAATCACACTTTTTGAAATTTTATAAATTTTACCATTCAAAATGTACTTCATTTTTGTATTTGGAGTATTTAAATTAGATTAGGGTGAATTTTTGGTATTTTTCAAAAAACATTCAATTTTTGATTAATAGTGAAAAACACTAAGTTATAGTTTAAAACTGAGTTTTTATTTTAATAATTATTTATTTTATTTAAATTTATTTTAGGTAAAAAAAAGATACATAATACCTATATAACTTCAATGTAATTCATTGGATTCATTTTATAATAATTTTAGATATATAAAAATTTTATTGAAATTTTTAACGTCTTTTACCCACCTCCTAGGAGAATTTGAAAATTTACATAAAACATAATTTTACCAATTATGTGAGTTGAATTTCAAAAATCAGAGAGACACGGTGGATATCAGTAAGTAAAATGTGGTTCAATAAGATGAAAATAATTTTTTGGTGAATAATAAATTTTTAATTTTATTTACGACGCTTAAAAGTAAATAGGGTAATTAAGGGTAAAAATGATATTATTATTACCCTAACACATTTCTTAATTCTATTGGATATGTGTAATTAGACCATAAATAACGTTAGGAATATAATATGATCCTTTAGGTCCACTTGGATTAGATTAGAACATTTTATTATTATGTAATTCAAAGAAGAGTTAAAAGTGTTAAATTCAATGTTTAATAACTAAACCATTTTTAATATTGGGATACACATAAAATAAATTCGACTATAAATATTAATAAAAACGATAAAAAATTTCCCACATAATGGTATTTTATTTATATTTTTTATACATTCAATAAATAAATTTATTTATGACACAATGACGATGCAGTAATTACCATATTAATAAAAGATTAAAATAATTGATATTATAAATATCCAAATAAATGTAATTTCAGAATTTTTATGAATTAAAATAATTTCCTAGGTTAATATAACATTTTATGTTTGTTTAGATGAATTTTTTAAAGTAATAATGCTACTATAAATTTAGAAAAAACAAAATACCAAATAGAGTGAAAATTTACATAAAAGTGTTTTTAAAACTATTATTATATTATTAATTGATATTCTATTTTTAAAAATCTATGGTTCTGAAAAAAAGACTTATATAATTACAGTTTTTTATTTAATGAAACCCTTGGGGTTCTCTTGTAAGTATATTGTATGTTTATTAACCATATAATATAAAAATACAAAGAGACATGGTAAATGTCAAACTATTTAACAAAGAGTTAAATCTAAAAGATATGGTAAATATAGAGATCCAAACCTGTCTAAAAACTATTGGATGAGTGGTTTTCCAACCACACCCACCATAGACTTTAAATAATTCTTATTTGGCCTTTATAAACCTAAAATGATTTTATTATAAAATAATATTTCTAACTTTTCCTAAGGTTCCCCTCACACCTCTTATAAATGGGAACTCCCCCTTCTCTCTAATTCACACCTTCAAAGTCATTTGGCTCTGTCAAAACCTACCCAAATACCCTATCAACTATCCTCCCCTCATCCTAGATTTCTTCCTTTAGTAAAAAAGCCAACATAATGAGCCCTTTTGATCAAATCAAAAGGAAGAACCCGAAGAAGAAGTAAATTTTTCATCACCTCTTTCAAGTTCCTTTATTCTTCCACATCCTCTTTCATTGTTGTTTCCATTATAAAATAATTAATCCAGTATATTATATATACTATGATATTATTATAAAAATGGTACAACCATATTCATTATTTTTTCCATTTTAAGAATGACATGTCACCATACGTTCGCATGTATTCATTATAGTCTCCACGTAGTGGTGTAGTTTGTTATCCAAAAACATCATCATTTAGATGGGTATAATAATGAGTATAAATTATGAAAATAATAAATATAACATCATAATGATTCTTTATATATGATATAACATGCAATTATATATTAGTTTAATCTCAAAATAATGATATTGTCGCTCATGCGTACGTACGGATTACCATCTCCATGAATGCGATGAAATTCATTTCTCATTTTATCCATTCAGGACTAATTTTCATCTGATAATTAAAAATAATATATAAAGACTTGATATCATTCTATATATTAAAAATATAAATCATATCAACAACAAACATTACATACATAACAAAGCATATAAAGGAAAAAGAATTAGTTAACACTCGAAATGATGATAATACTAAAATATTATTAACAATGAAATATTAAAAGATCATATATGATTTCATATTAATGTATATGATTCTTATATAACATAATAACAATTATTTCACCATTATACAGGATTTTAAACTACCCTTTACCAGGGATAAGTACAAGTTAAGGGTTAATTTCACAATCTCTTCATTATACGAGGTTGTTTATACGTAATTATCTACTAGGACCTCTTTATCATCCACATCCATTATTCATAAAAATGAATTCCAAATTTTTTTTACTATTTACTAGAAAATTGGTTAACTTCATTTATAACCTTCTTTAACCATATATGTTTTCAAAGGAATCTTTTCGTCATTTTCAAAATAATTTACCTTTTTACCTTTTCGACAAATTTAACGTAAGAATGTTTTTTTAAAGTTATACGGTGGGTGTGGATATTTTTGGCCATTATAAAATAATCAAATATTCACTTACATTCCTATAATAATATTTTCAAAATAAATGTTTTATTTTATAATTATATGAATTTTAAATGATTTCAAAATAGAAAGAGATATTTCTCAAAAAAAATGTTTTTATTTCATCTATGGCAACATCCTTTGATGGATTTATGTTTATTTGAATTTGATTTATTATGATACAAAACCTCTATATTGTATTGAAGGTTTTGTGATATTTTTGAATATGGATGTGTTATTTTTATACCATTCATGGTTTATGGATGAAGTATTTACATTTCATATGCTAGTTTTATTACAAATGTTTATGTTATGGTTAAACCTTTTCAAATGAGGAATGCATTGGACTTAGTAAGTGACTAGTGGAGCCCACTATAGCTCTTCAATACATAGGTAGATACATCAGACAAACTAGTGTCTTGGAATAAGGCCTTGAAAAAATATTATTTATAGTCTTGGCATAAGGCTTTGAGTATGTGGTTATGAATGTCTGGCATTATGCATTCCATCATTATGTAAGTGGCTATTGATATTGGATGTGATTATTCGACTAGTAGAATATCCATGTGAATTAGTAAATGGAATTATTTGATTTTATATTTTCCATATTATGAAGAAGTTTATGTTTAAAAAGATTTTGTTTTAGTCTTATAAATTTCCTTAAATGTTTATTCTTATTTATGAACGTTTCTGCTATATTGTTATCCATAATGAGCATCTGATCTCACCCCCTTCTATGTTTTATTTTTTCCCGGATGTTGAGAAGTATATTACGAATGACCTTTAGGGATAGTCTATGGGATCTTAGTATTGTATATGGAAACAATTTTGTAGTAGTTTTCCATTTTATGATGTAATGTAAACTATATAAATATTTCTAGTAATTCTAAGGCTACTAAACTAATCGGTCTTTAGAGAAATGAACTTTTGTGATCATTCCAATGATACGTAATAATGCCCTGACACTAGGCTTCTGTGGTCGGGGCCTTACAAGAACCTTCATATTCATATCACTTGGATTACCAAAAAAATTATTTCCCATCTCCATACATACAGTAGTTAGAGTTACAACCACAAAACATCAGTATGAAAATTTGGTTAGATACAAGGTTCCTTCATCAACTCCCATTTTCACAACCATTTATCCTCAATTGAATTTCCATACAAAATTAATAAAATTAGCATCATATCCCTCCTAATATATCTTTATAATAGAAATGATAATTTTTTATGAAACTAGGATATGTCATATTGAATTTGACATGATCATGAATTCATTTGACATCTAAAAATTCACATTGAACATTTTAAAAAATTCAATATCCTCATCATCCACTAAGTGTACCTTGATGAATTTTGTGGGTACATAATTCTCTATGAACTCATTATCTAATAGTTATAGAAAATATTCTTTGGAATTAACTATCCACAAATCGACTAGATTATGAACAATTAAAAACAAATCATTTTATCTTTTGAAAACATTAAAGAATCGGAACATCCAAGAATTTGATCTTTCGTAATTAGATTTAAAATAATTGTAATCATTATCGGGATTCGTCCTATTACCATAGATCCAAAAACCAGTTTTGAGTTTGTTTGATTTACCTCTACTCTCATATCTAGACTTCTTATCCTTATCTTGTCTCATTTATTAATTGGGTTACCTTCCTGTACCATATACAATAAAATTATTTCATGACGTTCCTAGACATCCCTCAACCTAATTTCTTCCTTGAAGATTAAATTAAGTACTTCTTAAATGAATTATTTTCTAATATAGTCACTGGAAGAACTGACCGTTGCGTCCCAAATCTCTAGTAGCATTGAAATGGATGTAATTCCCATATATCATTTGTGAATGTGACATTCAGTAACTTCAGCTAACTCTAGAATATGTAATAGTCATTAACATGGTTTGAAATAGGTCTTCATTTAATCAATTAATTCCCAAAAACCTCTACATAATAAGAGCATTGTTTAAATGTATTTTTGTTTCATACATGTTTTTTCAAGGTATTCATTAGTTCTTGAGTTTTTTTATTCTCTTGAATGTGGAAAGAAATATTCCTTACCAATGTCACCCTCACCATTCTGAGTGCCCTATGATCTATCCATTCCCGTTAATATTTATCAATATTCTCTATCTTAATTATAGTTAATGGAATACCTATTTCATTTTGGATGTAATAATCATCCATCTACATTCTATAGAAGCTATTGTGCATTTATTCAAAATTATTATCCCTAATATTTATATGAATCAATTATAGAAGTTTGAAACACTAAGAGGTTGGGTGAATCAGTGTAAATGTCTTTTTAAGAAAATTTAATATTTCAAATCCCCTTTCTTATTTATTCTATTGTAGTTTGATATAATGGATCACTCATTCTACCATATCACATTTGGATATAAATAAAACAAATCCTAATATGTACACACACAAAAGGGATAGTGATATATATATATATATAAATACTCAATAAAAGTTTCTTAATCCTTAGTGTGAGTGGGAAAAACATGAAGAAACATGACCCACTATTAATACACATATAACCTCAACAATCATAGAGTACCAATGAACAATAATTTCACTATATTCACCATAAAATGCATTAGTATGCATTAAATTTATCTTTTTTTCTACCTTATCTCCTTTAGTATACTACTTGAATCTAATTATTTATACACTATTACTCAAAAAAATCATGAAATTGACACCATATTCCTCTTTGGTTGGAAAAATAGTACACACACTTCTTCAAATAAATAACATGAGTGATTCACCTAATTCTTATTCCTACTTGTATGAAAATTATATTATAAATAACCCTGCATATTCTTATTTATCATCATTACAACATTAAAAACAATCT
Organism: Viscum album; assembly: GCA_963277665.1. Classification (NCBI taxonomy): domain Eukaryota; kingdom Viridiplantae; phylum Streptophyta; class Magnoliopsida; order Santalales; family Viscaceae; genus Viscum; species Viscum album. Next base: position 675,152,362 of record OY728157.1, on the reverse strand, counting down.
TATTTCTCTCTTCATATCATCGACCAAAGTTCTAGTATTATTCAAAACAAATATATTTTTTACTAACTGAAGCATACAGTTAGTAACTTGGTCATATCCCCTTCCATTCGAAACAATGATTTTTTCTTTATAAAATACAATATCCATCACCACACACTACTCTCATTCGATCACTCATGGTCCATCTCTCTCCCTTTGATTAACCATTCCTATCAAAAAAATTACTTACCAATAACTATTTCCATTGTTTCCTTTTATAATTTATAAAAGGGAGGAGGAAAATTATGGAAATAGTAGTTTTTAAATTTCTTTCAGGCATTTTGTGTTTAATTTCTACTTTTCCTTTGAAGAAAGGTGACACATATTATTTATTATTTGGAATTTCTTTATTTATAATGATTCAATCCAATGGGGTATCCCAAAAATGTTGAACACCTAAATTTTTCTCTTTTTTTATATTTTATTAGCATCGAAACGTATTATTGATATTTTTATGGTTTGAATTTACACTTATGGTAGCATCAATGAACGTTGTATATTCCTAGTTTGTGTTGTTAGATAATTAAATTGGATGAATATTGATTAGTTTATAAAATCAATATTAGTTTCATTCAGGGTTCAAGTGGTTAGTGATAAGGTTTCTTCCATGTGAGATAAGAGGGAATGATAGGAGATATTCCATGGAGGATCTGTATCCCTGACACTTACAGGTTTCTATTGCATCGTATGTAAATTTCTTATCATCTTTTTCAAAATAAATTCTTTTATACTGATTAAATTTTATTTTTGTGGTATATTATAATATTTTCTAGATTGAAAACTAGGGCAATCTACCCCCCAACTCCATTTCATTGGGTTTCCCCATTTAACCCAATTTTGAGTTTGAATATTCCATAAATATAATTTATTCCTTACTATCATAGATTTCATGATATATACTTTTTTTAAATGGGTTTTTGATAAGAATAATGTTTTCTAAAAGAAATATTCATTCAAAAAAATAAACCTTTTACATCTTGAGTTTATTTCTTCTTTACTCAAGGTTAATGATTATCATATCAACTATGTTATTCCCACATTTATTTGGTAACCCAATTTTTATGAATGTATGATTTATTAAATAAAAAAATTACTTTACATCGGTTATTTTATGTCCATGATTCATGTAAGTTCTATGTGGAATTTATGATTATGTAAATGTTATGGTATGATGGGTGAACCCTGAATTATATAGCGCAGTGTAAATGATATGATTTGATGGGTGTTCCCCTAATTATATTATAGTGACCTTGGCCCAAATATTCTTGAGATGAGGTGTAATAGTAAATACATTTTCATTATTACAAGGAATAAATCTCTGATGGAACGATTGGTTTAGTAGTATTGGTAAACTAGATACATAAATTAGTATTTTATTAAAAATGAATACATTGATTACAACATTTTTTTCTTCTTTCTAAATAAATAACTCTAAGGATAACTGTAATCCATCTTGTAAAATCTGTTAACATCTTTCAATGTACATATTTTGGAGTCCTTGGGAAAGAACATAATAAGGGTGAGATTAAATTCTTAGTAAGGGAAAAGTGTAGTGGAAGAAATGATGAATCAATGATAATTTTTAATATGGAAAGGTGAATAACAGAACATACATTCCATGTAATCAATAAACCAAATAGAAGTATGTAATCAATACGTAAAGGTAATAACAAGAATAAAATCCCATTAAAATAACTAGATAAAGGAATAGAAAAAATGAATATTTGGAAACTAAAACACATGCCTTTTATTCAATGAACTTAAAATAAAATTTATCCATTGATATTTCAACACATTATCCCATGGAAGAATAATAAATTAATCTTGAAAATGAAATTCATCCATAGATATGTCTCTATAATATCTCATGGATGATTAATATCAGAATATAAATGAAGGTAATTATTAATTATTGACATGGTACCTTTACTATCAAGACCATTCACAAGATTGTTTGATACATGTAGAGTAAAAACCCATCTGAGGCGACTAGGTAAATGAATCATCCCAAGTGACTACCAATGCATAGAAGGGATATCTATAATTGGGTCCCACCTATGTTATACTAGTCTAAGACATTCCTCATATTTCAAATAATTGTTTTAACAATGTACTATATATAATTTACTTATGGATTTGAAGATACAGATTAATAAAAAAAATTTCAAAGTATAAACTATATGTAAAATGGTATAAGATTTAGGTAATATTAATATCTATGATAAATGAAATAGAAAATTTAGGGGAAATTCAATGTTAAATCATCTAAAGAGATTGAATATTTCATAAGGATTAATAAATAAATCACAGAATTGAATGTGAATACTATCCTTAGCCAAATAAATCATAAAACATCCAAATATATATTAAAGATAAATATCAATATAATAAATCCAATGTGGAGTTAAAATAGAGGTTTGTTGTCATTGATGAAATAAAAGAATAGATTTTGAAAATATTATTAATGAAAATATCATTTTATTTTGAAAATCCTTTTGAAAATATTTTTCTGTTAAACTAAACATTTTAATATTTAAATGGACACTTCAATTAAATGATGACCGATTAATCCATTCATGTCGTACGAGGAAAAAAGAATATTCCTTTTGAACGAAAAATGTTAGAAAATGCCTCATTAGTAATGTGACAAGAAGATTCGTTTGAAACATTGGTAAAAGAAAAAACGGGTAAAATTTTATGTAAAATGTCTTTTTAGGAAATGTATTGAACATATTTTAATATAATAGTTTTTTGGAAGAAAATAGAATCTCTGAAAAAAGAGTGAAATAAAGTCCGGTTTTCTAAAAAATATTTTATAAAACAAATTGAATACCAAATAGTGGTAAAATTATACTAATACATGAAAATGGTCATGAATATCTAGAGAATAATGAAATTGATTATTCAAAATTGGTTATATAATTTCCTCAAATAGAAATTTCATAAAAATATCATTAGTATTAGTATTTAGGAAAATAGTTTTTAAACATTTTAATGTGTACGATACCCCAATGAAATTTTTTTAAATAATAAAACTCATGAAAGAGTATTATTAAATTAAAGTATTAAATACCATGAATTAAAATGAATTCAAGATATAATATATTAAAAATTGTAGCAGATACACCACATAAAATTTTTAAGTATAAACCATGAAATTTATCTCATGAATGTGAAATGTGAGATTGAAGTCCCTTACCAATTTAGTAACAAATGAATTGGAAAACCCAAAGTTATTAACAATTAAATAAAATGTTTAAATATAATTAAAATAATTGGGTTTAATTGTTTATATTTCTATGTGGAAAAAATAACATCATATATAAAACATTAGTTGTAATATAATTAAGTATGCCTCATGTAATGAAAATGAGACAATAATCCCTTACCCTAACCATAATTTTGTTCTGTGATATTTATCCTCATATATAGTGGTTTAAAATATGTAACATACTAATACCATAACCATAAACATGTTAATAATATCATATATTAAATATTTAAAATATATTATTACCTGTTTGTGAACCATCTTCAATTATTTTGACTATTTCAGTTGTTAATTTCCTTGTCAGTCGGGTATGTTTAAACTTGTTATTTTTTGTTATTTAAAAAATATATATGGTTTTCATCTTATAAAGAATGTAAAATTTGAATAAATTATGCTATATATTTAGAAAAAATGGATTTATAATGGTTCATAATATTTGGAGATTAGACATGAAGTGTACCATTAATGGAGATGGTAGGCTATACGTACGAATGGAGGCTATTTTCCTTTCATTGTGGTGTTAAAATTATTAAAAATAAATAATAAATATTTATATCAAAATTTTATTATAATATCTATGTTATATATGTTATATATGTATATTAAAAACATCTTTTATACATTCCATGTTTGGAATGAACGAATCATATCACTTTGAGTGGGTGGTAGTCCACACATCCTTAAAACAATTATCATATTTACACAAAATGGATAGAATAATGGTAGGTTATAAATTAATATTATAGAGGTATGAGAAATAAAATATAAAATATATATACATTTAAATATATTTTCCCTCATAATGGGAAACATGAGAGGTGGTAGTGAAAAATTGAACAATCATCATTTCGTGAGGCAGTAGTTCTCCACACAAAAAAACTTTTTGTTTGTTACCCATAAGATGGTGGTTTGTGTTATTTTAGGAAGAAATAAAATCATAAAAACATAATATTATATTTATTATACTGGTGTTGTTACAAAAGAACAGAATAGTGAGATTTTAGGGGTTGGATAATGGAAATGAACCTTGAGAGATCGAGAAAAGACATTACCTTTTAATCATGTAACATCGTATGGTTTACCCAAAAGGCATACAAAGAAGATATTATAAAAAATGGAGTCCTATAGGTCATTGTTAGGGATGTCTGAAATCTTGTATTTATAAATTTTCTGATCCTAATAGGTTTCGGAGGTGTGAGGAATGGGTAGAGCTGGTGGGATTTTCCAAGGAAGGAAAAGGACTCACTTGGTAATCATGTAAAGATGTTAGGTGTGCACATGTTATTACCTATAAAAAGTCTTACCAAACCACCATAAGTCATGAATGTATGTTTAATGATTTATATGTTTCTATATAATAAGTTTTGGATCACTTTCTAGGTAATTTGGGCTCTAAAACATAGGTTTTTTTATCCAAATTGAATCAAAATTACTCCTAAATAACTATAATTAATTGAAATCACTTTCAATAATAATTATTTTCGGAAATTATGTTAATATTTTTATAATAAAAAATATTATCTTCATTAAAATTTTTTATGTAATATTTTTAAAATTCTAAACACTAAAGTAGTATAATTACGATTAATGCTAATATCATAGACAAACGAGTTAATTGGTTTTGGTAGAAAAGTGTTCAAAAGACTGTTATGTTTTTATATTCAATTTTAAAAATTATCTTTTTTCTTAATGAAATAAATTAATATAATAGTTTTATTATTGATCCAATGTTACTTTATTAAAACTTTTTAATACAATTTAACCTTAATAATTTTTTAAATGAAAGGGAGGTTTTTAAAAGAAACAAAATATTTTTCACTATTCAATATGAAATGATATTTCTCAAAAAATACTAAATATTAATCCTAAGATAATTTTTAAATAATATAATTCATAAATATAGTTTATTTTATCAAATTACATTCATAAAATTGTCAAAATTAAGATTTAAAATAGGTTCTTCATTAAAAGGAAGTAAAAATTCTTTAATAAAAATACAGATTTTTATGTGAAATATTGGTTTTCCTCTAATATTATACTCAAAAAATGTGTTGGATGAATATAAAAAATATTATATTAAATATGAAACATATTTATTACACTAAAATCACTTATTAATTTCAATTAATTTAATTTATTAGGTCAAAACAATTTTGTGAGAATAAAAATAGTTTTCTATAAAAATATTCATTTAATATTCAACTCGTTATTATATTCAATTCTAATTTATTTGGAACCAATTATTTAGTTATATAAATCGTAAATTTTCATAATTTAGTTAATACTATTCATAAAAACTTGTTTATACCTTATTATATTAAATAATAATTTATTAATTAGAGATTGTTTCTCAGTAAAAATTGGTATTGTGCATACCGTACGCCATCAAAGAAGATCGATTTTTCAAGTAATAAAAGCTATAGAGGATGTTTGTTGTTGTGTATGATTTATGAAAACATATAGTTTCATGTGTTTAATTTTATATTATATATTTTAAATAGAAAAATATTATAATGTATACGAATATTATATTACATTACATGCTTGTTGTCACGTCTCATATACACTATCAAACACAAGGTGCTGAAATTAGTATTTTTTGGGGCGTCACATTCTCCCCACGTTATTTAAATTTTATCCTCAGAATATAAAATAGATCATGGTGATATATTTTTTGATATTTCCTACAATGTAATCTCACATCAAGAGAAGTGTTCATGAAACATCTTCTAGAAAATAGAGAATTGAATGTAAAATTATCCCATGGAATTCCATGTAACCAGGTCTTTAAGTATGAGAATGATAGTGGAGTCTAGAAATATATAAATAGAGAAAAATAATAAATATTCATAGGGATTGAATGAGGTCATCAAAGAAAAATAATTGAATGATCAAGGGAAATTTTAGGGCCCCTAATCTATAAATATGTGATGATATAGAAGACATCGGTTCAATAGAAATTAAGGTATTAAGACCACATTTTTTTCTAATTCATTTACATGAAATTTTTTAATTATTTTATGGACCATAACTATAATGAATGATTCTTACTTTTTATGTTTTAATTATATATGATTAATCTTAACTTTTTGTTGTTCTTTGATCAAATTATAATTCATTCCTTTATAACATGGAATTAATTTCTAATAATGAAATTTTTTATTCCTAAAGTACTAAAAGTTACATTTAATGGATCTTAAAGACTATAAAGGTGTGAAAGGTCTTACTATTTGTCATTAACTATCTCCTAAAATAAATATAGTTAATAGATTAATTTCTTATCATCAAAAGTGTTACTATTGGTTCATCATTAATATTTATTCATTAAATTGTTTACCTAAAAAATTCATATTAATAAGGAAATTTTATAGGTCAGTGGTTGGAATGAAACCCATATTGTCCTTTGGTAATAGGTTTAAGACTCATAGACTTTCTAGATTTTATTTGGTTTTACCAGGGTTATAGGTTTTCCTTTTCTATAACCTAAATAATTTAAATTCAAAATATAAATAGGATTAAAATACTTGAAATTAGGTTAATATATAAATAGTATTTTAACTAATGTTTTTAATACAACATAAATAAAAAACACCTTATCCATTTTATTTCCACATATGTCCTTCCATGTTCTAGGTTTTATCTATAATATCATTAGTTGGATTTCTAAATGATGAAATATTATCTTCAATATATATCATTTTTGGGTTAACCTAGGTATTTCATTATGTATATAAATCCTTCATAATTATTTGTAATGGAAAAGTGGATCATCCTATGCATATCCCTAAAGAGTGTCAAATCAGGTGGGAAGTATGGACATTGGTCATACAAATATGTATTGCATGGATAGACCACCTAATATATACTTTACCAAAATTATAGGGTTTTCATCTATAATTATTTAAATTCTACCATTAAGTTATGTTTTCTAATATAGGTTTCACTCAATCTCATTCTGAAGGTTGTTACAAAAATTCCTTTGATCCCAACTGTAGTGACCTAGCCCCTGCTAACCTGAAGATGGTGTCTGCTACTGAATGAATTTTCATAATTACTAGGAATCAAGATGATTGATCTGTTTTGTAGTATTCGTAATCCGGATACATAAATGAGTATTATATTACAAATTAATAAATTAATTACAACATAGTTCTTTTCTTTTTTAAAATTAAATAACTACGAGTATGTCTTTATTACATCTAGTAAAATAAATGCATATCATCATAGTACACTTCTTGGATTCCAATGGAAAGAAACATAATAATAGATATCTCAAATGCTTAGTATGGGAATAATATAGCAGATTAAATAATGAACCAATGAGAATAGTAAATATGGAAATGTGAATAACTGAATAGACATTCCATGTAACCAATTAACTGAATAAAAGTACATAATCAATATGAAAATGTAATAACAAGAAGGAAATTCCATTCAAATAACTAGATAAGGAAATATATATGGAAATCTATGAAAATTAAACAAATTAAATTTATTCAATGAACTAAAAATGGAATGTATCCATAAATATGTCAATGAATTATCTCACAGATGAATATTAACTAAATACTAAATATGAAATGCATCCATAAGTATGTCGACATAAAATATCATGGTTGAATAATATTATAATATAAATGAAGTAAATGATTAATTATTGGACACCCAGTATCCTAGGTATGTGGTACCTTTACCATCAAGACCTTTAATAAGGTTATTTACAAAATTTAGGTTAACAACACATCTATGGTAGCTAGCCAAATGACTCATCCCATGAGACTACCCATGCATTGAGGTGATATCTATAATTGGGCCTCACCAATGTTATACCACTCCAAAACATTACTCATCTATCAAATAATATATTAACCAATGTTTCTTATCTTAAATCCATATGGAGTACAAGATACATATTAGTCAACCAACATTTAATGAATACACTGTATGTAAAATGATATATGGTTTAGGTAATATTAATATCAATGATCAATGAATTGGATAATTTAGGGGAAATTCAATGTTCAATGATCATAAGATATTGAATATTTCAAGGATACTAATAAATAAATAAATTAAGTGAATGTGAATACTATCATTGTACAAATAAATGAAAAAACATCAAGAATATCAAAGATAATATCAATGAAAAAAATTCATTATGGAGTAAAAATAGGGGTTTTTAATCACTGATGAAATAAAAGAATAGATTTTAAAAATATTCTTAAAGAAATAATCATTTTATTTTGAAAAACCTTATGAAAATATTTTTCATTAAAAATAAACCTTTTAATTTTTAAAAGGATTCTTCAAAGAAATTATGGATAATGAATCTGTACTTGTCATATGAGGTATAATTAATATTGCTTTTGTATGAAAAATTGTCAAACAATGCCTTGTTAGGAAAGTGAAAACAAGATTTCCTTGAATCATTAGTAAAAGAAAAAATTGTAAAAATAACTTTAAAAAATAATTTTAGGAAATATTTTGAAATTATTTTAATATGATTGTGTTTTTAGAAGAATATAGTTTCTCTTACTAAAGAAAGAATTAAAGTGACGTTTTCTGAAAAACATTTTCTTAAACAACTTGAGTACCAATGAATGGGAAAATAGTACTAATACATGAAAATGGCCATGAATAACAATATAATAACTAAGGGTATTATTTAACTTTGGGTATATAATTTCCTCTAATATAAATTCCATTGAATGGTCATTAGGATAATTCTTGAGGAAAATAATATTTAGACATTCCAAAGTGTTCCATACAACGTTGAATCATTTTTAAATCATAAAACTCATAAAATAATATTATGAAAAGAAAGTAATAAATATCATTAAGTAATTTTATTTCAGAATATAATATATAAAATTGTTCCTTAGAATCACCATAAAAAATATTTATGTTATGAACCCCACATTTATCTCACGAATGTAAAATATTAGATGGAAGTCCCTTACCAACGTGGAAACAAATAAATTCAAATACCCTAAGGTATTAATAATAAAAAACATTAAATAACATGAATCTATTATGGTTAATGATATTATAAGGAAATGTGACAGTAATTTTTCTATAGATTAAAAATTAGGTGTACAATAATTAAGTATGCCTCATGTATTGAAAATGAGACAAGATTTCCTTACATTAACATTCAATTTTTTATACAGTCTTTAGACTCTATTATATTGGTTTAAAATATGTTACATACTAATTCCATAACCACAATCATTGTTATTATATCATATATTAACAACTTACAATAATTTATTACATATTTTTTAATAATCTTCTATTATTTTGACTATTTCGGGTGTTAATTGTCTAGTTTGTTGAGTATGTTTTAACATGTTATTAGTTGTTATTATAAAATATATCATGTTTTATCATATCCATAATATAAACCATGATTAAAAAATCTTATATATTATGTAAATATTTATTTATAAAGGTTCATAAGATTTGGATATGATACCTAATGTGCACCTTTCATAGAGTCGGTAGGCCACACGTACACATGAACACTAATTTCATTTCATTATTATATTAAAATATTTAAAACTAAATGATAAATATGAGTATCAAAATATCATTTTTATATCTATGTTATACATTATATATATGTTTATTAAAAAAATATTTTATATGTTCTATTTATGACATGAACGAATCATATCGTTTTGCGGGGGTGGGAGTCCACACTTTCTCAAACTAAATTATCGCTTTTACACAACATGGATAGAATAAAATTATGTTATAAATAATAATTAATTAATAATAAGATATCATAAATTAAATATATTTAATATATAAATATAGTATCTATCATAATGGCCACCATGAGATTCGGTAAAGAAAAATTGAACAATCATCGTATGTCGAGGCAATAGTTTGTTGTACCTAGAATCCTTATGTTCGTTACCAATTAGATGATTGTGTGTGTATTTGTAGGTCAAAATATCCTAATAACAACATATTAGTGTACTTAGGGTACGTTTTTGTAAAACAAGAATATAATAAGGATATATTAGGGGTTATAAATTTGAAATGAAACTAGAGAGACTGAGAAAAGACATTACCTTTTATTCGGGTAACTTATTTTGGATTAACCAAAATGCATCCATGGAAGGTATTCTAACCAAATGGAAGATTATAGGTTGAGGGAAAAAATGTTTTGAGTAAACTTTGGAAGATTTGGGAAGAACATAATTACTTGGAGTGCTATCAGGAATGGGTAGAGTTGGTGGCATTTTGTATGGTAGGAAAAGGACTCACTTGGTATTTTAGAAAAAATTTAGGTGTGCACATGTTCTTACCTTACAATATGTCATAAAAAAACAAAAAAAACTCATTAATATATCTTTAATGAAATATATATTTATAGAAAATTAGTTTTAGACAAGTGGTTAGGTAATTCCGGCCCTTAAACATAGGGTTTTAGGCTATTTTTTTGCCTAATTACACCTGAACCACTATAATTAATTTAAATCACTTTAAAAAATCATTTTTGTCCATAATTAAATTTATATTATTATTAAAAAAATATTTTACTTATTACAATAGATTATTTCATATTTTTTAAAATCAAAACACAAAAAACAAAAAAAAATTAGTATTTATTATAATCTCTTAGATAGACGGATTAACTGGTTTTAGTAAAAAAATATTCACAAGATTGTTATGTTTTCATATTCAATTTAAACTGTTAAATTTGTTATAATTAAATAGATTTTATTAAAAGATGAATAATTTTTCTAATATGACTATAAAAAAATTATATTTTAATTTTTCATTAATAAATATTTAAACGAAAAGACAATTTTAAACTAAAACAATGTATTTTCACTATTGACTAAAAATTGATGTCACTTAGAAAAATACAAAAGATTCACCATAAGATAATTTTTAATCTATTAATTAGAAAATAAATTTTATCTTATCAAACTAAATTCATATAAGTTTCAAAATTAATATTTATAATAGGTTCTCCATTAATGGTGGTAAAATTGCCTTAATTAAAATTTTGGTTTTTATGTGAAATATTAGGTTCGCTCTTGTCTAATTCCTACCAAATATATTTAATGAATATATAAAATAATTTTTGAATATGTAACATATTTATTATATTAATATCACTTAATAATTGTAATTAATTAAATCCATTAGGGTAAAACAACATTGTGAGAAAAAAATAGTTCTCTATTAAAAATTCTTTTCAATATTCAATTAGTTCTTATATACATTTCTAATTTATTTGTAACCAATGATTTAGTTTTCTAAACCATATATTATCATAATTTATATTATAATATCAATAATGGCTAGTCTATATCTTATTATATTAAATAATAATTTTTTAATTTCATATTGTTTATCGATAAGACTTGGTATTGTGTATATAGTAAGCCGTAAAAAATGTCACTTTTGCGTGTAACACAATCTATAGAAGACAATAATTGTTCCATATGGTGTATGATAACTCAGTCTTTCACACATTGAAATATACAGAATATATTTTAAATAGTAAGTATATTATAAAGTATGTGTAAATTATATTACTTTACATGCTTCCTATTGTGTGTGATGTACACTATCGAACAAAAGGTTCTTACTTTAGTTTTTTTGGGATTCATATATTTCACACTCTAATGCATTGTGAAATGTGATGAATCTCATGATAAAATTGAAATGTGAATGAACAAGATTCAAGATTTTTTCACAACTATGTTTGTTAGTTTTCCTCAAAGACATGATGTTTCATTTTTATGCGTTACAAATTACCAAGCCTTCACTTAAATCTTACTCCCATGATTATCATCATATTCTACTATATTGATAATAATGACTATCCTCAACTCATTTAATGTTGTTTCATGTTCTTTTCTATTTTTTTCCTTAGCATTTAGATCCCCCATTTTTTATTTATATCCTCAGTTGATTACTTTTACTAATAGGTGTATGAATTTATATAAGAAGCTAGAGAAGAAGGAATTCAATATATGTTTATGTATTATTTTTTAAAAGATTTATATGGTCAAAATTTTTATAATACAATAATCATTTATATCTTGGTCAAGTAAATATTTTATGTTGTTAATAATTAAAATTATGTTTTAATAATGTAATCATAATTCAGGTCTCCATTGTTTTTATCAAAGTTGAGATTAGTTAATAGGGGAATTTCGATTAGAGAACCTTAGTGAAATTAGTTATCATGAGACAATGTATAATTAAGCACCCAAGAATATATTTTTTTGAAAATTATAGACATAGAAATCCAACAAGATACATCTTTAGACTTTATTATACAAAGGAATAAATTTTTTATTCATAATATGTAGACTGATGTTTTTTTCTAAAGATTTTTAATTTATAAATTATGGGATCCAGGAGGAACGAGTCCAACAAACCATGTGAGGAAAAATGTAGTGATTTCCCAAATGAAATCCCCAATTATTTGGGAGGTGGAGTTAAAAAATTCATGGTTATGCTTATCCAGATGTCTCATCTTATGAACAATAACATGAAAAACATGGAACACCGACCTTCCCCTAAGAGGGAACAATTGGGAATCGAGTGTTTTATGTAGTAACAACAAACAACATATAGTGGATCTTCTTATCCACAAGTAGTGGAACATTGGGTTGACTTGATGGAGAAGATATTTGTTTCTCTTCTATGTTCTGAGATGAAGAAAGAGAATATTCCTGTTTAAAATCAAGATAGAGTGGCCAATCAATGGTGTAATTTGATTAAGAACACCAAGAAAAAGGATAAAATTGAAGATATATAGATGGAAAAATTTAAGATAACATTCCTTAATAAGTATTTACCTAAAACTATTTATAAAAAGATGGAGCGATAATTTATGCAGCTAAAGAATAAGGAATAAAAACCTATCAAGAGCTTTGAAAAAAATTTCAAAAGTTTGGAAAGGTACAGTTCAGGTTTTATTAACAATAATTGAAGATAAATTGGTTGATTGTTTAGTGGTTTCAAATGATACTTTTGGAAGTATCTTAAAATTCAAGACATTGGGTGTTATGAAGAATTTGATTGATTTCCTCTCAAATCGTAGATAGAGTTTGTCGAATGGTCTTGTGGATATGATGATAAGAAATGAATGATGGTGTTTCAAGACTTAGGATCTAATGAGAAAAGGTGGAATGAAAACTCAACCTCCCACATGTCAAATATGTGGGAAAATGAATCATGGGAAAAACCTCAAAGGGACGAAAAAATGCTTCCTGTGTGAAAGAGAAGGCCACTAAACTCATGAATGTATAAAAGACATGAAGAAGATGGAAAATGTGGTTTGGGAAAGGAGAGAACCACCCATTTTCTTATTCTACAACTGTAGGGATAAAGGGAACAATGAAAGACAATACACTTAACCTCTTGTTATTAAGGTAACCAGAGTCATCGGCCATAAAATCCAAAGGATAAGGAAAGGATTATGAAATCACTAATGATGACGTTAGGAAATAAAATGAAGTTCTACAAGGTACACATCTTATCCCCTCTTGAATGGAAAAATTATTATTTGATTATGGTCCTACAAAATCACTTATATCTTGTATGTTTTCTAGAACTAATGAATCGATGCCATGAAACCTTGAAGTAGAGATATCTATAAAAACACATAGTGGTGAAATCATTGAAACACAAGTTTTGTACTCTTCTCGTATTGATTTATGTGAGAATATTCATCCAGGGAATCTCATAACACCCCTTGGTGGAATTTAACTCTATACGGTGGATTTATTTGCTTTTTTTTATATAGATCACAAGTCAAATATCTAAAAAAGGAGATATATTTTCATATTCCAAAAATATATCATTATAATTTAAAAATAAAATGAAAATCGTGAATATCCTTTTGAAAATATGTCAAGGGTGTGAGAGTTGATTCCTGGTAAAGAAGTATACCTCTATCAAATGGTTTACTCAAAATAAGTTATCAACCTTGGGTAAACTCGCATCATGAGGGAATACACTGATGTTTTTCTCGAAGAGTTAAGAAAGCTCCCCCATATCATGGGATAGAGTTCTTAGTATAAATCATACACATAGATACTCCTATCTCATAGTTTCCTTATAATATAGATCCTATCAATCTTGTAGATTTTAAGAGGCAACAATAAGAACATTTGGGAAAAGGGTTCGTACACCCATGTTCATCACTATGGGGTGCGTCAGTGATCTTTGTCAATAAAAAGGTTTGATGAATGAGGTTGTGTATCGATTATCGGTGTAACGACCAGAAATTTTAAATAAATGTTGATTCCTAGTTTTGTGTGTTATTTTATTTTATACTCAACAAAACCATTTCATTTAAAAACATGAGTATAATTAAAATGAGACTGTTGGGTTTTGACTGTTATATGACCATTGGTCAATATGATAGTTGGAAATCAAAAGTTGCGATTATTCTCTAAATACAAGTAATCTTGGTTAATTAATATAGAAATAAGATTTGATGGCCTCATCCAGTAGTCTCGGGCCAATCGAAGCCCATATAACAGAATTTGGTAAGGAGGTAGCACCACTGTGCTATGCTCTGGAGCAAACCCAAGCCGAACTTCACTGTGTGATGATAGAACTAAATCGCATTTGTAAGAAGTTCAAACTGATATGAATTACTACTCGTGTGATTTTGGCCGAGCCTCACTCAGATTATCTCACCTTAACACACCTTACACTTAGGTCCTATGCTGGTGTGATAAGGGGACATGTAACAAGACCATATCTACTTTGTGTAACCCTTTGTTATAAATAAAATTGTGTTTTTCTTATGGTGAAGTTTGTGAGTTTAAAAATGTTCAAATGAATTTAGGATGTATTTTGTTGATGAATTTTGAAAAAAGGATATTTTAAAATATTTATGTAAACCTGAAATAATTAATGATCTGTAATTATTTTCAAAAAACCGACTTCTGTAAATGTGTTCAGTAAGAAATTTAGAGTCTAATAAGATCAACTTAATTTTTGATGAATATTAAATTATGAATAGTGATTTTACTCTTAGGATTAGTAATGTGACTAAATGGATTAGTAATTTCACTTAAATAAAGTATTAATATAATTTAGGCACCTTGATTAAGTAGTGTGATTCAATAAAATAGGTAAATAAATATTTCCTTAATTATTAGTCAAGTATTAGTTTTTTCAGGTGAATTGTGTTTTTTATTTAAAATTTATATTAAAAATAGTTAGAAACTTATTTTTATAAAATGGGATTTATTTTTGAACTCAAAGCATCGATATTATGTTATGGCAATTTTGGGGTTTTTTCTGAAAAAAATGAATTTTCAATGAATAGTGTTTTTATTTAAAAATTCAATTAAAAATATTTAGAAAATTATTTTCAAAAATGGAGTTTATTTTTGAATTCAGATCATTGATATTATGTGAAGATAAATTTTTGGGAGTTTTCTGAAAAAGTTGAATATTCAGTGAATAGTAAAAATACAGTTTTAATGTTTAGGTATGTTTAATGACATCATAATTGCATCATGATGATGTGATGAGATATATTAAGGGATGGTAGACTTTTTTATAGTGAGATAAGGTGTGATGTTTCTCAGTTGGCCAATACCATGAGGAAATACCACTTGTTTTGCCAAAACCACCAATGAGGTGTCCCTTGGCCATTAATGCCTTGTCCGCTCACATTCCCTATAAATACCAAGAAATCCTCTCATCCATTCGAATCCAAAATCATCCTCAACGAAGTTCCAGTATCTTTACCTCCCAAGGATTCTTCCAAAAATTCCCCCAACCACTCAAGGTCCCAACCATTGAGTTTTAGGAGTTACATTTAAGGTAAGGGATCCTACCTCTCTCTTTCTTTTCAAGTAATCTCTTTAATGTCATTTCTTTTATGCTCCATGCTCTTATGTTGGAGGATGTTATTTTATATTCCTCTTACTGCCATTTTCATTTTAATATGATCATAGAACCCCACTTTCTCTCATCAATTCGTTTTAATAATGTTTAAGTGGCGCCGTTAGGCTGTCGAATTTTTAAGGTATTCTTTCACCTTTCTCATTTTTCAAATTTCTACTTTCATGTCAAGTAATTGAAGTTACTTTTCATTATGTGGGGGTATGATCTCTATATTTAACATACTGATCTTTTATTTTCATATGATGAGAGACCTTATTTTATCTCCACAATTCATTTTGTTGATGTTTAAGTGACACTGTTAGGCTGCCAAATTTTCATAAGAGAAATCTTATTTTTTTCTTCTTTCCATGTTGTTCTCATTTCATATTCTATGTATTTAAAATCTCATTACCATGTTCTTATATCCATTATATTCTGTCCCTATACTGTTCTTTGGATCATTTATGAGTGGGTGACCTATATCCCCTCTATTTTCAATGTTTTCCAAAACCCCGAAACATACCTGTTATGCTGCAGAATTTCTGCCTAAAATGTCTCTCTCTTTTTCTCAAATTGTATAATAATATTAAGTGAATACTCAAAGATATTCCTTCTAAAGGGGTATTCGCATATATACAAAAATTTTCTATTTTAAATTCTGGGATTGACATACATGTGACCCACTTTCTTTTTCCATGGGTTTAAAGTAACATTAAGATCATGTCTTTAAAGCAGTTTTTAAAATGTTATGATTATGAAATGAAACCCATTTATTTTATTATATATGGGTTGTTTATGAAATTATTGATGATGATATATGTGGCTCACATGATAATAAATAAAAATTAAGGGTGCGCCCTGATAGTGCTCTAATTCATTGGGTAAAGACTTAAAATCTAGAGATGACCATTTTTAACGACGCCTTGGTGAATAACCTTGGTAATTTTTAATGACACCTTGGGGATGGACCTTGGTGAAACATAAATGATTGTCAATGTTAAATATTGTAGCCACAAATTCATGTTATGAAGTACATTATTTTTATTATGATATGCCTCATGAACTCTTTCTCATGTCTTAATGTTATTTTTCATGACATTTGATGTATCTCAAGTTCTCATGCAAAAGGATTCCCTTGTTTCCCTTACTGGGCCTTCTACTCACCCTTTATTTTGATGTATGCTCCCAGGTTATGAGATGCTGTAATGAACTTATGATGAAAAAATAAAGAATCCTTTCATGTGTTTAAGAAGAATTTTTTGTTGTTGTCATGAATTATGTTCCTGGTTTCCAAGACACCAAACCTTAATGATCCTCAGTATTTTTATAATGTAATGAAAGTTTATGTTATAAAAAGGCTTGATGCTATAGTTATTATCAAAGGATGGTTTAGTTATTTGTGGAAATTAGGATATGAAAACACTAGGAAGAACCCTATAGAAAATTTTAAATATAAGAAATCTTCCTGGTATTTTGGTGAGAATTGAGTAAGGGGTTTCCAAGAAAATACATCCCTATCTGGATATGAGCACGTAGATGTGGCTCTGGCATAGATTTACATAGGGGTAAAACCTGAAAACACCGTTTTGAGCGAAAGTCGAATGGGAAATGGTACACGACAACGGTCTTCACTGCAGTCTTGGTTACGACACTCCCGGGGGATATGCTTTGGTAAATTCATAAGCTTAGTATGAACCATTATTAAAGTAACTAAGATAAAATAAATTAAATATTCACATAAGAATATATGATTATGGATAACCTAGATAGGAACCTAGGGGATAAAAATTTAGGATAGACTTTTCTCTTACATGTTTACCCTTATATTCTTAAATTTTCCTTTTCATGATTATTGGTTATGTATTTAAGCCCCCTAATTATAGTTCTTTTCTTAGTTAATGGCAGGAAATTGAAGAGCATGTCCCAACAACTAATGTGATAGGAAATGTGACGATTTCTCTATTAATGTGAAAGATATGATGAAGGATCAAGTTGAACATATTGTGATTATGCCAAACTAGCTATCAAAAATCACAATTAATAATTGGTACGTAGTTGAATGCCCAAATTCATCAAGGAAGATGAAGACAAAGTCTCAAGGATGTTCATCTGATAATGTTGATTAGGGAAAGAAGACCCAATTTCTTTTTTTGAAAAAAGTGTGGGAAGAGGCACCCAGGAGAATGTCACAAAGGAACAGAGAGATGTTTTAAGTGTGGGAAGATAGGGCATAAAGTAGCCAATTTCTTTAAAAAATGGATAATGTAATGAATATAGATAAGGTTCGATCTAATGTACCTTATACTTTTCGATGTCATAAATGTGGAGAAGGTAGACATTATCCAAGGCAATGCTCTCTTGGAATGGATGAGAAGCATGATGAGCATCAACAATCTTCGAGGACAGGGGAACAATGCAAGTCCCGTGCTGAGATGGATCATGATGACTGAAGTACATTTAACTTCTTAGAAATAATTGTCAATGTCATGTTTTATTTTAGTTCGTGCTCTATGAGTATATATTTTATTATTTCTAAGATCATCGAGTCACTACCTAAGATGATTTTATGTCATTAAATAAAACATCTATTGTTATGTACCACATGTTGATGTAGTGAAGCTTTTCTTCTTAAAAAAATAGTGACTAGGGGATTAAAAGATGATTATTATTTTGGAAGACGTTCACTATTTTGGGAACCCTATATGATCGAGGTAAATAGATTACAACAATATTTTCATTTAGGAGTAATGTTTGACTTATATTTTGAAGAATAGATGTATTTAAGGTGAAATTACGGTAATTTAGGTTACTTATGGAAATGATTAACTTATCTTGGGGAAAATGTGATTAGGTTAGTTACTTTTGTTGCAAGAGGTTAAGAGTGGTTGATTTTGTTTGGAGGTGAACGACAAAGTTTATCTTAGAAGACTATGTTATAAAATCCTTCTTGTATTTGGGTTTGAATCTCAGTTTGGATTATTTTGATGAATTTTATGGATAGTTATTTATGGAATGGTCTATGATGAACTTTGGGTAGTATCGTGGAATTTTGAAGATTTAACAGTGGTTTCCCATCCTATGGGGTTCTTTCTTTTTGAAGAGTTGTTTTATCTCACCCTTTCTATTTTTGGGATAAAGTTTCAAGATAGAAGAAATAGATAGTTAATCTTTTGTGGATTATGTGATTCTCTAGAAGATTATTCTTGTGCTTTTGATGAGACCAAGTGTTTTTGAATGCTCATCATTTGGAGAAAAGATTAGTTTTGGTAGAAACTTAGTAAAGGGTGACACTGTACATGAAGGTAAATATATTTCTTTGTGTTATTATTCTATATAGTAAATGAATTCCTAAAAACTATGAAAAGGAACGTAAAACAAAAACGTTGTTTGTTAACGTTTCCTACTGGGAAATAAAATACCGTTTTACCCATCTTATGTTGGTGATTTTATTGTTGTTAACTTTCTCCTAATCATGTTTTCTATCACTCTCCCTCAGAACGTGACCCTTTGTTCCCTCTTCCTTGTCCATGTTTTCTTACGTGGAATCCTAGAATGGGCTAACTCGGGTGACCATTGTACTTACATTTCATTCTTTTTAAGTAATAGTGTTATTGACTCTTTTTCCGATGTGGCACTTTCAATGAAATTTCCAAGCCCAATTTTAAAAATTGCGAGGACACAATTTCTTAAGGGGGAAAGATTGTAACGACTTGAAAATTTGAATAAACCTTGTTTCCTAATATTGTGTGTTATTTTATTCTATACTCAACAAAACTATTTCATTTAATAACCTGAGTATAATTAAAATGAGACTGTTGGGTTTCCACTATTATATGACCATTAGTCAATATGACAGTTGGAAACTAAATGTTGTGATTTGTCTCTAAATAAAAGTAAACTTGGTTAATTAATATAAAAAGAAGATTTGATGGCCTCATCCAGTAGTCTCGGGCCAATCGAAGCCCATTTAACAGAACTTGGGAAGGAGGTAGCACCACTGGGCTTTGCTCTGGACCAAACCCATGCCAAACTTCATCGTGTGATGATAAAACAGAATCACCTTCGCGAGAAGTTCAAACTGATAGAAATTACTACTTGTGAAATGTTGGCCGAGCCTCCCTCAGATTCTCTCACCTTATCACACCTTACACTTAGGTCATATGATGGTGTGATAAGGGGATATGTAACGAGGCCATAGCTACTTTTTGTAATCCTTTGTTATAAATAAAATTGTGTTTTCTTCTTTTGGTGAATTTTGTGAGTTTACAAATATTCAAATGAATATAGGATGTATTTTGTTGATGAATTTTGAAAAAAGGATATTTTAATATATTTATATAAACATTAAATAATTAATGATGTGTAATGATTTTCAAAAAATGGCCTTCTGCAAATGTGTTCATTAAGAAATTTAGAGTCTAATTAGATCAAATTAATTTTTTATGAATAGTAAATTATGAATAGTGATTTTATGCTTAGTATTAGTAATCTGACCAAATGGATTAGTAATTTCACTTAAAGAAAGTATTAATATAATTTAGGCGCCTTGATTAAGTAGTGTGATTCAATAAAATCGGTAAATAAATGTTTCATTAATTATTAGTCAAGTATTATTTTTTGGGGTGAATTTTTTTTTATTTAAAAATTAAATTAAAAATATTTAGAAAATTATTTTTATAAAATGGACTTTATTTTTGAACTCAGGGCATCGATATTATGTTAGGGTAATTTTTGGGGTTTTTTCTGGAAAAAATGAATTTTTAGTGAATAGTGTTTTTATTTAAAAGTTAAATTAAAAATATTTAGAAGATGATTTTTATAAAATAAAGTTTATTTTTGAATTCAGAGCATTGATATTATGTTAAGATAAATTTTTGGGAGTTTTCTGAAAATGTTGAATTTTAAGTGAATAGTAAAATACAGTTTTAGGGTTTCCGTATGTTTAATGACATCATAACTGCATCATGATGATGTGATGAGATATTTTAAGGTATGGTTGACTTGTGAATAGTGAGATAAGGTGTGAGGTGTCCCAAGTGGCCAATTCCATAAGGAAATACCACTTGTTTTTCCAAAACCACCAATGATGTGTCCCTTGGCCATTAATGTCGTGTCCCCTCACATTCCCTATAAATACCAAGACATCCTCTCATCTATTTGACTCAAAAATCATCCTCAACGATGTTCGGGTCTTATTACGTCCCATGGAGTCATCCCAAGGTTCCCCCAAGCCTTCAAGGTCCCAAACATTGTGTTATAAGAGTTACGTTTAAGGTAAGGGATCCTACCTCTCTTTTTTTTCAAGTAATCTCTTTTATGTCATTTCTTTTATGCACCATGCTCTTATGTTGGAAGATGTTCTTTTATATTCCTCTTACTTACCTTTTCATTTTTATATGATGAGAGACCCCCTCTTTCTCTCATCAATTCGTTTTAAGAATTTTTAAGTGGCGCCGTTAGGCTGCCGAATTTTTAAGGGATTCTTTCACCTTTCTCATTTTTCAAATTTCTACATTCATGTCAAGTCTTTCAAGTTCCATTTTATTATGTTGGGGTATGATATCTATATCTATAATACTGATATTCTATGTTCATATGATGAGAGACCCTATTTTATCACTTCATTTCATTTTGTTGATGTTTAAGTAACGCCGTTATGCTGCCAAATTTTCATAAGAGAAATCTTATTTTTGTTTTCCTTCCATGTTTTTTTCATTTCATATGATATGTCTTTAAAATATAATTACCATGTCCTTATATCCATTATATTCTATCCCTATACTTTTCTTTGGATCATTTATGAGTGGGTGACCTATGTCCCCGCTCTTTTCAATGTTTTCTAAAACCCATAGACATAGCTGTTATGCTGCAGAATTTCCGTCTCAAATGGATCTCTCTTTTTCTCAAATTATTTTATTTTATTAAGTGAATACTCAAAAATCTTCCTTCTAAAGTGGTATTCACATATATACCAAAATATTATATTTTAAATTCTGGTATTTTCATACATGATACCCGCTTTCCTTTTATGTGGGTTTAAAGTGACATAAAGATCATGTATTTAAAGCAGTTTTTAGAACGTTATGATTATGAAATTGAACCCATTTCTTTTATTATATATGGGTTGTTTATGAAATTATTTATGATGATATTTTTGGCTCACATGATAATAAATACAAATTAAGGTTGTGCCCTGATAGCACTCCAATTCATTGGCTAAAGACTTAATCTCTAGAGATGACCATTTTTAACGACGCCTTGGTGAATAACCTTGGTAATTTTTAATGAAACCTTGGGGAAGGACCTTGGTGAAACGGAAATTATTGTCAATGTTTAATATTGAAGCCACATCTTCAAGTTATGAAGTGCGTTATTTTTATTATGATATGCCTCATGAACTCATTCTCATGTCTTAAAGTTATTTTTCATGACTTTTGATGTATCTCAATTTCTCATGTAAAAGGATTACCTTGTTTCCCTTACTAGGCATTCTACTCACCCTTTATTTTGATGTATTCTCCCAGGTTATGAGATGATGTAATAAACATTGGATGAAAAAATTAATAATCCTTTCAGGTGTTTAAAAAAATGTTTTTGTTGTTGTCATGTATTAAGTTCCTGGTTACCAAGACACAAAACCTTAAAGCTGCATCTTCAAGTTATGATGTGTGTAATTTTAATGAAATGATTGATGATGATGATCCTTGGTTTCATAAAACGTATTCAAAAATAAACAATTTATTGAATTTTTATTTTAAGGTAATGTTATGAAACATTAAGTAATTTCTCAATGTTTTGTAAAATCAGTTAAATGTTTAAAATCATTATTTTCCTTGTATATAAGCATTTAAATAAAAATAAAATTACTAATAATTATAACATTACTTTCATAAGATTTATTTAATTTTTTAATTCTCTATTTAAAAAAATTATTTTTAATTTTGGGTTTTTTTGAAATACTTGAATTTTTGATTAAAAGTGAAATATGATAATTTGTGGTATATATACATTATAAGTGAAGTACACTATTCATTGAGTCATTGATGATGTAATCACTATTATTTCAAACTAACATGATCTAATTATGGTATTTAGTCTCCATAATCAATAATATTTCTTGTCTTGAGAAAAATATTAGACTAATGAATTAAATAATAATAAAATACCACTCTCCTCCACTATAAATACCACCCATCACACCCTCTTCTGATAATACCTCTAAAGCTCTGAGAGTGGGACAAATTATATCAAAATTTTTCCCAAATCCCCCCCACTATTCTTGGAGATATTTTTTTTTATAAAGGACCAAAACATTTTCCTAAGGTTCTTCTCAAAGAGGATAAACCCAAGAGGTAAAATTCTATTCCCTTTTTCTTTTAATTTCATTTCAATTGAATTTATATTGTTCTATTATCCTCACTATATCTTATAAAAATGGAGTTATATCTGCAATATGTTTGATATAATGTAATTATATAATTTCAATGTAGGATACATTATGAATCTCATTTATCTCTCTAATTATACTAAAAATGAAAATTTTTCTTGGTATTTGTCAATTTACCGACATCTTTGGTGATATACTTCTATTATCCTTTAATTACTTTAAGTATTTTAATGAAAATATTATAATGGTTCAAAAATATTGTAAAGGGTATGTTAAAACCCTTTTAATGTTCTAGAACTAACTTATACACACAATACTAAATTATAAATCAAAATGATTTTCTTGTGATCGAACACCTACAAAATTTACATAAAAAGATCATCATTAAATTGTATGTAATGATACAACCTCATTGCATTGAACCTAATTATTTATTATATCATTTAATATTATGTATAAACTTTATTAACATATAATAACAATCCTTGATATTTATCCTAATTTTTACATAAACTTCTATTCATGTATAAAATAAAACCAATCACGAAAACAATGAAGACCAATGCTCCTGAATGATGAAATTAAACTCTAAAAATATTTTTAAATGACATAAATGAACTTAATAAAACAATAATAAATAATATTCATGCAAAAAATGTTTCGTATTAATTAATTAATAAATTTATTGGGATTATATATGATATTAAAGTAATGGAATCATTGAGACTCATGTAAAGGGGAATTCTCAAACACAACTATCAGTCTTTTGGTTTTCCACCTTTCAACCCATTTTCAGTATGGATATTACATAAATATCTTTTTTCCATAATTTTATTATATTTTATATGGCATATATTCTTTTTTTGTTCTTGATTTTTCACTAATTTTTTTTGCAGTAGAAAATATCTTTAATTAAGACACACATTTTACTACTCGAGATTGTTTCTTCTTTACACAGTGTTGATGATTCTTATATCAATTAAGTTATTACCTGTATGATTTTGGATCCCAAATAATATGAATTTATTCTTTTTGAAATTATACACATTCATTTGCATGGGTTATTTTATGTCTAAATTGATTCACATTCTCCGAGGCATGCATGATAATGTAAATGTTTTGAAGTGATGGGTGGAACTGAAATTATATAACATAATGTAAATGATATGATGTGATAGGTGTGCCATGAATTATATAGTTCTCTAATTAATTGGTTAAATTCAGTAATCTCATGTGAAAATTAAAATATGTGTGAACATGGTGATAGCTTTGTTCACAACTTTGTGTGGTAGTTTTCCACTTAGATATAATTTTTCATGTTTTTACACTTCCACATTCCAAGATTTTCATACGTATTACTCTCATGATTATGATCATATGACTATGTTATGATGATAATGATAATTCTCATCCCATTATATATTATTTCCTGTTGTTATATAACCTTTTACTCGGCATTTATCTCACACCTTGTTGATGTATATCCTAAGATGCTTAACTTTACTATGAAGAATGCAAAGGTCTCCAAGAAGATTGATAAAAATGAATTAAATAAAATTTTTATGTTCTATTTTTTAAACATTATGTATGGTTCTATTATTCCCAAGACACTATAACTTTGAATCCTTGTCATGTAAGGAATTTATGTTGTTGATCATTAAAATGATTTATAAATAATTTAATCATAAGTTAGCTCGCTATACACATTTCCATGATGATTGGGATTGGTCTAAAAGAGGATAGTGTTATGGGTCTTGTTTCACACTTAATGGGACTTCATATTGATACTTTTGGTTGTATAAAGTGGAATGGAAATTATTTTTCTAGAGTAGTAGAAATGAACATAAGTAGAGAAGGTGTATTTCATAAACTATTATAGAAGGTGGAGGTCCTAATTTTTTCCATTGTCTATAGTGTAGGTATTATTGATAATGTTTCTCATAGCCTAATATTAAGTTTCATCAGAGAATGATTATATAGAATCAAAAAAATCAAAAAAGAATAATTATTGAGGTTCCATGGGGGTTTTAGTTAGACACATTCATCAAGACATTGAAGTGTATGAGGTCATCAGCAATAGGTTTTGAACCCTTATATGATGATGACTATTGAATGTCACTAATATGAGGAACAAGGTATTGGTAATCAGGTAGAAAGATTATATATATTGGACTAAGATACTACTTGTGTGGAAAATCCACTATAAAATACTTGAGGTATTGACTTGATCACATCTTCTATTTATAATTCAATATTAAATATTGGTTCTTATAATAAATATATATATATATATATATATATATATAATTGATGATATTGACTTACTGATCATGTTATCTATAAATTTATTGTATCTTAATAAAACCTTTGGTAAGAAAGTGTATAATATTTATATATTTATATAATTTTCTATTGTTTTTATGGATACCAAATTCATTATGATTTCATAAACCTTGAGATAAATAGATTTAATGTGATATTGAACACAGATAGGATAACACATTATCGAGTTCATAGAAATTTCAATAGGAGGTGTGTATTCTTGGTTTCACTTAATGGGGAGAATTTTTTGATTACCATATAATGGGATGTTGTTGTAGGAATAATGAGACCTACATAAATAAAGTGCAAAGATTTTACTGTCAAAATAGTCGGATTTGATCTTGTGAAAACCCAACAATTTCATCTTCCCTTCCTCTAGTAGTGTAACAATATTAAGGGGCATTTTTTAGATTAGTTTTTATGTATCCCTCTTTAAATTAAAAATGATTTTGAGATAAAAAATATTTCATGGGGGAAACCCATATAAATAATAGTATATTGTATGGGGCTAGTTGAGTTGAAGGAAATGTGGAACAACTTAAGGATTTTACTGGTTAGTGGTTTTATTAGGTTGATAACACCTCCTTGGGGTGAGCGTGTTTTGTTCTCAATGAAGGAGGAAATTAGTGTTTAGTTGTGTGCTATAAAGAGAAAATTGAACTAGGTAACCAGAAATAATTTATAACGATTGTATGGATCAGTGATTTATCTGACCAGTTAGAGGTATCTTGGCGGGTTCATCAAGAATATATTTTGGATTTAGTATAACTAGATTTGGGTTGGAGAGAATGGTATTCCAAATACATTGTTAATTATTACATACAAACTATATGAGTATTGTGTCAGGTTTCATGTGATAAAAAATTTGCGAGTGGTGTCTATAGATCTCATGAACAATATATTCCTTCTTTATATCAACTCATTCATTGTGGCATTTTGGGAATACGTCTTAATATACTCTGAGATATCATACACGAATTCTATAATCCATGTCATTATATTAAGTATACTTTGAGTGACTCATATTTATGCTAGAATATTAAATTGTTAAATTTATAATTCGGAGTCGTAGTTCCATGGGAATGTAATCTCAATGGTAGGAATTTATATGGAAATAGATAAGGTAATAGTGGGGAAATCATGGGGATACTATACAAATGTGTCTGTGATCAAGAGCCCCCTTGGTATAGTTGTGTAATAAAAATGTTTTATAAAAAACTTATCCCATATAGAAGCATTTATGAAAGGTATCACAAATAATTGAGTGATGTTTGGGTGGATAGATCTGTGTGAATATGACTTCCTAGAGATGATAAGAAGATTGATGAATGCCTTGTTTTTGAAATTTTTTGAACACGGTATTGAGTTTGAATGTTATTAAGATTCCATTGGTGTTGGTTTAGGTGCTATAATAAAACGTACATATCGATTACTAGGTTATTATTGATTGTATGTCACAAATATGCCCCTCCAAAGGTACCTATCCTAGTATGTTTTTGAAGGAATATAGGTAATTACCCCAATTCCAACCTTCAATAGGCCATGTGATGGAAAAAATGGTATTATAAAGTTATAACATATGGAAGGGATTACCCTTTATAATGATATAGGAATTTAATATATGACTATAAAATACCAATAATATTTAGTATATAATATAAAATTAACCCAAATCATTCGACAATACCCGAAAAATTTCATTGAATAAAAACAAAAATATCATGTGTAAATACAAAAAGGTAGTCCTATATAAGTAACTTAATAGAAGCTCCAAAACTCGAGCTAGTAATGTGAATATAATACTTTTAATTCTACTTGTAAATGATAAAAAATATACAAAGTGTGAGAATAAAATGTATACATTGTTGTATCATGCCCAAGGGTTCAAGTGGACAATTGAAAATTCAAAACTAATTCATTAGGAACCAAAAAACTAACCAACATGAACCTAAATTTTTTAACTAAAAAATAATAGCACCACCTTGACACAATAGCTAAATTAGACATCCAATATAGTATCATAATATCAAGAATATAATGAAAATGTTCCTTGCAATCACTAACCCACCAATTTCCCTCTCTAACACCTCAACATCAAATTTATTAATCTTCAATCTCTCCCATATATATCACATAACATATCTCTGAATATATTATGTGGGTGAATATGTTCCTCTTAGAAACCCACACAAATAATTTATAGAAACTGGTTCCAACATCATAATTTATCACATATCAAACTTATCACATGAAATCACAACCATGGCACATAATTAAAATAGTTTGCTTTCATGAATGGGAAGGACATCAACATCATCCCCTCCTCCTACCACACATGCCCCCACCTAATATCAAATCCTCTTCACCACTGGGTAATCTCCAATGATAACCCATATCATTTATGGGTAATGTACAACAGAAAACTATGTTATTACTGATATATATGGAAAAGTAGGGAAGAGGGGGTATACAACCATCTGTATCCCCACAAACCTAGATTTCGGGGAAACACAAAAAGAAAAAAACATTTGGGTATTAGTAAGGATATCCAACTTAGGTGTGGTGAGTATATTAATAATATAATAACATAAAAGATAGATCATACAAAATTCTGAACCTTTGGGTTAACATCAAATACCCTTTCATAGAATACCCCACCACCTTGATACCTTACTACATATATCTCAATAACTGCCTTCACTAAATTCATCAAATCACACTACCGCATAATTTCACTTCTAAATAAAGGTTCAACCATTTTATTGTTTTAATGAGTTTCTAATAACTCTTATTTACTAATAAATTAATTCCCATGTACACAATGCTTTTATAAATTTCACCATTAATTTAGGCCAATTATCACACATTAATTACATACCATTCACATATTCAATTATAAAACCATGATATTTCATTATTTTCATTAAACTTTATTCTATGGTTAAATAGAAAACTAACCAATCCAAACCACAAAACAAATCATCCTTCTGAGATCAACCATCTTTGTAACACTTATTCACCTAAGAAATTCCAGGAAAACAATCACATATCTTAAACACAACACATAACCATCATCACATTACAAACCAATGCATGTCACCATAAATGAACATCACAACCACCACACCAAACATCCATTTCACATTACAATATACACATTTCATTACCATTTTAGATAAAAACCACCACACATCACAACCACCACACATCACAACCACCATAAATTACAACTATCACACACACCACCACCACACATAACAACACCCATAGGTCACAACTATCACTCACACCACACACACCCAATCACAACTTGGATTAAAAAATTTACGTTCAAGGGATTACATTACTATTCTTATTTATTTACCATGGTTATTCTAATGTAAAATCATGATTTCCATTTTCATTCGATTCAATATTTAGATATAAGTGATTAGATATTTCATTTATTGTGATATAATGAACTCACACAATAAAGGCCTTAGAGCCTTATCAACTAAATAATAGGAAACGCTCCTAATATATGTGATTTTAAGAAATATAAACAATCATGTATATTCTAAAAAACATAAAAATCAATAAAACATGAGTTTTATCTCAATTTTGATTAATTTATTATTAATACAATAATTATTATTCTTTATATTTGCACTTATAATTACCCCATTGGAATTAAAAACCATGAAATATAAACACATCAACTTGTATTGGAAGAGAATGAGGACCCCCTTCATCAAAGTATCTTTTTGAGTCACAACATGACATCAGGAAAATTGGAAGCAATAAGAATACCACAACCATAATTTAGAACATTTTATCGATTTGAAACAAAAAAATAATGAAAATGTTAGGATAAACACTCCTTGGACCAGATAGACATCACCGCTATGAAATCGAAATGTGGAATTTGAGAAAATCAGGAAGAAACATGGATTTATTCACTATAGTATTCAAGTGATCATCCTCCGGATGCCAAGGATCTGAGATGAGAGGTGATTTCTAAAAAGTATTACACAATTTTATTCTATTTTCCCATTGTTGGAGTGAAATGATACAGAAATTAAATAATTCATGTGAGCCCCCAAATTATTAGACAAGCTGGACAATAGATCATTCATGATGTGAAACCCATATTCACATCATTAGTTTTCATGAGATACTACATTTCTTGTCATGAAACATATTCATGATGTAAATACCATAATATCAAAAATTCATAATGATCATTCCATTTTTGTGGCACCTTATCCTTAAATTGATTAATGTATTGATTTTTTTTGTAATTTCATGTGTTTACTAAAAACATTACTCCCATATGAAACATTATGTCGACAATCACCATCATCCAAGTTGTGTATATCCACTCACATCAATAATGAATGTTTCCTTAGAGAACTAACCTATTCTATAAAATTTCATCTCCAAATGCCTTGTAACCCTCAAATATCCACCACAAGAAACCTCCAAAAATCAATCCAACAATGTAACAATCCATGAATAAATGATAAATTTCACATCATGTATGTACCC
Source organism: Viscum album (assembly GCA_963277665.1). Lineage (NCBI taxonomy): Eukaryota > Viridiplantae > Streptophyta > Magnoliopsida > Santalales > Viscaceae > Viscum > Viscum album. Next base: position 675,121,928 of record OY728157.1, on the reverse strand, counting down.
ATGAGAAAAACTATGCAACCCATGACTTTGAGTTGGCACTTTTGGTCTTTGAACTGAAGTGTCTGAAGCATTATCACATTGGTGAGTGGATTGTTATTTAGGCAGACCTAATGAGACTCCTATATATGTTATCTCAGTAGGATATTAACTTGATATATAGGATTTTTTTAGATTATATTTATAAATTTTTCTTTGAGAGTGAACATAGTCTAGGAAAGGGTAATGTTGTTAAACATTATCATAAAAGGAAAATTCAAGAGATATAAGAGATTTGTGAACAACATTCACGTGAGAAAATATGTCATATGAGTTTGATGGAGTAGTGAATAGTGGATGAATTATAGAATTATGATGTGATGAATTGTGAACTATTGGTTATCACATTTTCTACAGTGGACTAGGTAATGATCAGATAAAACATAGATCCCATGTTGGTGGTGATGAAGGAATGATTGGCTGGAATTTTTCTAGTCCAAGGATGTTTGGAAACCAATGAAGACATGATCTATGTCCATGAGTGGTTAGTAGATCAATATTCCTTTATTATAGGAAGTGAATCATGGGTCAAAGAACATGTACTATAACCTGTATGATTATTTTTGATTTCTAGGTAAGAGGATAAACATCACATATTTTGTCACATGATTCCTCACCTTACAGAGGATAAATTTATAAAAGCAGTATCCAATTTGTTTTCTTTGAAGATATCTAATGACATTTGGATAGAGGGATGATGTGACAATGGACCTTATGATGAGGTTACCCCGAACCCCATAGAGTCATGATTTCATTTGGGTGATACATGATTGACTAATGAAAGGATTTATTTTTCAATTTATATGAAGGTATAACTGTGTAGATGAGTTTAGAATGATATATTTAAGATATGTTCAATAAATTCATGGAGTACATTCAACAATAATTCCATAAAATTACATGTGTTTAACATCCTATTTTTAGTATGGCATGTAGAATTATTTATCAAATTAATTGAAAATGATTACAATGTATCATTGATAGACCAACTATACATTAGATAGAATGATTTAGATCATTAAGGAAGTTATTTAAGAATGTGTTCTAAACCTTAATGAATAATTGGATGAGTATCTAATGCTTGTATAGTTCTCTTAAAATAATCGTTTCTAGGATTTTATTTAGATGGATACTTTTTTAGGATATCTATGGATGGTCATGCCTCTCTCCATTATATTTTCAAGAGTATAGGGAGGTAATAGTTATTTTACCTATTTTGTGTAGGATACCTAATAAATAGAAAAACTGTTAAAAATTCAGTTGGTTTTCAACAATATTAGGAATTGATCATATACATATGACATGATCTATCTCTTGGAGTTCACTGTTGGGAATTGAGTTCCCTTATGAGTGCCACCTTAGCTAGGGAATCCTTAAATTTATATGTAAGAGAATCATTCCCCATAGTTCCATGCACCATAATTTATGACTAAAAATATTATACTAGTAGCATACTAACAATGTATTTACCCTTGTTATAATGAAATGACTAATTTATTTTATATTTCTCAAATTTAGAGGAAGATGCCTGATCCTACACATGTGATAAAATTTGAGGACATATTGTTACAATTGTGAACATATTTAATTGAGGGATCAGTGAGGACGTTTTTATAGATCATGAAATTTTTTAAGGGAAGGCTGTGCCACATGTTCAAGTCATATTTTAGAGTGGATGGATCTGAGAGGAAACATCAGAACAAGGGTATGATGTTTGATCATAGTGGCCTTAGGTGTTTGAGATGGAATACTAGGAACACTTGTTGGGAATTGGAAGCCATTATATGGGTACATTAATAACAAGAACATTTTTATTGGGGTTTTAACGACTATTCCATCATGTCTTATGTTATTTTTTTATCATTGTGATTGTTAAACAAATGGTTTATAATTTTTTAAATGTATTTTGAAGTTGAAAATGGGTATTGGGCCTTTTTAATAAAAACATATGCTAAACCATGATCATTTTCAAGCCATGGTGGTTAAAGGTTACTACTATGTGAAATTTTAAAGGTGAAATAGGTTGGTTTCAGCCTGACTTTAGGTGAGATTCATTGGGAAAGCCTCAGTGGATCATGACCACCACACCACATAAGTCATGGAGGATATAGTGATGGAAAATGGAAAGGTTTATGGAACCATGTAATAGGGAATTACAATGTTGTGATAAATGGTACATCAAGGATATCATGGACATAATGTTTTTTTGGATGGAATTTGATTATCCAAAAAAGTTACCATTATTTGTTCATATTCAGTAGTTCAAATGAAGAAACAATTGTGATCTTAAAGAGTGGTATTTAATTTTTTTATTAAAGGATTTATTCCCTTTACAAATGATTTTTTGATCCTTTATATTATGATTCCTTTAAAGAAGATGAGTTATACATAACATTTCAAGAATTTTAGAGAACGTTTTTAGAAGAACATATATGATAAAGATAAAATCTTTAGAGATTAATTATGCATTATTATATTTTATTTATTTTGTGAAATTTCATAAATTAGGTTATTGAGAATTTTTCTTAATGAACCATATTCATTTGATCCCTGTATTTCTTCTCTTATAACTATGAAAGAGCAATGAAAACTATATTTCCTTCAGCTGGGTTGTGAAGACATCCATTTTTGGTGTTTGATATTGGGTATGTGTTATTTATAAACATGTATTGAGTCTTTTTTTACTCATTATATATCCTTTCATATTCATTATTTGAATATTTTCTAGGAGTACATAATATGAGTGTTTGGGACATTTTAATCGATAATGTGGTTCAGGTGATGACATTTTTTATGAAACATTAATTTGAAATTGAAATAATTGAGGATTGAAGATTATTACAATGTAGAGTCCATTCATAATGTTGTTATCATGATATACCATTTATTTAATACATTATATAGTTTATGTTTTATATTTGGTCATGTGTGTGTGTGTGTAACCCTGGATCCTAGAGATCCATGTTGGAGTTTAATAAATAGTGTGTCTTTGGGTGTTGTTATTAATTATGATTTTTCTATACCTCAAAACACATGAGAGATTCATGATATCATAATGTCCATGTCATGTATATGGTATATTATATATTACTGTCCTTGGAATGGTACCAAAGTGATTGGTGAACCCATCCTGGTTCAATAGCCCTAGTGGGGAGCATCTTCATACACTTTATTAAACATAAAGACATAGACAAGATAGATGATGGTGTATGATTTTATTATGTGATCTGACCTGATAGTTGAAAATGGGGGCATGATGGTCTTCAGTGGCCTAACCTGATAGACAATTTTGTAATAAGACTACATAGTTGTCTGAGGTGTGGTATTTTCAGAAACAACAACCTTGTGTCCTAACCTAATGCTTTTTTATCATAGTGGATTTTGATAGTTATATTTAGTGTCCTTGTAATAAAATATAGTTAATTAGGTTTTTAAAACTACATTTGAAGCATGGATCCGATGAAGGTATGGTAGAGGGTTTGTGGTAGCTTGGTTTGCACACAAATTTTCTATATAAAATTTAATGTTTCTTCTTGTGATTTTTTTAAAATCTTGATATACACACATATGCATGTGTACTCATGTTATGGACATAATGGTGGTGTCCAACTATGTTTATACTCATACTATTAATGATAATAACGATCCACGTTCGCACGTCATGATTAGGCATACTAGATAGGTAATGCACTATTTATAGGGAGCTTAGAGATGGCGCTTCGTGATTTGAGGTGACATAAATATTGTATCCAGAGTGATACCATGGTGTTTTATTTACATACATGGATTTACTAGACTATTTTTAACCCTCAAATTTGGGGTCCCATGGTATATTTTTCGTATTAATTGAGATACAATCCATTCCATTTGTTGTAGAATAGAAAATTTAATCCATTTTTTTATTATATATCATTATTTCTTTCTGTATTTACTTATAATGAGATTATACTCTCCCCATTTAAGGAATTTAGTCCCTTAAAAGTAGCCGGAAACCTCTTACATACAAGTAGGTAAGCACTAGACTATGTAGACCATAAACATGAACCCAATGATTTGGGTCTTGTCATTATATAATAGATATATGGAGTTATGATAATTTATATTTTAGAAAAAAAGTCAATTGAATTTTGAAAAATTGATTGGAAATTGTCCTAAAATATTAAAATATGTAATTTTTTTCAATTTAATACAAATTTATTATATGTACGTGCCACTCAAATCTACAATAATAATTATGATAAAAATCATTCCTTTAAATTTTTGATTTTGTCACTAATTTTTCTAATATTCCTCTAATATATATCAAATAATGACACACTTTTTGTTAAAGGACACTCCATAATTATATGGTGATTCATGCACATACTCCTTCTCTATAAGTAAAATGAACTTACTTTCATTCCATATTTTTATAATCATAATTATGAGAGGACATGTATGCTTATGTGTTATTTAATAAACTATAATATTAAGGAAGCACCTTTCCCACAAGTAGAAAATATTTTATCTCAAATATATTTTATAATTTTAAAATTTATATGTTCCTAAATACAAAACACTACCTTATATAGAGATATTATACAGATACACACTTAATTTAATGTTTTAGGTAAAAACATGTTCTCTCAAAAGAATTTATTTAATATAATATATCAACTTATAATAATTTTTTAACAAAGAAAGATGTAAAAAAGAGATGGATTAGGTGGGAACTCCTATAAAAAGAGATCATCAATATTATTATTGATAATAATGGTTTGAATAAATTGATAGTTGAAACATATTTATTCTTATTGATGAATTTGAAAGATGACATGAAAGTTAATTTTTTATGAGTTCTCAAATAAGATGTTTTTCATGCTAACTTAAAATCTCACCGACTGTTCTAGAAAATTTAAAAATAATTTTAATACAAAAATATTTAAGTATTCTTTACATAATTTTATTAAAAGTAGAATTACATTCAATAAATCTATCTCTTATTAGATGAGTATTCAGTACATATCATCGTGATCCATGACAAAAACATAAAGCATTAGTGTTTATGGAAAAATAGATATAAAAAAATTGGTAGATAAATGATCTGCATCATCTCCCATTAATTTCATCTAAAAAAATTCTTTTTAGTAATATAATACCTTATATCTTTCTTCATAACATGGGTAAAAGGAAATATAATAAATGGGGATCTCAGATGCCCAGTAAGGAAAATAATGGATATATCAATCAATTATCATATGAATGAAGATTATAAGCACTATAATATTAGAACAAGATCATAAAATTTGAAATTCGTACCCAATAATTCATAGATCTTTATCAAGAGAAATAGTATAAATCTTTTCATTTCATAAGGAATATATCATAAAGTAATTAAAGAAGATGTTCCCCAAGAGAATAACATTATAATTAGACCCTATCAAAAAACTGTGTTAGAAAGTATTTTATTATCAAAATCATAGAAATATTATCTTTACGCTACCCACTATAAAATTATTGATCTGTTTGGTTTGGGAATTTACATACCTTGGGCTTAGGATAGCCTCCCATAAAACTTCTTTTAGGATTTGGACAACCTCATTCATACCCTCTTCTTTTCATGGGATAACATCAAGTGTACTCATTTAATTCATAAAAAAATAAAGTTTAACCAATTAATTAGAGGGATATAATGGAACCACATGGCACATAATCATAATGAATTCATGTGAATAACAAATAAATATGAAAATATCTTCCATTACATGAAATATTAACCAGTGGAATGTAAAATCGGTTTCATCAATATTTTGTTGTTATATTTTTGAAACAGAAAAAGAATAAATAAAAATGGAAAAATTGGATAATATTCCCCACATATCATAAAAAATAACAATGTGTGTTTTAATAGATGAAAATGCCTTCAAAATATTTATCAGAAATTTCTTTAGAAAATTGCCCTTTCCAATTTAAAATCACTTTGTCAAAATCTAAAAAATTAAAAATATATTAAAATATATATACTATTTAAATTGATATCTTGAAAATTGTAATGAAATATTCAATTTAATTATTGTTCTTAATTTTAAGAATTATTTTTAATGAGATTTATATAAAAACAAATATTCTTTTCATATTTTTGAGAAAAATTCAAATGTAGATTATTCAGAAAATGACAAGATAGTTCTATAATTTTTTGTTATAAAAATTTAAAAATTTATAAAATTGAATTTATAAAATCATTCAGTAATGGTATTTAATTATTTAAATCATTTTTAATAAAATAAAAATATGGAAGAAAAGGATTAATGACTAAAAATAGAAATAAAGATGGTTTTATTTAATATAATGTTTTCAATCTTTGGGGAATATAAAAAGATGAAAATAAATGAGAAATATGTAATATCTAGAAATAAATATTGGATAAGAAAATTCAGTATATTTTTTAGAGTTAGATCATATAATATTATCATCAAAATATTTATGCATAAACAACACCGGTAAAAATGAGGATGTATTGTATAACCCTTACCTGAAGTCTATATTTTTTAGTAAGAAATTACATGATCCTTTATAATAAAGATGGTATTATTATAATTATATAAATGAATAATATTCATACATATAATAACATATATATCCAATTTTTTATCTATACACCCAATTTATTAATAATTATTTATTAAAATTGTTGTATTTGGGTGTTAAATGTTTTGTTTTTCATGTATGTTTTTGTTTGATAGTTATGGTCCTTAGCATTTGATCATGGTTAAAACATATATGTAATTTAATAATTTAATAACTATAAAAATAAATCATTATATACACTTTTATTACTATTCAGCAAATGCGGTTATGATATATTAGTGACATCACTTCATGGAGGCCGAGTTCATACATACAAATGATCAATGTTTCCACGTTTTGATGGATATATTGAAATAATGGTAAATAATAATTAATATTATAGAATAAATATTATAATATGAATATTATATATAAACATTAAATATATTTTAATAACTGAAATATAATAATAGAGATTAAAAATTAATCATATCTCTACATGTATATGGTAGTCCTCAGGCACACATGAACGATACATCCATCTTCCACTTGAAGGAGCTGATGTGGGAAAAAAATTTTAAATCATAAATCATAAATAAATATATGTATGTCACTAGAGTGATTATATTTTATGGATAAAATATTTTTAGAGAAGGTGGAATGAGAAATAAATTTGAATGATCTCGGTTACGATGTATACATATTCTTTTAAAGACCTCCTTTTGTTTACTCATTAAACCTGGAAATAATGGTCGTAGGAGATGAAAATTGGATCAAGGATGTAGGGATTGAATATAAAGATGATTTTTAGTATCCAATATCGAGGATAGAAGGTCAAAATCATGTAAATAAGTGAGGAAAATATGTTCCCTTTTTAAAGTGAGGGGATGGACACACATGGAATTACTTAAATGGCATAAATAATATAACATGAAAACCATGATATAGTTAAAAAATAGGAAATAAATTATATTTAGGACAATATAATGATTTAATACCATTAAAAAAGTAGAATTAGACATGTTTATGAGGCATTATGACCCTTATCACCAATTTTAACTTCATAGTAAACCATTTTTATCCTTAACAATGGTAACAAAAAATTTCATTGTATACTATTATGTATGAAAACAATTATATTGACCATACTAAATTATATTAAATATAGTTATTATAAATTTTATATATATTCTAATATGTTAAATTGAAATTTAAATAATTCTATATAACATAATGAAAACCATTTTTTTGAATAAAATTCATCTATAAGAAAAAATAGAATTTACATCCAATTATGGCCTGGTAAAAACAATAAAATTAATTCTAATATTTTATATTGATTATATAATCTATAAATGTGAGTAAAAAAATAAATAAATGGATATTAATTTAAATTTTTTATATTGAAACACATTGTGTGCAAATAACTGCTTTTAAGAGAAATTATTTTTTTAATCCTAAAAATGAACTTATAAAAAAATAAAATACAAGGAAGATTCATATTTAATTAATTATATTTTTTATAAATAATTTTATTTTATTTCCCCTTAAAATAAAAAAACATTATTATACTTCAAAATTGTAATATTTAAGGAAAATAAATGACAATTTTATAAAAATCAGTGTTTTTCACCATTCACTAAAAAACATATTTTTAGAAAATTAATAACATTTCTCACTAATAAAATATCTAAATAATGATTTTAAAAAATATAATAACCATATCAAATAATTTTTTTAAATATTTTGGAAATTAATTATAATTTCTTCTGAAAAATGAAATAAAATCTATTTTTAAGGAAAACATATTTTTAAAGCATAAAACAATTCACTAAAAATTGAATACATATTTGTTATAAATTAATAAATACCTTATAATTATTGAAAATAATTATAAATATTTTTCATTTTTATGTTTACTATATATAATTTCCAATTTAATTTATAGGTTATAACATATTAATGTTCCATAGTTCATTTTGACTTGGGGTTGCGTATCAAGAAAGTTCTCAAATACCCAAACTTTATTTATAATGAAATAAATATAAAATATTGGTCTATTAAAATAATAATAATGTAACTACTTCTTGGTTTACATAGATAATTATTCTTTTGATGACCTTTATACATTGAGTACTGTAGATATGACATTGTTAGAGGGTTTTCGAATGAGACAAAAGTGATAAGTATTATTAATTGATGCCATTAGTCACCTACCAGAGGACGCCATGGAATAAATTAAATAGTGTCTAAGATCAATAAAGGTGTGTTGTTTTTCTTTATTATCCCTAAGGATGTAAGGAAAAAATTATATCTTTTGTTCATTTCTAATTAATTAAAAATATATAGAAATGGAATAACATTCCTCAACACAATATCTTATGGTTAAAGTGTTTAATACGTAGATAATATAGTTACATTCCATTTTAATGTAACATTTTAACATAAAATAAATCATTATATAGGTATATTATGTTTCAAAATGAGTGGAAGTAGAGCCATCATTAAATAACATAACACATGAGGTGATTAAATATTTGATATGAATAAAAATTTCTCAGTTTTTAATTCCTTAGATACTCATTGGTGATAATGGAACAGATTTTTATTTCCATATAATAAGTGTATTTATAGAGTTATATATATTATTTTATAAAAAATAAATCATTATTGTCTATATACAAGGGGAAAGTTGAAATCATCCTACTGAGTGATAAATAAAGTACCAAAGAAGACTATGGGAAAAATAGAAAATGGGTTAAAATATCTCAATGATTCACTATGAAACATAGAATATATACTTAAAAAACAAATAAATATTCAACTATTCTATTTTTTTATAGAAAACCATACTGAGTACCAACCAATAATGAGTTGAAGTCCTTTTGGATTGTGCCTTAATTTATCGTGGATTTGCAGGATGCCAAGAAAATGATATCATTTTAGATTGATGAGAAATTTTGTAACAATTATGAGAAGTTTTATATTTATAAAAATATTAAGAAGAAAAGGCATGATATATGGAATATATGAAGAGATTTTATAAGCAAGGTTATATATATTTATTCAAATTGGAATTTTTTAAATGATGTTAATATATATTGGTTGGGGCCTTAAAAATTATCAATTTACACACTCATGAAGTGATTAAATTACTAGGGGAGCTTGAAACATAATTTCTTGTCAATATATACTAATTTAGGATATATTTGTTTAGATATTAATATTATCTTTCTCATGTTTTCCAAATTACGTAATATAATATTGTGATTTATACTCAATATAATTTGCAGACAAGGATGAAGAATACGAAAGGTTCTTAAAAATAATAATATTTTTTTAGAGGAAGTATGTTAGTGATATTAAAAATTACTCAAAATAGATATATTATTTTTAATCTCTAAATAAATACCTATAAAAACTAAAAAACAACTAAAAACAATAAATTTTTTGATGAAATATTTATTGGAAAAGATTGACTAGAATTGAAATTTGTATAGACTATAAATAATAAAAGGATATAATATGAAAAAAATAATAATGTTATAGACACTAGCTATATAAATAACTCAATTTTAGAAAATAATATTATACTAAATCATGTTTCAACATTAAAAAATCTCATAATAGTTATTTACATATCTTTATTTCAACTTCATCATTATGATTTCAGAAAAATTATATTTATAATAAATAATGGTGGACTTATTAATATATTATATTATATTATTGAAAAAAACTAGAAAATAATCAAATCATTGAATTATATTTATTATTCATAGAAATCATAAATTAACTAAAAGAAAGGAAATAAAAAATAGGAATCATTCTCGTGAACACTCCCCTCTTATTGGATCTTTTCCAAATGACACTTTATTTTCTCTTGAATTTTCTATGATATTAGACCTAAATAATCGAAAAAGTAAAAAATAAAGTACTTTTCCATTAAAGAAATAAATAAATGGTTATTAAAAAAATATGTAGAACCAAAATAAATTAAAAATTAATGTATGCTAAGGATGAAATAAAATACAATGTTTCCCCCAAAAAAATACTTTTTAAGGGATTTTAGGTATACATGACATTACTATATTATGTTATCAATGAATATGAAGTTGTTAAATCATCTAGATCAAAAAATAATTTAGTAGTTGTTATATACACATAAATTTTCCTTTTTTCTTATCTATAAAATAAAATTTACACTTTATTATAGGTATTATTTTTTAAAAAATATACACCAATCAACTAATTTTTAATTAATCCTTAGAAATAAAATGCTAGCTCAAGAACGTACCAAAATTTTTATCCACATTTTATCGCATATTTCATTTAATCATTTAAAAAATATTGTATCTTCCAAATATTCACAATTTTATTATTCTTCTCAACAATTTCCCCTTTTTATCTAATCATTATAATATTTTACCATTTATTTCATATATACGAGTAACATATTTTATTTCTATTTTTTCGTTAATAAAAAAAACTTCTTCGTTGTAAATATTTATAAATACCATAAAAATATATAATTTAAATTATTTACCACAAACTGAAAATAATAAATTCACACATTGACTTTAATCTCGGGGTCTACGATTGTTCAAAATAACCATCTATAAATAATGGGCCCTTTATATTAATAAATATCAAACAGAAGTATGTATAGTATGTAAAATCTATTCACTTTAATAAAAGAATATTTATTTAAATATCATACCCATATATCAACATTGTATATATAAAATTTTATGGTTTTTTTATTCTATAAGAAAGAATTTTTCATGTTGGGTACGATATGATGGTCATATAGACACCTAAATATCCCAATGGTTTTCCAAATTCCAAAAATATAATAATTATGTGAATTAATGTAATACCTCAGTATTTTTTCATCTTTAATGATCTACTAAAAATAAAAACTAATCATTATCCATTGATTGGTATTGTTCCATTTATAAATAGCTTGTTCTTGTTTCTATCCAACTTCTTTAGGATCTTTGCATATGAATAATTTTAAATGATAATTCTCTAAAATAATTACATTATAATTAATATAGATAATTTTTTTGTTAGTATTTAATTAATAAATGTGATTATAAGTCCTTATAAAAGATGTAAAATATCATTGATTGTTCTTAAAATAATGTTTTTAGAGTCTGTAAGAAGTTATAGAGGTTATGGTTAGTGAATCAAAAAATTAAACATTAATTATCAATCAATTAAGAAATAATTTATTTATTGTATGGATGGATATAATGTATAAATTATTTTTACAGGACCATAAAGGGTTTTTGATAAATAAATTATTATGTAATCTTGGATAAAACTATAATTAAATATTTTCCCATAATTCATTGGCATACCGTCATAATTTATTGAGTAAGATTTAATTATGTAATGAGTTTAATACTTTATAGATTCCATGTAGGTATTCACACTACAAATACACACCATGCATAGAAATCCAACATATCATAAAAATATTTAATTTTTTCATGAATATTTAGTTCTTTAGTAAAATATACACATGAGAAACATATTATTTTAGTGGCTTTGGAAACATTAAAACATAAAAAAAGGTCCACAAGGGATCTAAGTAATATTCCACTAAGTTATTAATCACTAGAACCATTGTTATACATATCAGACACATTACATATATTCATAACCTAGGGAAATGAGAAATGATAATCTCAAATTATTAGTAAGGGTAAATAAGGGTGATAAAATATCATAAAATGAATATAAGGTTATTAGAACATGACTATAACATTTGGAAACCATACTGAGCATATGAAAGGTCATAATATTGTGTAATGAAATAAATACAGTAAGTTCATATGATATGAATTATATGAAAATAAAATATCATTATCCTTGAGATCATAACATTGCTGTTATAAATAAATTTTTTGAAATCTAGAAAACCATTTCCATATTTGTTAAGGCTTACTTCCATGAACATCATAGAGAAAAAATCCATTTACTAATTCGTGTTCACTCCCCCATTGTTGACCTATCTTGCTGAACCAGGTTAGCTTCCCATTAAATCTAATTCTTACTAAAACCTATTGACTCCTTGATCCTGTATTATCCTACATAACCTAGTTCGCTTCCCATTCATGTCTTGTCTGTCTCAATAGATATAAATCATTACCCAATCCAGAGGTGGTAAAAATAGGTTCTATCCACCACATAATGGAAACCATGTTTATGTGTTAAAAATTATCATAAAAATTAATCATATAATAACCCATTTAAGGAAATTAGTATCAAAAATATTTCATCATATCTTAACTTTTGGGGAAAAAAATATAGGATTCATAATTATTTCAGAATATCATAATCATTTTCAAAATAATTATGTTTGAAAATAACATTTTAAACATATAAAGGAAGAATAAAAAATCATCTGAAACTATTTTTTATTCCAAAATCCTTTTCAAAACCATTTTACTTTTAAATGAGTTTAACAAAAATTCAGATACATTATTAGTTTTTTTATAAGACATGATTTTGGTAGAAAATAAATTTCTGAATAAATAGAGAAATAAAGATGGATTTTTTAAAACATTTTATTAATTATATTAATTACTAAGAAGTGGAGAAAATTGTAAAATTTCTTGAATATATCATAAATAATTCTTTTAGAAGAAAATCCACAATAATTCTTGCTTGATGGATCATAATAATTTTTCATCAAATACATAATAATAAATAGTCCTGATAAATAGTTTGATTTTAACATGAATTCATTTCCACATAGGTAGCATTGAATTATATTCCTAGTGAAGGTTTATCATAAAATGGATCATAAAATATCATGAGTACAAATAATATAATTATATTACATGTTTAAGGGGTTGTATATACACCTCATTAATGAATATAGGTGTGTATCATAAAATACATCTCAAAGAAAGAAACATTGATACAAAAATCCATTAACGCTTTGGGAAATTTTGAACTATAAAACTCATGAATGATAGATTACATAAATGGATATGTTAATATCCATAATTTTAAATATAAATGTATCTTCTATAAAATTATAAAAGAGTGACTTTTATTTGATATCTTAAGTGACCCAAAACCCCAGAGGGTGCATTTCATTTAGTACCTCCCAATATTATAGATGATTATAAATAAACATATATAGAATATATATGACAATTAAAACATCATTTAGATTTTGGAGATGATGATTTCATGATTAATTTAAGAATAAAAAAACAAAAAGTGAAAACCCACTAAAAAACAAAGTAGTTATCCTCTAAAATGATGAAAACAAAGAAAAATCATTAATGGACGTGTAATAAGATATTATAAAAGAATAATATATGATATTTTAAAAGATTAATATACAATATTATGAAAATTATTTTTTTTAAATTTATATGTTTATAAAATTTTTAAAAACATTATATTGCATGTTAAAGGATGTTCACCTAAAAGAAAATGCATAGATAGAGATTCTTGTCTCACTTTTTGTTCTATAAGGCATTCACCATTTTGAAAACTTATATCTTTTATGTGGTGTATATAATGACCATGAATGTATTAAATGATATTTATCTCTAAAATTATATGAATTTATATATAAATATTATGATCTAACATTCATGGGGTTTAGGGTTTCAATTTTAAAAAAATATTTATATATTTTTGTCACAATATTCTTTCTTTGAGACGTTTTTTAGTTTAGGAAACTATCTTATTTAATGAGGTATATATATTTCCACTTTACATGTTTTATGATGAATATCATTATTATCATGATATTCTATTTTTTATTTAATGTTATTCTTTCACGAGACTTATGATTTAAATGTCTAAATTTGGTATGAGACACTTTGGAATGTCTAAGGTTTTTTTTCATCAAAAACAATTTTTTTCAAAGATATTACATTATTTTATCATTTAAAAAATCCCATGTTATTACTCTAATGGCTATATGTTATACGGATACCATCCTTTCCAATTATTTTGATGGATTATAATTATTTTTATTAAGGATATTATCAACATTCATTTCCTTGATTCATTTTTTCATCATTTAATTTCCCATTAAATATTCAATTTATACTGATCATTAAAAATTAAATTTACCATAAATATCAAAATAATATATCATGGATATGAATATTTACTAAAATTTATATAATTTTTACATATAGTGTTTAGTATAAATGTTATTTGATATCTGGGGAATTATTGATAGATCTTTATCTATTATTCAAGGTGGATATTTGATAAGGATCATTGTTGATGAATTAAATCGATTATTAGATATAAGTGGAATTCTTTAGATTTCCATGAAATGGAAGGGTCCCATTTATAGATATCCCCTCGAGGATTTAGTGGTCTCACTTGATGAGTTAGTTGGCCAAAATTAGTGGGGTTTTCACATAGTATGTTATAAACCTTCTTGTGAGAGTTGTTGATGGTAAAGGTACCATGTACCTATGAAACATAGTGTCCAATAATTAAGAATTAATTTAATTTTTATTCATTTATTAGTATCCATGAGACTTTCACTATGAAAAAATATATGGATTCATTTCATTCTCAATTATTGATTAAATGATACAGTTTTTATTTATTTCCCTTTACATATTTATTATTCTATATCCAATTATTTATAGGGAATTTGGGTTTAATTATTTATCTTTCCATACTATTATGTAAATTCCTTCTCATTTTGTAGATTAAATCTCATTTGTGTTTAGTTTTTACTTATCTTTAATGGTTATTCTTATTTATTCATTTTTCTTCTAATGTTTTTAAACCTTACTCAGCCTTTGATCTCAACCTAATTTTGTTTTCTTTCAATAGGAATCATTTATGTGTACTAAGAATTATTTGAAAGGATATGATAATTGGTAATAAATATATACTAAAAAAATTTATGTTTAAATTTTTGTATTCATTTCTAATACAAGAGTCTTGTATGAATCTTTTTTACCAAGACTACTAAACTCTCCAGTTCTCTATGATTTTATTCTTTTAAACCATGAAAATATAATGTTAGAAAACATAGGCTCTAGGATTACTAGGGTTATGTATCTATAGTTCGTATTAGTGGAAGATTAGTATCAATGTCGGGAACAATATTTAAAGAAACATAAATTAGAGAAAATAATACTAAGGTAGAATTTAAGGATAATTATAGAGGAATATGGTAATATTTTTGTTAAATAGAGATGAAGTTTTTTTTCTAGAAATACATACCTATCATTATAATTCAAGTAGTTGTGGTTTTAGAATAGTTCTACCTATGGGTAATATTTCTAAAAAGGGGTGATAGGACAGACTTGAGCATAACATGGTACAAGAAAATGAGAATTAATACACACCTAGTTTGATACTCTTGGGGAATACACCTAGGACAATTACTATTTTCTTCACATACCATTATAAAGGATTTGAATATGTAATGAAAATGAATGACCTAGGTTAAACCATAGAACTAGTAAGGACTTATGTTGTAATAAAACATATGTTGTATTTATTGTTTGAGGTTATATAGAAAACCTTTGTTAAAAGGCTATTTTGTGATTAACATTATTTTAAGGATGATAATAATATTTATTTTGGGAATCATATTAATATTTTTTAGAAGATTTATAACCCACATAATGGATGAAAACCCACAATATCTGGCAATAAACTGGGGCACAAACCCATTACTGAAAGATCATGTGGGTTTAACACCTACCAATTGACTACGTGATTTCCTAGTGAATGCGAGATTTTTTATTTAAACAAATTGATGAATAAATATTAATGATAGACCAGTAGTATTCTTTTTTAGGTTTAGAAATAAATGAATTTTCAATGTTGGATTTTTAAAATAGTTAGAAATAGATATAAATACCCATTTTATGGATCTTACGATCCATTATAGGAAATGTTTAGTACGTCAGGAATATATATTCATTTTTGGATATTCATTTATTAGAGTAAAGGGTTGAATTTGAAAGTAATATAAGAAAAACCAAAGGCGGAAATTTTGTTTATATAAATGGATTATGTAAGTATGTTTTCTTATATTATAATTAGTAAATTAATTCCGTGACATTAGGAAAATTATCTTAAAAAAATATTATCCTTATACCTTCTTTTTTGTTGAACTAATGGTATTTTAAATCATCACAAACTTATAGATTTTAGGTACTCAACATTCCATTTATCTTTCAATTTTTTGTGATCAATGACCTCTATAATACTTATAAATAATTATGTTTTTCATCCAAATCCATAATTTCAATTTCCACTAATGTTCTATAATATTTAGGCAAAGTTATATGTTATTCCTTGTGACCTTTGTGTTTTTCATTATCTCTTATCTATAGGATATTAAATTAAAATTTTCCATGATATCAGATTTAAAAAATATAATATTTAAATATATATCAAAAAATATTGCCATGATCATGTTTAAATTGTGAGGAGACTATTTATTTATATTGGGGATAATATAACACCTCGAAAATTATAAAATATTAACTTTTATTTGATAGTGTGTATGAAATCTAACATCAAACATAATAGAAATATAAAATCTCATGAATTTTGGGTATATTTAATATTTCAAATAAATTTAATATATTATATATCTTTTTATAAATGCAATAAATTTTTCTCATCCATCACAAAAAACAAATACTTTCTTTGAAATCTTGTATTACTCGCAAGAACAAGTTTTACCAAACCACAATATATAATTATTTAATATAAAAATATATAAAATAGTTGTTAAATTAGTAGTTATGAATATTATTACCTAAAATATTAATATTTATGATTTAATTCATTAGTTACCTATTAAATTGAAATAAATATAATAACTAATTGTATATAAACGAGATGTTTTAATAAAAACTATTATTATCGGCCAAAGGTGTTTTATCACAATAAATTAAAGTAATTCATTTTAGTGAATTATATTAATGAACTTTATATATTATATATTCAATAAAATATGTTTCATATCCATCCAATAGATTTTATAGTCATAAGATAATAATTAATCCATTTTTACACTTAAAAATTGTATTTTTCTAAAAAAATTAACACCTTTTAATGGAATGCCTAGTTTAAAAACGAATTTTGATAATTTAGTAAATTTTTTTGTAGAAATTATCTTCAATTTTTAAATAGTAACATAGAATTTATTAAATGGTGATTTTTTTGTATTTTTCTATGAAGTTTTAGTTTCTGATGAATAGTGAAAAACATTGAATTTAAATTGAAAACCGACTTTTTATCACAATAACTAATGGGAATAAGTTATGTTTTAAATTGTTTTTAATGTATAACTAGATAAATTTTACATCTATAAATCTATTTAGGTATTTTTAATTATTTTCACATTGTAATTGGATATAAAAACATTTTATACTATAGAATATTTTCACTTTAAAAACAGTATTTATCTTCCCATCGGTGGGATTAATTTTAAATTAATTTTTTCCACTCCATTTATTAGAATTTCTAAAAATTTGTTAGATATTTGGTATCAAAAAATTATAATTTCTAGTATGTTTAACTTAGTCTTTTACCAAAAATATTAATAAAGTCAATAATAATTAATTGTATCCATTAAGTGATACATCTTCCAAACATGGGACTAATCCTTATAACATAGGGTCAGAATAACCTAAAACATTTCAGAGAAGTTACATTCGGGATATCTTTTGACCATATAATCTATTTTTTCTAATTAATTCCATTATTATATCCACATGACAAGGGAAAAAACTGGGTATAATTCCCCCATTCAAACATTTACAAGAATGAAACTCCTTCACAGATATAAAAAGGCACTCACTCCTCTCACTTATTCAAAACTCTCTAGTATTTTCCTCATCCAGAAATGAACAAATAATCTCCCAACTACCCAAACCTAACACAATAATATTTTCTTTAATCATATAGAAAACTAATTGAGTATTTTTTTATAAAGAAAAATATATTACCCGAAAAATAGATAACTCTCTTCACCAGTCACTTTTGATTCATTTATTTATCCACCTATTGAATTATTTTTATATCATTTATATAAGATAAAAAAGTTTCTTAAATATACATATATGTTTTTATGATATTATTTTTTCCTACACTTTCTAAAACATCTATAAAATTGGATATACAATCATCATTCGTGTGTACAGTGGACTACCGCCTCACAGAATGAAGTTATTTGTTCATCTATTTTCCACCATACAGGGTTGGAAATAATAATATATTTATAGGTTATATATTCTATATTTATTATTTATAATTTATTTACTTTTTTAAATTACTATATAACTCATACATTCACGATTTTCATTTTTTGGTAATACGATAACATCATTTGAGGAGGTCTGGACTACCACATCCTCAAAGCGATTTGATTCGTCCACACATATCATTGAGTTTATTAATTATGGATTAAAAATAATGTGAATTATATGAAATAATTATGATTATTTAATCATAATATTCATATATATCATTTATTATATGTTCTTTTAAATATTCCAATGATATCGAAGTGTCATTCATGAATACGTATGACCTACCGTCTCCTTTAAAGGTGAATTTCATTTACTGTCTCCAAATATTATAGGTTATTATAAAAACATATATAAATAAAATATATTATAATTACATCATGGATAAATTTTTTTATTTGATATGATCAAGATCCATATAATAATAACAAAAAAATAACATGTCAAAACATAATAAAAAAACAAATAAGTTATTACATGAAATGATGATAATAAGGATAGATTAGTAATAGAGGCGGTAATAAAATATTATAAAATAATAATATATAATATTATAACTATGATTATGATTATAGTATAAGTTAATAACATGATTAAAACTATTATACACAATGTAATTTTTATGTTCACCCAAAAGAAAACACATGTTAACGAATTCTTGTGTCACTTTTTCTTCCATAAGGAATAATTCATTTTGAACCCTATTTTTTTCTATGTGGTGTATATACTACACATGAATTTTTTCTATGATTACTATCACTAAAATAAATAGTATTTGCATATAAATTATATAATCTTATATTTATGGGGATTATAGTTTCAGAGTTACCAAAAAGTGATTGGTTTTTTTCATAATTTTCATTATTTGAGAAATTTGTAACGTTATAATAATTTATTATGAATATATACATACAGATTTAAATATTATACCATTAACCTCATTATTGTCATGATATTATATGCTTAATCTATTCTTATCCCTTCATGTAAAATTTGATTCAAATATTTCAAATTGGTATGCGACACTTTTTATTGTTTAAAGATTATTTTCTTGAAGACAATTAATTTTTTTTCATTTCATTAATGAAAATAACAATTATTTCTACATAAAAGTGTATATTTTTATACCATCCTTATTACTTCTGTATATGTATTAAGATTATTTTTACAATGGATAGGATTTACATTAACTTCCTTGAAAAATTTTGTCGTCATTAACTTCTACTAAAAATATTTAATTTCAAGATATCCAAGAAAATTAAATTTACCCTATATATCCGTTCCATTTATCAAGAATATGATTATTTCATAAATCAAAATCCATTTTAATATATGGTTTTTTATTTAAAATGTATTGGATATTTGAAAAAATACTGATAAATCCGTATCTTTTACTCATTGTAAATATTTGATAAGGTACATTGTTCATGAATTAAATAGATTATTTAGTAAATGAGGATTTCTTCGGATAGGTATGACATGAGTGTGGAATTGTTATACATAGATTATCATTTCATCAGTAGTCTCATGGTATAAGTCTTTGGTCTTGCCTTTGTGGGGATTTTACATAATTTGTGATAAACCGTCCTTTAAAAGGTCTTGATGGTAATGGTACTAGGTACCTAGGAATTATAACATCCAATAAATCATAATTTCCTTCAATTTGACTAAATTATTAGTATCCATGATATTTACACTATGAGGAAATCTATGTATGTATTTCATTATTAGTTTTCTTATTTTGTGGCATGTTTTTTATTTATTTACAATGGCATACTAATTATTCCTTATCTAGGTATTTATAGGGCATGCATGTTTAGTTAGTTTCCTTTTGATATTGAATTTTCAATTTATTATCAGTTTTTGGATTACATGTCTGGTGTGATCGTTTATTAGCTTTCCATATTGATTGTGCTCATTTATTAATTACTAATTCCACTAAATTAAACCATACATAGAATTGGATCTCAAATTTATTTTGTTTCCATTCCATATAAATCAAGAAGTGTACTAAGAAAGATATAAAATGATATTATAATTTTTTATAAAATTATCCTAGAATGAAAATAATTAATTTGTAATTAGTGTATTTATTTGTAATAAGAGACTCGTGTATGTATCTGGTATACGAAGAATAAAAAATTGTATTGTCCATCAAGATTTGATTCCTTGTAGTCATGCCAATGTAATGGTAGTAAATACCAACTATAGGATTAATACGATTTTGGTACTAAAATAAGCATCATAAAATACATTCATGGATAATATATACAATAAATTAATGAACATCATGGTGAACATGTCACATGTCTCACAAAAGTAAAAAATTCGATGGAAATCCCTCACCTTAATTCTATACTTCAGTTTCACATAGCCAAAACTCTTGTATAATAAATATAAGTTTATTATAAAACTATTAAATAACCATATTAATATATATAACACAAAATATTATTTGATTATGACCCTTTTTTTACCATTTACTATCAATTCAATGTTAAATTTACATTTTGGGTAATAACCACATTATTTTACTTATATGTTTTGGTCTATTATATTTTTGGGTCCTTTTATATTGAACATGTTTACATAATATCTAGAACAATAACCATGACATAAATATCAAATATATTCAATATATATTTACTTATTGTAATCCTTATAATTTAGTGATATGAAATTAAATACACCGCTTATGGAGATGGTAGGATGTACATACACAAGAACGTTATTTCTTAATTTTTTTAGATTGAAAGAATGAAAATTATATGATATATATAATCATTCAATAATCATGGTCATTTCATATATATATATATATATAATACTTTATTAAACCCATCCTTAATATATTCCTTGTAGTTTTTGAACAAATTAAATCTCTTTGCCAGGTGATGGTTAGACATAAACACAAACAATATTACCCCATTCCCCCAAAATGGAAATACTGAATATATGTGTGATATAGTAATTCAAGAATCATAATAAAATAATATATACAATTAATATAAAATAAAATATATAATTAAATCATTATGACTATCCTTGATAGGTTGTATTTGAAATTCGGTCGACATCCGTTCATGACGAGGTAGTCCGACATACACATGAATGATGATTTCTTGACACATTTGATAGAAGTGGAGATTCTTCTGTTCATTCCATTAACAAGAAAAAATATTTTTATATGTATTATAATTTTTTATTATAAAATCATAGTAAAATAATAATTTTAGGTGGTGGAGGGTGAAAAAAAAAACAAAAACGCTCATTGATGAATTTTACCTCTCTTTAGAGTATCTTCCTTAGGTAAGACATAAAATTCTTTTTATGATGGATTTATATCCAAAATAATGATTCTTTTAAGAAGGTATGGATGTTATTAAGTGATATTATTTGGTATTGGTTGACCCAAATAGATTAAGAGGTGTAAATAAGTGTGGATATTATGATCCCTTTTATAATTAAGGATGTGTGAAATTTATGTAAATACCAAAATGCATTCACTATTGGGAGGTCAATATTAACCCATGTGGCTCCAAAATTTAACAATAATGGATTTTGGGGATGAATAAATAAAAACATACATCCATGAAAATATAATTTTTTTTAATCATGTTACTCCTTATTCTTTAAGTTTACCCTATTTTATCTTTATTGTTTTGACCAAGGTAACTTATGTATTTTTTATTTATCTATGTCATTTATCCTTTATTAGATAGATTAAAAGAGAATTATTATATAAATTAGGCATGATAATTGTAGATATGATATCAAATTTATTAAATAAAAAACATCATATGTGTGGAAATTTAATTTTGAAAGAAAGATATATAATACCCAAAACTATGTTTTATCCACGATCGAGGTAATTACTTTTAAGTGTTTTCATTGATCATTATGAGGGAAAATTAATTATGCTATTGTAAATAATATAACATTACCTTTTTCCATGAATTAAATACCTTTTTACAAATTCAATTCATATATGTGGTATAATTCAATTTTGAAAATAACCCCACATACATGATGAGAAAACATGTTTTTAAAGAGAAATTTTAAAAGCTTGAAATATATTTATATCCAATTTTGTAATTAAATTAATTAAAATTAATATAATTGGTTTAATATATGTATAACTAAACTAATTATACATTACAAAAAATTAAAATATAATTTTTCATTATAAACTATTTTATAAAAAATGATGTTTTCAATAAAAATTTAGTATTTTTCACTATTAATGAAAAATGAAACATTTTTAAAATATTGAAATAAATATCATAATGTTAATTTTGACATTATTAAATAAAAAATTATGTTTATTCTTTCAAACTAATTATCAAAATTCTTCAGAAATAAATTTTATTATAAGTTTTAGATTTTGAGAAATATTACTTTCGTAACATATAATGAATTTTTTGAATATTAAGTATTTTATTATCAATATGTTTTTTTATATTAAAAAACTATACATAATCTTTTAAAATTGGTTATTACTATTAAAATAGATAGGTTTAATGTATAGGTTATAATTTTTATTTTTAAATAAATTAATAAAATATTGTTGTTTTGTTGAAACTCAATGTTGTATGTAACACAAGCTAAGTCAGCGTTGCAAATAAAACAAAATTAACACGGTGTTGTGTGTAATTCTAGACATCAAAAAATTTAATTTTTTCAGAAACAATTCAAAAAAACATTGTTTGTTACCTTCTACCACCCATAAAATTATTTTTCTCTCAAAATTTTTCATTCTAATATAAAAAAAGAGGATACTCATGCCTTATATTATCCTCAAGTTTGAACATAGATTTCTCAAATTGGGAGGTTTCAGTACGAAACATTGACTTGTTAATTTGTTTTAATTCTTAGTACTTTCTTTGTAAATACGAAATCTACACCAGTTATTTCTCTTAAAAGAAATATTTCTCTAGAACTATGTCTTTTGAGTTTAGTACCTATGTAGGGTTAGTTATTTACTTCCACTCGAGGGATACGTGGTGAAAATCATGGACTTGATAGGGTATTAGTTCAGTATCCAAGTGATAAGAAACCATATTGACATTATCAATAATTTCAAAGGGTCTTATATTCCAAAGTCTTAGTTTCCATTTAATTAAAATCATATAACCTTCATCCATATAAAATTCATTCAAAATCCTTTCATCAAATTCAAAACAAGATCACACTAATGATTTTATACATAAATGTTCAACCTAATCAGATCTTCTTTGATGTGTTACTGAATATATTTGGCTACCTCTACCATTACATCATTTATCATAGGTCTCTATACCTTTCTTTCTTAATCTTTATTCCTGAATATTTAATCTATACATTTCCTTCCATAGAGAAAATAAAAAGGGTTCATTAGAATTATTGAGTGAAAGGTTTTATTATTAGAAAACCCAACTATATCTAGGTATTTATCCAAACCCACTTTTAAGTCCAAATAAAAAGATCAAATAATATTATCTAGGGATTCAATTGTTCTTTCAGACTGACCATCTATCTGAGGGTGACACACAAAACTGAAACTGAACATCATATCAAGATATTGAAGACGGATTCTATATAACTTTAAGGTAAACCTCATATCCTAATGATACAAAATGGAATGTTTCATTCCTTGAAACCTTACCACATCCTTAATGTATATCTTAGAAATATGATGTAGTTTGAATTCTTCTATGATAGTGAGTAAGTGTGTTGACATAGTAACTAAATCGACAAGATCCCTAAAAAAAGTATTCACTTTATATTTTTTTGGGGGAGTCCAATAAAAAATCCATGGAGATGTTTTCCTATTTCCATTCTATTATGGGTAATGGATAGAATGACCCCTTATAGTTTTTAATTTTAGACATAACTTTTTGGCATAGTAATCACTAAGATTCAAACTCTGTGATGTATCTCTTTATTCAATCCCACCAGATGTAACCTTTAAAATTTATAAATATTTTCATAAATCCTGGATTTATTGAGAATGAATAACTAATATAATTCTATATTAACTCCTTCTTCTATTTTTTTGGTACGAAACCCATACACGATTATAAAACATCGTCATCCCATTAAGATCATGGTTTAACTCAAAGAAATTTATAAAATTCTTTTGAAACTCTACATCATACTTCTGTGTGTCTTTAATCATTACATGAATATATGGTTGAATATCTAGTTGATCTAGATAATTTTTTTCCTCTTTGTTAGGTATAAATGTGTACTAGATACCATGATGGGGGGGGGGTGAATCTGGGTATGAATATTCTTTTCAAAATTCTTCCTACCCCAATAGATCTTGACCACTTTATAACAAGGTTCACTTTGTTATCACCTTATTATTAATAGTGATCGCATCCTTTAGTTTGGTATATTATAATGATTCATTGCTTGTAATACACGAAATCAATCATTAGGAAGTAATTATTTTTACTTGGTTCACCCTCACTTGGTTATATACATGGAGCATACTACAAAGATGTTATTATTATACCAAATCCAATATGTCTTACAACCAATAACTATGGTTTTTCTAGATCTCATGTATAAGAAAGCTAAATGATTTGACATGGTTTAGGGTCTTCTTAATAAATTTTCAAGGGTCGCTCCTTATATTTATTTATGTGTCTGACTTCTAGTGTAAATTATTACCACCTTCCTCTTCCTTCACTCATTTATATTTGAAGGGATTCACCCATAGTTTATGGACTTCTTGGTTCTTTCCATATCTCTAATGAATACATCCTCAATGGTATATGGATTCTCTATTTAATTTCCCCCTTTATTTAATATATTAATACAACTTTACAAAGATATTCTAGGAGATTCCTTCTAAAAAAATTCAACAATGCTCTCTACCTTCATGAAGCTCCCCTTTCATGAAGGTCAAATAGAATTTCCAATGGTCATATTTTTTTTTGTATCTCACTTTTCCATCACGTAACAAACCTTTTTACAAAACATCAAACAACCTTCTCAAATATTATTTTATTTGGGAATCTTACATAGACTTGAATAATTCATTTACTTGCATGATTCTCAAAACATATGGTTGGCTATTATAGCCTTCAAAAACTACATCACATAAAAATCCTACACGAACAACCTTCATGAACCATTTTCTCAAATCATGAGCCTTAAGATATTATATAACTAAATCTAATTTTCTAAAGGGGTTAGAGGTCTATTTAGATTTCTTTTCATCAATTCGAGAACCTTATGAGCCATATCATCACCATTTTGCGAAGCAGACACTTTTCCTCTATGATGCCATCTTTTTCAAAAAGCTCGAAGGAAACATCCCATTCATGATACCTGTCATAATCATCAAGATTCTATCAAAAACATCACCCCACCGTGATAATCCGCCCGTGATGCTCCTCGTTATCTCCATTTGTGAATCTCTTCACTTTTCGTGTAGATCACTATCATCATTCTTTGATCCTTTAGGAAACACTCTACACAATTTTCTATACCGCATCCATGGCATCCACCCTCTTTCTTGGATCATTTTAAACAATTCTAGTCAACAATATATCTAGATCTCAACAACATATCGTGGAAGCAAGACTTTTCTACAAACACAATCAACCCAAAAATAATTAAATGCCACCTTAAGGGATTTTTTCCCAATAAAATTACTTTAGGATTTAGAGAGATATCAATTTTAAATCCGAAAATATTGGATCTTTTGTGATCCTTATCATGGATAAGGTAGCATAATCCTATCAACTAAAGGAATAAACCACCTTGGTTGTTTTCCTAGAGAGGAAATGTATTGAGTATTCGTAATCCTTAATTATCTTTATGTATCTTTTCTGGTGCTTGTTCATCTCGTTCTATATGATTATATAGATTAAAATATTATTATCTGTATATATATCCATAATTTTCATTATAAATATAATTCCATTACATGTTTAATGGGAAAAATAGTGTGGCTAACTGCATATCATGAGTTGGTTAATATTTATCATGAATATTTAATTTTCATGAGACATATGTTATAACCAAGTAATTTTTCATAATAAAACGTCCCAATTTCATCTTTGATGCATCAATATAGATTTAAAACCCTTCTACAATATATGGTAATGTAAGAACAAGTTTGTTGACTAATCTTCTCGTAAGTTCATTAAAATTTTCCTCACATTCATTTTTCTAGAGGTACATAGATCCCTTTTGAGTACACTATGTTTGTGGATAAAATGGTTCAGAGAAATTATCCAAAAACTATATATAATATTTTGTTAAACCAAGAAAATATTGGATCTTAGTCACAATGGATGTTCTAGGCCAACATTAAATAACATCTGTCTTTGATGGATCCAATGATATACAATTTCATGAGATTATATGACCAAAAACTAAATCTTTTGTATCCAAAATTTACAGGTTGTAAATTTGTCACCATGTTTATGTAAGAACCCTGTTTTTTGCTACAAATGACTTTGGAATATTCTTGATATTATTCAAGAGCGGCGCCCTCAGACGGCATGAAATTCTGAGCTCTGGAGTGGCCGAAATTAAATTTTCAGTTAGTTCACACTGGGAATGTCAAATAAATGTGATAACTCCTAAACGATGCTCAGATCGGTGATCCGAGTGTACGAATGGGTCCAGAATGGGTTGTTTACCCTAGGAATGACATAAATCATGTCAGCGCGGGATGTTTGGACCCCTCGCCCGCTTCTAGAACATTAAATGGATAAATTAAAAAATTAATTTTATTCTTTTAATGGTGAAACTCAAGTATCTATTAAATTATGGCTTGGATGGGGAAACCAAGGACACCATTGAGTTCGGAACATATCGTTTACCCTAGGAGGGGTGTAAATTTTGCGGGTGTGACCTGTCTATGAAAAATGGCCCCAAGGGCGTTTTCGTAATTTGGTGGCTTTGGGTATTTAGTTTTATAACTTTTCAATGGGGCCTCAGATTAAAATTCTGATACCTCTGTTGTGTTATGAGCGTGGTTTTTAGCCTAGGGGATGTTTAATCATGACCCTGTCCGGAGTTCGGGTTCGGGCCGACGGGCGGGTGGTTAAGTGTTTTCTATTTAAACACTTAACCCACCCCTCCTTCATCTTCTTCCTCGCCTGGACAACAGTAGGCGGCAGCCCTCCCCCTCCTCCTCCACTCTGGTGAGACAACTTCGGCAAGGCGCGGCATCTCCAGTGGTCCATCCGTGAAGCGTCGGGAGAAGTCCAATAGGGTATGATCATTGCGGTTTCAGTGTTTATTCCCGCACCTAATTTGAGTTCGATTAAATGTATCAAATTGTTGTTTTATCATTAAAGAAATCCCATAATCATGAAGTATAATTTATTATCTTTCCATCTCATTTTTTGGTTTGTAATTCAGAGTTCAGAGGAGGCTGTGGTCGTCCAGCCAAAGTTGCGGGTTTTTGAGTTGTTCCGGCCGGTTTGGAGGTCCGAGGGCTGCGGCAGGCGGTGGCAGAGGGCGCCCCGGCGCGGCGGCGGGCTCCGGCAGCGGGCTGAGGCAGTGGTACGGTGGCTTCTCCATGCGGGTGGGATATGGCGCCGGCTGAGGGCTACGGATGAGGGTGCCGGCGGGTGGGGGGGGGGGGGATAACCGGGGTCGCAGGCGCGCGACCCCGTGGGGACACCAGGACCCACCGATGGCGGGTCTCCGCGTGGACGCGACCGGCCGGCTAGTGGGTCGGTGGAGGAGGCCACGCAGACGCGTAGGCCTTACGGGAGGTAGCGGCACACGGTGCGGCAGCCCGCAGGTCTGGCTGGACCAGGCCCAGCGGCTGGGCGGCAGTTCAACGGGCCGGCCCGAGAGGGGCGGATCGGATAGACCGGGCCGGTCCGGCCCAGGGGTAATCCCCCTTAGAATTGTGGATGCCCGTATTTTGGGCTACGAGCGTCTGTTTTGTGCGCCGTCTATGGTGACGCGGACCTAACATCGAGGAGGACTTCTTGAGGTGGTTCCGGGAGTTTTGACTTCCGAGATGAGGGGATCGGGGGCACGGCACATGCATAAAGCGACTAAGCTGGCTCCCCGGGAATTCTTGTTTTGAGCGGCGCAGACACATCCGGAGTCCATTTTGAGCACCGTCAGTGGCGTTACGACCCTGTCACCAAGGCGGAGTTTTCCAGGGTGATTCTAGGTGCTGAGAGAAGAGTTGATGCATGGGCCCCACGGCCCATCTTTTGAGTTGCATGCAGCGTTTTACGACTTTTTCATCAGACATTCGTTCACAGTGTGCAAGTAGTCATTTATAAAGGTTTTTCTAAGGGGTTTTAAATGGTGAAATCCAACCGCTATAATTTAGTACGATGGTGCAGGACCCACAAAGGCAGTTTGGGTGTTGATGGTGATTTTCCATCTCTATCACCGGGTGACCGCTTTAGACAAGTGAACAGTCCATCTTGTGTACGTTTTCTAGAGGATCCTAATGGTGTGATCTGTTAGTTGTGTTTCGGGACTGGGATGCAGGTCCCACATAGCTCTGATTATGTGCGGTAAGCCGAAATGTATCTTTTTCTCTGGATATCTGTTCCTCTCAAGTGAGTAGTGCTTTTGACATGTTTTTTCAGGAGCATTGTGATGGTGCAGTTTGCCCGTCCTTTTTCTAGGACGTGGTGTAGGCCCCACCCGACCTAGTTACGGTGACTAGTACCTTTTTCACTGGTTGACCATTTGGGTAAGTAAGTAGTCCACCTCGTGTGTTTTTCTATGGGAATTACAACGGTGTAATCTGTTCAGGTGAGCGGAGCCTCGTACGCGATCTTATTAAATGTGGAAATATGAAGGTGCCCCAGTGGCGGTTCTTCGACCGTGTTTGTAGCGGACCCTGGCCTGTGATTGTGTGCACTCCTGTGTGAGTGAAGTAATTCTTGAAGAGATGTATTTGGCCATGCCTAGGCCGATGAGGTGGCAAGTTGCAGTTGTTATGTTTACGCCTTCATGTTGACGTTGGGTGGCGTGTGCACGATAGCCTTTGGGATGGAATGTGGTATACTCTAGGACTATAGAAGAATGCTTGGAGGTACATGTGGTTGTTTTTACCTGAGGATGTTTGTGCGCTTTGTTGGATTTGATTTGGGGCCACACGTCGTGTGGTCCCCATGTGCGTTCCGTGTTCTGCTTTTCGTACTTTTGACCTCTCACGACGTAGAGGGTCCCTCGGTTCTCGATTGTTGACTAGCGGGGTTGAGTTATTCCCCCGGATCTATGCTTGATGGTTTATATCAGCAGGGTTGAGTGGTTTTCCATGGTTTTGTTCCGGAGCTTGATGGTTGCGTGATACCCAGGCCAGTGTTGTGCCATCCAGTAGAGATAGCCAGAGCATTTCTGGGTTTACCCTCCAGCGGGGCTGGGCAGTGGGTTACTAGTCAACTTCTTCAGGTTTACCCTCGAGCAGGGATGGGCAGTGGGTTTCTCATGGACTTCTCAGGGTTTACCCTCTAGCAGAGACTAGGCAGTGGGTCACTCGACTACTCTTGAGGGTTTACCCTCCAGCAGGGATGTGCAGTGGGTCGCCCATAGTCTTGTGTTAGGTCTACCCTCCAGCAGGGATGGGCAGTGGGTTGTCTATCGACTTGTTCGAGGTTTACCCTCCAGCAGGGCTGGGCAGTGGGTTGTCTATCGACTTGTTCCAGGTTTACCCTCCAGCAGGGATGGGCAGTGTGTTGTCTATCGACTTGTTCCAGGTTTACCCTCCAGCAGGGCTGGACAGTGGGTCACCCGTCGACTCCTTCCAGTTCTACCCTCTAGCTGGGCTGGGCAGTGGGTCTCCTGATGACTTATTCTAGGTCTAGCCTCCAGCAGGGCTAGGTAGTGGGTCGCCAGATGATGTATTAGGGTTTACCCTCTAGTAGGGCTGGGCAGTGGGTCACCCGATATCTTATTATGTTTTACCCTCCACCAGGGCTGGGCAACGGGTCACCCATTGGATTTTTAGACTCAGTCCTTTCTACTAGGCTTGTCTGTGGCTTTCCTCCGTGATTACCGGAGCGGGACCCTTGGTTTTACGGGTTAGTGATGGAACAACCTTGACTTTGAGGAGTCCTCTCGACTGTGGGGCAGTGATGAGGTGTGTTTTGACTTAACCCGGAACTCTCAAGTACGAGGGGCACTTTACCCCACCGAGACGCATCCTAGTGATGCGACCTAAAACTATGTAGGCGAGTCAGTTCCTTCCAAAGAGGATAGTGTTGAGGTGCTGTGGTTTGAGCCCCTTGACTTGTAGTTCGGGGAAGACGTGCGGGATGCATGGAATCGATGGTGGTTACTTCTGGGACTGTTGGCGACTCACTTTCCTTGGGCTGAGCTATGGGACAGAGATCCCCTTATGACCTTGTTCAGGTTTCTTGACGGAGCATATATATATATATATATATATATATATATATATATATATATATACACACACACCTTGTTCCAGTACTCACTTCTTGGGATTTGGTTACAATCTTTCTAGGAGAGTTGAAGATGTGCGAGGTATGCAACGTGATTTCCGTGTCTAGCTTCTCGTGGTTAGATGAGTCTACTCTCCTACTATAGGTAGCGAAGACTCGACCAAATGTTCAACTTCTCACCATTTCCATCTCCTTGTGTCTGGACGAGTCTACCTTATTTTCTCTTGTTGGATTGAGCTGGACTCTTACTGTGGTACTCTTGACTGCACTCTCGGTTGTACTCCTTTACTTTTCCTATTCGATCTGCTGATCAGCCTTCAGTACCTTCTTTGTTTCTCCCTCGAGCCATTGTGGTATCCTACTGAGTATTTTTATAGTCACCCTTGCTTGGACTTTTCCCTCACATGGTGTGCCCCTACAGACGACATATAGGTTGGTTGTGAAATCAGTGGAGCTTAAGATTTTAGGAGTGGGGATCATGTGCAGTGGTCGGAGTCGGGTTCCAGGTGGGGGACCCTTCCAGCTGTTTACTTTTTTCTGTTCACCTATTGTCGGGTTGTGGCACTTTTCTGGTTGGGCGCGTTTTTTCCCTTTACTTTTTAGTGTACCTTCAGCTTTCTTTGTACTTTTAGATGTCGTTGCACATTGTGGATTATATATACCAGTTTCACTTTTCTTTACTTGTCTTTTCATTTACTCTACACTTTTGCATTGAGTGTGCTGTGTGTGTGTGTGTATAGGTACTCAGGAAAAGGCCTCCCCGAGTTGTTTAGCCTTCAGTGCTTGTCGCTAGCCCCTGGGCTATAGAGGTTGGCATGGGGTAGTTGCGGATCGAGCTCAGGTAGGGTCGGGTCATGACAGTTTATCTTTACATTGTGTATTTATTAAAAATATCAAGTGGTATTCATTATTTTCATTTTGATTTGAGTAGATAAGAATATCATCTAAAAAAACTACCACAAACTTGTCAATGTAATCTACAGAATCTCTATTCATTAAATCAATAAATATAGAAGAGGAATTATTAAGACTAAAAGGAATCACTATATATTGATTGTATTCATTCCTCTTATGAAATTATTTATTGGTCATATGCTCCTTATTGAATCTCAATTTATGATATCCAGAACAATGGTCAGTAATGGTTATCAACTGGGCTCTATTCAGTTGATCAAACAAGTCATAAATATAAGGAAGATGATACTTTTTTTAATTGTGATATTTTGCAAATCATAATAATTAATATAGATTCATACCTAGATATTATTGATAAAAAAGAATAGGTGAACCCTATGGTAACAAACATTGATGAATTTCTCCCTTAACATGCTTTTCTGG
This sequence comes from Viscum album, assembly GCA_963277665.1. Taxonomy (NCBI): domain Eukaryota; kingdom Viridiplantae; phylum Streptophyta; class Magnoliopsida; order Santalales; family Viscaceae; genus Viscum; species Viscum album. Next base: position 675,089,329 of record OY728157.1, on the reverse strand, counting down.
AGTTCCTTATTTAATTTCTTATAATAAACTGATCCCATTATATTGGAATCCTTTGGAATTATTTTGTTACCATGTATGAGTTCTATTGAGAAATCATTGAAACATTTTTGTCAAATTCTACGAAACTCTTCAAGAAATAAATTAAAAAATTCCTAAACAATTTGGAAATAATTGATGTCGAGTTTGTCCACAAAAATATGTGCTAAAATATCCACCGGAATGGGATTTAAGACCCATACAATGGACATAATCTCCATCATAAAGTAATAATTATCATCACATTAATAGAATATCATTGGTTAGTTTGGAATTTCAAACCAAAAATCCATTCCTTTAAAATTTATGTCCTCATTATGTAGAGATAGAGAAAATCCACATATATGAGGAAATTTAATTCAACTAGAGGAAGAATAAAATAATTTTCACAAAGCACATTCCCACCAAAATTAATTAGAGTAATAAAAGACATGAGATGTGATCATCATGACATTAAGGCGTTACACTACTAATTCTACATCTAATCATTTGGACGGGATGTTGATACCCTTATAAAATTAATTTTAATTAATTAATGGGTATATAGAGATTCAAATAATAAAATAAAAGTTATAGTGTTGATTTTAAGTGTACCTTTTATTGCATTGTTATTGCAAATCCCATTGTAAACATTTATCACTTGAGAGTCTCCCTTTTCCCTCATGTTTCTAGGTTTCTGATGTTAATAATCATGACTAACCATCTTGTTTGGACACTGGTTATCATAATTTGCATTCTACTTTCATTTGATGGAATGAAGCATAATATATTCGTTTCTTGCATCTTTATATATATACACATCATTAGCTAACTTCTTCCCTTTACTTTAGAAATCAATTTCTTAATGTCCAAATCTTCGAAAAAAACATTTAATAGTCCCACTAAGATAATTTCATCTATGGTTGTTCCCACACATTAAAGATAATGGAAAATGTTAACTTATTCTCTCTAGAGTTCTTATACTTTCTTATGATTTCCATATTAATTTTCCAATGAATACTATGAGATTCATACGCAACTAATACCTCAATTTCCACCTTGATATCACATAGAAAAATATATTCATATATATTAATGTATCTTATAGAAATATACCTTCATATAAATGGTTTTAATCCACTAAAAAATCGATCAAGCTCACATTCAATTTGGATGATAATATACTATTTTTACCACACAAGGATTATAAAATTTTCTTTATAGGTCCTAGAAGATTCATCATATTTTTCATATAGTTAATGGAAATATTTTCCCATATTCATATGAATAATAAAAGTAATGTAATTTATGAATTATAAATTCATAAAATCATATTATTCAATGGATTCAATTTATTCTTTTCTTCTGGTATTCTTGTTAAGATTCCACCATTGATCTTATTCACATACGAAGCAATAGATATCCAAAAGGACATTTATATTTTCTGAAAACTAGAGAATTGAAGATATCATTTTAGTGTTACTAATCCATTTCTCAAAAACTAGTAGATCAAAATATCTACTGAACAAAGTTGAATGATTCTTATGAAGGAAAAAAAAGAATGTTTCTCCATCCTTTTATTGTTTGGATGTCCATAATGATTCATAGCTTGAGAGAGTTATGTGAACAAAGAAACATGATTTTTCAATCCATCTCCCATAACATTTGGATTCTCATGAGGAAAATCCATTCATTTTCCATATCACTAATAAATAACATGGTTAATTTTTCTTTCATCTATTAACTAAAACCAAAAATCAATATATAAGTAAAAAAAATCATAATGGGGAACCACATAATATTGAAAAATCATTTATAATATGTCCAAATAAGGACACTTTATTCATTAATCTCTAAAACCATTATATTATACTTGGTCATTAATATCCATATTTAGTTTACATCCTTCATTTTGGTTTATAAGGAATTTTTTATTTCTCAAAGAATGTCTACTAGGAGAGTCAGAAAAATTGTGCAACAGGGCCTATTGGCATGCACAAGTTCTCGATCATGTCTTGATTAATATGATGTTTATAATATTGTTGGACTAGGTACATTTTTTACAAATTCACATCCAAAATGTAGGGTCTAAAGAGAGATTTATTTCTAGGAAACCACTCCATCCATCCTTTACGAAAAATTCCAAGGCATTTTCGAATAATTTTACATATCCTTTAAATTATTTTAAAACATTCCCTAAGGGATCCCACTAATGTTTTCTAATTATTGTTTCCAATGATTAACTAATCCTATCCTATGATACTTAATATACTATACCTCACTTATTATACATAAATATTAAATTATTTTTTATTAAAATTCATTACGTTATAAAAATCCCTACTAGAGGATTATAACATTTTTTTCCTTTGAGACCATTGAAAAATAATAATTAGTCCACTAGTGAGATACACCATATCCCATTATGTTTTCATAACTTTCAACTATGTTAAAAATATTATAACTAATATATATATTCATAACATAGGTAAAAGAAAAATAATAAAGTTTGATATTAGATTCTCACTATGGGTAAGCATGAGATATACATTATCATAATGTGAACATATTTGTATGAGAACATTAAAAAAATATTTTAAAACCATGACCTTCATATAAAAGACCATAATCGTGAGTTATGGAATAAAATTCGGAAGTTTATAATATATGGATCCCAAATTAATGAATGGAAATAATCCATGAGGGCATGACATCAGCATAAGACATGGAATTTCTGGCATAAAAATAATCAATGAAAATAATTTCAATATTAGTCAAGTATCTCTTCCCAAACCATTATAGTAGGTAACTTACTTTACTTAACCAGTTCCACTCTCAATTCAATCCATGTCTTTCTAATTTAATTTCACTCATAGTTCCAGCCTAATATTACTAAACTCAGTTCACACTCTGATCAAGTACTATATTACCAAACCAGGTTTACTTCCAATTCCATTACTTTATATCTCATGAGTAATAAATATCTACCTAATTAATTAGAGGTAGATATAAGTCCCACCCATCACATAATGAAAACCATATTTATGTCTTCCACATGTTCAACAAAATTTATCATATCATAACCCATTAATTGAAATGGTTATTATAGAAATTTAATTATATTGTAACCTATGGAAAATAGACATGTTTCATAATCCTGTCTTCATAATATTTTCAATTTAAAAAATAAGGTTTATTAATAATTTATTCAAGGTATAACCGATGGTGGGGAATTATTTCTTACAACCATCATTCCATCAAAACATTAACCATTCATAGAATGAATATGGGTGGTATCCTTTGATATTATCCCCAATAAATCATAGATAACACCAAATTTGTTTATCTTATATGGAAATGCATTTTAAAAGATCATTTAAAATATTTAGTGAGGAAAAAACCATTTCTATTTGGAAAAAACTTTTTTAAATATATATAAATTTGAAGAAATTTGTCTTTGAAAATAACCTTGAAATATTATAAATGAATATTGAAAATAATTTAAAAGAAATTTTAATCATTTTTTTTGAAATACTTTACTTTTAAAATAACCATTGAAACTTGTAAAGGAATGATTAAAATCATTTAAAAATACATTCAAAAAATCAAAAAAATCAAAATACCTTTCCAGGAAAATGATATTAAAAGATAATTAAAAATCATGTTTGAAATTTTTTTTATAAAAAATCGGTTTGGAAGAAAATATATTTCCAAGTCAAGAGTGAAATACTGTCAAATTTTTTAAAAAATTATTTTTTAATTTTATTATGTAAAAAAGAGTTCAAAAATGGTACCATTACTTGAAGATTTCATGAATTAAAAAAGTCGAATGAATTTCCTTATTATTATTGAGATAGGATTCATAATATTTTATTATAAAAAATATTATCTTAAATAAAACTGATTAACAGTTGGATTGTTATATAATGTCATTACAACATTAGTTACGTTGAACAATAATCACTAAGATGGAATAGCATAAAATAGAACTTAAAATATCAAGAGGATAAATAAAATTATAATATTACATGTTAAATGGTCTCTATATAGATATTTTGGATGAATATAGGTGCATATTATAACATATTTCACAAGAAGGAATATTAAGGAAAACATCTCTTACTACATTGGGATCTTTTGAACTGTAAACACCATAAAATAGAGATTCCTAAAATGGATATGTAAATCTCCAAAATTTTATATAGAATCATCCTAACTTATTGTCATGAGTTTTATATACACTATATTAAACGAACACATTGTGAACAAGACATGTGACTCATAGGAGTAAAAGGTGAGGTAAAAATCCCTGACCTTACGTCTTCACTTATGTGTAAAATGTTCAAACCTCTAGTATAGTAGATATATGTTTGTGATAAATCTATTAAAAAATCATATTAATATATATAATTCCATATAAAATTTTATTATGAACCTTTGGCTACTATTTTATTAACAACTCCATGTTAATGTTACATTTTGGTTAATAATCACTTTGTTTTTATTATATGTTTGGAGTTGTTATATTTTTCATCCTCTTACATTGTTCATGGTTATATCATATCTAGAATGATAAGCATTTCATAAATGTTAAATATATTTAGTAGATTTTTATTTATAGTAAACCAAAAAAATTAGTGATAAGAAATGATATAAACTATTAATGGAGACTGTAGGTCGTACCTGCACATGAATGTTGTTTTTTCAATGTCATGTTGGATTGATATAAAGTAAATTAAATGATATATATTATCATTCTTGAATCAGGGTTAGGTCATATATAGCACATTATTTTTCAGAACCATCCTTAGTACATTTAATTTAAATTTCGAATGAATCACATCGCTTCACGAGGTGGTAGTCTGTCATACACATGAATGATTTTATGATTTTCCCAAGAAATGGAAAGAATGAATTTATATGTTATAAAATAATTATATAAAACTAATAAAATAATAAATATCATTATTATCTTATATAAACTCTAAATCTTCCATTATGAGCATTGTTTATAGGTTGTAGTTGAAAAACGAACGTCCTCTATTCAGGAGGTGGCAATCCACCATACACACGAATGACAGTTTTGTATCCCCTTTTTTGAAGTAAAGTTGGTTTTATGTCATGAAATTAAAATATAAACAAATTATAATATTTAAGATACCTAGGTAATGATATAATCATTGTATAATAATATTCTATTTGGTCAGAAGAGGAAATAAACAAATATTCTTTTGATGAAGATTACATATTCCTCAGGTATCCTCCATAGATTTATAATAAACTCCTTACTAGGATGGATCTATGCCACAATTATGGCTTCCGAGATGAGTGGAGGGATTTTGTAAAGTAATTTTGGTATGTTTTTATCGATAAAAATTCCTTTAGAAGAGTGAATATGTCAAGGATGTGGCATTCATTTAACAATTGAGGAGGAGTAACATTTTTATAAAGACCAAAAAGATTTCACTTTTGGGAGGTCAATCATATGTCATGTCGATAAAAATTATTTATAATATTTGTTAATGATTATGTATTTTTTACAATCCTACTCAATAGATTTACCTTTTTGGAGGTCAAACATATGATCCCTCTTCAACTATATGTAGATGAAGAGGGTTTGTCCAGGGTAATTATCCCATGTCCCCCTATGATCCATCATTGATAATGTGTTGAGTCACAAAAAAATAGTGATTATCTTGGAAGATTCTCAAATTAAGTCATGTAATCACCTATAAATATAAAATAAGGATGGAAATAAATAGGGAAATTTCTAAAGTTTCTCGCAAATGGAAGACACATTTATTTTCACATGAAAAAAGGATTACACACACCATATGATCTCCATTGAAAACATGAATCACCCTTGAATATTTAGTGTGAAAACATTGGTTCCCTTTGATATGTTAGACAAATCCCATGGAGGCCCCCTTAAAAAGATAATTTTGTCTCACAAAGGACCCATGAAAAGCCATATTCGATTACAAAAAATCCTTCCAGCATGCATCTTGATCTCATAAAGGCTCACAGACATATTGAAATGTCCTGTCAAAATATATTTGAAATATCTATGTGGTTTGGTGAAATCTCTTTGATGGAATGGTTTCCAAAAAATCATGGAGATTGAAAAACATTCTCATGGTCTCTATCATCATGAAGTGCCTTGGATGTCCTAGGGAAGGATCATCATAGTCCATGATACAAAAATCCCTCCATCAGTTCCATATCACATTTACATGATATATAAAATGTAAGGGGGGATATAACTGGGATACAGATGAAAATTAATCCTTCACACATAACACAAAAAATATTCAGATGATGGGAAAATTATATACATGAGCACCATAGATGAAGTCTGAGACTAGATAGTCCCCTGATTGTAATGGTCTTTTAGTCAATAATGACCTAGGAATTACCTAAGGGATCTTGTGGCATGACTATTTTCTTCATTTGATCACACTATAGTTCATGTTAAAGAATTATGGTGTTTCATCTTGATTGATCGAAGGAGATAACACATATTGATTGTGTCACATAGAACCTAAAATAATCTAATGTATGAGAAATGTTGAGGAACATATGGAGTAAACGATGAAGAAAGAGATATTTATGTGAATATGGATATTCTACAATTCTTGTGCATCACATGAACTTCCAAGATCATGAGAACACATCTGGACATGTCATCCCTATCATTTGATACTCTCTAAAAAATCCATATGGATCCTGCGATGTTCTTTGTACATGTCAGGAATGTTATGAGATGACCCCATGCATGCCACCTAAGTCTTGTGGATCCCACTATTATTTCATGCGAGGTGTCATAATGATTCCTGGACATGGTATCAAAATCATGTGATGCCCTCCAAACTAGCTATACAAGTTTGAAGATGTCACTAAGAAATGTCAGTTAAGTCATGTGACGTCCTCCTAACAAGTCAGCCGAATTATGTGATGTCCTTTATAAATTTTATTCAGGTCTTGAAACAACCTCCATACATGTCATCTAGGTCCTGAGACACCCTACAAAAATGTCATTTGGGTCATAAAAAACATTAAAAAAGTGTAATATAGGACAAGCAACACCCTCCAGACATGTCATCTTTGATTATCCGATGTTGTAATGACATGACAGTCAGATTATGGGACAAACATTGAATAGGTAATCTAGATCATTTGATTTTCTTTGGGAATTACCATGAGAAAATGAAGGCATGTTCTAACATCATCATGAAATGCATAGATATCCTCATACATGTCTGACAAACAAACGAAACTTATCTGGTAGAGAAACAGAAAATATTAAGAAGACATCCTAGGACATAATATTATTTTTAGTTGACATATTCTAGAATTCCCCCTATTAAACTATGAGTACTCGGATTCCTATCATAAATTGGATATGTTGGATTCCTTCATAAGGCTCGATCTCAAATGGGAACCAACCTTAGTGTAAGTCCCTCTAGGTCATTGATATTTTAAACATTGGTACCCAATATATCCCATTAGATTATCAATATTATTCTTCCACTAGAGTATATAAAAGGAAACTCAATTATGATGACTCTGATTCCTTCAATAACAATGATATGTAGGATTACATATTGGGTCTTGAGATCCACATCAAACACCAAAAAAATGACCTTTTATCACATAATCCCTACATCCATGTATAGTGAGACTAATTTCATTCTACACCATGTCTCTCAAGATAAGGAGGGAACATATGGGATTTTCGATTTACAGTGATCATATCATTCACACGAGGAATCTACACCACCCTTGGCAACCTCAGTGTGTTATCCCTGATCTGTAGTAAGATATGACTACCCCATAAAAGAGAATCTACCTCATGTTAAATAAAGAGGGTGTGATTGGACTACCTTGACTCTGATTCCTATCATTTGTAATATACCTAAGGCCCCTTCATTGGGCTCGATTTTAATACCTGATGTCTATATACCCCACATATTTTCTTTCTACATGATGTTAAACAACACAGTTTTGATGAACTATTTGGGTTTTGATTCCTATTATGAATAGGATATGAAGGACAACTGATGATGGTTCAATACATTCATTGGAATATTAAATTCCTCCATGGGTAGTCATAAAACTCAACAGTGTCTTTTTATGTCTTAAAAATAAAATTTCATACCAATTTCTATGAAATAACTAGAAATTTATTAAGAAACATGAATACATACATATGTAAAAATTAATAGAACCCCGTTTATACTTTGAAGGATTCAAAATATGATCATTTTGTTACATAAAACATCACTTGATACAACAAAGAAGATTGAGAGGTTTAGTGTCTTTGGGGCTTAGGATCATTACATAAAAACATAAAACATTAAATACAACATCTTTATTGAAAACTCACATTACATGACCACTACATTCCCCCGTACTTAGCATTGCATTGGATAACCTGAGAACATGCATAAGAAAAGGGTGAGCTATAAAGCCCGGTAAGGGAGTACACATGGAATACCATGAGGAGTACAATACATGTTAGACAATAGGCATATAAATAGAGAATAAAAGAAGCATGAACATAAAGGCATGATAAATCATGATAATAATAACATGGAAATGTGGCAACAACACTTAACATGGATTTAGCATGAGCCAAGGCTCATCGCACATAAAGCATGAGCAAACCCTCATTGCGCATGAAGCACGAGTAAACCCTTGTTTCACATGAATTAGCATGAGTCAACACTCATTTCACATGACCTATCATTATACTATACTTTAACCAATGCATTGGAGTGCTATAAGGGAGCACCCTTCATAAACTTTTCATTTCATGCATAAGTGTGCCACATGGATCATAAAACATGGATTCATAAAACATAATCATTTATTCTACGATAAAGGAATGTGGAATTCATACATTAAACTTTAAAATCAATATGTAAATGCTCATAAAGGTGAATACCCTTGATGGAGAAATGGCCATGGTATTCACTACACAATGACATTGGCTTAGAAAATCGGTGTGATTTTGGCAGCGTAACGGCGTGACATAAGAATTCATAAAAAAGGTTGATGAGAGAGAAAGGGGTTCCTCATCATATTTACATGTAATGAACAGTTAGTAGGTCATATAGATACATGTCCCAACAATTGTATTGGAATTTGGATACATGATACAAAAGTATTTCTTGAATGTAAAATAGGAGAGAGAAGTTCCTTTCGGAATTTCGGCATAGGAACGGGTGTACATGGGAGGCATTTAATGAGAGAGAAAGGGGTCTCCCATCATTAAAACAATAAGAGGGAAGTATGGGGGAGGTGATAAACCTTACTCTAACATTAATAATTGAAATTAAAAGGGTAATACAATTTAATGAAAACTGAAAAAAACTGACAATGGAAAAAAACCCTTACTTGGAAGTGTGTTTCAAAGGCTAGAGAGAGGCTTGTGAGAAGCTTCTTGGGAGCTTGGGGAACCTTGGGAGGATTATATAGAGATTAGGGTAGAGGTTGGACGAACTAAAAGGTATTTTGGTGAGGATTAAGTGGGATCTTGGGTGGGTTTATATAGGAAAGGTGAGGGAATTCTTTATTATTTAGGTTTGGGTCCCCTTACATTAAATTAATCCAAACCACAAACCATCCCATGGTTTTTGACCATGGTATTTGAAAATGGGAAGAGGAAAACAATATTTTATATGGCCAAGGTCCGAACTTATTAAAATATTAGGGTTGCTTTTGTGGAGCTGAGTCACACTCCCATGGAAATTAATTTAAAAAGGCAAAGTGTTGAATATGTCTTGAGGGGTTCATTAATGCTTTGAAAAGTAAGTAAAACAAACCCAAATCCTAATTAGATTAATTATAAAACATATATTGGCCGAACATAAGGATTATGATATTTTATTACATCACATTTGGGTCATTATGATGTCATAAAACACATTATATATTTAAACGGTATTTCATTTTTACCTAAAAATGTGACTATCTCAGAAAATTATGAAAAATTCACAGTTAGATAATTTCGACGTCCTGATTCCAAAAATAAAATTTATTTTATCTAAATTTTTTTTTCTAAAATGTGAATTTTCACTTTTAAAATAAAAACCGACATTTATCGAAAATTCACGGGGTTTGATAGAAATGGCTTTCAAACCTTAATAAAAAATTTAATTAAATTCATAAAATTATAAGATCATTTATATTTAATAAAAATTAATTTAATAATAATGATTTTATTTTATTAAAATAATATTTAATTCAAAAATCCCTTAATTTAATAAAATAGATTTATTAATTAAATAATAACTAAAAACACAATTTGTACTTTAAAAACTATTTATAATGTATCGAAAATGACTAGAGATTATATTCATTATTATATACAAAAAAAATAATGTACATGAACATAGTAATACTTATTTGTTACATAACCCCTTAAAACACCCGCATAAGACCTAAGGGTAAGGTGTGCGATGGTGCCAGACTCTTGGGGCGGCTCGGATAACCTTGCTCGAGTGGTAATCTCTATCAACTTCCACTTTTCCCATAGACGGTCACGTTCGAGCCTGAAATAATGAAGCTCGTCTTGGGCTTGGTCAAGGGCGAAGCCCAAAGACACCACCTCTTTTCCGAGTTCCGACAAATGGGCTTAGTATGAGGAAATTCTTCTGGACGAGGCAATCGCTTCCTTTTTCTGAGTAAAATTGGGTTCGTTAAAGCCTTATATTTATACTAATAATGTGATCACTGTTCAATGACTATTTTAACAACGATCACAATTCTTAACATAAAACCAATGAAGTTGACATCTTATAAAAACATTTTTCATAAAGAGATATTTAACTGGATCAAGTGGTATTTTCCATTAATGAATCTTTGGGTCGTTACAATATTCCCACCTTAAGAAATTTCACCCTTGAAATTTTCCTTTTCCCACACTAAAACAAAAGTGGGTAACTCAGCTTCATCATATCCTCCGATTCGCAAGTCGCTTCTTCAAACTTGTGGTTTCTCCACAATACCATGACGAGGGGCATTGTCTTATTTTGTAGAACTTTTTCTCTACGATCGAAGATCTTCACTGGTTGGTCCTCATAAGAAAGATCATCTTCAAATTGTACCACCTCATAAGAGAGTACATGTGAAGGGTCCGTTATGTACTTCCTTAAGAGGGATACATGAAAGACATCATATACCTTGGCCATGGTAGGTGGAAGTCTTAATCGATAGACTACAGCCCCAACACGATAAAGAATCTCGAAGGGGCCGATGTACCTTAGACTTAACTTCCCTTTAATTCCAAACCTCATGAACTTCTTCCACGGAGATATGCGTAAAAACACCATATCTCCAACTTTAACCTCAAGGTCTCGTCGACGATTATCTGCATAACTCTTCTGTCGACTCTGGGCTGCCTTGATATGCTGCTGAATGGTTTTCACCTTCTCCACCATTTCCTCGACCATTTCCAGTCCAAGAAGCTTACGTTCACTACCCTCATCCCAACATGCTGGTGTTCTGCCCCTTTTCCCATAAACGGCTTCATATGGTTCCATTTGGATGCTTGAGTGGAAAATGTTTTTATAAGAGAACTGAACCAGAAGAATATATTGATCCTATCCTCCATTAAAGTCCATTGAGCACGCTCTCAACATATCCTCAAGTGTTTGGATAGTCCGCTCGGATTGGCCATCGGTTTGAGGAAGATAGGCCGTACTGAAGTTCAGTGTAGTATACAGATCATGTTGAAGCCTCTCCCAAAACTTTGAGGTGAATCTTGGATCTCAGTGAGACACAATAGATAGTGGTACTCCATGCAACCTTACCACCTCCCTAATATATATCTGTTCCAGTTGAACGAAAGAGAAATCCTCCTGAATAGCAATGAAGTGTGCAGTCTTTGTAAGACGATCCACAACAACCCGGATTGCATTGTTGCCTTTGGATTTCATTGGAAGTCCGGTGACAAAGTCCATGGTGATGTTTTCCCATTTCCATTCTGGTATGTGCAATGGTTGCATCATCTCCTTAGACTTCTGCCTCTCTGCATTCACTTGCTGACACACCAGGCACTTTGATGTATATTCAGCAATCTCCTTCTTCATATTATCCCACCAAAAGTTTTCTCAGAGATCTCGATACATCTTTGAGCTCCCTAGGTGAATAGAGAAATTTGAACTATGTGCATAATCCAAAAGTTCCTTCTTCAACTCTGGAATTGATGGAAGACAAAGCCTTTTCCCAAACCTCACAATTTCTTCTTCATTAACATTAAACTCTGAGGATTTTCCCTTTTTGATAGCTTACACTTTTTCTTGAATTCCCACATCATCCTTTTGAGCATCCTTTAACCTTTCCAAAAGAGGTGGTTCAACAATCATTTGTGAAAGGATTGATGATGTTCCCTTCTTTATGATTCCCACATCAATCTTCATCAAGTTTAAGAAGATTGGATCTGTCTCAATTCTCATCATTGATAGAATCGCTGGATCCTTTCTACGTAGGGTATTTTCCACCTTGTTCTCTTTCCCAGGGTGGTAATGTATTGAACAGTCATAATCCTTGATGAGCTCTATCCATCCTCTCTGGCGCATATTAATCTCTTAATGCGTGAATATATATTTAAGACTCTTGTGGTCAGTATATATCGTACATTTCTCTCCATAGAGATAATGCCGCCAGCTTTTTAAGGAGAAGATCACAGCCGCCAACTCCAGATCATGCGTTGGATAGTTTTGCTCATGGATTTTCAACTACCTTGAGGCATAGGATATCACTTTATCATTCTGCATAAGCACATAGACTAAGCCCTTCTTTGAGGCATCACTGAATAGACAAAAAGTTCCCCACTTGTGGGTAAAGTGAGCACGGGCACTGATAAGCCTCCTTTTAAACTCCTTGAAGCTCTTTTCACATTCATCACTCCAAGAAAACTTTACTCCATTTCAAGTTAGCTTGGTAAGAGGGTTGGAAAATCATGAGAAATTCCTCAAAAATCGTCAATAATATCCAGCTAACCCCAAGATTCTACGGATATCTGTTACCGATGTTGGCCTCAACCATCCCTCAATTGCATCTATTTTGGAGGGGTCCACAGATATCCCATTGCTTTTGATGATATGACCCAAGAATGATACTTTCATCAGCTAGAACTCACACTTGTTGTGCTTTTCATAGAGCTTCTCCTTGCGCAAAGTCTCTAGTACAGTTCTTAAATGCTCCTCATGATCCTCCTTGGTTTTGGAGTATATTAGAATATCATCTATAAAGACTACCACAAAATTTTCAAGGTAATCTCTAAAGACTCGATTCATCAAGTCCATGAATATTGCTGGAGAATTGGTGAGTCCTAAAGGGATTAATATGAATTCATAGTGCCAGTACCTTGTATGAAAAGCAGTCCTGGGGATATCTTCCTTCTTCACCCTTACTTTATAATATCCCAAATGCAAGTCCACCTTGTAGAAGTATTGTGCTCCACGCAACTGATCTAACACGTCATCAATTCATGGGAGAGGATACTTGTTCTTTATCGTGATTTTGTTAAGTTCACGATAATCGATGCAAAGCCGCATTGACCCATCCTTCTTTTTGACGAAGAGGACTGGTGCACCCCATGGTGAAGCACTTGGGCGTAAAAACCCTTTATTCAGATTCTCCTGTAGTTGTTTCTTCAGCTCTTCAAGATCAAAAATAGACATTCTATATGGATTCTTTGATATTGGTAGCACCCTAGGTATATGTTCAATTGAGAACACAACATCTCTTCTTGGAGGAAGACCAGGCAGTTCCTCGGGAAACACTTCCACGAATTCCCTCACAATAGGCATTTCATCATGGATGGTTTCTTCTTTGGACTCAATCATCTGAGACAGATACGTGTGCTCATAGGGCAGTAATATCCATGCTTGAGATGATGGAGCTAAAGGAGATTCATCTTCCTCCTGACACTTGTAAAGAATCGGTGGTCGATTCTCCATATGGAGTGTGATTTCCCTCTCCCGACAATTTATGTTGGCTCTATATAAGGAAATCAAATCCATTCCAATAATTAAATCAAATTCCACCAAAGGGAGTATGACGAGGTTCATCGGGAAATGCAATCCACAGATTATAACAGGGGAGGAATTATATTCATGGGATGCAATGATTTCCCCATTTTTCGTACTCACCGACATATTTACTTCCATAATTTGTGGTGGTGCTGGGATTGTTCTACTAAACATTCGAGATATAAAAGAATGCGTAGAACCTGAATCAAAAAGTACGTTCTCTATTCTTGAATGAATAACTAGCATACCTTTCACCACATCATTGTCGGGGTTCACTTCGGTAGAAGTAATGGCAAAAGATCTTCCTTGTTGTCTTGGAGGTTGTTGGTTGACTCCGATAACCCTTGGATTAGGGCACCGATTTGCAAAATGACCATGTTCTTTGCATTTTTAGCATTGAACTACACGTTGAGGTTTGAATGGAGCGTTCCTCTCCTCTGTCATAGCCACAGGTCCTTCTTGCCGACAGTTAATAGTTTGGTGCCCTTCTCTTCCACACCTGAAGTATTTTCTCGTCCCCTTAAGGCAATTTACAGGGTGCTTCTTTCCGCACTTTTGGCAATTGGGGTGCTGGAACTTCTTAGTGTCGTTGGATTTATCCATCGAACCCCCAGCATTGAAGTCCACCATACGCTTCTTGTCCCCATGATACCCAAGTGATTCTCCGATCTCCATTTCAACCTTGAGGACACATCGGACAATTTCCTCATAGCTGTCGAAGTCACGGATCGTTAATGCTTTCCGCAAGCTAGGCTTCAGCCCACCAATGAAGCGTTCAACCTTACATTAGTGGGTAACGACGAAGCCGAAAGTGTATCGTGCAAGCCTTGTGATGTTTGCCTCGTACGCTCCCACAGATTCTTCATCTTTTTGCTTGAGGGAAAGTAAGTCCCTTTCCATCTTAAGAAGAAGGGTGCGCGGAAAATATTTATCGAAAAACATCTTCTGGATTTCCTTCCATTCTAGAGCCTCGATCTACTCCTTAGGCTTTGTATTTTTTATCAATGTCCACCATTAATCAGCTTCACCCTCCATACGATAAGCTGAAATGAGAACCTTCTCTTGTTCAGAACATTAGAGGATGGAGAATATCTTTTCAATGGAGTTGATCCATTGATCAGCGATCATTGGATCGGATGATCCACTAAAAGTAGGAGGCCTTTGTCTCATAAAACACTCGATAGCGACTTGTTCTTTCTTAGGGGGGGTTGAACGTTCCTCTTGACCCATGTTTCTATTTAAAACTTGAGTTAGCTGAGAGAGAAGCGTGACAAAGTTCATGAATCCCGCTCCCATTGGATTCGACATCTCATTAGTACAATCATCACACTGATCTTCACAACGGTTGTTAGCCCGAGTCCTCCTATTACCGGCCATTGGCTAGAATAAAAGGAAAGTTAGAGGTAACACATAAAGGGTAATCCAAAGACAAAGGTTGATGACTTATAAATAAACTTTAATCTCTTTAACTCATGAGTCTATAGGATTCAATCTAGGCATTTCATGATCTACTTTCTAACATATATTCTTAAGAGAATTTTTTCCCTTAATAAGGGTTCATACCAAGATTATGAATTTATCAAAACATATCCCCTGGGAGTGTCGTAACCAAGAGTGCAGCAAGTCCCGTTGTCATGCACCATTTCCCGTTCGAGTTTAGCTCAAAGCAGTGTTTTCGTGTTTTACCCCTAGGATACATCTATTCCAGATCCGCCTCTACCTTCTCGTATCCAGACAGGGATGTATTTGTTTGGTAAACCACTTACTTAGTATTTACCGAAACATAGATATGTTTTTATTATACTTTGTCTTGTATCTGAGACTTTACTAGGGTTTCCTAATCCCAAAAATAACTAAACCTATCCTTTTATACGAACTATGACAACCCTACTTTTTATTACAAATTAAACATGATTTATTACATAAAACATCACTTGATACAACAAACAAGATTGATAGGTTTAGTGTCTATGGGGATTAGGATCATTACATAAAAACTTAAAACATGAAATACAATATCTTTATTGAAAACATCCTTTACATGACCACTACATTTCCTCGTACTTAGCATTGCATGGGATAAACTGAGGACATGCATAAGAAAAGGGTGAGCTATAAAGCATAGTAAGGGAGTACACATGGAATAACATGAGGAGTACAATACATGTTAGACAATAGGAATATAAATAGATCATAAAAGAAACGTGAACATAAAGGCATGATAAATCATGATAATCATAACATGGAAATGTGGCAACAACACTTAACATGGATTTAGCATGAGCCAAGGCTCATCGCACATAAAGCATGAGTAAACCCTTATTGCACATGAAGCATGAGTAAACCCTCGTTGAACTTGAATTAGAATGTGTCAACACTCATTGCACATGAAATATCATGAAACTATACTTTACCCAATGCATTGGAGCGATATAAGGGCGCACCATTCTTAAACATTTCATTTCATGCATAAGTGTTCCACATGGATCATAAAACATGGATTCATATAACATAATTATTTTTTCCATGATAAAGGAATGTGGAATTCATACATGAAACATTATAATAAATATGTAAATATTAATAAAGGTGAATACCCTTGATGGAGAAATGGGCATGGTATTCACTACACAATGATATTGGCTTAGAAAATCGGTGTGATTTCGGCAGCGTAACGACGTGACATAAGAATTCATAAAAAAGGTTGATGAGAGAGAAAGGGGTTCCGCATCATATTTACATGTAATGGAAAGTAATTAGATCATATAAATACATGTCCCAACAATTTTAACGGAATTTAGATTCATGATACAAAAGTATTGCTTGAATGTAAAAGAGGAGAGAGAAGTTCCTTTCGGAATTTCGGCATAGTAACGGGTGTAATGGGAGGCATTTAATGAGAGAGAAAGGGGTCTCCCATAATTAAAACAATAATAGGGATGTATGGGGGAGGTTAAAAACCATACGCCAACCTTAATAATTGAAATTAAAAGGGAAATATAATTTAAAGAAAATTGACAAAAATGAGAAAGGAAGAAAAAATCCTTACTTGGAAGTGTGCTTCCAAAGGCTAGAGAGAGGCTTGTGAGAAGCTTCGTAGGAGCTTGGGGAACATTTGTAGGATTCTAGAGAGAGTAGTAAAGAGGTTGGACGAACTCAAAGGGGTTTTAGTTAGGAGGAAGTGGGAGCTTGGGTGGGTTTATATAGGAAAGGTGAGGGAATTCTTTATTATTTAGGTTTGGGTCCCCTTACATTAAATTAATCCAAACCACAAACCATCCCATGGTTTTTGCCCTTGGTTTTTGGAAAAGGGAATAGGAAAACAATATTTTATAAGGCCATGGTCCGAAATTATTAAAATATTAGGGTTTCTTATGTGGAGGTGAGTCACACACCCATGGAAATTAATTTAAAAAGGCAAAGTGTTGAATATGTCTTGAGGGGTTCATTAATGCTTTGAAAAGTAAGTCAAACAAACCCAAAACCTCATTATTTTAATGATAAAACATATATCGGCTGAACATAATGATTATGGTATTTTATTACATCACCATTGGGTCATTATGATGTCATAAAACACATTATATATTTAAACGGTATTTAATTTTTACCCAAAAATTTGACAGTCTCAGAAAATAATGAAAAAATCACCATTGGATAATTTCGACATCCTAATTCCAAAAATAACAATTATTTTATCTAAATAATTTTCTAAAAATGTGAATATTTACTTTTAAAATAAAAACTGACATTTATCGAAAATTCACGGGTTTTGACAGAAATGGCTTTCAAACCTTAATAAAAATTTTAATTGAATTCATAAAATTATAAGATCATTTATATTTAATAAAATTTAATTTAATAATAATAATAATAATATTTTATTAAAATACTATTTAATTCGAAAATCCCTTAATTTAATAAAATAGATTTCTTAATTAAATAATAACTAAAAACACCATTTGTACTTTAAAAACTATTTACAATGTATCAATGAAGACTAGAAATTATATTCATTATTATATACAAAAAAATAATTTACATGAACATAGTACTAATTATTTGTTACATAACCCCTTAAAACAGCCGTATAAGACCTAAGGGTATGGTGTGCAATGGTGACAGACTCTTGGTGCGGCTCGGATAACATCGCTCGAGTGGTAATCTCTATCAACTTCCACTTTTCCCGTAGACAGTCACGTTATAGATTGACATAATGAGGCTCATCTTGGGATTGGTCAAGGGTGAAGCCCAAAGACGCCACCTCTTTTCCGAGTTCCGACAAATGGGCTTCGTATGGGGCCATTCTACTGGATGAGGCCATCACTTCCTTTTTCTGAGTAAAATTGGGTTCGTTAAAACCTTATATTTATACAATCATGTGATCACTGTTCAACGACTATTTTAACAATGGTCACAATTCTTAACATAAAACAAACGAAGTTTACATATTATAAAAACATTTTTCATAACGAGACATTTAACTGGATCAAGAGGGATTTTCCATTAATGAATATTTGGGTCGTTACAGACCTCACCATGTCGACGCATTCAGCCTCAGGTGGAAAATATAGTGGATAAAAATACCATCATCATGGTATGATCCTAACCCTTGAGGGTTTATGCTAGGGTCTCCAAACATTGAAACTGTTGAGTCTGCAACATCCAATAAAAGATTCAATGAAACCAATGACACTTTTTTCAACCACCAATCACATTGGAATCACATTCCCATAGCATGAATATTACAACACTCATTATCTAATGATTGTGTATCCTAGAGTCAACCATGGATCCCTTCCGATTTAGGGGCCACTGAGGATGGATATTTTCAACTTCCACCACTAGTGAAATATACCTAGTTCCCCATAGTTTCCTAATGAGGGAGCCACCGAAAACATTTCCACCTATAACACTCATGAACAAGCACCAAGTTAGTCACCTTAGGTGAATAAATATATAGAATATTAGTGATTGGATCTTATCCTGACATCTATTGATGTAGAACACTAGCATATTGCTAGATTATCCATCAAGAAGGTTCATATCCCTACTCAGTCACTCCTCTAATGTGGGTATATTGTTGTATTAAGGATTGGGGATTAATATATCCCTTATCTCATGCTTGAATAACATCATCATATTCAAATAGAACATGGAGGATTGAAGTGGGACCATATCCCTGCATCAATCAAATATATAAAAAAATACATATTTGGGATAGAAAATGTATAGTCTTATATATCTATAGAAACATTTATAAAATGTCACTAAACTATAGAAACAGATAAAGAACACCATTGAAATATTCTAAAAATAGTAAAGATATAGGGATAAAAATAGATTTCTATCCCTTTAGATAGGGTTTCATATCACTCTAATCACTCTGAAAAAGTTGATTCTCTAGAGAAATCACACATTTGTTCTTCTATCCAAGAGGATTATTGGTATGTTCTTGTAAAGGATGAGGCATTATATAGGGATCATATTTGTGTTCCAACTAATGCTCACTAAGAAACAGTAGCACATTCCATGGGATAAGTTCACATTCCTATCATAAACATTTAATGGGATAATGTAAAGGCACCGAACCGGGCTTACATTCCCTTTTTGATTGGGGCTCACCAAGGGAGATTTGTACATGCCTCTAGGAAGAATCATATCTATATGGGAAATGGATGGTGACATATAAGAAATTCATAGGATCATGATCATATGGCCACTCTAATTGTGTCCCACCAGGTTATAATTAATAACACCTCAGGACAAGCTCATATTCTTGTCAATAAATTCGATCACTATATTCTAGAATTTCATGGGAGCATGGATCATATCACTATTTCCACTGATGAATGAGTACACCAGGATGATTCAATGGATATACAGAAGGATTCTTGTATCCCCTCTACAATTATTGAGGTTTTTTACAAATTTTCATTGGTATTTCATATTTTATTGGGATATTTTTCAAAATTAATATACGTTTGACCTGCATATTCTGATAACCACCCACATATATGATTATATTCCCACCAATGATGATGTTTCTTGCTAACATTCTCCAAAATATTCTCAACATCTAGTCCATATTCCCAAATAAACATATTTTTATCAACAAATTCTCGTATCCATCGAGTAATAGGCTCATATCCCTACACATACTCAGATGGTAGATAAGCATATTTTAGCACCAACATTGAATGAATCACATATCATTAACAAGATCAGTTCTAGTTTCCTTGATGATTTTCTGTGTATATCCACAACAAATAATGGGTCAATTTACGCTTCAACCAATGTAGAGGCAGTCAATACCATGATAGAAGACCTTATGACGGTGTGTTGATGTATTGAAGGGACTCTACTCATGAAAACACCCTCGGTCAACCTCCCCACGGTGATATCTTCTATGGATATGGAAATTCTCCCATTTTCTAGACACCTTCATATAATGTGGTTCTAAAAAACTCAGATGCCTTTGTATATAGAGGTTCTCTAATAAATAGGGTCAATCATAAATTGTTCCCCATTAACTACCAATAACACTTAACCAAGGTTAATGTAACACCACAGGTAAATAAAGAATATGACATTTTCATATTTATCCATATTTGTGAATAATGTATTAATATTACTTTAAAGGGTTTCTATGTTCGATAGCGTACCCGATAGACAACAAAGAGTTTCATTGAAATCTTACGTTGCACTCTACTAATAAAATAATATTATTTTAAATGGTAGTTAACATGTATCTATTGTATTGGCGGGAATGGGTAGAAATAACTAAAATATGATTATATATGTTTTTAAATGTTTTTAGATATATCCAATAAAAGATAATGGCTTAAAATACGGAAAGTATTCAAATTTAGGCGTATATACCCTAGTTTTCACTAAAGGTTCACTTATCGCCTTTTGATGGAAAACCTTCATTAAATATATTTTTGTTCACTCTTATACATTCTATTGGACAAAATAAAACTCTTCTTAAGAATCGGGACATCAAAATTTACTTTGTGTAAATTTTTGGTATCTTTCCGATAAAGTTCATTTTTTAATGAATAGTGTAAAATGTTGTATTTTAATTAAAAACCACATTTTAATTTAATTTATTTATATGATTAGATTATCTTTTGAATTGGTTTTAAATTGAAACCATAAAATATTTTTACCATTTGATTCCATGGTGGTCTTTGGAATTAATTTCACATTGAAATTCGACATAAACAAATATCAATCTTTTGATATATGTTGTTTCTTAAAAACACGCTTTTTGTTTTGACAACAGGTGTTAATTATTAAATTAATTAATTCAACTTATATTCTTTGAATTATGTAATATAAACATCATTTTTGAATTCGGAATGTCGAATATATCTTAGAGTGAATTTTTGGTAATTTTCTGAAAAACTCCAATTTTTGATGAATAGTGAAACCACTAAGTGGTAATCAAGCAAACTGATTTTTCAGTTAAATGAAAGTTTACCACTAATGTGTATTGAATTTTGAAAATCTGACATACATGGTTGTCATTATTATGTAATATGTGGTTCAATGGGATGAAAATAATTTTTTGGTGAATAGTAACTTTTTTTCATTAATCGCGATTAGAGATCATTAGTGTAATTTAAGGTAAAAATGATATTATAAAAATATTAAAACACCATGACACTTGTCCTACACCTATTGGATGAGTCATGGCCGATCAAGACAACCCATGGGTCGATTTAGGGGACCCTATGGAGCCTCATGGGTGAGATAATGACTTTAATACTTTTTTTTAAATAAAGGTGAAAATGACACTAACAAAAAATGTTTTACTAATACAATTTTTATAAGGGGTTATACAAATAATAATTTTGTCTATAAATACTATTTGGAAATATAAAAATATTTCCTACATCATTATATTTTTGTTATAATTTTTAGACATTAAATAAATTAATTTAATTATGACATCATGATGATGCAACGATGACCTCATTAATGAACAGTTTAAATAAAATGAAACGATAATATAAAATCTAAGATCTACACTTGTCCAAAAACAATTGGATAGGAATATTTATAAGCCTTATCATCTTATCTTCGAAATATATCAATTTGGGACCTTAGAAATTCGAAACACTTTGGAAAATAAAATAATTGTTTCATGATTTCCAAAAGTGCCCCTCCTCTCCTCTTATAAAAGGCCCCCACCTCTACCTCATTTCACACACTCCTCAAGCCTTTGGCTCAGACATACCCTGACCATTTACTCTCTCCACATCCCTTTCCTCATCCTAGAGGATTCCCTTTGGGCATAATCCTTTCAAAGTAAGACTTTACGCTCAAATAAAAAAGAGTTACACTTTTAAAGGTAATTCATTCTCTCATGTTCATTTGTTTTATTTTGCTTCTCCATCCCCCTAAAATCTTTTTATTTACTTCTTTTGTAACAAAACAAGTATCTTCAATATACTAGGATGTTTTTATAAGATTTATTCGAGCTACGATCTCACACAACTACATCTAATGGTTAATGAAAATACGATTTCCGTGGATGACGAAATTATGCCTCCCGAAACGATGATTGTTCAATACTCATTTAATACCTTCAAAGGTGGCCATTATGATGTAACTATTTTTATATATGATATATAATATGTTTATTCTTTCCTTAAGCTTATGTATTTTTCATTTATGGCATACCATTATTGTTTCCATTATGGGTATACACGATATCTTCATTTTAGGAAGTGCGGACTACCGCCCCTCAAAGTGATGTGATTCGTTAATGCCATACGTGGGATGTATAAAGGATGGATTTAATGTTATTATATATGATGTTATACTGGAATTATAATATACCTATATATCATTATTATTTATTTCCATAAAAGTTTGAGATAGAAATGAAAGTAGCGTTCATGCGTACATACGGCTTACCGTCTCCATGAACGGTGCATTTCATTTCTTATCCCCAAATGTAATGTACTGTTATAAGTACATGTATATATTGGATATATATGATTAATGATACATATAAATGATTAATATAATTATGGAATTAAAATATACATACCTCTCATTTATTTTTAATTCCATTAATATGACAAAGAAATGAAAGTAGCGTTCATGCGTACGTACGGCTTACCGTCTCCATGTACGGTGCATTTCATTTCTTACCTCTAAATGATTATGTAATATTATAAATACATGTATATGCTGGATATATATAATATATATTCTATACAAATCAGGAATGTAATTCTGGATATAAATAACCTTTGACCACACGAACAACATGTAATTGTAAGAAGTCCACTTTCGACTTAAGAACCAAATATCGACAAAACAAACGTTATTAACTTAAATGATTACATAATGTTTATAACATGACAATAAGTGATATAAAAGGAATAATGAACTATAAAAAGGTTCTTAATAAAGTGTAAATTAACTCAAGTTTATTATTCAGGATGTTAAAGAATGATCGATTCAAGTCGGACCCGAGGTAAGGGATCCTACACCTCTCTTACTTTTTATGTACACTCTTTTATGTCATTCCCTTTTAAGAACATATTTCTTATGATTGGGATGTAATTTTATATTACTCCTACTGTAATTATTATTTTCATATGATGAGAGACCCTATTTTCCTCTCATCAATCCATTTTGGATGTTTTGAGTGGCACCGTTAGGCTGCCGAATTTTCGTAAGAGATCTAACCTCTCTCTTTCTCTTTAAGTACTCTCCTTTATGTCACTTCTTTTAAGCTCCTATTTTTTATGATGGGGGGTGTTATTTTATATTCATCTTTCTGAACATTTAATTCTAATGTGATGAGATGCCCTATTTTATCTCATCAATCCATTTTTGGAAGTTTTAAGTGGTGCCGTTAGGCTGCCGAGTTTTCGTAAGGGATTTTTCATCTCACTTTTATTCCTGTGAGATTTATGCTACATTTTCCACAATTTCCGTTGATTGGTGTATGTAATGCCCATTATTTTACTCATTGTGTAATATAATTTCTTTTATGAGTATTTACATCAATGCAGTTTTGTCCTTCTTTCACGAGGTGTATGTTTCGAAAGATACCCATGTCGGCAAGGGAACCTTTCACCCTCTTCTTTTTAAAAGACTTATTTTGTCGGGTCTTTTAATTTACATATTCTTATGTTGGGATATGTTCTCATATATCCTTATTGATGTAAATTTTATGTCCAAGTGATGAGATACACTTTTTATCTCTCATCAACTCATTTTTATGTGACGCCGTTAGGCTGTCAAGGGAACTTCTTAACCCAATTTCGATTTCTTTGGGTTCAACATGTAGTTATTGAATATGTCATCCTTTGAATATGTGTTAATGAACTTTTATTGTTTTACACTTAATATCCAGTTATATTGGGTGTATTTATATTTGTCACACATAATTTTGAGATTGATTTATCCTTAATTTAAGGATACCTTTTTTATAAGGGATTTCATCACATTTTACATCTCTATTGAGACTTCATTGTTGTTATTCACCAATTCACTCTTATATGGTGTATATACTGTCCTTTGGAATATTATATCATCAATCCATTTATTCTCATGATATTATAAAGTTCTGATTAAATGTTATTCCTCAATTATTGTATTCAAGTGTCTCTAATTTTGGTAAAAACCCTTTAACCAAAATATCGCTTTAAATGTTTTAATGATTTGTTCTTATTAATATCCATGTTTTCAAAATGGTTTTAAGGATTTATTTATATGGATATTAATGGTTTAAAAATTTAAAATCTTTAAGGTGGTATGGGACACTTTGATTCAAAAATCTCTTTATTAAATGTTTTAAATGGTTTTGAAAATGGTTTTTTTAATGGATTAATTATTTCAATATCCTAAAGTGTTATATTGTGATTGAAATGTGGAAATGTTATATTTCCTTTATGCATGTTTTATGTGATACATTTATGTTATGGTTCTTGGGCATTGTTATGAAAATGGGTGGTTCCGTGATAAACAAAGGGCGGGTGATCCCGATATAGCTCTCCAATGCATTGGGTAACGCGAAGGAGTGAAACGTTAAGGTTTATCCGAAGAGATTTTGGGAATATACTGTGATGGGTATTCCAAACATAACCAAGAGGGTTACTCCCTACGTAAGAATGTTAGGAATGCCTCGAGTTACCTTTATTTCTTATGATTTCTATGATTTGTTCATGATTTTATGAGGTATGTTAAAGTGCCTATGTTTTATGGGTAAAGTATGATTTCATTCTTAGGTATATATGAACTCATGTTTCCATTCCATAATTTTATAACCCTTACTGAGCTTTTTATGCTCATCCCAAGTTATTGAAATGTTTTTCACAGGTCAAGGGAAAGGTACATGATGTGATGATAGTGTCAAGGATGTGTCAAGAAAGAATCCATGTTTTATTTTAAATATGTTTCCGTTGATGGGAAGAATTAATATTGTCTTTTATGTAACCACTTTGTTTAAATGTGGAATGTAATGAATGTTTCATGATCTAATTCTCTAAAACTCTAAACCTGAAAAGATCCTCAATGTGTAATCTTGTAATAACTCAAGATTAAGTAAGGTTTAAGGATGTGGCCTTATAGTTGGTATCAAAGATTGGTTTAGATAACTTTAGAGGTTAGGGTATTCTCTAAGCATAAGTGACATTACCATAATGGTTGGGATTTCAGAAAGAGTCCTAGTTTTAGATAAAGTGAATGAGTAAGTATATCTTAGTGTTTACCTTCCTCATTAGTACATGATGGTTTTGTTGATATACACACATTGACGTTTTTGTTTTTTGTGAATGGCTGGATCTCGTAGGCACCAAAGTGACAATTGGTTTGAAGGAAACTGTGGTGGTTCTCTGATTAAGAGACTCGATGAAATGGGGTATTCAATGAGGAAACTCGTGGTTGTTCTAAACCAACTAACAAGGAGTCATGATCAACCACGTGAACCTTGGTATGTTCTATAATGCATCATGTACGAGATGACCAATCGATGTGGAAGTTCGGGTAATAATTAAAAAGGTAACCATTAGGGTTTATATGATTCTTACTTTTGAGGTAATTATGGGTTATTATATGTTATGATGGAAAATGAAAGGCATGAGATAAACTTGAGGTTAAAATATGTTATGTTTATTTTTGAAGATTGTATCTCGTTTTGGGAAATGTTTTGAGAATTATATAGTTTTGGAAAAAGGACAACACGCAGACCGTGTGACAACCCTTCACGTCGGACAATGCTGCGGGAATCGAACCCACAACCAAAGTGCAACTGGTATTTATCACCTACCACTGAACTACGTGAAGTCCCTGGTTAGTTTGATTGATTCTTTTTAGTTAGATGATTTTATGAATTTAGAGTATGTTGATTTTGGGTTATCTATGGATATTTATTAACCTATCATGGGGGATATGTGATTAGGTTAATTAATTTTCAATACGAGACATTAAGAGCAACTGATGTTGTTTGGAGATAAATGATACGATTTAACTTGGAAGAATATGTTACTAAATCCTTCAAATATTTGGGTTTCATTCTTATATTGGTTTACTTTGATGAATTTTATGGACAAATTCTTTATCGGATGGTCCTCGTTGAACTTTGGGTTTTGTTAGACAAATTTTGGAGATTAAGAATAGATTTTTTTTTTATAAAGGGTTATCCTTTTCTGGATTATCTGGTCTTGTACTATCCTTTTTGGTTTTGGTTTTGATTAAAGCCTAAAGACATGGGATTTATATAGTTCTCTTTGTGGATTAGGTGATTATCTAGAAGATGATTATAGTACTCTTAATGTGAACAAGTCTTCCTAAATACTCGTCTTTTGGAGAAAATATGAGTTTGTGTAAAAGTTGAAATTCAACATGATAAGTGATTATGTTTCCTTATGAATTAATTACTCAATAAAAACTAACTTAAAACAAAAATGTTGTCTATTAACTTTTCCTACTGGGGAATCGAATACCGTTTAACCCATCACAAGTTTGTGATTTTCTTGTGGTTAACTTTCTCCTAAACATGTTTTCTATCACTCTTCATCAGAACATGACCCTATGTTTTCTCCTCCATGTCCATGTTTTTATACTTGGAATCCTAGTATGGGTTAACTCGGGTGACCTTTTTACTTATCTTTCTTTATTTTAAAGTGATTGTTTTACCGACTCTTCTTCCGATGTGGGACTTTCAAGGATGTTACCAAGCCAAATTTTAAAATTGCGAGGACGCAATTCCCAAAAGGGGGGAAGGATGTAACACCCCAGGTAAATAAAGAATATGACATTTTTCATATTTATCCATATTTTTGAATAAATTATTAATATTACTTTAAAGGGTTGCTATGTTCGATAGCGTACCCGATACACAACAAAGAGTTTCATTGAAATCTTACGTTGCACTCTAATAATAAAATAATATTATTTTAAATGGTAGTTAACATGTAGCCGTTGTATTGGAGGGAATGGGTAGAAATAACTAAAATATTATTATATATGTTTTTGAATGTTTTTAGATATATCCAATAAAAGATAAAGGCTTAAAATACGGAAAGAATTCAAATTTAGGCGTATATGCCCTAGTTTTCACTAAAGGTTCACTTATCGCCTTTTGATGGAAAACCGTCATTAAATATATTTTTGTTCACTCTTATACATTATATTGGAACAAATAAAACTCTTCTTAAGAATTGGGACATCAAAATTTACTTTGTGTAAATTTTTGGTATCTTTCCGATAAAGTTCATTTTTTTAATGAATAGTGTAAAATGTTGTATTTTAATTCAAAACCGCTTTTTAATATAATTAATTTATATGATTAGATTATATTTTTAATTGGTTTTAAAGTCAAACCATACAATATTTTTACCATTTGATTCAATGGTGGACTTTGGAATTAATTTCACTTTGAAATTCGACATAAACAAATATCAATCTTTTGATATATATTGTTTCTTAAAAACACGATATTTGTTTTGACAGCGGGAGTTAATTATTAAATTAATTAATTCTACTTATATTATTTGAATTAGGTAATTTAAAAATAATTTTTGAATTCGGAATATCGAATATAGCTTAGTGTGAATTTTTGGTAATTTTCTGAAAAACTCCAAATTTTGATGAATAGTGAAACCACTAAGTGGTAATCAAGCAAACTGATTTTTTAGTTAAATGAAAGTTTACCACTAATGTGTATTGAATTTTGAAAATCCGACATACATGGTTTTTATTAGTATGTAAAATGTGGTTCAATGGGATGAAAATAATTTTTTGGTGAATAGTATCTTTTTTTCATTAATCGCGATTAGAGGTAATTAGTGTAATTTAAGGTAAATTGATATTATAAATATATGAAAACACCATGAAACTTGTCCTACCCCTATTGGATGAGTCATGTCCGACCAATAAAAACCATGGGTCGATTTAGGGGACCCTATGGAGCCTCTTGTGTGAGATAATGACTTTAATGCCTTTTTTTAAATAAAGGTGAAAATGACACTAACATAAATTGTTTTACTA
This sequence comes from Viscum album, assembly GCA_963277665.1. NCBI lineage: Eukaryota > Viridiplantae > Streptophyta > Magnoliopsida > Santalales > Viscaceae > Viscum > Viscum album. The sequence goes on along the minus strand of OY728157.1, from coordinate 675,060,752 downwards.
AAACAATTTTTAGAAGGGTTTATACTAATCATAATTTTGTCTATAAATACTATTTGGAAAGATAAAAATATTTCCTACATCATTTTATTTTTGTTTTAATTTTTAGACATTAAATAAATTAATTTAATTATGACATCATGATGATGCAACGATGACCTCATTAATGAACAGTTTAAATAAAATGAAACGATGATATTAAATCTAAGACCTAAACTTGTCCAAAAACTATTGGATATGAATATTTATAAGCCTTATCATCTTATCTTCGAAATATATCAATGTGGGACCTTATAAATTCGAAACACTTTTGAAAATAAAATAATAGTTTCATGATTTCCAAAAGTACCCCCCCTCTCCTCTTATAAAAGGCCCCCAACTCTACCTCATTTCACACACTCCTCAAGCCTTTGGCTCGGCCATCCCCTTCCCATTTACTCTCTCCACATCCATTTCCTCATCCTAGAGGATTCCCTTTGGGCAGAATCTTTTCAAAGGAAGCCTTTAGGCTCAAATCAAAAGGAGTTACACTTTTAAAGATAATTCATTCTCTCGTGTTCATTTGTTTTATTTTGCTTCTCCAACCCCCTAAACTCTTTTTATTTACTTATTTTGTAACAAAAACAGTATATTCAATATACTAGGATGTTTTTATAAGATTTATTCGAGCTGAAATCTCACACAAATACATCAAATAGTTAAAGAACATACGGTTTCCCTGGATGGCGAAATTCTGCCTCCCGAAACGATGATTGTTCAATACTCATTTAACACCTTCAAAGGTGGCCATTATGATGTCACTATTTTTATATATGATATATAATATGTTTATTCTTTCATTAAGCTTCTGTATTTTTCATTTACGGCATACCATTATTGTTTCCATTATGGGTATACACGATATCTTCATTTTAGGAAGTGCGACTACCGCCCCCTCAAAGTGATGTGATTCGTTAATGACATATGTGGGACGTATAAAGGATGGATTTAATGTTATTATATATGATGTTATACTGGATTTATAATATACCTATATATAATTATTATTTATTTCCATTAAATTTTGAGATAGAAATGAAAGTAGCGTTCATGCGTACGTACGGCTTACCGTCTCCATGAATGGTGCATTTCATTTCTTATCCCCAAATGTAATGTACTATTATAATTACATGTATATAATGGATATATATGATTAATGATACATCTATATGATGAATATAATTCTGGAATTAAAATATACATACCTCTCATTTAGTTTTAATTCCATTAATATGACAAAGAAATGAATGTAGCGTTCATGCGTACGTACGGCTTACCGTCTCCATGAACGGTGCATTTCATTTATTACCTCTAAATGATTATGTAATATTATAAATACATGTATATACTGGATATATATGATATATATTCTATCAAAATCAGGAATTTCATTCTGGATATAAAGAACCTTTGACCACACGAACAACATGTAATTTTAAGAAGTCCACTTTCGACTTAAGAACCAAATATCGACAAAACAAACATTATTAACTTAAATGATTACATAATGTTTATAACATGACAATTAGTGATCTAAAATGAATAATTAACTAGAAAAAGGTTCTTAATAAACTGGAAATTAACTCAAGTTTCTTATTCAGGACGTTAAAGAATGATCGAGTCAAGTCGGACCCGAGGTAAGGGATCCTGCACCTCTCTTTCTTTTTAAGTACACTCTTTTATGTCATTCCCTTTTAAGCTCATCTTTCGTATTATTGGGATGTTATTTTATATTACTAATACTGTAATTATTATGTTCATATGATGAGAGACCCTATTTTCCTCTCATCAATCCATTTTGGAAGTTTTGAGTGGCGCCGTTAGGCTGCCGAATTTTCGTAAGAGATCTAACCTCTCTCTTTCTCTTTAAGTACTCTCCTTTATGTCACTTCTTTTAAGCTCCTCTTTTTTATTATGGGGGATGTTCTTTTATATTCCTCTTTCTGTAAATTTTATTTTAATGTGATGAGATACCCTATTTTATCTCTTCAATCCATTTTTGGAAGTTTTAAGTGGCCCCATTAGGCTGCCGAGTTTTCGTAAGGGATTTTTCATCTCACTTTTAATCCTGTGAGATTTATGCTACATTTGCCACAATTTCCATTTAGTGGTGTATGTACTGACAATTATTTTACTCATTGTGTAATATACTTTCTTTTATGAGTATTTACATCAATGTTGTATTGTCTTTCTTTCACGAGATGTATGTTTCGAAAGATACCCATGTCGGTAAGGGAACCTTTCACCCTCCTCTTTTTAAAAGACTTCTTTTGTTGGGTATTTTAATTTACATATTTTTATGTTGGGATATTTTCTCATATATACTTATTAATGTAAATTTTATTTCCATGTGATGAGATACACTTTTTATCTCTCATCAACTCATTTTTATGTGACGTCGTTAGGCTGTCAAGGGAACTTCTTAACCCAATTTCGATTTCTTTGGGTTCAACATGTAGTTATTGAATATATCATCCTTTGAATATGTGTGAATGACCTTTTATTGTTTTACACTTAATATGCAATTATATTGGGTGTATTTATATTTTTCACACATAATTTTGAGATTTATTTATCCTTAATTTAAGGATACCTTTTTTATAAGAGATTTCATCACATTTTACATCTCTATTGAGACTTCATTGTTGTTATGCACCAATTCACTCTTATATGGTGTATATACTGTCCTTTGGAATATTATATTATGAATCCATTTATTCTCATGATATTATAAAGTTCTGATTAAATGTTATTCCTCAATTATTGTATTCAAGTGTCTCTAATTTTGGTAAAAACCCTTTAACCAGAATATCGCTTTAAATGTTTTAATGATTTGTTCTTATTAATATCCATGTTTTCAAAATGGTTTTAAGGATTTATTTATATGGATATTAATGGTTTAAAATGTTAAAATATTCATGGTGGTATGGGACACTTTGATTCAAAAATATCTTTATTAAATGTTTTAAATGGTTTTGAAAATGGTTTTTTAATGGATTCATTATTTGAATATCCTAAAGTGTTATATTTTGATTGAAATGTGGAAATGTTATATTTCCATTATGAATGTTTTATGTGATACATTTATGTTATGGTTCTTGGGCATTGTTATGAAAACGGGTGGTTCCGTGATAATCTAAGGGAGGGTGAGCCCGATATAGCCCTCCAATGCATTGGGTAACGCGAAGGAGTGAAACGTTAAGGTTTCTCCAAAAGGATTTAGGGAATATACTGTGATGGGTATTACAAACGTAACCAAGAGGGTTACTCCCTACCTAAGAATGTTATGAATGCCTCAAGTTACCTTTATGTCTTATGATTTCTATGATTTGTTCATGATTTTATGAGGTATGTTAAAGTGCCTATGTTTTATGGGTAAAGTATGATTTCATTATTATGTATATATGAACTCATGTTTCCTTTCCATATTTTTATAACCCTTACTGAGCTTTTTATGCTCATCCCAAGTTTTTTAAATGTTTTTCACAGGTCAAGGGAAAGGTACATTATGTGATGATAGTGTCAAGGATGTGTCAAGAAAGAATCCGTGTTTTATTTTAAATATGTTTCCGTTGATGGGAAGAATGAATATTGTCTTTTATGTAACCACTTTGTTTAAATATGGAATGTAATGAAAGTTTCATGATCAAATTCTCTAAAACTCTAAACCTGAAAAGATCCTCAATGTGTAATATTGTAATAACTCAAGATTAAGTAAGGTTTAAGGCTGGGGCCTTATAGTTAATAGGCGACCCCAACATGTGATCTTAATGGTTTGACTTGTTGGAGGTGTGTATGTTTGATAAAGAAGAAGAAACCATTGCTATATAGATAGATTTATCCATAAAAAAACTCATAATTAGATTCTTCACCCACTCTAATTCTAGATTGTTGATCCCATAATAATTAGGGAAAGAATTAGTGACATATTTATGCCAAAATATTTGGGAAACTTATTAATGGTTAAAGATAGAATCCCCCCATTTATAGAATACACGGGTCCTATTCAGACCATTAATATACTGTATTGTCAGCTGAACCTTAATATTATTTCTGTGTTGTAAGACCTTAAATCATTAATTCATAAAAAACATATACAACACGCTTTCTACAATTTCCTCAGAACCCTTCAGAAACTAATTAAAGAGGCCTCATCATGTATATGTATCAAAGGATGGGTAATGTATGGAGTATTTCATGTCATTACACACCTATAACAAAATAAACACTCCAAATATGATATCCTATCATTTAATACCCTCTAGAAAAATTATCTATCTAGGTAGAACATGATCCAGTTTGACATTATAATAGAATTCCCCCGCATTATCAATGACAAGATATATAAAATGGAGGGCGATGACATCCAAAAAAACATTAAATTCGGAACCTCAGAGAAATGATAATGTGTGTCCAATATGGAAACCAAAATTTTCATCATCTCAACTAATTCCAAAAGAAATTTACTCCCATAATGGTCTCCCCCTGCATCTAGCTCATAAACAAGAACAATTGAGGAAAATAAAATGGGTCGTTGTAGCGGCTACTATAACATTGATCCTAGATTGGACACAACTCAATGGGAAAAGGGAATATTTACCTATATCTCCACCCCTAAGATCATGAATCACTAAGAGGATTTATGACATATCATCAACAGCTTCATGTCAAAACCATCCCACATGACTGGGGGATTCTAATATTAATCTCCATAACCAGGTTCATAACACCCCTATAGGGTACTGAGGAAATCAACAATAGTTATAGATTAACTCTATACCACTGAGATATGGGACTTTACATCTCAATGACCATCATAAGATCAATCAAATCCATGTCTGGAATCATAATATCCTAAAAACTGGATAAAAATTCCAATTGTGGCCCCCAATAGTCTTAATCCCACATGGATGGGTGAATTTGAATCATCATCATCAACATAGAAGGAATCAATCTACTATAGGATGAGAGGTAAATATTATCATTCATAATACAAGATAATACTCCCACTATAAGAACAACCTTATCTAATCATGCCCTATTTGGAAATCATGACCAGAAACTCCCTAAAGGCCACTGTTCAACAGATGAGGTGGGAGAAATTTATAGTGAAGGGAATCAAACCTGAAAAGAACAGAAAGAAAAAATGATAAAATGTAAACAAGGTTTTTGCGAAATAACCCTGATGAATAAATTGCATAATTGACCCATTGGGTTGATAGTAATGGGTAATCAAACAATTCCGTATATAATTTTGTGATTTTCGCCACTATAAAAAACATCTAATGAATACCACGATAAAAATGCCAAGGTATAAAATATGAAATATATAACCTAATATGAGAGTGATATGAACACACCAACTAAGGATGTATACTTGTGGAACAAGAGGTGAATCCAAAAAATGGCACCACCGAATACTGATTTTCCACCAATACAGGGGAACACTACTAAAGAAAAAGTCAATGTGGTGATTAAATAAAACTTTTCACCTAGATGATATGAAATTAATTTCTCTAAGGTGCGTTTGGAAGATTATGAAATTGAGGCTTACAATCATAGACTAGTTAATGAAGAGAAACTCTAGGGAAAAAATCTAGTTGGGTATCATCTTCAAGTTGAGATTAATATACATAATACCATAATTTAGGAATAAGTTGATCCACCCATACTATTAGAATCTGGGTTATAGACTGAATCTAGATCCAGGGCAACAATCTACATAAATGAGGAAGTCAAATATGATTATGAAATAACTCTAATATAGCTACAACCTCTCACATAATAGATTTATCATTAACTATCAACATGGATTAAAATTCAATGGGAGATGAAAGGAGTTCCACATCATGATGCCCCACCTACTCCTTGTAGAAGAGAGGTGGCTAAAATAGAAGAACCTACAAAACATACCAATGCCACATAATCCCTAGTTACTCAAATAGAATCCATGGATGAGTGATAAACACCTATAAAACCCAAGAAGAAGACCTATCCCAAGTGGGTGGATGAAACTTTTACCCAACCCAATTTCTAGAATCCTAGAATTAACACATCTAATATAATTAGAAATCTAGAACAGAATCCTAGGAACTCAGTATCCCTTTGTGGTCCGTTGATGGTCTATTGATATCAGTATGAGGAAACTAAGATTTTGTTTCTTTATTTAATCTAATAAGGGTAGCCTTTTGTTTGGTACTTAGCCTTCCAACAGGTTCTGGTGTAGGGTTGGAGGACATTATTCATTAATTTCATTATTACTTAAAGTGCACACTAATGAAAAAGAACAATTTTGTGATGAAAAAACATACGAAGCATAAACATAAGAGGGTGTATGACTTCAAAGATAGATGGAATGGTATAAACTATCCATTCCACATATCTACATTATAAGAGGAATTGTTATATCTCTCTAACAAAAATCACCGAGATAAGTTATGGAAACCCCATATCTTGATGAAATACCTAGGAAAGTTTTTTGAACCTATAGAAATGGAACAATATTTAGGAAATTTCATTTATAAGACCTATGCTAATTCACACCCCATTCTATACGTATATAAGAAAAGGATTTGTAAGTAAAATACTACTTCTATTGTCCTCAAACCTATATTAGTTCCCATTCAATCACCTAGGCAGGTCCATAACCACCCAATGTCTCCAGTCAGGTTGCAGAAACAACAATATCTCCCTCATCCAAAGGAAAAAGAGATCAATTCTATGTAATATTTTAAAAATATATTAAAAAATAAAACTCATTGTAATGTGAGAACGTCTCAAGATTTTTTCTAAATGCCATGTAAAATAACATACTCAAGATTACACAACCCATGAAACTTATTGAGGTAAACATCAATGATCATCCAAAAAAATTCCTTTTCCATAGAAGGCAGGTTCACAACATCCCTGATTTCATTATCTTAGACTAAATCCTCCAAATCATGGTTAATTCCAAATTGTTTATTTGGAACATCTTCTAAGAATAGTTTATATGTGTAACTATCACCCAAAAATAAGAAGAAGGTGATTAGAAATATTTATGTCCAGACATAGGTAGAAATTTGAAATATGGATGAATAGAATGATAGTTGGCCAATATCCTTCTATATAGAGTAAATTTCTATGAAAACCCACAATGCTTCCATTTCTAACAGAGGTGACATACAATATGCCTCTGACAGGTGGTTATGATTTTTAGACCTAAGAAAGGATTATAGAGTAAAAGTCATATTTGGATTTGATTGAAAATTTGAATCTTGTATATTTCATTCCTATAATATATGAAGAATGGGAACCACCCCACAAAACAAAAACCTCATCATAAAAAAATATCATCTTTGGATCTATAAACATAATAAGCTAGGTATATATAACAACAGTGCACTTTATTACACAGATAAACATGATTTATAACTGTAACTATTCACTTGATGAAACATAGAAGATCAATTATTCCAGTGTATTTGGGGATTAGGAAAGTTACATAACAACATAAAACCTAAAATACACATCTTTATTCAAAATTTTTTTTACATGACCAAACACATTCCTTCATATTTATCATTGCATTGGATAATCTGAGGACATGCCTAAGAAAATGGTGAGATATAAAGCCCAGTAAGGGAGTAAACAAGGAATACCATGTACAATATAGTACATGTTTGTAAATATGCATATCAATGGAGAATAATAGAAACATGATTATAAAGGCATTATATATCATGATTATCATAACATGGAAATGTGGCAACAACATTTACTATGATATTAGCATGAGCCTAGGATCATCGTACATGGAGAATGAGTAAACCCTAATTGAACTTTAATTAGAATGTTTAAACCCTCATTTCACTTGAAGTATCATGATACTAATCTTTACCCAATGCATTGGAGCTCTATTAGGGCTCAACCTTCTTAATCATTTCATTTCAGGCACAAATGTTCCATATGGATCATATAACATGAATTCATTAGACATAATCATTTATTACATGATAATGGAATGTGGAATTCATAAATTAAAAGTAAAAAATCAATAAGTTTATGTATATAATGTTGAATACCCTTGATAGATAAATCAGTTTGATATTCACTACACAATGAATTTGGATTGGAAAATCAAGGTGCAATTTCGGCCGCATAACAATGTGACATAGGAATTCATAAAAATTATTGATGAGATAGAATGGGGTGCCTCATCATATGTACACGAAACAAAAAATATGGGGGTTATATAGATATATATGGAAAACATATATAATGTAATTTAGATCTATAATAAAAAATAATTACTTTAATGTAATTGAGGAGAGAAAAAACCCTTACAGAATTTCAGCATGGTAATAGGTGTACATGGGAGGTATTAATGAAAGGGAAAGGGGTATCTCTTAAATCAAAAATAATGAGGGAATTATAGGGGATATGAGAAATCATACAGAAATATTTGTTATTGAAAATAAAAGGGAATAACAATATAAAAAAATATAGAAAAAATGAGAAAAGAAGAGATCCCTTAGTTGGATGTGTGATCCAAACGGCTTGTGAGAGGCTTATTAGGAGACTGGGGTGCCTTGGGGGTATTTTAGTGTGATTAGTGTATGGTAGGGACGTGATCTAAGGTTTTTGAGTGAAGATTAGTGTTAGACTGGGTGGGTTTATATAGGAAAAGAGATAGAATTCGTTATTATTTAGGTTTGGGACACAACACATTAAACTAATCCAAAACCACAAATAAAACCACAGTTTTTCCCATTGCTATTTCCAAAGTGGAGTGGAAGAAATTATTTTATAAGTCCAATGTATGAACATTTTAAAATATTATACTAGCTTATGTGGAGGTGAGTTACAGTCTCAAGGAAATCATTTTAAAAGTTAACATGTTTTAAATGTCTTGCAGGGTCCACTAAGGAACAATAAAATTAATCAAACAAATATAAAATAATATTATTTTAAACATGAAAGTAATATTGGTTGAACTCCCCATTTTTAGAATTTTATTATATCACTATTGGGCCATTATGATGTCATAAAACAAATTATATAACGAAACGATATTTAATTTCTATCAAAAAATTTTATTGTCTCATAAAATTTTAAAAAATTCACCATTATATAATTTCAGCATCCTGAAATTAAATATGATATTCATTTTATCTAAATATTTTTCTAAATATGCGAATTTTGACTTTTAAATTTAAAACAAACATTTATTGGGAATTCATGGGTTTTGACAAAAGAAGCTTTCAAACATTAATAAAAGCTACAATTGTATTCATAAAAACAATATAATCATTTATATTTAATAAAAATTTATTTAGTAAAAATATTTTATTAACATATTATTTAATTAAAAAATTCATTTATTCGTAAAAATATATTTCTAAATTAAATATTAACTAAAAATACTATTTGTGCATTAAAAACTATTTACAAAGAAACAAAAATAAAATTAATGTATATTATTTATTCTAAACAAAAAAATAATGCACATAATATTACTCCTAGGTTCTTATTACATAACCCCTTATAGCACCTACATATGACCTAAGAATGTGGTGTGAAACCTTGATAGACTCTTGGGGTGGCTCAACTAACATAGCTCGGGAGGTAAACTCTATTAACTTCTTCTTCTCCTATAGGAGGTTCTGTTCAAGCATAATGTGTTGAATCTCAGATTGGGATCAATCAAGAGTGTAGCCCAGTAATACAACCTCCTTTCCAAGCTTTATCAAATGGGCTCCGTATAGGGAAATTATACTGGATGAGCCCATCACTTCCTTTGTCTGAATAAATTGGATTTATTAATGTCCTATATTTAGACAAATCAGGTGATTACTATTCAACCACTATATTAGAAATGGTAACAATTCATAATAGTGTTTTAAAATCCAAAAACATGAAACCAAGGAAGTTCATATTTAATATAACCATTTAGATATTACAACATTTAATTAGATCAAGTGGAATTTTCATTAATAAAAGTTTGGGTCGTTACAATATTCACCCCTTATGAAATTTCAGCCTCACAATTTTCTTTTCCCATCCTAAAAAGATGAGGGTAACTCTGCTTCATCACTACATCTGATTCCCATGTTGCTTCTTGAAACTTGTGGTTTCTACACAACTCCTTGAAAATGGGCATTGTATTATTTCATAGAACTTTTTCCCTAAAATCTAATATCTTCACCGACTTCTCTTCATAAGGATACATTTGGATGCTTGAGTGGAAACTACTGTTGTAAGAGAACTGAACTAGAGGAATATTTTGATCCCATACTCCTTTGAGTCCATTGATCATGCTCTCAAAAAGGTCCCATGTGTTTGGATAATCCAATTATATTGGCCATTAGTTTGAGGAAGATAATCTATACTGTAGTTCATCTCAGTATTAAGGGCATGTTGAAGACCCTTCCAAAACGTAGAGGTGAATGTTGGATCTCGATCGGATACAATCAATAGTGGTACTCCAGGTATTTTTACCGTATGTCTAATGTATATCTATGTTAGTTGAGAAAAAGGGAAATCCTCCTGAATTATAACAAAGTGTCATGAATTTGTAAGTCGATCCACAACAACCTAGATAATAATATTTCATTTGGATGTCGTTGGATGTCCATTGCAAAAGTCTATGGTGATGTTATCCCACTTCCATATTTGTATGGGTAATGGTTGAATCATCCCCTTAGACTTCTTCCTCTCATCCTTCACTTTCTAACATACCAGGAACATTGATGTATACTCCGCAATAACCTTCTTTATGTTATTCGACCAATAATTCCCTAGGATATCTCGATACATCTTTATGTTTCATGGGTGAAAGGAGAACTTTGAACTATGTGCATCATCCAAAAGTTCATTTTTCAACATTGGATTTGATAGAATACATTGTCTTGACCCAAATAATACAATAAATTTTTCATTATCATTGAACTTTGAGGATTTACATTTTTGAATGTTTCCACTTCCTTTATAATTCCCACACCATTCTTTCGATCATCCTTTAACATTTCCAAAAGAAACGGTTGAGAAATAATGTGTGAAAGGATTGATGATTTTTCCTTCTTTATGATTCCATTTCCATCTTCTTCAAATCTATGAATATTGGATCCTTTTCAATTATCATAATTTATAGATTCACTACGCCTTTTCTACCTAAAGCATCTTCCACCTTGTTCGCTTTCCCATGGTGCTAATGGATTGATCAGTCATAGTCATTATTCAACTCTAACCATCTTCTTTTTCTCATGTTCAACCATTTCTGTGTGAATATATACTTGAGGATTTTTTGATCTGTGTATATTTCACACTTCTATCCAAAGTAGAAGTGGCCCCAAATTTTTAAAGAAAATATTTCTACAGCCAACTCCAGATCATTTTTTGGATATTTTTTCACATGAAGATTCAATTTCCCTGAAGCATAGTCAATGACATTGTCATTTTTCATCAACACCCAACCTAGGACATTCTCTAAAGAATCACTAAATACAAAAAACTTTATCCACTTATGGGTACTGTGAGCATAAGAATAGTGATAAGACTCTTTTTTAACTATTTGGAGCTCTTTTCTCATTCATCAATCTAAGGAAACATGACTCCCTTCCGAGTTATCTTGGTGAGGGGGTCTGACAATGATGAGAAATTTCTCACAAATCAGTGATAATATACAGCTAAACCAAGGAGGCTACAGATATAAGTTACCGATGTTGTCCTTGACCATCCTTCAATTGTATCTATCTTAGAAGGATCCATAGATATCCTATTTTTATGATGATATTACCCCTGAATGCAGCCTTCTCCAACCAGAAATCACAGTTTCTATACTTTTAATAGAGATTCTCCTTTCTCATAGTCTATAGTACAGTGTGTCGATTCTCTTTATATTCCTCCCTAGTTTTGGATTATATTTGAATATAGTCTATAAATACTACCACAAATATTTCGAGGTAATATATAAAGACTATATTCATCATGTAATTGAATATTTCTGGAGCATTAGTGAGTCTGAAAGGCATTACTATGAATTTATAATGCCGGTAACTTGTACAAAAAGTATTCTTGGGGATATCCTCTTTCTTCCCCCTCACATGATAATATCCTTACCATATATCCACCATGGATAAGTATTTTAATCCACATAGTCGATTGAAAAATTCACCATTTATTGAAAAAGTATACTTGTTATTTATTGTGATGTTGTTGATTCAGAATAATAATGAAAATGTGTATCGACCCATCCATCTGTATGACGAAGAGGAATAGTGCACCCCATGGTGAAGCCATTGGGAATATAAAAGCATTATCCAGATTCTTTAGTAGTTGTTTCTTTATATCCTCAGGATCCACAAAAACCATTCTATACAAAGTCTTGGATATTTTCAATTCCCTAGGTATAAGATCAATTGACAATTCAACATCTCTTCTAGGAGGAAGATCTGAAAATTTCTCAGGAAACACTTCTACAAATTCCCTCACAATTGGAATGTATTCAAAGTTCATTTCCTCTGTATAATCAATAATATATGTGAGATACATGTGCTCATAGGGTAGTAATATCTACACTTGAGAGGATGGGGATATGGAATATTAATCCTCCTACTTGCACTTGTACAGAATCAGGGGTCGATTCGCAACATAGAGAGTGATTTCTCTATCATGGTAATTTATATTTTCAATATATTGGGAAAGCTAATACATGCTAATAAATACATAAAATTGAACAAGAGGGTGTATGACAAGGTTTTCTGGGATGTTCAATCCACAAATTATGATAGGGTAGGATTTATATTCATGGGATGAAATCATTGCCCCATTTTTCGTTCTCACCAACATCTTTACTTCTATGACTTGTGGTGGTGTTGGGTTTTTCCTACTAAACATTAGGGATATAAAATAATGTGTTAAAATATAAAAAAAGTATTTTCACTATTTGTGAATGAATAACTTGCGTACCTTTCACCACATCATTGTCGTGGATCACTTCGGTTGTAGTGATGGAAAAAGCTCACCCTTCCTACCTTGGATGCTGTTTGTTGCCTCTGAAAACCTTTCACTTAGAGAAATAGTTTTTAATGTTCTTGGTATCATTATAGTTGTATAAGTGAACCAAATTTTGAGAGTCGAATGGGGTAGTCCTCTCCTCATTCATAGATGTGGGTTTTTCTTGTCCGCAGTTAATAGCCAGGCTCTGTTCTCTTCCACAACTAAAGCATTTATTTATCCCCCTTTAGGAAATTTACGAGGTGATTATTTCCACACCATTGGAAAGTGGGGTACTATATGTTTATATAACCATTGGATTTATCCATCGTACAACCATAATTAAATTCTAACTTACACTTTTTAACCCCATGATACCCCTGAGATTCACCATTCTCTATTTTGACCATGAGGGCACATCATAAAATTTACCCGTAGCCCTATGAGTCATGGATCGCTAGGGCTTTCCATAGGCTAGGTTTTAACCCCCCAAAGAAGTGTTCAACCATGAATTTGGGGTAATAAAAAATCCAGAGGCATATTATGCAAACCTTATGATTTTTTCCTTGTATGATATGATAGATTCATCATCTTTTTTGATTGAGGGAAAGGAAGCCCTTTTCTATTTTAAGTCGGAGGGTGCAAGGAGAATATTTGTCAAAAATATTTTATTGGAAGTCCTTCAATTCCAATGCCTTGATATCTTCCTCATGGTTTTTATTTTTGATCAATGTACACCATGGATCATCTTCACCCTCAACATGATAAGCTTCCAGAAGAAGCTTCTCTTTTTCGGAACATTTAAGTATGTAGAAGATATTTTAAATTATGTTGACGCATTGTTCGACAATTAAGGGCTCAGAAGATCCATTAAAAGTAGGAGGAATTTCTCAAATAAATCTCTCAATTGCGACTTGTTCTTTCTTGGGGGGGGGTGAATATTCCTCTCTACCCATGTTTATATTCAAAACATTAGTTAAATAATAGAGTATTGTGACAAATTTTGTGATTCCTTCCCTCATTAGATAGTGCATCTCATTAGAACAATCATTACATTGATCTTCGCATTGGTTGTTATCCCGAGTCCTCCTATTACCATCCATTGGATGAAATAAAAAAGAAAAGTTAGGGGTAACACATAAAGGGTAATCCAATGACCCAAAGGTATGACTTAAAAATTACTTTTATTTCATTAAATTATGAATTTCGAGGTTTCAATCTATGTTTTCCATGGTCTATTTCCCAACATATATTCTTAGGGGGAATTTTATCCCTTCATAATGGTTCATACTAAGCTCATGAATTTACCAAAGCATATCCCCTAGGAGGGTCATAACCAAGAATGTAGCAAGGCCCATTGTCATGCACCGGTTCCAGTTTGAGTCTAGATTGATGTGGGGTTTTTGGGTTTTACCACTAGATACATCTAGGCTAGAGTTGTCTCTACCTAATCATAACTATACAAGCATGTATTTTTTGATAAACCACATAATAAATACTCACCAAAATTTAGGGATGTTTATATTATACTTAATCTTATCGCTTAGATTTCATTAGGATTTTATAATCATAATCCCAAAAACAACTAAACCTACCCTCAGATAACAACTATAACAACCCTCCTCTTTATTACACACCTAAAATTGATTTCATATATAAAATATTCACTTGATAAAACATATAATATAAAGAGGTATAGTGTTTTTGGGGCTCATGAACATTACATAGAAACTTAAAACATCAAATACACATCTTTATTTTAAACATATTTTACATTACCAAACACATTCTTACATACATAACATTGCCTGAGATAACCTGAGGAATTGCACAAGAAAAAGGGTGAGCTATAAATCCCAGTAAGGGTGTAAAAATAAATAATTCTAAGAATATAGAACATGTTAGATATATGAATATCAATGGATCATAAGATAAAAATGAACATAAAGGCATGATATAGCATGATTATCATAACATGGAAATGTGGAAACTACATTTAACAAGTTATTAGAATGAGAAAAGGATCATTGAACATGGAACATGAGTAATCCCACATTACACTTTAATTATCATGAGTATACCCTCATTGCAATTTACATATCATAATACAAATATTTACCCAATTCATTGTAGCACAATCAGGGAACACCCTTATTAATCTTTTTATTTAATGCATAAGTGTGCGACATGGATCATATAATGTAAATTATTTAGACATCATCATTTATTAAAAAATAAAGGAATGTGGAATTAATACATAAAAAATATATAATCAATAAGTAAATGTGCATAATGGTGAATATCCTTTATAGAGAAATGGTCAAGTTATTCACTGCACAATGACTTTGTCTTGGAAAGTCACGGTGTAATTTCGGCAACATAACGACGAGACATAAGAATTCATAAAATATTTGATGAAAAATAAAGGGGTGTATCATCATAAGTATATGATATGGAAAGTAATGGGGTCATATAGAAACATGATCCAATATATGAAAAGGAATTTAGATTCATAATACAAAATAATTTCTTGAATTTAAATGAGGAGAGAGAAATACCTTACGGAATTTTGACATGTTAACGGGTGTATTAGGGAGGAATTAATGAGAGAGAAATGGGAATATCATCAATAAAAAATAAAGAGGAAAGTGTAGTGGTGGTTCTAAATCATACCCCAACATTTTTAATTAAAACTACAATGGTATAAAAATATAAATAAATTCGTACAAAAATGAGAAAGGAAGATATTCCTTACTTGGATGTCCGATTCCAAAGAATTGGGAGAGGCTTGAGAGAGGCATATTGGGAGATTGGGGTGCCTTGGGAGGGTTTTAGAATGTGTAGGGAAG